>JALAZF010000647.1:1444141-2888282 GCA_022829125.1 Lathyrus tuberosus
ATATTCCATACAAGCTCACACCTTGCTAAATAACTGCTTTGAAACTTCAAAGACTTCACACCTGCCACGTCTGAATCTTCAGAAGATAAAGTAGTCCTAGACTACACCATAGCCATACCAAAGAATGCCACTTTCCTTAGTAGAGAAGTCTGTAGAAAGTCAGAGATAACTGCCACTTAACCTTGACCTTCAAAATAAGCAATATCACATGCTCCCAAGTACCTAGATCAGAAATAAACTGATCCAAGCTGTGCCATCACCAACACTCCAATCTGGACAAGTCTCTTGCCTTGACACTTTCCAGATAAACACCAGATGCTTCTAGTAACAACTTAAACACACCTGTTGCACTCTAAAATTCTTAGATCAGAAATAAACTGATCCAAGAACCATCCATCAAGATTGTGATGTCTTCATCTTCATCTTCAACAACATCATTGTCCAGACTAGTTTCTTGCCAGGAAACTCTCCAGAGATCACATGCTTCTATCACACGAGACTGAAGCCGATTCTTAAGTCAACACCCAAGACCAAAACAGATGCTAAAGCATATGCAGTACCCCCCCCCCCCCCCATGATTCTGCACAAACTTTGATGATGAGATGTTCCAACATCTTGTTGAACATCAACAATATTGACTTTCAAGGATAACCAATTAAATACTTGTGAATTCCACAAATAGCAATTGATCTTAAACCCTTGTTCAATAATTCTTCTTCACTATTGTAGATAAGCTCCACCAGATCACTTCATGAACACTTATCAAGTATTCAATCTTTTGCAAGTATCTTCTTTGCCAACAAATTGTTGAGATACCAAGGCTTCCACCCTTGACTCAAGTAACTAAGATTCTCTCTGAACGAATCCTATTTACCTCAAGAGTTCTAAAAACTCCAATCAGATTGGATCCACCCTTAGGATTAAGAGAGATGAATCCTTCCTTGCTGTTTTGGATAGTGAAAATAAATCACTTCCACTTTCTTCAGGTTGTGTTTCATTGAAACACCATCTAGTCAGAAGAATAACTAGAAGACTCCAGATGCACTACTGGGACGCCTTTATGAGGGGAATTGAGAGACTTCTCAAGTATCTTTGACAACATAGCCGATCAATAGTTTATCAAACTCCCAGAGCAAGAAATTGATAAACCTAAACTCAACTCCTCTCCTTTTCAACTGACTTCAAACTGCACCATGGAACCATGCTTCCAAGTACCAAGTCACTATAACAGACATCTTCCAACAACTCTTTCCATTCCATCGCTCCTGACATTGGAATAAAAGGATGTAAATATCTTCACATATAGAGGTCGACGATTGAGAACTTCCACCATCTGTTTTCAGTAACAACTCCAAAATCCCATAATTCTAGAGCTCTTCCATCAGAAACATATGCAGCGGAACCACCAAGGAACAAATTCTTCTTGCCCTAATAAGATGTTAGAACATCTTATAAGACACCCCAATAAGAGAACTAGCCACTTCTCCTGCAGTTGTTGTAGAACTTCCTCAACAACATGAACAACCATCAAGTTGTTACCTTCGATCTAGAACATCCATCCCATCCATTAATACCCTTGAGTATGTCTGAGTTGATTGATCTGATCTTCAAAGCTCCTCCTTGTTTAAACGCCAGAAAGTATCTCCCAAAGATCTCATCCAGAAATAGACAGGATGCCTGCTTTGATACCAATTGAAATTCTGGCAATGCAGACAGCAGATGTCCTAACACATGTCAAGACATTGTTCTGCATAAACATTTAAACACAGAGGCCTAACAGGATACTGATACCTTGAATATCAGAACTGCAACAACATAGATGTTACGACATCTGTTCCAACATATTTATCATAAACCCTAATAGAAAAGTAAATCTGCAGAATGATAAAAAAACACAGTAATTGTTAACCCAGTTCAGTGCAATTCACCTACATCTGGGGGATACCAATCCAGGAAGAAGACTCCACTATCTGTAGAATTATCACAAAGCTAAACTCCCCCGTTTATAACTTTATATCCTAATATCTACCCTATAAAGACTTTATCAAAGAACACCCTCTTTGATATGAGATACCCCACTCACTTCCCTTAATCACAAACTGTGATATCTAAACCATCCCTGTCAATACGGAATTTTGTCAAGCATACTTGACAAACACGCTAACTTGGATTTGCTTAAAAGCTTCATCCAAGAACAATACAAGATTCATTATCTAAAGGCTTCTAAATCTGTACAGTACCTATGTATTCCACAATGTATCAAACCGATACAGAGGGAAACTTAAAAACCTAGAGCCAACGACTCTCAAAACCCTAAAACCTTATTTTTACACAAGAGAACTAGGTTTTACAAATTACATTCAAGGTACATACGAAAACCCTAGACCTAAGTCTTCTATTTATAGTCTTCTGCTGACTTGGGCTTTCCATCTTTGGTCATTGATCCACTCATGTGATTTCTCCTTGAATCTTGCAAGAGATATAAAATAGATTTAAATCAATCTGTTATAACAGTCCAGGATGTCGGGTCTTCAAGTTGAGACATCTTCTTCGACATCTTTGTTCTTTGGCATAAATCTTCAGGTTTAGTCTTCATGTTATAACATCTTCTTCAGCGCCGAGTTTTACCAAAATTTTGTCCAAAACATTTGAGCTTTCAGGATTGAATGGAAAATTCACACTCCAAGTCACAAATAATGATGATGAACCTTTTACCAGACAGTGATTAGGGTTTTTCTCTTGTTATTCAACAAGAAAGAGAGATGAACAATGTAACTTCGGGTGTGATTCCAAGTGTTACCAGTAGTGAAGAAATTGTTTCTTTTCGGGTTCAAGCTGCTTCAGGAAACTCCAATGGTAAAACTTGGAACAATTCTTACTTTGGTAGGAAAAACCACACCATTGAAACTTGCTTTCTTAAGCATGGTTATCCACCAGGTTTTAAAGGCAAAAGCAAGACTCGGAATGTTGGCTCTCAACTTCAATATACTGCATCAGTTAATGTCATTTCAGACTTCTCTCAACAGAGTTAAGCTGCATCCTCTTTTGGATTCACTCAAGAACAATACAACAACATCTTATAGCTGCTCCAACAGTCCAAGACCACTCCCAAAATTAATTTTATTTCGACATCTCCCTTTGTCCTAAACTCACATTCTTCAAATGGTAATGGTAAGAATTCTCATATTTGGATTCTAGATACATGTGCCACTGACCATATATCTTTTGACATAACATCTTTTATTTCTCACAAAACCATTATTCTTATTCATGTTATAGCTTACCTGGTGGTTCTTAAATTACTGCATCTATGTCTGGTAGTGTAGCTGTCTCTCCTTCCTTGCCTTACAAATGTCCTGTATATTTCTACCTTTCGTGTTAATTTGATTTCAATTGCCAAACTTGTTAGTTGCAATGACTGTTTTATACATTTCAATGCTAATTCATGCCAAATTCTGCAGAATTATTCCAAGGAAATGATTGGTTTAGCTAATCTTCAAAGAGGGCTATATGTTCTTGATTCCACAAATCACTTTTATGCTTACCATTCCATTAATCAATCTCCTTGTAATCTTTGCATTTTAGACTAGGACACATTTTTGATATAGGTTTACAAAATGTATCTAAAATATTTCCCTTCATTCCTTATAAAAATAATGATATTGCTTGTGAATCTTGTCATTTTGGTAGACAAAAGAAACTACCTTTCCCTCATAATTTTACTCATTCCACTGCACCTTTTTAAATTTTACATGCTGACTTATGGGGACCTTTTTCTACCATTTCAATATTCGGACACAAGTATTTCCTAATTCTAGTTTATGCTTATACTAGGTATACTTGGGGCATATTCCTTAAAACAAAGGATCAAACCAAAACTAGCACCATTCACTTTGTAGCTTAGCTTGAAAACTAACTAAATACCTTTCTCAAGTGCCTAAAATCAGATATTGGCATCGAGTTTATTATCCTTTCTGATTTCCTTTGGTCAAAAGGTGTTATCCATAAGAATTCTTGTGTTAAAACACCCTAACAAAATGGGGTGGTAGAAAGGAAACATCAACATATCTTGAATGTTGCTAGAAGACTATTTTTTCACTCTCATGTCCCTCTCAATATGTGGAATTTCTGTGTCCAACATGTTGTTCACATAATCAATAGATTATTTACTCCCCTCCTAAAAAATGCCCCTATGAACCATTGCATCTCCAACCACCCTCATTGATTCATTTGAAATTTTTTTGTTGTTTAAGCTTTGCTACTACAATTCGGGCTCATAGGACAAAATTTGACCCCTAGATCTAGAAAATCTATATTCCTTAGGTTTAAAGATGGAACCAAAGGATATATATTGTATGACATAACCATAATATCTATGTCTCTAGGAATGTGGTGATTTATGAAAACCTATTCCATTTCAAACCTAGCCACTCACCCTAAAAAATGATTACTGATCCTACTCATTGTTCTGCTCTTGATGAGATTCATAATACTTTTTAATCCCCTAATTCTACTGATGTTTATTGTTCTATTGATGATAGCGATTCTCTGAAGTCGCCCTTATCCCCTATTATCAGTTCCCAAAATCAATCTGATAAAAGAACTATTATTACTAGCCTTGTCAGCAACACATCCCCCAAATCCCCAATATCCCCTAATCTCAGTCCTTCAAACATATTTGATAATACTTCATTTAATAGTCTTGTCCCCATCAATAGCTCAGACCCTACAACAACCATAGGTCTGCAACTTTCACTTAATCATCTTGGTTATACTAATTATCACATCTAGTTTTTACCCATTGAACATCCATTTGATCCCAATTATGTACCCATTAGTCACAATCCTTTTAATATCTCTGTCCCTGATAATACTCCTTATGCATTGGAAAACGAACCCTCGTATTTACCCCTAAGACAATCCACTCGAGCCTCTAACCCTTCTAGTTGACTACCACTATTATAATGTTTCCAATAGTCCTCATTTTACCACGCCTCATAAACAGCATATTGCATATCCTCCATCTTCTGTTATCACATATGATAACTGTTTTCCATCATAAAAACATTATTGTTGTTCTGTTTCATCTGTTTTTGAGCCAAAGACTTTTAACCAAGCTATTAAACATGACTGTTGAAAACATTCCATGGATGTTGAGTTACATGCTCTTGCAGAGAAAAAAACTTGGATTATGGTTGACTTTCCACATGGAAAATCTATTATTGGTTATAGATGGGTATACAAGGTGCAACACAAGGAAGATGATTCCATTGAGAGGTATAAAGCAATTTTGGTTTTCAAGGGATATACTTAGATGGAAGGGATTGATTATTTTGATACATTTTCTCCTGTAGCCAAGCTCACTATAGTTAGAGTATCATTGTCACTTGCAACTATTAAGGGATAACATTTGTAGCAGTTGGATGTTAACAATGCATTCCTCCATGGTGACTTACATGAGGATGTTTATATGACTCTTCCATCTAGTTTATTAGGATTCAATGATTCTAAAGTTTGCAAGCTACAAAAGTCTTTGTATGGCTTAAAATAAGCCAGCAAACAATGGTATTCCAAACTCTCATCTTTTTTTACTTCTCTTGGCTATCATCAATCATAAGCTAATTCTTCCTTATATGTCAAAGCTGATCAACGTGATTTCACTGCTTTATTGGTATATATAGATGACATTGTCCTGGCAGGTGATTCTATTATTGAAATTCAGAAGGTTAAACATCTCCTAGAACAGCAGTTTAAGATCAAAGATCTTGGCTAGTTAAGATTTTTCTTGGGGTTTGAGAATGCCAGATCCAAAGCAGGTATTTTTCTCAATCAAAGGAAGTATACCCTTGAACTTTTAGAAGACACTAGTTTCCTTGCAGCTAAACCATCATCTGTTCCTTTTGATCAAAATCTCAAGCTTTCAGCCACTGCGGGGCAACCTTTGAAGGATCCATCTTCCTATAGAAGATTAATAGGGCGATTGATTTACTTAACAAATTCAGGGCCTGACATTTCTTTTGTTGTTTAGAAGCTGGGCCAATATGTGTGTCAACCTCGTTTGCCTCACTATCAAGCAGCTACACACATTCTCAGGTATCTAAAGTCAGTCCCTTCCAAAGGCATTTTGTTTTCTACTTCTAGTGATTCGAAGTTGTTTGGCTTTGCTGATTCGGATTGGGTCAGATGCCCTGTGTCATACCCCAAATTTTGACCACTAAGATTTCCCATCATTGTGAAACTCATCATCATAATATGGATGTACCATCATACTTCATCAGTCTCCCCAAAGATGGGTGAGCATCCACTACAATCAAACTTAGGGTTTCAAGCCCTCTCAGAGCTTTTGGGCAAAGGATCAATCAAGGAATGACATGATCTTCAACTTGTATAACCTCTCAAACATCCACAATGGATCAAAAGGACTCCCACTTCAAGGATTAAGCACAAGGCTGCTCCCTTCTAGGTGGATCAAGTCTCAAGATCGACAGTGTCACCAAATTAGGGTTTTGGTCGACCAGGGCCTCCAGATGGAAATTTTTCATCTGGGAACAAGCCAATGATCCAAAACACAACCTAATATACTCCATGGAACCTCATGGACCCAATCATCAAGTCAATTTTGCCTCAGGGGATGCATTCATCAAAAATCAAGAATTAGGGTTTCTTGACCTAATTCACCCCTAAGTTGACTTTTAGGGCAAGTCATGAGCCAAGACCTCAAGAGAGGTTTTGAGTGTCTCTAATTAACTAAATTGATCCATTTGGAACAATGGATTAATCCAAGAAGCTTGAGCAACAAGTCTCAATTTCATCTGCACCACAATTAGGGTTTCGCGAGGAAAGTCAACTGTAACTTTGACTTTTGACCAGGGCATGCTCCCAAGCACTAAGACATGATTCAATATACCCTATGACACCCATGGAACATGTCCATCAAGTTTGATTTAGGTCAAGGACATGATTTCATGAAGAATTGCACAGTTTGGAATTCATCTGATAAAAAGTCAACTGTGCACAAAAGTCAACTTTGACTTTTTGAGATTTTTCACCAAAATGGATTTTTAACCCTAAAATGATGTTAATGTATGATTTTAATCATCATTCATCAAGAAAAATCAAAGAAAGTTGGATAACTTGTAAAAGGGGTAACCATAAAAACTTAGAAAAATTTCTAAGTTATGGAAAAAGTGACACTAATGTGCCAACTTTGGAGGATCATAACTCCTAAACCACAAGGCCATTGTTCCCCATTCAAAGCTTGATTTGTAGATCTCATTTCCCTCTACAAAAGCTTCATACTGACCTATGTCCAAATTCCTCATGGATTTTGAGTTATGGAGTGATCAAAATCAAGAAAAGTCACTTTGTTCCAACACTTATGAAAAATTCACTAAGTCAGATTTTACCTTACTTTTTGCCAAATGTAGGGGGATTTTTCACTTGGATTCAAAAGAGATCAAAACCAAACATGTTCAAATAGTTGTTGTATCATGTAAGGGCTTTCCAAAATGGCCAAGAACATTGCCAAATTCAATTTGAGTCATGAGATATGACATTGGCAAGTTGCCTTGCTGAAATCTGCCAAGGCAAGGTAGATTTTTACACTTTTGGTCGATTTGCCAAAATCAGCCAAATCCAAATGCTCCTATCCACTTGGACACCTCTGAGGATTGAATCTAAAGGGGACAATCACTGAGCCAAGCCTCCAAAGTCTTTGGAACAAGAAATAGCATGTTGAACCTAGAATTACCAAAATAGGGACAAGACTCCAATTTTGGATTGGAGCATTCAATGGAAGCATTAAGGTGGCATGGACTGAGCCATTCTCAACTGAATTCAGTCAAGACTTATCCAAGACCAAGGGAACCAGCAGCCTGTGCCCTAACCTCTAGTCAATGGCTAGAGGAGACTTGGATTTTCATTTGCCAACATTGGCCAAACCTACTCAGCAGTTGCCATTCACTATTCCTTGCAAAGAAAACTTGCTCTACTATAAATAGAGCTCAATTGTGATCAGTTTGAGTACACCAAAGCCATTAAACAGATGCTTTCCTCAAAATCTCTTCTTTCACTCCAATTTTTCCTTCTAAGGCAAGTCACTATCGGGTTTTAAGTTAGAGAGCTTTTCCAACCAAACCAATCACACACACACACACACACACACACACACACGCACACACCTCACATACATCATATAGAAGTGATCCAAACACTCACATAACATCTGGAACACAGATTTCACAAAATCACCAGCCAATTGCTCAAGTTCTTGACAGATTTGCAGTTGGGGTACCATCTCAAGTTTCAAATCATTTCAATCCATTCCAAGCATTCATACACACTCCATGGCACATAGGGAAGCTATCCAGATCATTGGAACCTAGCTGTAACACCTCCAACACAAATCACAATCACCAGCTGTAAGTGGTGAGCATGAGCTCTTCTAACTCTATGATCCATGCAATTTTTTCTACACAATAATTTGGCCATATGTTCATAATCATGCATGGAATGTTTCCCCTCAATTAATTGCATTGTTTGAATCGTGTATCAAAAATCCTAGCCTTCATGCAGAAATTAGGGTTCTTGAGGATTTTTCATGATTTCTTGTTATATGTTTAATTTAAATGAAATTAAATACCATAGACATGATCATGAGGTTGAAACGAGTTGATTGGTATGTGGATTGCATGATATGATTAAGTATTCAGTGAGATTGGAGAGAAAATGTAAATCTGGGCAAAACTGAAAAACGCGCGTGTTCTTGCCTTTGTTCTTGGCGCCATTTTCCAATATTTGAATATTTGAATTTTGTGATTTTATTTAATTGATTCAAAAATTAATTTCTCTCTGAGTTTTAATGATTTTGAGTTGATTCTTTTTTTAATAATTCACAAAAATGTTAAAATATTTTATTTTCCCAAAAAATCCCAAAAATATTATTTATTTTGTATAATTGATATTTTTGCAAAGAATTAATGTTTTAATTGTTTTTAACATTTTAAATATTTTTTCCACCTTTATTTTGCAACTTTTAATGCCTTCTAATTATTTTGTAGGTCAATACTTAATTTTTGAAGCATTAATCCAAGATCACAATTTGTTTTCCATATGTTAAACAATTTTGATCATTTTAATTGAATTTTTATTCAATTAAGTACATTTTTGAAAATAAATTAGGGTTTTTGGATTAATTCAACCCTCATAAATCATTTTCAAAACACTTTGGGCCTCTAATAAAGTGTAAGACCCAACCCTTTGTAAATACAACCTATTTTGGGCCTCACTTATGGTATAAGTCTCGTTGTATTTCAAAATGTTCGACGCGATCATCATCCGTTGAAAAACGAACCCTGGGCCTACCCTCGAGTAGTAAGACCCATTTCTTTTCTTTAAAACTTTTGGGTATCTAATAGAGTATAAGACCCAATCCTTTTTTGACCAAATAATTTTTGGGCCTCAGTGCATTGTATAAGTCCCGATACCGTCAAAAAGTTTGACGCGGTCATCATCCGTTGAAAAACAAACTTTCTGGGCCTCTCCTTGAGCTATAAGACCCATTCAAAAATTTTGGGCCTCTAATAGAGTGTAAGACCCAATCCCCTTTTAACCAAAACCTTTTGGGCCTCACTTATTGTATAAGTCCCTCTGCGTTAAAAGGAAACTTTGGCGCGATCGCCATTTCAAACGAAAAGTCAACTGGGCCTCTCCTTGAGCTGTAAGCCCCAAATCTTTCTTTTTCAAAGCACTTTCTCCTTTGATTTTAAATATACTGTTGTTTTCAATCTGTCTTTGTTGAAAAACTAACCAAACAGTATGGAAGCTCTATAACCGAGTAAGTGTTTATACGCTTTCATTTACCGCTTTCATATACATATAACTGTATTGTGGGGTTGTTTCGCTGTAAGTCTTCTTTCATAAACTCATATCAACTGTGTAATAATAGTATAGATATTTAGAGTTTCCCCGGAAACTACGTTTAGAACTAGGTGACGCCGTTTCATGTATTCGTAGAAATAGACAACTAGGTCCCCAATAAGATCACCAGATACAGTCTTCTCTTCGGCTATCCTCATTAGGAATTGTCAAGAAACTCTACTCCTAGAGATGAATGTATTCTCCGTGAATGACATCTTTGAGTTTCTTCCAAATTCTCGAACTTTCCTGGCTTGATCTATTCCTTGTGAATAGTCTGTCTTGAATTTCTCAGGGTTTGGGGACCCACAGGCTTCTTAAAAGCATCGACCTCCTCTTGGGTATCGTACAAGGACCCACAGGCTTCCTAAAAGCAACCCCGCCTCCTCTTGGGCTTAGTACAAGGACCCGTCGGCTTCTTAGAAGTATTCACAGCCTCCTCTTAGGCTTCGTATAATGATCTCTTCCTCCGGGAATGATAGCCTCCTCTTGGGCTTCGTACAAGGACCCGTCGGCTTCTTAAAAGCTTCCAGCCTCCTCTTGGGCTTCGTACAAATTATCCCGACGACCTCCTAGAGGTATAGGAACAGAACTTAGTCATCTGCATAGAACAATCATTTCAAAGAGTCTACTACTGTTTCTCAAAGCATAGTACAAAAGATAAAACTCTAGACACGAACAGTCTAATATCCTTGAGTCTCAAAGACATTCTCAAGTGACCCCTTCATTAAATAGGAAGAAAACCCGTAGACTCGGACAGTCTCAATGCCCTTCGGATTTCCCACTTCCTTAAAGAACAGGAATAACCCGGATCCTCGAATCAAATCCTTGAATACAGTGTTGCTCATATAAGAACTGATTTTCTCTTTCAAAATCAGTATACTGGACCTGTCACTCAACTGAAACAGCGCCATAGCTTCCTCTTGGGCTTTGTACAATGATTCTCCCAAGCGGAGTCAAACAAATTTTAGCCTCCATATCGGGCTTTATACGAGATACAAAAAGGTTCTTATTGAGCCAAACAAATTTCAGCCTCCATCTCGGGCTTTGTACGAGATACAAAAACTCTCTCGTTGAGTCAAAACCTTTTAGCCTCTCTCTCGGGCTTTGTACGAGACACATATTAGCCTCCTCTTAGGCTTTGTATAAGAAAACCACTGGTTGATCCAATCAACCTTTTAACATCAAAGCTGTGCCTCGTTCACAGTACAGAAACATCAACAACTCCTTCCCCTTCATCTAATTGTTGTAAGCGGCAAGCCTCTGGATCATCTACATCCATGCCACTGTCCCTCTTTTAGCATGAGAAATTCCTAAGGAAAGATAGCATTGCTCTACACTGAGTTAAAGTCTTCTCCTTCAGGTTAAAATCCCCTATAAAGGAAATTATGGCATTGTCGGATTCACATATCCCGGTTAAAGTAATTCTCCTTTATAAACAGTTGTGACATACAACCCCCTCTTTAGAGATGACAAGTTCTCTCTAAAGTCAACACCCTTTTAGCTTCTTATCTTGGGCTTTGAACAAGATACAAATCACTTTTAGCTTCACATCTTGGGCTTTGAACAAGATACAAATAGACTCTTCAGCTTCGCATCTTGGGCTTTGAACAAGATACAAACCACCTTCGCTTCACGTCTTGGGCTTTGAACAAGACACCAAAACAACCATTTCCTCCCATAGAATAGGAGGAACTACGAACGCTCTGATTTCCCTGTTTCGGTAAACGGGAATACGTAGGCATAAGATTGAAAGAAAAGATCATAGCGAGCACACTAAACAAAAGCCCTAAATCCCATACTCTCACATATCTATCAAAAAGCATCAGTCCTAACATCCTAATCTTTGTTCCCCGCCAGAAACCTGTAATTCTGTTAAAATAACACAAGAAAGGCCCCACCACATTGATCACATCCGTAACCTAACAGACATCTGTTTAAACTCAGTATGCAAGCAGGGTTAATTGGAGACATCTATTTCCCTTCCTTCATCAGCTTTAATAGGATAAAAAATGAATCGACCTGTAGTAAACTAACCCAGAGAGCGACAGTGCTTAAGAACCGCGTCCAAAATCGCTCGCTACACCCTTATACAAGGAAGTCGATTACCGGCTATTATGTCATCTTAGGTTTATCTCTCTTGTGCTGGAAATCCAAGAAAACAACATTGTATCCAGGTCTTCGGCTGAAGTGGAGTATCGAGCATTAAATTCTCTCACATGTGAGCTTCAGTGGTTGCAATATTTATTTAGTTACTTTCTCATTACTTATCCTCAGCCTACATATGTATATTGTGATAGCAAATCTACTATTTATCTGGCGCATAATCCCACTTTCCATGAGAGAAGCAAACACATTGAGCTAGACTGTCATGTTGTACACTAGAAATTTCTTGCTAAGCTCATCCATTTGTTACTTATTTCTACTAATGCTCAGCTAGCCGACATGTTCACCAAATCGTTACATTCCCCTACTTTGAATTCCATTTTGGGTAAGTTGGGACTTTATAGTATACATAGTTCGACTTGAGGGGGACTATTAGCTTATACTATTTATCCACTAGTATAGTGACACGTGTATAGATAGATGACGACTAGTTTATCTATTATTTTCTTATGCATATATGAAACTATGTACATATTCTTCATTGTAATGAATCATTCAGTTAATCAATTTTGCATTACAACTATTTTTTGTTACTTTCTGTTGCATTTTTGTTAGTCATCTTCTTCATTGAGATGAAGATATTTGCTGAATTTTTCAACATAAACAATGTGGATAATGTAGATTTGGAAGTAGAACACACCATAAATCTATTAATGTGCAACAATTTTTTTTTATCTGAGACTCTTTTGTTTTTATTCTTTTACAACTTTGAATTTAAAAAGATATTTTAAAATTTTCGATTCAAAATTTACTTTTGCATAGTTTTTCTTAAATCAATCTTGATTTAATATTTATTAGTTTTTTAATTATTTTAATTTAATTAAATAAATATATAAAAAAATTAAAAATAACATGAAAAATGGAATGCAACAAGTGTGTGTTGACATCACTTATAATGTGACAACTATTAAAAAAATTTACACATCAACATATATTTTTTTTTAAAGGAAAAAGGATCAATACAGTTTAAAAATAAAATATGAGGATTAATTTCGTAAGTAGAGTATAGTAGAGAGACAAAATATGTAATTTAACTTTAAAATATTGTAAAAAAAATTTAAATTCATTTTTTCGAAATTAAAATACTAATTTTGATATTTTATAATATAAATATACATTATTGAAAATCAAAACATAGTCGAAATTGTAATTTTTTCAAAAAAAATTATATCTCAAAATGATTTTTATTAAAAGACTATTTGAAATAATTTCAAAATTAAGTAATTTTTTAAAAATTTAATATTCAAAAAAGTTTGAATGAAATGATAAAATGCCTAATATAATATTTTAAAAATAATTATTCAAATCAAATTTTCATTTGAAGCTTTTATGAAATTTTTCTTTTAAAAACAAAAGTTATTTTAATTTTTTTTTAAACAAACAGGTCTATATATATATATATATATATATATCATTTGTATCCCTTTGCTCAACTAGTTGTACAAATCTAAAGAAAACAAAGCCAATATAGAAATCACCATAATTTAGTGAGAACGTGTTTCCACTCTCCAAATCAACGTATTATTTTGCTGATTGGTTGGTTGTGACATGCTAATTCAGTGGTCCCTCCCATGCTTTAATCATCATTATGAACTGAATGGTACATGGTGATGTTGATGACCTATCTATTTTTAAAACTGATTGAAAAGAAACACAATCATATACCAACGTTGTGCCTTTATCTTCTTGTCTTGATGAAAAAACACAAATCTCATAAAAAGACTAGAGATATATAGATACTTGATATACCTTGTACACTTCTGAAGTTCTCTTTCACTAGTACTAGTATTATTAAGGTCAACACTCTCATATGCGTATAAGTGGATAAGACATATATATACTCGTTAAGTGTCATGTTTTTTTTAATCTTAATTAATTTTAAAATATGAATGAATTGTATTCAGAAATGAATTTTAAATATTTATTTTTTGAAATTATTATGAAGATTGTAATTAAATACATCAATTATATAAAATTTGTATTCATTGATTAAAAAATATATTTAATATTTTAAGTAATATTTTATCAAAAAATTTCATAAAAATACTTAAGAAAAAACTATGCTAAATACTCTTTTTATTTTTCTTTCTGTATCTTGTATTTGATATTCATTTTAATTCTTTAACTTAAAAAAAAAAACTATTTGAGTTCTTCAACTTTTTAAAACGTATTCCCTCCGTCTCATTAAAAATGTCATATTTAAGCCATGCGCGGTTCTTAAAAAAATGATTAGATGTGTTGGGTTTAGTAAAAAAATTAATATCATTTATTAGAATACCCCTATTAAATGTAGTTAATAGAGTAGCTGAATAAAATAAAAGTTAATAAATAGGGGTATAGTAGTGGAAAAATAATAATAAATGTTGCATTGATAATGTAAATGAACAATTATTTTGAGACAATGAAAAAGTGCAAATGAAACATTTTTTATGAGACGGAAAGAGTATCACGATAATTTTTTGCGTTTAAATGATAGTAATAATGTAAATATTCACTGACATGACAAATGACATGTTTCATTAAACTTTTGTGATTGATTTAACAACACAAAAATTTGAGATTTTTTAAAATTTTAATATTATCTTCATTATATAAACTTTATCTTCATCTTCATAATAGAATAAAATGCTTTTTAAAAAATTAATATTTTTTATTGATATTTAATTTCCCTGCAATATTATATATTATAAATGTTGTGAAAAATGATATTTTGAAACAAAGTATAAACTGTTTCTTTATGATCAAGAAACACACAAGTGTTATGGTTAATGAAAAAACAAGAAAAACAATGCTTGATTATAACTGTTATTCTTTAATTTCTCTTTAAATCAGATTACAAGTACTTAAGAATAACAAATAACCCTCTCACCCTAATTAGGATTTGCCACACCACACCTAAGATACTAAAACCTAACATACTAAACTAATGGGCTTTTTAACAGTTATCCATTACAAGCTAACTTAGGATACAAGCTAACTTAGGGTACAAGGTAACTTAAACAATTGGATCCTTAACACAAGACCCAATTCGACAACTACATACTAGAACACAATTCGACTACACCATGTAAAATGTGAGCAGACTTCGACGACGCGCTTAACTAGAGTTTGATCCAATATCTCACAAATCTCCACCTTGGATCTAGCTCTATAACATCAAGAAACAAATTAGTTTTCTTCATGCAGCTTTATCAAATGCATACAGTGGAAGAACTTGCAACTGGGCAACGTCTTGGTGATCATATCAGCAGCATTATGATCTTTCGAAACCTTCAACACTTGGACTTTTCCATGCTCGATTACCCCTTTGACGAAATGCAGCCCCACATCAATATATTTGGTCCGCTCATGATAGGATGAATTCTTCGACAAGTATATTGCATTTTGACTATCACATTTAACAGTGACAACTCGACCTTGAAGTTTCAACTCCTTTGCAACACCTTCAAGCCACAATGCTTCCTTCACAGCTTCAGTTAGGGCGATATATTCCGCTTCAGTGGTTGATAAGGCAACAACCTTCTGAAGTGTTGCTTTGCAACTGATTGTTGTGCCAAACATAGTGAACACATATCCAGAAATAGATTTTCTGGAATCCATACAACCTACATAATCAGAGTCAACATATCTTTCGATTACTGCTTTATTATCTTCACCCAAGGCTCCACCATAAATTAGGACTCTGTTCAGAGACTCATTTATGTACCTTAGTGATGAGTCCAAGCCCTTGAGGTTGACATCAATTTTGCTAAAACTAACTTAGCAGAAAGATGTTGGACAAGATGTCCTGACATGATGAATAAATTACAGGTTAAGATGTTAGACAAGATGTCCTATCAGGTGGATTTGACATCTTTCTCTGTTACAGTTTTTGGAATAACTGTATTTTTGTTCCAGGTGTGATTGGAATATGACTTGATCCCAGGTGACATCTGAGATTGAGGAATCAGAGATTCTGATTCCAAAAGAAATATGTGATTTCCATGCAAGGAGACATTTTTGGAAACTTGGGATTGAAGAAAAGAATAGGTCACAGATTCTATGGAGCAGAATTGTTGCGTTTTAAAGCCCAAATCCAGTTCTGTTTTGCAATATAGATAGGATGGATTAACCTAGTAGAGGTGTTAAATATTGCAGTTGTTATAGAGTACTAGAGTTTGTACTTTTGTGAGGCTCTCTTGTATTGCGTGAATATCAGAGTAGGACAGTTTATTGAGTTGTAATATTTTCAGTCACTGCTGTGATTGGAAGGGAATTGAGAATGGTCTCATACCTAGGAGTGTCTTAGGTAGAAATCTAGGAAGGGTAGTTTCTAGGTGCTAAGTTGTAAACGTTGGAGTTTAGCTTAGAACCAATTCTACTTAGTTGATTTCATTCCTGGTTGGTAGCCCCCAGACGTAGGTGTTGTTGATCACCGAACTGGGTTAACAATTTCTGTGTGTTGTTTTCTTTCTGTTGTTTGTTTCTGTTCTTCCTTAATCCTTGTTAGGAGCAGAGATCAAGTGTCACGACATCCTGTCTGACATCTTAGTGATCTGCTTAACCAGAATTTCAATTGGTATCAGAGCAGGCATCCTGCTCTGTATCTAGGTAAGATTCAGGGACGATACTTTTTGGTTCGATGGATAAAGAAGGAGGAATTTTGAATAGACCACCTATACTAGATGGTTCAAATTATGAATATTGGAAAGTACGCATGGTGGCATTCATCAAGTCCATGGATGGCAAAGCTTGGAAGTCTGTGGTCAAAGGGTAGGATCCACCAAAGATCAAAGACAAAGACGGGAAGCTCACTGATGAACTGAAACCTGAAGAAGACTGGGATGATGAAGATGATAAGCTTGCTCAAGGTAACTCCAAAGCCTTAAATGCCTTGTTCAATGGTGTGAACAAGAACATCTTCAGACTCATCAAGAACTGCACTGTTGCAAAGAATGCTTGGGAAATTCTGAAGACTTCTCATGAGGGTACCTCATGAGTTAAATCGTCAAGACTTCAGCTTCTCATTACTAAGTTTGAGAACATGAGGATGAGAGAGGATGAAAGTATACATGACTTTCATATGAACATCGTTGATATTGCCAACACATCTAGTGACCTTGGAGAGAAAATTCCTGAAGCCAAGTTGGTTCAGAAACTTCTAAGGTCTCTTCCCAAGAGGTTTGATATAAAAGTGACAGCTATTGAAGAAGCTCAGGACATAAATACTATGAAAGTAGATGAGCTTATGGGATCAATCTAAATGTTTGAGATGACTATCAACGAAAAGGATGAAAAGAAGAAAAGTCTTGCCTTGGTGACCAACCAAGAAGAGGGTGACACCAATGAGGATTTGTCAAAGGCTATAGGGTTCCTTGAAAAACAATTTCATCAACTGGCAAAGAAACTGGATGAGAAGTCTAAGACCAATGTCAAGGCTCATACTTCTGACATCTATAGATCAAGAAACTTTGGAAGAAGACCTAGCTATGATAAGAAACCCAACAGAGGGAATGGAATTTAGTGCTTTGAGTGTGGTGGTTTTGGACACACAAGAGGTGAGTGTCCCACGTTCCACAAGAAGGAGAAAAAAGGTCTATCCATCTCGTGGTCTGAGGATGACTCTTCGAGCGATGGAGAGTCTACTAAAAAGGTGTCTGCAATGACTAGAGTTTATGATTCTGACAAGGAGTCAGATATCAGATCGATCAACCCTAATGACTTTGCTGAACTGTGTCAATTAGGACAAGATCAGTAGAATCTTATTTCCCAACTTTGTGATGAGAGATTGAATCATTTGGAGACGATCTCTAATCTGGAGGATAAAGTGGTGTTGTTAGATGAAATCCTTATGTCAGGGAGAAATACCGGAAGTGGAAAGGGTCTCGGCTATAATGATCAAGTTAAGATCAAAGGTCATAGGACTGGAGGGAACTCATGCCACATGATGTCGAGAAAGATGTCCCGACATCATCAAAGGCCTCAGAACATCTCTCCAAAAAAACAAAAAACAGGATAAACAGTGATATTACTGTGGAAAGTTTGGTCATATAAAGGCTCATTGCTATAAGTTGAATGGATATCCTAAATCATCAACACAATCCAGAAGAAGAAAGAAGGCTCCTAAAGGGAAGAAGAAGTAGATCCATAAGGATCAAACTGTAGCCTTTATAGCTCATACCTTTCTGAGAGCCTCTGCCAAAGAAGACTAGTATTTCGACAATGGTTGCTCCAGACACATGACTGATGTGAAGAAGTTCTTGGCTGACATCAAACCTCATCCCACTGGCCATGTCACCTTTGGAGATGGCTCAAAAGGAGAGATAAAGGGTGTTGGTAAGTTGAAGTATGATGGACAACCCAGCCTTGATAAGGTTCTGTATGTCAAAGGATTGACTGCAAATCTAATAAACATTAGTCAATTGTGTGACCAAGGTCTTAAGGTGAACTTTTCTGAATCTGAATGCCTGGTAACAAACGATAAAGAGAAGCTTATCATGAAAGGTACCAGATCCAAGGATAATTGTTACTTATGGGTTTCTCATGAACCTCAGTGTCCCTCCACCTGCCTGGTGTCAAGGGAGGATGAAGTGAAGTTATGGCATCCGAAACTTGGTCATTTGCACTTAAAAGGAATGAAAGAAGTCATATCCAAGGAGGATGTCAGAGGGATTCCAAATTTGAAGATAGATGAAGGCAAGATATATGGGGAATGCCAGATTGGTAAACAAACTAGAATGTCACATAGAAGGCTTCAACATCAGACCACCTCAAAAAACTTAGAGCTTCTCCATATGGATTTAATGGGACCTATGCAGGTTGAAAGTCTTGGAGGAAAAAGGTATGCTTATGTAGTTGTGGATGATTTCTCTAGGTACACTTGGGTGCATTTTATCAAAGAGAAGTTAGAGGTATTTGAAGTTTTCAAAGGATTGTGTCAGAAACTTCAAAGAGAGAAGGACTGTGGGATTGTTAGAATCAGAAGCATGATTGGGAGTCTCTTATATCTTACAGCCAGCAGACTGGATATAACATTTTCAGTAGGAGTCTGTGCAAGGTATCAGGCTGAACCCAAAGTTAGCCATATTAATCAGGTCAAGAGAATTATGAGGTATGTGAATGATACATGTAACTATGGACTACTCTACACGCACATCTCTGACTTTGTATTAATAGGATACTGTGATGCTGACTGGGCCAGAAATGTAGATGATAGAAAAAGCACCTCTGGTGGATGTTTCTTTCTAGGGAACAATTTAATCTCCTAGTTCAACAAAAAGCAAAACTGTGTCTCCTTATCTACTGCTGAAGCTGAATACATTGCAGCAGGGAGTAGTTGTTCTCAAATGATGTGGATGAAGCAAATGCTGACTGAATATAATGTTCCGCAGGATGTTATGACACTCTTCTATGACAACTTAAATGCAGTAAATATTTCAAAGAATCCCATTCAGCACAGCCAAACTAAACACCGTGACATCAAGAATCACTTCATTCGAGACCTGGTAGAAGACAAAATCATAATTATGGAGCATGTGGCCACAGAAAATCAACTAGATGACATTTTAACTAAAGCTTTGGATGCAAATCGATTTGAGGCACTGAGAGGCAAGCTTGGAGTTTGCCTATCTGACGAGGCATAACTTTCCACTGGATGTGGGAATGATATTCAAGTCTCTGAATATGCATTCCCATCTGGCTTGAGAGGATTGTCTTTAAATTCTCTCAATGATCTCACTTTTATGCTTTTACTTTGTTTTTTGTTGTGTAAAGGCTGAATGCCCAGGATAATTTTTACTTTTGTTGGGTGTGTAATTTAATTACTAAGAACTGATTGATTGGTTTTTGAGTTAGTTCTTCTGCCTTTGTCATATTGTGGCTAAAAAGGGGGAGAAATACTAACATCACTAACCACTGCTGATTTACTACTAATCACTAAGGGGGAGTAGTTTTGTGCTGCTTGCAAGAGGCTACTTGCAGGAGGTACTGATTGAGGGGGAGACAAAGTTGTGTTTCCGCTGCTGTTCTGATGAAGGTCTCCCTGCTCTGATTTTTTGCAGGTTTATTATAGTTAGTTTTAGCCAAAATCTGTCAAAGAGGGAGATTGATGAGTCCAAGCCCTTGAGGTTGGCATCAATTTTGGTAAAACTAACTTAGCAGAAAGATGTTGGACAAGATGTCCTGACATGATGAACTAACTACAGATTAAGATGTTAGATAAGATATCCCATCAGGTGGATTCGACATCTTTGTCTGTTACAGTTTTTGGAATAACTATATTTTTGTTCCAGGTGTGATTGGAATATAACTTGATCCCATGTGGCATCTGAGATTGAGGAATCATCTGATTCCAAAAGCAATATCCGGTTTCCATGCATGGAGACATTTTTGGAAACTTGGGATTGAAGAAAAGAATAGGTCGCAAATTCTGTGGAGCAGAATTACTGCGTTTTGAAGCCCAAATCCAGTTTTGTTTTGCAATATAAATAGGATGGATTTAACCTAGTATAGGTGTTGAATATTGTAGCTGTTATAGAGTACTAGGATTTGTATTTTTGTGAGCCTCTCTTGTATTGCGTGAATACCAGTGTAGGACAGTTTATTGAGTTGTAATATTTTTAGTCACTGCTGTGATTGGAAGGAAATTGAGAAGGGTCTCATACCTAGGAGTGTCTTAGGTAGAAATCTAGGAAGGGTAGTTTCTAGGTGCTAAGTTGTAAACGTAGGAGTTTAGCTTAGAACAAATTCTACTTAGTTGATTTCATTCCTGGCTTGGTATCCCCCAGACATAGGTGTTGTTGATCACCGAACTGGGTTAACAATTTCTGTGTGTTGTTTTCTTTCTGGTGTTTGTTTCTATTCTTCCTTAATCCTTGTTAGGAGCAGAGATCAAGTGTCACGACATCCTGTCTGACATCTTAGTGATCTGCTTAACCAGAATTTCACTTAGAATCCACTTCAATGCTTGCCAGTGAGCCTTTCTAGGATTCGGCATGTACCTGCTTACAAGACTTACTGCATATGCTATGTCGTGTCTAGTACAGACCATAACATACACTTAAGAACTAACTATATTAGTATATAGAATTCTATTCATATAAGCTCTTTCGACATCAGTACTGGGACACTGATCTATAATTAGCTTGAATTGAGGGTTTTTCGGAGTCACAACAGGCTTTGAATTTGACATACCAAACTTTTTGAGAATCTTCCGTAGGTATGCCTCTTGAGAAAAGTATAATTTCGACTGTTTTTTATCTCTTCGGATGTCAATCCCAAGAATCCTGGATGCAGCTCTCTGATCCTTCATTTCGAACTCATTATTGAGTTCAGCCTTCACCCTCATTACATCTTCAACATTGTTGCTTGCTATTAGAATATCATCCACATAAAGCAACAAAATAACAAATGAATTACCAGGTCGAAATATGAAGTAAACACAGTGGTCGAACTGACTTCTAATGAAACTTATGCGTGCCAAGAACTTGTCAAATCTCCTATTCCACTTTCGAGGAGATTGTTTCAGTCCATATAAAGATCTATTCAGCTTGCACACATAATCTTCCTCCCCCTTTCGACATACCCTTCAGGTTGCCTCATCAGGATTGTTTCATCTAGATCACCATACAAGAATGCAGTCTTCACATCCATCTGTTCTAGTTCAAGGTCGAACTGTGCCACCGTGGCAAGCAACATTCGAATGAACTTGTGCTTCACAACAAGAGAGAACACATCATTGAAGTTGACACCTTCTTTCTGAGTGAACCCACTAGCGACCAATTTTGCCTTGTATCTTTTTGATGCCACTCATTCAGTTCCTTCCTTAACTTTGAAAATCCATTTACAGCTGACTAACATGGCTCCAGCAGGTTTCTTGATCAATTCCCAGGTGTTGTTATCATGAAGAGATTTCATCTCATCATCCATGGCCTTCAACGATTCAGTCTTATTTCGACTCCTCATAACTTCCTTATAGTCTCTAGGTTCTTCGTCTAGAACCTCACTTGTAGAGATTAAGGCATAAGCTATAAGATCTACATACCCAAGTCTCTGAGGTGGCTTGATGACTCTCCTCGACCTGTTTCTTGCTAGCAGGTAGTCACTATCAGTCCCCTCATCTTCGACAACATCTTCTGCTTCTTCTTCGACTTCATCTGGGATAAGCAATTCAACATCAACATGCTCTACCTCAACAGGAATCTCTTCCTATTCCAGCTCATCATCAGCATCATCAGTTTTCTTGAAAGTCATCTCAGCTTTATTGAAAAATACATATCGACTGGTGATACACCTCTTGTGACCCGGCTCTAGGAACCATAGCCTATAAGCTTTGACTCCTTTAGGGTATCCCATCAACATGAATTTCAGAGCTCTAGGTTCGACCTTGTCTTGCCTAATGTGAGCATAGGCCACGCAGCCAAATACTCCCAGTCTGTCGAGACTAGATGGATGTCCCGACCAAACTTCTTCAGGTGTCTTCATATTTAACGCATTCGAAGGACATCTGTTTATCAGATATGTTGCTGTCGAAACAACCTTAACCCAAAACACCTTCTTTAACCCAACACTAGTCAACATGCATCTAACTCTTTCCAAAATAGTTCGATTAAACCTTTCTGCCAAACCATTTTGTTATGGAGTACCTACAGTAGCTTTGTGCCTTGTAATACCTGAGGCAGCACAAAATTTGTCGAATGCCTCAATGCAAAATTCAAGGCCATTGTCGGTTCTCAACCTCTTGACCTTTCTGCCAGTCTGATTTTCGACCAGAGTCTTCCAACCTTTGAAATTCTCAAAAGTTTCATCCTTAGTCTTCTGGATGAATATCCATAAATTTCTGGAATAGTCATCAACTATGGATAGAAAATACCTTGCTCCTGAATGTGATGGACACCTTGCAGGCCCCCAACGATCAACATGGATGTAATCAAGGGATCAATGAGTTCTTTGTTTTCCTTTGTTGAACTTCACTCCGCAAGATTTTCCAAGTACACAGGGTTCACAAAATTTCAGCTTTTCTGCTTTGTCTTATCCAAACAGATTTTGTTTCCCCAATTCGACCAGACCCGTTTCACTGACATGGCCCAATCTCATGTGCCAAATTTCTGTCTTCGATAAAATTTTCGTGGATGAAACATTTGTCGAACCACTTACAACTTCAGCCTCAAGGATATACAAGCCTTGTTTCTTCACGCCTCTCAAGACTTACTTCGACTCCTTCATGACTCTTAGGATACTTTTTTATCCTTGAAAAACATATCCTTTCCTGTTGAATTCACCAAGAAAAATCAAATTTCTCTTCAAATCAGGCACATACCTGACTTCGGTCAATAGCCTTATTGACTCATCATGGAGCCCGAATCTCACAGATCCAATACCTACAATTTTGCAAGCTTTGTTGTTTCCCAGCAGCACTGATCCACCGTCTTGATCACATAGCTCCTCGAACAATTATCTGTTTGGAATCATGTGCCAAGTGGAACCTGAATCCATAATCCACTCCTTTATTGAGTCACTGCTTGAAACCACAAGGACATCAAATGAGTCAAAGTCATCTTGAACAATGGTTGTGTTGCCATTATCTTTACCTCCATGATCTTTCAGTCGTTTAGGGCACACCTTTCTTGTGTGACCCTTATTTTTACAGTGATAACATCGAATACCAGATGTCTCGCCACTAGACTTCTGCTGACTTTTACCTTTCTTCTTGTCGAACTTACCATCCTTTCGCAAGAGTTTTCCCTTAACGGCCAAACCTTCATCAACCGTCGAAGGTTTATTCTCCTTTCGTTCGTTCAAGTCCTTAGAATACAAGGCTGATTGAACTTCTTCAAAGCTCAGAGACTCCCTTCCATACATGAGAGTTTCTTTGAAGTGAGCATGTGTTTTGGGTAAAATGCACAACAACAATAATAGTGCTTGATCTTCATCATTGATCTTCACATCAATATTTTCAAGATCAAGAATCAGCTTGTTAAACATATCCAACTGCTCAGCCAACACTTTATCTTCACTCATCTTGAATGAATACAAAACTTGCTTCTGGTAGAATCGATTCACCAGGGATTTGGTCATGTACAAACTTTCAAGTTTTAACCATAACCCCAATGTCGTAGTCTCCTTTGATACCTGTCGGAGAACCTTATCACCAAGGCTCAACAATATTGCGTTGTGGGCTTTCTCTATCATGGTCGTCTTTTCTTTTTCCGTTAACGCATCGTCCATGGCTGCCTCTCCCTTCAACGCTTCCAAACAACCCTGCTGAACTAGTAGGGCTTTCATCTTCAAGCGCCACAGACCGAAGTCGTTCACTCCAGTGAACTTTTCAATCTCATACTTTGTTGACGGCATCTTCCTCCACGCTCACCGCACCAATTTGTTGTGAAAAATGATACCTTGAAACAAAGTATAAAATGTTTATTTATGATCAAGAAACACACAAGGGTTATGGAAAAACAAGAAAAATAACAAGGATTGATTATAACTGATATTCTTTACTTTATCTTTAAATCAGATTACAAGTACTCAAGAATAACAAATAACTCTCTCACCCTAATTAGGATTTGCCACACCACACCTAAGATACTAAAACCTAACATACTAAACTAATGAGCTTTTTAACAATTACCCATTACAAGCTAACTTATGGTACAAATTAACTTAAACAATTGGATCCTTAACACAAGGCCCAATTCGACAACTACATACTAGAACACAATTCGACTACAGCATGTAAGTCTTCGACAACAGCATGTGAGCAGACTTCGACGACACACTTAACTAGAGTTCGATCCAATACCTCACAATAAAAAATCATTAATCAATAATATTATATATAATTAGAGTTTGTAGCTAAAACCACTTGAAATCCTATTATATTTTAATATATGCTTAAATAGTATTTTCGTCCCTGTAAGTTGGCGAGTTTTTAATTTTCGTCCCTGAATCTTTTTTTTTTCGATTTTAGTTCCTATATCTTACTTTTTGTTGGTGTTTAATCCCTACAGAGGTTTCCTGCGGATTTTCCTGTGGATTTTGGTTTTAAGAAAAATCCGCAGGAAACCTTCGGATTTCCCTGCGGATTTTGACTTTAGGAACTAAATACCAACAAAAAATAATATATAGGGACTAAAACCGAAAAAAAAATTCAGGGACGAAACCAAAAAAACTCGCCAACTTACAAGGACGAAAATATTATTTAAGCCTTTTAATATATAATTATATTTCAAATAATTAAAAATTAAAAACCATTTTTCTTTATGGATATGTACCCAACTTTTAGTCATTGTTAAATAAAAATTATCCATTCAATTATATTTTATTATTAGACTAATTCCAAAATATTTTTATTATCTATAGATGTGTAAAGTTTGGGAGCTTGTTCTCTTTGTACATATTCATTCATTCATGCAGGTTATTATTGACGTTATTGGCATGCATGCATGAACCGATGATATTAATGCCACTCATTAACACCAAGACAAAAGCCTAAAACAAAGGCTTATAAAGAAAATCCTAAAACATAGGCTATCAAGTTTAAGTTTTGTGGTTATTGAATGTCTTTGATTTTCTCTACTCATATTTATTCATTCGAACAGCTTTGATTTGACTTACATTTCATCGAAGTTTAATTATAGACATTGCGGAGTTGAAATTGTAAAATTCATTAAACGCATGGACTATTTTTTATAGCAGTATTCGATTCACTAAATCGACTAATCTAATTTGGGATTCAGTTCTGACATCAAATGATGTCAATCCCCTCATATTCAGTTGTGAAGATCAAATCATAGCTCTTTCTATTAAATTTAACGTCAATCATCACTAAATCAATTAACTAATGATTAACTCTCGAACTATTTTGATAAGCGCTAACTTACCTATTTATTTGAAATTTAATTGATTACGAGGGAAAATTAAAAGTTAATTAAAATTAAATGTCTTTAGTAGATTTTAATATATACATCATAATAAAACATACTTTTTCATTGATGATTTGAAAACTCACAAACCACTTGTTCATTCATTTTCAAAAGATTTTTTAATATTTTTTGAACACTTGCAAACAATTTCTTTCATCTTCTATCTCATTATTTTTCCATTGTTGCATTGATCTAAATCTTATCTTTGAAGATTCATGATTTATTAAGGAGATTCGTTTTGAATTTAACGTTTTTTTAAACATTTGGTTAAGATTTCAAAGGCTTGTAAGAGTGTGTGGTGTTGTGAACTGGTTCTGACAATTCCAGTGAAAAAGAAAGAGATTCTTTCTCCATGTTGACCTTGGTAGTACTGTGCGGAAGGCTACAAAGAGGGTATGAGTTCTTTTCAATCTTTGGACAGACCAACACTCAAGATACTAGTGGATTCGAGTAAAGATTTCCACAGACAGAGACTTAGGAGCAGGTGTTGGGGTTGGACGATTCAAGAAGCGATCTCGATTAAAGATTTTACATAGAGTTCAGTTCATGGAGCTATGTACAAGTCAATATCCAGAAAGAAGAAATTTATTCTTCAACACTTATTTTGGACTAGTAATTCTACGAACTCTTATAATTTTGTTTCAAATCATATTAGAAGACCAATGAATTTTCAATGGACAACCATTGGAGAGTGGATTAAGCACAAAGTAAGGACAAACATGTCAAACCACTATAAGTTCTGGTGTACTCTTTCTCTCTCTCATTTAATTTCGTAGTTGATCACATGATTTGGTTGTATTTATTACTTTCTAGAATTTTATGCTGATGGGATTTTTCTGTTGGTAGCAATTTATTCCATAAGTTGTATGTTTTATTAGAATTGGTAATTCAACTTTTTCTTAGTGTAGATAAAATTGAAAACTGTTGTTGTAGAATCTCATTCGTATTGCGAATTGTGTAATAACATTTCTCGTGTAATTGTTCAATTATTCAATACAATTAGATTATTCATCTAGTGTAATTCAATAGTCCAACTTGATTATGTTGTGAACTGTTTAAGTTCATCCGTGAAACTTCCAATCCATAAGCATAATCTATTTTACACAAAATTTGTTTCCTCCATGCAAAATATACTTTGTTTTTTAAACTCAGATAAAAAATATTTTCAAATAAATTTTTAACTTGAGCGATCTATTCACCCCATTTCTAGACTGTTTATTGTCCATAATCTCACCTAACATTTATTGTAGGGAGCTCACTTGTTTGAAGAATGTTCATCTAATCCATTTTCTATGAATTATATGGGCACCAACAAATACAAAAACCCCTACAACAATACATACAACACTGGATGGTGTAATCATCTGAATTTCTCATGGAGTAACACCCAAAATCAACTAAAGCCTCAAGCACCACAAATTCCCCTTGGTTTTGGTTCACCAAATCATGTTATGGCTATACAAGGGAATAAATAGTTGGAGAATATTATGAAGTCCTTTATACAAGAAACTATGAATCTGTTTCAAGCTCAAGGTTTAAGTATAAAAAAACTTGGAAAACCAAGTTGGGAAAATTGCTCCTGCACAAGATGTATGGGAACACTCCTAAGTTCTACTGAAACTCCAACATCTACTTCTAGTACCAAAGACATTGAAACATGCAAGGTCATTTAATTGAGAAATGGCAAGGAGTTTGAAGGGCCATGTCAACAAAACACTGACCAGCTAAGGAAAGAATTAAAGTCTTCAAGCGTATCAAGAGAAGAGCATGTAACACCTACAACAAATCCTTCAGCTAAAATAAGAATATAAGGTATGCAAACTGAGCAGCCTAATATGACAACTTCTGGAATGACAACTTCAACAACATAATTGACAATCAATACACCTGAAGTGAACATAGTTCCCATATTTGTCAAAGAAATACCACCACTGCCTTTTCCCCAAAGGATCAGAAATGCAAAAGAAGAACAACATTTTTACAAGTTCATGGAGATTTTGAAGCAACTTCACATCAACATACCCTTGATTGAAGAAATTAAACAAATGCCAAATTACTATGTGTTCATGAAAGATGTGTTGACAAAGAGGAAAAGAGTGGAGAATTTTCTACTATATCATTAACCCAAAAATGTAGTCAACTTGTTCAAGGAAAGCTACCACCCAAGTTGAAAGATCCTGGAAATTTCACCATAACTTGCAACATATGAGATTATTTTTGTGGAAGAGAATTATGTGATCTTGGAGCAAGTATCAACCTTATGCCCCTGTCTATCTTCAAGAAGCTGAGTATTGAAGCTGCAAGGCCAAAAACCATCACACTTGAACTGACTGATAGAAGTATTTGTTACCCTCAAGGAAAGATTGAATATGTGTTAATAAGGGTTGACAAGTTTGTATTTCTAATTGAATTTATAATCGTGGATTTCAGCACTGATAAAGACACCCCTATTATTTTGGGAATACCATTTCTTGCAACAAGAAATACTCTAATAGATGTTGAAATTGGAGAACTAGCTATGAGGGTAAACGGGAAGCAAGTGGCATTCAATGTCCGCAATGCAATGGAAAAACCCTGAAGAAGATATAGTTGATTGCTCATTAATCTCTAGTTGAGATTCTCTTGTTCACAAACAGAGCATAAAGAGTAAGGAAGAGTTGGAACAAGAGTTGGGTAAAAAAAGACAAAGATGTATTGGTAAGAGAGGGTATCATAAGTGGACCTCTCCTCCCAATTAAGGGCAAGATGGAACACTTTGAAACCTTGGAGATTACAATTGAATTGGTGGAACACAATCTCCCATCCATAGAAAGACCACCTAAGTTAGAATTGAAACAACCCCCTTATCATATACAATATGCCTACCTAGAGGCAAGACAAAAGTTTCCTCTGATCATTGTTATTGACATATCTGATGAGCAAATATGACAACTTCTGGCCCTTATGAAAAAGCACAAGAAGGTTATTGCTTAGAAAATATCTGACATCAAGGGGACCAAACCTACAGTTTGTATGCATAAATTTTTGTTGGAAGATAATTCCAAGAATAATATAGATAGCCAACGAAGATTGAACCCTATCATGAAGTGTGTGGTGAAGAATGAGATTATCAAGTTATTAGATGCATGAAGTATTTACCCTATTTCTCATAGTGTGTGGGTTAGTCATATTCAATGTGTCCCAAAAAAATATGTATGGTTATGATTGAGAATGAAAAGAATGAACTAATTCCTCCAAGAGATGTCACTGGTTGGAGAATTTGAATGGATTACAGAAACCTAAATAAAGCTACAAGGAAATACCATTTTCCTCTTCCATTTATTGATCAAATGCTTGATAGGTTAGTAGGAAATGAATTTTATTATTTTCTTGATGGATACTCATGCTATAATTAGATTGCAATAGCTTCTGAAGACCAAGAGAATACAACATTAACAAGTTCCTACGGAACCTTTGCCTTTAGAAGGATGTAATTTGAATTATGTACTACTCATGCATAATTTAAAACATGCATGATGGCCATCTTCTCTAATATGATGGAATGCTCAATAGAAGTGGTTATGGATGATTTTTCAGTATTTGGAGAATCATTTCAAAGATGCTTGGACAACCTAAAGTTGAAGTTAACAAGATGTGAAAAGGGAAATTTGACGTTGAATTGAGAGAAGTGTCATTTCATGGTCAAGGAAGTAATAGTCCTAGGGTACAAAATTTATAAGGTAGGATTGGAGGTAGATCAAGCCAAAATTAAAGTGATTGAAAAGTTACCCTCAACCTCTAACATCACAGGCAAGAGAAACTTTCTTGGTCATGGTAGACTTTATAAGAGGTTCATAAAGGATTTGTCAAAAATTACAAAATTGTTTTGCCAACTATTGCAATATGATGTGTCATATGTCTTCAGTGCTGAATGTGACAAGATTTCAAGGCTTTGAAAAAGGCATTGATATTTGCACCAATTGTGAAGGCACCTGATTGAACTAAACCATTCAAACTCACGTGTGATGCAAATGACCTTGCCATTGGATTATTCTTAGGCAAAGGCATGATAAGGTGTTTCACACCATTTATTATGCTAGCAAGAAATTGATAGAAGCCCAAATTGATCAATTACACAAATACTAAAAAGGAGCTGGTGGTTGTTGTCTTTGCATTTGACATGTTTAGATCTTACTTTGTAGGCATTAAATTTATAGTCTAAACTAACCATGCAACAATAAAATATCTCATTGCCAAGAAGGATTCAAAGCCAATATTGATAAGGCTGATGTTACTACTGCAATAGTTTGACATGGAAATTAAAGACAAAAAAAGGAGTAGAAAACTAGGTGATTGATCATTTATCAAGACTTCCAAATACCTCATTCCCAAGAAGTATGCAATGCCAAGTTTGATAAGGTAGGTGTTAATACTGCAATATTTTGATCTGGAAATCAGAGAAAAAACGGAGTAGAAAACTTGGTGGTTGGTCCTTTTTTAAGACTTCCAGATGATGAACAAAGACATGACAGAGAAGATATTAGTGAAGAATTTCCTGATGAACAGTCGCTTCTGATGTCTTTTGTCGTGACACCCTGGTATGCAGACATTATGAATTATTTGGTAAGTGGATATGTCCCTCTAGAATTCATGTCTCAGCAAAGGAAAAAGTTTTTCCATGATTTGAATAACTACTAATGAGATGAACCAGTCTTGTATAAGAAATGTGTTGATCAACTTTTAAAAGTATGTGTGGACTACCCAGAGGCACACCAGATCTTATAAACGTGCCGCAATGCACCCTATGGTGGACACTTTGGAGGAACCATAACTGGAGTTACAGTCCTACAATCATGTTATTTCTCACCTTCTTTATTCAAGGATGCTAATGAATTTGTTAAACTTGTGATAGATGCCAAAGCATAGGAAATTTCTCCATGAGGCAAGAAATTCCATTCATTAATATTTTTTAAATTTAATTGTTTGATGTGTAGGGCATTGACTTCACGGGACCATTTACCCAATCCTTTGGAAATTTGTACATTCTTGTAGTTATTGATTATGTGTCAGAGTGAATAGAGGAAATAACAACTACCACTAATGATGTTAAGGTTGTGACCAATTTTTCCCTTACACGAAACACATTGAGACATAATTAGTGATGAAGGAACCCACTTTTGCAATAAACTTTTTAAAGATTTGATGAACAAATATGGGGTACCTACCATCCCTAAAGTAGTGGACAAGTTGAATTGTCCAATAGGGATATAGAAAAAATCTTTGAAAAGGTAGTTAACCCCTATAGGAAGGATTGGTTAAAACATCTTAATGATGCGTTATGGGCCTACATATCTAATTTCAAAACACCTTTAGGAATGTCTCCCTATAGACTTATTTATGGGAAAGCTTTCCATCTACCCATTGAGTTGCAACACAAAGACTTTTTGGGATGTTAAAATATTGAAATTCAACTTGCATGCTGCGGGGCAAACAAAAATGTTACAACTCAATGAGTTGGAAGAGCACATACTATTTTCTTTTTAGAATGTTGAGCTCTACAATGTAAACACCAAAAAATGGCATGACGGGAAATGTTAGAAAAGAGAGCTGGTGAAGGACAAAAGGTCCTCTTGTTTAACTCAAGGCTGAAACTCACCTCTAGAAAGTTGAAATCAAGTTGATCAAGACCATTTAAGCAAGTAAAAATTTATTCTCATGGAGAGGTAGACCTTCGTAACACAAGGGCCTTCATTGGTCTGAGTGATTAAGAATTTTGTTTAAAGTCATGCAACAGGACTTAAAAATAGCGCTACTGGGAGGAATCCAAGAATAATTAAGTTGTTTGTATTTTTATTTTCATGATGATAGGTTGAAATTAATTTTCTTGAGTTGCCGAAGACTTTTGAAGTCTTCTGTCACGACTGTGACATGTTAAGGATGTGTGAGAAAACCAGACTTGAAAATGAGAAAAGACACATGGAATTAGCCAAAAAGGGGTTGAGTAAAATGAGTGGAAAAAGTAAGTTGAAGGGATTAGAGATAACGTGCACTAGCAGGCAAAATCTAAGGAGCTACCTACATGGATCCGACGTGTCGTACCAGGACTGTGTAATGATGGCGTTATCTCCATCATAACACCAAGAGTTTATAACTAGTCTCTCAAGTTACCCTTGTAGTAATTACCTAACGATTGCTTTTTTTATCTCTCTCCAATTTCAAATATCAAATTTTTCCATTCTCCCTGTCACATACCATTACTTAACTGTGTTATCATTTTTTAAAATCCTCACTCATTACGAGAAACTACCCTAAGTTTTCCCCTCTCTTTTGAAAAGAAAAACTTCCCTCAAGGCTTAAACGTTTCTAACCTCCTTCTCTACCTTTAAAACACTCATCAACGGAACCAATATCCACAAGAAAGAGGATCAAAACCTGTGCATGAAAGAGTTCTACTCCTTATGTGGTGTTCTCTAATTCTTACTCCTTTGACACTGAAAATTTTGTTAATATCGATGTCGGAAGGAGGTTCACAAAGATATTTAATAATGAATACCTTGGTTTTATTGATGAGATTGGATGCATCATAAGTGGTTAGAAATGGAAAAGATTTTGCAAACACCATATTCCCTACAATGTCTAGATTTTGAAGGAGTTATACTCCAACTTTATCAACACGTTTAAAAAGAAGATGGAAGTGCTGTTGAGAGGAAGGGTGGTTCAATATTCTTAAAAGACACTTAACACGTTGTTTGGAGTGAAATAAGTGGAAGGCTCATATCATTCCCTATTTGAGAAGGTTGATGATGTAGACTTAAAATTCTTAAGAGAGGCTCTTTGTCTCTCCGGGACCACTTAGTTAGAGTCACCAAAATCTGCAGAGAAGATTGTTCTGTGTATGGATCTAAGGCCTCTTCCAAAGGTATGGTATCAATTCCTGAAGCACTCCCTTATATCAATTGCACATAATGAGACAGTGAACAAGACAAGGTTAGCTTTGCTTCATTGTATCATTGCTTGTACCCCAATCAAAATTGCAAAATCATATGTCAAGAAATACATGCTTGTGCTAAGAAGAAGGACGAGATGCTCTACTTCCAATGTCTGATCATTGCACTTTTCAAAAGACATGGTATTCTTGAATAAATAATAGATAAAATTTGCAATCCATAAACTGGAGTTGACAAAGCTGGTGTGTTGAACCTGGTGAAGACAAAAGACAAAAAGATTCAGCCAAAGATGCACTAGAAAATATCAAAACCAAGTTCTTCGTGTAACAACAAAGAAATCTTATGGGAAACTTTGCAATAAATGCAAAGAGACCAACGATAGTTCTATAGTTTGAAAATGAGCAACACACTTGGCATAAGAGACTGTGCAACCTTCACAAGGGTGGAGTGATAAATAGAACCTCCATATTTCTGGATCACATCTTAAGAGATTAACTAACTGAAGAAGAATGTCACCAGGAGGAATAGATTGCAAAGAAATATAAGAAGTTAAACTAGCAGCCAATGAACTACAATTTGTTCTTATGTTGGCACCTACTAAAGAAAAACACAACGAGGAAGAATAAATTTAGATTGAAAAAGATCAACAACAAAATTCTTACGAGGAGAATACTGAATTCCCATCACCATTCAAATCAAAGGTTGCTTGGGAACAATATCAAATGGGAGAAGTCATTAAGAATGTTAACCCAGATCCGAAGGCTATTGGGATTGTTGGAAATTATTATGAAGCTTGGGAGTCACTGAAGACTACTGTCGTTCCAGAAGGTGCTGAAATACCAGAAGATGTTGAACTAGTGAAACCCAAGGCAAAATACTAAAGGAAAGGTAAAAAGAAAATGGGACCATCTGACACAATAGAACGTGTCACAATGCCTCTAATAGAAGAGCAATAGGGGATTATTGAGTCCTCTAAAAATGAAACCCAAGCATAAATATGTTGTTGTTTATGAAGAGGAGGCTGAGTCAGAAGGTACACCATCAAAGAGTAAGAAAAAGAAGAAGGAAAAAAGAAGAAAAGAGTTAAAAACCCCCATCCAACTTGGAAAAGCATAAGGCTTCATGCCTAGATGGTAATTCCATCCAATCATTTTAGTTTTTTTGAAACTTTAATTTACTACTGTATGATGTGGCTGAACATGCCAGGTAGACAGTGAGGACATTGTCCTTACTTTTAGTTTGGGGGTGAAAGCACCTTTATCAAATTTAGGTTATCTTAGTTTCAATTATGTTTGCTTCATCAATGGAAATGCTTTATGTTATGTTTTGTTGTTTAGTATTTTGTGTTAAGAAAAAAAGTATAATCAACTTCATCTCAAAAACCTTGTAGAATTTCTAATCTAACTCATAAGACTTTAATTGGAATGTTGATAGTATTAGAAACAAGGTATGGATTAAGAAACAATGCATTAGTTGTGACTTAGTAAGGAGCTCCTGTAACGCTAAAATAAGTCATAAAAATAGTTAGCCTCTCAAGAATTTAGAATTACTCTAAAGTATGGAATAAGACCCATTGTAGGATTTAGTTTAGTGGAAAAAACACTAGCAAATAAGGCTAGATAATGGATCTGCTGCATTTACCAATGATTTAAAAAAAACACACACAAATGTGTGAAAAAGAATGAAAATACTAAAGAGCATCATGAAAAAAGTTCATGTGCCCGAAACTAGAGGAACAATGGGTGTCTTCACTCTGAATAATAGGTTAAACTCATTACAAGTGAGGTTCCGTCAGATGAAAAGGTGAAACACCTAATAAATGTTAATTAGAAAAGTAGTGCAAGTAGAATCCTCAAGTTCAAAAAGAACTAAAAAACTAATGAAAACATTAGACTAGTTAACCCCCTTGCTGAATTTGATAAGTGAAATCTTAGACCATCGAATAAAGGAACCAAACTAGGATCTAGGCTAATTATGTTCAATGAAGATTTATGGTATGATAGATAGCATCATGGGTCACACACACACACACACACACACACACACACACACACACACACAAACAAACACGCGCACGTGTTCATGCATACACAAACGCATACGCACACACACAAACTAGGATCTAGGATAATTATATTCAATGAAGATTTATGGTATGACAAATGGCATCATGGGTCAAACACACACACACACACACACACATACACACACGCATACACATACATGCACACGTGCACACACATACACGCGTATACACACGCACATTCACACACACACACACACACACACACACACACACATACACAACAAGGATAATGCATGACAAAGACCAAGTTGTGCCAATTTTTTAATACACTCCTTTAAGAAAAGTTATGGTTGGATGAAATATGTTGCTAAATTATGAGATGTGTAAATTAATATTTTTTGATATTGTCTATCGCGTTATTTGAGGAAAGGTAATGATTCAAGTTTAGTGTGTGTTAACTCAATATATGTGAGAGATTCAAGCCCTTATTTCTTGATTTTATTTCTTGTTAGTAAGCTTTAATAGGTTATTTCAAGTAGATTTCTTATGTTTTAGTTCAATTAGAATAGAGAATACTAGATGCTCTTTTTTAATATAATTTTATGTGTTTGTCACTTGTGTAGGACTGCTCTCCAGATAAGTTTTGGCATGACAGAAATGCTACATCAATTCAACCTCACTCCCTAGTAGGCCTTAGATTCAGAAGATGTTGTAAGAAGTGAAGGTCTTTAGAATTATGGAGAACGTGGAATTAATGAGAAGAATGAAGCATGAGAGAGTTGCACAAATGGATGGATAAGATTAAATGCTACAGGACAAAAAACCTGCAAAATTTGATGGACACTAAAGTTTGCATGTTGCCTGTCTTTTTGCGCAGAAGGCCTGGCATATGACGTGTTGTCCCCTGCATGATAAACTCTACTACTTGATGCTAATTTGAGGGAAAATATAAGGAATATGTTGATTTCCTTGGGCAAAAATAATGAATATTCATAAGGCTCACGATTAATGACAAGATGAAACCCTAAAAGTTAGAAGATATAAAAGAACCACTTGGAAGAAATGAAGAGAGGTTCAGAAGCTGAGAGACTTGAGAAATAACTTATAAAAATACCTCCTTTGAAGAAGAAGAAGTCTAAACCAATAGTGAAGATTTCCTTTCATTATTCCTCCATTGAAAAAGTGTTGAGCTTCCAAGCATAGCAAAACTTGTCTCCCGTTGATTGAAATATTGCAAGGAGTGGAGTGTTACACTTAGGTTTACATTTTTTTTCATTTTTTTTAGAAATGATAACAACAAGAACTTGTGTTAATGTATTTCTATTTCTCACCATGATTTAAACTATTTAAGTTAAGCAATGTGAATTTTAATGAAAAGTAGTATTTTTGTGTTAAATGGTGTGATATGATGTGATGTTTTTAATCATGTGAAAGTGTTATATATATTTTTCTCTACTTGATTACCTTAGAAATAGGTAAAAACTGGTTAATGATCGAGATATCCATTAATTGTTAGAAAATCGTGAAAAATATGGTTGAAAATAGTATGATAGACATATTTGTTGAACATGTGACTTCACACAAAAGAAGGGGGTGAGTTGTGTGATTCAGAAAAAATTGATTTTGAAAAACTTTTAGAATTAAGTTCAGAGTTTAAAAACATTTTAGAAAAGTTTTGAAACTAAGCAGCGTAAAATAAAACTCACAAAGTAAAGTGTGGAAAATAGAATTTAAGGGAAGAAGAAGACACCAGGAATTATACAAATTTAGTAAAAAAAAGACTTAGTTATGTCCCCAAGATTGGATCTTGAGAGTATCACATAAACATGGAGTGAATCGGTTTGTCTCCTTTCCACAAGAAACACGCAATGGTTAGTCTTCAACCTTCAAACTATTATTTTACACTGGATGATCTAGAACCCGGGAGAGCTTTTAACACTGGGATGAGCTTGCAACCGAACCTTGGTTTTATACCGGACTAACCAAAAACCTGTGAGAGTTTAACACTAAGTTGATCTCAAACAAAGTAAGATTTTAACATCGGTCTGAGCTTGAATCAAAACTTGGTTTTATACCAGGCTAACCAAGAACCTATGAGATTGTAATAACGGGATGATCTCGAACCGAAGAAGAATTTTAACTGGGTTGAGCCTTCTAACCTAAGTGGTGACTTAGTAACTAAATCCCCAAAACCAAACTTTTTAAGGGTTTAACTTTGAACCCAAATAAACAATCCCTAAATGGATGAATTATTCAACCAAGGTAAAAATAAAACTTCCTCGGTGAACTAACAATTCTACACCCTTCCAAAATTACAACTGCCTCACTTGCAAATGACTTTCTCGAAAGTGTTATGGATAAACTTTAGTGAGAGAAAGTGAACAAATATATATATATAATATAAAGAGAGAGAGAGAGAGAGAGAGAGAGAGAGAGAGAGAGAGGGAGAGAGAGAGAGAGAGAGAGAGAGAGAGAGAGAGAGAGAGAGAGAGATTTAAAGGTGTAAGGAATGAAAGCTCACGTTTTTGGATATGAAAATATGAGAGAAGGGACCTCTATTTATAGGCTAGAGTTTGGCCCAAAAAAGGAAAACAAATTGTGTGGACAAAATTGATGAGCCAATTGATTGAAATAATGCTCCAGTCGATTGGTTGGCTTGAAAATAATCGAATAATAAGTTTTAAAAGGCAATAAAACATATATAGTCATTTCTCATCATTAAGATATTGTACTAATCGCTTATGGCGCATATTTGAACTAACACAAGCTATTGGGTGAAGTGTTAATCGATTGGTAAGATTAAAAACTTTCCCAAAGCTTTTCTGACAGCCTGTAACTCATATGGCACAACTTCAAGGCATTTTTAGAAGTGTTTTATTGAGAAAAGTAAGTTTAAAACTTATTTGTGTGTGTGTGTGTGTGTGTGTGTGTGTGTGTGTGTGTGTGTGTGTGTGTGTGCGAGTGCGAGTGCGTCTATGTGTGTGACTAGCCATATACTTTACGAGAAAGCACTTATGCTTTTACAATGTATATTCACTCAGATGTATCGAGGTAAACTTTCATAAACTTCAAGGACTTGTCAGATACTTCCAATCTCGTAGGCACTTGCTTGATCTTTACTTTGATATAAGGCTTGAGTTATATTCTATTTAGGCGCCTTTATCATAGAATCAAGTTTATCAAAACCTATAGATCTGCTTTCATTTTTAACCACTTTACGATTGAATTTAGATGTTATCATTAAGGACTAGCTGTCATCATCAAAAGTATGCTCTTCTTTGAGGGGGCTTCCTTGACCAATAACCTACAAAACAAGGTTCCACAATATTAACTAGATTAGTCACTTTATACATAAAGGACTACAACCATAGGGGAAATCAGAAGTAAACAAGACATTCTTTAATGTTATTATGAGACCTAAAAAATTGTTCCCCTAACTTAATGCATATGCTTTGATGTTGTAGACATACACCACTAGATCGCCTTCAACCTCATCTGTCACAACACATCTCATAAGACACACATAAGATATAAAACTCATTGAACTTATCATTTCCCAACATAGCTCTCACTATTAGTTTAACTTGTTTACTAATATTTATTGCTACTTAACCTGAATCCCTGACAACCAATTATTATTGTTATCTTATTTCTCATGGCTATTCATGAAGTTTTACATTAATAATCAACTTAAGTTATTGCAGTCTATGTGGGATCGATACTCTTACTTTAACATCACTTGCTACTATTTGATTTTGTATACTTACACATATAAATAACACAACAATCGCTTATAGAGCCCTTTCGTCCTTATGGTAGCTAACCAGATCATGTGAGGCTCATGTGTTTTCTACCTCTATGTATTCCATTATGACTTCTCTCCTTATTTCTTTGGGAAACGAGCTTAGCCTTTTTGTTCTTTGTATCGATATGGTAAAGTAAAGACGGAGGTAAAATAGAGGTTGTAATAATGGATTTGTATTGTTTGACTTCAAACCTTACAATATATAATTATTAGTTAGTTGTAAAATATTTTAACCTTCATTCCATTCCATGTGTGTTGGATTGAGTCTCCTACAAGAGTTTCTTGAATATATGCTCCCATTTCTCAAACTTGTGATGATTCTATATGGTACTTCCCAATTGGGAGCCAACTTTCCATTTGAAGCACTTTTTAGGTCGACAATCTCCCTTTTTAGAACAAGGTCTCTAGGAAAAAAAGGCTTTGAGAATAGAATTTTTTTTATTGTATTTTGATGTCATCTTTTGGCTTACGATAACCTCATTTATGATTGCCTAATCCCTTATTTCCTCTAAGAGATATAGCTCTTCTCTACACTCTTTCTCTTTTTTTGTGTGAATTCCTCTAGCTTAGATATTATATTTCCATGTGTTAGACGATAGGCTTCGATATAGATCACAAATTTAAAAAAAAAATAACTTTTGGCAAAATTGGTTTTTAAAAGTTTTATGGCACAACGGAAACAACCCGAATCGAATCGTCTAACCGAATCTACTATCGAAAAGCTCATATATGCGTAACATAAACCAATTGGATGATAATGAATAGAAATTGGTCAACAATGATTAATTCACAAATCAATTAAATGTTAAGCTACATGTAAAGCTTATTTCCAATGATAAAAAATTCAATTAAAAACAATTGACACAATTAATCAAACACCTTGAGTATAATCGATAATGCTTGAAAATTTTATTTAATTTATCGATGTTAAAACCAATCACAATCAAAGTGATTATGAGTATATCAACAAATCATAGTTCAAAACGTAATAAAAAATTTGATTTCCAAACGAATTTATCCAAACAACAAAGATTCGATAATTTGCAAGTACAAAAATTATATATATATATATATATATATATATATATATATATATATATATATATATATATATATATATATATATATATATGAGGTTTGCTAACGTATACCCACTTATTTTTATGAATGTCTATTTTAGCAAGCCTTGACTAAAAAAATCCTTAAATGCACCTTAAGGTACATGTTACTAAAACACACCTTCATAAAAATAAGTGGGTGTATTATAACAAACCCCATAGGGGTTTGCTATAATACACCCACTTGTTTTTATAAAGGTATGTTTTAGCAAACTTTAACTAAAAAATGGTTAAATGCACCTTAAGATACATGTTGCTAAAATAGACCTTCATAAAAACAAGTGGGTCTACGTTAGCAAGTACAAAAGATTCGATAATTTGCAAATACAAAAGTTATATATATATACATACATACATACAGAGAGAGAGAGAGAGAGAAGGATTTGTTAAGGAAGTTTCCCAATCGGCCTCGCTATGAGTACGTCTGCCCTTAATTCGAATTCGAATTGAGATAGTTACAATTTAAACTTACTTTGTAAACAATGTATATACAATAGATGAAGAACTCTAACCCTATAAACCCTATGGTTTATTGTTGATTCTACCATCTCCAAAACCCTTGATCATAGATTGGTCAAGTAACCAACAATACTGCTATAATCCACCAGTTCTTGTTACTGGCATGCAATACCTCTTCTTCTTCAAGGTTTTCGCTCTGTCAAATTAATCCCTAGCACACACTTGTTGAATCCAAGATTCACGAACATGATTCACTGTTTCACTCTACTCCCTTGGAAGGTACACTCTACCTTGTCCCAAGGCCTCTTCACTCGATCGAATCTGTATTTGCGCGATCTTTTCCAAAACCTTCAAATCCCAATGATCTTGAAGGAAAACTCCAACTTGGTTTTCTTATTTGAAACACACAAAGAACCCAATCCAATACTCTCGGTTGCACCAACCTAATTTGACGTTATCAACCCTAATCTAGATGGTCAGCCCATCAAAAAATGATTATGTGCAGTTTGATTGTGTGTATGCATAGAAGAGAGGTTGAAGATGATGGGTTTTCTTTGTAATTCTGGTTCCGTTTAGGTTTTACACTTCTACCTTGCTAGAATATGATGCATGCATGAATATTTATATGTATGAGAGGTGTAGAGCAAAAGAAATGCAAATGGATGGAGGAAAAATTAATATTTTTGGAGAAATGCATCGTTCATGTCGACCTGTGTAAGTCATAGGTAGGCCTATCAAAGCAGATGAGCCGACCTGATAAGGTCTTAGGTCGACCTATCATTGTCTTGTGTCGACCATGTGTCAACCTATGTTGGTCAGCACATTGGACAAAAGCTACAGGCTTTAATATTCATGCGTGGGTGTCGACCTGAAATGCTATGTGTCGACCTATACTGAAGTGAAAACTTATATAGGTCGACCTATACTTGCATGTGTCGGCCTATGTTGTAGTGTTTTGCCAAAACCCATATTTTTAATGCATTTATGCTATATGAACCTTTTCCAAACCATTTTAATACTTTCTAATGCTAAGATGCACATCTAGGACTAGAGGATATCGTCCAATATACATTAACGCTACACTACCCTAGTTTTGACATCATTCAAAATTTAAAAGGCACTCAGACCATGGAAATCACTACTTTGGTTCTGTATGTTAGTTGGAAAGGGATCTCTTTTAGGGAGGAGTGTGGACTAGTGTGTGTCGTAACCCAAAATTTGACCTCTCTTTTTTGCTTTTCCATGAGCATGTGCATTCGCATCGTCAACATACACATTCACACTTTTCTTTATGTGTTTCTTATTGCAGGATTGTTAGGTTTTCTAAGCCCGATTAATCGCATCTTCACAAGGCCATCTCATCATCAAAACAAGCACAAAACAAGGGTTTCCATACCTTTTCATCAAAGCAAGAGGTGGAAAATCGAAACCGGGACTTCAGCATCATTTCCTAAGCAAATTTGGGCAAAATTGGCTGAATAACCGGTTACTCAATATAGGGTAACCGGTTACTCGGTACAGAGTTACAGATTCTGCTGCATTTTTGGGACAGCAACTCTGCACTCTCTTTGTTTTGGGGTTCTACTTGATTCTAGTAGTGTGTGGAACATTCTAGACATCTCTAAACATTTCAAGACTATTCAAGACACTCCACTTACATTTATTCCAATGCCCCACTTTAAATTAAGTGCACCATGTTCCTTGATTTCCAAGAATGTGAACCTTTGGATGTGAAACTTATATTGGGATTGCTACCGAGTTAACTTCCTAACTAACCGAGTTAACCGCTTGACTCGGTGAGTTAAGTGTAACTAACTCCTAGCCTAATTCCAAACCACCCAAAGTTAAGTCCAAACCAAATTCCAAACCTCTCACACTCCAAACCAAAAGTCCTTCACTTACTTTTCAAGGGATCAACCATTTTTCACACAATTTCTCAACCATTTCTCACACTTCACTCTCAATTCTTTCACATTCCCTCTGAATTCTTCTGCTACTTCTTCTTTTTCATCTACATTTTCTTCCCCAACCTCACCATAGCTCTTCCCCGTTGAAGGATAATCACTTCTACATTGGAAGTGATTATTTCTTGAGCTTTACCTTCATCATCTTGCATTTACACTTGGTTTTCTGGAGTTTTATTAGCTTTTGGATTCATCTCAAGTGTTTGCTTCAAGATTTAACGGTTCGAATTCGTATTTTGGAAGTTTCGTCGCAATTTGCTCGGTTTCAATATGATTCGGCTATAATTGAAGATTCCTCTAGTTTTCTTTGATTATCTTCATCAAGATCTCCTTGCAATAATTACCAAGCCAAATCTCCGGCTTATAGGTTGGTAGATCTCACTCACTTTACTGTTTCGCACGTTTTTCGTATCATTCGCGATGTAGCTTCAACGCTTTTGTGTGTGAATTGATTTTGCATTGTTTGATCCATGATCTTGATGAGTTAATTGATCCCATCACTGCTTTTTTGCTGATTTCAAGCTTGATTTTCGTGCACTAATTCATACCCTAGCATATGGTGATTTAAACAAGTGATTTAGATGCTTTAAGTGATTTTTCAAAAGTTGTTTTTGCCACTGTTACAGTGGTAACCGGTTACTCAATATAAGGTAACCGGTTACTCTTCACAAAATTTGCCTCAGCTCTGCCATTTTCTACTGAGTAACCGATTACTCAATATAAGTTAACCGGTTACCAAATTTCACCAGATTTGTTTTTTTTCAAGCAAGTAACCAATTACCCACTTTAAAGTAACCGGTTACCACTGTAACAGAGTACCATTTTGTGTATTTTTCAAGCTTGTTTGCCATGCTATCTCCCTCTAACCTCCATGGATTGATATGCTTTATTTTTATGGATGTTTTAGGTGTCATTTAACTTCTGTTTGAAGCATGCTCATGAACTTTCGATGCACGATCTCGATTATTCCATTTGTTCATATTTTTGGCATTGTATGAACATGAATATTTTTGCACATTCCATGATAGCATGATTTGTGAAGCATTAAGTGTCATTTGGCACTGTTTTGCACTCTCTTGCATTAAGTTTGTTCTTCATGAATAAGCTTAATCTTGTACAATCAACAATACGCCTTTTGTTTTAATAATTTTTCATTCATTTGAAAGATTATTAACATGTATTCCTCCCCTTTGGTTAATCAATCGAAACTTTATTTCGATTATTAATTTTCCCTTTGTAGTTTCTCTTTAGGCCTCCTTTAGAGCTTTCTCTCTCTTTTCTTCCCCGCGGAGCTTTCACGTGACATGAGAGCACTATACAACTTGGAGCTGTTTTGCTGTCTGTTTCAACTTCTGCGCTACACCCTATGTGTTAGAGAAGGAATGAGAGTGGAAATTCCTACTCTAATTCTGACCACTTCAGGTAGGGGACGAATGACCCTGTGCCTGGCTTAGTCACCTCTATCCTCAAGCGATAGTGTATCTCCTTCCCCAGTCGAGTCAATCCTTGATCACTCTTAGCTACTTCAATTCTTCTTGTGGTCAATCACCATTCTTGGTTAAGATCATTGTCCTTGGGTTAACATGCTCTCTTTGTTTCAATACCCTATTCTTTTCTTGTGGTCAATCATCGTCTTTTGATTCCCCAAGAAGAGTTTTCTTTTTCAGTTAAACACAACCTTTCTGTTAAAACCGTATCCCCAGGAGTTCACCACCTTCTCTTGGTTCTTCTCCCTACGTTTGGTTAACCACTGCCTGTTAGTTAAAACACTAACACAGTCTATCTGTTAACACACTGGTTTCCTCTTGGGTTAATCACCCATTTTTTCAGTTAACCACAACTTGCCTGTTAAAATACTGAGCCTTTTCGAGTTAATCACCTTCTCTTGGTTAATCACTCGTTTTCTCTTCAGTTAATCACAGTTTCTTCTGTTAATACCGAATCCTCAGCGGTTAGCAACCTCTTTTGGTTCGACACCCTTTTGTTGGTCAAGTACTGTTTGTTCAGTCAGTATCAACATCCCCTTTGGGTCACAACCTCTGCTTGGTTCCACACCCTTTTCTTTGGTTAACCACTATTTATCAGTTAATATACCAAAACCCCTTCAGAGTCAAACACCTTCCCTTGGTCCAGTACTCTCTCTGGTTTATCACAGTTTATCTGTTAAAACCTCTATCCCCATAAGAGTTCTTTTCTCTTTTTCTTCGGTTAATCACTGCCAGTCAGTTAATGTACCGAACTTTTTTTCTCTTGGTTCCGACATCATCACCTTTGTTTGTTCCCCTAGTAGGGTCGTTACCTTCTGGTCCCTAACACTTTTCTTTGTTCTCTTACTCCCCAGTGGAGTCTCTTCTATTCCTTTTGCTCCTTTATCTTCTTGGTTTTGACACCACTCTTGCACGTCATTCTCTGTCTCTATCTTTCCTTTGCTCTTTTCTTGGTTTTGACACCATTTCTTTGGAAATCCCCAGTGGATCTTTCTCTACCTCTTTTGCTCTTGGTTTTGACACCAACTTTCCTTCTTCTTTTCCCTAGTTCCCCGAACTACGGAAGCTCTGATTCTGCATTCGTTTGAATGTATAATACGTAGGTACGAGATCGCGATGATCTTGGCGAGCACACTTCCACCCTTCCACCTTCTTCTTTCCCTTTCTTTTCCCTGGTTCCATGAACTACGGCGCTCTGATTTCCTCATTGCACTATGAGGGTACGTAGGCACGAGGGCCCCAATCCTCTGCGGGCACTCTCTTTCTTTTCTTCTCTTTCCTGTCTCTCCTTTTCTTTTAGCTAGAAGCCTTTAGATAGATAACCTATCCAAGCCTAGAAGCAAGCGAAATGGTTCCCATCGAGTACGACGGATGCGTTAGGTGCTAGTACCTTCCTTTCGCATAATTGACCCCCGTTCCTGTTTCTCGTCCCCTTGGGTTTTATCGATATTTTCCCTGTCCTTTGGGACTAAATAAAGTTCGGTGGCGACTCTGTTGTATCTTTGAGTGTGCGATTCACTCAGGTATAAACCAACCATCTTCAGTGTGGTATGCCCAAAGCACGTGTGAGAGTTTTTTAGTCTAATTCGCTTTGGCATCATTTTTTCTCCTTTGCAACCCCCTTAATAGGACTATATTTGATGATTCTTCTTGGTCGTTGGTCTGAGGGTGTTTCATAGAAGTGAAACAGTGGGTTACCCCTAAGTCATTCATTACTTTTTGGAACTCTTTATATATGAATTGTATTATGTTATATGTTATCATCCCCTGCAGGATGCTATACCTAGTAAGGATGTTTGTTTTTAAGAAACATAGAATTTTTTGGCCCATGATTTTTGGAAATGACTCTGCTTCAATTTATTTTGTGAAAGAATTAACAACTACAACTAGGAACTTTAGTTCTCCCGATGCCAATGAGAAAGATCCTAATATATCCATCCTCCACTAAGCAAAAGGCCAATAAGAAAGTAGACTTCTCAATTATTCTTGGGGAACGAGGTGATCAACATCACCATGTCTTTGGAATTTCTCACACTTTTTAATGTGTACCCTAGAATCCTCACTCATAGTTGGCTAGAAATAATCGTCCATGAGGTTTTTCTTTTCCATAGCCTTTCGCTTCAAGTATTTCCTTGCCGAGCCTTTGTTAATTTATTCAAAAACTAAATTTTTATCCTCTTTTGTCAACATTTTATCAAGGATTTAGTGAAACCTTGCTCATACAGATGGCCTTCGAGGAGTGAATATGGGCAACATTTTTTCTTGGTTCTAGATGCTTTCTTTGTAATACCCCGTAAATTATTACACCGAATAATATTACATTGTGATCAACTGAGTACGGTTGCTCTGAGAAATTAGTTGATAAAATAATTAGAGTAACTCCGGTACTTAGAATAAATCCAATTAATATTATCTGACTCTGAGGTATTTTACTAATTTGGACTTAAGAGACTTTTTGGACATTTAGTAGTATTATTTACTAATACTAGTCTTCTACTTATTCCTTTTTCGTTCCACATTCCAAACATAAAAGCAAAAGATAGTAAGAAAGAGAGAGAAAGAAGAAAGAAGGAAAGAAAAGGAAAGGAAGGAGAAAAAGAGGAGAAAGAGGAAATTTGAAGAACTTCAAGATACATCTTCATCCATTCATCAAATCTTCACCCAATCTTCTCATCATCTTCATCTTGCTCTATCTCAAGGTGGGTTTAGCTAGAAACCTTTTTTTTTGAGTTTTGGTATTATGAGTTTTAGGTCGAAATCGTAGAAATCGATGTTTTAACGGATATAATCGATTAGAAATTGAAATGAACGTTTAGTATGCTCATAGAATCATGTGGGGATGATTGTTTTCATGTTGCTATATGATGTTTGATGATTTTGAAATGTTAGGGTTTTAGAATAATTGGGTTTTTATGAGATAATATGTTTTGATGATAGTGGTGATCAAACCTTGTTATACATGTGATGTTGAACCTCTGTTGACTTATAATTGTGCCCTAAAAAGGTTTTGGAGGGTGGATAAAGTTCTATTATAGCAGAAGTATTTTTCTGAGAATCGCGCTGCGCGCTGAGCACGCAGGTTGCCCGCTGAGCGCGGTGCCAAATCCTTGGAGCCTCTCGTGGCAGGGAGTTACGCGCTGAGCGCGGACAGGTGCGCGCTGAGCGCGACCTGGGAGTTGGAATTTTATTTTTTTTTGGGAAAAAAATTCATAACTGTTGACTCGTTTATCGGATTCGATCATTCCTTATATCGATATAAAGCCGAGGAAATATTCTATGCGATGAAGTTGATATATGTCAAATTTATCGACCGATTAAATAATCGGGAAAGTTCAAAAGTGATATGATTATGTTTAAATTATGGTATGTTATTCTATTATGCATGTATGATGCGTTCTGCCTATCCTATTATTGTTTAACATGTTGTGAGTGAATATGCATGTTAATGTAAAATGAAATAGGAAGAGTGAGGACTTACCCTAAACAATGTGGTATGTGACGAAATAGTAACAACGCTCGTGCTAGTAAGGCCGAGGCGGGTGTATTGTATAATCATAACCGGTTATTTTTGGATAGTGCGTTTCATGGGTCTCGAGCTCCTCTGAAACATATGCACCATTACTTGGCAGGTTTGATTCCCGCGTATAGTACGAATGGAACCTATGCATTGGGTGGAGACTTGAGATGGTTAACAGGCCATGAGAAGTGACGGTTCATGGCTAACAGGCCGTTGTTCCCGAATCCATTTCGTATGCCAAGTGATTTCGAGGATCCATGACTTGGGTCGTCTTCTAGACGTAGAAGCGGACGGGAAAAGGGGATACCTTGGTATGGTTAGTGATTTGTGAATCCTTGAGTTTACAGGCTCAGGAGGTACTTCGGTACTTTGTGAATCCTTGAGTTTACAGGCTCAGGAGGTACTTCGGTACTAGTGTGAGTTTACAGGCTCACCGTGATGGTTACTTGTGTGTGTGTACTCATGGTCACTCCCCTACCCCTTTGACATGAGTTAGGTTTATTTAGAACCTTGTAAAGCCGAGAGGACTTTAAGATAGGGAACTCACTGAGATTTGATGTATCTCACCCCACTGTTGTTGTTTACATCACAGGTTCTGCAGGTTCGGCGAAGGGTAAGGACAAGGTTATTTGACTTTCCTTACGGATCGTAGCTTTTGTGATGGCATGGCTTCCGCTATGGCGTTATGTTTTGAGATCCTTATATTGATCTAGTTCTTAGTTTTTATCATTTTGGAACATCTTGTATATGTAATGCCTTAGACTATTAGTGTTTTGTATTAGAGGCATTTATGTGTATAATGTGTTAACTAGGAACTTATTGTATATTTCAGTACCGAAAGTGAAATTCATGTATAATATGAGATTTGATGCAAGTATTATATGTGGGCGTCACAGTTAGTATCAGAGCAGGTCATATCCTCGACCTAGCCATGAAATAGAATAAGTAACTCTTTCCGTTTCAGATACGTGGTGTCGCCTGTGGTCTTACGTGTTATATTTATGGTATTGTGCCTGATCAACTTAATCCTATTGGTATGACATTCAGGAACATGGCCGACGGACGTAGAAACAACCGTGGAAGACCAAGGACTCTGAGGACTACTCCGGCTGGGACGGATCCACAGGGTGCTGAAGGGAACGCCCCTTTGTATCAATTCATGCAACAGATGCAGCAGCAGCAAAATCAGTTCATGCAAGGAATGGTACAGCAAATGGCTGATGGTCTGCATCCTCCAGTGGTTGTTCCTGAAGTTGCAGGGGGAACCTATAGGGAATTCATTCGTATGAATCTTCCGGAGTTTCAGGGAGGGTTAGATCCGGTGAAAGCACATGAATGGATATCAGGTATGGAACGGATCTTCTTGATAGTTTATTGCAGTGAGGAGAATAAGGTGGTTTTTGCTTCTCACTTGTTGAAGGGTCCTGCCATGAGGTGGTGGGAGAGTGCTTTAGCCTTAATGACAATCCAAGAGGTACCAAAAGTGTGGGAACAGTTCAAGGTGACTTTTATGGAGAAATATTTTCCGAGTTCTTTAAGGTCTCAGAAGGAGTTTGAGTTCCAACAGTTGAGACAGGGCAATTCGTCAGTGGCTTTCTATGCGGAAAAATTTGAGATCATGGCTGACTATTCTAGACAGGCCATGTATGCTCCTGATGAGAGGTGGAAGATTGATCAATTTTTGTTTGGGTTAAGGGCTAAAATTTCACATAGCGTGTCTCAACGGGAATTTGTTTCTTATGCTGAAATGTTAAGACAATGTTATGTGGCGGAGAATAGTTTGAAAAAGGTACAAATGGAGGTGGATTCGAACAGGGCAACTCAAAGTGACCGTGGAAGGTCGAATCAATATTTTAGGCAAAGGCAACAGTCTTCCAAAGGGAAGCAAGTACAGAGTTTTAGAACTAGTATGCCTCCGGTATGTTGTGTGTGTGGACGGAATCATTATGGTAGGTGAAGTTTGGAGGGAATGAGATGTTATCAGTGTAATAAAGTGGGCCATATGGCGAAGGATTGTCCTCAGGGTAGGAATCAGGTACAAGGGAGGACTACTGGCCGAGTGTACACCTTGGATGCAAGGAAAGCAAAGGGTGACAACTCCTTGATTGCGGGTACGTGTTTCGTAAATGGACATCCTTGTTTTGTTTTATTTGATTGTGGGGCAACACATTCTTTTGTGTCTTTGAGTTGTGTGAAGCGACTTGGGTTGCAAACTATTCCTTTGTTTCCTCATATGGTGGTTACTACTGCCATGGATGAAATGGTTGAAACACCGTTGATGTGTGAAAATTGTGTTTTAGCTGTGAACGATAGAGTTTTCCAGATCGATCGTATCTGTCTACCGCTTAAGAAAGTTGATGTTGTTTTGGGGATGGATTGGCTTTCTGCTAATTCGGTGTTTATTGGGTGTGAAGAAAAGCTAATCATTATTCCATCGGCTGAGGCTACCCCGAAAGATGTGTTATCAATGATTTTAGAAGGTACGGTGGGTATGATTAATTTCTTGTTTGAGAAGGAGAAATCTGTTCTATTAGTTCTTACTAAGGAAGGAAGTAGTGAACAGCAAGTTCTGAGTATTCCAATAGTGTGTGAGTTTCCTGAAGTGTTTCCTGAGGATGTTTCTTCTCTTCCTCCGGAGAGAGAAGTTGAGTTCTCTATTGACCTGGTACCGGGAACGGCTCCTATATCCGTTTCTCCTTATCGGATGACACCGCTTGAATTAAGAGAATTAAAGGACCAATTGGAAGATCTGATGTCTAAGCACTTTGTTAGACCTAGTGTTTCACCTTGGGGAGCTCCAGTGTTATTGGTAAAGAAGAAAGATAGGGGAATGCAGTTATGCATTGATTATCGTAAGTTGAATAAAGTCTCCATTAAGAATAAGTACCCCTTACCCAGGATAGACGACTTGTTAGATCAATTGAAGAGAGCCTGTGTGTTCTCGAAGATTGATTTACGACCGGGTTATCATCAGATCCGAGTGAAAAGTTCCGATGTGCCAAAAACTGCATTTAGAACACGTTACGGTCATTACGAATTCTTAGTGATGCCTTTCGGTGTGACAAATGCTCCAGCTGTTTTTATGGATTACATGAACCGTATATTTCAAGCTTACTTGGACCAATTTGTGGTGATCTTTATTGACGACATTCTTATTTATTCTCGTACTCCACAAGAGCACGGAGAACATCTGAGAATTGTCTTATCGGTATTGCAAGAGAAGCAATTGTTTGCTAAGTTGAGCAAGTGTGAGTTTTGGATGTCAGAAGTTAATTTTCTTGGACATGTTATATCTCAAGGTGGTGTGGCAGTGGATCCATCGAAGGTAGAAGCAGTGATTAATTGGGAGAGACCGAGAAATGTTTCAGAAGTTAGAAGTTTCTTGGGACTGGCGGGTTACTATAGAAGGTTCATTAAAGGTTTTTCTCAATTGGCCTTACCAATGACGAAACTTACTCGGAAGGATTTTGCTTTTGAGTGGGATTCGGGTTGTGAACAAAGTTTTATGAAATTGAAGGAAAGTTTGACGAGTGCTCCAGTATTAATTATTCCTGATCCTAACAACTCTTATGAAGTATTCTGTGATGCTTCTAAGAGGGGATTAGGGGGTGTTCTGATGCAAGGCGGTCAAGTAGTAGCTTATGCTTCTCGACAGTTGAAAGTTCATGAGAATAATTATCCAACTCATGATTTGGAACTAGTTGCAGTGGTGTTTGCATTGAAGGTGTGGCGTCATTATTTGTATTGTGTACGTTTTGAAGTGTTCAGTGACCACAAAAGTTTGAAATATTTATTTGACCAAAAGGAGTTGAACATGCGACAAAGAAGATGGATGGAGTACTTAAAGGATTATGACTTAGAATTGAAGTATCATCTAGGAAAGGCGAATAAAGTAGCGGACGCTTTAAGTCGGAAAATGGTTCATAATGCAGAATTGATGATGTTGGAGTATTCGTTGTTGGAAAAGTTTAGAGATCTTAATCTCCAATTTGTGTGGACTCCGAATGGTGTAATTATGGGAAATTTGAATGTCAATTCTACTTTAAGAGTTGAGATTCAACAAGAACAACTGTTAGAGGAGGAGTTACAAGAGTTGTTACTTCAACCGGGCTTTACACGAGCAACAGATGGGATTGTTTTGTTTAATCAAAGGATTTGTGTTCCGAAGGATGAGGCATTGAAAAGGAAGATTTTAGACGAAGCTCATAAAAGTACTTTCACGATACATCTGGGTTCTTCGAAGATGTATCAAGACTTAAAGAAAGATTATTGGTGGTCCGGGATGAAAAAGGATATAGCGACATATGTGTCGGAATGTGCGGTGTGTCAACAGGTGAAGATTAAACACCAAAGACCGGGCGGTCTGTTACGACCTTTGGATATTCCAGTTTGGAAGTGGGATAGTATTTCTATGGACTTTGCAGTGGGTTTACCTCGTACGCAAGGTGGGTATGATTCCATTTGGGTGATTGTAGACCGACTAACGAAATCTGCGCATTTCTTAGCCGTGAAGACTACTTACAAGGCAAGTCATCTTGCAAGGTTGTTTATTGCTGAGATTATGAGATTGCACGGTGTTTCTTCTAGTATTATGTCCGATAGAGATCCGAAGTTTACTTCGAGGTTTTGGAAGGTGTTCCAACAAGCTATGGGTACGAATTTGCGTTTGAGCACGTCGAATCATCCTCAGACGGATGGTCAGACTGAGCGAACAATACAGACGATGGAAGATATGTTAAGAGCTTGTGTGCTAGAGAGTGGAGGAAATTGGAAAGAACTTTTGCCATTAATTGAGTTTTCCTATAATAATAGTTACCATGCGAGCATCGGTATGGCTCCTTATGAAGCATTGTATGGGAGGAAGTGTAGGACACCTTTGTGTTGGACGGAAATTGGCGAAGATAGAATTTTGGGACCCGAGATTATTCAAGAGACTATGGAAAAGATTCGAATGATTCGCGAGAAAATTAAGCAAGCACAAGATCGTCAAAAGAGTTATGCGGACAATCGTAGGAGACCTTTGGAATTTGGGGAAGGTGACCATGTATTTCTAAAAGTTACTCCGAGATTGAGATTGAAAGGACTGTTTAAGTCACGCAAATTAAGTCCGAGATACGTGGGACCGTATCAGATTTTAGAAAGGATTGGTGAAGTTGCTTACAGATTAGCCTTACCACCCTCTCTATCTGAAATGCATGATGTTTTTCACGTATCTCAGCTCCGTAAGTTTATTCCTGATCCTCTTCAGCCAATTCTACCAGAATCTGTGGAAATAGAAGCGGATATGACTTTTGAACCACATCCGAGTTGTATCGTGGGAAGAGAAATAAAAGTGTTAAGGAACAAAGATATTCCACTCGTTAAGGTGCAATGGGATATGACGCATTCGGGTGATGCTACTTGGGAACTAGAGTCGGAAATGAGAGATTCTTATCCACATCTGTTCAGGTAATCTTTAAATTCGAGGACGAATTTCTATTTAAGGGGGGGAGGATGTAATACCCCGTAAATTATTACACCGAATAATATTACATTGTGATCAACTGAGTACGGTTGCTCTGAGAAATTAGTTGATAAAATAATTAGAGTAACTCCGGTACTTAGAATAAATCCAATTAATATTATCTGACTCTGAGGTATTTTACTAATTTGGACTTAAGAGACTTTTTGGACATTTAGTAGTATTATTTACTAATACTAGTCTTCTACTTATTCCTTTTTCGTTCCACATTCCAAACATAAAAGCAAAAGATAGTAAGAAAGAGAGAGAAAGAAGAAAGAAGGAAAGAAAAGGAAAGGAAGGAGAAAAAGAGGAGAAAGAGGAAATTTGAAGAACTTCAAGATACATCTTCATCCATTCATCAAATCTTCACCCAATCTTCTCATCATCTTCATCTTGCTCTATCTCAAGGTGGGTTTAGCTAGAAACCTTTTTTTTTTAGTTTTGGTATTATGAGTTTTAGGTCGAAATCGTAGAAATCGATGTTTTAACGGATATAATCGATTAGAAATTGAAATGAACGTTTAGTATGCTCATAGAATCATGTGGGGATGATTGTTTTCATGTTGCTATATGATGTTTGATGATTTTGAAATGTTAGGGTTTTAGAATAATTGGGTTTTTATGAGATAATATGTTTTGATGATAGTGGTGATCAAACCTTGTTATACATGTGATGTTGAACCTCTGTTGACTTATAATTGTGCCCTAAAAAGGTTTTGGAGGGTGGATAAAGTTCTATTATAGCAGAAGTATTTTTCTGAGAATCGCGCTGCGCGCTGAGCGCGCAGGTTGCCCGCTGAGCGCGGTGCCAAATCCTTGGAGCCTCTCGTGGCAGGGAGTTACGCGCTGAGCGCGGACAGGTGCGCGCTGAGCACGACCTGGGAGTTGGAATTTTATTTTTTTTTGGGAAAAAAATTCATAACTGTTGACTCGTTTATCGGATTCGATCATTCCTTATATTGATATAAAGCCGAGGAAATATTCTATGCGATGAAGTTGATATATGTCGAATTTATCGACCGATTAAATAATCGGGAAAGTTCAAAAGTGATATGATTATGTTTAAATTATGGTATGTTATTCTATTATGCACGTATGATGCGTTTTGCCTATCCTATTATTGTTTAACATGTTGTGAGTGAATATGCATGTTAATGTAAAATGAAATAGGAAGAGTGAGGACTTACCCTAAACAATGTGGTGTGTGACAGAATAGTAACAACGCTCGTGCTAGTAAAGCCGAGGCGGGTGTATTGTATAATCATAACCGGTTATTTTTGGATAGTGCATTTCATGGGTCTCGAGCTCCTCAGAAACATATGCACCATTACTTGGCAGGTTTGATTCCCGCGTATAGTACGAATGGAACCTATGCATTGGGTGGAGACTTGAGATGGTTAACAGGCCATGAGAAGTGACGGTTCACGACTAACAGGCCATTGTTCCTGAATCCATTTCGTATGCCAAGTGATTTCGAGGATCCATGACTCGGGTCGTCTTCTAGACGTAGAAGCGGACGGGAAAAGGGGATACCTTGGTATGGTTAGTGATTTGTGAATCCTTGAGTTTACAGGCTCAGGAGGTACTTCGGTACTTTGTGAATCCTTGAGTTTACAGGCTCAGGAGGTACTTCGGTACTAGTGTGAGTTTACAGGCTCACCGTGATGGTTACTTGTGTGTGTGTACTCATGGTCACTCCCTACCCCTTTGACATGAGTTAGGTTTATTTAGAACCTTGTAAAGCCGATAGGACTTTAAGATAGGGAACTCACTAAGATTTGATGTATCTCACCCCACTGTTGTTGTTTACATCACAGGTTCTGCAGGTTCGGCGAAGGGTAAGGACAAGGTTATTTGACTTTCCTTACGGATCGTAGCTTTTGTGATGGCATGGCTTCCGCTATAGCGTTATGTTTTGAGATCCTTATATTTATCTAGTTCTTAGTTTTTATCATTTTGGAACATCTTGTATATGTAATGCCTTAGACTATTAGTGTTTTGTATTAGAGGCATTTATGTGTATAATGTGTTAACTAGGAACTTATTGTATATTTCAGTACCGAAAGTGAAATTCATGTATAATATGAGATTTGATGCAAGTATTATATGTGGGCGTCACATTCTTCTTATCTTCTGGTAGTGCTTTTTATCATTATTTATCTTACTATATGTGTCATCCAACACAAAGGTATCTTTTATTCCTTTTCAATTGTGTTGTCTCTGTAACTTAGGTTAGGGTTCATAAATGTCTTGTGTATGACGATTTTACTCCACTATAGTCTCTTTGAACTAGCTAACTTAAAGAAAAGATATGCTTTGGAATTCACCTCTTTCGAGATGTGGTGGATATCTTCCTTTCAGGACACCGTCATAATGGTTCTTACCTTTGAAAATAATCGTTGGATGATCATATCTTTGGAAAAATATTCACGTCAGACCTATGATATGACTAAAACAAATCAGACTAAATTATTAACTTTTTGGCCCCCATCTAGGATGTCAATCGTAATTTGACCAAACATGCTTTCTGTTATGCCTAATTGTTTGAAGTGAAGAATTTTAATCTAACTCCAACCTCTACCTTGAGGTCGTGATCATTTTCTAGTAGAAGTTTAACGCTATTTCCTTGTATGTTGGATGCCCCCACCAAAAATAATGTCCATCTGGTCAAGGCATGTGGTTCGTCAATGATGGTCTCTACTACAAAATTTATGAGTACCTATTGTCGCAACCTGCGAAAAAACAACCGGCGAGAAACTAGAACAGAAGAGTCGCCACCGAACGTTATTTATCCCGATGCAGGGAAAGGAAATGATTGAAGAAAACCTAGAAGAGGGAAAGACATGGTCATCGCAACCATAGTCCGGGTTCGGGAGTCAGTTACTCGAGGGAAAGGTATTAGCACCCCTACGCGTCCATCATACTCGATGGGATCCATGCTTGTTGTCTAATCAAAGGGTGAGTTATCCTAAAGTCTACGTATTCCCTCGTGCAATAGGAAAGTTAGAGTCAATGTAGTTCGGAGGACTACGGGTGGATGGGGGGGAATGTTTCTCGCCAAGACATCGTCGTCTTGTGCCTACGTATCCTTAATCTAACCAGAGAGAGAAAATCAGAGCGTCTGTAGTTCGTGGACTATGAAAAGAAAGGATGGAAGGGTGCTCGCCAAGACATCGCCGTATTATGCTTACGTATCCTCAATTTATCCAGAGAGAGGAAATCAGAGCGTCCGTAGTTCGTGGGACGACCACAACATAACAAAAACAAACAAGCTCGAGGAGTATCCACATCGCTCGAGTAGCACACATCCGACTGTGGATTCATGTCATCACAGTGGCAAAGGGAGATACCTAACGACGATATCATATCATCGAAGCAGGACAAACCAACAGGGACACCTAGCCACGATATTAATTCATCGGGCAGGATGAGGAGGAAAAACGACGATATCATGCCATCGAAGCTTGCAAGCTGTAGGAAACAAGGGAGCCTAACCACAATATCATGTCATCGAGTACGACAGAAGGTGCGGGGAAAAAGTAAATTGTGCGTACGAGCACAAAGCATCAGTGTCGATCGACGCGAGTTAAACAAAGTGTGGGGGTCTGATTGCTAAACCCTTCTTCCACTTGACGACTCGATAACAAGAGCGGGGCACATGTTCAAAGCATCAACGTGTAACGCGAGCTAAGAACGACTAAACAGAATGTGTGGGGACTAATTACAAGTCCCTTTTCGCTTGCCTTCTCTGAGGACTTATCTGGGGAAATGGGAATAGGATGCCTCTTTTGAGGTCTTTGGCACAAAAGTAAACAATCACAAACATGGCCTCCTATGAGGACTTCCAGACTTGTCGGCCAAGTGGCTCAGACTCCCAGTCCTACTTCTCATGGCATCAAAAGCAGTAAAGTGCGAAATGAGATAAAAGGGAGAAAAAGCTATACTAAACAGATAACAATCCGTAGCAAAGGTAAACAAAGTAAGAAATCTGGAATACTTCGAGCAAGCTAGCATCAACAAACAAAGCAAGTCAGAAATCGTATATCCGACATAAGCGTCAAGGCATGGTCAGTTTGAAAATAAATCACAACTGACACGTGGTGTGTATCAGACACAACCACACAATCAAACAGTACACCTACAAGAAACGCAATCCAGATAATACACAAGCAAGTATATACATCTCACAAAGTGAGAGACAAGATAAGTTGCATCAGAAGTGAAGCGGTATCCCACAAATAAAGTGGAATACCAAGCGGATAAGTGCTATTGGAAACTTCTTGAAAATCCTTGCACAAGCTTAACAAACACTTTAGAAACAATAAGGAAATGCAACCGAAATTTGCACATTCAATTCACAACTCAAAAACAAGTAGCAACAATCAAATGCTAATGAAATGCCTCATAAAAACAAATCCATAATGATCAAATGAAATGAAAACATGATGTGAAATTAAGTGGGCAGTAGCAAATACATCATCCTCAAGCCATAATCAAGCTCAAACCAAACAAGAATAATCACCAAGCATCATACTCAAGACTTGTATCAAAACTATGCAAGTATGCAACAAAATAAGGTTCAAAATGATTCACATGCTTCTACACAAGTAAAGCCATACAAAAGATAGGTCATGCACCAAGGGCCAAGGAAAATCAGAGTCCCAAACAAGTCTTATCAATCAAAGAAAGATTACAAAGCATCAAGGAAGTTCATGTCATCCAAAGGCACAGAATTAGGTCAAGAAGTGTGCACTTACATGCTCAAAACATCAACAAATGAAAGTATCAACCAAAAATAGCAAAGTGATCCAATAAAATCCCAAAAAATAAACAAAAACAAGTTTAAACATCCAATTAACATGTGCAAGCAGAATGGAACAAAACTAGTTCATGAACATGCTCAAAGGTGCTCCACAAGTCAAGGTATGTAAATGATCGAGCAAGAATCGAGAGCAAATAAAACTTGAATGGCAAGTCACCTAAAGCAACTCAAACCAAGCCCAAACCAGCATTAAAACATCCTTGTATCATGGGTAAAATGTGACCAAAAGAATAGCCTCAAATGGATAAGAAAAGTCACAAAAGTTCCTAACCCTAGATGAAGGGTATCATTGGAAACACATCCACAAATTAATTCAAAATGAAATAAGAAAAAGAAATTAAAAATAAAATAAAATAAAATAAGTGAAAAATGATTCAACACATTAATTGACCAGAAAATCATTTTTGGTATTTTTATAATGAATTTAACAATTAAAAATAAAATGTAAATAAAAAATGAAATAAAAAGAAGAAAATAAAAGCAAGCACCGAGCCAGGGGGTATGTCAGCAATGTTCAGATGCAAAGGAAGTCAGCCCAACGCACTGGGCCTTACAAAGTGGAGGGTCCGAATAACATTTGGGACGCAGGCCCAATCCATTATGATTATATTACCTCAAAAATGCAAATCAGATTAAAAAAAAAATAAAGTGTAACATAAAAACATGTGACATTATCAATCGATCACCATTATTTTAAGTCACTAGCGGACAAAAAATAACACCAGCCAACCACGCTTCGCCATGCAATCATCTTCTTCATGTGCATGCAAAACCTAACGTGAAAGAACCTCCCAGACCGGAAAATGCACCAGTCTGGCCGGCCACCGTAAGCGGCGGCTGGAGCGGCCGAAAACACGTGTAGACCACCCCTCCCCCTCAGTTTTTCATGTATAATCCAAATATGCACTTATCTTCTCAATATTTCTCCTCTAAAGCCATGAAAAATGAGCAACAAGGAACAACATCCATGGAACAACAAACTCAAAACAAGACAAGCCATACATCATAATGCTCAGAATTCCAAGGAGATTACAAATCCACTTTCAAAAGTAATTTAAAATCACTTAACAGCCATGAAAAACGAGCTCGAAAGTTCAACATACAAACTGAAATCCGTGTAAACTAAAACAACATGCCCATAATCATTGCCTCTACATACAGAGGACTTCAGAACCATGAACAACAAGCTTCAAACATGCATAACAAGCCAGGAAATGGAGTTGGAAGTTTACCTAACGGAATACGGTCCGTTGCACCTTGAAATAAATCTAAATCTTAAGAAATCCTTTCCTCTTGATGCTAAGAGTTCTCGGGGAGAATAATAAAGAAAGAAAAATGAGAGAAATCCTTGGTTCAGTGAGATTCGAGAGCTCCAACTTTGAGTGAGAGAGAATGTTTCAGATCTAATTTTTCATCCAAGAGTGAGTGTCCAAATGATTTCTAGGGTTTGGTATGACATATATACCATCTTGACACGTGAGAGCAAGTGTGTGAAAGTTTGCTGCACATTTTGAAATTTCAAGAATGAGAGAGAATTCCACACGGGCCAACACATGGGGTGATACTATTTTCGTGCTATTTTTGAGTGAAATGAAGTGTGAGAATGTTGTGGAATGAACAGGCACGTGATCATGAGAATGAGGTCAAGTTTTACCAATTCTTCTTTCTAAAATCGTTCCAAGAGTGCATGGAATGTGTGTAAGAAAAGTGTGTGACGCTTGGTCATTTCAAACAACATTCTGGCAAGGAATAAGGTACAAAAGTTTGCATGATGGAAGTACACATGATGCTTCAAAATCATGACTCCAAAATGTGCCAAAAACCAAAGGAAATATATGCCTTTCCATTCCTTAAAGAAAAACCGTGAAGCACCCTTTGTGTCACTATACCTCCATGGATATCAATCTAAATCGTGCCAACTTATGCTCAATGGAAAGCCCCTACATCAAGGAACATCTTTGGTGTTCAAAAGAAGTGCAAATTGAGATTGGAAGATGATGTAATTTGTCCATGAAATTATTTATTCAAAACTGTCAAAATATTCCAAGTCATGAATCCTACAATGAGTATGAAAACCTTGATCTTTAAGCAACCATAACTTCCACCATAATGATCCAAATGACACAAACTTGGATTCTTTGGAAAGAGGGGATTGCACTCTACAACATTCATGTTTGAGGTTTCTCAATTTAAGGCCTGGAAATCAATCAAAATTAGTCATGAACATTGATGTACCAAGCTGTCAAAAATAATTTAGAAAAAAATCTAAGTTTTCCAATTTTCCAACTTGAAACCTCCTTCTTTAAAACATCATAACTTTCTCAAAAATGATCCAAATGGGACAAACTTTACATGGTTGGAAAGCTTGGAATAAGCTCTAAAACTTTCAAGTTTGAGGAAAATTGAGATGGAGCTTGGATTATGAAGAGATATTGCCTTGAAAGTAACCCCTAAACCATGAAAACTTGCCAAAAATAGTAAGTTCAAAAACCCTATTTTTGCCAAAAATGGAAACTTTCACAAATTCTTGATTTTTGATGAATCCTTGAACATTTTTTGACTAAATCTCATCCATTAATCATATTTGACTTAAAAATCATGATATTGACCTTAAAAATTCAGGAGTTGACTTTTTCACTGCACAGTTGACTTTATCCCCAATTCTCATGATTTTGGATCTTTTGAACAATTGAAACCCTTCTGAACCAAATTGATGGACAATATTTCAATCCTAGACACTTGGGGACATGAGGAACACCATGGAATCAAGTCTTGCCCAAAAAATCATAAATAAACTGATTTTATGACAAACCCTAATTTTGGGACCTATGGTTTAGGAGAAATCAACCCATGCTCAAAATCCAAATTCCTCTGCATGTGATGTGTATCCTCTCAAAAAATGATTAGAAGTGCCATTTAGTGATGGAAAAAACTCAAAAATCTTGCCCATTGGGGTGTTAGACTCAAAGATTCTAAAAACCCTAACTTGAGAACTCAAGCTAGGAGGATGTGATCCACCTGAAATCTCTCACCAAACTTGATCAGAGGATAAGATGATGGCCTCATTAAGATGCCTTGTGACATAAGAACCCATTGTGGCTTGAGTTATGATGACATTAAGACCCTTATCTCTTTTGGTCTCTTGGACAATACATATGAACTTGCCTGAACCTCTAAAAAACATCTCTTCTCTTGAGCTAACTCAGAAACCTTGATCCTATGCTAAGAACCAATGATATGCACAAATTATAATTCAAAAAAAAAATGAAACATAAGCCACTTAGAGGTTAGAAAAGTGAAGGCAAATTTTGGGGTGCTACAGCTACCCCTATTCAATCGACCTGGTCTTGAAGGTGTAATCGCAACGGCTTTCAAACATTCAGGATGCACGGAGATTGAATACCAAAATAACCCAGAAATTTGCAAACTGTGGGGATAATGAAATAGAGTGTTTGCCAGCTGAAGGTGGACTATGCTGGGAAGACAAGACCGACCGAAGGTGGGCTAACCAACAAAAGAATACGAGGACGACCGAAGGCGAACTCGAAAAGGAAGACCGGCCGAAGGCGGACTCACCAACAAAAGAATACGAGGACGGCCGAAGGCGAACTCGAAAAGGAAGACCGGCCGAAGGCGGACTACCCAACAAAAGAATACGAGGACAACCGAAGGAGAACTCGAAAAGGAAGACTGGCCAAAGGCGGACTACCCAACAAAAGAATACGAGGACGACCGAAGGCGAACTCGAAAAGGAAGACCGGCCGAAGGCGGACTACCCAATAAAAGAATACGAGGACGTCCGAAGGCGAACTCGAAAAGGAAGACCGACCAAAGGCGGACTACCCAACAAAAGAATACGAGGACGGCAGAAGGCGAACTCGAAAAGGAAGACCGGCCGAAGGCGGACTAACCAACAAAAGAATACGAGGACGGCCGAAGGCGAACTCGAAAAGGAAGATCGACCGAAGGCTGACTAACCAACAAAAGAATACGAGAACGGTCGAAGGCGAACTCGAAAAGGAAGACCGGCCAAAGGCGGACTCCCCAACAAAAGAATACGAGGACGGCCGAAGGCGAACTCGAAAAGGAAGACTGGCCGAAGGCAGACTCCGCTGGGGATAACAAGATAGCCAAGGGTAAAAGCAACAATTTTACGACCCTCGAATTTATCTGGAATCAAAATTGGGGAAAAGAGAAATCTAAACAGACAACTCTGCAGGGGTGAACCACAATGTACAACAATATGAAGGACGAATCCACTGGAGATCTTACTGGGGATAAAGCAAAATCTCCTGAGTTATGCCATTTCTGCTGAGGAAAAGTCTGGCAACAAATATCAAACCTGGATTATGCTTCGAATGCATATGTTTGAATTTTTCTATGGCGTAATGCTCCATACGAAATGGAAATGCTACGCTTTTGGGAGGATACCATGCAAATGATGCTTATGCAATGCAAAAAGAGACGCTCCATCAAAATAAATGCTGAAAACGAAGGCAGCTCCACCGGGGATGACAAAATACATTGTCCTCTGAGTCCAAGAACTCTGCTGAGAAGGATCACATTGAACAACTCCTTTGATCAATAACTTCAGCTGGAGATGAAATCCAAAAGGACATCCACTCTGCTAGGGATTATATATAACTCTTTGAAAAAGGAAACCAAGACCTGAATCGGAAGAGTGCCAAATATCACTTGGACTTAAAACCCGCTGGGGATGTCAACCATCGTTGATCAAACCTGCTGCAAAGACTACCACCAAACTCTGCTTGGGGAGACAAATCACAAATACTAGACCTGCTGGGGACACCATTGAACTTAACCCGCTACTGGGGAAATGACTTCGCCCTTATCCTGCTGAGGGTTAGATCATGATGTTGCTGGTGAAAACACGTTTCCTGACTGGCCGAGGGGAGTAGACACCACGACTCTGTGGGGAAGACAATATCTTTGTCCCGGGAATACCTTCCACAAACCTCCTGCGGAAATACAACAACATCTACCTTAGAACAATCCACTTTAAATGCTGGCTGGGAAACAATCTTCTGTACTCTGACTGGGGAGAGTGATAGTCTGATGAGGATGATGAAACCTCAATGCAAGGGAGAATAACTCTGCTGGGGAGAAAAGTCAACGAAACCTGCCGAGGGATATCATTGAGCTTAACCTGCTGTTGGAGGAAAGATTTTACCTTGCTGGGGATTAGAGCATGTCGTTGCTGATGGAATTACACTTCCTGACCTGCTGAGGAAAGTGAGTACCAGGCTCTGTGGGGAAAATAAAGTCTTTTCAGAGACATCCAACACATCTCCTGCTGGAGGTACAACCACATCCACCTTGGAGCCATCCACTTTTGACTACTTGCTGGGGGATAATAAACCAACCATGACCTCGGTTGGGGACACAATCCTCTGTACTCTTGTTGGGGAGAGTAAGCTCTGCTGAGGATTGTCGCTCCTAGGATTTTCATCCAGGTACAAACGTGAGAGTGGCACGGAAAACAGAGTCGCCAACCGTGTAAATTTATCCCAAGAGAGGGAAAGGGAACATAACATAAACCTGAGGAAGAGGGAAAGGAATGGTCATCGCAACCATAGCCTGGGTTCGGGAGTCGGTTACGCGAGGGGAAGGTGCTATCACCCCACGCGTCCATCGTACTCGATGGGATCCACGCTTGTTGTCTAATCTAAGGGTGAGTTATCCTAAAATCTATGGCTATACTGACACGAGGAAGGGGAAAACAAAGACAGACTCGGTAGGACGTCGACGTCCTAGGCCTACGTACTCCCTTTGTGCAATGGGAAATTTAGAGTCAACGTAGTTCGGACCCAGTTCTTTTTGTGTTTTTTATGAGTGACGTTAAGTTCGCGTCCGGCAGTTAGGGTCAATGCCTGTTTGCGACTCAGACGGAAAGTAACGTACCCATTTTTTAAATTAGCCTTTAGTTTGACAATCCCGAAGGACAAAAAGGTTTGAAGTTTGTTTGTATTTTTTAGGACAGAAGTAACTTGAGTTAGTTCATTACTTGCATTGCACCAAAGTCTAGGGCACAGGGACGAATACTTAACGAATCGTCCCAAGACAGGACGCTCGCTAAGTACTCTAGAAAGATGAGAGGAAGCCCCTCATTTCTCATTCCCCGCGCTTAAGGCTCATGTGCAATACACTTTATCCTTATTAAGTGTTTTCAAGAAGTTTTGAGATGAGAAGAGAGAAGACACAAAGGAAACTCTAAAGGGAAACTAAGAGTCCTAATGTTATCATGCATGGGTGACCTACGGTTAGTGAGGTTTGACGACAACCTAAGCCTAAAGGAAAGAAAAGATGAGAGACAGAAAGGGTGAGAGTGGACATGTATAACTATCCACACCCTCAAATAACTTACCTCAGCCTCTGCATAAAAGGTTAGTACAAAACAGACGTACGTAAAAGAAATGAGATAAATGAAATCCAGGCAATGACATATAATGGCAATCAAGTGACCAATAACAACCAAACATGGTTGCTGAAATCAAAAACACAATCCCAAAGCAATGGCACAAGTGCCTTTTCAAACATGTAACCAGACATGATCAGAGATATGCATACGAGAAGACCTCAAATAAAAGCAATCAAACAATTAGCAAAACATATTCTAAAATCACAAAATTAATTATCAACATATCTCAACCAGAAGCAAACAACATGTCCAAAATTCATGCCAAAATTCCCAAGATAGGTCACTCGAACAATTATGCAAATTCAGACAAGAAACATGACTCAATATGCAAAAAAGGAGGACTAAAATGCAAGATGAAATGATTTTAAAAATGAGAGAAAAATATTTTAATGCAATTCAATGTGCTGGTGAAATAATGCAAAAAGAGTGAGTTCAAAATGCTTTATGGATGATGAGAAATAAAATAAACAAGTCATGGTATGCATGTGTGAAATAAATTCAAAAAGAAAATAAACAAATAATTATTTCAGATGATAAAAATAAAATAAAAATAAAAAATAAAATTTTATAAAATTTTATAAAATGCCAAATGTGATTCATGAATTTTCTGGGAATTTTTAATGCAACTAACTATTTTTGAAAAAATGAAAATGAAATGTAATGATTAAATAAAAATAAAATAGAAAGGAAATGAGCATGGGGGTGTGTTCAGTAAATAAAACACGTTGAGAAATGCACATGGGCTGAAGGGGGGTGTGTAAATAGCAAGCACAAACAAAACCCATCAGAAAATAAAATAAAACAAAAAAACGCTCACGTGGGCTGCAGTCCACCACGTTGACCTCCTACTCACCTTAGGATCAATCCTGCGCTTACCATTTAGTCAACACAATCTCAAAGTCATCAAAATCTATGGCCCAGATTAAAAAACACACCATAATCAATATAAACGCGCACACATACAATTACCCAGAAAATAAATAAAATAAAATAATTGCACGTGGTAAGGCACATGGTATTTTAATTTGTTGGCAAGCATCTAACCGTCCGATCTAACCAACGTCTCTGATTAGTCAACCTAATAAGAAGGTAGGCCTGATGATAGAACATGATCTGAGGGTGCACAATAATTAACGTGGGGTAATAAACATGAAATTAAATAAAATAAAAAACAAAAATTAGAACGCGTGGCAACATGATGGCCGTGGGATCAAACAAATCAACGGTGGAGACTTCATCTCCTACCTCCAGCACCCTCACCGCGCCGGAACCCTTACCAGTCGCCGGAGCTAGGGTTCCGGCCACCCTCTCCAGCCACCTGCGATGAAAAACAACCCAGAACACGCACACGAATACACCTACCTGACCAGAATTTTGTGAGGATCTCAAATATCCAATCAAAAATCACAAATAATCAATGCATAAGGAGATTCGAATGAAAAAAGGCTAGGGTTCAAAACTTAGAACTCACGCAGCAACCATATTACACGTCCACATTCAAAACAAAACATACCAGAATGATCAGTACACACCACAAATCACTATGCATATTTAAAAATAGAGTTTTAAGACCATGAAAAACATCACTAACATGAGATCAAGCAACTTATTCCCTTGCTCTTAGTCTCTAACGGTGGGTGATTTGTATTCTGTAGATGCCAAGGATGAAAGTTGTGAAAGAATTTTTGGAAAAGCTCTTCTTGCTTGAGAGATATGAATGATCCAAGTTTTAGGGTTCAAGCTTTTTTCCTCCTCCAAATCACGTGTCATCCTCTCTAACCCTAGCATGAGTTAGCTTAAATAGATTAGGTTAATCCACTGATGATCACTTGGGCCTTGGTAATTCCACACTTAATGAGTTTTGGATGATTTTGGAAAATTGCACTATGTGAAATACACCCTCTTCCATGCATGTACACCCAAATATTTCATGATGGATCACTTATTGATCAATTGCTAATCACACTTAAATTGAAATTGGGCCTTGAAACATTTTGATTCATGAGTTTTGAATAATTTGGCAATTTTACATAATGAAAAATAAGTAATGAATAAACCATGGATCCACTTGATTTAAAGGCCAACAATGCTCCTTAGGGATTGTTCTTTGATGTTGGAATATGTCTTGAAGCAATGGAATCAATTATAGGTCACTATGCCCCAAAGTGCCAAAGTTGTGAAAATGGAACCCTAAAAACCACTTTGCCTTCTTTTGATCATAACCTGAGTTTCACAAGTGATATGGAGACCCACTAGTACTTGTTGGAAAGGGGAGAAAAAGATCTTCAACTTTCATGTTTGAGGAAAATTCATTTGAAGCATCTTTGATGATGAAAAGTCAAGTGGAATGTAGTGTAAGAACTTGCCCAAAAAGGAAACTTTCAAATTATAGGTCATTTCCATATTTAGCAACTTTTGTACCAACCCTTGATTCTTGATAAATGGCATGAAACTTGACCCTTAAGGACCATATGAGGATGTGTGACCTTGAAAACCTTGAAGAGAACCTCAAAATTTCACAGTTGACTTCCCCTCTCACTGTTGACTTTTATCCAATTCTCCTGATTCCCAATCCATTGGCCAATTGAACTTCTCCTGAACCAAACTATGGACAATCTTCCATTCCTAGACACTTAGGGACCCAAGGAATACCATGGAATCAAGTCTTGCCCCAAAAATCAGAAATAAACTGACTTTATAGCAAACCCTAATCTTGGTGCCCTCAGTCTAGGAGGAAATAATACAGTCTCCAAATCTAAATTCCTCTGAATATGATGTGTATCCTCTCCAACAAAGATAAGATATGCCATCTGGTGATGATAAAAACCAAAGGAGCTTGCCCATTGGAGCAATAAACCCAAGAATCTCAAAACCCTAGTTTCTGCACTGGTTAGGAGAGAGTGATCCACTTGAGCTCTCTTGGACAATATAAGGACTCTTGCTTGAAGAACATCTTCTCCTCTTGAACTACCTTAGGCACCTTGACCCCATACTAAGAACCAATGATATGCACGCATGATAATGCAAAATGAGATGAAACATAAGCCAGTTAGTACTAAAGTAAGGAGAGCAAATTTTGGGGTGCTACAGCTGCCCCTATTCAATCAACTTGGTCCTGAGGGTATGATAGCGACGACTTTCAGACAATCGGGATACACCAAGATTGAATACCAAAGAACCCAGAAATTTGCAATCCTCAAAGGAGGGACGACTCCACTGGAGAATCAGCCATAAATGCTGTACTGCACAACACGGATGAGTGCTAGCTATGATGGGTATAAAGTGAAACAAACTCTCCCAGGTTATGTCATATCTGCTGATAAAGAGAACTGACAAAGGAATCTCGAAATATGCCATCCCTGCTGATAAAGGGAACTGACGAAGGAAATCTTCAAAAGATTGCTATCTCTGCTGATAAAGAGAACTATCAAAATAAATGCCATCCCTGCTGATAAAGGGAACTGACGAAAAAATCTTCAAAAGATTGCTATCTCTGCTGATAAAGAGAACTAGGAAAACAAATGCCATCCCTGCTGATAAAGGGAACTAATGAAAGAAAATCCTCAAAAGATTGCTATCTCTGCTGATAAAGAGAACTAGCAAAAGAAATGCCATCCCTGCTGATAAAGGGAACTGACGACAGAAAATCTTCAAAAGATTGCTATCTTTGCTGATAAAGAGAACTAGAAAAACAAATGCCATCCCTGCTGATAAAGGGAACTGACGAAAGAAAATCTTCAAAAGATTGCTATCTCTGCTGATGAAGAGAACTAGCAAAACAAATGCATCCCTGCTGATAAAGGGAACTGACGAAAGAAAATCCTCAAAAGATTGCTATCTCTGCTGATGAAGAGAAATAGCAAAACAAATACCATCCCTGCTGATAAAGGGAACTGACGAAAGAAAATCCTCAAAAGATTGCTATCTCTGCTGATGAAGAGAACTAGCAAAACAAATGTCATCCCTGCTGATAAAGGGAACTGACCAAAGAAAATCCTCAAAAGATTGCTATCTCTGCTGATAAAGAGAACTAGCAAAACAAATGCCATCCCTGCTGATAAAGGGAACTGTCGAAAGAAAATCTTCAGAAGATTGCTATCTCTGCTGATAAAGAGAACTAGCAAAACAAATGCCATCCCTGCTGATAAAGGGAAATTGGCCAGCAAAATATGTCAAGCAAGAACTGACTACCAGGTGAGAACGAGATTTCACAAAAGAGAAGGGCCAAACAAAGGCAAACTCCCAACTGACTCAAAATCCACAGGCAAGATGACTCCACTGGGGAAGGAGAAGTCTAAATAAAAGACTCTGTCGGGGAGCACAAGTATGAGGAACGCGTCCCTCCAGGATCTCCCGAGTCATGCCATCTCTACTGAGAAAGAGAACTGGCAAAGAAAGTATCAAACCTGGATTATGCTTCAAATGCAAATGTTTAAATTTTGGCGTAATGCTCCATACGAAATGGAAATGCTACGCGTTTGAGGATGCAATGCGAATGCTTATGATATGCAAAAAGGGTCCCTCCAGCAAAATAAATGTCGGAGAGAAAAGACCAATTCAGGTGGGGACGACACAAATAAATTATCCTCTGAATCCAGGAACTCTGCTGTGAAGGATCACACTGACCGACTCTTTGGACCCACAACTTCTGCCGGGGATGAAATCCAAAGCATATACACTCTACCGGGGATTGCATATGTCCTTTACTGAATGCGACATCGAACCTGAGATTCCTCCTCTGCTGGGGGAGTTGAGAATGAATGCCAATGACAGAATCGGAAGTCTGTTACAGAGGATTGCCAACAACAGATGGGCTTAGGACCTGCTGGGGATGCCAGCCCATAATACCATCATGCTTGGGGAAAACAATCCATAATACAATCCTGCTTGGGGATACTGCTGAACTTAGCCTGCTGATGGTGAGAATGCCCTTACTCTCGCCTTGCTGGGGATTAGAATATGACATCGTTGGTGAAAGCACGCTTCCTGACTGGATGGGGAAGGTGAACACCTGGATTCTGTGGGGAATAACATCTTGATCCGGAGAAAAATACTTCCCAAGTCTCCTGCTGGGGAAGGTCTGCTATGCTAAGGAAGGGTGCAATCTCAATGCTGGGGAGAGCAAACTGCTGGGGAAATACAATCCTGTTGCCCTGCAAGTCAAATAACAACAAATAGAATATGCCACAACATGACTATCACCATTAATGCCTAAGTAATTTCTACTACTTTTGGTTATGCTCCGCAAAGCTCGAAGTTTTATATGCAATGTTTATCAAAAATATCGGACGTTTTTTGCAAACAGTAAAAGTAAAACAAACAACGAAAAGCTCTTTGAGTGAAATGAATATTTTATTGAGAAAAGTGGCCTGTAAATAGGCATTTATAATAGGAATCAATTCCTAAAAAGAGGTAATTGCGCAAAAGCAAAAAGAAAATACACATGTCGGCAATGCGGGAACAGATATCCACCATGATTCGACTCAGCTATGACCCATATATCTTGCTTATCCACAAATGTCTTGACCATTGAAGACACCAACTGTACTGATTCCTTTCTTTCAGAATTTCCAGGTATTGAAAGTGCTCACAGATCGAACGCAGACCATAGCCTTTCGCTTATAGATCCCTAACTTTTGCCTGGATCGCCCTTTTCGGGTTTTCAACCCATCTGGATACCCATTTTTGCCAAAGTCGCCTTTTCAGGTTTTCAACTTTGCGGGTTTACACGTTTCTTTTTACAATTTATCCCTAACTTTTGCCCGAACCTTTTCCTTTTTATGGTTCGCCGGGATGCCCCTTTTTTGCCTGGACTTTCTTTTTATGTCCAGCGGGTCTCTTTTATGCGAAGTATTTTTTGACTACGTCTGCGTTCACAGGGGATGTAAAATCTTCGCCATCCATAGTTGAAAGTAGTAAGGCTCCACCAGAAAAAACCTTTCTCACTACATATGGCCCCTCGTAGTTTTGAGTCCATTTGCCCCTGTGATCTGTCTGAGGAGGAAGGATCCTTTTCAAGACCAATTCACCTGTCTGAAAACTCCGAGGACGCACTTTCTGGTCAAATGCGTGCTTCATCCTGCTTTGATACAACCGACCATGCGTGATGGCTACCAATCTCTTTTCTTCAATAAGGTTCAACTAATCCAATCTGGAACGCACCCACTCGGCTTCATCAAGCTTCACATCTGGCAGAACTCTCAAAGACGAAATCTCGACCTCTAAGGGTAAAACTGCTTCCATACCATACACCAGTGAGAAAGGGGTTGCCCCAGTTGATGTACGCACCGAAGTACGGTAACCATGTAGGGCATAAGGTAGCATCTCATGCCAGTCTTTATATGTTACCACCATTTTCTACACAATCTTCTTGATATTCTTATTTGCTGCCTCAACAGCCCCATTATCTTCGGACGATATGGAGAGGAATTATGATGCCCAATCTTAAAACTCTGACATAGTTCCTTCATCATCTTGTTGTTCAAATTTGAGCCATTATTAGTAATGATTCTCTCCGGGACCCCATAACGACAGATGATATCCTTCTTTATAAACGGGGCTACCACTTGCTTGGTGACGTTGGCGTACGAGGCTGCTTCCACCCACTTTGTGAAATAGTCAATGGCAACCAAAATGAAACGATGTCCATTGGAAGCAGTGGGCTCAATCTTCCCAATCATATCTATGCCCCACATTGCAAAAGGCCAAGGAGATGATAACACGTTTAGAGGCGTAGGCGGTACATGCATCTTATCTGCATAAATCTGGCATTTATGGCACTTTCGGGCGTACTTGAAACAATCAGACTCCATAGTCATCCAATAATATCCTGCCCTCAGCAACTTTCTAGCCATGGTATGTCCATTGGAATGAGTATCGAAAGAACCCTCGTGAACTTCCTCCATCAATAAACCTCCATAGTCATCCAATAATATCCTGCCCTCAGCAACTTTCTAGCCATGGTATGTCCATTGGAATGAGTATCGAAAGAACCCTCGTGAACTTCCTCCATCAATAAACCTGCCTCGTGTTCATCAACACAACGTAGCAAGACCATATCGAAGTTCCTCTTATATAACACATCATCCTTGTTCAGAAAGAAGTTTCCTGCCAACCTTCTCAGAGTCTTCTTATCCTTGGTGGAGGCACCCTCTGGATACTCCTGTCTCTTTAGAAAAACCTTAATATCATGATACCACGGTTTGCCATCAGACACATCTTCAACTGCAAACACAAAAGTTGGTCTGTCCAGACGCATGATTCTAATCGACGGAGTTTTATTCCAACGGTTCACCTTATACATGGATGCCAATGTCGCTAACGCATCAGCCATCTGATTCCCAGCTCGGGGCACATGATGAAAATCCACCCTGTCAAAGAACGATAACAACCTTCTGGCATAGTTGTTATAAGGTACCAAATTTGCCTGACGAGTCTCCCATTCTCCTATGATTTGATTAACTACCAACGCGGAATCACCATAGACATCGAGGTTCTTAATTCTCAATTCAATCTCTTCTTCTAACCCCATGATGCATGCTTCATACTCCACCTCATTGTTGGTACACACGAATGCTAACCGGGCAGTGAAAGGTATACGAGAACCCTTTGGGGGTTGTAATGATTGCCCTAATTCCATTACCATATGAGGTGACAGCCCCATCAAAAATCATCTTCCACTCAGACCCAATCTCAGGTCCTTCGTCAGGCAGAGGTGTAGCGAGCGATTTTGGACGCGGTTCTTAAGCGCTGGTCGCTCTCTACGGTTTGAGCTTTGACTACAGGTCGATTCATTTTTTATCCTATTGTGAGCTGAATAAGGAAGGGAAATAGATGTCTCCAATTAACCCTGCTTTGCATACTGAGTTTGAACAGCGGTCTGTTAGGTTACGAATGCTATCAATGTGGGGGGGCCTTTATACTGGTTATTTGTATTTTCGCCAATACGGTTTCTTTCTTCTTAACTGGGCAGAAGGTTTCTGGCGGGGAACAAGGATTAGGATGTTAGGACTGATGCTTTTGAATTACTGCTTTTGATTGATGGAGATATGGGATTTGGGTTTTTTGTTGATTGTGCTCGCTAAGATCTTTTCTTTCGATCTTATGCCTACGTATTCCCGTTTACCGAAACAGGGAAATCAAAGCATTCGTAGTTCCTCCTATTCTATGGGAGGAAATGGGTGTTTTGGTGTCTTGTTCAAAGCCCAAGACGTGAAGCGAAAGGTGGTTTGTATCTTGTTCAAAGCCCAAGATGTGAAGCTGAAAGGTCTATTTGTGCCTTGTTCAAAGCCCAAGGCGTGAAGCTGAAGGACCTCGGCTTTGGAGAGAATTTGTCATCTCTAAAGAGAGGAGAAGGTGAATTACTTTAACTGGGATACGCGGATCCGAGCAATGCCATAATTTCCGAAGAAAGGGTTTTAACCTGAAGGAGAAGACTTTAACTCAGTGTAGAGCAATGCCATCTTTCCTTAGGAATTTCTCATACTAAAAGAGGGACAGTGGCGTGGATATAGATGATCCAGAGGCTTGCCGCTTACAAGGATTAGATGAAGCGAAAGGTGATTTGTTGATGTTTGTGTACTGTGAACGAGGCACAACTTTGATGCTAAAAGGTTGATTGGATCAACCAGTGGTTTTCTTATACAAAGCCTAAGAGGAGGCTATTATGTGTCTCGTACAAAGCCCGAGAGAGAGGCTAAAAGGTTTTAACTCAACGATGGAGTCTTTCGGTATCTCGTATAAAGCCCGAGATGGAGGCTATTTGACTAAACAAGAGAGTTTTTGTATCTCGTACAAAGCCCGAGATGGAGGCTAAAGGTTTGTTTGGCTCAATAAGAACCTTTTTATATCTCGTATAAAGCCCGAGATGAAGGCAAAAGAGGTGATTGACTCAACGAGGGATTCTCTTATGTGTCTCGTACAAAGCCCGAGAGAGAGGCTAAACGTTGTTTGACTCCGCTAGGAAGAATCATTGTACAAAGCCCAAGAGGAGGCTATGGTTACTGTCTCAGTTAAGTGACAGATCCAATATACTGATTTTAAAGAGAAAATCAGTTCTTATATGAGCAACACTGTACTCATGGGTTAGATCTGAGGATCGGGGTTGTTTCCTTTTCTTTGAGGAAACTGGAAATCCAAAGGGTATTGAGACTGTCCGAGTCTGCGGGTTTCCTTCCTATTTAACGAAGGGGTCACTTGAGAATGTCTTTGAGACTCAAGGAAGTTAGACTGTCCGAGTCTAGAGTTTTATCTTTTGTACTATGCTTTGAGAAACAGTGGTAGACTCTATGAAAGGACTGTTCTATGCAGATGACTAAGTTCTGTTCCTATACCTCTAGGAGGTCGTCGGGACAATTTGTACGAAGCCCAAGAGGAGGCTGGAAACTTTTAAGAAGCCGACGGGTCCTTGTACGAAGCCCAAGAGGAGGCTATCATTCCCGGAGGAAGAGATCATTATATGAAGCCTAAGAGGAGGCTTTGAATACTTCTAAGAAGCCGTAGGGTCCTTGTACGAAGCCCAAGAGAAGGCGGGGTTGTTTTTAGGAAGCCTGTGGGTCCTTGTATAATGCCCAAGAGGAGGCCGATGCTTTTAAGAAGCCCGTGGGTCTATCATCTCCTTTCCATTAGGAGAGATAACTCTTTTAAAGATAAAAACCACTGGTAAACGTGCGAGGTTTACTATCCAGCGATTTTTAGCTTTTAAAGAGGGTTCCTTAGTTAAGGTCCAAGATTATGACCGTAGTGGGTACCCAAACCCCGAGACATTCAAGGCAAGCTATCCACAAGGAATAGATCAAGTCAGGAAAGTTCGAGAATTTGGAAGAAACTCAAAGATGCCATTCACGGAGAATACATTCATCTTGGGGAGTAGAGCTTCTTGACGATTCCTAAGGAGGACAGCTGAAGAGAAGACTGTATTTGGTGCTCCTATTGGGGATCTAGGCGTCTATTTCTACGAATAAATGAAACGGCGTCACCTAGTTCTAGACGTAGTTGCCGGGGAAACTCGAAATATCTATACTATTATTACAAAGTAGATATGAGTTTATGAAAGGAGACTTACAGTGAGCAGCCCCACAATACAGTTTATAATATGAAAGCAGTAAACGAAAGCGATAACCACTTACTCGGTTGGAGTGCTTCCATGCTGTTGGGTTAGTTGTTCAACAAAGAAAGATTGAAAACAACAGTATATTCAAAATCAAAGGAGAAAGTACTTTGAAGAAGAAAGATTTGGGGCTTACAGCTCGAGGAGACGCCCAGGGTTTTATCAGTGAGCGCACTGTTTGATTTTGTACAGAGGGACTTATACAAGTGACTGGGGCCCAAAATGGTTTTCTGTAAAAAGGGATGGGTCTTACACTCTCTCAAGAGGCCCAAAAAGGTTTAGAGGAAAAAGAGTGGGGCTTATAACACGAGGGTAGGCCCAAATGATTTTTCGTTTAAAAATGGCGATCGCGCCGAGGTTTTCTTTTAACGCAGAGGGACTTATACAATAAGTGAGGCCCAAAATTGTTTGGTTAAAAGGGGGGTTGGGTCTTACACTCTAATAGAGGCCCAAAGTGTTTTGAACGGGTCTTATAGCTCAAGGAGAGGCCCAAGGGTTATTTTGAAAAGGGCGATGATCGCGCCGTTTGTTTTTGACGGTATCGGGATTTATACAATGAATGAGGCCCAAAAATGATTTGGTCAAAAAAGGATTGGGTCTTACACTCTATTAGAGGCCTAAAAAGTTTTAATAAAAAGAAATGGGTCTTACTACTCGAGGGTAGGCCCAAAGTTTATTTAAAAAGGCGACGATCGCGCCGTTTACTTGTACAGAGGGACTTATACAATGAATGAGGCCCAAAAAGTTTTTGTACAAGGGGGGATGGGTCTTACACTCTCTCAAGAGGCCCAAAGTGTTTTGAAAATGATTTACGAGGGTTGAATTAATCTAAAACCCTAATTTGTTTTCAAAAATGTATTTAATTGAATAAAAATTCAATTAAAATGATCAAAAATTGTTTAACACATGGAAAACAAATTGTGATCTTGGATTAATGCTTCAAAAATTAAGTAGTGACCTACAAAATAATGAGAAAGCATTAAAAGTTGCAAAATCAAGGTAGAAAAAATATTTAAAATGTCAAAAACAATTAAAATATTAATTCTTTACAAAAATATCAATTATATGAAATAAATAATATTTTTGGGATTTTTTGGGAAAATAAAATATTTTAACATTTTTGTGAATTATTAAAAAAGGAATCAACTCAAAATCATTAAAACTCAGAGAGAAATTAATTTTTTAATCAATTAAACAAAATCACAAAATTCAAATATTTGAATTTCTAAAAATGGCGCCAAGAACAAGCTGAAGAACACGCGCGTGTTCTTGGTTTCTCAGATTTGCATTTTCTATCCAATCTCCATGAATACGTAATCATATCATGCAATCCACATATCATTATGCTCGCCTCAACCTCACGATCATGTCTATGTACTTTAATTTCATTTAAATTAAACATACAACAAGAAATCACGAAGAGACCTCAAGAACCCTAATTTCTGCATGAAGGCTAGGATTTTTGATACACGATTCAAACAATGCAATTAATTGAGGGAAAACATTCCATGCATGATTATGAACATATGTCCAAATTATTGTGCGAGGAAATATGCATAGATTGAGAGATGACCAAGCATGTGCTTACCTCTAGGCCGTGACAGCAAGTTCAAAGTGATTTTTGACCTGGAGGTGTTACAGATGAGTTGTTATGATCTGAACATCTTCCCTACACCCTATGGATTGTGTTTGGATGGTTGGACTTGATTGAAATTGGCTGGATTATTTTGTGGTACCTCAGCTGCACTTTGGTTAAAACCTTGAGCAACCAGCTGGTGATTTTGTGAAATTGATGTTTCAGAAGTAATCTAAGTGTTTGATCAGCTCATATGTGATGTATGTGAGGTGTGTGAGTGATTGGTTTGATTGGAATTGCTCTCAAACTCAAAACCCGATAGTGACTTGCCTTAGAAGGCAAAATTGGAGTGAAAGAAGAGATTTTGAGAAAAACATCTGTTAGATGGCTTTGGTGTACTCAAACTGACCACAATTGAGCTCTATTTATAGTAGAGCAAGTTTGTTTTGGGATCCACAGTGAATGGCAACTGCAGCAGGTGTTTCCTCAATGTTGGCCAATGAAAATGAAAGTCTCCTCTAGCCATTGACTAGAGGTTAGGGCACAGAGCTATGGTCCCCTTGGTCTTGGATAAGTCTTGACTGATTTCAGATGAGAATGGCTCAGTCCATGGCACCTTGATGGTTCCATTGAATGCCTCATTCCAAATTTGAAGTCTTGTCCCTATTTTGGCCATTCTAGGTTCAACATGCTATTTCTTGTTCCATGGACTTTGGAGGCTTGGCTCAGTGATTGTCCTCTTTACATTCAATCCTCTGAGGTGTCCAAGTGGATAGGAGCAATTGAATTTGGCTGATTTTGGCAAATCGACCAAAGTTGCAAATTCTGCCTTGCCTTGACAGATTTCAGCAAGGCAACTTGACAATGTCATATCTCATGGTGTAAGTTGAATTTGGCAATGTTCTTGGCCATTTTGGAAAGCTCTTACATGATACAACAACTGTTTGAACAAGTTTGGTTTTGATCTCTTTTGATTCCAAGTGAAAAATCCCCCTATATTTGGCAAAAAGTGAGGCAGAATCTGACCTAGTGAAAATTTCACTAAGTGTTGAAAAAAGTGACATTTTCACTTTTCAGCCACTTTGATCACTCCATAACTCAAAATCCTTAATGAATTGGAATGACTTGTAGTTGAAGTTTTTGTTGGTGATAATGAGGGCTACAAATCCATCTTTGGATGAGAAAAACTGGCCTTGTGGTTTAGGAGTTATGGTCCTCCAAAGTTGGTACCCTTGCCACTTTATTTTTAACTTAGAAAAATTTCTAAGTTTTATGGTTACCCCTTTTACAAGTTATCTCACTTTTCTTGATTTTTCTTGATGAATGATGATTCAAATCATACATTGACATCATTTTAGGGTTAAAAATCCATTTTGGTGAAAAATCTCAAAAAGTCAAAGTTGACTTTTGTGCACAGTTGACTTTTTATCAGATGAATTCCAAACTGTGCAATTCTTCAGGAAATCATGTCCTTGACCTAAATCAAACTTGATGGACATGTTCCATGGGTGTCATAGGGTATATTCAATCATGTATTAGGGTTTGGGAGCATGTCTTGGTCAAAAGTCAAAGTTACAGTTGACTTTTCCCTTAAAACCCTAATTGTGGTGCAGATGGAATTGAGACTTGTTGCTCAAACTTCTTGGATTAATCCATTGTCCCAAATGGATCAATATGGTATATTAGAGACCCTCAAATCATCTCTTGAGGTCTTGGCTCATGATTTGTCCCAAAAGTCAACTTAGGGGTGAATTAGGTCAAGAAACCCTAATTCCTGATTTTTGATTAATGCATCCCTTGAGGCAAAATTGACTTGATGCATGGGTTCATGAGGTTCCATGAAGTATATTAGGTTATGTTTTGGATCAATGGCTTGTGCCCAGATGAAACTTTTCATCTGGAGGCCCTGAGTGATCAAAACCCTAATTTGGTGACACTGGCGATCTTGAGGCTTGATCCACCTAGAAGGGAGCAACCTTGTGCTTAATCCTTGAAGTGGGCGTCCTTTTGATCCTTTGAGGATGTTTGAGAGATTAGACAAGTTGAAAAATCAAGTCATTTCTTGATTGAGTCTTTGTCTAAAGCTCAGAGAGGGCTTGAAACCCTAATTTTGATTATAGTGGATGCTCACCCATATTTGAGGCATTTGGTGAGGCATGATGGTTCATCCATATTGTGATGATGATTTGCACAATGATGGGAAATCTTAGTGGTCAAAATTTGGGGTATGACAGATGCCCATATTTAATCTTCTTGGACCCGAAGGTGTGAATGACGAAGGTGTTCGGGCATTCGGGGTGCAAGAGGATTAAATATCGGAATACCCGAAATTTTGATGGTGGTTATGAATGGTATATTACGCATTCATCTTCTTTAGCTAAGCAATGATGCTTAGAAAAGGTAAACTTCCCCTCGATCCTGGTCTCCTACCAAGGATCTGGTCTTAGTTTCTTTTGTCAACTTCCCTTCGTTCTTGGTTTCCTACCAAGGAACTGGTCTTAGTTTCTGATTTAAACTTCCCCTCGATCCTGGTTTCCTACCAAGGAACTGGTCTTAGTTTCTGATTTAAACTTCCCCTCGATCCTGGTTTCCTACCAAGGAACTGGTCTTAGTTTCTGATTTAAACTTCCCCTCGATCCTGGTTTCCTACCAAGAAACTGGTCTCAGTTTCTTTTTTAAACTTCCCCTAGATCCTGGTTTCCTACCAAGGAACTGGTCTTAGTTTCTGATTTAAACTTCCCCTCGATCCTGGTTTCCTACCAAGGAACTGGTCTTAGTTTCTGATTTAAACTTCCCCTCGTTCTTGGTTTCCTACCAAGGAACTGGTCTTAGTTTCTGATTTAAACTTCCCCTCGATCCTGGTTTCCTACCAAGGAACTGGTCTTAGTTTCTTTTGTCAACAAACTTTACTGACAAGGGACGCTATTCGTAGCGGCTTTCCTTCAAACTTCTCGCCGAATTTTCCTGGGGAGATGCCATTTGCGTGGAAAAAGTTTTGATGTCAGACTCGCTGGGGAACCCATTCATCTGAATTGTAGAGGTGCACAAACTTCTCTATTTTGGAGACGCTATTTGTCGATTCTACTGGGGGAAGCGAGTCTCTCGAGAGACTTTTTTCGTTTGGGGTTACATCATACTTTTCTCGAGATCTTCCCGGAGAAATGCCATATGATAGGATCCAATTTTGAGGTGCCGATGACCTTTTCATCAGTGGTTTTTCGGAGCAAAACTGGCGTGCTGCCGAATCTCTGATCACGAGGCTTTCTCTGTGGATTTTCCTTAATCCGGGAAAGCAAGGATATCATCTTCAATGGCGAAGAGCGATGTTTATTGAAAGTTTTCTCTGGCTTTTCAGAGGTTCAAGTTATCAAAGTGGTCAAGGACTAACTTCTTTCCAGAATTAAACTGGAAACGAGGTTGTTCAGACACAGTATTTCCTGACGAGGCAAGAACTGACAACTCGATTGAGAGGACTTCTACCACTAGGGGACAAAACCGACTAGAGTGATAGTGATGCAATATGAAACGTGAATGCAAATAAAAAAAGCATGATGTATGTATGTATATGCTGACAAAACAGACGCGACATACAGACTAATGGATGAACACAATTGGATACTCGGCCATCGCGGGGCGAAGAAGTACCGTTGATTCAAAATAGCAATTCCACCTTGCTTAGGAGAGATAGTCCCGTTGGGAGCTATGTTGATCGGGCTTAGGAGATGAGAACTCGGCCGAGGATGTCAGACGAAACATGGTCTCTGACATTATTGATCCTTCATTCAGGAGTACTGGTTTAGAAGGAGTACTTTGATTCTGCACTTTGAAGTTCGCTTACTTCGGGAGAAGCGATCGATGTTCTTCTGATGTTCAACAGTCAAAAGAAATGCCATCTTTAATTTAAAAGCAGAAAAAATTTAACAAGTAAATTTATTTTTGTTTTATTTCAAGAACCGCTGATTAAGTTTAAACAACGTCGTTCTGTAAAGCTAAAACAAGTAAAGAATTACAAACACAAGCACAAGGGCTCAAATTTTATTGATAAGATGGAGATCAGCCAAACGCGTGATTCCAAAGAGTATATATAAAGTTAGAAAATGGTAATTTACAGGGAAAAGGGCTACGTTGAAACATAATGACCACTATCCTTCTACCAACTTTGAGTTCGGGACATCCTGAGCTTCTGTCGAAGATGACCTTGACTGGAGTTTTTCTCCGATGGATGCTGTAACTGCTGCTGAGGGACTTGCCTCTGTTGAACATAGTTACTTGCCATTATCCCTAATTTTTGCCTGGATTGTACTATGATGTTTCCATTCCATCGGGATGATTTTTTTTTCATGTCTCTAACTTTTACCTGGACCGCCCTTTCGGGTTTTCAATCCACCGAGACATTTTTTTTTTAGTTTAGGCGAAGTATTTTTTGACTACATCAACATTCGTGGGGTAGGCAAATTCCTCTCCGTCCATGGTTGCAAGTCTCAAGGTGCCTCCTGAGAAAGCTTTCGTGACCACATAGGGGCCATCATAATTTGGGGTCCATTTGCCCCGAGAATCAGTGAGAAATGATTGTATCTTCTTGAGCACGAGGTCTCCTTTTCTGAAGACACGAGGTCAGACCTTTTTGTCGTACGCCCTTTTCATTCTCTGTTGATACAACTGACCGTGGCATAGTGCCGTTATTCTCTTTTCTTCGATCAGATTCAGTTCATCATGCCGACTTTGACACCACTCAGCTTCGGTGAGCTTAGCTTCCATCAATACCCGGATTGATGGGATCTCTACTTCTATGGGGAGAACTACCTCCATGCCATATACTAGAGAGAAAGGGGTTGCCCCTGTTGAAGTGCGGACAGATGTGCGATAACCGTGAAGAGCAAAGGGTAGCATCTCGTGCCAATCTTTGTAGGTTACAACCATCTTTTGAACGATCTTCTTGATGTTCTTGTTAGCCGCTTCTACCGCTCCGTTCATCTTGGGTCGGTAGGGAGATGAGTTATGGTGTTCGATCTTGAACTCTGCACACAACTCTTTCATCATCTTATTGTTCAAGTTAGATCCATTATCAGTAATGATCTCGCTTGGAACACCATAACGGCAGATGATATTGTTTTTGATAAATCGGACCACCACTTGTCGGGTTACATTGGCGAATGACGCTGCTTCGACCCACTTGGTGAAGTAGTCAATGGCTATAAGGATGAACCGATGTCCGTTGGAAGCCTTGGGCTCAATCATGCCAATCATGTCGACTCCCCACATGGAAAAAGGCCACGGGGAAGAAAGAACTTTGAGATGTGATGGCGGTACATGAATTTTGTCGGAGTATATCTGACACTAGTGACACCTCCTCATGTACTTGTAGCAGTCGGATTCCATGGTCAACCAATAATACCATGCTCTCAGGATTTTTCTGGCCATTGTGTGTCCGTTGGCATGAGTGCCAAAGGATCCTTCATGAATTTCTTTCATGAGCATGTCTGCTTCTGGTCTGTCGACGCATCGGAGCAAGACCGTGTCAAAATTTCTCTTATAAAGAGTGTCACCGCTCAGGAAGAAGTTTCCAGCCAATCTTCTGAGGGTTTTCCTGTGTTTTCTGAGTGCCTCAGATGGGTACTCTTGTTTATGAAGGAAACATTTGATATCGTGATACCAAGGTCTGTCATCTATGACTGCTTCAATCGTGAAGACGTAAGCGGGCCGTTCAAGGCGCATGATGTCGATCTTAGGTATGTCATTCCATCGACCTACACTAATCATGGAAGAGAGAGTGGCTAATGCATCAGCCATGTGATTCTCATCACGAGGGATGTGATGAAACTCAACTCTGTTGAAGAAGGGTAACAACCTTCTTGCATAGTCTTTGTAAGGAATCAATCCTGATTGGTATGTGTTCCAGTCTCCTTTTATCTGGTTAATAACCAAGGCTGAATCGCCGTATACGTCCAAGTTTTTGATCCTTAAATCAATCGCTTCCTCGAGACCCATGATACATGCTTCGTATTCGGCCTCGTTGTTCGTACATTTGAACGTAAGTCTGGCAGTGAAAGGAATGTGGGAACCCTGAAGGGTAACAATGATTGCCCCAATTCTGTTTCCATAATGATTGACTGCTCCGTCAAAGATAAGTCCCCACTGGAACCTGGTTCTGGCCCTTCACTGGGTAGCGGTTCATCGCAATCTTTCGTCTTTAGATACATGACATCTTCGTCTGGGAAGTCAAACTCGATTGATTCTTGATCGCCAATCGGTTGATGAGCCAAATGATCGGCTAAAATACTTCCTTTAACGGCTTTCTGAGCATGGTACTCTATGTCATATTCTGATAGTAACATCTGCCAACGGGCAATCCTTCCCGTGAGAGCAGGTTTTTCGAAAACGTACTTGATTGGATCCATTTCAGAGACCAACCAAGTAGTATGACGAATCATGTACTGGCGAAGACGTTTAGCTGCCCAAGCCAAAGCGTAACAAGTTTTCTCATGCATTGTGTACCGAGTCTCGCAGTCGTTGAATTTTTTGCTTAGATAGTAAATGGCAGACTCTTTCCTTTTAGTTTCGTCTTGTTGGCCAAGTACACATCCCATTAAGTCCTCTAGGTCTGTGAGGTAAATGATCAGTGGTCTTCCTTCCACTGGAGGTGATAGAATCGGAGGATTCAACAGATATTCCTTGATACTGTCGAAGGCGGTTTGGCAATCATCTGACCAAACGCAATCCTGATTCTTTTTGAGTAATTTGAAAATCGGCGCACACGTCGCGGTCATAAGGAATATGAATCTGGAGATGTAGTTCAAACGTCCCAGGAATCCTCTAACTTGTTTTTCAGTTTTCGGAGAAGGCATTTCTTGAATGGCCTTGACCTTGTCAGGATCAACCTCAATTCCTTTCTGGCTGACGATGAACCCTAGTAGTTTCCCTGAACGGACACTGAAGGTGCACTTGTTGGGATTCAAGCGGAGCTTGAATTTTCTTAGACGTTCGAACAATTTTGACAGATGTTCAACGTGCTCATCCTCTGTTCTTGATTTTGCAATCATATCATCGACATACACTTCGATTTCTTTGTGTATCATGTCATGAAACAGAGTAGTCATGGCCCTTTGATAGGTTGCCCCGACTTCCTCAAACTGAACGGCATTACCTTGTAACAAAAGGTACCCCATGGGGTAATGAACGAAGTTTTCTCCATGTCTTTCGGCGCCATTTTGATATGGTTATAGCCCGAGAATCCATCCATGAAGGAGAATACTTTGAATTTTGCTGTGCTGTCAACCAGCATGTCAATGTGTGGTAAAGGAAAGTCGTCCTTTGGACTTGCCTTGTTTAGATCTCTGTAATCAACACACATTCTGACCTTTCCATCCTTTTAGGGAACGGGTACGATGTTGGCTAACCATTGAGGATATTCAGATGTAGCAAGGAAACCCGCATAAATCTGTTTATGTACCTCCTCTTTAATTTGGATGGCCATGTCCGGGTGAGTGCGTCTCAACCTTTGTTTTACTGGCGGACATTCCAATCTTAATGGTAAGTGATGTTCCACGATGCTGGTATCCAACTCTGGCATATCCTGATAGGACCAAGCGAATACATCGGGGAATTCTTTGAGAAGCTTTATCAAACCCTCTCTGGCAGTTGGACTGAGCAATGCCCCAATCCTGATTTCTTTTCTCTCTTGCTCTGAACCCAAGTTTACCGTTTCCAACGGTTCTTTATGAGGTTCAATGGACCTTTCCTCTTGTTTGAGTAGGCGGGAGATCTCTTCTGGAATTTCGTTGTCATTTTCTTCTTTAGCCTCGAATACCGGGAACTCAAAGTTGGGAGAAGGCATCGGATCGTATGTTTCAACGGGGTTTAAAACAAGCAATCTGCATGACGTGATGATTCGTGTTTAGAAGAGATAGAGAAAATGCAAGTGTGTGCAGTGTATTTGTTTTACTGCTTGTTTTTATTTTTGAATGTTTTTTAGGATTACCATTTTCTGAAAAAGCAAAAAGAGAAAACAGCAATTAATGCGGAAATTACAGAACGACGTTATTTTATTAATGAACAAGTCGATCCTTGAAACTAAAGCCCTATAAAACAAAACTTTGTCGCTTCGGGCAAAGCGAAGAGGGAAATTTACAGAAAGCGAGCCCTATCAAAACATCCGTTTCACCTGGGCAGGGTGAAAGGTTAAAGATGGTAATTACTTTGACTGATGAACGACCTTCGGAACCTCGACGGCAACCCATTGGCGGCGAACTCCTCAGTGAATCACAAAGTCTGGCACCTTCCTTGATTTGTCTTCAGAAATGACGCTGATTTCTAGTGGAGCAGGATCGTTGGAATCTGTCTCCCAGGCATAATTGTCGTAGGAGGATTCCTCTGTTGCATTTTGCATAGCATTGGTGCTCTCAGCTGTATCTCCCCATCAAGTTGGCTGGATATCTTCGAGCTTGATACGAGAGCTTTCGGGAGCAGTATACGTGACCATAAAGTCGTATCTTCCACTTGGTTGTCCCAGAGTGTCCCAAACTTCTTTGGAATTGGAGAAGTCATCCCTCTCGATGACGTTGACTTCGGGAAAAGCATAATTGATGAATTCTAGTCCTGCAAATGTTGCGAATTCATCGTCATGTTGAGTAATTTTCGAATGACCTGAGTGTTAATCCCATGACATGGTGGGGACATAGGTACTCTGTTCAATGACGCTCAGCTGAGTTTCATTGTTCGGCTGCCTCTCTTGCCCCAAGTTTCCTGGGTAAGGCTGCCACATTGGCAGGCCATCCATCGGGCCATAGTAATTGTGGTCAAAATTGTCTTTCATCAGAGTGTCCTCCTCTAATGAATTTGGCGGAGCACGACATCATTCCGGATCACAATCTCCGTAGATCATTTCGACATTTGATCTTGGTATAAATCTCGGACTTTCTGTAGGAAAGAAAAAAGGCATAGGCACCTCTTCCTGAGACATATAACCATCCTTGTTAAGGTAGGACTTCCATTCTTCATCTGTGTCAGAGGGATCTTCCTCATTGATAGCATGAACTGTCTGAGACACGGGGTGAAGAAAACCTCCACTGTGGAAGAAGTTTTGAAGGGGATGAAGACTTTCATCGTTGGCAACTGTCTGGGTACAGGTTACAGAAAAACCAAGACCCTTCTTTGTTTTATTGTCAATAGGAACGACAAGCCGTCCCCATCCTGTCGTATCAGTACTCTTGACCGCCTTGATAGCATCTTTGTATGAAGAAATTGAAGTTCCTTCTTTGAACTGATTGTCCTTGCTCACCGATAGTGCTTGGAACTGAGTTCGAATAACCTCCTCGGGTTCTATGCCAGTAGATGATGATAAGTTGCTTACAAGCAAGGCTTGTTCCCCACAAACCGTGACAAGTTGATCGTTCTTGATGAACTTTAGCTTTTGGTGGAGGGTTGAAGTAACCGCTCCAGCCTGATGTATCCAAGGTCTTCCTAATAAACAACTGTATGTTGCCCGGATGTCCATGACCTGGAAAGTGATTTGGAAAGCGTGAGGACCAATAGTTATGGGAAGATCAATTTCGCCGATAACTGTCTTTCTGGATCCGTCGACTGCTTTGACGACGACCTCACTGACTCTCATCGGAGGACCCTTGAATGATAATTGCATCAAAGTGGACTTCGGCATAACATTCAGGGCTGACCCTGTGTCTACCAGTACGTTGGCTAAAGCATCGCCCTGGCAGTTAACTATAATGTTGAGCGCCATGTTATGACGGCGATCCTCTTCAGGTAATTCTTCATCATTAAATCCCAAATTATTGCAGGAAGTGATGTTAGAGACAATACTATCGAACTGTCTGATTGTTACATCCTGTTCCACAAAGGCTTGCTCCAAGACTTTCTGTAGAGCCTCTATGTGTGCTTCTGAACTGAGTAACAGTGATAATACTGAGATCTTTGAAGGAGTCTGTAACAGTTGATCAACAATGTTATATTCACTCCTATGGATGAGCTTTAGCATCTCATCCTTGTCCTTTGAAAAGTCGGGATTACTAGACTGACCGACTGGTGGATCAGGAATTTCTGCCTGAAGTTCCTTTTCTTTGTTGGATTCTCCAACCCCTCGGTTAAAGATTCGACCGCTCCGTGTTACACGACTCATGTCTGCAATATTCACGACGGAGGGTAATGGAATTTCCTTTCCATTCTCGATTACTGTTGCACCGTATTTGTAAGGGATTGCCTTAGCTGATTCATACGGTAGTGGCCCTGGCAGATAGATGACTATGGGAACCTTATGATTTTTCTGACCATCATAAGTAATCTCGATCCGTTCCTGGTTGGGAACTTTAGATTCGTCAAGTAGAGGAATGATGGCAAAAACATCCCTGGTCCTATGATGACCAGAGATTGTGACAACATCCTCAACTTGATCGGCAAGGTAGTTCCGCGTCCAGTTGATGGGTCCAGAACCTGGACATGGACGAATTTCTTCATGATCGACCCGACCCTGAAGAGCTGCTCTCACAAGGTAACACCCTTGGTTACTTTCCGAACAGACGCCGCAACTGTCATAGTTGTGTGGAGGCACCTGGCCACGCCCACTTTGAATACAATGTACCCTCACTAGGTTACCTTCCATTGATCGGACATCCTGACTTTGACGATGAGTAGGATTCCTGTTATTGATACTAACCTGCTGAGTATCTTCATCCATGTAGATTGGCATCCACCAGTGATTTAACAAGTGCTGAAGCGCCTCCTGGACAAGGGTACAACCTCGATCGTTTTCACAACCCGCTTTACAATTTTGATAGTCATGTGATAGTAAGAATCCAAGTCGGACCTGCTCAGCATGTAACTCTACCAGGTTGGTATTCATTACGCGGACATCGAAGATCTGAACCATGTTGATTTGATAGGAGTTGCTATCATGGTAGTCTTGGATCCATCCAAGATCCATCTGACGCTGGAGGGCCTCTTGTATGAAAGAGCATCCCTGTTTGTTTACTGAGCAAATCAGACAGGAACTGTAATCGTGTCACGGTAGATTATGATACTGGCTTTGCCTTGAGTGCATCGCCACCAAGTTGACATTCATTGCACGGATGTTGTGGTTCTGAATGACGTTGGAATTCATGTAAACCATGTTAACTCCACGAACTCGGTGCTCTTGGATCCATCCGAGATCCATCTGTTCCTGTAGAGCTAATTGCACTACCGAACATCCTTGGTTATCTTTAGAGCAGATATCACACTGGTGATAGTTATGAGGTGGCACATGGCCATATCCACTTTGTCTACAATGCATCTTGACCAGATTGGTTTTTAACAAGAGTACATCATGAATTTGATAGACATTGTTAGTCTCTTTCTCAATCAGATTGACTGCAGCTTTCTCATGTTGAGGTAGCGGGTTTGTAAGAACATTAGGATTCGTATCTTTGAAAGATAAGAGCCCGCTCCTAATAAGCTTTTGCACGTCGGACTTGAAATTAAGACAAGTCTCAATGTTATGCCCTGAACCTCCTTGATGATAAGGGCATGTCTGATCCACCTTAAACCAAAAAGGCAGATTTTCCGGAACTGTAAGAGGAGACTTAGTCTGAATGTGCCCCTTAGCTAGTAGTAACAGAAATAATTCTGCATACGTCACGGGTATAGGATCAAATCCTGGTGGCCGTGTTGTACGGTTGTTGTTATATGGAGGACGAGCCTGCTGAAGAGGCTGTTGTGTCCTTTACTGATCAGGTTGGCTCTGCGCAACCTGAGGTTGATACATAGGAACAGGCGCGGGGCCGATAGCAGGAATAACAGCTGCTACTGGCTGATAACGTCGCCTTTGCTTTCCGAGAGAGATATTCCCAATATCTTGCTCTTTTTTCTTAGGGAGAGCGCTACCGTATTTTTTAGTACCGCTCGTTGATCCAGTGTCTTTTACCAAACGTCCTTCTCGGACGGCTTCCTCAAGACGTACACCCATACCGACCATCTCGGTGAAACCACTGGGCGCACTGGCAACCATTCGGTCCTAGTAAAATGAGCTTAAGGTCTTTAAGAAGATCTTTGTCATCTCTTTTTCCTCAAGAGGTGGACAAATTTGAGCGGCGATTTCACGCCACCTTTGAGCATACTCCTTAAAGGTTTCTTTGTCCTTTTGCGACATTGATCTGAGTTGATCTTTGTCAGGTGCCATGTCCAAATTGTACTTGTATTGTTGGACGAAGGCAGTGCCAAGATCTCTGAATGTACTTATCGTAGTACGGTTTAAACCCATGTACCATTTGAATGCGGCACCGGTTAAACTATCCTGGAAGTAGTGAATCAGCAGGTCCTGATTCTCCGTCTGAGCTGACATCCGCCGAGCATACATCACCAGATGGTTCTGAGGGCAAGAGTTACCCTTGTATTTTTCAAAGTCGGGCACTTGGAACTTGTGCGGGACTTTCACATTTGGGACCAAGCAGAGGTCTGCGGCGTCCTTTCCAAATAGATCCTGACCGCGAATGGCTTGCAGCTCTTTCTGCATTTCCAAGAACTGCTCCTGGAATTCATCCATTCTGTCTAACATAGTTTCCTTCTTACCAGAAGGTGTCTGTGGAATCTGTCCTTCCGGGATAGTGTGCACCACAGGGGGTGGTACCGTGACTACGGCAGTAAGTCTTGGCGCCTCCCGAAGTTTGTAACCTTCAGGAGTCTTCAGTATGCCCCTGGCATCTTCGCTTTCCCAAAGTTTGTAACCTTCAGGCCCAGCGGCTTCTGTTGCGATTCCCTGATCTTCAGTGATCGGTGGAACATATCCTTCCGGGATATAGTTAACAGGCATGCCCCAAGGACGATCTTTCGGTATCTGATACCTAGGATCATACTTTTCTATGATGGGTGTTGGGGTGATCTCTGAGATCACAGTTCTTTGTAGCTGAGCTTCTGCCATGGCTTGCATGTCGTTACGAAGCTTTCTCATATCCTCTCTCAGAGCGTCGATCTCTTCTCTCAACTCTCTGTTTTCTTCCTCAAGATCATCCATCTTTTTCTGACGATTGGCCCGAGTATTATACGAATGAGACAGTTTGACTCTAGAATCGAGACACAAACGTGAGATTCGTAGGTAAGAAGAATACGCGATGTGAGAATGATGAATGCAATGATTATATTAATTGTTGTTTTTTGTTTAATCAAAATAAACTTCGACAATTAGATTGCAAATATCAAACAGTGGGGAAACCCCTTTTTATTGAATTCCAAAGGATTACAGAAATGGAAATACAGTAGATTACAAAGTGCAGAAACAGAAACCTAAACTAATGGGTCCCGAGTCCTCTTCTTTGACCGGGGCGCTTGGGCCGTTGTCGGGTTGTCATTCCTTTGCCAGGTGAAAGGAGCGAGCAAATTCCTTTGGTCATCTTGATTCTCTACAGCATGCTGCTCCAAAATTTCAATCAGAGCATCCTTCTCTTTTAGTAGTTGCTGTATTTGGATACACTCTACGTCGAGGGTGCGGTATTTGTTCTTCCAAGATCTTCTTTCCTTTTGAACTTTGTTGAGAGTAACCTGAAGCTTTTCAGTTTCCGTCATGAAGTACATGACAGTTCCCCTCGGTGGAAGAATTCCGTAACGAGGATAGGGCATCTTTAGCTTGAGAGCTCTAGTTTGTACCCAATGGAGATAAGGCTCCACCGAGACACAGTCCGGTTTTCGCAGAGACTCTCGTCCTTTATTATGAACATGTTTCCAAGCGTGCACTATTTCCATCTTTAGTGCTCTGTCGTTTTCTCCTTCCTTGAAGAAAAGACCTTCCAGATGAACACCCAGTGGGATGTGTCTCATCGGGTATCCAAATTGACGAAGAACCAATGTCGGATGATAGTTGATTCCTCCTTTAGTTCCTATGAGGGGTACGCTGGGGAAGTTTCCACAGCGGTCAATGATTATGATTCCCTCATAAATCCTATTACACCAATCTATATCAGAGTTGGTGAGAGACATGATCTTCTGCGACCAACGTAAGACACTCTTGCAATCCCAAAAATTAGCAGACTTGGGCAAGTGTGAGATAAACCATTGGTAGAGCAAAGGTACACAGCATGTGATCTCTCCTCCGCTGTACAAATTTCCCAAGTGTACAGAATGATACGCATCTGCGAGCAAAGTCGGCACAGGGTTTCCAATGAGAAAAACCTTAATAGCGTTGATATCGACGAAGTTATTGATGTTAGGAAACAAAAATAACCCGTAGGTGAGCAAGACAAAGATGCTTTCAAAAGCAGTCGTGTTCCCTATACTAGCGAAGTACAGGGCTTTCTTTGTCAAGAACTGGGCTGGCAAACCTTGGATGCCACCCTTAGTGGTCATGTGAGTCCTGACCACAGACTCGTCCAAATGAATTGCTATTGCAATAGTCTGATTCTTTGGAATTTCTTCCAGTCCAGAAAATGGAGCTCGATTAGTGATATGTAAATCAGTCAGATGAGAATACTCCTCCAGCGTTGGTGATAGTTGGTAATCCGGGAATGTGAAACAATGATAAACCGGATCTTAGAACTGAATGAGTGCGTCCATGATCCCTTTAATCACATGGACTCTTAACAGTGGTAGCAAACCACCGTGCTTGGCTCTGAAAGCCTCTGGGTTAACGATCATCCTCGCTAACTTTCTCAAATCCTCTCGCTTTGGAACCTTGAAGGTATACTGGTGAGTTCTCCTTCTACCGAAATCCATTAATGCAATCTTTTTTTCTGATATTTGCAATCACAGTCTTAGTTTAATTTGAAAAATAGCAGAGAGACTAGAAGAGAAGTTTTTTGAATGTTTTAATGTTTTATTAAATGGATGCATGAATGCAGCACACAAAAACATAGAAAAAACATGGGGTCAAAGGGTCGTTGTCATGAAGTCAAGGCTCTACCCATCCCCAAAGGTTTATACTAGGGTGATTTTTTTACCTGTACTCATTATCATCAGCTCCTCCCAGGAAAGCAAAACAACAAGCGGATCGCCAGCGAGTTGTAGAGCAGTCTTAGAGTAAGTGCCATTCACCGAGAATAGATCACCAGCCTCAAATGAGGGTAGTATCGCGTAACAACTATTTCCGATAGTTTCCGCACTACGAAAGGGTTTGGCTCCTCAGCTTCTCAGACTTAACAACCGGCCCATTGGCTATAAGAGTGAATGGGTTGCGTTGGTCAGCCTCCACTGAGGTTGATGGTCGACCCCGTCGCCATCACTTATCTTAAGTGAATACTCATTCTCACCACATGCGGCATCACACGCATTCCCAGTAGCAGAAAAATAAACACGTATAGCAATTAGGAAAAGCAGTATATATATTTGTCCTAATCATCCTAGACTTATAAAGCTATGATTCCTAAGTTCCTGATAGAAATGGGTTCCCCGGCGGAAGCCCCAATCTGTGGTATTCACACAAGTGAAGGAAAAATAAAGACGGGCCCCACGGTGGGCGCCATTTTTTCGGTATCGAGCGATTTTGGACGCGGTTCTTAAGCGCTGGTCGCTCTCTGCGGTTTGAGCTTTGACTACAGGTCGATTCATTTTTTATCCTATTGTGAGCTGAATAAGGAAGGGAAATAGATGTCTCCAATTAACCCTGCTTTGCATACTGAGTTTAAACAACGGTCTGTTAGGTTACGAATGCTATCAATGTGGGGGGGCCTTTGTACTGGTTATTTGTATTTTCGCCAATACGGTTTTCTTTCTTTTTATCTGGGCAGAAGGTTTCTGGCGGGGAACAAGGATTAGGATGTTTTAGGACTGATGCTTTTGAATTACTGCTTTTAATTGACGGAGATATGGGATTTGGGTTTTTTGTTGATTGCGCTCGCTAAGATCTTTTCTTTCGATCTTATCCCTACGTATTCCCGTTTACCGAAAACAGGGAAATCAGAGCGTTCGTAGTTCCTCCTATTCTATGGGAGGAAATGGTTATTTTTGGTGTCTTGTTCAAAGCCCAAGACGTGAAGCAAAAGGTAGTTTGTATCTTGTTCAAAGCCCAAGATGTGAAGCTGAAAGGTCTATTTGTGTCTTGTTCAAAGCCCAAGACGTGAAGCTGAAAGGCCTCGGCTTTAGAGAGAATTTGTCATCTCTAAAGAGGGGAGAAGGAGAATTACTTTAACTGGGATACGCGGATCCGAGTAATGCCATAATTTCCGAAGAAAGGGTTTTAACCTGAAGGGGAAGACTTTAACTCAGTGTAGAGCAATGCCATCTTTCCTTAGGAATTTCTCCTGCTAAAAGAGGGACAGTGGCGTGGATATAAATGATCCAGAGGCTTGCCGCTTACAGCGATTAGATGAAGCGAAAGGTGATTTGTTGATGTTTGTGTACTGTGAACGAGGCACAGCTTTGATGCTAAAAGGTTGATTGGATCAACCAGTGGTTTTCTTATACAAAGCCTAAGAGGAGGCTATTATGTGTCTCGTACAAAGCCCGAGAGAGAGGCTAAAAGGTTTTGACTCAACGATGGAGTCTTTCGGTATCTCGTATAAAGCCCGAGATGGAGGCTATTTGACTCAACAAGAGAGTTTTTGTATCTCGTACAAAGCCCGAGATGGAGGCTAAAGGTTTCTTTGGCTCAATAAGAACCTTTTTGTATCTCGTATAAAGCCCGAGATGAAGGCGAAAGAGGTGATTGACTCAACGAGGGAGTCTCTTATGTGTCTCGTACAAAGCCCGAGAGAGAGGCTAAACGTTGTTTGACTCCGCTAGGGAGAATCATTATACAAAGCCCAAGAGGAGGCTATGGTTACTGTCTTAGTTAAGTGACAGATCCAATATACTGATTTTAAAGAGAAAATCAGTTCTTATATGAGCAACACTGTACTCATGGGTTAGATCTGAGGATCGGGGTTGTTTCCTTTTCTTTGAGGAAACTGGAAATCCAAAGGGTATTGAGACTGTCCGAGTCTGCGGGTTTCCTTCCTATTTAACGAAGGGGTCACTTGAGAATGTCTTTGAGACTCAAGGAAGTTAGACTGTCTGAGTCTAGAGTTTTATCTTTTGTACTATGCTTTGAGAAACAGTGGTAGACTCTATGAAATGACTGTTCTATGCAGATGACTAAGTTCTGTTCCTATACCTCTAGGAGGTCATCGGGACAATTTGTACGAAGCCCAAGAGGAGGCTGGAAACTTTTAAGAAGCCAACGGGTCCTTGTACGAAGCCCAAGAGGAGGCTATCATTCCCGGAGGAAGAGATCATTATATGAAGCCTAAGAGGAGGCTGTGAATACTACTAAGAAGCCGTAGGGTCCTTGTACGAAGCCCAAGAGAAGGCGGGGTTGCTTTTAGGAAGCCTGTGGGTCCTTGTATAATGCCCAAGAGGAGGCCGATGCTTTTAAGAAGCCCGTGGGTCTATCATCTCCTTTCATTAGGAGAGATAACTCTTTTAAAGATAAAAACCACTGGTAAACGTGCGAGGTTTACTATCCAACGACTTTTAGCTTTTAAAGAGAGTTCCTTAGTTAAGGTCCAAGATTATGACCGTAGTGGGTACCCAAACCCCGAGACATTCAAGGCAAGCTATCCACAAGGAATAGATCAAGTCAGGAAAGTTCGAGAATTTGGAAGAAACTCAAAGACGCCATTCACGGAGAATACATTCATCTTGGGGAGTAGAGCTTCTTGACGATTCCTAAGGAGGACAGCCGAAGAGAAGACTGTATCTGATGCTCCTATTGGGGATCTAGGCGTCTATTTCTACGAATAAATGAAACGGCGTCACCTAGTTCTAGACGTAGTTGCCGGGGAAACTCGAAATATCTATACTATTATTACACAGTAGATATGAGTTTATGAAAGAAGACTTACAGTGAGCAGCCCCACAATACAGTTTATAATATGAAAGCAGTAAACGAAAGCGATAACCACTTACTCGGTTGGAGTGCTTCCATGCTGTTGGGTTAGTTGTTCAACAAAGAAAGATTGAAAACAACAGTATATTCAAAATCAAAGGAGAAAGTGCTTTGAAGAAGAAAGATTTGGGGCTTACAGCTCGAGGAGAGGCCCGGGGTTTTATCAGTGAGCGCACTGTTTGATTTTGTACAGAGGGACTTATACAAGTGACTGGGGCGCAAAATGGTTTTCTGTATAAAGGGATGGGTCTTACACTCTCTCAAGAGGCCCAAAAAGGTTTAGAGGAAAAAGAGTGGGGCTTATAACACGAGGGTAGGCCCAAATGATTTTTCGTTTAAAAATGGCGATCGCGCCGAGGTTTTCTTTTAACGTAGAGGGACTTATACAATAAGTGAGGCCCAAAATTGTTTGGTTAAAAGGGGGGTTGGGTCTTACACTCTAATAGAGGCCCAAAGTGTTTTGAACGGGTCTTATAGCTCAAGGAGAGGCCCAAGGGTTATTTTGAAAAGGGCGATGATCGCGCCGTTTGTTTTTGACGGTATCGGGACTTATACGATGAATGAGGCCCAAAAATGATTTGGTCAAAAAAGGATTGGGTCTTACACTCAATTAGAGGCCCAAAAAGTTTTAAGAAAAAGAAATGGGTCTTACTACTCGAGGGTAGGCCCAAAGTTTATTTAAAAAGGCGACGATCGCGCCGTTTACTTGTACAGAGGGACTTATACAATGAATGAGGCCCAAAAAGTTTTTGTACAAGGGGGGATGGGTCTTACACTATCTCCAGAGGCCCAAAGTGTTTTGAAAATGATTTACGAGGGTTGAATTAATCTAAAACCCTAATTTGTTTTCAAAAATGTATTTAATTGAATAAAAATTCAATTAAAATGATCAAAAATTGTTTAACACATGGAAAACAAATTGTGATCTTGGATTAATGCTTCAAAAATTAAGTATTGACCTACAAAATAATGAGAAAGCATTAAAAGTTGCAAAATCAATGTAGAAAAAATATTTAAAATGTCAAAAACAATTAAAATATTAATTCTTTACAAAAATATCAATTATATGAAATAAATAATATTTTTGGGATTTTTTGGGAAAATAAAATATTTTAACATTTTTGTGAATTATTAAAAAAGGAATCAACTCAAAATCATTAAAACTCAGAGAGAAATTAATTTTTTAATCAATTAAACAAAATCACAAAATTCAAATATTTGAATTTCTAAAAATGGCGCCAAGAACAAGCTGAAGAACACGCGCGTGTTCTTGGTTTCTCAGAATTGCATTTTCTATCCAATCTCCATGAATACGTAATCATATCATGCAATCCACATATCATTATGCTCGCCTCAACCTCACGATCATGTCTATGTACTTTAATTTCATTTAAATTAAACATACAACAAGAAATCACGAAGAGACCTCAAGAACCCTAATTTCTGCATGAAGGCTAGGATTTTTGATACACGATTCAAACAATGCAATTAATTGAGGGAAAACATTCCATGCATGATTATGAACATATGGCCAAATTATTGTGCGAGGAAATATGCATAGATTGAGAGATGACCAAGCATGTGCTTACCTCTAGGCCGTGACAGCAAGTTCAAAGTGATTTTTGACCTGGAGGTGTTACAGATGAGTTGCGATGATCTGGACAGCTTCCCTACACCCTATGGATTGTGTTTGGATGGTTGGACTTGATTAAAATTGGCTGGATCATTTTGTGGTACCTCAGCTGCACTTTGGTTAAAACCTTGAGCAACCAACTGGTGATTTTGTGAAATTGATGTTTCAGAAGTAATCTAAGTGTTTGATCAGCTCATATGTGATGTATGTGAGGTGTGTGAGTGATTGGTTTGATTTGAATTGCTCTCAAACTCAAAACCCGATAGTGACTTGCCTTAGAAGGCAAAATTGGAGTGAAAGAAGAGATTTTGAGGAAAGCATCTGTTAGATGGCTTTGGTGTACTCAAACTGACCACAATTGAGCTCTATTTATAGTAGAGCAAGTTTGTTTTGGGATCCACAATGAATGGCAACTGCAGCAGGTGTTTCCTCAATGTTGGCCAATGAAAATGAAAGTCTCCTCTAGCCATTGACTAGAGGTTAGGGCACAGAGCTATGGTCCCCTTGGTCTTGGATAAGTCTTGACTGATTTTAGATGAGAATGGCTCAGTCCATGCCACCTTGATGGTTCCATTGAATGCCTCATTCCAAATTTGAAGTCTTGTCCCTGTTTTGGCCATTCTAGGTTCAACATGCTATTTCTTGTTCCATGGACTTTGGAGGCTTGGCTCAGTGATTGTCCCCTTTAGATTCAATCCTCTGAGGTGTCCAAGTGGATAGGAGCAATTGAATTTGGCTGATTTTGGCAAATCGACCAAAGTTGAAAATTCTGCCTTGCCTTGACAGATTTCAGCAAGGCAACTTGACAATGTCATATCTCATGGTGTAAGTTGAATTTGGAAATGTTCTTGGCCATTTTGGAAAGCTCTTACATGATACATCAACTGTTTGAACAAGTTTGGTTTTGATCTCTTTTGATTCCAAGTGAAAAATCCCCCTACATTTGGCAAAAAGTGAGGCAGAATCTGACCTAGTGAAAATTTCACTAAGTGTTGAAAAAAGTGACATTTTCACTTTTCAGCCACTTTGATCACTCCATAACTCAAAATCCTTAATGAATTGGAATGATTTGTAGTTTAAGTTTTTGTAGGTGATAATGAGGGCTACAAATCCATCTTTGGATGAGAAAAAATGGCCTTGTGGTTTAGGAGTTATGGTCCTCCAAAGTTGGTACCCTTGCCACTTTATTTTTAACTTAGAAATATTTCTAAGTTTTATGGTTACCTCTTTTACAAGTTATCTCACTTTTCTTGATTTTTCTTGATGAATGATGATTCAAATCATACATTGACATCATTTTAGGGTTAAAAATCCATTTTGGTGAAAAATCTCAAAAAGTCAAAGTTGACTTTTGTGCACAGTTGACTTTTTATCAGATGAATTCCAAACTGTGCAATTCTTCAGGAAATCATGTCCTTGACCTAAATCAAACTTGATGGACATGTTCCATGGGTGTCATAGGGTATATTCAATCATGTATTAGGGTTTGGGAGCATGTCTTGGTCAAAAGTCAAAGTTACAGTTGACTTTTCCCTAAAAACCCTAATTGTGATGCAGATGGAATTGAGACTTGTTGCTCAAACTTCTTGGATTAATACATTGTCCCAAATGGATCAATATGGTATATTAGAGACCCTCAAATCATCTCTTGAGGTCTTGGCTCATGATTTATCCCAAAAGTCAACTTAGGGGTGAATTAGGTCAAGAAACCCTAATTCCTGATTTTTGATGAATGCATCCCTTGAGGCAAAATTGACTTGATGCATGGGTTCATGAGGTTCCATGAAGTATATTAGGTTATGTTTTGGATCAATGGCTTGTGCCCAGATGAAACTTTTCATCTGGAGGCCTTGAGTGATCAAAACCCTAATTTGGTGACACTAGCGATCTTGAGGCTTGATCCACCTAGAAGGGAGCAACCTTGTGCTTAATCCTTGAAGTGGGAGTCCTTTTGATCCTTTGAGGATGTTTGAGAGATTAGACAAGTTGAAAAATCAAGTCATTTCTTTATTGAGTCTTTGTCTAAAGCTCAGAGAGGGCTTGAAACCCTAATTTTGATTATAGTGGATGCTCACCCATCTTTGAGGCATTTGGTGAGGCATGATGGTTCATCCATATTGTGATGATGATTTGAACAATGATGGGAAATCGTAGTGGTCAAAATTTGGGGTATGACACATTGTTTGACTCCACTGGGGAGAATCATTGTACAAAGCCCAAGAGGAGGCTATGTCAGCTAAGTGACAGGTCCGGTATACTGATTTTAAAGAGAAAATCAGTTTTTATATGAGCATCACTGTACTCATAGGTTAGATCTGAGGATCGGGGTGGTTTCCTTTCCTTTGAGGAAACGGGAAATCCAAAGGGTATTGAGACTGTCCGAGTCTGCGGGTTTCCTTCCTATTTAACGAAGGGGTCACTTGAGAATGTCTTTGAGACTCAAGGAGATTAGACTGTCCGAGTCTAGAGTTTTATCTTTTGTACTATGCTTTGAGAAACAGTAGTAGACTCTATGAAAGGATTGTTCTACGAGGATGACTAGGTTCTGTTCCTATACCTCTAGGAGGTCGTCGGGACAATTTGTACGAAGCCCAAGAGGAGGCTGGAAACTTTTAAGAAGCCGACGGGTCCTTGTACGAAGCCCAAGAGGAGGCTATCATTCCCGGAGGAAGAGATCATTATACGAAGCCTAAGAGGAGGCTGTGAATACTTCTAAGAAGCCGTAGGGTCCTTGTACGATGCCCAAGAGGAGGCCGGGTTGCTTTTTTAGGAAGTCTGTGGGTCCTTGAACAATGCCCAAGAGGAGGCCGATGCTTTTAAGAAGCTCGTGGGTCTATAATCTCCTTTCATTAGGAGAGATAACTCATTTAAAGATAAAAACCACTAGTAAACGTGCGAGGTTTACTATCCAGCGACTTTTAGCTTTTAAATAGGGTTCCTTAGTTAAGGTCCAAGATTATGACCGTAGTGGGTACCCAAACCCCGAGATATTCAAGGCAAGCTATCCACAAGGAATAGATCAAGTCAGGAAAGTTCGAGAATTTGGAAGAAACTCAAAGACGCCATTCACGGAGAATACATTCATCTTGGGGAGTAGAGCTTCTTGACGATTCCTAAGGAGGACAGCCGAAGAGAAGACTGTATCTGATGCTCCTATTGGGGATCTAGGCGTCTATTTCTACGAATAAATGAAACGGCGTCACCTAGTTCTAGACGTAGTTGCCGGGGAAACTCGAAATATCTATACTATTATTACACAGTAGATATGAGTTTATGAAAGAAGACTTACAGTGAGCAGCCCCACAATACAGTTTATAATATGAAAGCAGTAAACGAAAGCGATAACCACTTACTCGGTTGGAGTGCTTCCATGCTGTTGGGTTAGTTGTTCAACAAAGAAAGATTGAAAACAACAGTATATTCAAAATCAAAGGAGAAAGTGCTTTGAAGAAGAAAGATTTGGGGCTTACAGCTCGAGGAGAGGCCCAGGGTTTTATCAGTGATCGCACTGTTTGATTTTGTACAGAGGGACTTATACAAGTGACTGGGGCCCAAAATGGTTTTTTGTACAAAGGGATGGGTCATACACTCTCTCAAGAGGCCCAAAAAGGTTTAGAGGAAAAAGAGTGGGGCTTATAACACGAGGGTAGGCCCAAATGATTTTTCGTTTAAAAGTGGCGATCGCGCCGAGGTTTTCTTTTAACGCAGAGGGACTTATACAATAAGTGAGGCCCAAAATTGTTTGGTTAAAAGGGGGGTTGGGTCTTACACTCTAATAGAGGCCCAAAGTGTTTTGAACGGGTCTTATAGCTCAAGGAGAGGCCCAAGGGTTATTTTGAAAAGGGCGATGATCGCGCCGTTTGTTTTTGACGGTATCGGGACTTATACGATGAATGAGGCCCAAAAATGATTTGGTCAAAAAAGGATTGGGTCTTACACTCTATTAGAGGCCCAAAAAGTTTTAAGAAAAAGAAATGGGTCTTACTACTCGAGGGTAGGCCCAAAGTTTATTTAAAAAGGCGACGATCGCGCCGTTTACTTGTACAGAGGGACTTATACAATGAATGAGGCCCAAAAAGTTTTTGTACAAGGGGGGATGGGTCTTACACTATCTCAAGAGGCCCAAAGTGTTTTGAAAATGATTTACGAGGGTTGAATTAATCTAAAACCCTAATTTGTTTTCAAAAATGTATTTAATTGAATAAAAATTCAATTAAAATGATCAAAAATTGTTTAACACATGGAAAACAAATTGTGATCTTGGATTAATGCTTCAAAAATTAAGTATTGACTTACAAAATAATGAGAAAGCATTAAAAGTTGCAAAATCAATGTAGAAAAAATATTTAAAATGTCAAAAACAATTAAAATATTAATTCTTTACAAAAATATCAATTATATGAAGTAAATAATATTTTTGGGATTTTTTGGGAAAATAAAATATTCTAACATTTTTGTGAATTATTAAAAAAGTAATCAACTCAAAATCATTAAAACTCAGAGAGAAATTAATTTTTGAATCAATTAAACAAAATCACAAAATTCAAATATTTGAATTTCTAAAAATGGCGCCAAGAACAAGCTGAAGAACACGCGCGTGTTCTTGGTTTCTCAGATTTGCATTTTCTATCCAATCTCCATGAATACGTAATCATATCATGCAATCCACATATCATTATGCTCGCCTCAACCTCACGATCATGTCTATGTACTTTAATTTCATTTAAATTAAACATACAACAAGAAATCACGAAGAGACCTCAAGAACCCTAATTTCTGCATGAAGGCTAGGATTTTTGATACACGACTCAAACAATGCAATTAATTAAGGGAAAACATTCCATGCATGATTATGAACATATGGCCAAATTATTGTGCGAGGAAATATGCATAGATTGAGAGATGACCAAGCATGTGCTTACCTCTAGGTCGTGACAGCAAGTTCAAAGTTATTTTTGACCTGGAGGTGTTACAGATGAGTTGCGATGATCTGAACAGCTTCCCTACACCCTATGGATTGTGTTTGGATGGTTGGACTTGATTAAAATTGGCTGGATCATTTTGTGGTACCTCAACTGCACTTTGGTTAAAACCTTGAGCAACCAGCTGGTGATTTTGTGAAATTGATGTTTCAGAAGTAATCTAAGTGTTTGATCAGCTCATATGTGATGTATGTGAGGTGTGTGAGTGATTGGTTTGATTGGAATTGCTCTCAAACTCAAAACCCGATAGTGACTTGCCTTAGAAGGCAAAATTGGAGTGAAAGAAGAGATTTTGAGGAAAGCATCTGTTAGATGGCTTTGGTGTACTCAAACTGACCACAATTGAGCTCTATTTATTGTAGAGCAAGTTTGTTTTGGGATCCACAGTGAATGGCAACTGCAGCAGGTGTTTCCTCAATGTTGACCAATGAAAATGAAAGTCTCCTCTAGCCATTGACTAGAGGTTAGGGCACAGAGCTATGGTCCCCTAGGTCTTGGATAAGTCTTGACTGATTTTAGATGAGAATGGCTCAGTCCATGCCACCTTGATGGTTCCATTGAATGCCTCATTCCAAATTTGAAGTCTTGTCCCTATTTTGGCCATTCTAGGTTCAACATGCTATTTCTTGTTCCATGGACTTTGGAGGCTTGGCTCAGTGATTGTTCCCTTTAGATTCAATCCTCTGAGGTGTCCAAGTGGATAGGAGCAATTGAATTTGGCTGATTTTGGCAAATCGACCAAAGTTGAAAATTTTTCCTTTCCTTGACAGACTTCAGCAAGGCAACTTGACAATGTCATATCTCATGGTGTAAGTTGAATTTGGCAATGTTCTTGGCCATTTTGGAAAGCTCTTACATGATACAACAACTGTTTGAACAAGTTTGGTTTTGATCTCTTTTGATTCCAAGTGAAAAATCCCCCTACATTTGGCAAAAAGTGAGGCAGAATCTGACCTAGTGAAAATTTCACTAAGTGTTGAAAAAAGTGACATTTTCACTTTTCAGCCACTTTGATCACTCCATAACTCAAAATCCTTAATGAATTGGAATGACTTGTAGTTGAAGTTTTTGTAGGTGATAATGAGGGATACAAATCCATCTTTGGATGAGAAAAAATGGCCTTGTGGTTTAGGAGTTATGGTCCTCCAAAGTTGGTACCCTTGCCACTTTATTTTTAACTTAGAAAAATTTCTAAGTTTTATGGTTACCCCTTTTACAAGTTATCTCACTTTTCTTGATTTTTCTTGATGAATGATGATTCAAATCATACATTGACATCATTTTAGGGTTAGAAATCCATTTTGGTGAAAAATCTCAAAAAGTCAAAGTTGACTTTTGTGCACAGTTGACTTTTTATCAGATGAATTCCAAACTGTGCAATTCTTCAGGAAATCATGTCCTTGACCTAAATCAAACTTGATGGATATGTTCCATGGGTGTCATAGGGTATATTCAATCATGTATTAGGGTTTGGGAGCATGTCTTGGTCAAAAGTCAAAGTTACAGTTGACTTTTCCCTAAAAACCCTAATTGTGATGCAGATGGAATTGAGACTTGTTGCTCAAACTTCTTGGATTAATCCATTGTCCCAAATGGATCAATATGGTATATTAGAGACCCTCAAATCATCTCTTGAGGTCTTGGCTCATGATTTGTCCCAAAAGTCAACTTAGGGGTGAATTAGGTCAAGAAACCCTAATTCCTGATTTTTGATGAATGCATCCCTTGAGGCAAAATTGACTTGATGCATGGGTTCATGAGGTTCCATGAAGTATATTAGGTTATGTTTTGGATCAATGGCTTGTGCCCAGATGAAACTTTTCATCTGGAGGCCCTGAGTGATCAAAACCCTAATTTGGTGACACTAGCGATCTTGAGGCTTGATCCACCTAGAAGGGAGCAACCTTGTGCTTAATCCTTGAAGTGGGAGTCCTTTTGATCCTTTGAGGATGTTTGAGAGATTAGACAAGTTGAAAAATCAAGTCATTTCTTGATTGAGTCTTTGTCTAAAGCTCAGAGAGGGCTTGAAACCCTAATTTTGATTATAGTGGATGCTCACCCATCTTTGAGGCATTTGGTTAGGCATGATGGTTCATCCATATTGTGATGATGATTTGAACAATGATGGGAAATCTTAGTGGTCAAAATTTGGGGTATGACACATTGTTTGACTCCACTGGGGAGAATCATTGTACAAAGCCCAAGAGGAGGCTATGTCAGCTAAGTGACAGGTCTGGTATACTGATTTTAAAGAGAAAATCAGTTTTTATATGAGCATCACTGTACTCATAGGTTAGATCTGAGGATCGGGGTGGTTTTCTTTCCTTTGAGGAAAGGGGAAATCCAAAGGGTATTGAGACTGTCCGAGTCTGCGGGTTTCCTTCCTATTTAACGAAGGGGTCACTTGAGAATGTCTTTGAGACTCAAGGAGATTAGACTGTCCGAGTCTAGAGTTTTATCTTTTGTACTATGCTTTGAGAAACAGTAGTAGACTCTATGAAAGGATTGTTCTACGAGGATGACTAGGTTCTGTTCCTATACCTCTAGGAGGTCGTCGGGACAATTTGTACGAAGCCCAAGAGGAGGCTGGAAACTTTTAAGAAGCCGACGGGTCCTTGTACGAAGCCCAAGAGGAGGCTATCATTCCCGGAGGAAGAGATCATTATACGAAGCCTAAGAGGAGGCTGTGAATACTTCTAAGAAGCCGTAGGGTCCTTGTACGATGCCCAAGAGGAGGCCGGGTTGCTTTTTTAGGAAGCTTGTGGGTCCTTGAACAATGCCCAAGAGGAGGCCGATGCTTTTAAGAAGCCCGTGGGTCTATAATCTCCTTTCATTAGGAGAGATAACTCTTTTAAAGATAAAAACCACTGGTAAACGTGCGAGGTTTACTATCCAACGACTTTTAGCTTTTAAAGAGGGTTCCTTAGTTAAGGTCCAAGATTATGACCGTAGTGGGTACCCAAACCCCGAGACATTCAAGGCAAGCTATCCACAAGGAATAGATCAAGTCAGGAAAGTTCGAGAATTTGGAAGAAACTCAAAGACGCCATTCATGGAGAATACATTCATCTTGGGGAGTAGAGCTTCTTGACGATTCTTAAGGAGGACAGCCGAAGAGAAGACTGTATCTGGTGCTCCTATTGGGGATCTAGGCGTCTATTTCTACGAATAAATGAAACGGCGTCACCTAGTTCTAGACGTAGTTGCCGGGGAAACTCGAAATATCTATACTATTATTACACAGTAGATATGAGTTTATGAAAGGAGACTTACAGTGAGCAGCCCCACAATACAGTTTATAATATGAAAGCAGTAAACGAAAGTGATAACCACTTACTCGGTTGGAGTGCTTCCATGCTGTTGGGTTAGTTGTTCAACAAAGAAAGATTGAAAACAACAGTATATTCAAAATCAAAGGAGAAAGTGCTTTGAAAAAGAAAGATTTGGGGCTTACAGCTCGAGGAGAGGCCCAGGGTTTTATCAGTGAGCGCACTGTTAGACTTTGTACAGAGGGACTTATACAAGTGACTGGGGCCCAAAATGGTTTTCTGTACAAAGGGATGGGTCTTACACTCTCTCAAGAGGCACAAAAAGGTTTAGAGGAAAAAGAGTGGGGCTTATAACACGAGGGTAGGCCCAAATGATTTTTCATTTAAAAATGGCGATATCGCCGAGGTTTTTCTTTTAACGCAGAGGGACTTATACAATAAGTGAGGACCAAAATTGTTTGGTTAAAAGGGGGGTTGGGTCTTACACTCTAATAGAGGCCCAAAGTGTTTTGAACGGGTCTTATCGCTCAAGGAGAGGCCCAAGGGTTCATTTGAAAAGGGCGACGATCGCGCCGTTTGTTTTTGACGGTATCGGGACTTATACAATATACTGAGGCCCAAAATGATTTGGTCAAAAAAGGATTGGGTCTTACACTCTATTAGAGGCCCAAAAAGTTTTAAGAAAAAGAAATGGGTCTTACTACTCGAGGGTAGGCCCAAAGTTTATTTAAAAAGGCGACGATCGCGCCGTTTACTTGTACAGAGGGACTTATACAATGAATGAGGCCCAAAAAGTTTTTGTACAAGGGGGGATGGGTCTTACACTCTCTCAAGAGGCCCAAAAAAGGTTTAAAAAAGAAATGGGTCTTACTACTCGAGGGTAGGCCCATGTTTATTTTAAAAAAGGCGACGATCGCGCCGTTTACTTGTACAGAGGGACTTATACAATGAATGAGGCCCAAAAAGTTTTTGTACAAGGGGGGATGGGTCTTACACTCTCTCAAGAGGCCCAAAGTGTTTTGAAAATGATTTATGAGGGTTGAATTAATCCAAAACCCTAATTTGTTTTCAAAATGTATTTAATTGAATAAAAATTCAATTAAAATGATCAAAAATTGTTTAACACATGGAAAACAAATTGTGATCTTGGATTAATGCTTCAAAAATTAAGTATTGACCTACAAAATAATTAGAAAGCATTAAAAGTTGCAAAATCAATGTAGAAAAAATATTTAAAATGCCAAAAACAATCAAAATATTAATTCTTTACAAAAATATCAATTATATGAAATAAATAATATTTTTGGGATTTTTTGGGAAAATAAAATATTTTAACATTTTTGTGAATTATTAAAAAAGGAATCAACTCAAAATCATTAAAACTCAGAGAGAAATTAATTTTTGAATCAATTAAACAAAATCACAAAATTCAAATATTTGAATTTCTAAAAATGGCGCCAAGAACAAGCTGAAGAACACGCGCGTGTTCTTGGTTTCTCAGATTTGCATTTTTTATCCAATCTCCATGAATACGTAATCATATCATGCTATCCACATATCATTATGCTCGCCTCAACCTCACGATCATGTCTATGTACTTTAATTTCATTTAAATTAAACATACAACAAGAAATCACGAAGAGACCTCAAGAACCCTAATTTCTGCATGAAGGCTAGGATTTTTGATACACTATTCAAACAATGCAATTAATTGAGGGAAAACATTCCATGCATGATTATGAACATATGGCCAAATTATTGTGCGAGGAAATATGCATAGATTGAGAGATGCCCAAGTTTGTGCTTACCTCCAAGCCGTGACAGCAAGTGCAATGTGATTTTTGATTTGGAGGTGTTACATATGAGTTGTGATGATCTGAACAGCTTCCCTACACCCTATGGATTGTGTTTGGATGGTTGGACTTGATTGAAATTGGCTGGATCATTTTGTGGTACCTCAGCTGCACTTTGGTTAAAACCTTGAGCAACCAGCTGGTGATTTTGTGAAATTGATGTTTCAGAAGTAATATAAGTGTTTGGATCACTTCTATATGATGTATGTGAGGTGTGTGAGTGATTGGTTTGATTGGAATTGCTCTCAAACTCAAAACCCGATAGTGACTTGCCTTAGAAGGCAAAATTGGAGTGAAAGAAGAGATTTTGAGGAAAGCATCTGTTAGATGGCTTTGGTGTACTCAAACTGACCACAATTGAGCTCTATTTATAGTAGAGCAAGTTTGTTTTGGGATCCACAGTGAATGGCAACTGCAGCAGGTGTTTCCTCAATGTTGGCCAATGGAAATACAAGTCTCCTCTAGCCATTGACTAGAGGTTAGGGCACAGAGCTATGGTTCCCTTGGTCTTGGATAAGTCTTGACTGATTTCAGATGAGAATGGCTCATTCCATGCCACCTTGATGGTTCCATTGAATGCCTCATTCCAAATTTGAAGTCTTGTCCCTATTTTGGCCATTCTAGGTTCAACATGCTATTTCTTGTTCCATGGACTTTGGAGGCTTGACTCAATGATTGTCCCCTTTAGATTCAATCCTCTGAGGTGTCCAAGTGGATAGGAGCAATTGAATTTGGCTGATTTTGGCAAATCGACCAAAGTTGCAAATTCTGCCTTGCCTTGACAGATTTCAGCAAGGTAACTTGCCAATGTCATATCTCATGGTGTAAGTTGAATTTGGCAATGTTCTTGGCCATTTTGGAAAGCTCTTACATGATACAACAACTGTTTGAACAAGTTTGGTTTTGATCTCTTTTGATTCCAAGTGAAAAATCCCCCTACATTTGGCAAAAAGTGAGGCAAAATCTGACTTAGTGAAAATTTCACTAAGTGTTGGAAAAAGTGACTTTTTCACTTTTTAGCCACTTTGATCACTCCATAAATCAAAATCCTTAATGAATTGGAATGACTTGTAGTTGAAGTTTTTGTAGGTGATAATGAGGGCTACAAATCCATCCTTGGATGAGAAAAAATGGCCTTGTGGTTTAGGAGTTATGGTCCTTCAAAGTTGGTACCCTTGCCACTTTATTTTTAACTTAGAAAAATTTCTAAGTTTTATGGTTACCCCTTTTACAAGTTATCTCACTTTTCTTGATTTTTCTTGATAAATGATGATTCAAATCATACATTAACATCATTTTAGGGTTAAAAATCCATTTTGGTGAAAAATCTCAAAAAGTCAAAGTTGACTTTTGTGCACAGTTGACTTTTTATCAGATGAATTCCAAACTGTGCAATTCTTCAGGAAATCATGTCCTTGACCTAAATCAAACTTGATGGACATGTTCCATGGATGTCATTGGGTATATTCAATCATGTATTAGGGTTTGGGAGCATGTCTTGGTCAAAAGTCAAAGTTACAGTTGACTTTTCCCTTAAAACCCTAATTGTGGTGCAGATGGAATTGAGACTTGTTGCTCAAACTTCTTGGATTAATACATTGTCCCAAATGGATCAATATGGTATATTAGAGACCCTCAAATCATCTCTTGAGGTCTTGGCTCATGATTTGTCCCAAAAGTCAACTTAGGGGTGAATTAGGTCAAGAAACCCTAATTCCTGATTTTTGATGAATGCATCCCTTGAGGTAAAATTGACTTGATGCATGGGTTCATGAGGTTCCATGAAGTATATTAGGTTATGTTTTGGATCAATGGCTTGTGCCCAGATGAAACTTTTCATCTGGAGGCCCTGGGTGATCAAAACCCTAATTTGGTGACACTGGCGATCTTGAGGCTTGATCCACCTAGAAGGGAGCAACCTTGTGCTTATTCCTTGAAGTGGGAGTCCTTTTGATCCTTTGAGGATGTTTGAGAGATTAGACAAGTTGAAAAATTAAGTCATTTCTTGATTGAGTCTTTGTCTAAAGCTCAGAGAGGGCTTGAAACCCTAATTTTGATGGTAGTGGATGCTCACCCATTTTTGAGGCATTTGGTGAGGCATGATGGTTCATCCATATTGTGATGATGATTTGCACAATGATGGGAAATCTTAGTGGTCAAAATTTGGGGTATGACAGATGCCCCTATTTAATCTTCTTGGACCCGAAGGTGTGAATGACGAAGGTGTTCGGGCATTTGGGGTGCAAGAGGATTAAATATCGGAATACCCGAAATTTTGATGGTGGTTATGAATGGTAGCTTACGCATTCATCTTCTTTAGCTAAGCAATGATGCTTAGAAAAGGTAAACTTCCCGTCGATCCTGGTCTCCTACCAAGGATCTGGTCTTAGTTTCTGATTTAAACTTCCCCTCGTTCTTGGTTTCCTACCAAGGAACTGGTCTTAGTTTCTGATTTAAACTTCCCCTCGTTCTTGGTTTCCTACCAAGGAACTGGTCTTAGTTTCTGATTTAAACTTCCCCTCGATCCTGGTTTCCTACCAAGGAACTGGTCTCAGTTTCTTTTGTCAATAAACTTTACTGACAAGGGACGCTATTTGTAGCGGCTTTCCTTCAAACTTCTCGCCGAATTTTCCTGGGGAGATGCCATTTGAGTGGAAAAAGTTTTGATGTCAGACTTGCTGGGGAACCCCTTCGTCTGAATTGTAGAGGTACACAAACTTCTCTGTTTTGGAGACGCCATTTGTCGATTCTACTAGGGAAAGCGAGTCTCTTGAGAGACTGTTTTTGTTTGGGGTTACATCATACTTTTCTCGGGATCTTCCCGGAGAAATGCCATATGATGGGATCCAATTTTGAGGTGCCAATGACCTTCTCATCAGTGGTTTTTCGGAGCAAAACTGGCGTGTTACCGAATCTCTGATCACGAGGAGGATATCATCTTCAATGGCGAAGAGTGATGTTTATTGAAAGTTTTCTCTGGCTTTTCAGAGGTTCAAGTTATCAAAGTGGTCAAGGACCAACTTCTTTCCAGAATTAAACTGGAAGCGAGGTTGTTCAGACACAGTATTTCCTGACGAGGCAAGAACTGACAACTCGATTGAGAGGACTTCTACCACTAGGGGACAAGACCGACTAGAGTGATAGTGATGCAATATGAAACGTGAATGCAAATAAAAAATGCATGATGTATGTATGTATATGCTGATAAAACAGACGCGACATACAGACTAATGGATGAACACAATTGGATACTCGGCCATCGTGGGGCGAAGAAGTACCTTTGATTCAAAATAGCAATTCCACCTTGCTTAGGAGAGATAGTCCCGTTGGGAGCTATGTTGATCGGGCTTAGGAGATGAGAACTCGGCCGAGGGTATCAGATGGAAAAGCCGCATCTCACACAGTTAACCCTTCGTTCAGGCGTACTGGCCTAGAAGGAGTACCTTGATTCTGCACTTTGAGGCTCGAACACCTTTGGAGACGTAATCAATGTTCTTTCAATGTTCAACAGTCAAAAGGATTGCCATCTTTATTTTAAAAGCAGAAAAAGTTTTAACAAGTAAATTCATTTTTGTTTTATTTCAAGAGTCGCTGATTAAGTTTAAACAACGTCGTTCTGTAAAGCTAAAACAAGTAAAGAATTACAAACACAAGCACAAGGGCTCAAATTTTATTGATAAGATGGAGATCAGCCAAACGCGTGATTCCAAAGAGTATATACAAAGTTAGAAAACGGTAATTTACAGGGAAAAGGGCTACGTTGAAACATAACGACCACTATCCTTCTACCAACTTTGAGTTCGGGACATCCTGAGCTTCTGTCGAAGATGACCTTTGACGGGAGATTTCCTCCGATGGATGATGCAATTGTTGTTGCTGCTGAGGGACTTGCCTCTGTTGAACATAGTTACTTGCCATTATCCCTAACTTTTGCCTGGATTATACTATAAGATTTCCAATCCATCGGGATGATTTTTTTTCATGTCTCTAACTTTTGCCTGGACCGCCCTTTCGGGTTTTCAATCCACCGAGACGTTTTTTTTTAGGCGAAGTATTTCTTGACTACATCAACATTCGTGGGGTAGGCAAATTCCTCTCCGTCCATGGTTGCAACTCTCAAGGCGCCGCCTGAGAAAGCTTTCGTGACCACATAGGGGCCATCATAATTTGGGGTCCATTTGCCCCGAGAATCAGTGAGAAATGATTGTATCTTCTTGAGCACGAGGTCTCCTTTTCTGAAGACACGAGGTCGGACCTTTTTGTCGAACGCCCTTTTCATTCTCTGTTGATACAACTGACCGTGGCATAGTGCCGTTATTCTCTTTTCTTCGATCAGATTCAGTTCATCGTGCTGACTTTAACACCACTCAGCTTCGGTGAGCTTAGCTTCCATCAATACCCGGATTGATGGGATCTCTACTTCTATGGGGAGAACTACCTCCATGCCATATACTAGAGAGAAAGGGGTTGCCCCTGTTGAAGTGCGGACAGATGTGCGATAACCGTGAAGAGCAAAGGGTAGCATCTCGTGCCAATCTTTGTAGGTTACAACCATCTTTTGAACGATCTTCTTGATGTTCTTGTTAGCCGCTTCTACCGCTCCGTTCATCTTGGGTCGGTAGGGAGATGAGTTATGGTGTTCGATCTTGAACTCTGCACACAACTCTTTCATCATCTTATTGTTCAAGTTAGATCCATTATTAGTAATGATCTCGCTTGGAACACCATAACGGCATATGATATTGTTTTTGATAAATCGGACCACCACTTGTCGGGTTACATTGGCGAATGACGCTGCTTCGACCCACTTGGTGAAGTAGTCAATGGCTACAAGGATGAACCGATGTCCGTTTGAAGCCTTGGGCTCAATCATGCCAATCATGTCGACTCCCCACATGGGAAAAGGCCACGGGGAAGAAAGAACTTTGAGATGTGATGGCGGTACATGAATTTTGTCGGAGTATATCTGACACTTGTGACACCTCCTCATGTACTTGTAGCAGTCGGATTCCATGGTCAACCAATAATACCCTGCTCTCAGGATTTTTCTGGCCATTGTGTGTCCGTTGGCATGAGTGCCAAAGGATCCTTCATGAATTTCTTTCATGAGCATGTCTGCTTCTGGTCTGTCGACGCATCGGAGCAAGACCATGTCAAAATTTCTCTTATAAAGAGTGTCACCGCTCAGGAAGAAGTTTCCAGCCAATCTTCTGAGGGGTTTCTTGTCTTTTTTTAGTGCCCCAGATGGGTATTCTTGTTTCTGAAGGAAGCATTTGATATCGTGATACCAAGGTCTGTCATCTATGACTGCTTCAATCGTGAAGACGTAAGCGGGGCGTTCAAGGCGCATGATGTCGATCTTAGGTATGCCATTCCATCGACCTACACTAATCATGGAAGAGAGAGTGGCTAATGCATCAGCCATGTGATTCTCATCACGAGGGATGTGATGAAAGTCGACTCTGTTGAAGAAGGGTAACAACCTTCTTGCATAGTCTTTGTAAGGATTCAATCCTGATTGGTATGTGTTCCAGTCTCCTTTTATCTGGTTAATAACCAAGGCTGAATTGCCGTATACGTCCAAGTTTTTGATCCTTAAATCAATCGCTTCCTCGAGACCCATGATACATGCTTCGTATTCGGCCTCGTTGTTCGTGCATTTGAACGTATGTCTGGCAGTGAAAGGAATGTGGGAACCCTGAGGGGTAACAATGATTGCCCCAATTCCGTTTCCATAATGATTGACTGCTCCGTCAAAGATAAGTCCCCACTGGGAACCTGGTTCTGGCCCTTCACTGGGTAGCGGTTCATCGCAATCTTTCATCTTTAGATACATGACATCTTCGTCTGGGAAGTCAAACCCAATTGATTCTTGATCGCCAATCGGTTGATGAGCCAAATGATCGGCTAAAATACTTCCTTTAAAGGCTTTCTGAGCATGGTACTCTATGCAATATTCTGATAGTAACATCTGCCAACGGGCAATCCTTCCCGTGAGAGCAGGTTTTTCGAAAACGTACTTGATTGGATTCATTTCGGAGACCAACCAAGTAGTATGACGAATCATGTACTGGGGAAGACGTTTGGCTGCCCAAGCCAAAGCACAACAAGTTTTCTCAAGCATCGTGTACCGAGTTTCGCAGTCGGTGAATTTCTTGCTTAGATAGTAAATGGCAGACTCTTTCCTTTTAGTTTTGTCTTGTTGGCCAAGTACACATCCCATTGAGTCCTCTAGGACTGTGAGGTAAATCATCAGTGGTCTTCCTTCCACTGGAGGTGATAGAATCGGAGGATTCAATAGATATTCCTTGATACTGTCGAAGGCGGTTTGGCAATCATCTGACCAAACGCAATCCTGATTCTTTTTGAGTAATTTGAAAATCGGCGCACACGTCGCGGTCATAAGGAATATGAATCTGGAGATGTAGTTCAAACGTCCCAGGAATCCTCTGACTTGTTTTTCAGTTTTCGGAGAAGGCATTTCTTGAATGGCCTTGACCTTGTCAGTATCAACCTCAATTCCTTTCTGGCTGACGATGAACCCTAGTAGTTTCCCTGAACGGACACCGAAGGTGCACTTGTTGGGATTCAAGCGGAGCTTGAATTTTCTTAGACGTTCGAACAATTTTGACAGATGTTCAACGTGCTCATCCTCTGTTCTTGATTTTGCAATCATATCATCAACATACACTTCGATTTCTTTGTGTATCATGTCATGAAACAGAGTAGTCATGGCCCTTTGATAGGTTGCCCCGACGTTCTTCAAACCGAACGGCATTACCTTGTAACAAAAGGTACCCCATGGGGTAATGAACGAAGTTTTCTCCATGTCATCCGGCACCATTTTGATCTGATTATAGCCCGAGAATCCATCCATGAAGGAGAATACTTTGAACTTTGCTGTGCTGTCAACCAGCATGTCAATGTGTGGTAAAGGAAAGTCGTCCTTTGGACTTGCCTTGTTTAGATCTCTGTAATCAACACACATTCTGACCTTTCCATCCTTTTTGGGAACGGGTACGATGTTGGCTAACCATTGAGGATATTCAGATGTAGCAAGGAAACCCGCGTCAATTTGTTTTTGTACCTCCTCTTTGATTTTGATAGCCATGTCCGGGTGGGTCCGTCTCAACCTTTGCTTTACTGGCGGACATTCTGATCTCAATGGTAAGTGATGTTCCACGATACTGGTATCCAACCCTGGCATATCCTGATAGGACCAAGCGAATACATCGGGGAATTCTTTGAGAAGCTTTGTCAAACCCTCTCTGGCAGTTGGACTGAGCAGTGTCCCAATCCTGATTTCTTTTCTCTCTTGCTCTGAACCCAAGTTTACCGTTTCCAACGGTTCTTTATGAGGTTCAATGGACCTTTCCTCTTGTCTGAGTAGTCGGGAGATCTCTTCTGGAATTTCGTTGTCATTTTCTTCTTTAGCCTCGAATACCGGGAACTCAAAGTTGGGAGAAGGCATCGGATCGTATGTTTCAACTGGGTTTAAAACAAGTAATATGCATGACGTGATGATTCGTGTTTAGAAGAGATAGAGAAAATGCAAGTGTGTGCAGTGTATTTGTTTTACTGCTTGTTTTTATTTTTGAATGTTTTTTAGGATTACCATTTTCTGAAAAAGCAAAAAGAGAAAACAGTAATTAATGCGGAAATTACAGAACGACGTTATTTTATTAATGAACAAGTCGATCCTTGAAACTACAGCCCTATAAAACAAAACTCTGTCGCTTCGGGCAAAGCGAAGAGGAAAATTTACAGAAAGCGAGCCCTATCAAAACATCCGTTTCACCTGGGCAGGGTGAAAGGTTAAAGATGGTAATTACTTTGACTGATGAACGACCTTCGGAACCTCGACGGCAACCCATTGGCGGCGAACTCCTCGGTGAATCACAAAGTCTGGCACCTTCCTTGATTTGTCTTCATAAATGACGCTGATTTCTGGTGGAGCAGGATCGTTGGAATCTGTCTCCCAGGCAGAATTGTCGTAGGAGGATTCCTCTGTTGCATTTTGCATAGCATTGGTGCTCTCAGCTGTATCTCCCCATGCAGTTGGCTGGATATCTTCGAGCTTGATACGAGAGCTTTCGGGAGCGGTGTACTTGACCATATAGTCGTATTTTCCACTCGGTTGTCCCGAGGTGTCCCACACTTCTTTGGAACTGGAGAAGTCATCCCTCTCGATGACGTTGACCTCGGGAAAAGTATAATTGATGAATTCTAGTCCTGCAAACGTTGCGAATTCATCGTCATGTTGAGTAATTTCCGAATGACCTGAGTGTTGATCCCATGACATGGTGGGGACATAGGTATTCTGTTTAGTGATGCTCAGCTGAGTTTCATTGTTCGGCCGCCTCTCTTGCCCCAAGTTTCCTGGGTAAGGCCGCCACATTGGCAGGCCATCCATCGGGCCATAGTAATTGTGATCAAAGTTGTCTTTCATCAGAGTGTCTTCCTCTAATGAATTTGGCGGAGCACAGCATCCTTCCGGATCACAATCTCCGTAGATCATTTTGACATCTGATCTTGGTATAAATCTCGGACTTTCTGTAGGAAAGCAAAAAGGCATAGGCACCTCTTCCTGAGACATATAACCATCCTTGTTAAGATAGGACTTCCATTCTTCATCTGTGTCAGAGGGATCTTCCTCATCGATAGCATGAACTGTCTGAGACACGGGGTGAAGAAAACCTCCACTGTGGAAGAAGTTTTGAAGGGGATGAAGACTTTCATCGTTGGCAACTGTCTAGGAACAGGTTACAGAAAAACCAAGACCCTTCTTTGTTTTATTGTCAATAGGAACGACAAGCCATCCCCATCCTGTCGTATCGGTACTCTCGACCGCTTTGATAGCATCTTTGTATGAAGAAATTGAAGTTCCTTCTTTGAACTGATTGTCCTTGCTCACCGATAGTGCTTGGAACTGAGTTCCAATAACCTCCTCGGGTTCCGCACAAGTAGATGATGATAGGTTACTCACAAGCAAGGCTTGTTCCCCACAAACCGTGACAAGTTGATCGTTCTTGACGAACTTTAGCTTTTGGTGGAGGGTCGAAGTAACCGCTCCGGCCTGATGTATCCAAGGTCTTTCTAATAAACAACTGTATGTTGCCCGGATGTCCATGACCTGGAAAGTGATTTGGAAAGTGTGAGGACCAATAGTTATGGGAAGATCAACTTCGCCGATAACTATTTTTCTGGATCCGTCGAATGCTTTGACGACGACCTCGCTGACTCTCATCGGAGGGCCCTTGAATGATAATTGCATCAAAGTAGACTTCGGCATAACATTCAGGGCTGACCCTGTGTCTACCAGTACGTTGGCTAAAGCATCGCCCTGGCAGTTAACTGTAATGTTGAGCGCCATGTTATGACGGCGACCCTCTTCAGGTAATTATTCATCACTAAATCCCAAATTATTGCAGGAAGTGATGTTAGAGACAATACTATCGAACTGTCTGATTGTTACATCCTGTTCCACAAAGGCTTGCTCCAAGACTTTCTGTAGAGCCTCTCTGTGTGCTTCTGAACTGAGTAACAGTGATAATACTGAGATCTTTGAAGGAGTCTGTAACAGTTGATCAACAATGTTATATTCACTCCTTTGGATGAGCTTTAGCATCTCATCCTTGTCCTTTGAAAAGTCGGGATTACTAGACTGACCGACTGGTGGATCAGGAATTTCTGCCTGAAGTTCCTTTTCTTTGTTGGATTCTCCAACCCCTCGGTTGAAGATTCTACCACTCCGTGTTACTCGACTGATGTCTGCAATGTTCACGACGGAGGGTAATGGAATTTCCTTTCCATTTTCAACTGTTGTTGCACCGTATTTGTAAGGGATTGCCTTAGCTGATTCATACGGTAGTGGCCCCGGTAGATAGATGACTATGGGAACCTTCTGATTTTTCTGACCATCATAAGTAATCTCGATCCGTTCCTGGTTGGGAACTTTAGATTCGTCAAGTAGAGGAATGATGGCAAAAACATCCCTGGTCCTATGATGACCAGAGATTGTGACAACATCCTTAACTTGATCGGCAAGGTAGCTCGGCGTCCAGTTGATGGGTCCAGAACCTGGACATGGATGAATTTCTCCATGATCGGCCCGACCCTGAAGAGCTGCTCTCACAAGGTAACACCCTTGGTTACTTTCCGAACAGACGCCGCAACTGTCATAGTTGTGTGGAGGCACCTGGCCATGCCCACTTTGAATACAATGTACCCTCACTAGGTTACCTTCCATTGATCGGACATCCTGACTTTGACGATGAGTAGGATTCCTATTATTGATACTAACCTGCTGAGTATCTTCATCCATGTAGATTGGCATCCACCAGTGATTTAACAAGTGCTGAAGCGCCTCCTGGACAAGGGTACAACCTCGATCGTTTTCACAACCCGCTTTACAATTTTGATAGTCATGTGATATTAAGAATCCAAGTCGGATCTGCTCAGCATGTAACTCTACCAGGTTGGTATTCATTACACGGATATCGAATATCTGAACCATGTTGATTTGATAGGAGTTCCTATCGTGGTAGTCTTGGATCCATCCAAGATCCATCTGACGCTGGAGGGCCTCTTGTATGAAAGAGCATCCCTGTTTGTTTACCGAGCAAATCAGACAGGAACTGTAATCGTGTCGCGGCAGATTATGATACTGGCTTTGCATTGAGTGCATCGCCACCAAGTTGACATTCATTGCACGAATGTCGTGGTTCTGAATAACGTTGGAATTTGTGTAAACCATGTTAACTCCACGAACTCGGTGCTCTTGGATCCATCCGAGATCCATCTGTTCCTGTAGAGCTAACTGCACTACCGAACATCCTTGATTATCTTTAGAGCAGATATCACACTGGTGATAGTTATGAGGGGGCACATGGCGATATCCACTCTGTCTACAATGCATCTTGACCAGATTGGTTTTTAACAAGAGTACATCGTGAATTTGATAGACATTGTTAGTCTCTTTCTCAATCAGATTGACTGCAGCTTTCTCATGTTGAGGCAGCGGGTTCGTAAGAACATTAAGATTCGTATCTTTGAAAGATAAGAGCCCGCTCCTAACTAGCTTTTGCACGTCGGACTTGAAATTAAGACAAGTCTCAATGTTATGCCCTGGACCTCCTTGATGATAAGGGCATGTTTGATCCGCCTTAAACCAAAAAGGCAGATTTTTCGGAACTGTAAGAGGAGACTTAGTCTGAATGTGCCCCTTAGCCAGCAGTAACGGAAATAATTCTGCGTACGTTACGGGTATAGGATCAAATCTTGGTGGCCGTGTTGTACGGTGGTTGTTATATGGAGGACGAGCCTGCTGAAGAGGCTGTTGTGTCCTTTGTTGGTCAGGTTGGCTCTGCGCAACCTGAGGTTGATACATAGGAACAGGCGCGGGGCCGATAGCAGGAATAACAGCTGCTACTGGCTGATAACGTCGCCTTTGCTTTTCGAGAGAGATATTCCCAATATCTTGCTCTTTTTTCTTAGGGAGAGCACTACCATATTTTTTAGTACCGCTCGTCGATCCAGTGTCTTTTACCAAACGTCCTTCTCGGACGGCTTCCTCAAGACGTACACCCATACCGACCATTTCGGTGAAATCACTGGGTGCACTGGCGACCATTCGGCCGTAGTAAAATGAGCTCAAGGTCTTTAAGAAGATCTTTGTCATCTCTTTTTCCTTAAGAGGTGGACAAATTTGAGCGGCAATTTCACGCCACCTTTGAGCATACTCCTTAAAGGTTTCTTTGTCCTTTTGCGACATTGATCTGAGTTGATCTCTGTCGGGTGCCATGTCCAAATTGTACTTGTATTGTTGGACGAAGGCAGTACCAAGATCTCTGAATGTACTGATCGTAGTACGGTTTAAACCCATGTACCATTTGAGTGCGGCACCGGTTAAACTATCCTGGAAGTAGTGAATCAGCAGGTCCTGATTCTCCGTCTGAGCTGACATCCGCCGAGCGTACATCACCAGATGGCTCTGAGGGCAAGAGTTACCCTTGTATTTTTCAAAGTCGAGCACTTGGAACTTGTGCGGGACTTTCACATTGGGGACCAAGCAGAGGTCTGCGGCGTCCTTTCCAAATAGATCCTGACCGCAAATGGCTTGCAGCCCTTTCTGCATTTTCAAGAACTGCTCTTGGAATTCATCCATTCTGTCAAACATAGTTTCCTTCTTACCAGAAGGTGTCTGCGGAATCTGTCCTTCTGGGACAGTGTGCACCACAGGGGGTGGTACCGTGACTACGGTAGTAAGTCTTGGTGCCTCTCGAAGTTTGTAACCTTCAGGAGTCTTCAGTATGCCCCTGGCATCTTCGCTTTCTCGAAGTTTGTAACCTTCAGGCCCAGCGGCTTCTGTTGCGATTCCCTGATCTTCAGTGATCGGCGGAACATATCCTTCTGGGATATAGTTAACAGGCATGCCCCACGGACGATCTTTCGGCATCTGATACCTAGGATCATACTTTTCTATGATGGGCGTTGAGGTGATCTCTGAGATCACAGTTCTTTGTAGCTGAGCTTCTGCCATGGCTTGCATGTCGTTACGAAGCTTTCTCATATCCTCTCTCAGAGCGTCGATCTCTTCTTTCAACTCTCTGTTCTCTTCCTCAAGACCATCCATCCTTTTTCTGACGATTGGCCCGAGTATTATACGAATGAGACAGTTTAACTCTAGAATCGAGACACAAACGTGAGATTCGTAGGGAAGAAGAATACACGATGTGAGAATGATGAATGCAATGATTATATTAATTGTTTTTTGTTTTAATCAAAATAAACTTCGACAATTAGAATGCAAATATCAAACAGTGGGGAAACCCCTTTTTATTGAATTCCAAAGGCTTACAGAAATAGAAATACGATAGATTACAAAGTGCAGAAACAGAAACCTAAACTAATGGGTCCCGAGTCCTCTTCTTTGACCGGGGCGCTTGGGCCGTTGTCGGGTTGTCATTCCTTTGCCAGGTGAAAGGAGCGAGCAAATTCCTTTGGTCGTCTTGATTCTCTACAGCATGCTGCTCCAAAATTTCAATCAGAGCATCCTTCTCTTTTAGTAGTTGCTGTATTTGGATACACTCTACGTTGAGGGTGCGGTAGTTGTTCTTCCAAGATCTTCTTTCCTTTTGAACTTTGTTGAGAGTAACCTGAACCTTTTCAGTTTCCGTCATGAAGTACATGGCAGTTTCCCTCGGTGGAAGAATTCCGTAACGAGGATAAGGCATCCTTAGCTTGAGAGCTCTAGTTTGTACCCAATGGAGATAAGGCTCCACCGAGACACAGTCCAGTTTTCCCAGAGACTCTCGTCCTTTCTTATGAACGTGTTTCCAAGTTTGCACTATTTCCATCCTTAGTGCTCTGTCATTTTCTCCTTCTTTGAAGAAAAGACCTTCCAGATGAACACCCAGTGGGATGTGTCTCATCGGGTATCCAAATTGGCGAAGAACCAATATCGGATGATAGTTGATTCCTCCTTTAGTTCCTATGAGGGGTACGTTGGGGAAGTTTCCACAACGGTCAATGATTCTGATTCCCTCATAAATCCTATTACACCAATCTATATCAGAGTTGGTAAGAGACATGATCTTCTGCGACCAACGTAAGACACTCTTGCAATCCCAAAAAGCAGCGGACTTGGGCAAGTGAGAGATAAACCATTTGTAGAGCAAAGGTACACAACATGTGATCTCCCCTCCACTGTACAAATTTCCCAAGTGTACAGAATGATACGCATCTGCGAGCAAAGTCGGCACAGGGTTTCTAATGAGAAAAACCTTAATAGCGTTGATATCGACGAAGTTATTGATGTTAGGAAACAAAAATAACCCGTAGGTGAGCAAGACAAAGATGCTTTCAAAAGCAGTCGTGTTCCCTATACTAGCGAAGTACAGGGCTTTCTTTGTCAAGAACTGGGCTGGCAAACCTTGGATGCCACCCTTAGTGGTCATGCGAGTCCTGACCTCAGACTCGTCCAAATGAATTGCTATTGCAATAGTCTGATTCTTTGGAATTTCTTCCAGTCCAGAAAATGGAGCTCGATCAGTGATATGTAAATCAGTCAGATGAGAATACTCCTCCAGCGTTGGTGATAGCTGGTAATCCGGGAATTTGAAACAATGATAAACCGGATCGTAGAACTGAATGAGCACGTCCATGATCCCTTTAATCACATGGACTCTTAACAGTGGTAGCAAACCACCGTGCTTGGCTCTGAAAGCCTCTGGGTTAACGATCATCCTTGCTAACCTTCTCAAATCCTCAAGCTTCGGAACCTTGAAGGTATACTGGTGAGTTCTCCTTCTACCGAAATCCATCGGTGCAATCTTTTTCTCTGATATATGCAATCACAGTCTTAGTTTAATTTGAAAAACAGAGAGACTAGAAGAGAAGTTTTTTGAATGTTTTAATGTTTTATTAAATGGATGCATGAATGCAGCACACAAAAACATAGAAAAAACATGGGGTCAAAGGGTCGTTGTCATGAAGTCAAGGCTCTACCCATTCCCAAAGGTTTATACTAGGGTGATTTTTGTACCTGTACTCATTATCATCAGCTCCTCCCAGGAAAGCAAAACAACAAGCGGATCGCCAGCGAGTTGTAGTGCAATCTTAGAGTAAGTGCCATTCACCGAGAATAGATCACCAGCCTCAAATGAGGGTAGTATCGCGTAACAACTATTTCCGATAGTTTTCGCACTACGAAAGGGTTTGGCTCCTCAGCTTCTCAGACTTAACAACCGGCCCATTGGCTAGAAGAGTGAATGGGTTACGTTGGTCAGCCTCCACTGAGGTTGATGATCGATCCCGTCGCCATCACTTATCTTAAGTGTATACTCATTCTCACCACATGCGGCATCACACGTATTCCTAGTAGCAGAAAAATAAACACGTATAGCAATTAGGAAAAGCAGTATATATATTTGTCCTAATCATCCTAGACTTATAAAGCTATGATTCCTAAGTTCCTGACAGAAATGGGTTCCCCGGAGGAAGCCCCAATCTGTGGTATTCACACAAGAGAAGAAAAAGAAATCATAAATTTGGCCCCACGGTGGGCGCCATTTTTCTGTAGCGACCGATTTTGGACGCGGTTCTTAAGCGTTGGTCGCTCTCTGCAGTTTGAGCTTTGACTACAGGTCGATTCATTTTTTATCCTATTGTGAGCTGAATAAGGAAGGGAAATAGATGTCTCCAATTAACCCTGCTTTGCATACTGAGTTTGAACAGCGGTCTGTTAGGTTACGAATGCTGTCAATGTGGGGGGGCCTTTGTACTGGTTATTTGTATTTTCGCCAATACGGTTTCTTTCTTCTTACCTGGGCAGAAGGTTTCTGGTGGGGAACAAGGATTAGGATGTTAGGACTGATGCTTTTGAATTACTGCTTTTGATTGATGGAGATATGGGATTTGGGTTTTTTGTTGATTGTGCTCGCTAAGATCTTTTCTTTCGATCTTATGCCTACGTATTCCCGTTTACCGAAATAGGGAAATCAGAGCGTTCGTAGTTCCTCCTATTCTATGGGAGGAAATGGGTGTTTTGGTGTCTTGTTCAAAGCCCAAGACGTGAAGCGAAAGGTGGTTTGTATCTTGTTCAAAGCCCAAGATGTGAAGCTGAAAGGTCTATTTGTGCCTTGTTCAAAGCCCAAGGCGTGAAGTTGAAGGACCTCGGCTTTAGAGAGAATTTGTCATCTCTAAAGAGAGGAGAAGGAGAATTACTTTAACTGGGATACGTGGATCCGAGCAATGCCATAATTTCCGAAGAAAGGGTTTTAACCTGAAGGAGAAGACTTTAACTCAGTGTAGAGCAATGCCATCTTTCCTTAGGAATTTCTCAAGCTAAAAGAGGGACAGTGGCGTGGATATAGATGATCCAGAGGCTTGCCGCTTACAGCGATTAGATGAAGGGAAAGGAGTTGTTGATGTTTGTGTACTGTGAACGAGGCACAACTTTGATGCTAAAAGGTTGATTGGATTAACCAGTGGTTTTCTTATACAAAGCCTAAGAGGAGGCTAATTTCCGCTAGGAAAATCATTATACAAAGCCTAAGAGGAGGCTATTGGCCCAACAAGAGGGTGTTTTTATGTGTCTCGTACAAAGCCCGAGAGAGAGGCTAAAAGGGTTGACTCTACAGGAGAATCTTTTAGGAATTTCATATAAAGCCCGAGATGGAGGCGATTTGTTTGACTCAACAAAAGAGTCTTTTATGTGTCTCGTACAAAGCCCGAGATGGAGGCGAAAGGGGTGATTGACTCAACGAGGGAGTCTCTTATGTGTCTCGTACAAAGCCCGAGAGAGAGGCTAAACATTGTTTGACTCCACTGGGGAGAATCATTGTACAAAGCCCAAGAGGAGGCTATGTCAGCTAAGTGACAGGTCTGGTATACTGATTTTAAAGAGAAAATCAGTTTTTATATGAGCATCACTGTACTCATAGGTTAGATCTGAGGATCGGGGTGGTTTCCTTTCCTTTGAGGAAACGGGAAATCCAAAGGGTATTGAGACTGTCCGAGTCTGCGGGTTTCCTTCCTATTTAACGAAGGGGTCACTTGAGAATGTCTTTGAGACTCAAGGAGATTAGACTGTCCGAGTCTAGAGTTTTATCTTTTGTACTATGCTTTGAGAAACAGTAGTAGACTCTATGAAAGGACTGTTCTACGAGGATGACTAGGTTCTGTTCCTATACCTCTAGGAGGTCGTCGGGACAATTTGTACGAAGCCCGAGAGGAGGCTGGAAACTTTTAAGAAGCCGACGGGTCCTTGTACGAAGCCCAAGAGGAGGCTATCATTCCCGGAGGAAGAGATCATTATACGAAGCCTAAGAGGAGGCTGTGAATACTTCTAAGAAGCCGTAGGGTCCTTGTACGATGCCCAAGAGGAGGCCGGGTTGCTTTTTTAGGAAGCCTGTGGGTCCTTGAACAATGCCCAAGAGGAGGCCGATGCTTTTAAGAAGCCCGTGGGTCTATCATCTCCTTTCATTAGGAGAGATAACTCTTTTAAAGATAAAAACCACTGGTAAACGTGCGAGGTTTACTATCCAGCGACTTTTAGCTTTTAAAGAGGGTTCCTTAGTTAAGGTCCAAGATTATGACCGTAGTGGGTACCCAAACCCCGAGACATTCAAGGCAAGCTATCCACAAGGAATAGATCAAGTCAGGAAAGTTCGAGAATTTGGAAGAAACTCAAAGACGCAATTCACGGAGAATACATTCATCTTGGGGAGTAGAGCTTCTTGACGATTCCTAAGGAGGACAGCCGAAGAGAAGACTGTATCTGGTGCTCCTATTGGGGATCTAGGCGTCTATTTCTACGAATAAATGAAACGGCGTCACCTAGTTCTAGACGTAGTTTCCGGGGAAACTCTAAATATCTATACTATTATTACACAGTAGATATGAGTTTATGAAAGGAGACTTACAGTGAGCAGCCCCACAATACAGTTTATAATATGAAAGCAGTAAACGAAAGCGATAACCACTTACTCGGTTGGAGTGCTTCCATGTTGTTGGGTTAGTTGTTCAACAAAGAAAGATTGAAAACAACAGTATATTCAAAATCAAAGGAGAAAGTGCTTTGAAAAAGAAAGATATGGGGCTTACAGCTCGAGGAGAGGCCCAGGGTTTTATCAGTGAGCGCACTGTTTGACTTTGTACAGAGGGACTTATACAAGTGACTGGGCCCAAAATGGTTTTCTGTACAAAGGGATGGGTCTTACACTCTCTCAAGAGGCCCAAAAAGGTTTAGAGGAAAAAGAGTGGGGCTTATAACACGAGGGTAGGCCCAAATGATTTTTCATTTAAAAATGGCGATCGCGCCGAGGTTTTTCTTTTAACGCAGAGGGACTTATACAATAAGTGAGGCCCAAAATTGTTTGGTTAAAAGGGGGGTTGGGTCTTACACTCTAATAGAGGCCCAAAGTGTTTTGAACGGGTCTTATAGCTCAAGGAGATGCCCAAGGGTTCTTTTGAAAAGGGCGACGATCGCGCCGTTTGTTTTTGACGGTATCGGGACTTATACAATATACTGAGGCCCAAAATGATTTGGTCAAAAAAGGATTGGGTCTTACACTCTATTAGAGGCCCAAAAAGTTTTAAGAAAAAGAAATGGGTCTTACTACTCGAGGGTAGGCCCAAAGTTTATTTAAAAAGGCGACGATCGCGCCGTTTACTTGTACAGAGGGACTTATACAATGAATGAGGCCCAAAAAGTTTTTGTACAAGGGGGATGGGTCTTACACTCTCTCAAGAGGCCCAAAAGAGGTTTAAAAAAGAAATGGGTCTTACTACTCGAGGGTAGGCCCATGTTTATTTTAAAAAAGGCGACGATCGCGCCGTTTACTTGTACAGAGGGACTTATACAATGAATGAGGCCCAAAAAGTTTTTGTACAAGGGGGGTGGGTCTTACACTCTCTCAAGAGGCCCAAAGTGTTTTGAAAATGATTTATGAGGGTTGAATTAATCCAAAACCCTAATTTGTTTTCAAAATGTATTTAATTGAATAAAAATTCAATTAAAATGATCAAAAATTGTTTAACACATGGAAAACAAATTGTGATCTTGGATTAATGCTTCAAAAATTAAGTATTGACCTACAAAATAATTAGAAAGCATTAAAAGTTGCAAAATCAATGTAGAAAAAATATTTAAAATGCCAAAAACAATCAAAATATTAATTCTTTACAAAAATATCAATTATATGAAATAAATAATATTTTTGGTATTTTTTGGGAAAATAAAATATTTTAACATTTTTGTGAATTATTAAAAAAGGAATCAACTCAAAATCATTAAAACTCAGAGAGAAATTAATTTTTGAATCAATTAAACAAAATCACAAAATTCAAATATTTGAATTTCTAAAAATGGCGCCAAGAACAAGCTGAAGAACACGCGCGTGTTCTTGGTTTCTCAGATTTGCATTTTTCTATCCAATCTCCATGAATACGTAATCATATCATGCAATCCACATATCATTATGCTCGCCTCAACCTCACGATCATGTCTATGTACTTTAATTTCATTTAAATTAAACATACAACAAGAAATCACGAAGAGACCTCATGAACCCTAATTTCTGCATGAAGGCTAGGATTTTTGATACACTATTCAAACAATGCAATTAATTGAGGGAAAACATTCCATGCATGATTATGAACATATGGCCAAATTATTGTGCGAGGAAATATGCATAGATTGAGAGATGCCCAAGTTTGTGCTTACCTCCAAGCCGTGACAGCAAGTGCAATGTGATTTTTGATTTGGAGGTGTTACAGATGAGTTGTGATGATCTGAACAGCTTCCCTACACCCTATGGATTGTGTTTGGATGGTTGAACTTGATTGAAATTGGCTGGATCATTTTGTGGTACCTCAGCTGCACTTTGGTTAAAACCTTGAGCAACCAGCTGGTGATTTTGTGAAATTGATGTTTCAGAAGTAATCTAAGTGTTTGGATCACTTCTATATGATGTATGTGAGGTGTGTGAGTGATTGGTTTGATTGGAATTGCTCTCAAACTCAAAACCCGATAGTGACTTGCCTTAGAAGGCAAAATTGGAATGAAAGAAGAGATTTTGAGGAAATCATCTGTTAGATGGCTTTGGTGTACTCGAACTGACCACAATTGAGCCCTATTTATAGTAGAGCAAGTTTGTTTTGGGATCCACAGTGAATGGCAACTGCAACAGGTGTTTCCTCAATGTTGGCCAATGGAAATGCAAGTCTACTCTAGCCATTGACTAGAGGTTAGGGCACAGAGCTATGGTTCCCTTGGTCTTGGATAAGTCTTGACTGATTTCAGATGAGAATGGCTCAGTCCATGCCACCTTGATGGTTCCATTGAATGCCTCATTCCAAATTTGAAGTCTTGTCCCTATTTTGGCCATTCTAGGTTCAACATGCTATTTCTTGTTCCATGGACTTTGGAGGCTAGGCTCAGTGATTGTCCCCTTTAGATTCAATCCTCTGAGGTGTCCAAGTGGATAAGAGTAATTGAATTTGGCTGATTTTGGCAAATAAACCAAAGTTGCAAATTCTGCCTTGCCTTGACAGATTTCAGCAAGGTAACTTGCCAATGTCATATCTCATGGTGTAAGTTGAATTTGGCAATGTTCTTGGCCATTTTGGAAAGCTCTTACATGATACAACAACTGTTTGAACAAGTTTGGTTTTGATCTCTTTTGATTCCAAGTGGAAAATCCCCCTACATTTGGCAAAAAGTGAGGCAAAATCTGACTTAGTGAAAATTTCACTAAGTGTTGGAAAAAGTGGCTTTTTCACTTTTTAGCCACTTTGATCACTCCATAACTCAAAATTCTTAATGAATTGGAATGACTTGTAGTTGAAGTTTTTGTAGGTGATAATGAGGGCTACAAATCCATCTTTGGATGAGAAAAAATGGCCTTGTGGTTTAGGAGTTATGGTCCTTCAAAGTTGGTACCCTTGCCACTTTATTTTTAACTTAGAAAAATTTCTAAGTTTTATGGTTACCCCTTTTACAAGTTATCTCACTTTTCTTGATTTTTCTTGATGAATGATGATTCAAATCATACATTAACATCATTTTAGGGTTAAAAATCCATTTTGGTGAAAAATCTCAAAAAGTCAAAGTTGACTTTTGTGCACAGTTGACTTTTTATCAGATGAATTCCAAACTGTACAATTCTTCAGGAAATCATGTCCTTGACCTAAATCAAACTTGATGGACATGTTCCATGGATGTCATAGGGTATATTCAATCATGTATTAGGGTTTGGGAGCATGTCTTGGTCAAAAGTCAAAGTTACAGTTGACTTTTCCCTTAAAACTCTAATTGTGGTGCAGATGGAATTGAGACTTGTTGCTCAAACTTCTTGGATTAATCCATTGTCCCAAATGGATAAAAATGGTATATTAGAGACCCTCAAATCATATCTTGAGGTCTTGGCTCATGATTTGTCCCAAAAGTCAACTTAGGGGTGAATTAGGTCAAGAAACCCTAATTCCTGATTTTTTATGAATGCATCCCTTGAGGTAAAATTGACTTGATGCATGGGTTCATGAGGTTCCATGAAGTATATTAGGTTATGTTTTGGATCAATGGCTTGTGCCCAGATGAAACTTTTCATCTGGAGGCCCTGGGTGATCAAAACCCTAATTTGGTGACACTGGCGATCTTGAGGCTTGATCCACCTAGAAGGGAGCAACCTTGTGCTTATTCCTTGAAGTGAGAGTCCTTTTGATCCTTTGAGGATGTTTGAGAGATTATACAAGTTGAAAAATCAAGTCATTTCTTGATTGAGTCTTTGTCTAAACCTCAGAGAGGGCTTGAAACCCTAATTTTGATGGTAGTGGATGCTCACCCATTTTTGAGGCATTTGGTGAGGCATGATGGTTCATCCATATTGTGATGATGATTTGCACAATGATGGGAAAAGTTAGTGGTCAAAATTTGGGGTATGACAAGAGGCTCTTCACAATCTTTCATTTTCAGAAACATAACATGCTCGTCCGAAAACTCAAACTTCATTAGCTGATAATCCTCGACCGGCTGTTCAGCAAGATACTCTGATAGAACACTCCCCTTAATGGCCTTCTGAGAAACACACTGAATATCGTACTCTGTCAAAACCATCTACCAACGGGCTATCCTTCCAGAAAGTGCTTGCTTCTCGAACACGTACTTAATCGGATCCATCTTCGAAATCAACAAGGTTGTGTGGTTTAACATATACTGCCTCAGGCGCTTGGCTGCCCAAGCGAGCGCACAACATGTCTTTTCCAACATAGAGTATCTTGATTCGCAATCAGTGAACTTCTTACTCAGGTAGTAAATGGCGTGCTCTTTCCTACATGTCTCGTCGTGTTGACCGAGCACACAACCCATCGAATTCTCAAGAATCGTAAGGTACATAATCAACGGTCTCCCAGACACCGGTGGCATAAGGACTGGAGGTTCCTGCAAATACGTCTTTATCCTTTCAAACGCCTCTTGACAATTTTCATTCCACCTGACCTCTTGATCCTTTCTTAACAACTTGAAAATTGGTTCACACGTGGCTGTCAGATGAGAGATGAACCTAGCAATGTAATTCAACCTCCCCAAGAAACCACGAACCTCTTTCTCTGTTCTTGGCTCAGGCATCTCCTGTATGGCTCTTATTTTTGCAGGATCAACCTCGATACCTCTTTCACTAACAATGAATCCCAGCAATTTACCAGACCTCACACCGAAAGTGCACTTGTTCGGATTCAATCTCAATCTGAACTTCCTCAACCTTTCAAACAACTTCTGGAGGTTTACCAAGTGTTCTTCCTCTGTCTGTGACTTCGCAATCATGTCATCAACATAGACTTCAATCTCCTTGTGAATCATATCATAAAAGAGAGTCACCATTGCCCGCTGATAGGTTGCCCCAGCATTCTTCAATCCAAAGGGCATTACCTTGTAGCAAAAAGTTCCCCACGGTGTTATGAATGTAGTCTTCTCCATGTCCTCTGGGGCCATTTTGATTTGGTTATACCCAGAGAAGCCATCCATGAAGGAAAACACAGAATATTGAGCAGTATAGTCTACTAACATGTCAATGTAGGGTAGCGGGAAATCATCCTTCGGGCTCGCCCTGTTCAAATCTCGGTAATCAACACACATCCTGACCTTTCCATCCTTCTTAGGTACAGGTACAATATTAGCAACCCACGGAGGATAATTTGTCACAGCGAGAAATCTGGCGTCCGACTGTTTCTGAACCTCTTCCTTGATCTTGATAGCCATATCTGGTTTCGTCCTTCTCAGTTTCTGCTTGACTGGAGTACAACCCTCTTTAAGCGGCAGTCTGTGTGAAACAATGTCAGTGTCAAGCCCGGGCATGTCTTGGTAAGACCAGGCGAAAATATCCACATACTCTCGAAGCAACTCAACCAATCTTCTCTTAACAGTGTCTTCCAAAGTAGCCCCAACCATTACTTCTTGTTTAACATCCTCGGTTCCCAGATTAACAGTCTCAACCTCCTCCTGATAAGGTAGAATAACCTTTTCCTCTTGTTTCAGTAACCTGGCTAATTCTTCAGGTAAGTCACAGTCTTCGTCAGTCTCTTCTTCGGCCTGATAGATGGGATTGTCAAAGTCATATCGAGCCATAGCTAAGTCATGATGGGTGGAATCTGAACAAAGAAACCTGCATGATGGATGTTTTCTGTTTATTATGAGTGCAACAAACAAGAAAACACATTGCCATTTTGATGTGGGTTAATGCAAAAAGTAAAAACAGAAAAACAGGGATCAGAATATTTGAATGAAAAACGTCTTTTATTGATGATAAAAAATAGCAAATAAAACATCCAAGCCCTACAAATAAATATCACTACGTCTTGGTAGGACTCAACATAACAAAAAACAAAAGTAAATTACTCCGGGCGCGTCACTTGGATGACTTTCTTGGAAGACCAGTTGCCTAAACTCTGACCAGGGGTGCAGGGACGAATCCATTCATCCATGTCACAATCATTTTCTCCTTCATCCTCAATAGCATTGACTCTGTCGAAGAAAACACCGACACTGGGGAAACGGACTGGACCATAGAACTTGGGAGGCTCTTCAGGACGCCTAGGTGGCCTGTAACCCAGTCCATGAGTATCTTGCTTTCTTTGAACATCAATAACACTGCCCCACTTCTGAGAACCACCAGCTTCAACTATAGCACGCGCCTCTTTGAAAGAGGACATTGGAACCTCTGGTTGTCTGACGACTTCAGGTTGGGCAACCACCTCAGGCTGACTGGCTGCCTTTGGGGGTTCCTCGGGAATTTTCACAGCTTCAAAGGCTTGGCACAAAGTTTCCTGTACTTCACCATCTACCTCTACATACTTGAAGGTCGATAGGTGACTCACCATGATATCTTCCTCACCACAAACAGTCACGACGTGGCCATCCACCATATACTTCAACTTCTGGTGCAGCGTAGATGTTACTGCCCCAGCATTATGGATCCAAGGGCGACCCAATAAACAACTATAGGCAGGCTGAATATCCATTATGTAAAAGGTGGTGTTGAAAATCTCAGGACCCACCTTGATTGGCAGAACTAACTCTCCAAAAACTGGCCTCTTTGAGCCATCAAAAGCACGTACCACCAAGTTACTTGGTGTACAAATCAACCTACGAGTATCCAATTTCATCAAAGCCTTCTTCGGTAACACATTCAAAGATGACCCAGTATCAACTAACACATGCGACATTAAGGAACCACGACATTCCACTGAAATATGCAGAGCGTTGTTGTGATTCCTCCCAACCGGAGTCAGATCTAAATCGGTGAAACCCAAACCATTACCAGCATTCACATGACCCATAACCCCTTCTAACTGGTTGACAGATATTTCCTGCGGTACATAAGCCATATTCAAAACCTTCAGCAATGCATTTCGTTGTGCCTCAGAGCATAACAGTAAGGATAAAATGGAAATCTTCGATGGAGTTTGGTGAAGTTGATCAACAATCTTATAATCACTTTTCCTGATCAGCCTCATAAACTCTTCTACGTTTTCTGAGAAAGTATCTCCAACCTATTTTGTCATAGAATTATTTGCTTCCTGCCTTTGTACGGACTCATCCATCATCTGTTTACCTTTGTCTTGTCTTGAACTGCCAGCTTGATCCTCAGACGGAATAAAAATTCTACCACTCCTAGTGATAGCCCATGCTTCAACAAGATTTTCAACCCCTGTATTCACAGCTGATGTCTCTTCCAATTCCTGCTTCTTACCATTGACAAACACCTCGGTCCTATAGTTCCATGGGATGGCCTTGGTACTCTCATACAGGACTGGTCCAGGAACAGTGATAGTGACCGGTGCTGGTCTTGCAGGCACTGATATAGTTATTGTCTTGAATGGAATTGTTATCGTGGAAACATCAATCTCTATGTCAGTAACTTTACTCTGCTTACAACCCCTGTCAAACTATAATATCCCTTCACTGATCATTTTCTGAATACCTGCTTTCAATAAATCACAACCGTCTGGTTGTGCCACACACCCTGCACAGCATTCACCACAGCCGGGAAATACCCTTCCCTTTAACAGTCTCTCCTTCACCACACACAAAGGAGTTTGGACTTCATTCACATCTAAAATCAAACTCAAGTTTTCACAGTCTTTAATAATAGCATTGACCCTCGGCTCACCGTGATTCGGCATCGGGTTCTGGTTCACATTTGGAACATCATTGAAGAAATTGATGGCTTTGGAATCCACCAAATCTTGAACCTTATGCTTAAAAGCTTTACAGTTCTCAATATGATGTCCGGGTTGCCCCAGAATGAAACTCGCAGTGGGCGTTGGCGTCATAGCCGGGAGGTGGATTACCAGTAGGTGGAGCCAGTGTTCTCTTCTGAATTAACTATAGCTTTAACAAGTGCTGAAATAATTGAGCATAGGGAAGAGGCAGAGTGTCAAAATGCATATCCCGCCTATTCAGAGGTTGCGATCGGTGAGGAGCATAATTTTGTTGTTGAGACACTGCTGGCTGCTGAGGTGCTGCTGGGATGGTTACAGAAGCCACTTGCTGATTGAAGTTCTAATGAGGTCCTTCGCTACCACGATATGATGACACAGAGTTTGTATCTCCCTCCCTCTTCTTGTAACCACTGGCATAAGGTTTCTTACTTCCTCCAGATGAGGACCCATCACTGCCTGATATTTTTCTCGCCTTGATTCCGCTTTCCACCATCTCTCATACTAAGATCAAATCAGCAAACTTTCCAGTCATACACGGTACCAGCTTTTCATAGTAATGACCCTGCAAGGTGGCTATAAACATAGTTATCATTTCTCGCTCCAACATGGGAGGTTGAACCCTCGCTGCCAGTTCTCGCCACCTCTGGGCGTACTCCTTGAAACTCTCATTGTTCTTCTGTGATAAATTCTGCAGCTGTGTTCTGTTCGGAGCCATGTCAGTGTTATATTGATAGTGTCTAATAAATGCCCCTGCCAAATCTCTCTAACTACGCACATCCTTCCTCTCTAGTTGCATGTACCACTCCAGGGATGCCCCAGATAGGCTATCCTGGGAGCAATGCATCATCAGCTTCTCATTCTTCGTATGCGCAGCCATTTTACTTATGTATGCCCTCACGTGGGTCCTTGGGCAAGACATACCGTTATACTTCTCGAAAGTGGGAGTCTGAAACTTGTGCGGAATAACAACGCCTGGAACCAACCCCAAATCCTCTAGATCCATACCCAAAGCATCCTGATTCACAACACCCCTTAGCTGTTCCTCAATCAACTGGAACCTCTGATCATTGTCAATCTGGGGACTAGCATCCCCACTTGGCACAGAAAATGCATCTTCCTGAAGATCATCATACTGACGGCCATGAATTGCGCCAGCACCGTTACCTCCCCCCACTACAGTGGAAACCACAACATCTCCTCCGCCCGGAGGAATCACAACACCAGCAACAGGAATACCTCCGCCCGGAGGACCATTCTGACCATTATTACCAGTAACACCAGTATGAAGTCCTCCATGAAGGACACCCTCTTCATCAATTCTCGCAATCAGTGGCTGAACAAGAGTCCTTAACTGTTCTTGGCCTTGAGCAACCCCTTGCATCAAATCCATGAATTGGTTCATGCGCATCCGCATCTCAGTCATCTCATTCTGTAGTTGATCCATGAGTCTCTTCTGATTTTGTCTGGTAGAATACCGATGAATATGCTAATCTGCAATCCTGAGATTAGAACAAGATAAGAATACCGGAGATAAACACCTGTTATGCAAAATGATTATGCAAAATGAATATGAATATGCAAATGCAAATGAACATGTTTGAATATCCGCAGGGCGATCCACCCCTTGATTCCAGTTTAACAACAAGATAGAACAGAACTTCTGCTCATATATTAAGAAAACCAGAGGAAAACCAAATGTCAACAATCACAAATCCAAGATAACAAGTCTGAACACAATAATCATAGATCCCAACCAACAAGCCTGGCGGTGGTCCAAGTAATGAAAGAAAATAGAAAACTACGGCATGTCATCAAAGTCCACAAGTTTCAATCCCCCCATCCATTATGCTTCTTGCTCCAGTCTTGAATTTCCTTGAACAACTTTTTGGTATCGGGATGCTTCGGTCTCTGAATTAGCTCTTGAATGAGAACGTTTCTCCTATGCATGATCCCTTCCAAGTACCGGCAATGCAACTCCCAAGCGTCTTCTCCAGAAACACCATTCATGCCAGGACCCTCATTTCTAGGTCTCTTCACTTCATCTTGGATCTTTAGTTCCTCTATGGAGGCTATGGCTTCATTGAGTCGACCCTCGACTGCTTGCCTCTGGAATACCCCTGATAGGATCTCAGCGTCTTTCTTCTTGAGCTGTGACTTCAATTGATCAATCTGAGCTAGATAATCGTCTTCTTTTCGCTTGTTCTCAGCCATTGCAGTTTCTCAGTGAGCATTGAACCTGTGAATTTTTAACAAAGCCTTGTCCAATTCTTCCTTCTTAGACTCGAGAACTTTACTGATACCGTCTAGAGCTTGTTTCATCCTTTGTCTGGATGCGACCTTGTCGGCTAGCTCCTTTTCTGCTTCAGCGAGAAGCTCTGTCTTCAACTCGGCGATATGAACAGCTTTACCCCGCTCATGCTTCAACTGATAAATCTCTCTTTGTAGCTCACTGTTTTCTTCTCGCAGCTTTTCCTTTTCAGCCCACAACTTGTTAAACTTCTCTATCTCAACTGTGGTAGGAGGCTCAATCAACAAGGGGTAAGACGGTGGTTCTACCGGGAAGGGAAGAAGCTCCTCTTCTGCTCTCTTCTTAATCCACTCTTTATAGGAAGGGAAATCCCGGTTGTTACATTTCCCGAATGAAATTTTTCCCCTCTTGGTCACCTGCTTCCAAGCATTCACAATCTTCCTTATCATCTCTTGATCCCCAGTACCATTGAAGAACAAGGACTCTCTGACATCTCGCTCTTCAGGTGGACCTTTCAAAGGATAACCAAACTGCCTGATAACAAGGGAAGGATTATAGTTAATTCCACCTCTTCTCCCTATCAAGGGTACATTAGGGAATTCTCCGCACTTGCAAATAATCTCTATTCCTAGCAAGTCACGGTTGAACCAGACAATGTTGTCAGCAGTCAAGCCCATTAACCTCTTTGACCACTTCAGAGAATCTTTTGTATCAACGAAGGCGCCAGCTTCGGGGAGATGGCTCAGAAACCAAGTAGATAAGAGCGGTGGACAACAACTCACGGTTTTTCCCCGCCTATTTTCATTCTTGTAGTGGACTGAGTGATACACATCACCTAGCAAGGTAGGTATAGGATTCTTTGAAATAAAGATTCTGACAGCATGCATATCCACCAGATCAGGAACATTGGGAAACAGGACAATCCCATAGATGCACATAGCCAGAATAGCTTGGAAAGTAGTCCAATTCTTCTCTTTAACATGTATGCAAGCTTGATTAAACAAGAACTTCAATAAGAAACCCTTAGCTCCTTGTTTTTCCTCAATATTACTGCTTAGAACGGATTCACCAATATGAAGAGCAATAGCCATTTCTTTTATCCCGGGGTGTTCTTCAGAAAAGAATACTATGTCATGCCTGATGGGGATTCCCAAAATAAATGAGAACTCCTCCAACGTTGGGGCCAAGATGTAGTCTGGGAAAGTGAAGCAATGCAAAGACGGATCGTAAAACTGAAGAAGTGTATGAATGTCATCCTTCTCATACTTGGAGATATTGTAGACAAACTTCAGAAGTCTCCCATACCCTCCACTGAACTTTGTACGAACTTCGGGACCAGCCATACTAATCAGCTTGTGAATCAACGTCAAGGTCGGATCCGAGAATGAATAGGCAACAGTCTTCTTTTTCTGGACATCCATGCCAAGGTAACCTCAGAAAACCGGAATCAAGAGTAAGATGCAAGCCCTGAAAAATGTCAAACATGTCAGAATGCAAGAAAAATGATATGCTCATGCAAACATGGGATCAAGGCAACACTGCTGGATGTGTTGTGCTGTTAACTGAACGAGAACCACAACCCAGAAAAGCAGAATTCCAAAATACCGAACCACCGAGATAACCAGGAACCCAGATAATCAAACATTGATGAGAAATCCAGAAAAACCGGGTAGGTTGAAGGTTTTGGTTACCTACAAACCTGCAAACACCCATCCCCTCTCACGTGTGGGTACTAGGATGTTCAGTATCTCGGGCTCTCAGGTCGAGAAATGATGATACGTTCACCATTTATGGTTTGACATCATCATCAATCGAGGAGGCCTCAACTGATTCTCCAAAACGGAAGGTCCTCAGTTTCTGGCACTGAGGTCGAGAAACAATAATACATTCATCCCTCGGGGTACAGTACTATCGTTAATCGAGGAGTGCCTCCACTGATTCTCTTCAAAAGATAGGGGTCATCTTATGCGAGTTCCAAAGTGGGCCCTCGGGTGCGAATGGGTTTGCCACAGGATGTGGTCTGCCACTGTCAACACTAAAGAGGGATGTTTCCACTAAGGTCCTCGATGATCGGTCACCAGAGTCGACAGCTCTCTAGATCAACACCCTAACATGCGCAAGACACACACGTTAGAATGCCTCCCAAGATAGCCTCGTCTGGTTGTGAATTTCGTGAACACACAAATGTACCAAGCGGCCACGTTGGTCCCACTACTTTCCACTCTAGTCCTAGGGTGTACTCAAGCCTGGGTATTGGGCTTATCTCTCAGAACAACCCAACCTGCAAAACAGAAACAGCCAGCACAACACAGCAATATCCAGTATGACAGTAGTAAAAATGAAATGCAATGCAGTAAAAGCTATAAAACGGTAATATACAACACAATAAAGCACAACGAATAAACACCCAACAAAAAAAGAAAACAAGCGCTAGGATCGACTCGCTAAAGGGGATGGACCAGCATAGGTCAACCGGAGTCCCCAGCAGAGTCGCCAGCTGTCGCTCCCAGGATTTTCATCCAGGTACAAATGCGAGAGTGGCACAGAAAATAGAGTCGCCAGCCGTGTAAATTTATCCCAAGAGAGGGAAAGGGAACACCGCATAAACCTGAGGAAGAGGGAAAGGAATGGTCATCGTAACCATAGCCTGGGTTCGGGAGTCGGTTACGCGAGGGGAAGTTGCTAGCACCCCACGCGTCCATCGTACTCGATGGGATCCACGCTTGTTGTCTAATCTAAGGGTGAGTTATCCTAAAATCTATGGCTGTACTGACACGAGGAAGGGGAAAACAAAGACATACTCGGTAGGACGTCGACATCCTAGGCCTACGTACTCCCTTTGTGCAATGGGAAATTCAGAGTCAACGTAGTTCGGACCAAGTTCTTTTTGTGTTTTTTATGAGCAACGTTAAGTTCGCGTCCGGCAGTTAGGGTCGATGCCTGTTTGTGACTCAGACGGAAAGTAACGTACCCTTTTTGAAAATAGCCTTTAGTTTGACAATCCCGAAGGACAAAAAGGTTTGAAGTTTGTTTGTATTTTTTAGGACATAAGTGACTTGAGTTAGTTCATAACTTGCATTGCACCAAAGTCTAGGGCACAGGGAAAAATACTTAACGAATTGTCCCAAGACAGGACGCTCGCTAAGCACTCTAGAAAGATGAGAGGAAGCCCCTCATTTCTCATTCCCTACGCTTAAGGCTCGTGCGCAATACACTTTATCCTTATTAAGTGTTTTCAAGAAGTTTTGAGATGAGAAGAGAGAAGACACAAAGGAAACTCTAAAGGGAAACTAAGAGTCCTAATGTTATCATGCATGGGTGACCTACGGTTAGTGAGGTTTGACGACAACCTAAGCCTAAAGAAAAGAAAAGATAAGAGACGGAAAGGGTGAGAGTGGACATGGATAACTATCCACACCCTTAAATAACTTACCTCAGCCTCTATATAAAAGGTTAGTACAAAACAGACGTACATAAAAGAAATGAGATAAATGAAATCCAGGCAATGACATATAATGGCAATCAAGTGACCAATAACAACCAAACATGGTTGCTGAAATCAAAAACACAATCCCAAAGCAATGGCACAAGTGCCTTTTCAAACAGGTAACCAGACATGATTAGAGATACGCATACGAGAAGACCTCAAATAAAAGCAATCAAACAATTTGCACAACATATTCTAAAATCACAAAATTAATTATCAACATATCTCAACCAGAAGCAAACAACATGTCCAAAATTCATGCAAAAATTCCCAAGATAGGTCACTCGAACAATTATGCAAATTCAGACAAGAAACATGACTCAATCTGCAAAAAAGGAGGACTAAAATGCAAGATGAAATGATTTTAAAAATGAGAGAAAAATATTTTAATGCAATTCAATGTGCTGGTGAAATAATGCAAAAAGAGTGAGTTCAAAATGCTTTATGGATGATGAGAAATAAAATAAACAAGTCATGGTATGCATGTATGAAATAAATTCAAAAAGAAAATAAACAAATAATTATTTCAGATAATAAAAATAAAATAAAAATAAAAAATAAAATTTTATAAAATGCCAAATGTGATTCATGAATTTTCTGGGAATTTTTAATGCAACTAACTATTTTTGAAAAAATGAAAATGAAATGTAATGATTAAATAAAAATAAAATAGAAAGGAAATGAGCATGGGGGTGTGTTCAGTAAATAAAACACGTTGAGAAATGCACATGGGCTGAAGGGGGGTGTGTAAATAGCAAGCACAAACAAAACCCATCAGAAAATAAAATAAAACAAAAAAACGCTCACGTGGGCTGCAGTCCACCACGTTGACCTCCTACTCACCTTAGGATCAATCCTGCGCTTACCATTTAGTCAACACAATCTCAAAGTCATCAAAATCTATGGCCCAGATTAAAAAACACACCATAATCAATATAAACGCGCACACATACAATTACCCAGAAAATAAATAAAATAAAATAATTGCACGTGGTAAGGCACATGGTATTTTAATTTGTTGGCAAGCATCTAACCGTCTGATCTAACCAACGTCTCTGATTAGTCAACCTAATAAGAAGGTAGGCCTGATGATAGAACATGATCTGAGGGTGAACAATAATTAACGTGGGGTAATAAACATGAAATTAAATAAAATAAAAAACAAAAATTAGAACGCGTGGCAGCATGATGGCCGTGGGATCAAACAAATCAACGGTGGAGACTTCATCTCCTACCTCCAGCACCCTCACCGCGCCGGAACCCTTACCAGTCGCCGGAGCTAGGGTTTCGGCCACCCTCTCCAGCCACCTGCGATGAAAAACAACCCAGAACACGCACACGAATACACCTACCTGACCAGAATTTCGTAAGGATCTCAAATATCCAATCAAAAATCACAAATAATCAATGCATAAGGAGATTCAAATGAAAAAAGGTTAGGGTTCAAAACTTAGAACTCACGCAGCAACCATATTACACGTCCACATTCAAAACAAAACATACCAGAATGATCAGTACACACCACAAATCACTATGCATATTTAAAAAGAGAGTTTTAAGACCATGAAAAACATCACTAACCTGAGATCAAGCAACTTATTCCCTTGCTCTTAGCCTCCAACGGTGGGTGATTTGTATTCTGTAGATGCCAAGGATGAAAGTTATGAAAGAATTTTTGGAAAAGCTCTTCTTGCTTAAGAGATACGAATGATCCAAGTTTTAGGGTTCAAGCTTTTTTCCTCCTCCAAATCACGTGTCATCCTCTCTCACCCTAGCATGAGTTAGCTTAAATAGATTAGGTTAATCCACTGATGATCACTTGGGCCTTGGTAATTCCACACTTAATGAGTTTTGGATGATTTTGGAAAATTACACTATGTGAAATACACCCTCTTCCATGCATGTACACCCAAATATTTCATGATGGATCACTTATTGATCAATTGCTAATCACACCTAAATTGAAATTGGACCTTGAAACATTTTGATTCATGAGTTTTGAATAATTTGGCAATTTTACATAATGAAAAATAAGTAATGAATAAACCATGGATCCACTTGATTTAAAGGCCAACAATGCTCCTTAGGGATTGTTCTTTGATGTTGGAATATGTCTTGAAGCAATGGAATCAATTATAGGTCACTATGTCCCAAAGTGCTAAAGTTGTGAAAATGGAACCCTAAAAACCACTTTGCCTTCTTTTAATCATAACATGAGTTTCACAAGTGATATGGAAACCCACTAGTACTTGTTGGAAAGGGGAGAAAAGATCTTCAACTTTCATGTTTGAGGAAAATTCATTTGAAGCTTCTTTGATGATGAAAAGTCAAGTGGAATGTAGTGTAAGAACTTGCCCAAAAAGGAAACTTTCAAATTATAGGTCATTTCCATATTTAGCAACTTTTGTACCAACCCTTGATTCTTGATAAATGGTATGAAACTTGACCCTTGAGGACCATATGAGGATGCGTGACCTTGAAAACCTTGAAGAGAACCTCAAAATTTCACAGTTGACTTCCCCTCTCACTGTTGACTTTTATCCAATTCTCCTGATTCCCAATCCATTGGCCAATTGAACTTCTCCTGAACCAAACTGATGGACAATCTTCCATTCCTAGACACTTAGGGACCCAAGGAATACCATGGAATCAAGTCTTGCCCAAAAAATCAGAAATAAACTGACTTTATAGCAAACCCTAATCTTGGTGCCCTCAGTCTATGAGGAAATAGTACAGTCTCCAAATCTAAATTCCTCTGAATATGATGTGTATCCTCTCCAACAAAGATAAGATATGCCATCTAGTGATGATAAAAACTAAAGGAGCTTGCCCATTGGAGCAATAAACCCAAGAATCTCAAAACCCTAGTTTCTGCACTGGTTAGGAGAGAGTGATCCACTTGAGCTCTCTTGAACAATATAAGGACTCTTGCTTGAAGAACATCTTTTCCTCTTGAACTGCCTTAGGCACCTTGACCCCATACTAAGAACCAATGATATACACACATGATAATGCAAAATGAGATGAAACATAAGCCAGTTAGTACTAAAGTAAGGAGAGCAAATTTTGGGGTGCTACAAGGATGACGATCTTCAAGTGCTGGGGAGAGTAACTCTACTGGGGAAAACAATTTTGTTACCCTACAAACACACAACAACATAATATTTCGTATGCAAAAATGGCTACCTCGATTACCATCCACAATGTCCATTGCCTAAGCAATTTCTATTATTTTCTGTTATGCTCTGCAAAGCTTAACGTTTTCACATGCAATGTTTATCAAAATATCGGACGTTTTCACAAACAAAACAGTAAAAGTAAAAACACAAATGGAAAGCTCTTTGAGTGAAATGAAAATTTTATTGATTGAGTTGGCCTTTAAATAGGCATTTACAACTGGAAGCAATTCCTGAAAAGAGGTAATTGCGCAAAAGTAAAAAGAAAATACACATGTCGGCAACGTGGGAACAGATATCCACCATGATTCAATTCACCTATGACTCATATGCCTTGCTTATCCATAGATGCTTTGACCTTCGAAGAGATTGACTGGACTGATTCCTTTCCTTCGAAATTCCCAAGTGTCAAAAGTGTTCACAGATCGAACGCAGACCACAACCTCTCGCTTTCAAATCCCTAACTTTTGCCTGGATCGTCCTTTTCGGGTTTTCAATCCACCGGGATACCCATTTTTGCCAAAGTTGCCTTTTCAGGTTTTCAACTTTGTGGGTTTATTCTTCTTTTTTTTTTCTTTTTCTCCCTAATTTTTGCCCGAACCTTTTTCTTTTTATGGTTCGCCGGGATGCCCTTTTTTGCATGGATCTTCTTTTTATGTCCAGCGGGTCTCTTTTATGCAAAGTATTTTTTGACTACGTCTGCGTTCACAGGGGATGTAAAATCTTCGCCATCCATAGTTGAAAGTAATAAGGCTCCATCAAAGAAAACCTTTCTTACTACATATGACCCTTCGTAGTTTGGAGTCCATTTGCCCCTGTGATCTGTCTGAGGAGGAAGGATCCTTTTCAAAACCAACTCGCCTGTCTGAAAACACCGAGGACGCACTTTCTGATCAAAGGCTTTCTTCATGCTACTCTGATACAAACGACCATGTGGGATGGCTACCAATCTCTTTTCCTCGATAAGGTTCAGCTGATTCAACCAGGAACGTACCCACTCAGCTTCGTCAAGCTTCACATCTGCCAGAATTCTCAATGAAGGAATTTCAACCTCTAATGGTAGGACTGCTTCCATACCATATACCAGTGAGAAAGGAATTGCCCTGGTTGAAGTACACACCGAAATACGATAACCGTGCAAAGCATAAGGCAACATCTCATGCCAGTCTTTATACGTTACCACCATTTTCTGCACAATCTTCTTGATATTCTTATTCGCTGCCTCAACAGCCCCATTCATCTTTGGACGATAGGGAGAAGAATTGTGATGTTTAATCTTAAAGCTCTGACATAACTCCTTCATCATCTTATTATTAAAATTCGAACCATTATCAGTAATGATTCTCTTTGGGACCCCATACCGACAGATGATGTCCTTCTTTATAAATCGGGCTACCACTTGCTTGGTGATGTTGGCATACGAGGCTGCTTCCACCCACTTCGTGAAATAATCAATGGCAACCAAAATGAAACGATGCTCATTGGAAGCAGTTGGCTCAATCTTTCTAATCATATCAATGTCCCACATGGCGAAAGGCCATGGAGATGACAATACATTCAGAGGAGTAGGTGGCACGTGAACCTTATCAGCATAAATCTGGTATTTATGGCACTTCCTGGCGTATTTGAAACAATCAGACTCCATAGTCATCCAGTAATACCCTGCCCTCAACAATTTTTGAGCCATAGCATGCCCACTAGCATGAGTACCGAAAGAACCCTCATGAACTTCTTCCATTAACAGGCCTGCTTCGTGTTCATCAACACAACGTAGCAGAACTATGTCAAAGTTCCTCTTATACAACACATCATCTTCATTCAAAAAAAAGTTGCCTGCCAACCTCCTCAGAGTTTTCTTATCCTTGGTAGATGCCCCAGCTGGGTACTCCTAACTCTTGAGAAAACTCTTTATGTCATGATACCAAGGTTTGCCATCTGATACGTCTTCAACTGCAAACACAAAAACTGGTCTATCTAGACGCATAATTCTGATTGAGGGAGTCTCATTCCAACGATTCACCTGATACATTGAAGACAACGTTGCCAACGCATCTGCCATCTGATTTTCCAACTGGGGTATATGATGAAATTCAACCCTGTCAAAGAACGGTAACAACCTTCTGGCATAGTTGTTATAAGGCACCAAATTTTCCTGACGAGTTTCCCATTCTCCTTTAATCTGATTAACTACCAACGCAGAATCAGCATAGACATCTAGGTTCTTGATTCTCAAATCAATTGCTTCTTCTAACCCCATGATGCATGCTTCATACTCTGCCTCATTGTTGGTGCATATGAACATTAATCGGGCGGTGAAGGGTATGTGAGAACCCCTTGAAGTTGTAATGATTGGTCCGATTCCGTTACCATATGAGTTGACGGCTCCATCAAAGACTAACTTCCATTAAGATCCAACGTTGGGTCCTTCGTCAGGCAAAGGCTCATCACAATCCTTCATCTTTAAAAACATAATATGTTCATCTTGAAATTCAAACTTCATCGGTTGATAATCCTCGATAAGTTGTTCAGTAAGATATTCTGACAAAACACTTCGCTTAATGGCTTTTTGGGAAACATACTGAATATCGTATTCTGTTAAAACCATCTGCCAACGGGCTATTCTCCCAGAAAGTGCTTGCTTCTCAAACACATACTTAATTGGATCCATCTTCGAAATCAACAGGGTTGTGTTGTTTAACATATACTGCCTCAAACGCTTAGCTGCCCAAGCGAGTGTACAACATGTCTTTTCCAACATAGAGTACCTCGACTCACAATCAGTGAACTTTTTACTCAGGCAGTAGATGGCATATTCTTTTCTACCTGACTCATCGTGTGACCGAGCACACACCCCATTGAGTTCTCAAGAACCGTAAGATACATAATCAATGGCCTTCCTGGCACTGGCGGTATGAGGACCGGAGGTTCCTGCAAATATTCTTTTATCTTTTCAAACGCCATTTGACAATTTTCATTCCACCTGACCTCTTGATCTTTCTTAACAATTTGAATATTGGTTCACACGTGGCTGTAAGATGAGAGATGAACCTAGCAATATAGTTCAATCTCCCTAAGAAACCACGAACCTCTTTTTTTGTTCTCGGCTCAAGCATTTCTTGTATGGCTTTTACTTTAGCAGGATCAACCTCGATACCTCTTTCACTAATAATAAAACCCAGCAATTTTCCAGATCTCACACCAAAAGTGTACTTGTTCGGATTCAACCTCAGTATGAACTTCCTCAACCTTTCAAATATTTTTTGAAGATTCACCAGATGTTCTTCCTCCGTTTGTGACTTCGTAATCATGTCATCAACATAGACTTCGATCTCTTTGTGAATCATATCATGAAAGAGAGTCACTATTGCCCGATGATAGGTTGCCCCTGCATTCTTCAATCCAAAGGGCATTACCTTGTAGCAAAACATTCCCCATGGTGTTATGAACGTCGTTTTCTCCATGTCTTCTGGGGCCATCTTAATTTAGTTATACCCAGAGAAGTCATCCATGAAGGAAAATACAGAGCACTGGGCAGTGTTGTCCACTAACATGTCAATGTGGGGAAGCGGGAAATCATCTTTTGGGCTTGCTCTATTCAAATCTCTGTAATCATCACACATCGTGACCTTTCCATCTTTCTTAGGTACATGCACGATATTAGCAGCCCGCGGAGGATAATTTGTCACAGCGAGAAACCCAGCGTCCAACTGTTTCTGAACCTCTTCCTTGATTTTGACAGACATGTCCGGTTTTGTCCTTCTCAGTTTCTGCTTAACCAGAGTACAACCTTCTTTGAGCGGCAGTCGGTGTACCACAATGTCAGTGTCAAGCCCAGGCATGTCTTGGTAAGACCAGGCGAAGATGTCCACATACTCTCGGAGCATTTCAATCAATCTTTCCTTGACAGTGTCTTCCAAAGCAGTCCCAATCCTTACTTCCTTTCTTGCGTCCTCGGTTCCCAGATTAACTGTCTCGATTTCCTCCTGATGAGGTAGAATGACCCTTTCCTTCTGTTTCAGCAATCTGGCCAATTCTTTCGGTAAGTCACAATCTTCGTCAGTCTCTTCTTCAGCCTGATAAATAGGATTGTCGAAGTCATACTGAGCCATAGCTGAATCATTATTGGTGGCATCTGAACAACGAAACCTGCATGATTGATGTTTTATGTTTATTATGAATGCAATAAACAAACAAAAAAAAGAAAAAAAAACATTGCCATTTTGATGTGAATTAATGTAAAAAGTAAAAACAGAAAGACAGGGATCAAAATATTTGAATGGGAAAATGTCCTTTATTGATGATAAAGTAAGCAAACGAAAACATCAAAGCCCTTCAGACAAGTATCATTACGTCTTGGGCAGAACGTAGGATTTAACACAAACAGAAACAAAGGCAATTACTCTTGACTGGTCACTTGGATGACTTTCTCAGACGACCAATTGCATAGACTTTGACCGGGAGTGCAGGGGCGGATCCACTCATCCATATCACAATCACTATCCCCCTCATCATCAATGGCATTAATTCAATAAAAGAAAACACCAGCACTTGTGAATTGAATCGGACCAGCATACTTGGGTGGCTCTTAAGTTCGTCGGGGTGGCTTATACCCCAGTCCATAAGTATTTTGCTTCACCTGAACGTCAATGACCTGGCCCCACTTCTGGGAACTACCAGCTTCAACTACAACGCGTGCATCTTTGAAAGAAGACATCGAAACTTCTGGCTGATTTAGCACTTCGGGTTGATTTACCACCTCAGGCGTACTGACTACTCTTGGAGGTTCCTTAGGAATTTTCACAGCTTCAAAGGTTTGGCACAAAGTCTCATGTATATCACCATCTACCTCCACATACTTGAAGGATGATAGGTGACTCACCATGATGCCTTCCTCACTACAGACTGTCACAACGTGGCCATCCACCATGTATTTCAGCTTTTGATGCAGCATGGACATTACTGCCCCAACACTATGGATCCAGGGGCACCCCAATAGACAACTATAGGCAGGCTGAATGTCCATGATGTAAAAAGTGGCATAAAAAAATCTCAGGACCAACTTTGATTGGCAATACAATTTCTTCAAAGACAGACCTCTTAGAACCATCGAAAGCACGCACCACCAAGTCACTTAGCGTGCAAATCAGCCCACGGGTATCTAACGTCATCAGAGCCTTCTTTTGCAACACATTTAAGGATGACCCAGTGTCAACTAAAACATGTGACATTAAGGAGCCTCGACATTCCACTGAAATATGTAGAGCGTTGTTGTGATTCTTCCCAGCTGGAGTCAGATCTAAATCAGTGAAACCCAAACCATTACCTGCATTCTTGTGAGCCATAACCCCTTCTAGCTGATTAACAGATATTTCTTGAGGTACATAGGCTATGTTCAAAACCTTCAGCAATGCATTCAGGTGCGCCTCGGAGCACAACAACAGAGATAGGATGGATATTTTTGACGGCGTCTGATGCAACTGATCAACAATTTTGTAATTACTTTTCCTGATTAATCTCATAAACTCTTCCACATTTTCTGAGAAAGAGTTGTCAACTTGTTTTGTTGCAGAATCATTCACGACCTGCTTCTGTACAAAATCGTCCATCACATGTTTCCCTTTATCCTGCTTGGAACTGCCAACCTGATTATCTGACGGAATAAAGACTCTGCCACTTCTGGTGATAGCCCTTGCGTCAATAGTATTGTCAACCTCTGAGCTCACAGCCGAGGTTCCTACCAATTCCTATTTCTTTCCATCAACAAATACCTCAGCCCCATAGTTCCACGGGACGACTTTGGTACTTTCATACGGGACAGGCCCAGGAATCGTAATGACGACCGGCGCTGGTCTTGCCGATGCTGATATAGTTATTTTTTTGAAATGAATGGTTATAATGGAAACATCATTCTCTTTGTCAGTAGTTTTTCTCTGCTTATCACACCTGTCGAACTGTAACTGTCCTTCATTAATCAATCTCTGAATACCTGATCTCAACAAATCACAACCGTTTGATTGAAACCCACATTCAAAATAGCCCTCTTCACAACCAGGGAACACCCCTCCCTTCTGTAACCTTTCCTTCACCACAAACAACGGAGTCTTCAACTCGTTCACATCTAAAACTAAGTACCAGGATTCACCGTCTTTAATAATCGCATTAACCCTTGGCCCACCGTGATCTGGCATCGGGTTTCGGTTTACATTTGGCATGTCATTGGAGAAATTAATGGCTTTGGAGTTGTCACACCCTAATTTTCACCCACGCCCTAGCCTTGCATATCATATCGTTTTCATCATCAATTCATCTTCATTAGGTCATAGCTCATAAGCATTCATTCGCATTGGGCTCCTAAGGCATGGGGTCATGTGGTGCTTTAAATCAGGGTTTCCTATTTGCTTCGAGATTCTTTCATTCAAGTTGAAGCAAGGGTTGAGTTCTCATTGTCTTAACTCCTCATCAAGATTCATCAGGCTTGTCAGGATTCGTCAGATTTATTGTTCAATCAGAACCATGTTAAGACGAATTCGCGATTGTGGAGTCATTACTTAAAGTTGATTCAAGGAAGTTCTTCTTCGATTTAATTAAAGAGTTGTGGCATTCAAGGTCGCTTGTCAAGGTTTAGTGTTGTTCAAGTGTGGAGGCACAGTACAAAATTCACATCCATTCCCGTAACCATTTTTTTTTCTTTTTATCCACTTTGTTATTTATCCATTTTTCCTAATCCATATTCTAAACCAAATTCTTTGTATTTCTTTTTAACCCATATTTCTAAACCATTCTCCATTCATGTATCCATTATCCAACACCAGTTCCATATCCATAAAAATCCATTTCTTTTTATCCACATCATCCACATTTTTTCCATTATCCATTTTCATAAAAAAAAAAACCAATTTCATCCCAATATCCATTTAATTATCCAATTTTCCATTTCATATCCAAACCAAAATCTATTTCATTTTCAAACAATTTTCCATTTTTTTTCCCATCCAATTTTCATTTTTCAATAACCTTTTTAATCCATTCAAATCTATTAAAGTTCACAAGCCCATTTTTAACCATTTGTCCATTTTATTTTACATCATTATTATTCTATAAATTCAACAAACTCCATATTGCATTCAAAGCCCATTTTTATCACAAGTTTCTACCAAAAAAATAAATAGTCCATGTTACAAAAAGAAAGCCCATTACAATAATCTCTACACAAGAAGGAAAGGGATCACAAGGCAGTCACATTTGACTTTATCTTATGAGCAGGTTGTTTCACCAAATAAGAGCTACACACTCTGCACTCAACCGTACCATACCCCACCATGTCACTACAAGCTAAAGCAAATTTGTGGCAAAAAGAGAAACCAAAACCTGCTGCGCACAACTTTAAACAACAGCCTGCTCCACCAACCAAATCTTGCACCAAAATAGAACACCATAACCTGCAAGCTTATGACAATAAGAACGACTACACAACAGCTTCAAGACCTGCTATGAAAAAGACTCATCAAGAGCTACAAGACAATTTCTATGTACTCTTAAACTTAACAAGCAATTTTATTGGTTTTAAAAAGAAACAAAGAAGGAGAGGGAGAACGAGGAGGAGAAACAGATCCACGCTGTAAAGAAAAATTGATATAAAAAAGGCTCTCAAGAGAACAGTAGGGGGGGGGGGGGCGAAATTGACCTCACCTTGAATCATTTTTGATAACAGAGTTCCACTTCTCTATCTCGTTTTACACTTCATCCCTACACAATTTTTTTCAACGATCGCGCCACCACCAAACCTCCCTTCAACCTTTCAACTCTTGCCACGCATAAAACCACCAGTTTCAATCACCATAGCCTTTCACAAACGTGACAACAACAACTTCCACAACCATCACAATTTTCCAGCCACAACCGCAAATCCATCAACGATTCACAACTCACAACTCACAACCTCCGTTCGAGCTTCCGTTCAGCAGTGCGGCAACTTTCGACGAAAACTCTCCAAACCACCAACTCAACGATCAACAACATCGCCGACCCAACCTTTTTAAATCAGACTTCTACTTCGTCCCATTTCTTCAATCCTCAAAACCCAGAAAAACTCTAAACAAACAACAACCCACTGCCTTTTCCATCGAATCCTTCACTCATCCTCTCTCACCACAACAATAACCTTCAACACACACTTCCAAAAATTTCCTCAACAGTCCCTCTATTCTTCAATTTCCTTCAAACCCGTAACCACATCAAACTCCTCCGCCTCCAAACATAGACCCTCCAACAACTCTTCATCCTTCACCGCCATCCGCCGCCGCGAACAGAGAGAGAGTAGCGAGTGAGATTGAGAAAACAGAAGCCAGAGACGGAATCGTAGCCGTGAGATCGCGACGGAGAGAAAGAAAGCCGCAATCGACAGAGGACCACCGCGTGAGGATCTTAGAGATCACAATCGAGAGAGGGGAAAGCGGATTTGAAGAAGATTGAACGGTTGGATTTTTCTGCGATTTTGTTTGAACCACTTTTCCTCTGAGAGTATCGTTGCTGTTGTGTTTCTGAGCGACCTTTTTTTTCTCCTTTGCTGTGGTTCTGAACATTTTTTTAAGGAAGCAGCGGTCGTGTCTAGATTTAGGGTTTTTTGTTGTTGTTTTTCCTTAAATCCAAACCGGGTCACAACGAACCGACCCGACCTGCAAGATCCTGGCCCATATCTCATTAGCCCAATTGGTGGTCCTGTCCTTTGAGTCTTAATTTACAGCATATTTGTTATTTTATTTACTTTTTGGTTCAAATTATAATGAGCGAATTTCAGTTTTTTTATTATTTCTTTTTTTTTCCTTCTAAATAATTATAATAAGCATTTTCTTTTATTTTAATCATTATTTAGTAAATTTAAAAAATAATAATTCTTTTCCTGAAAAATATGTGAATGTTTTCTAATTAATTGTTTTTTAGACTTATTTACTTTTAGTTAGAATTAATAATTTTTGTTTAGACTAATTAACTTATTTGTTTCCAATTAAATAAAAAAAAATCTCAAAAATATTTTCTTATTAGACTAACCTTTTAATATTTGAAATGTAAATATTTAGATTTTTAATCTTTGGTCTCTAATTTCTATTAACTTATTTGACTAATAATTTTGTGAGCTAGGGATTTGATTATTTCTACTTGATCTTGATTTTGAGTCTTTCTTGACTTTTCTCTTGACCACATTCTTGTATTCATCAACTTATTCCATTTCTCATTTTCATTCTCTTCTTGTGTCAAAAACCTTGGTCTAGTACCAAGTGCTCATTTTCAAAAGTCCTCTTTGTATTGAACTAAAAAAAGAGGATTGGGTGAAGACCTATTCCTCTTCGAGTATTAGGATGCTCACTTTAGAGTGTGTGGTCTCGATACTCGTCCTTCAATACGAAGACGTGACCATATTCACCACCCATTCTTTCAAAAAACCTTTTTCTTTCTTTATTTCATCTCCTTGTGTCTAAAAACCTTGGTCTTGTACCAAGTGCTTTTTCAAACCTTTTCTTAATAAACTTAGATGGTCGTGGAGTGGTTAGGCGAAGGCCTTCTCCTATCCCGAGTGCTTGACATTACCTTTAGGGTTCACTGTCGTGAAACACTTACTATCTAAAACCAAAAACGCTTTTAATAAGAGAATAAAGTTCTCTTTGTATTGAACTAAAGAGAGAGGATTGGGTGAAGACCTCTTCCTCTTCGAGTATTAGGGTGCTCACTTTAGAGTGTGTGGTCTTGATACTCGTCTTTCAATACGAAGACGTGACTATATTCGCCACACGATTTTCGAAATAAACCTTTTGAGATAAAGAATTGGGTACTACCCGAAGGGGTTCCTATCCGAGGACTTATTTCACCCTTAAAACCAACTTTCACAAATCAAATGAGACATCTTGCCTTGACGGCGAACATTAAACCTTTTCAAAAAGGGACATGTTACGTCCGTTCTACCGCAAACAGGTAACGCATAAGACTCTACGAGCGAGCCGCAAAACACCTAACTGCTAGAACCCGCACGTTAACATCGTCCACATACCCCCTTCCATTTTCTTTACCCGTAGTCCTCCGAACTACGTTGACTCTAACTTTCCCATTGCACGAGGGAATACGTAGGCATAGGACCGTAAAGTCCTATCGAGTCCCCTCTCCTTCTCCTTCTTCTCCTTTTTGTTTCCACCATTCTCTTTCATTTTATTTTCTTTCACATTCTTTGGTTCTCACCTTTCTCTCTCCCTCTTTGGAACACTCTTAGAAAGCAATATTCTTAGCAAACATCCTTACACATAGACAAGCAAATGGTTCCCATCGAGTACGATGGATGTAAAGGGTGCTAACACCTTCCCCTCGTATAACCGGCTTCCGAACCCGTAATTTGGTTGCGAGACCATCTTATCCTTTCTTCTTTGGGTTTTCTCGATGTTTCCCTTCCCCTCATGGGATAAATAAAGTTCTATGGCGACTCTTCTGTTTCTTCCTTTTCGCCTCCGGTCGACTATTTTTCGAGTAGCGACAGCTGGCGACTCTGCTGGGGAGAATGGAAAATCCCTAGCAAGCCAAGCCTAGTTTGTTTATCATATGTGTATTTTTTTTTTGCTTTATTATTGCTTTATTATCTTATGCTTCTCTTATCTGTTGGGTATATTGGGGATGGTTTGTGAGGAGAAAGGCTTTCTACCCGAGCTTTTCGAGTATACACTAAGCTAGGAGGTGGTTGCTTACTGATTTACGAGACTTAGGACTCGTCGAGTTGGTTTGACTTCCACCGCTCAAATGAGGCCCCTTTGGGAGTGATTATGTCTTACGATTAGTTGTGATGGTGTCTTTGTTTCCGACCTGGGAGTCCATGATTCTGAGGACTTTTAGAACCCTATTCCAAAGGTTACTAAGGCATAACTCTGTGCTCATCCTTTGAAGGGATTACCGTCTTACGAATCGTCTTTATGATGGAAAACTTTTGAGGGTTAGTGCATGGGACCTTGTTTGAAAGCCCGTGGAATGCCCTGTTATAAACCAATAGATAACCTACCTATGGTGAGGGATATCTTGTTGTGTTGTCCTGCAGAATCTGTGACCTTGATACCTGTGGCGTGAACCTCTGATCTTTGATCCCATGCCTTATTGCATTCATGACATTGCATTTGCATAAGCATCTTTGCATCATTTTGCATATCATTCTCCAGCTTAAAACCGAGAAGCTTATTCAGTCCTTTGTCCATAACCCGCAACTGATTTCTCGACACTTGCATTGAACCTGTGGTAGATGTGAAGCATTTAAAGCAAGTGGAACATAGACGACTTGAAAGGCTAGTTAGACAAAGCAAGTTGGAAGCTGAGGTAGCCATGTTAGAGAGCAACCGTCAGAATGTTGATCCCCCACCAGGATTTACTGTGACAACTAATCCACTGTATGGTCTTCTGCCTGATGATGGTCCTCCACGATTAAATGTTCCTACTCGACCCCAGAGGAAGCCATTGACTGACCCCATGAAGGAAAAGCTTCGTGCCATTGAGGAGAAACTCCAAGCTATGAAAGTGCATGATACGCTTGGGCTCGATGGTGCTGATATGTGCTTAGTGCCAAACTTGGTGATTCCTCAGAAATTCATAGTACCCAACTTCGAGAAGTACACAGGTCTTAGTTGCCCGAAGCGTCATTTGGTGATGTTCTGCCAAAAAATGACCACATATACCTACGATGATAAGTTGATGATTCACTGTTTTCAAGATAGTTTGGGTGGGGCATCTTTAAGTTGGTAGATGGATTTATAAAGAAGACATATCCAATCCTGGAAGGACTTATCCAGCGCTTTTCTAAAGCGATATCAATACAATCTAGACGTGGCTCCCAGTCGCATGCAGTTGCAAAGCCTATCTCAGAATGGAGATGAATCCTTCAAGGAATACGTACAGCGATGGAGAGAATTAGCAGCTAGGGTGCAACCACCACTCTTGGACAGGGAATTAATTGACATATTCATAAACAGACTGCATGGCTCTTATCTTGAAAGAATGGTTGGCAGTACGCCATCAAGCTTCTCTGACCTTGTAATGGTAGGGGAACGCATCGAGAGTTACCTCAAGAGTGGACTAATCCAAGATGTCTCAAGCAACCAAGCCGGTGAGACTGAATCCCTCAGCAACTCCTAAGAGGAAGAGGATGAAACCAATGCAGTCATAGCAAATGTTGAGTATTCTCATAGTGTACCAGCAAAACCTTTTGGTCCCTCATCTTCTCAGCAGTCATCATTTTTAGCGCCATGCTATCCTTATGGGCAACCAGTAATGCCTATAGCTTCATCCCAGAAACCGTGGATTGCTCCTCAAGTAAATCAACGAGCCCATGGCCGAGGATATCAGAATCAGCGCCAGAGTTAGCATAGGCCTCACAACAATCTAGAAAGAAGGAATGCTCCTCTTCATACAGTCCCTATGTCATACACTCAACTCTTGCCACATCTGATTCAAAGCTCGCTGGTGGTTCCCAAGTCTCTCAAGCCGTTGCCAGAGCCATACCCTCTTGGGTACGATCCCGATGTACAATGTGGATATCATGATGGATCAATGGGGCATTCGACTGAAGATTGCAAAGTCTACCAAGCCAAAGTGCAACAACTGATTGACAAAGGTTACATATCCTTTCCAGAAGGAAGCCTCGTTGTGCACGTCAACCTCTCGTCTGTTTGAGTTCAAAGACTACAAGGGTCATCTCCTCGAGCCAGTGGGTCAGACAGAAGACATCCCCAGGATTGGCAATTTTTAGATCATGTCATTTATTTACATTTGTAGTTTCTTCTCGGTTAAGTGCTACTCGTTTTTAAACATTGTTGCTTACTAATGGTTTTGTTAATGTAATGAACGTGCTTTTTTGAACAAGTCCATTCGTATCCACTCATTTTTTCTCATATATTGCAAAAAATCACAAAAAAAATTTCCCACATTTCACTCCCTTTATCAGTTGCTGTCTTAGTAAAGATCTGAGGGAGGATGATGAAAATGAAATACCCATAATTGCAAACTGTATGCTTTCGGATAAAATCCCGCTGATGATGTACATGCATTATTTCAAATCCCCTAAACACTGGAGAGATAAGGAGTTAGTCCCTAGTCAACCACTTCGAGCCTAGAAGTAGGAGTTTACTTCGGATTTCTAAACCCTTACGCTTAACCTGGGGTATGGGTAGTGTTCAGTTATCCTGATTACACATTTGAATTTCAAGATGAAACCTCGTGTTATGGAGGTTGTTCTTCAAAGACCAAAGACTTGGCAGTCACGACCCTTCAAAAAAAAAAGATAGCCCGCTAAGTCCGCCACCCCAAAGAGGAAACTTAGGCAACATTAGGGCAATCCCGATGGACTCGAAAAGTGAAGTCGGTCCATGCAAAAGTTAGGGATCAAAAAATAAATAAAGCAAAAGAGGTCCTCAAACCCTCAAAGCAAAATAAGATATAGTGACCACTAGGTCAAAAATAAAAAGGTCACTGACATCCACAAAAACAAAATAAGATGGCTGTTATTCCAAGCAAATTCACCCTTACACCGTCAACCCTTTTGGAAGATAAATGTGTGTAGTATAACTGAACGTAGGATTGGAGTTCATCACGAAGAAGGGGTGGGTACAAATCAAAATTTGAGCCTAATATCCTTTGTTTCAAATAACCGTGAACTAGACCACATTACAACCCTCGAAAGACCTAATTGAGGCGGGGTTTATTCTGAAAGCGTACTAAAGCAACGTTGCGTAAACTGACTCCCCGCATATTTACTAATCTTCAAAATTGGTGTCATATTCTTGCTATATCTTTCGCACACCAGTAAATCAACACTGCGTTTGGACTAATGGTCCATTCGTCACACACTTTCACATCATTACAATAAGCGATTTCTTTCAAAACCAGCATGAATGTCGCATTAAAATTACCATTTTTAAATGAACAATTTTAACTGTAAGCAAGTACTTGACATCAAAGAGATTCTAACAAAGTGCAGTCAGAGAGAAACTTGATCATTCGTTGGTGCTGGCTCGAATTAAGACCTTCTCCAAACCTTGTGAATCTGGAACAAAGCATTCAAGAGTGAGTTGAGCAGAGAATCATCTCAAGACTCCACTAGCCAAAGGTAGACCACCCATAGATTTTTGTGACTGAAGGCAAATCCCTCCAAGGCTCAATCAACACAAGTTAAGTCGCTTCAACGCTCATTCTGGGGCAAGTCCTTCAAGAGACTCAAGCAAAGGCTGACCATTGCGAATTCAGACACTAGGGAAAATCATCTCAAGACATGTCATGGTATAGTCCCCCCAAAGCTTCCGTTCGAGGAGGATTCATTCAAAACCCTACAGACTGGGGCAGATAAATTGCAAAGGGGCAGTTTTCCTCTATACTTTCAAGATTGGTCAAGTAAATCCTGTCAGACACTAGTAAATGTTGAGTTCACAACAAGTGTAAAAAAGCCTTGGGGCAGAGCAAAAGCGCAACCAACATGCACTAGTCGTGTCGCTATGCTCATATTTTCGGTTGCAAAGCTGTCATGGCATCTCAGTTAGAAGTGAGATTCTCTTATGAGCAAGCACAACTTCTGTAAAGGACCAAACTTGGAGCATCAGGAGCATCCATATCTGTCTTCTGATCATCACATCATCAGGTTTTGAGTGTCAGGAAGTTAAGCTCATTCCCCATCTTAACCAAAGCCCAATCACACTTGGCACACCAACCAAAGCCCAACCATACTTGACACCTACCACTATAAGCCCGAACATACTCGGTACCCTTAACCAGATACAAAATCCACCTTGCTTGCGCAACTTTAAAGTCCAGTTCTCATCTGGCAAACCATAAAACCAGTTCCCGTCTGGAAAACCAAAACAAAACACCAGTTCTCATCTGGTAAACAACTTCTATGCCAGTTCTCGTCTGGCCAACCATAAAGTCAATTCTCGTCTGACAACTTAACCTTTTGCCACCAGTTCTCGTCTGGTAGTCTACCCCTTAAAAACCAGTTCTCGTCTGGTAACCCTTTTAAAAGCCATCTTCGGTTGGTATCCTTCACCTTACCCATTTCCTTTTCCCCAGCAAGCCCAACCATTCCTTGGCACCTTAACCAAAGCCCAATCACGTTTGGCACGACCGTTACTCCAGACTCAATCCGTATCCTCATATCCCCAACATTTTGCATACATTTTTGCATCGTTTGCATGCTTGTTTAGCCAGTTCTTGTAGAGAATAGGGGCATTCTTGTGGACATTGTCTCCCCCATCACTTATTACTTCCAACTCCTTCCGCGCCTTTCGCGTGAAGTCTTGTCCTTTCGCTTTCCTTTTGTAAGCGTTCTCACTGCCTTAGCGCACGCGACCAAAATTTGTATTATGTATCTTCGATTAATTTGGACGCTTGATGCCTATGTGGCCAAGAACTGAATGGTCGTAACTCAGAGAGTATCACCTCCGCTGTTGTGCCTATGAGGTCTATGATATTCTGATACCCTATGCAAGTTCCCTCTGCCTTTTGCACGAGGATAATTATTGCCTTTAACTTACCTTTTGTAAGTCTTTTGTAAGTCTTTCATGAAGCATCTCCGCCTTGTCTTTCGCAATGATTTCAACTTACCTTTTGTAAGTCCTCCCATGCCTTTTGCACAAGCTTTTTTTCAGCTTACCTTTCATAAGTATCCTCTTTGCCTTTTGCAAGAGGAATCATCATTCTCTTAACCTTTTGTTCAGGAGTCCTCTCTACCTTTTGTAGAAGGAATGTTTTTCTCCAAACCTTTTGTTATGGAGTCCTTTCTGCCTTTTGCAGAAGGAAATACGATCGTCTTCTCCCAAGGGAGTCTCATCTACCTTTTGTAGAAAGAGTTCATCATTCTCCTAACCTTTTGTTCAGGAGTTCTCTCTGCCATTTGCAGAAGGAATCATCATTCTCCTAACCTATTGTTGTGGAGTCCTCTCTACCTTTTGTAGAAGGAATGTTTTTCTCCAAACCTTTTGTCATGGAGTCCTTTCTGCCTTTTGCAGAAGGAAATACGATCGTCTTCTCCCAAGGGAGTCTCATATACCTTTTGTAGAAAGAGTTTATCATTTCTCCAAACCTTTTGTTTTGGAGTCCCCTGTACCTTTTGTAGAAGGAATTATTCTCCAAACCTTGTGTTCTGGAGTCGCTTATGCTTCCGCATAAAATAATACGATCGTATTCTCCCAAAGGAGTCTCCTCTACTTGTTGTAGCAGGAATTTATTTTTTCTCCTAACCTTTAGTTCAGGGGTCCTCTTTGCCTTTTGCAAGAGGAGAACCAATTTCCATCCTTTATTCTTGAGTTCTCTCTACCTTTCGTAGGAGGAATATCTCTCTTTTTATTTCTTGAGTCCTCTTTACCTTTCGTATGAGGAATATCTCTCGTAATCCTTTATTTCCTGAGTCCTCTTTACCTTTCGTAGGAGGAATATCTCACCATCCTTTATTTCTAGAGTCCTATCTACCTTTCGTAGAAGGAATATCTCAACCTTTTATGTGTCCCGAGTATGCTACAGGGATGCCTCCCCTTTCAAGACCGGCAAAGCACTCATGTTCATTTCTCATTGCATCTCAAGCATATCATCATATCCCTCGTAACCAATGACCTCTTCCCCGACAGGTGCCTTTTTCAAGCCATCCCACCAACTCATCACTTTCATTCCACTTCTTTTCTGGCTGAAAATCCCGGGTATTCTTATATTTAATCTCCTTGTACCTTGACTGTAAGAAAACCTCTGTCACTCACACCTTCAAGTCCAAGAAGATTAAATAGGGGCATCTGTCACACCCTAATTTTCACCCTCACCCTAGCCTTGCATATCATATCGTTTTCATCATCAATTCATCTTCATTAGGTCATAGCTCATAAGCATTCATTCGCATTGGGCTCCTAAGGCATGGGGTCATGTGGTGCTTTAAATCAGGGTTTCCTATTTGCTTCGAGATTCTTTCATTCAAGTTGAAGCAAGGGTTGAGTTCTCATTGTCTTAACTCCTCATCAAGATTCATCAGGCTTGTCAGGATTCGTCAGATTTATTGTTCAATCAGAACCATGTTAAGACGAATTTGAGATTGTGGAGTCATTACTTAAAGTTGATTCAAGGAAGTTCTTCTTCGATTTAATTCAAGATTTGTGGCATTCAAGGTCGCTTGCCAAGGTTTAGTGTTGTTTAAGTGTGGAGGCACAGTACAAAATTCACATCCATTCCCGTAACCATTTTTTTTCTTTCTATCCACTTTGTTATTTATCCATTTTTCCTAATCCATATTCTAAACCAAATTCTTTGTATTTCTTTTTAACCCATATTTCTAAACCATTCTCCATTCATGTATCCATTATCCAACACCATTTCCATATCCATAAAAATCCATTTCTTTTTATCTACATCATCCACATTTTTTCCATTATACATTTTCATTAAAAAAAAACCAATTTCATCCCAATATCCATTTAATTATCTAATTTTCCATTTCATATCCAAACCAAAATCCATTTCATTTTCAAACAATTTTCCATTTTTTTCCCATCCAATTTTCATTTTTCAATCACCTTTTTAATCCATTCAAATCTATTAAAGTTCACAAGCCCATTTTTAACCATTTGTCCATTTTATTTTACATCATTATTATTCTATAAATTCAACAAACTCCATATTGCATTCAAAGCCCATTTTTATCACAAGTTTCTACCAAAAAAATAAATAGTCCATGTTACAAAAAGAAAGCCCATTACAATAATCTCTACACAAGAAGGAAAGGGATCACAAGACAGTCACGTTTGACTTTATCTTGTGAGCAGGTTGTTTCACCAAATAAGAGCTACACACTCTGCACTCAACCGTACCATACCCCACCATGTCACTACAAGCTAAAACAAATTTGTGGCAAAAAGAGAAACCAAAACCTGCTGCGCACAACTTTAAACAACAGCCTGCTCCACCAACCAAATCTTGCACCAAAATAGAACACCATAACCTGCAAGCTTATGAAAATAAGAACGACTACACAACAGCTTCAAGACCTGCTATGAAAAAGACTCATCAAGAGCTACAAGACAATTTCTATGTACTCTTAAACTTAACAAGCAATTTTATTGGTTTTAAAAAGAAACAAAGAAGGAGAGGGAGAACGAGGAGGAGAAACAGATCCACGCTGTAAAGAAAAATTGATATAAAAAAGGCTCTCAAGAGAACAGTAGGGGACAAAATTGACCTCACCTTGAATCATTTTTTATAACAGAGTTCCTCTTCTCTATCTCGTTTTACACTTCATCCCTACACAATTTTTTTCAACGATCGCGCCACCACCAAACCTCCGTTCAACCTTTCAACTCTTGCCACGCATAAAACCACCAGTTTCAATCACCATAGCCTTTCACAAACGTTACAACAACGACTTCTACAACCATCACAATTTTCCAGCCACAACCGCAAATCCATCAACGATTCACAACTCACAACCTCCGTTCGCGCTTCCGTTCAGCAGTGCGGCAACTTTCGACGAAAACTCTCCAAACCACCAACTCAACGATCAACAACATCGCCAACCCAACCTTTTTAAATCAGACTTCCCCTTCGTCCCATTTCTTCAATCCTCAAAACCCAGAAAAACTCTAAACAAACAACGACCCACTGCCTTTTCCATTGAATCATTCACTCATCCTCTCTCACTACAGCAGTAACCTTCAACACACACTTCCAAAAATTTCCTCAACAGTCCCTCTATTCTTCAATTTCCTTCAAACCCGTAACCACATCAAACTCCTCCGCCTCCAAACACAGACCCTCCAACAACTCTTCATCCATCACCGCCATCCGCCGCCGCGAACAGAGAGAGAGTAGCGAGTGAGATTGAGAAAATAGAAGCCAGAGACGGAATCGTAGCCGTGAGATCACGACGGAGAGAAAGAAAGCCACAACCGACGGAGGACCACCACGTGAGGATCTGAGAGATCACAATCGAGAGAGGGGAAAGCGGATTTGAAGAAGATTGAACGGTTGGATTTTTCTGCGATTTTGTTTGAACCATTTTTCCTCTGAGCGTATCATTGCTGTTGTGTTTCTGAGCGACCTTTTTTTTCTCCTTTGCTGTGGTTCTGAACATTTTTTTAAGGAAGCAACGGTCGTATCTAGATTTAGGGTTTTTTGTTGTTTTTCCTTAAATCCAAACCGGGTCACAACGAACCGACCCGACCTGCAAGATCCTGGCCCATATCTCATTAGCCCAATTGGTGGTCCTGTCCTTTGAGTCTTAATTTACAGCATATTTGTTATTTTATTTACTTTTTGGTTCAAATTATAATGAGCGAATTTCAATTTTTTTATTATTTCTTTCATTTTTTTTTCTTCTAAATAATTATAATAAGAATTTTCTTTTATTTTAATCATTATTTAGTAAATTTAAAAAATAATAATTCTTTTCCTGAAAAATATGTGAATGTTTTCTAATTAATTGTTTTTTAGACTTATTTACTTTTAGTTAGAATTAATAATTTTTGTTTAGACTAATTAACTTATTTGTTTTCAATTAAATAAAAAAAAATCACAAAAATATTTTCTTATTAGACTAACCTTTTAATTTTAAAACATATTTGAAATGTAAATATTTAGATTTTTAATCTTTGGTTTCTAATTTCTATTAACTTATTTGACTAATAATTTTGTGAGCTAGGGATTTGATTATTTCTACTTGATCTTGATTTTGAGTCTTTCTTGACTTTTCTCTTGACCACATTCTTGTATTCATCAACTTATTCCATTTCTCATTTTCATTCTCTTCTTGTGTCAAAAACCTTGGTCTAGTACCAAGTGCTCATTTTCAAAAGTTCTCTTTGTATTGAACTAAAAAAAGAGGATTGGGTGAAGACCTATTCCTCTTCGAGTATTAGGATGCTCACTTTAGAGTGTGTGGTCTCGATACTCGTCCTTCAATACGAAGACGTGACCATATTCACCACCCATTCTTTCAAAAACCTTTTTCTTTCTTTATTTCATCTCCTTGTGTCTAAAAACCTTTTTCTTGTACCAAGTGCTTTTTCAAACCTTTTCTTAATAAACTTAGATGGTCGTGGAGTGGTTAGGCGAAGGCCTTCTCCTATCCTGAGTGCTTGACATTAACTTTAGGGTTCACTGTCGTGAAACACTTACCATCTAAAACCAAAAATGCTTTTAATAAGAGAATAAAGTTCTCTTTGTATTGAACTAAAGAGAGAGGATTGGGTGAAGACCTCTTCCTCTTCGAGTATTAGGGTGCTCACTTTAGAGTGTGTGGTCTCGATACTCGTCTTTCAATACGAAGACGTGACTATATTCGCCACACCATTTTCGAAATAAACCTTTTGAGATAAAGAATTGGGCACTACCCGAAGGGGTTCCTATCCGAGGACTTATTTCACCCTTAAAACCAACTTTCACAAATCAAATGAGACATCTTGCCTTGACGGCGAACATTAAGCCTTTTCAAAAAGGGACATATTACGTCCGTTCTACCGCAAACAGGTAACTCATAAGACTCCACGAGCGAGCCGCAAAACACCTAACTGCTAGAACCCGCACGTTAACATCGTCCATAAAAAACACTAACAAATCATAGGTCGAACTACGATTGCTCTGATTCTTCATTCTCGTCCGAATGTAAGATACGTAGGCACAAGATTGTAATGATCTTGGCGAGCCACCTTCTATCCATCTTCCATTTTCCACACCATTTCTTCTTCTTCCCCCAAAAAGGGGCAGGTTACGTCCGTTCTACCGCAAACAGGTAACACATAAGACTCCACGAGCGATCCGCAATACACCTAATTGCTAGAATGCGCACGTTACCATCGTCCACATACCCCCTTCCATTTTCTTTACCCGTAGTCCTCCGAACTACGTTGACTCTGACTTTCCCATTGCACGAGGGAATACGTAGGCATAGGACCGCGAAGTCCTATCGAGTCCCCTCTCCTTCTCCTTCTTCTCCTTTTTGTTTCCACCATTCTCTTTCATTTTATTTTCTTTCACATTCTTTGGTTCTCACCTTTCTCTCTCCCTCTTTGGAACACTCTTAGAAAGCAATATTCTTAGCAAACATCCTTACACATAGACAAGCAAATGGTTCCCATCGAGTACGATGGATGTGAGGGGTGCTAACACCTTCCCCTCGCATAACCGGCTTCCGAACCCGTAATTTGGTTGCGAGACCATCTTATCCTTTCTTCTTTGGCTTTTCTTGATGTTTTCCCTTCCCCTCATGGGATAAATAAAGTTCGATGGCGACTCTTCTGTTTCTTCCTTTTTGCCTCCGGTCGACTATTTTTCGAGTAGCGACAGGAGTCTACCAAATCTTGGACCTTATGCTTAAAAGCTTTACAGTCCTCAATATGGTGTTCGGGCGCCCCAGAATGAAATTCACAGTGGGCATTGGCGTCGTAACCAGGAGGTGGATTGCCGATAATAGGAGCCAAAGTCCTCTTTTGAATTAATTGTAATTGCATCAAATGTTGAAATAACTGAGAGTAAGGCAAAGGTGGAGTGTCAAAATGCCTATTCTGCTTAGGCCTGTGTTGTTGTCCGCGAGGAGCCTGACTTTGCTGCTGAGGTGCTGCTAGTTGTGGAAGTGTTGCAGGAATAGTTACCGAGGCCACCTGCTGATTGAAATTCTGACGATGTTTTCCCTTACCACGGTATAATGAAACGGAATTTTCATCTCCTTCTTTTTTCTTGTAGTTTACATACGACTTCTTTCCTCCTCTGGAGGAGGACCCATCACTGCCCGATATCTTTCCAGCTTTAATCCCACTTTCCACCATCTCTCCAACTAAGATCAAATCGGAAAACTTTCCAGGCATGCAAGGTACCAACTTTTCATAATGATGACCCTGCAGGGTAGCCATAAACATACTTATCATCTCCCACTCTAACATGGGAGGATGTACCCTTGCTGCCAATTCCCGCCACCTCTGGGCATATTCCTTGAAACTCTCATTGTTCTTCTGTGACATACTCTGCAGTTGTGTCCTGTTAGGATCCATATCAGTGTTATACTGATAATGCTTAACAAAAGCCTCTACCAATTCTCTCCAGTTGCGAACATGACACCTCTCTAACTGCATGTACCACTCTAAAGATGCCCCAGACAGGCTATCTTGGAAGAAATGCATCAATAACTTTTCGTCATTAGAGTATGCAGCCATTTTTCTTGCATAAGCCCAGACGTGAATCTTTGGGCAGGTAACACCATTATATTTCTCGAAAGTAGGAACCTGCTGTCGTTACTCGAAAAATAGTCGACCGGAGGCGAAAAGGAAGAAAACTGAAGAGTCGCCATCGAACTTTATTTATCCCATGAGGGGAAGGGAAAACATCGAGAAAACCCAAATAAGAAAGGATAAGATGGTCTCGCAACCAAATTACGGGTTCAGAAGCCGGTTATGCGGAGGGAAGGTATTAGCACCCTCCACATCCATCGTACTCGATGGGAACCATTTGCTTGTCTATGTGTAAGGATGTTTGCTAAGAATATTGCTTTCTAAGATGTGTTCTAAGAGGGAAAAAGAAGGGTGATGACCAAAGAATGTGAAAGAAAATAAAAGAAAAGGAGAGGAGAAGAAAAGGGGACTCGATAGGACTTCGCAGTCCTATGCCTACGTATTCCCTTGTGCAATGGGAAAGTCAGAGTCAACGTAGTTCAGAGGACTACGGGTGAAGAAAATGGAAGGGGGTGGAAAACGGAAGATGGATAGAAGATGGATAGAAGGTGGCTCGCCAAGATCATCACAATCTTGTGCCTACGTATCTTACATTCGGACAAGAATGAAGAATCAGAGCAATCGTAGTTTGACCTACGATTTGTTGGTGTTTATTATGGGCGATGTTAACTTGCGGGTTCTAGCAGTTAGGTGTTTTGCGGCTCGCTTGTGGAGTGTTATGCGTTACTTGTTTGCGGTAAAATGGACGTAACATGTCCTTTTTGAAAAGGTTGATTTTCGCCATCAAGGCAAGATGTCTCATTTGATTTGTTGAGATTGTTTTAAGGGCGAAATAAGTTCTCGGATAGGAACCCCTTCGGGTAGTACCCGATTCTTTATCTCAAAAGATTTATTGTGAAAGATGTGTGGCGAATATAGTCACGTCTTCGTATTGAAAGACGAGTATCGAGACCACACACTCTAAAGTGAGCATCCTAATACTCGAAGAGGAAGAGGTCTTCACCCAATCCTCTCTTTTTCGTTCAATACAAAGAGAACTTTATCCTTTTATTAAAGGTGTTTTAGTTTTAGATGGTAAGTGCTTCATGACAGTGAACCCTAAAGGTAATGTCAAGCACTCGGGATAGGAGAAGGCCTTCGCCTAACCACTCCACGACTATCTAAGTTTATTAAGAAAAGGTTTGAAAATACACTTGGTATAAGACCAAGGTTTTTAGACACAAGGAGATGAAAAAAAGGTTATTGAAAGAATGGGTGGTGAATATGGTCACGTTGTAGCGAGCGATTTTGGACGCGGTTCTTAAGCGCTGGTCGCTCTCTGCGGTTGAGCTTAAAACTACAGGTCGATTCATTTTTTATCCTATTGTGAGCTGAATAAGGAAGGGAAATAGATCTCTCCAATTAACCCTGCTTGCATACTGAGTTTAAACAGCGGTCTGTTACGTTACAGATGCTATCAATGTGGGGGGCCTTTGTACTGGTTATTTGTGTTTTCGCCAATACTGTCTTCTTTCTTTCTAGGAATTTCTAGCAGGGAACAAGGATTAGGGTGTTAGGACTGATGCTTTTGAATTACTGCTTTTGATTGATGGAGATATGGGATTTGGGTTTTTTTTTGTTGATTGCGCTCGCTAAGATCTTTTCTTTCGATCTTATGCCTACGTATTCCCGTTTACCGAAACAGGGAAATCAGAGCGTTCGTAGTTCCTCCTATTCTATGGGAGGAAATTGGTTTTTGGTGTCTTGTTCAAAGCCCAAGACGTGAAGCGAAAGGTGATTTGTATCTTGTTCAAAGCCCAAGATGTGAAGCTGAAAGGTCTATTTGTGTCTTGTTCAAAGCCCAAGACGTGAAGCGAAAGGTGATTTGTATCTTGTTCAAAGCCAAAGACGTGAAGCTGAAAGACCTCGACTTTAGAGAGAATTAGTCATCTCTAAAGAGGGGAGAAGGAGAATTACTTTAACCGGGATACGCGGATCCGAGCAATGCCATAATTTCCGAAGAAAGGGTTTTAACCTGAAGGAGAAGACTTTAACTCAGTGTAGAGCAATGCCATCTTTCCTTAGGAATTTCTCATGCTAAAAGAGGGACAGTGGCATGGATGTAGATGATCCAGAGGCTTGCCGCTTACAGCGATTAGATGAAGGGAAAGGAGTTGTTGATGTTTGTGTACTGTGAACGAGGAACAACTTTGATGCTAAAAGGTTAATTGGATTAACCAGTAGTTTTCTTATACAAAGCCTAAGAGGAGGCTAATTTTCGCTAGGAAAATCATTATACAAAGCCTAAGAGGAGGCTATTTTGTGTCTCGTACAAAGCCCGAGAAAGAGGCTAAAAGGGTTCGACCCAGTGGGGCTTATCGTTATACAAAGCCTAAGAGGAGGCTATTTTGTGTCCCGTACAAAGCCCGAGAGAGAGGCTAAAAGGTTGTTTTGACTCCACTGGGGAGAATTTTGGTATCTCGTACGAAGCCCGAGATGGAGGCTAAAGGGGGATTGACTCAACGAGGGAGTCTCTTATGTGTCTCGTACAAAGCTCGAGAGAGAGGCTAAACGGTGGTTTGAGTTGAGTGACAGATCCAATATACTGATTTTAAAAGAGAAAATCAGTTCTTATATGAGCATCACTGTACTCAGGGATTTGATTTGAGGATCCGGGATATTTCCTTCTCTTTGAGGAAACAGGAAATCCAAAGGGTATTGAGACTGTCCGAGTCTGCGGGTTTCCTTCCTATTTAACGAAGGGTGCTTGAGAATGTCTTTGAGACTCAAGGAAGTTAGACTGTCCAAGTCTAGAGTTTTATCTTTTGTACTATGCTTTGAGAAACAGTAGTAGACTCTATGAAAGGACTGTTCTATGAGGATGACTAGGTTCTGTTCCTATACCTCTAGGAGGTCGTCGGGACAATTTGTACGAAGCCCAAGAGGAGGCTGGAAACTTTTAAGAAGCCGACGGGTCCTTGTACGAAGCCCAAGAGGAGGCTATCATTCCCGGAGGAAGAGATCATTATACGAAGCCTAAGAGGAGGCTGTGAATACTTCTAAGAAGTCGTAGTGTCCTTGAATAATGCCCAAGAGGAAGCCAATGCTTTTAAGAAGCCCGTGGGTCTATCATCTCCTTTCCATTAGGAGAGATAACTCTTTTAAAGATAAAAACCACTGGTAAACGTGCGAGGTTTACTATCCAACGACTTCTAGCTTTTAAAGAGGGTTCCTTAGTTAAGGTCCAAGATTATGACCGTAGTGGGTACCCAAACCCCGAGACATTCAAGGCAAGCTATCCACGAGGAATAGATCAAGTCAGGAAAGTTTGAGAATTTGGAAGAAACTCAAAGATGCCATTCACGGAGAATACATTCATCTTGGGGAGTAGAGCTTCTTGAGAATTCTTAAGGAGGATAGCCGAAGAGAAGACTGTATTTGGTGCTCCTATTGGGGATCTAGGCGTCTATTTCTACGAATAAGTGAAACGGCGTCACCTAGTTCTAGACGTAGTTGCCGGGGAAACTCGAAATATCTATACTATTATTACACAGTTGATATGAGTTTATGAAAGGAGACTTACAATGAGCAGCCCCACAATACAGTTTATAATATGAAAGCAGTAAATGAAAGCGATAACCACTTACTCGGTTGTAGAGCTTCCATGCTGTTTGGTTAGTTGTTCAACAAAGAAAGATTGAAAACAACAGTATATTCAAAATCAAAGGAGAAAGTGCTTTGAAAAAGAAAGATTTGGGGCTTACAGCTCAAGGAGAGGCCCAGGGTTTTATCAGTGAGCGCACTATTTGAATTTGTACAGAGGGACTTATACAAGTGACTGGGGCCCAAAATGGTTTTCTGTACAAAGGGATGGGTTATACACTCTCTCAAGAGGCCCAAAAAGGTTTAAAGAAAAGAGTGGGGCTTATAACACGAGGGTAGGCCCAAATGATTTTTCGTTTAAAAATGGTGATCGCGTCGAGGTTTTCTTTTAACGCAGAGGGACTTATACAATAAGTGAGGCCCAAATGATTTTGGTTAAAAGGGGATTGGGTCTTACACTCTAATAGAGGCCCAAAGTGTTTTGAATGGGTCTTATAGCTCAAGGAGAGGCCCAGATGATTTTTATTTCTAAACGGGCGACGATCGCGCCGTTTACTTGTACAGAGGGACTTATACAATGAGTGAGGCCCAAAATGTTTTTGTACAAGGGGGGATGGGTCTTACACTCTCTCAAGAGGCCCAAAAAGTTTTGAAAATGATTTATGAGGGTTGAATTAATCCAAAAACCCTAATTTGTTTTCAAAATGTATTTAATTGAATAAAAATTCAACTAAAATGATCAAAAATTGTTTAACACATGGAAAACAAATTGTGATCTTGGATTAATGCTTCAAAAATTAAGTATTGACCTACAAAATAATTAGAAAGCATTAAAAGTTGCAAAATCAATGTAGAAAAAATATTTAAAATGCCAAAAACAATCAAAATATTAATTCTTTGCAAAAATATCAATTATATGAAATAAATAATATTTTTGAGATTTTTTGATAAAATAAAATATTTTAACATTTTTGTGAATTATTAAAAAAAGAATCAACTCAAAATCATTAAAACTCAGAGAGAAATTAATTTTTGAATCAATTAAACAAAATCACAAAATTCTAATATTTGAATTTATGAAAAATGGCGCCAAGAACAGCTGAAGAACACGCGCGTGTTCTTGGTTTCTCAGATTTGCGTTTTCTATCCAATCTCCATGAATACGTAATCATATCATGCAATCCACATATCAGTATGCTCGTCTCAACCTCACGATCATGTCTATGTACTTTAATTTCATTTAAATTAAACATACAACAAGAAATCACGAAGAGACCTCAAGAACCCTAGTTTCTGCATGAAGGCTAGGATTTTTGATACACGATTCAAACAATGCAATTAATAAGGGAAAACATTCCATGCATGATTATGAACATATGGCCAAATTATTGTGCGAGGAAATATGCATAGATTGAGAGATGACCAAGTATGTGCTTACCTCCAAGTCGTGACAGCAAGTTCAAAGTGATTTTTGATTTGGAGGTGTTACAGATGAGTGGTGATGATCTGAACAGCTTCCCTACACCCTATGGATTGTGTTTGGATGGTTGGACTTGATTGAAATTGGCTGGATCATTTTGTGGTACCTCAGCTGCACTTTGTTTGAAATTTTGAGCAACCAGCTGGTGATTTCATGAAATTGATGTTTCACAAGTTATGTGAGTGTTTGATCAGCTCATATGTGATGTATGTGAGGTCTGTGAGTGATTGGTTTGTGCAGAATTGCTTTCAAACTCAAAACCTGATAGCTACCTTGCTAAGAAAGGCATTTTTGCCAAGAGAAAGAGATTTTGAGGAAAGCATCTGTTAGATGGCTTTGGTGTACTTAAACTGACCACAATTGAGCTCTATTTATAGTAGAGCAAGTTTGTTTTGCAAGGAATAGTGCATGGCAGCTGGTAAGTAGGTTTGGCCAATGTTGGCAAATGAAAATCCAAGTCTCCTCTAGCCATTGACTAGAGGTTAGGGCACAGAGCTTTGGTCCCCTTGGTCTTGGATAAGTCTTGACTGATTTCAGATGAGAATGGCTCAGTCTATGCCACCTTGATGGTTCCATTGAATGCCTCATTCCAAATTTGAAGTCTTGTCCCCATTTTGGCCATTCTAGGTTCAACATGCTATTTCTTGTTCCATGGACTTTGGAGGCTTGGCTCAGTGATTGTCCCCTTTAGATTCAATCCTCTGAGCTGTCCAAGTGGATTGGAGCAATTGAATTTGGCTGATTTTGGCAAATCGACCAAAGTTGCAAATTCTGCCTTGCTTGACAGATTTCAGCAAGGCAACTTGGCAATGTTGTATCTCATGGTGTAGGTTGAATTTGGCAATGTTCTTGGCCATTTTGGAAAGCTCTTACATGATACAAAAACTGTTTGAACAAGTTTGGTTTTGATCTCTTTTGATTCCAAGTGAAAAATCCCCCTACATTTGGCAAAAAGTGAGGCAGAATTTGACTTAGTGAAAATTTCACTAAGTGTTGGAAAAAGTGACATTTTCACTTTTCAGCCACTTTGATCACTCCATAACTCAAAATCCTTAATGAATTGGAATGACTTGTAGTTGAAGTTTTTGTAGGTGATAATGAGGGCTACAAATCCATCTTTGGATGAGAGAAAATGGCCTTGTGGTTTAGGAGTTATGGTCCTCCAAAGTTGGTACCTTTGCCACATTATTTTTAACTTAGAAAAATTTCTAAGTTTTATGGTTACCCCTTTTACAAGTTATCTCACTTTTCTTGATTTTTCTTGATGAATCATGATTCAAATCATACATTAACATCATTTTAGGGTTAAAAATCCATTTTGGTGAAAAATCTCAAAAAGTCAAAGTTGACTTTTGTGCACAGTTGACTTTTTATCAGATGAATTCCAAACTGTGCAATTCTTCAGGAAATCATGTCCTTGACCTAAATCAAACTTGATGGGCATGTTCCATGGGTGTCATAGGGTATATTCAATCATGTATTAGGGTTTGGGAGCATGTCCTGGTCAAAAGTCAAAGTTACAGTTGACTTTTCCCTTAAAACCCTAATTATGGTGCAGATGAAATTGAGACTTGTTGCTCAAGCTTCTTGGATCAATCCATTGTTCCAAAAGGATCAATATGGTATATTAGAGACCCTTAAATCATCTCTTGAGGTCTTGGCTCATGGTTTGTCCCAAAAGTCAACTTAGGGGTGAATTAGGTCAAGAAACCCTAATTCCTGATTTTTGATGAATGCATCCCCTGAGGAAAAATTGACTTGATGCATGGGTTCATGAGGTTCCATGAAGTATATTAGGTTATGTTTTGGATCATTGCCTTGTGCCCAGATGAAAATTTCCATCTGGAGGCCCTGGTCGACCAAAACCCTAATTTGGTGACACTGTCGATCTTGAGACTTAATCCACCTAGAAGGGAGCAGCTTTGTGCTTAATCCTTGAAGTGGGAGTCCTTTTTTATCCAATGTGGATGCTTGAGAGATTAGACAAGTTGAATATCATGTCATTTCTTGATTGATCATTTGTCTAAGCACTCAGAGAGGGCTTGAAACCCTAATTTTGATTGTAGTGGATGCTCACCCATCTTTGGGGAGACTAATGAAGCATAAAGTTACATCCATATTGTGATGATGATTTTCACAATGATGGGAAATCTAAGTGGTCAAAATTTGGGGTATTACAGATGCCCCTATTTAATCTTCTTGGACCCGAAGATGTGAATGACGAAGGGATTCGGGCATTCGGGGTGCAAGAGGATTAAATATCGGAATACCCGAAATTTTGATGGTGGTTATGAATGGTAGCTTACACATTCATCTTCTTTTGTTAAGCGATGATGCTTAGAAAAGGTAAACTTCCCCTCGATCCTGGTTTCCTACCAAGGAACTGGTCTCAGTCTCTTTTGAAATAAACTTCCCCTCGATCCTGGTTTCCTACCAAGGAACTGGTCTTGGTTTCTTTTGAGCTTCCCCTCGTTCTTAGTTTCCTACGAAGAACTGGTCTCAGTCTCTGAAATGAACTTCCCCTTGATCCTGGTTTCCTACCAAGAACTGGTCTTAGTTTCTGATTTAAACTTCCCCTCGATCCTGGTTTCCTACCAAGAACTGGTCTTAGTTTCTTTTGAGCTTCCCCTCGTTCTTGGTTTCCTACCAAGAACCGGTCTCAGTCTCTGAAATGAACTTCCCCTCGATCCTGGTTTCCTACCAAGAACTGGTCTTAGTTTCTGATTTAAACTTCCCCTCGATCCTGGTTTCCTACCAAGAACTGGTCTTAGTTTCTTTTGTCAATAAACTTTATTGACAAGGGACGCTATGTGTAGCGGCTTTCCTCAAACTTCTCGCCGAATTTTCCTGGGGAGATGCCATTTGAGTGGAAAAAGTTTTGATGTCAGACTTGCTGGGGAACCCAATGTCTGAGTTGTAGAGTTGCACAAACTTCTCTGTTGGAGACACCATTTGCTTCTACCGGGGAAAGCGAGTCTCCTGAGAGACTGTTTTCATTTGGGATCTTTCATCATACTTTTCTCGGGATCTTCCCGGAGAAACGCCATATGATGGGGTCCTATTTTGAGGTGCCGATGACCTTTTCATCAGCGGTCCTTTCGGAGGAAAACTGGCATGCTGCCGAATCTCTGATCACGAGGCTTTCTCTGTGGATTTTCCTTAATCCGGGAAAGCAAGGATATCATCTTCAATGGCGAAGAGTGATGTCTGTTGAAGGTTCTCTGATCTTTCAGAGGTTCAAATTATCAAAGTGGCCAAGGACCAACTTCTTTCCAGAGTTAAACTGGAAGCGAGGTTGTTCAGACACAGTATTTCCTGACGAGGCAAGAACTGACAACTCGATTGAGAGGACTTCTACCACTAGGGGACAAGACTGACTAGAGTGATAGTGATGCAATATGAAATGTGAATGCAAATAAAAAATGCATGATGTATGTATGTATATGCTGACAAAACATACGCGACATACAGACTAATGGATGAACACAATTGGATACTCGGCCATCGCGGGGCGAAGAAGTACCGTTGATTCAAAATAGCAATTCCACCTTGCTTAGGAGAGATAGTCCCGTTGGGAGCTATGTTGATCGGACTTAGGAGATGAGAACTCGGTCGAGGTGTGTCAGACGAAACAAGGTCTCTGGAACAGTTGATCCTTCATTCAGGAGTACTGGCTTAGAAGGAGTACTTTGATTCTGCACTTTGAAGTCCGCTTACTTCGGGAGAAGCGATCATTGTTCTTCTGATGTTCAACAGTCAAAAGAAATTGCCATCTTTATTTTAAAAGTAGAAAAAGATTAACAAGTAAATTCATTTTTGTTTTATTTCAAGAATCGCTATTTAAGTTTAAACAACGTCGTTCTGTAAAGCTAAAACAAGTAAAGAATTACAAACAAAAGCACAAGGGCTCAAATTTCATTGATAAGACGGAGATCAGCCAAATGCGTGATTCCAAAGAGTATATACAAAGTTAGAAAATGGTAATTTACAGGGAAAAGGGCTACGTTGAAACATAACGACCACTATCCTTCTACTAACTTTGAATTCGGGACATCCTGAGCTTCCGTTGAAGATGACCTTTGACTGGAGATTTCCTCCGATAGATGATGCTGTAACTGCTGCTGAGGGACTTGCCTCTGTTGAACATAGTTACTTGCCATTATCCCTAATTTTTTCCTGGATTGTACTATGAGATTTCCAATCCATCGGGATGATTTTCTCCATGTCTCTAACTTTTTCCTGGACCGCCCTTTCGGGTTTTCAATCCACCGAGACGTTTTTTTTTTTTAGTTTAGGCGAAGTATTTCTTGACTACATCAACATTCGTGGGGTAGGCAAATTCCTCTCCGTCCATGGTTGCAAGTCTCAAGTCGCCGGCTGAGAAAGCTTTCGTGACCACATAGGGGCCATCATAATTTGGGGTCCATTTGCCCCGAGAATCAGTGAGAAATGATTGTATCTTCTTGAGCACAAGGTCTCCTTTTCTGAAGACACGAGGTCGAACCTTTTTGTCGAACGTCCTCTTCATTCTCTGTTGATACAACTGACCGTGGCATAGTGCCGTGATTCGCTTCTCTTCGATCAGGTTCAGGTCGTCGTGTCGACTTTGACACCATTCAGCTTCGGTGAGCTTCACTTCCATCAATACCCGAATTGATGGGATCTCTACTTCTATGGGGAGCACTGCTTCCATGCCATATACTAGAGAGAAAGGGGTTGCCCCTGTTGAAGTACGGACAGATGTGCGATAACCATGAAGAGCAAAGGGTAGCATTTCGTGCCAATCTTTATAGGTTACAACCATCTTTTGAACGATCTTCTTGATGTTCTTGTTAGCCGCTTCTACCGTTCCGTTCATCTTGGGTCGGTAGGGAGATGAGTTATGGTGTTCAATCTTGAACTCTGCACACAACTCTTTCATCATCTTATTGTTCAAGTTAGATCCATTATCAGTAATGATCTCGCTTGGAACACCATAACGGCAGATGATATTGTTTTTGATAAATCGGACCACCACTTGTCGGGTTACATTGGCGAATGACGCTGCTTCGACCCACTTGGTGAAGTAATCAATGGCTACCAGGATGAACCGATGTCCGTTTGAAGCCTTGGGCTCAATCATGCCAATCATGTCAATTCCCCATATGGAAAAAGGCCACGGGGAAGAAAGAACTTTGAGATGTGATGGCGGTACATGAATTTTGTCGGAGTATATCTGACGCTTGTGACACCTCCTCATGTACTTGTAGCAGTCGGATGCCATGGTCAACCAATAATACCCGGCCCTGAGAATTTTTCTCGCCATTGTGTATCTGTTGGCATGAGTGCCAAAGGATCCTTCATGAATTTCTTTCATAAGCATGTCTGCTTCTGGTCTGTCGACACATCGGAGCAAAACCATGTCAAAATTTCTCTTATAAAGAGTGTCACCGCTCAGGAAGACGTTTCCAGCCAATCTTCTGAGGGTCTTTCTATCTTTTCTGAGTGCCCCAGATAGGTACTCTTGTTTATGAAGGAAGCATTTGATATCGTGATACCAAGGTCTGTCATCTATGACTGCTTCAATCGCGAAGATGTAAGCGGGCCGTTCAAGGAGCATTATGTCGATCTTAGGTATGTCATTCCATCGACCTACACTAATCATGGAAGAGAGAGTGGCTAAGGCGTTAGCCATGTGATTCTCATCACGAGGGATGTGATGAAAGTCGACTCTGTTGAAGAAGGGTAACAACCTCCTTGCGTAGTCTTTGTAAGGAATCAATCCTGATTGGTATGTGTTCCAATCTCCTTTTATCTGGTTAATAACCAAGGCTGAATCACCGTATACGTCCAAGTTTTTGATCCTTAAATCAATCGCTTCTTCGAGACCCATGATACAAGCTTCGTATTCGGCCTCGTTGTTCGTACATTTGAACGTAAGTCTGGCAGTGAAAGGAATGTGGGAACCCTGAGGGGTAATAATGATTGCCCCAATTCCGTTTCCATAATGATTGACTGCTCCGTCAAAGATAAGTCCCCACTGGGAACCTGGTTCTGGCCCTTCACTGGGTAGCGGTTCATTGCAATCTTTCATCTTTAGATACATGACATCTTCGTCTGGGAAGTCAAACCTGATTGATTCTTGATCGCCAATCGGTTGATGAGCCAAATGGTCGGCTAAAATACTTCCTTTAACGGCTTTCTGAGCATGGTACTCTATGTCATATTCTGATAGTAACATCTGCCAATGGGCAATCCTTCCCGTGAGAGCAGGTTTTTCGAAAACGTACTTGATTGGATCCATTTCAGAGACCAACCAAGTAGTATGACGAATCATGTACTGGCGAAGATGTTTGGCTGCCCAAGCCAACGTGCAACAAGTTTTCTCAAGCATTGTGTACCGAGTTTCGCAGTCGGTGAACTTCTTGCTCAAATAGTAAATGGCAGACTCTTTCCTTTTAGTTTCGTCTTGTTGGCCAAGTACACATCCCATCGAGTCGTCTAGGACTGTGAGGTAAATGATCAGTGGTCTTCCTTCCACTGGAGGTGATAGAATCGGAGGATTCAACAGATATTCCTTGATATTGTCGAAGGCGGTTTGGCAATCTTCTGACCAAACGCAATCCTGGTTCTTTTTGAGTAATTTGAAAATCGGCGCACAAGTGGCGGTCATAAGGAATATAAATCTGGAGATGTAGTTTAAACGTCCCAGGAATCCTCTGACTTGTTTTTTCAGTTTTCGGAGAAGGCATTTCTTGAATGGCCTTGACCTTGTCAGGATCAACCTCAATTCCTTTCTGGCTGACGATGAACCCTAATAGTTTCCCTGAACGGACACCGAAGGTGCACTTGTTGGGATTCAAGCGGAGCTTGAATTTTTTTAAACGTTCGAACAATTTTGACAGATGTTCAATGTGCTCATCCTCTGTTCTTGATTTTGCAATCAAATCATCGACATATACCTCGATTTCTTTGTGTATCATGTCATGAAACAGAGTAGTCACGACCCTTTGATAGGTTGCCCCGACGTTCTTCAAACCGAACGGCATTACCTTGTAACAAAAGGTACCCCATGGGGTAATGAACGAAGTTTTCTCCATGTCCTTCGGCGCCATTTTGATCTGGTTATAGCCCGATAATCCATCCATGAAGGAGAATACTTTGAACTTTGCTGTGCTGTCAACCAGCATGTCAATGTGTGGTAAAGGAAAGTTGTCCTTTGGACTTGCCTTGTTCAGATCTCTGTAATCGACACACATTCTGACTCTTCCGTCATTTTTGGGAACGGGGACGATGTTGGCTAACCATTGAGGATATTCAGATGTAGCAAGGAAACCCGCGTCAATCTGTTTCTGTACCTCCTCTTTGATTTTGATGGCCATGTCCGGGTATGTCCGTCTCAACCTTTGCTTTACTAGCGGACATTCCGATCTCAACGGTAAGTGATGTTCCATGATGCTGGTATCCAACCCTGGCATATCCTGATAGGACCAAGCGAACACATCGGGGAATTCTTTGAGAAGCTTTATCAAACCTTCTCTGGCAGTTGGATTGAGCAATGCTCCGATCCTGATTTCTTTTCTCTCTTTTTCTGAACCCAAGTTTACCGTTTCCAATGGCTCTTTGTGAGGTTCGATGGACCTTTCCTCTTGTCTGAGTAGTCGGGAGATCTCTTCTGGAACTTGGTCGTCATTTTCTTCTTCAGCCTCGAATACCGGGAACTCAAAGTTGGAAGAAGGCATCGGATCGTATGTTTCAACGGGGTATAAAACAAACAATCTGCATGATGTGATGATTCGTGTTTAGAAGAGATAGAGAAAATGTAAGTGTGTGCAGTGTTTTGATTTTACTGCTTGTTTTTATTATTGAATGTTTTTTAGGATTACCATTTTCTGAAAAAGCAAAAAGAGAAAACAACAATTAATGCGGGAATTACAGAACGACATTATTTTTTTAATGAACAAGTCGATTCTTGAAACTACAACCCTATAAAACAAAACTCTGTCGCTTTGGGCAAAGCGAAGAGGGAAATTTACAGAAAACGAGCCCTATCAAAATATCTGTTTCACCTGGGCAGGGTGAAAGGTTAAGGATGGCAATTACTTTGACTGATGAACGACCTTCGGAACCTCGACGGCAACCCATTGGCGGCGAACTCCTCGGTGAATCACAAAGTCTGGCACCTTCCTTGATTTGTCTTCAGAAATGATGCTGATTTCTGGTGGAGCAGGATCATTGGAATCTGTTTCTTAGGCAGAACTGTCGTAGGAGGATTCCTCTGTTGTATTTTGCATAGCATTTGTGCTCTCAGCTGTATCTCCCCATCCAGTTAGCTGGATATCTTCGAGCCTGATACGAGAGCTTTCGTGAGCGGTGTACTTGACCATAAAGTCGAATTTTCCACTCGGTTGTCCCAAGGTGTCCCACACTTCTGTGGAACTGGAGGAGTCATTTCTCTCGATGACGTTGACCTCGGGAAAAGCATAATTGATGAATTCTAGTCCTGTAAACGTTGCGAATTCATCTTCATGTTTAGTAGTTTCTGAATGACCTGAGTGTTGATCCCATGACATGGTGGAGACATAGGTTTCTGTTCAATGATGCTCAGCTGAGTTTCATTACTCGGCTGACTCTCTTGCCCCAAGTTTCCTGGGTAAGGCTGCCACATTGGCAGGCCATCCATTGGGCCATAGTAATTATGGTCAAAGTTGTCTTTCATCGGAGTGTCCTCCTCTAATGAATTTGGCGGAGCATGGCATCCTTCTGGATCACAATCTCCGTAGATCATTTCGACATCTGATCTTCGTATAAATCTCGGACTTTCTGTAGGAAAGCAAAGAGGCATAGGCACCTCTTCCTGAGACATATAACCGTCCTTGTTAAGGTAGGACTTTCATTCTTCATCTGTGTCAGAGGGATCTTCCTCATTGATAGCATGAACTGTCTGAGACACTGGGTGAAGAAAACCTCCACTGTGGAAGAAGTTTTGAAGGGGATGAAGACTTTCATCATTGGCAGTTGTCTGGGTACAGGTCGCAGAAAAACCAAGACCCTTCTTTGTTTTATTGTCAATAGGAATGACAAGCCGTCCCCATCATGTCGTATCGGTACTCTCGACCGCTTTGATAGCATCTTTGTATGAAGAAATTAAAGTTCCTTCTTTGAACTGACTGTCCTTGCTCACCGATAGTGCTTGGAACTGAGTTCCAATAACCTCCTCGGGTTCCACACAAGTAGATGATGATAACTTACTCACAAGCAAGGCTTGTTCCCCATAAACCGTGACAAGTTGATCGTTCTTGATGAACTTTAGCTTTTGGTGGAGGGTCGAGGTGACCGCCCCAGCCTGATGTATCCAAGGTCTTCCTAATAAACAACTGTATGTTGCCCGGATGTCCATGACCTGGAAAGTGATTTGGAAAGTGTGAGGACCAATAGTTATGGGAAGATCCACTTCGCCGATAACTGTTTTTCTGGATCCGTCGAATGCTTTGACGACGACCTCGCTGACTCTCATCGGAGGGCCCTTGAATGATAATTGCATCAAAGTGGACTTCGGCATAACATTCAGGGCTGACCCTGTGTCTACCAGTACGCTGGCTAAAGCATCGCCCTGGCAGTTAACTGTGATATTGAGCGCCATGTTATGACGACGACCCTCTTCAGGTAATTCTTCATCACTAAATCCCAAATTCTTGCAGGAAGTGATGTTAGAGACAATATTATCGAACTGTCTGATTGTTACATCCTGTTCCACAAAGGCTTGCTCCAAGACTTTCTGTAGAGCCTCTCTGTGTGCTTCTGAACTGAGTAACAGTGATAATACTGAGATCTTTGAAGGAGTCTGTAACAGTTGATCAACAATGTTATATTCACTCCTTTGGATGAGCTTTAGCATCTCATCATTATTTTTCAAAAGGTCAGGATTACTGGATTGACCGACTGGCGGATCAGGAATCTCTGCCTGAAGTTCCTTTTCTTTGTTGGATTCCCCAACCCCTCGGTTAAAGATTCGACCGCTCCGTGTTACACGACTGATATCTGCAATGTTCACGACGGAGGGTAATGGAATTTATTTTCCATTCTCGATTATTGTTGCACCGTATTTGTAAGGGATAGCCTTAGCTGATTCATATGGTAGTGGCCCCGGTAGATAGATGACTATGGGAACCTTCTGATTTTTCTGACCATCATAAGTAACCTTGATCCGTTCCCGGTTGGGAACTTTAGATTCGTCAAGTAGAGGGATGATGGCAAAAACATCCCTGGTCCTGTGATGACCAGAGATCGTGACAACATCCTCAACTTGCTCGGCAAGTTAGTTCGGCGACCAAATGATGGGTCCTGAACCTGGATATGGACGAATTTCTCCGTGATCGACCTGACCCTGAAGAGCTGCTCTCACAAGGTAACACCCTTGGTTACTTTCTGAACAGACGCTACAACTGTCGTAGTTGTGTGGTGGCACCTGGCCATGCCCATTTTGAATACAATGTAACCTCACTAGGTTATCTTCCATTGATGGGACATCCTGACTTTGACGACGAGTAGGATTCCTGTGATTGATACTAATCTACTGAGTATCTTCGTCCATATAGATTGGCATCCACCAGTGATTTAACAAGTGCTGAAGTGCCTCCTGGACAAGGGTACAACCTCGATCGTTTTCGCAACCTGCTTTATAGTTTTGATAATCATGTGATATTAAGAATCCGAGTCGGACCTGCTCGGCATGTAACTCTACCAGGTTGGTATTCATTACGCGGATATCGAAGATCTGAACCATGTTGATTTGATAGGAGTTCCTATCATGGTAGTCTTGGATCCATCCAAGATCCATCTGACGCTGGAGGGCCTCTTGTATGAAAGAGCATCCCTGTTTGTTTACCGAGCAAATCAGACAGGAACTGTAATCGTGCCGCGGCAGATTATGATACTGGCTTTACCTTGAGTGCATCGCCACCAAGTTGACATTCATTGCACGGATGTCGTGGTTTTGAATGACGTTGGAATTCGTGTAAACCATGTTAACTCCACGAACTCGGTGCTCTTGGATCCATCCGAGATCCATTTGTTCCTGTAGAGCTGCTTGCACTACAGAACATCCCTGGTTGTCTTTAGAGCAGATATCACACTGGTGATATCTATAAGGTGGCACATGGCCATATCCGCTCTGTCTACAATGCATCTTAACAAGATTGGTCTTCAACAAGAGTACATCGTGAATTTGATAGACATCATTAGTCTCTTTCTCAATCAGATTGACTGCAGCCTTCTCATGTTGAGGCAGCGGGTTCGTAAGAACATTAGGATTCGTATCTTTGAAAGATAAGAGCCCGCTCCTAACAAGCTTTTGCACATCGGATTTGAAATTGAGACAAGTCTCAATGTTATGCCCTGAACCTCCTTGATGATAAGGGCATGTTTGATCCGCTTTAAACCAAAAAGGCGGATTTTCCGGAACTGAAAGGGGAGACTTAGTCTGAATGTGCCCCTTAGCCAGCAGTAACGGAAACAGTTCTGTGTATGTTACGGGTATAGGATCAAATCCTGATGGCCGTGTTGTACGGTTGTTGTTATATGGAGGACGAGCCTGCTGAAGAGGCTGTTGTGTCCTTTGTTGGTCAGGTTGGCTCTGCGCAACCTGAGGTTGATACATAGGAACAGGCGCGGGGCCGATAGCGGGAGTAACAGCTGCTACTGGCTGATAACGTCGCCTTTGCTTTCCGAGAGAGATATTCCCAATATCTTGTTATTTTTTCTTAGGGAGAGCACTACCGTATTTTTTAGTACCGCTCGTCGATCCAGTGTCTTTTACCAAATGTCCTTCTCGGGCGGCTTCCTCAAGACGTACACCCATGCCGACCATCTCGGTGAAATCACTGGGCACATTGGCAACCATTCGGTCATAGTAAAATGAGCTTAAGGTCTTTAAGAAGATTTTTGTCATCTCTTTTTCCTCAAGAGGTGGACAAATTTGAGCGGCAATTTCACGCCACCTTTGAGCATACTCCTTAAAGGTTTCCTTGTTCTTTTGCGACATTGATCTGAGTTGATCTCTGTCGGGTGCCATGTCCAAATTGTACTTGTATTGTTGGACGAAGGCAGTACCAAGATCTCTGAATGTACTGATCGTAGTACGGTTTAAACCCATGTACCATTTGAGTGCGGCACCGGTTAAACTATCCTGGAAGTAGTGAATCAGCAGGTCCTGATTCTCCGTCTGAGCTAACATCCGTCGAGCGTACATCACCAGATGGCTCTGAGGGCAAGAGTTGCCCTTGTATTTTTCAAAGTCGGGAACTTGGAACTTGTGCGGGACTTTCACATTTGGGACCAAACAGAGGTCTGCGGCATCCTTTCCAAATAGATCCTAACCGCGAATGGCTTGCAGCTCTTTCTGCATTTCCAAGAACCGCTCCTGGAATTCATCCATTCTGTCAAACATAGTTTCCTTCTTACCAGAAGGTGTCTGTGGAATCTGTCCTTCCGGGACAGTGTGCACCATAGGGGGTGGTACCGTGACTACGGTAGTAAGTCTTGGCGCCTCCCGAAGTTTGTAACCTTCAGGAGTCTTGAGTATGCCCCTGGCATCTTCGCTTTCCCGAAGTTTGTAACCTTCAGGCCCAGCGGCTTCTGTTGCGATTCCCTGATCTTCAGTGATCGGCGGAACATATCCTTCCGGGATATAGTTAACAGGCATGCCCCAAGGACGATCTTTCAGCATCTGATACCTAGGATCATACTTTTCTATGATGGGCGTTGAGGTGATCTCTGAGATCACAGTTCTTTGTAGTTGAGCTTCTGCCATGGCTTGCATGTCGTTACGAAGCTTTCTCATATCCTCTCTTAGAGCGTCGATCTCTTCTTTCAACTTTCTATTTTCTTCCTCAAGATCATCCATCCTTTTTTGACGATTGGCCCGAGTATTATACGAATGAGACAGTTTGACTCCAGAATCGAGACACAAACGTGAGATTCGTAGATAAGGAGAATACGTGATGTGAGAATGATGAATGCAATGATTATATTAATTGTTTTTAGGTTTAATCAAAATAAACTTCGACAATTAGATTGCAAATATCAAACGGTGGGGAAACCCTTTTTTATTGAATTCCAAAGGATTACAGAAATGGAAATACAATAGATTACAAAGTGCAGAAACAGAAACCTAAACTAATGGGTCCCGAGTCCTATTCTTTGACCGGGGTGCTTGGGTCGTTGTCGGGTTGTCATTCCTTTGCCAGGTGAAAGGAGCGAGCAAATTCCTTTGGTCATCTTGATTCTCTACAGCATGCTGCTCCAAAATTTCAATCAGAGCATCTTTCTCTTTTAGTAGTTGCTGTATTTGGATACACTCTACGTCGAGGGTGCGGTACTTGTTCTTCCAAGATCTTCTCTCCTTTTGAACTTTGTTGAGAGTAACCTGAAGCCTTTCAGTTTCCGTCATGAAGTACATGACAATTTCCCTCGGCGGAAGAATTCTGTAACGAGGATAAGGCATCTTTAGCTTGAGAGCTCTAGTTTGTACCCAATGGAGATAAGGCTCCACCGAGACACAGTCCGGTTTTCCCAGAGACTCTCGTCCTTTCTTATGAACCTGTTTCCAAGCATGCACTATTTCCATCTTTAGTGCTCTGTCATTTTCTCCTTCTTTGAAGAAAAGACCTTCCAGATAAACACCCAGTGGGATGTGTCTCATCGGGTATCCAAATTGACGAAGAACTAATATCGGATGATAGTTAATTCCTCCTTTAGTTCCTATGAGGGGTACGCTGGGGAAGTTTCCACAACGGTCAATGATTCTGATTCCCTCATAAATCCTATTACACCAATCTATATCAGAGTTGGTAAGAGACATGATCTTTTGCGACCAACGTAAGACACTCTTGCAATCCCAAAAAGTAGCAGACTTGGGCAAGTGTGAGATAAACCATTGGTAGAGCAAAGGTACACAGCATGTGATCTCTCCTCCGATGTACAAATTTCCCAAGTGTACAGAATGATACGCATCTGCGAGCAAAGTCGGCACAGGGTTTCCAATGAGAAAAACCTTAATAGCGTTGATATCGACGAAGTTATTGATGTTAGGAAACAAAAATAACCCGTAGGTGAGCAAGACAAAGATGCTTTCAAAAGCAGTCTCGTTCCCTATACTAGTGAAGTACAGAGCTTTCTTTGTCAAGAACTGGGCTGGCAAACCTTGGATGCCACCCTTAGTGGTCATGTGAGTCCTGACCTCAGACTCGTCCAAATGAATTGCTATTGCAATAGTCTGATTCTTTGGAATTTCTTCCAGTCCAGAAAATGGAGCTCTATCAGTGATATATAAATCAGTCAGATGAGAATACTCCTCCAGCGTTAGTGCAAGCTGGTAATCCGGGAATGTGAAACAGTGATAAACCGGATCGTAGAACTGAATGAGCGCGTCCATGATCCCCTTAATCACATGGACTCTTAACAGTGGTAGCAAACCACCGTGCTTGGCTCTGAAAGCCTCTGGGTTAACGATCATCCTCGCTAACTTTCTCAAATCCCCTAGTTTTGGAACCTTGAAAGTATACTGGTGAGTTCTCCTTCTACCGAAATCCATTAATGCAATTTTTTTCTCTGATATTTGCAATCACAGTCTTAGTTTAATTTGAAAAATAGAGAGACTAGAAGAGAAAGTTTTTTGAATGTTTTAATGTTTTATTAAATGGATGCATGAATGCAACACACAAAAACATATAAAAAACATGGGGTCAAAGGGTCGTTGTCATGAAGTCAAGGCTCTACCCATCCCCAAAGGTTTATACTAGGGTGATTTTTGTACCTGTACTCATTATCATCAGCTCCTCCCAGGAAAGCAAGACAACAAGCGGATCGCCCGCGAGTTGTGTGCAATCTTAGAGTAAGTGCTATTCACCGAGAATAGATCACCAGCCTCAAATGAGGGTAGTATCGCGTAACAGCTATTTCCGATAGCTTCCGCACTACGAAAGGGTTTGGCTTTTCTAGGTGTATACTCATTCTCACCACATGCGGCATCACACGCATTCCCATTAGCAGAAAAATAAACACGTATAGCAATTAGGAAAAGCAATATATATATTTGTCCTAATCATCCTAGACTTATAAAGCTATGAATCCTAAGTTCTTGACAGAAATGGGTTCCCCGGCAGAAGCCCCAATCTGTGGTATCAACCAAAGAGGTGAAAAGGAGGAAAAAGGAAAGAAGCTGAAGAGATGGGCCCCACGGTGGGCGCCACTTTTTCTGTTGGTGGCCACCGCCATGAAAATGACTTACCCAAGGTTTAAATCGTAAGAAAGAAAGAACCGGCCCCACGGTGGGCGCCACTTTTTCTGTTGGCGGCCACCGCCATGAAAATGACTTACACAAGGTTTAAATCGTAAGAAAGAAAGAACCGGCCCCACGGTGGGCGCCACTTTTTCTGTAGCGAGCGATTTTGGACGCGGTTCTTAAGCGTTGGTCGCTCTCTGCGGTTGAGCTTAAAACTACAGGTCGATTCATTTTTTATCCTATTGTGAGTTGAATAAGGAAGGGAAATAGATGTCTCCAATTAACCCTGCTTGCATACTGAGTTTAAACAGCGGTCTGTTAGGTTACGGATGCTATCAATGTGGGGGGCCTTTGTACTGGTTATTTGTGTTTTCGCCAATACTGTCTTCTTTCTTTCTAGGAATTTCTAGCAGGGAACAAGGATTAGGGTGTTAGGACTGATGCTTTTGAATTACTGCTTTTGATTGATGGAGATATGGGAATTGGTTTTTTTTTTGTTGATTGCACTCGCTAAGATCTTTTCTTTCGATCTTATGCCTATGTATTCCCGTTTACCGAAACAGGGAAATCAGAGCGTTCGTAATTCCTCCTATTCTATGGGAGGAAATTGGTTTTTGGTGTCTTGTTCAAAGCCCAAGACGTGAAGCGAAAGGTGATTTGTATCTTTTTCAAAGCCCAAGATGTGAAGCTGAAAGGTCTATTTGTGTCTTGTTCAAAGCCCAAGACGTGAAGCTGAAAGACCTCGACTTTAGAGAGAATTAGTCATCTCTAAAGAGGGGAGAAGTAGAATTACTTTAACTGGGATACGCGGATCCGAGCAATGCCATAATTTCCGAAGAAAGGGTTTTAACCTGAAGGAGAAGACTTTAACTCAGTGTAGAGCAATGCCATCTTTCCTTAGGAATTTCTCATGCTAAAAGAGGGACAGTGGCATGGATGTAGATGATCCAGAGGCTTGCCGCTTACAGCGATTAGATGAAGGGAAAGGAGTTGTTGATGTTTGTGTACTGTGAACGAGGCACAACTTTGATGCTAAAAGGTTAATTGGATTAACCAGTAGTTTTCTTATACAAAGCCTAAGAGGAGGCTAATTTTCGCTAGGAAAATCATTATACAAAGCCTAAGAGGAGGCTATTTTGTGTCTCGTACAAAGCCCGAGAAAGAGGCTAAAAGGGTTCGACCCAGTGGGGCATATCGTTATACAAAGCCTAAGAGGAGGCTATTTTGTGTCCCGTACAAAGCCCGAGAGAGAGGCTAAAAGGTTGTTTTTACTCCACTGGGGAGAATTTTGGTATCTCGTACGAAGCCCGAGATGGAGGCTAAAGGGGGATTAACTCAACGAGGGAGTCTCTTATGTGTCTCGTACAAAGCCTGAGAGAGAGGCTAAACGGTGGTTTGAGTTGAGTGACAGATCCAATATACTAATTTTAAAAGAGAAAATCAGTTCTTATATGAGCATCACTGTACTCAGGGATTTGATTTGAGGATCAGGGATATTTCCTTCTCTTTGAGGAAACAGGAAATCCAAAGGGTATTGAGACTGTCCGAGTCTGCGGGTTTCCTTCCTATTTAACGAAGGGTGCTTGAGAATGTCTTTGAGACTCAAGGAAGTTAGACTGTCCAAGTCTAGAGTTTTATCTTTTGTACTATGCTTTGAGAAACAGTAGTAGACTCTATGAAAGGACTGTTCTATGAGGATGACTAGGTTCTGTTCCTATACCTCTAGGAGGTCGTCGGGACAATTTGTACGAAGCCCAAGAGGAGGCTGGAAACTTTTAAGAAGCCGACGGGTCCTTGTACGAAGCCCAAGAGGAGGCTATCATTCCCGGAGGAAGAGATCATTATACGAAGCCTAAGAGGAGGCTGTGAATACTTCTAAGAAGCCGTAGTGTCCTTGAATAATAGCCAAGAGGAAGCCGATGCTTTTAAGAAGCCCGTGGGTCTATTATCTCCTTTCCATTAGGAGAGATAACTCTTTTAAAGATAAAAACCACTGGTAAACGTGCGAGGTTTACTATCCAGCGACTTCTAGCTTTTAAAGAGGGTTCCTTAGTTAAGGTCCAAGATTATGACCGTAGTGGGTACCCAAACCCCGAGACATTCAAGGCAAGCTATCCACGAGGAATAGATCAAGTCAGGAAAGTTCTAGAATTTGGAAGAAACTCAAAGATGCCATTCACGGAGAATACATTCATCTTGGGGAGTAGAGCTTCTTGACAATTCTTAAGGAGGACAGCCGAAGAGAAGACTGTATCTGGTGCTCCTATTGGGGATCTAGGCGTCTATTTCTACGAATAACTGAAACGGCGTCACCTAGTTCCAGACGTAGTTGCCGGGGAAACACGAAATATCTATACTATTATTACACAGTTGATATGAGTTTATGAAAGGAGACTTACAGTGAGCAGCCCCACAATACAGTTTATAATATGAAAGCAGTAAATGAAAGCGATAACCACTTACTCGGTTGTAGAGCTTCCATGTTGTTTGGTTAGTTGTTCAACAAAGAAAGATTGAAAACAACAGTATATTCAAAATCAAAGGAGAAAGTGCTTTGAAAAAGAAAGATTTGGGGCTTACAGCTCAAGGAGAGGCCCAGGGTTTTATCAGTGAGCGCACTGTTTGAATTTGTACAGAGGGACTTATACAAGTGACTGGGGCCCAAAATGGTTTTCTGTACAAAGGGATGGGTCATACACTCACTCAAGAGGCCCAAAAAGGTTTAAAGAAAAGAGTGGGGCTTATAACACGAGGGTAGGCCCAAATGATTTTTCGTTTAAAAATGGTGATCGCGCCGAGGTTTTCTTTTAACGCAGAGGGACTTATACAATAAGTGAGGCCCAAATGATTTTGGTTAAAAGGGGATTGGGTCTTACACTCTAATAGAGGCCCAAAGTGTTTTGAATGGGTCTTATAGCTCAAGGAGAGGCCCAGATGATTTTTATTTCTAAACGGGCGACGATCGCGCCGTTTACTTGTACAGAGGGACTTATACAATGAGTGAGGCCCAAAATGTTTTTGTACAAGGGGGGATGGGTCTTACACTCTCTCAAGAGGCCCAAAAAGTTTTGAAAATGATTTATGAGGGTTGAATTAATCCAAAAACCCTAATTTGTTTTCAAAATGTATTTAATTGAATAAAAATTCAACTAAAATGATCAAAAATTGTTTAACACATGGAAAACAAATTGTGATCTTGGATTAATGCTTCAAAAATTAAGTATTGACCTACAAAATAATTAGAAAGCATTAAAAGTTGCAAAATCAATGTAGAAAAAATATTTAAAATGCCAAAAACAATCAAAATATTAATTCTTTGCAAAAATATCAATTATATGAAATAAATAATATTTTTGAGATTTTTTGATAAAATAAAATATTTTAACATTTTTGTGAATTATTAAAAAAAGAATCAACTCAAAATCATTAAAACTCAGAGAGAAATTAATTTTTGAATCAATTAAACAAAATCACAAAATTCAAATATTTGAATTTATGAAAAATGGCGCCAAGAACAGCTGAAGAACACGCGCGTGTTCTTGGTTTCTCAGATTTGCGTTTTCTATCCAATCTCCATGAATACGTAATCATATCATGCAATCCACATATCATTATGCTCGTCTCAACCTCACGATCATGTCTATGTGCTTTAATTTCATTTAAATTAAACATACAACAAGAAATCACGAAGAGACCTCAAGAACCCTAGTTTCTGCATGAAGGCTGGGATTTTTGATACACGATTCAAACAATGCAATTAATTGAGGGAAAACATTCCATGCATGATTATGAACATATGGCCAAATTATTGTGCGAGGAAATATGCATAGATTGAGAGATGACCAAGTATGTGCTTACCTCCAAGTCGTGACAGCAAGTTCAAAGTGATTTTTGATTTGGAGGTGTTACAGATGAGTGGTGATGATCTGAACAGCTTCCCTACACCCTATGGATTGTGTTTGGATGGTTGGACTTGATTGAAATTGGCTAGATCATTTTGTGGTACCTCAGCTGCACTTTGTTTGAAATTTTGAGCAACCAGCTGGTGATTTCATGAAATTGATGTTTCACAAGTTATGTGAGTGTTTGATCAGCTCATATGTGATGTATGTGAGGTCTGTGAGTGATTGGTTTGTGCAGAATTGCTTTCAAACTCAAAACCTGATAGTTACCTTGCTAAGAAAGGCATTTTTGCCAAGAGAAAGAGATTTTGAGGAAAGCATCTGTTAGATGGATTTGGTGTACTTAAACTGACCACAATTGAGCTCTATTTATAGTAGAGCAAGTTTGTTTTGCAAGGAATAGTGCATGGCAGCTGGTAAGTAGGTTTGGCCAATGTTGGCAAATGAAAATCCAAGTCTCCTCTAGCCATTGACTAGAGGTTAGGGCACAGAGCTTTGGTCCCCTTGGTCTTGGATAAGTCTTGACTGATTCCAGATGAGAATGGCTCAGTCTATGCCACCTTGATGGTTCCATTGAATGCCTCATTCCAAATTTGAAGTCTTGTCCCCATTTTGGCCATTCTAGGTTCAACATGTTATTTCTTGTTCCATGGACTTTGGAGGCTTGGCTCAGTGATTGTCCCCTTTAGATTCAATCCTCTGAGGTGTCCAAGTGGATTGGAGCAATTGAATTTGGCTGATTTTGGCAAATCGACCAAAGTTGCAAATTCTGCCTTGCTTGACAGATTTCAGCAAGGCAACTTGGCAATGTTGTATCTCATGGTGTAGGTTGAATTTGGCAATGTTCTTGGCCATTTTGGAAAGCTCTTACATGATACAAAAACTGTTTGAACAAGTTTGGCTTTGATCTCTTTTGATTCCAAGTGAAAAATCCCCCTACATTTGGCAAAAAGTGAGGCAGAATTTGACTTAGTGAAAATTTCACTAAGTGTTGGAAAAAGTGACATTTTCACTTTTCAGCCACTTTGATCACTCCATAACTCAAAATCCTTAATGAATTGGAATGACTTGTAGTTGAAGTTTTTGTAGGTGATAATGAGGGCTACAAATCCATCTTTGGATGAGAGAAAATGGCCTTGTGGTTTAGGAGTTATGGTCCTCCAAAGTTGGTACCTTTGCCACTTTATTTTTAACTTAGAAAAATTTCTAAGTTTTATGGTTACCCCTTTTACAAGTTATCTCACTTTTCTTGATTTTTCTTGATGAATGATGATTCAAATCATACATTAACATCATTTTAGGGTTAAAAATCCATTTTGGTGAAAAATCTCAAAAAGTCAAAGTTGACTTTTGTGCACAGTTGACTTTTTATCAAATGAATTCCAAACTGTGCAATTCTTCAGGAAATCATGTCCTTGACCTAAATCAAACTTGATGGGCATGTTCCATGGGTGTCATAGGGTATATTCAATCATGTATTAGGGTTTGGGAGCATGTCCTGGTCAAAAGTCAAAGTTACAGTTGACTTTTCCCTTAAAACCCTAATTGTGGTGCAGATGAAATTGAGACTTGTTGCTCAAGCTTCTTGGATCAATCCATTGTTCCAAATGGATCAATATGGTATATTAGAGACCCTCAAATCATCTCTTGAGGTCTTGGCTCATGGTTTGTCCCAAAAGTCAACTTAGGGGTGAATTAGGTCAAGAAACCCTAATTCCTGATTTTTGATGAATGCATCCCCTGAGGCAAAATTGACTTGATGCATGGGTTCATGAGGTTCCATGAAGTATATTAGGTTATGTTTTGGATCATTGCCTTGTGCCCAGATGAAAATTTCCATCTGGAGGCCCTGGTCGACCAAAACCCTAATTTGGTGACACTGTCGATCTTGAGACTTGATCCACCTAGAAGGGAGCAGCTTTGTGCTTAATCCTTGAAGTGGGAGTCCTTTTTGATCCAATGTGGATGCTTGAGAGATTAGACAAGTTGAATATCATGTCATTTCTTGATTTATCCTTTGTCTAAGCACTCAGAGAGGGCTTGAAACCCTAATTTTGAGTGTAGTGGATGCTCACCCATCTTTGGGGAGACTAATGAAGCATAAAGGTACATCCATATTGTGATGATGATTTTCACAATGATGGGAAATCTAAGTGGTCAAAATTTGGGGTATTACACACGTCTTCGTATCGGAAGACGAGTATCGAGACCACACACTCTAAAGTGAGCATCCTAATACTCGAAGAGGAAGAGGCCTTCACCCAATCCTCTCTTTTTCGTTCAATACAAAGAGAACTTTATTCTCTTATTAAAGGTGTTTTGAGTTTTTTGAGAAAAAATGCCACTTGACGTTGGATCAAGGGTTTATTGATAGTTGAGAAAAAAAAAGTTTGAAGTGTAACGAACAAGGTTGATGGTGATGCACGAGGCAATCGACTTACAAGGGTGAAAAATGGCTCGACGTTGGATCGAGAATTTATTTTTTTTAAAAAGGTTTGAATGTGCAAATGAGATACTAATCAAATATTATCATGGTGTAAACGTATTGCACGGGAAAATCACACAACCAAACTAAATAATCATTACACAATTAGAACAAACTAAACAACACACAAAATTATTAACTAAATTAAATATGAATATTTAATAAAATTAATTAATAATTTAATTAACTAATATTAAATAAATATATTTAAGATAATTAAAAATATGTACACATTTTTTATATTTTATAAATTAAACAAAAATAACAATAAAAGGAGAAATAGCAAATAAAAAGAACCGAACAAAAAAGAAAAAAACACTTGTGGGCTTGTACTGAAAAAAAAAACCAAAAGGAGGGGTGCAAATAACCAAAACACTCTAAGCCCAAAGGCTAAGCCCATTTCGCTTGGAGGGTCCACCACAGACCCTCAGTCAACTCGGTTGACTGTAGACGAGATCCTGAGCGTTAGATCTAGGGCTGAGTCAATCCTGGCTCCATCAAAGGGTATTAAGCGAAAGTGCACGGTGGCGCTATGGTAATGGTGCGCATGGAATCAAAAGAGAACACATAAAAAAAACATGATGATGAAGCACGACACTTGCCAAAAGAAATAAAATGCTTGACACTCGTACCATCAGAAGAAAAAAATTCAAAGATCATTTTGTTCCCCTCTCTCTCTCTCGTTCTTACCCTTTCCTATTTTCTATGCACTGCTTCATCGTTGCCGGAGGGAGAACGGCGGCCTATGGTGGCACCTTCCCTTCCGGTGGCTTACCATCTCAAAACCAAAAAACCTATAACACCAACCCTAGCTAAAAAACACCAAGGAATACGAATCCGGCTTTACCTTCTTCAAATTCCTACCCACACAGCCGGATCGATTCTTCTAGAAACGCATAAAGAATCCCACTCAAAACCACTAAACTTCTCCCCCCAAAAAGTGAAAAACACAGAGCTAAAAAGTAATGGCACGGTAGAAACAATCAAGAAGCTTCATAAAGGTATTTTAGGAATAAAAGCGTACGAAAGAAAGCAATATACCTATCCAGGCGCTCCCGGAGTGATGATCCTCAAGGTAAACCTCTCGCCTCTTTATTGTTCTTCTGTTAATATGTTGTTGTTGTCAAGACTCTGATTAGGGTTCAAAACAACCGTTCTAGGTAGCAACTTAGGGTTTTTTAGTGTAGCCGTTTCTGATGTTGTTGTGTAGAAAACTTAGGATTTTTTCTCTGTGTGCTTGCCGACTTTCCCTCCTATTTCTGAAACAAGGCCCCCTTTTATAGAGTAGAATTAGGGTTTAGGAAGTTTGAAAATTGATGTGGAATCTCCATTGTTGCAAGGTCTGTTGTTGTTTTTTGATGATAAGAAAATGTTTTTCCATTTTGGTTAATGTCTGCTCCTTCTACACTCTACTGCTCTCCTACGAACTTTTTTGTCGTTGAATTGCAGAATCCCTCTCTTTGGAATGTCTGTTATTGCTTTCCTAAATTCAAAATTTGATTGTTGCTAAATTATGAAAACCTCTTTCCTATACCTTTCTGAGTTTTCTGCATATCTGACCCTTTTTTTTTGTTTGTTTGTGTTTGGAATTTCTTGGTGGTCCATGATTCTTAGTGACAGAATTTGAGTTGTTGATTTGGTGTATGGATGAAGAATGTTATGATATGGTTTTGATGTTGTGTCTAACCCTTGTTCCACTTCTTTTTTTCATGTGTACTCTTGGCATGAGTTCTTGGTTGACGCAAGATGTCTTGATCATTTGGAAGAGGCGAGGAACATGGCATGAAAATGAGGAACCTTGGAGCGAGATTATAGGAATGAAGCATGAAGTCCACTTTTTTTAGCCTAGGCTTCCAAATAAGATTAGGACTTGTATAACCATGTGTATATTGAACTTTGAATTCAAAATGAACATGTCACCTTGATTTGGCATTTTGTAATTATTTTGGTGCCCTTATGTCACACTTGGGTAATGAATCATGATTGAAGCCTTGGAGTGCACCTTTTTGGAAACGTAAACTTAAAGCGGTTGTTGTAGCATAACATTTCTAATTCAAATGGTTTATTCATGTGCCTGGATGCCTTGCCTCTTTTTTGAATTTGGATGGACATTGCACTTTAGCATTAGATTTGAAATATTCTTCACACAACTTTGGAGCATATGTAGAAATTTTCCATTCTTGAATCCAAGTGACTACCCTTATGATCAAATGTATGCCACACTTGATGTCTTGGTTAAGTGTAACTCTTGTCAACATCTTGAAAACCTATAGAATTATGTAATCTCAAAATAGTTTCATACCATGGCATAAACAAAATTTAATCAAGTGTATTTTCCAAATTGGCCCTTGAATCTTCATAGCTTGAATTACATCTCCAAAAGTCATCACCACTTGAATTCAAAATCGACTTGCCATGACCAAGAAAATCTTTGCCTTTCGAATACATCCCCAGATTGTGGAAGCAAAACTTAAGAATGAAACAACTTAATCCACCAACATGATTTTGAGAATACTTGAGAATTTATTTGTGACTTCCATCATTACTTTTGACTTGCACGCTAATTTCAAAGCTCAAAACTTGCATTCCTAATAAGCTCTTAACTTTAATCAGTCAACCTTTATCACAAGCAGTGAACAAATGCCTAGGCTACAACTTCATCTTTTGTGTCATGTCATGTTCTTTGCGACCCAAACCACAAACCTTTGAATTGACAATCCATGATCTCCAAAATGATATACTGCCTTAAAGAAACCTTGAAGATGGTAAAACCTTGAAATACGGAAGGATGCTTGACACGAAGCCCAAAAGTGACCTTCAGTTGAGTGGCCCTCATCAGGCTCTAGTGTAATGGGTGAGAAACCCTAATTCTCTTTCCATGATGCCATAATTCAAAACCATTGTCATGATCATAAACCTTAATCATTTGATGATCTCCAATAACACTTGTATGCAAAATGGACCACGACAAGAAGTCACTTAGCAAGTGCAATCCCTTTTTGCTCAGGTTTGATCAAGACCAACTCAAGTTCCCTCATGAATTAGGTTGTGAATGGAGATCCAAATAAACCAATCTCAAAACATAATTTGAGGCAAAAATCCTTCCTTGTCCTTTTCTTGCAAACCCGTATGCTTGGTATGTATCGCGGTATGATGACGATGAATGTATGATATGAAAGGCTAGGGTGAAAATGAGGGTGTGACACCTGCAACTTGTGCGGAATTCTGACACTGAGGACCAGTCCCAAATCATCCAAATCCATACCCAAGGAATTTTGATTCACAACCCCTTTTAATTGCTCTTCAATCATCCTAAATCTCTTATCGTTATCAATCTAGGGGCCAGTATCCCCACCTGGAATGGAAAATATATCATCCTTTTGGTCATCAAAGCGACGACCATGTACTGCACAGACACTATTTCCTCCTCCCACTATAGAATGAATCACAACATTCTCCACTCCGCCCGGAAGGATGACAACAGAAGGGACAGGAACACCTCCACCCGGAGGACCAACAGGAATACCATTACCATCAACACCTCCGCCCGGAGGAATGACACCATTGTGAAGGCCACCATAAAGGATACTGTCTTCATCAACTCTTGCGACCAGAGGCTAGACTAGAGTCCTTAACTGCTTTTGACCTTGAGCAACACCTTGCATTAACTCCATAAACTGAGCCATGCGAGCCTGCATCGTAATCATCTTAGCTTGCATTTGTTTTATGGCTTTTCATTGATTCTATCTGGTAGAGTATCGGTGAATGCGATGATCAGCAATCCTGCCTGCAAAGAGACAATAACAAGAATTCCGCATCCAGAACACCTGAAAAAAATGATATGCATAATATGAATGCCATGTTTGTCACTTTTTCAGGTATCCAAGAGTTTTGTCAACCCTTGAGAATGACGCGATAACCTAATGTAAGAGATAATCAGTGGCGAGAAGATATTGAGAGAGTAGATATAACAACAAATGACACTTCATTCATTTAAAGCAATAAGAAATCCAACTTAATTCATACAATTGACAACAGAGTGCAGTACACAATCAAGAGATGTCTCACACATATAGATCAAGTACATCACACAAAATAATGATCCCATCCAACAATCTTGGAGGTGATCATACAACAAGAATAAACAACAGAACTAAGGAAAGTCCTTCTGAGTAAGACAAGCTTCAAGGTACATGCAGTGTTCGATCCACTTATCATACTCATGACAATCAGGAAAAGGGATGGGGACAGGAGTATCTTCTGCCTCCTTCAATTGCACTTTGAGCTCAGCATTTTCTTTTAGAAGTCGTGACACACGAATGTTGCTTCCTCTGAGTTGAATCTCTGCACCATGCCTTAGATCCACTTCCTTCTCTATCTGAGCATCTTTCTCCTTGAGTTGCTTTTCTAAGTCTCGTATCTTTCTCTTGTAATCATTTTCCGCCTTCTGAAGTTTTAAACATTCCTGTCATTTCGTATTCAGACTTTATTCAATCTCATCATAAGACCTTTTTCTGATTCTCGCCCCACCAGAGACTTCCCCTTGTGCTTCTTTAAGCTTATGGACCAAATCCAACTTATCAGCTCTTGCTTTGAAAAAGTCCAAGTTGGTTGCTTGCTCTTTCTCCTACAATCGGAGATTCTCAGCCACAGCCTGCTTGTAGTACTCAGTCGGCACATACTCAGAGAGGACTAAAGGTGGTTGTTCTTGCAAAGGTTCCATCCTGTCATATGGCAACAATAGTGTTTCGACTCGTCTCTTGACCCACTCAGTGTAAGGAGTCATAGCAATAGCGTATTTTTTCCCAAAGAGGCTCCATCTTTCCTACAGATATTCGCCCACGCTTTTTCCACCTTTCTCAAATTTACCAGATCATTTTGCTTTTCAAAGCACACGGATTCTTCTACTTCCTTATCAGGAGGCTTCTCCTTCATAACATAACCCAACTGTAGAAGAGAGGGCATCAGGTTATAATTAATACAGCCTTTAGTCCCTATGAGCGGAACATTATGAAATCCTCCACAACTGAACATTTGAAACATCGATCCTGTAAGTTTGCCACATTATGTCGTGGGAGGTTAGTGCCATAACTCTTTGCGTCCACTTGAGGGTTTTCCGAGTATCCACAAATGGTCCATTAGCGGGCAGAAGAGATAGGAACCACTTGAGTAACATCTAAAGACAACACTTGATAGCTCCACCCTTCCCATGCTTGGCGTGGATAGCATAGTAAGTGTCAGCTACCAAGGTAGGTACAGGATTCCTTCCTATGAAAATACAAATCGCGGCCAAATCCACAAAATTGGGCACATTGGGAAATAAAATCACCCCATAAATCATAACAGCTAACAACGCGTTGTAAGCAACCCAGTTTCCTTTCTTGGCTTCTTCTTTTGCCTTCTTTATTAGTAACTTCACAAACAATCCCTTGGTACCGCCACTCGATTTCCAGTTATCATCTACCTCTTTGACACTCAAATAAAGAGCCTTTACAACAATTCCAAAATCCACTATTTCTGGTACGTCGACGAAAGGAACTTGATTTCTGATCTTGATGTTGATAAGGATATAGTATTCCTCAAGAGTAGGAGCCAACTGATAATCCTGGAAGGTAAAACAACAGAGCTCTGGGTCAAAAAATTGCAAGAGAGTCTGCAAAGGAACTGGATCAACTACGGTCCTCAGCAAAGTCAAAATGTTGCCATAACGATCCTTGAAATCCTTTAGATTATGGTCAATCACATAAGAACCCAATTCTTCTAGGGGTGCCAAAGATTCACGAAAGAAACTATAAGTACAAGTATTCCTCTTTGCCTCTTTGCCGGTATCCCTGTTACTAGCCATCCCTTGGTGCACACAAAATCTTGAATGTCCCTGGAAAAAAATGACATGCATATGCAAGTTATTTTTGTGCATCATTTTTTTTAAAGTAAATATGCAATGATGCAGTATGACAGGGTCAAGGTTCCACTGGACATGGCTAGACCGTTGCATAGAACCACACGACACAAGATCAAAAATTCGACATAGTTTCGGAACCACCATAAGAACCAAAGTCACCAATGGAACTATAGTCACCAACAGTACCTGTACCTGTAATAATCATTCCCACCCCACTCACGGGTGTAAACTAGGTCAGGGCAGGTCAAAGAGAAATGCAACATCGACGATTCATCCGAAAGCATCATCATATTCACACGAAAGTGTTCAACGATAATACTCCGTTTGAACCTCCACTGCTCGTGGCATCATGCTTGGCTAAGGTGGCATGACACCACATGCCGCCCATGGACCACTCTACTCCTAGTGTTCCTATGGATAACTCATATCATGTGTATTGGGCCTTTTACCTCTCATAATAACCCAACCCGCCAAGAAGAACCAGACAGTCCAGCCAATAACCAGTATGCAGGAAATAAAAGCGCAAGTAGGATGCAATGCAAACAGATAATCATGCAAAGCGGTAAAGTAAACACCCAAAGATAAATAAACACACAAGCGCTAGGACGGACTCGCATAGGGGATGGACCAACAAGAGGTCAATCTGTCCCCAACAGAGCCGCCAGCTGTCGCAACCTGCGAAAAAACAACCGGCGAGAAACTAGAACAGAAGAGTCGCCACCGAACATTATTTACCCCGACGCAGGGAAAGGAAACGATCGAAGAAAACCTAAAAGAGGGAAAGATATGGTCATCGCAACCATAGTCCGAGTTCGGGAGTCGGTTACTCGAGGGGAAGGTATTAGCACCCCCACGCGTCCATCGTACTCGATAGGATCCACGCTTGTTGTCTAATCAAAGGGTGAGTTATCCTAATGTCTACGGCTAAACAGAAAACAAAAAACAAAAAGGGAAAATAAGAGACTCGATAGGACATCGCCGTCCTAGGCCTACGTATTCCCTCGTGCAATGGGAAAGTCAGAGTCAATGTAGTTTGGAGGACTACGGGTGGATGGGGGGAATGTTGCTCGCCAAGACATCGCCGTCTTGTGCCTACGTATCCTCAATCTAACCAGAGAGAGGAAATCAGAGCGTCCGTAGTTCGTGGACTACGGAAAGAAAGGATAGAATGGTGCTCGCCAAGACATCGTCGTCTTGTGCCTACATATCCTCAATCTATCCAGAGAGAGGAAATCAGAGCGTCCGTAGTTCGTGGGACGACCACAACATAACAAAAACAAACAAGCTCGAGGAGTATCCACATCGCTAGAGTAGCACACATCCGACTGTGGATTCATGTCATCACAGTGGAAAAGGGAGATACCTAATAACTATATCATATCATCGAAGTAGGACAAAGCAACAGGGACACCTAGCCATGATATCAATTCATCGGGCAGGATGAGGAGGAAAATCGACGATATCATGCCATCGAAGCTTGCAAGCTGTAGGAAACAAGGGAGCCTAACCACGATATCATGTCATCGGGTAGGACAGAAGGTGCGGGGAAAAAGTAAATTGTGCGTACGAGCGAAAAGCATCAGCATCGATCAACGCGAGCTAAACAAAGTGTGGGGGTCTGATTCCTAAACCCTTCTTCCACTTGACGACTCGATAACAAGAGCGGGGCACATGTTCAAAGCATCAACGTGTAACGCGAGCTAAGAACGATTCAACAAAATGTGTGGGGACTGATTACAGGTCCTTTTTCACTTGCCTTCTCTGAGGACTTATCAGGGGAAATCGGTATAGGATGCCTCTTTTGAGGTCTTTGGCACAAAATTAAATAATCACAAACATGGCCTCCTATGAGGACTTCCAGACTTTCCAGCCAAGTGGCTCGGACTCCCAATCCTACTTCTCATGGCATCAAAAGCAGTAAAGTGCGGAATGAGATAAAAGGGAGAAGAAGCTATACCAAACGGATAACAATCCGTAGCAAAGGCAAACAAAGTAAGAAATCCAGAATACTTCAAGCAAGCTAGCATCAACAAACAAAGCAACTCAGAAATCGCATATCCAACATAAGCGTCAAAGCATGGTCGGTGTGAAAATAAATCACAACCGACACGTGGTGTGTATCAGACACAACCACACAATAAAACAGTACACCTGCAAGAAACGCAATCCAGATGATACGCAAGCAAGTATATACATCTCACAAAGTGAGAGACAAGATAAGTCTCATCAGAAGTGAAGCGGTATCCCACAAATAAAGTGGAATACTAAGTGGATAAGCACTATCGGAAACTTCTTACAAATCCTTGCACAAGCTTAACAAACACGTTAGAAACAACAACGAAATGCAACCGGAATTCGCACATTCAATTCACAACTCAAAAACAAGTAGCAACAATTAAACGCTAATGAAATGCCTCATAAAAACAAATCCATAATGATCAAATGAGATGAAAACATGATGTGAAATTAAGTGGGCAGTAGCAAATGCATCATCCTCAAGCCATAATCAAGCTCAAACTAAACAAGAATAATCACCAAGCATCATACTCAAGACTTGTATCAAAACTATGCAAGTATGCAACAAAATAAGGTTCAAAATGATTCACATGCTTCTACACAAGTAAAGCCATACAAAAGATAGGTCATGCACCAAGGGCCAAAGAAAATCAGAATCCAAAACATGTCTTATCAATTAAAGAAAGATCACAAAGCATCAAGGAAGTTCATGTCATCCAAAGGCACAAAATTAGGTCAAGAAGTGTGCACTTACATGCTCAAAAAATCAACAAATGAAAGCATCAACCAAAAATAGCAAAGTGATCCAATAAACTCCCAAAAAAATAAACAAAGACAAGTTTAAACATCCAATTAACATGTACAAATAGAATGGAATAAAACTAGTTCAAGAACATGCTCAAAGGTGCTCCACAAGTCAAAGTATGTAAATGATCGAGCAAGAATCGAGAGCAAATAAAACTTGAATGGCAAGTCACCTAAAGCAACTCAAACCAAGCTCAAACCAGGATTAAAATATCCTTGTATCATGGCTAAAATGTGACCCGAAGAATAGCCTCAAATGGATAAGCAAAGTCACAAAATTTCCTAACCCTAGATGAAGGGTATCATTGGAAACACATCCACAAATTAATTCAAAAAGAAGAAGGAAAAAGAAATTAAAAATAAAATAAAATAAGTGAAAAATGAGCCAACACATTAATTGACCAGAAAATCATTTTTGGTATTTTTATAATGAATTTAACAATTAAAAATAAAATGTAAATAAAAAATGAAATAAAAAGAAGAAAATAAAAGCAAGCACCCAGCCAAGGGGGTATGTCAACAATGTTCAGATCCAAAGGAAGTCAGCCCAACGCACTGGGCCTTACAAAGTGGAGGGTGCGAATAACATTGGGGACGCAGGCCTAATCCATTATGATTATATTACCTCAAAAATGTAAATCAGATTAAAAAAATAAAATAAAGTGTAACATAAAAACATGTGACATTATCAATCGGTCACCATTATTTTAAGTCACTAGCGGACAAAAAATAACATCATCCAACCACGCTTCGCCACACAATCATCTTCTTCATGTGCATGCAAAACCTAACATGAAAGAACCTCCCAGACCGAAAAATGCACCAGTCCGGCCGGCCAGCCACCGCCGAAAACACGTGTAGACCACCCCTCCCCCTCAGTTTTTCATGTATAATCCAAATATGCACTTATCTTCTCAATATTTCTCTAAAGCCATGAAAAATGAGCAACAAGGAACAATATCCATGGAACAACAAACTCAAAACAAGATAAGCCATACATCATATTACTCAGAATTCCAAGGAGATTACAAATCCACTTTCAAAAGTCATTTAAAATCACTTAATAGCCATGAAAAACAAGCTCGAAAGTTCAACATACAAACTGAAATCCGTGTAAACTAAAACAACATGCGCATAATCATTGCCTCTACATACATAGGACTTCAGAACCATGAACAACAAGCTTCAAACATGCATAACAAGTCAGGAAATGGAGTTGGAAGTTTACCTAACGGAATACGGTCCGTTGCACCTTGAAATGAGTCTAAATCTTAAGAAATCCTTTCCTCTTGATGCTAAGAGTTCTCAGGGAGAATAATAAAGAAAGAAAAATGAGAGAAATCCTTGGTTTAGTGAGATTCGAGAGCTCCAACTTTGAGTGAGAGAGAATGCTTCAGATCTGATTTTTCATCCAAGAGTGAGTGTCCAAATGATTTCTAGGGTTTGGTACGACTTATATACCATCTTGACACGTGAGAGCAAGTGTGTGAAAGTTTTTTGCACATTTTGAAATTTCAAGAATGAGAGAGAATTCCACACGGGCCAGCACATGGGGTGATACTATTTTCGTGCTATTTTTTAGTGAAATGAAGTGTGAGAATGTTGTGGAATGAACAGGCACGTGATCATGAGAATGAGGTCAAGTTGTACCAATTCTTCTTTCCAAAATTGTGCCAAGAGTGCATGGAATGTGTGTAAGAAAAGTGTGTGATGCTTGGTCATTTCAAGCAACATTCTGGCAAGGAATAAGGTACAAAAGTTTGCATGATGGAAGTACACATGATGCTTCAAAATCACGACTCCAAAATGTGCCAGAAACCAAAGGAAATACATGCCTTTCCATTCCTTAAAGCAAAATCGTGCAGCACCCTTTGTGTCACTATACCTCTATGGATATCAATCCAAATCGTGCCAACTTATGCCCAATGGAAAGCCCCTACATCAAGGAACATCTTTGGTGTTCAAAAGAAGTGCAAATTGAGCTTGGAAGATGATGTAATTTGTCCATGAAATTATGTATTCAAAACTGCAAAAATAGTCCAAGTCATGAATCCTACAATAAGTATGAAAACCTTGATCTTTAAGCAACCATAACTTCCACCACAATTATCCAAATGACACAAACTTGGATTCTTTGGAAAGAGGGGATTGCACTCTACAACATTCATGTTTGAGGTTTCTCAATTTAAGGCCTGGAAATCAATCAAAATTAGCCATGAACATTGATGTACCAAGCTGTCAAAAATAACTTAGAAAAAAATCTAAGTTTTCCAATTTTCCAACTTGAAACCTCCATCTTTAAAACATCATAACTTTCTCAAAAATGATCCAAATGGGACAAATTTTACATGGTTGGAAAGCTTGGAATAAGCTCTACAACTTTCATGTTTGAGGAAAATTGATATGGAGCTTGGATCATGAAGAGATCTTGCCTTGAAAGTAACCCCTAAAACATGAAAACTTGCCAAAAATAGTAAGTTCTAAAGCCCTATTTTTGCCAAAAATGGAAACTTTCACAAATTCTTGATTTTTGATGAATCCTTGAACATTTCTTGACTAAATCTCATCTATTGATCATATTTGGCTTGAAAATCATGATATTGACCTTAAAAAGTTAGGAGTTGACTTTTTCACTACACAATTGACTTTATCCCTAATTCTCCTGATTTTGGATCTTTTGAACAATTGAAACCCTTCTGAACCAAATTGATGGACAATATTTCAATCCTAGACACTTGGGGACATGAGGAATGCCATGGAATCAAGCCTTGCCCAAAAAATCAGAAATAAACTGATTTTATGGCAAACCCTAATTTTGGCACCTATGGTTTAGGAGAAATTGACCCATGCTCAAAATCCAAATTCCTCTGCATATGATGTGTATCCTCTCAAACAATGATTAGATGTGCCATTTGGTGATGGAAAAAACTCAAGAATCTTGCCCATTGGGGTGTTAGACTCAAAGATTACAAAAACCCTAACTTGAGAACTCAAGCTAGGAGGATGTGATCCACCTGAAATCTCTCACCAAACTTGATCAGAGGATAAGATGATGGCCTCATTAAGATGCCTTGTGACATAAGAACCCATTGTGGCTTGAGTGATGATGACATTAAGACCTTTCTCTATTTTGGCCTCTTGGACAATACATATGAACTTGCCTGAACCTCTGAAAAACATCTCTTCTATTGAGCTAACTCAGACACCTTGATCCCATGCTAAGAACCAATGATATGCACAAATGATAATGCAAAAAAAAGAGATGAAACATAAGCCAGTTAGAGGTTAGAAAAGTGAAGGCAAATTTTGGGGTGCTACACCTATGCTTTAAGAGTTTTCCTTGGCTCATACGAAATGTCAAAATCTAAAAGCTCCATGATTCACATCTTCATTCTCCCTGCTAGTATAGTTAGGAAAGTATATGTGTAATTGTCGCTCCCGGGATTTTCATCCAGGTACAAACGCAAAAGTGGCGCGGAAACAGAGTCGCCAGCAATGTGTATTTATCCCAAGAGAGGGAAAGGAAACACTGCGTAAACCTGAGGGAAAGGAAAAGCATGGTCTCACGACCAAGAGAAATGCGTAAGGGAGTCGGTTACGCGAAGGGAAGGTGTTAGCACCCTACGCGTCCATCATACTCGATGGGATCCATGCTTGTTGTCTCGATCAAAGGGTGTCGTCATCTAGAGCTCCGCTGCTACTGGAAAGGAAAAGGAACAGGTACGGGAAAGAATGAAGAAACGAGGAAGAAAAGAAAAAGAAGTGACTCGGTAGGACATCCTCGTCCTATGCCTACGTATTCCCTCGGGAACAAGAAAATCAGAGTCAACGTAGTTCGGACATGAACCAGGGGGGAGGTTGCTCGCCAAGACATCGCCGTCTTGTGCCTACGTATCCTCAATTGGACGAGAATGAGGAAATCAGAACAGTCGTAGTTCGACTTACGGGTCAATGAAAAAAGGTTTCGATCACACTGGGGCGAGAGAAAAAAGGTTCAGTTAACAAATCTCGGTCACACAGAGGCGAGAGACAAAAAGAGAGAAATTAGTTGTTAGTGTTTTTTAGACAGAAATGTTTTTGAAGTTGTTTGTAACTTGCATTGCACCCAAGTCTACAACATAGGAACGAATACGTCGCGTATCGTCCCTAACAGGACGTACGCTAAGTACCCTAGAAGAATGAAGGGAGACCCCCCATTATTCACTTCTCACATCTAAGGCTCATGCGCAATACACGTTTAACCTTTATAAAGTGTTTTATAAAAATTATGAGATGAGAAGAGAAGACTCAAGTCGAAAAGAAAACACTAAAGGGAATCTAATTTGTTCCTAATATTATCATGCAAAAGTGGCCCTAAGGTCAAGGTTTAGAAGGGGGTGCTACCTATGTTAGCATGCATGGATTGCTATCCTAATGTCTCTCCTACCCTCTGTCATACCCCAAATTTTGACCACTAAGATTTCCCATCATTGTGCAAATCATCATCACAATGTGGATGAACCATCATGCCTCATCAAATGCCTCAAGGAGTATTGAGCATTCACTACAATCAAAATTAGGGTTTTAAGCCCTCTCAGAGCCTTAGACAAAGGATCAATCAAGGAATGACATGATCTTCAACTTGTCAAACCTCTCCAACATCCACAATTGAGAAAAAGGACTCCCACTTCAAGGATTAAGCACAAGGCTGCTCCCTTCTAGGTGGATCAAGTCTCGAGATCGCCGGTATCACCAAATTAGGGTTTTGGTCGACCAGGGCCTCCAGATGGAAATTTTTCATCTGGACACAAGCCAAAGATCCAAAATACAACCTAATGTACTCCATGGAACCTCATGGACCCATCTATCCAGTCAATTTTGCCTCAGGGGATGCATACATCAAAAATCAGGAATTAGGGTTTCTTGGCCTAATTCACCCCTAAGTTGACTTTTAGGGCAAATCAAGAGCCAAGACCTCAAGACATGATTTGAGGGTCTCTAATGAACTATATTGATCCATTTGGAACAATGGATTAATCCAAGAAGCTTGAGCAACAAGTCTCATTTTCATCTGCACCACAATTAGGGTTTCGCGAGGAAAGGCAACTGTAACTTTAGCTTTTGACCATGACATGCTCCCAAACCCTAGGACATGCCCCAATATACCCTATGACACCCATGGAACATGTCCATCAAGTTTGATTTAGGTCAAGGACATGATTTCCTGAAGAATTGCACAGTTTGGAATTCATTTGATAAAAAGTCAACTGTGCACAAAAGTCAACTTTGACTTTTTGAGATTTTTCACCAAAATGGATTTTTAACCCTAAAATGATGTTAATGTATGATTTGAATCATCATTCATCAAGAAAAATCAAAGAAAGTTGGATAACTTGTAAAAGGGGTAACCATAAAACTTAGAAATTTTTCTAAGTTATGGAAAATGTACCACTAATGCACTAACTTTGGAGGATCATAACTCCTAAACCACATGGCCATTTTTTCTCATCCAAAGTTGTATTTGTAGCCCTCATTACCCTCTACAAAAACTTCAACTAGACCTAAGGCCAATTCATTAAGAATTTTGAGTTATGGAGTGATCAAAATCAAGAAATCACACTTTGTTCCAACACTTAGTGAAAATTTCACTAAGTCAGATTTTGCTTCACTTTCTGCCAAATGTAGAGGGATTTTTCACTTGGAATCAAAAGAGATCAAAACCAAACTTGTTCAAACAGTTGTTGTATCATGTAAGGGCTTCCCAAAATGGCCAAGAACATTGCCAAATTCAACTTACACCATGAGATATGACATTGTCAAGTTGCCTTGCTGAAATCTGTCAAAGGCAAGGCAGAATTTGCAACTTTGCTCGATTTGCCAAAATCAGCCAAATTCAAATGCTCCTATCCACTTGGACACATCTGAGGATTAAATCTAAAGGGGACAATCACTGAGCCAAGCCTCCAAATTCCATGGAACAAGAAATAGCATGTTGAACCTAGAATGGCCAAAATAGGGACAAGACTCCAAATTTGGATTGAAGCATTCAATGGAAGCATCAAGGTGGCATGGACTAAGCCATTCTCATCTGATTTCAGTCAAGACTTATCCAAGACCAAGGTAACCAAAGCTCTGTGCCCTAACCTCTAGTCAATGGCTAGAGGAGACTTGGATTTTCATTTGCCAACATTGGCCAAACCTACTTACCAGCTGCCATTCACTATTCCTTGCAAAACAAACTTGCTCTACTATAAATAGAGCTCAATTGTGATCAGTTTGAGTACACCAAAGCCATCTAATAGATGCTTTCCTCAAAATCTCTTTCTCTTGGCAAAAATGCCTTTCTTAGCAAGGTAGCTATCGGGTTTTGAGTTTGAGAGCTTTTCCAATCAAACCAATCACTCACACACCTCACATACATCACATATGAGCTTATCAAACACTTAGATCACTTCTGAAACACCAATTTCACAAAATCACCAGCTGGTTGCTCAAATTTTCATTCAAGTTGCAGCTGAGGTACCACAAATTGATCCAGCCAATTTCAATCAAGTCCAACCATTCAAACACACTCCATAGGGTATAGGGAAGCTGTTCAGATCATCACCACTCATTTGTAACACCTCCAAATCAAAAATCACATTGCACTTGCTGTCACGGCCTAGAGGTAAGCACATACTTGGTCATCTCTCAATCTATGCATATTTCCTCGCACAATAATTTGGCCATATGTTCATAATCATGCATGGAATGTTTCCCCTCAATTAATTGCATTGTTTGAATCGTGTATCAAAAATCCTAGCCTTCATGCAGAAATTAGGGTTCTTGAGGTTTCTTCATGATTTCATGTTTTATGTTTAATTTAAATGAAATTAAGTGTTATAGACATGATCGTGAGGTTGAGACGAGCATAATGATATGTGGATTGCATGATATGATTACGTATTCAGTGAGATTGGATGGAAAACGCAAATCGGCCAAACCCAGAAAAACGCGCGTGTTCTTGCTTGTGTTCTTGGCGCCTTTTTTACAAATTCAAATATTTTAATTTTGTGATTTTGTTTAATTGATTCAAAAATTAATTTCTCTCTGAGTTTTAATGATTTTGAGTTGATTCTTTTTTTAATAATTCACAAAAATGTTAAAATATTTTATTTTATCAAAAAATCCCAAAAATATTATTTATTTCATATAATTTATATTTTTGCAAAAAATTAATATTTTAATTGTTTTTGACATTTTAAATATTTTTTCTACATTAATTTTGCAACTTTTAATGCTTTCTAATTGTTTTGTAGGTCAATACTTAATTTTTGAAGCATTAATCCAAAATCACAATTTGTTTTTCATATGTTAAACAATTTTGATCATTTTTAATTGAATTTTTATTCAATTAAATACATTTTTGAAAACAAATTAGGGTTTTTGGATTAATTCAACCCTCATAAATCATTTTCAAAACCATTTGGACCTCTTGAGAGAGTGTAAGACCCAACCCACTTGTACAGAAATATTTTGGGCCTCATTCGTTGTATAAGTCCCTCTGTACATTTTCAAATAAACGGCACGATCATCGCCTTTTGAAAAATAACCCTGGGCCTCTCCTTGAGCTATAAGACTCATTCAAAAACACTTTGGGCCTCTAATAGAGTGTAAGACTCAATCCCCTTTTAACCAAACCATTTTGGGCCTCACTTATTGTATAAGTCCCTCCGCGTTAAAAGAAAACCTCGGCGCGATCGCCATTTCAAACGGAAAAATCATCTGGGCCTACCCTCATGTTATAAGCCCCACTCTTTTTCTTAAAACTCATTTGAGCCTCCATTGGAGTGTAAGACCCATTCCTTTGTACAGAAAACATTTTGGGCCTCAGTCACTTGTATAAGTCCCTCTGTACAAATCCAAACAGTGCAAAACCCTGGGCCTCTTCTTGAGCTGTAAGCCCCAAATCTTTCTTTTTCAAAGCACTTTCTCCTTTGATTTTGAATATATTGTTGTTTTCAATCTTTCTTTGTTGAACAACTAACCAAACAGCATGGAAGCTCTACAACCGAGTAAGTGGTTATCGCTTTCATTTACCGCTTTCATATACATATAATTGTATTGTGGGGCTGTTTCACTGTAAGTCTTCTTTCATAAACTCATATCAACTGTGTAATAATAGTATAGATATTTTGAGTTTCCCCGGCAACTACATCTAGAACTAAGTGACGCCGTTTCATTTAGTCATAGAAATAGACAACTAGATCCCCCAATAGGATCACCAGACACAGTCTTCTCTCAGGCTGTCCTCATTAGGAATTATCAAGAAACTCTACTCCCAGAGATGAATGTATTCTCCGTGAATGGCATCTTTGAGTTTCTTCCAAATTCTCAGACTTTCCTAGCTTGATTTATTCTCGGTGAATGGCATGTCTTGAATTTCTCGGGGTTTGGGGACCCATCGGCTTCTTAAAAGCATCGGCCTCCTCTTGGGCATCGTACAAGGACCCACAGGCTTCCTAAAAGCAACCCCGCCGCCTCTTGGGCTTAGTACAAGGACCCTACGGCTTCTTAGAAGTATTCACAGCCTCCTTTTAGGCTTCGTATAATGATCTCTTCCTCCGGGAATGATAGCCTCCTCTTGGGCTTAGTACAAGGACCCGTCGGCTTCTTAAAAGTTTCCCGCCTCCTCTTGGGCTTCGTACAAATTGTCCCGACGACCTCCTAGAGGTATAGGAACAGAACTTAGTCATTTGCATAGAACCGTCCTTTCATAGAGTCTACTACTGTTTCTCAAAACATAGTACAAAGATAAAACTCTAGACTTGGACAGTCTAATCTCCTTGAGTCTCAAAGACATTCTCAAGTGACCCCTTCGTTAAATAGGAAGGAAACCCGCAGACTCGGACAGTCTCAACACCCTTCGGATTCCCCGTTCCCTTAAAGAATAGGAATAACCCAGATCCTTGAATCAAATCCCTGAGTACAGTGTTGCTCATATAAGAACTGATTTTCTCTTTAAAATCAGTATACTGGACCTGCCACTTAACTGAACAGTCGCCATAGCCTCCTCTTAGGCTTTGTATAATGATCCTTCTCCAGTAAAGTTAGCCTCCTCTTGGGCTTTATACAATGATTCTTCCCAGCGGAGTCAAACAACATTTAGCCTCTCTCTCGGGCTTTGTACAAGACACATAAGAGACTCTCTCGTCGAGTCAATCACCCTTTCGCCTCCATCTCGGGCTTTATACGAGATACAAAAAACTCTCTAATTGAGTCAATTAGCCTCCATCTCGGGCTTTATACGAGATACCAAAAGATTCCCTCGTTAAGTCAAAACCTTTTAGCCTCTCTCTCGGGCTTTGTACGAGACACATAATAGCCTCCTCTTAGGCTTTGTATAAGAAAACCACTGGTTGATCCAATCAACCTTTTAGCATCAAAGTTGTGCCTCATTCACAGTACACAAACATCAACAACTCCTTCCCCTCCATCTAATCGCTATAAGCGGCAAGCCTCTGGATCATCTACATCCATGCCACTGTCCCTCTTTTATCATGAGAAGCATTGCTCTACACTGAGTTAAAGTCTTCTCCTTCAGGTTAAAATCCCCCATAAAGGAAATTATGGCATTGCTAGGATCCGCGTATCCCAGTTAAAGTAATTCTCCTTTATAAACAGTTGTGACATACAACCCCCTCTTTAGAGATGACAAATTCTCTCTAAAGTTGAGACTTTTTCAGCTTCACATCTTGGGCTTTGAACAAGATACAAATCACCTTTCGCTTCACGTCTTGGGCTTTGAACAAGACACCAAAACAACCATTTCCTCCCATAGAATAGGAGGAACTACGAACGCTCTGATTTCCCTGTTTCGGAAAAACGGGAATACGTAGGCATAAGATTGAAAGAAAAATCTTAGCGAGCACACTAAACAAAAAACCCAAATCCCATACTCCCATATCAAAAGCAGTAATTCAAAAACATCAGTCCTAACATCCTAATCCTCGTTCCCCGCCAGAAACCTTCTGTCTAGAAAGAAAACCGTATTGGCGAAAATACAAATAACCAGTACAAAGGCCCCCCCACATTGATCGCATCCGTAACCTAACAGACCGCTGTTTAAACTCAGTATGCAAAGCAGGGTTAATTGGAGACATCTATTTCCTATCCTTCATCAGCTTTAATAGAATAAAAAATGAATCGACCTGTAGTAAGCTCAACCGCAGAGAGTGACCAGCGCTTAAGAACCGCGTCCAAAATCGCTCGCTACACCCCCAACTTAATCAGAAATTAAGCAGAGCAAGGAATCCTACGGGATCATGTCATCGGACAAGTAAACACAGGATGAATCAATCACAAGATGAAATAAAAGCAACTAAGGAGTAAACAGTTTCAGTTAGCAATAATATCACACAATCACAATAAGAAAGAGGGATCTTTAGCCAAGGGGTCATATCAACCGAGGCAAATAAGCTAGGTGTTGGAAATAGGGATGCTCACCCAATGGTATCAAGAACCATGGAGAGCATAGTAAGAAAGGGGAAGATGTGAATCAGATCACATAAGCATCAGCATTGGTCAATGCGAGCTATAGACAAGGCGTTGGGGTTTGATTACTAAACCCTCCTTCCACTGACGGACTCAATGACATGAGCAAGACATGTTCAAAGCTTCAATCATGTAATGAGAGCTAAGAACTACTCAACTAGAATAACGGGGGTCGATTGCGAACCCTACCTTCCGTCAATTGCCTCCTTTGAGGTCTTACAGGGGGAAATGGGGAATGGGATGCCTCTTTGGAGGTCTTTAGGCACAATATCAAACAAGCACGATCATGGCCTCACTTGAGGGCTTTCCATACAATCCTACTTATCATGGCATCGGCTATTCCTACTTCTCATGGCATTTGAAAGCATTAAAGAGAAGTGAAGAGATAAGAAGTCCAACTAAACGGATATGAATCCGTAGCAAAGCAACGAAAGCAAGTCACGAAAGCACCTATAAACAAATAGCAAACCAAGTTAGAAACAAGTTTTTATTTACAAACTGAAATGGTCAAACCACCTTTGGAATGTCTCCTTTATGCACCTTGCACATGTGAACCAAAGACATTAGTAATAACAAGAGAGTGTATGTACAACATAAAGACCTAAGTCTAATGACTATGTACATTTGAGTCACATTAGTCAAAGAGTTAATCAACAATCAGTATCTAAATCTAAAATTAATTCATATTAATTTCTAAGAATTAAACTAATTAAAATCTAATTCTAAAATTAATTTCTAAAGTTAAAAGTTAATTAACCAAAGTTATTGATTTCAAAAAAAATATTAACTAGTCCTAATTATCCTAAGTCAATTAACTAAAAACAATTAATCAATTAAAAACATATCAATTAGAATCAAACTCTAAATTAATCTAAAATTCTAAAAAACAATTAAAAAGGATGGGTGCAGAAATGTTCCAGGAGGTGTGATCAGAAAAACAAGGCGTGTGGGCTTTGAGCAGATTAGGCCCAATGATTTAAGAACTGAAGCCATAAGGGGGGGTGCCGTGAGCAATCGTGTGGTGTATGGACCTATCAGTCTGGGCCCAACGTTTTTATGACACAGAGGGGGGTGCGGGTGGAATTTGGAGTGGTGCAAAGGAAACCATGGGCTGAGTGGCCCAATCCAAGCTCACAGGTTGAAAAACCATAACCAAATGCATCAGAAAACCCTAAGTTCAAAATCAGCATCATTCCGCCATTTTCATTATCTCCTTCATCTCCTTCTCTTTCATAACCATCGCTACCACCTCCGTCTCGCCTTTAGCCGTCTTCAACCTTCCTCCGTTCACCATTATCACCGTCCAACTCTTATCATATCTTCAACATAAACCGTCGTCGGACTTCTTCCTCTTCGCCTTCGCAAGACCTTCGTCCACCGCCTCGCTCTCTTCTCCGGTGAATTGTCGTTGCGGACCGCATCGTCACCGATTCCGTTGTTCTCAACAATACGCTAAGATTCACAAAACAGAATAGAACAGCGCACAACTCTCTCTCGGATCACTCAATCTCTCAACCACGATTCAAACCATCAGCACTCGCACACACGGATTCGGAATCAAGCAAGAACAACAACAAGACACAATCACATCGCGAGCTAAAAGCTACTATCTATCGATTCGCAAAAAAAGAAACAACAAGGAGGTTCGACGAGATTACTGACCGGAGACAGTCTAGTGCTTATTCAAATTGATGAATATCAACAGAAATCCAGAGGTAACATTGCTTCCATTCCTTTTCCTCTAATTCACCTCTTTTTATGCTTCTTCTGCAATTTCTACGAATCTGAAAAAAGTTACTGTTAATGTTGTTGAATTCGTAGAGAACTTCGATGATTTGATAGTGCTGCGAATCCTCTAAATTCTCGGTTGTCGCAGGTTTTGTAGATTCAAGCACGATGAGGGAAAGTTTGATGCAGAGTTGAAGAATTTGACAGATGATGATGATGCAGTGATATAGAGCTATTGCATAATGGAAGAGAGATTCAAGAAAGATTGAGGAATTGGAGATTCAATCTGAGGGAGAAGAGAGTTTGTTACGAGTTGCAGTGAAATTCTATTGAGAAATTTGTGAAGATCAACATGGAAATGAAGCTCTCCCCCCTCAATTCCTTGTGGCTGGTGTTTTATATGCAGGTTTGAGAGGGTAGTTTAGGAACATCCAAATGGAATTCTGTTATTCTCTAAGATCAATTTTGTTAGAGGTGAATTTATTCCAGTGCAAAATTAAGTTTCTGATGTAAACCTTTTCTTTTCTGTTATCAATCTCTCTTGTAATACTTTTCTGCATTTTTTGCTATGCAACAAGTCCCCTGTACTATAATCTTTTCTTTTACGATTTTGCATCCTGTTATAATGTGGGACCAACTATGTAATTTTGTCATGATTTGTACACCATTTTATTCACCTGCTATGCAACCTCACGTTAAGAGCTTTTCCTTACCTTTGGTAGTAGCAGCGATACGTGGGATTCACAGTTTTGGAACATGAATGGATTTGCGTGTGGCTATGGATATCCAAATGGTGGTTTATGACAAAATGGATAATGGGAAAATCAAAATGGATAACTGGTTTTTAAAACATCTGAATAATCAAAATGGATTAAAAAGAATGATTATTGAATGGATTTGTGATTTTTGAAAATTATTCAAAATGGGTTTAATAATTGAACTTGGATCTAAAAATGGATATGGTTTGTTTGATTTCTTAGCAAAATGAATATTGGAAAGGAATGGTTAAAAAAATGGATAAAGTAATGAGTTTGGATATGAATTTGAATTACAATGGATATGGATATTAATAAAAACTGGATATGAAAGTGGATATAAGGAAAACTGTTTAGCAAATGGACAACCAGATGAATCCAAAACTAATCCCATATCTTTTCACAAGCCTCTGATAGAATAGTCACAGCTACCACTGAACAATCTTGTCACTGAAACAAAACATCTGAATCCAACATCCTCTGAATCTCTGATCGACTGAATCCTGACTTTCTGAACCCACACCTCACATGGACCACTGAAGAATTTCAACCGATAAACAGTCCACAAGCTCACCCTTGAATAAGGACCCTAACTATCCTTGAGATGTACACCCTGATTCACACCAATGAAAACCTGACCCAATACTTATGATGAATTCTCTGAATAAAAAAAATGCCAATAGCAAGAACACTCTTCAATCCCATGTCTTAAGAACCAATACCATGATATGATTATGAGTTATGACCTTATGAGATGCAAATGAAAAAGAAACAAAAGCCAGAAAAATGTAGGGCAAATTTTGGGGTGCTACAGCTGCCCCTATTCAATCGACTTGGACCTGGAGGTATGATCGCAACGGCTTTCAGACATTCAAGGATACACAGAGATTGAATACCAAAAAGAACCCTGAAATTTGCAAACTGTAAGGATAACGAAATAGTGTTGTTTACGAGGACGGCCACAGACGAACTCGAAAAGGAAGACCGACCACAGAAGGGCTACCAAACAAAAGAATACGAGGACGGCCGCAGACGAACTCGAAAAGGAAGACCGGCCACAGACGAGCTACCTAACAAAAATAATGCGAGGACGGCCGCAGATGAACTCGAAAAGGAAGACCAGCCACAGACGAGCTACCCAATAAAAGAATACGAGGACGGCCGCAGACGAACTCGAAAAGGAAGACCGGCCACAGACGGGCTCCCCAACAAAAATGATACGAGGACGGCCATAGACGAACTCGAAAAGGAAGACCGACCACAGACGGGCTACCCAACAAAAATAATGCGAGGAAGGCCACAAACGAACTCGAAAAGGAAGACCGACCACAGACGGGCTACCCAACAAAAATAATGCGAGGAAGGCCGCAAACGAACTCGAAAAGGAAGACCGGCCATAGACGGGCTACCCAAAAAAAATAATACGAGGACGCCCGAAGACGAACTCGAAAAGGAAGACCAAGCCGAATGTGGACTTCGCAGGGGATAAAGTGAAATAAATTCTTCTGAGTCATGCCATCTCTGCTGAGGAAGAGAACTGGGTTTCACGAAATAAGTCAGACGAGAACTGACTACCAGACGAGAACTGGCTTTCATGAAATAAGTCAGACGAGAACTGACTACCAGACGAGAACTGGATTTCACGAAATAAGTCAGACGAGAACTGACTACCAGACGAGAACTAGCTTTCACGAAATAAGTCAGACGAGAACTGACTACCAGATGAGAACTGGCTTTCCCCAAATAATTCAGACGAGAACTGACTACCAGGAGAGAACTGGATTTCACGAATAAGTCAGACGAGAACTGAATACCAGACGAGAACTGGGTTTACAAAAGAGATTGGCCAATCAAAGGCAAACTCCTAGCAAAGATACGGTCATCAACCGACAGGGTGAGAGGTAGAATCAACGGACTTACAACCCACAGATAAGATGACTCCACTGGGGAAATGAGAAGTCTAAATAAAAGACTCTGCCCGGGAGCACATGTAGGATAAACACATCCCTCGGCGTCGCCGAGGATAAACCAAAATCTCCCGAGTTATGCCATCTCTGCTGAAAAAGAGAACTGGCAATGAAAATACCCTGAGTTACGCCATCTCTGCTGAGAAAGAGAACTGACAAACAAAATACCCTGAGTTATGCCATCTCTGCCGAGGAAGAGAACTAGCAAACAAAATACCCTGAGTTATGCTATCTCTGTTGAGAAAGAGCACTGACAAACAAAATATCCAGAATTATGCCATCTCTGCTGAGAAAGAGAACTGGCAAACAACATACCCATAATTATGCCATCTCTGCTGAGAAAGAGAACTGACAAACAAAATATCCATAATTATGCCATCTCTGCTGAGAAAGAGAACTGGCAAACAACATACCCAGAATTATGCCATCTCTGCTGAGAAAGAGAACTGGCAAACAAAATCTCCTGAATTACCATTATTCCTGTCGGGGAAACACCTGGCAAACGAGAAATCAAACCTGTCTTATGCTTTGAATGCACATGTTTGAATTTTTCTATGGCGTAATGCTCCATACGAAATGGAAATGCTACGCTTTTGGGAGGATGCCATGCAAGAATGCTTATGCAATGCAAAAGAAGCGCTTCAGCAAAATAAATGCTGAAGACGAAGACAACTCCACCGGGGACGACAAACTAAATTGTCCTCTGAATTAAAAGATTCTGCTGAGGAAGATTTCACTGAACGACTTCCTGATCACTAACTCTGCTGGAGATGAAATCCCAAAAGAACATCCACTCTACTGGAGATTACATCTAACTCTTTGAAAAGGAAACCAATACCTAAATCAAAAGAGTGCCAAATATCACTTGGACTTAAAACCTGATGGGGAGATCAACCATCGTTGAACAAACTGCTGCGAGGATTACCACCAAACTCTGCTTGGGGAGACAAATCACCAATACTAGACCCGCTGGGGACATCATTGGCCTGGACCCGCTGTTGGGGAAATAACTTCACCCTCATCCTGCTGTTGCTGGTGAGAACACGTTTCCTGACTGGCCGAGGGGAATAGACACCAATACTCTGCGAGGAAGACAACATCTTTGTCTCGAGAATATGCTCCACAAATCTCCTGTGGTGACAAAACAACATCCATCCTAAAGCAATCAACTTTAGATGCTGGCTGGGGAACAATCTTTTGTACTCTGACTGGGGAGAGTGACAGTCTGATGAGGATGATGAAATTTCCATGCTAGGGAGAATAACCCTGCTGGGGAGAAAAGTTAATGAAACCTGCCGAGGAATATCATTGAGCTTAACCGGCTGTTGCAGGAAAGAATTTACCCTGCTGGAGATCAGAGTGTGCCGTTGCTGACGGGATTACACTTCCTGGCCTGCTGAGGAAAGTGAGTACCAGACTCTGTGGGGAAAATAAAGTCTTTTCAAAGACATCCAACACATCTCCTGTCAGAGATACAACCACATTCACCTCAGAGCATTCCACTTCAAACTGCTTACTGGGGAATAATAAACCAACCATAACTTCGGCTGGGGAACACAATCCTCTATACTCTTGCTGGGGAGAATAAGTTCTGCTGAGGACAACGACCTTTCAGTGTTTGGGAGAGTAATGCTACTGGGGAGAAACAAACTTGTTACCCAGCCTGACCTGTCTCCATGGTCATAAACCGCCCTTTGAACTCTCCACTTGTCCCAGACCACCAGGTCTTAAAGGAAGAAATCATCTCAAGATGATTTTATAGAAGACCTAGCATTCAACTCCCCCAGGGTCTTGAAACTCTTTGAGAGATTTATCAGATCTCGACATAACTGCCCCAGACTGCATATTCCATGAAGTAAATTACCTCTAAAAGATTTGTAATGACTTGAAAATACTCTACCCCGGTATTCTGAACTTTGAAGAGGTGCTTTCAATTAATCGTCTTCAGGAGTGGACAACTTCTCACACTCTAGAGGTGGCATGCCCCAAGTCTTGAAGAAATTTTGCCCCTGGCTGATCTTACAGAGATTTTTCAAATCGACCTGATTGCCCCTGTTTGACTGCTTTAGGGAGAGTTTTCAATGTGACTGCTCCAGATTGGCTGCCTCTTATCACCATTTATCGGGAACTCCCAGGCTGCGCACAGTCTCTTGGCCACATACCCCTTGACATGACTGTCCTTCGGAGTTTTCACCATCTCAGCTTGGCGTGATCGAGCTTCTCAACTGATGTTTATTATGTAAGCTTCTTTGATGTCAAACATATGCGAGCAGAAAATGTTTATTGTGAGAATGACAATTCTAATGCAACACCCGTGTTAACCTTGAAGTTTTATTGAAAATGCGTCGCCAAGCCTTGTGAACGAATCACTGGCTGAGATGCGACATTGATTTTTGAATGGAAAACAATATGCACATGCAATACCAACAAAAATCTTATTAGCATAACTCATGGGAGTCAGGAACGCTATCTCGCTGAAGTACGCTTTCGGAATACACCCTATTTCAATTAGGACTTTTAAGGGTTATAACGTGGCCTGGTTCGCGGTTTTGAGAAAAAAAGAATTTAAGGCTCAAAGTTTATTGCTGCCCACCCACTCTTCGTGATGTTCTCCAGTCCTACGTTCAGCTAATCTGACACAAGCGCTCATCTCTCCAAAATATTTCATGATCTTTAAGGAATCCATGCACTGATGGTTTGAGACCTAATGAGGTTTTGGAGCAACAGTCCCCCCTTTTGTCTTTTGTTCGTAGTCACGCGACTTTGTTCTTGATCGAGGATTTTCTTTTGTAATCCCTTTGTTTTTCACTTTCTCATTCTTTTGCTTTTTGATCCCTAATTTTTGCCTGGACTGACTCTTTTGAGTTTTTCGATTTTGAAGTCCAGAGGGATGCCCTAACTTTTGCCTAAGTCGCTTGTTTTCAAGTTTCGAATTAGCAGGTTTTCTTTCTTTTATTCTCTTTTTGTTTTTTTGAACAAATCGTGTGACACTGGATTGTCTGACTTGTTTGAAAGGGTTATGACTGCCTCACTCCTTGATTGTTGATGGATAACCATTGTGGTTTCACATCTCTTGGCCTCCTGATATGTGAGGAAGGAAAGGTAATGGATCCTCAGATGCACACTCCTTTTGAAATTTGAGCACTCGGTCAAACTAACTGACGCCTACCCTGCCCCTGGGTTAAGTGTGAGGGTATTTTCGTACGAAAGAAACTCCTACTTCAAGGCTCAAAGGGGTTAACAAGGGTCTATCTCCCTTATATCTCCAGTGTTTAGGGATTGAAACAATGCATGTACATCCTCAACAGGGTTTTATCCGAAAGCACACAACCAGAGATTTTGCGTTTTTCCTTTCATCATCCTCCCTTAAGAGTTTAGGAAAGAAAATTGGTATTGTAGTGCATATAAACATGATATGAGTGCGTAAAAGTAAAGTACTTCAGGAACAACACATTTATTGCATTAAAATCAACATTCAAAACACAAACAAGTTTTTTCATACAAACACTATTTAAACAAACAAATGAAAGCTACATATGAAAATGCAGCAAAGAATCCAAAGATTGCCATTGTTGAGAAGACTTGACTCCGCCTGGACTACTAGCTTTAGGGGATGACCCTTGAAGTCTTCAAACAGATGAGAGGTCGACATGCACAACCAAGTCTCCTTCCGAAAAGGATATGTACCCTTTGTCAATCAATTGTTGCATTTTGGCCTGGAAGGCTTTGCAATCTTCAGTTGAGTGCCCCATAGATCCTCCATGATATCCATATTGCACATAGGGATTGTACCCCAGAGGGTAGGGTTCTAGAACAGGCTTCAAAGTCTTAGGCTCCACTAATGAATTTTGAACCAGGTGTGGCAAGAGTTGACTGTACGACATGGGAACTGGATGAAGAGGAGCATTCCTTCTTTCCAGGTTGTTGCGAGGCCTATGCTGATTCTGACGCCAATAGTTTTGTCGTTGAGGAGCATAAGGTTGTTGGTACTTAATGACATTAGTCTCTCCTTCTTCCCCCTGTAACGTTTCTTTGCACTTTCAGAAGAATCTGAAGCACCTTGAATTTTTCCCATTCTGCTTTCGACCATTTCTCCAACTAAGATCATATCGGCAAACTTTTCGGGCACACAAGGTACCAGCTTTTCATAATAATGACCTTGAAGGGTAGCCATAAACATACTTATCATCTCCCGCTCTAACATGGGAGGTTGTACCCTTGCTGCCAATTCCCGCCACCTCTGGGCGTACTCCTTAAAGCTTTCATTATTCTTCTGCGACAAGTTTTGAAATTGTGTCCTATTTGGAGCCATATCAATATTGTACTGATAGTGCTTAACAAAAGCTTCTACCAACTCCCTCCAGTTTCGAACATGGGACCTCTCCAATTGCATGTACCATTCCAAAGATGCCCCAGTCAGGCTATCTTGGAAGAAATGCATCATTAACTTTTCGTCCTTAGAATATGCATCCATTTTCCTCGCATAGGCCCGGACATGAGTCTTTAGGCAAGTAACACCATTATATTTCTCAAAAGTAGGCGCCTGAAACTTGTGCGGAATCTTGACACCAGGGACCAGTCCCAAATCGTCCAAATCCATACCCAAGGAATTCTGATTCACAACCCCTTTCAATTGTTCTTCAATCATCCTGATTCTTTGACCATTATCAAGTCGAGGGTCAGCATCCCCACCTGGAAGAGAAAACACATCATCCTGTTGATCACCATGGCGACGGCCATGTACTGCGCAGATACTGTTTCCTCCCCCTACTATAGAAGGAATCACGAAATTCTCTCCTCCGCCCAGAGGGATAACAACAGAAGGAATGGGAATACCTCCGCCCGGAGGGCCAGTATGGACACCATTACCGTTAACACCTCCCCCCGGAGGAATAGCACCAGTATGAACACGCCCATGCATAACCACATCCTCATCGACTCTAGCAATCAGAGGCTGGACCAGAGTCCTTAACTGCTCTTGACCTTGAGCAACACATTGCATTAACTCCATAAAATGAGCCATGCGAGCCCGCATCTCAATCAACTCGGCTTGCATCTGATCCATGACTTTCTTCTGATTTTGCTCAATTAGGACACGACTTAAAAAGATTGAATCTGCAACCACAGAGAAAACCCGATCGGGATCAAAAGGCCAACCTCAAACACCTGCCATGCATATGAGTATGGAAATGCAATGTAAATGCCATGTTTGAATATTTCCAAGGAATCAATCTGCTTTAATTCAAGCTTTTTCACAGAAGAACCATAAGAAATGGATGGAAATGCTCAGCAGCGAGTCTCAAATTTAATATCCCTTGGAAATACAAGAACATGTATTCAAAAATGATGATGTAGATGCAACAAACATGGGATCAAGGCTTCCACAAAGCTCTGGATAAGTGTTGTGCTACTGTCTGAATAGGTTCACAGGTCTGCTCTGAAGAGAATACCGAAACACCAGAATATCCGAATAATTAGAATACCAGAAGGTCAGCATATTTGCATAACCAGAATACCAGAATGCCAGGGTGCCGGAATAATCAGAATACCGGAATACCAGAATATCGGCATAATCAGAATCTCAGAATACCCGGCTGATAAGTTTGCACTGATAAGAGAACCAGAATACCAGGTAGGATGAAAGTCAAGGTTACCTGCAAACCTGTAAACAACCTGCCCTTCTCACATGTGGGTACTAGAAAGGCGAGGATCTTCAATATCACGGACTCTCAGGTCGAGAAATGATGATACGTTCACCATTTCTGGTTTGGCATCATCATCAATCGAGGAGGCCTCAACTGATTCCCCCCAAAAAGGATATCCTATAGCAAGTTCCCACCATTTGGTCCTCGGATCGAGAAGTGTAATGGGTTTGCCATTTTTGGTCTGCCATTATCACACCTCCGGAGGAATGTCATTACTGAGTCCTCGGGAATGGTCACCAGAGTCGACAATTCCTCCAGAGAATATCTACTGGCCTGTATAAAGCATGCAGTAGCAAATAGCTCCAGATAGAACCTCGTCTAGCTGTAGGTCTCGTGAACACCCACACGTGGCAAAACACCACGGGAGCGACACGCCTGCCCACGCTAATACCTATGTGTATGCTCAAGTCTGGGTAGTGGGCTTATCTCTCAGAATATCCCAACCTGACAAACAGAAAACTAGTACAGCACAGCACAGTCTAGTATAATAATGAAATGCAATGTAATAAATGCGGTAAATACAGTAATACAGTAAAACAATAATACAGTAAATAGCAATACACTAAAATAGTAAAACAGCAAAACACAGCACCACAACAAACACCCAATGACAATAAACAACCAAGCGCTAGGATTGACCCGCTTAGGGAACCAGTCCCCAGCAGAGTCGCCAACCGTCACTCCCGGGATTTTCATCCAGGTACAAACGTGAAAGTGGCACGGAAATAGAGTCTCCAGCAATGTGTATTTATCCCAAGAGAGGGAAAGGAAACACTGCATAAACCTGAGGGAAAGGAAAAGCATGGTCTCACGACCAAGAGAAACGGGTAAGGGAGTCGGTTATGCGAAGGGAAAGTGTTAGCACCCTACGCGTCCATCGTACTCGATGGGATCCACGCTTGTTGTCTCGATCAAAGGGTGTCGTCATCTGGAGCTCCGCTGCTACTGGAAAGGAAAAGGAACAGGTACGGGAAAGAACAAAGAAACGAGGAAGAAAAGAAACAGAAGTGACTCGGTAGGACATCCTCGTCCTATGCCTACGTATTCCCTCGGGAACAGGAAAATCAGAGTCAACGTAATTCGGACACGAACCAGGGGGGAGGTTGCTCGTCAAGACATCGTCGTCTTGTGCCTACGTATCCTCAATTGGATGAGAAGGAGGAAATCAGAGCAGTCGTAGTTCGACTTACGGGTCGATGAAAAATGGTTTCGATCGCTTTGGGCCAAGAGAAAAAAGGTTCAGTTAATAAATCTCGGTCACACAGAGGCGAGAGACAAAAAGAGGGAAATTAGTTGTTAGTGTTGTTTAGGCAGAAGTGTTTTTGAAGTTGTTTGTAACTTGCATTGCACCCAAGTTTACAACATAGGAACGAATACGTCGTATATCGTCCCCAACAGGACGTACGCTAAGTACCCTAGAAGAATGAAGGGAGACCCCCCATTATTCACTTCCCACATCTAAGGCTCATGCGCAATACACGTTTAACCTTTATTAAGTATTTTATAAAGATTATGAGATGAGAAGAGAAAACTCAAGTCGAAAAGAAAACACTAAAGGGAATCTAATTTGTTCCTAATGTTATCATGTAAAAGTGGCCCTAAGGTCAAGGTTTAGAAGGGGGATGCTACCTATGTTAGCATGCATGGATTTCTATCCTAATGTCTCTCCTACCCCCGACTTAATCAGAAATTAAGCGGAGTGAGGAATCCTACGGGATCATGTCATCAGACAAGTAAACACATGATGAATCAATCACAATACGAAATAAAAGCAACTAAGGAGTAAACAGTGTCAGTTAGCAATAATATCACACAATCACAATAAGAAAGAGGGAGCTTTAGCCAAGGGGTCATATCAACCGAGGCAAACAAGCTAGGTGTGGGAAATAGGGGTGCTCACCTAATGGTATCAAGAACCATGGAGAGCAGAGTAAGAAAGGGGAAGATGTGAATCAGATTACATAAGCATCAGCATTGGTCAATGCGAGCTATAGACAAGGCGTGGGGGTTTGATTACTAAACCATCCTTCCACTGACGGACTCAATGACATGAGCAAGACATGTTCAAAGCTTCAATCATGTAATGAGAGCTAAGAATGACTCAACTAGAATAAAGGGGGTCGATTGCGAACCCTACCTTCCGTCAATTGCCTCCTTGGAGGTCTTACAGGGGGAAATGGGGAATGGGATGCCTCTTTGGAGGTCTTTAGGCACAATATCAAACAAGCACAATCATGGCCTCACTTGAGGGCTTTCCATACAATCCTACTTATCATGGCATCGGCTATTCCTATTTCTCATGGCATTTGAAAGCATTAAAGAGAAGTGAAGAGATAAGCAGTCCTACCAAACGGATATGAATCTGTAGCAAAGCAACGAAAGCAAGTCACGAAAGCACTTATAAACAAATAGCAAAGCAATTTAGAAACAAGTTTTTATTTACAAACTAAAATGGTCAAACCACCTTTGGAATGTCTCCTTTATGCACCTTGCACATGTGAACCAAAGACATTAGTAATAACAAGAGAGTGTATGTACAACATAAAGACCTAAGTCTAATGACTATGTACATTTGAGTCACATTAGTCAAAGAGTTAATCAATAATTAGTATCTAAATCTAAAATTAATTCATATTAATTTCTAAGAATTAAACTAATTAAAAATCTAATTCTAAAATTAATTTCTAAAGTTAAAAGTTAATTAACCAAAGTTAGTGATTTCAAAAAAAAATATTAACTAGTCCTAATTATCCTAAGCCAATTAACTAAAAACAATTAATCAATTAAAAACAAATAAATTAGAATCAAACTCTAAATTAATCTAAAATTCTAAAAAACAATTAAAAAGGATGGGTGCAGAAACGTTCCAGGAGGTGTGATCAGAAAATCAAGGCGTGTGGGCTTTGAGCAGATTAGGTCCAATGATTTAAGAACTGAAGCCATAAGGGGGTTCCGTGAGCAATCGTGTGGTGTATGGACCTATCAGTCTAGGCCCAACGTTTTTATGACACAGAGGGGGGTGTGGGTGGAATTTGGGGTAATGCAAAGGAAACCATGGGCTGAGTGGCCCAATCCAAACTCACAGGTTGAAAAACCATAACCAAATGCATCAAGAAACCCTAAGTTCAAAATCAGCATCATTCCGCTGTTTTCATTATCTCCTTCATCTCCTTCTTTTGCATAACCGTCGCTACCACCTCCGTCTCGCCTTTAGCCATCTTCAACCTTCCTCCGCTCACCATTATCACCGTCCAACTCTTATCATATCTTCAACATAAACCGCCGCCAAACTTCTTCCTCTTCGCCTTCGCAAGACCTTCAGCCACCGCCTCTCTCTCTTCTCCGGTGAATCGTCATCGCGGACCGCATCGCCACCGATTCCGTCCTTCTCAACAATACGCTAAGATTTGCAAAATAGAACAGAACAGCGCATAACTCTCTCTCAGATCAATCGATCTCTCAACCACGATTCAAACCCTCAGGACTCGCACACACGGATTCAGAATCAAACAAGAACAACAACAAGACACAATCACATCGCGAGCTAAAAGCTACTATCTATCGATTCGCAGAAAAAGAAACAACAAGGAGGTTCGACGAGATTACTGACCGGAGACAGTCCGGTGCTTCTTCAAATCGATGAATATCAACAGAAATCCAGAGGTAACATTCCTTTTCCTCTAATTCACCTCTTCTTATGCTTCTTCAGCAATTTCTACGAATCTGAAAAAAGTTATTGTTGATGTTGTTGAATTCGTAGAGAACTTCGATGATTTGATAATGCTGCGAATCCTCTAAATTCTCGGTTGTCGCAGGTTTTATAGATTGAAGCACGATGAGGGAAAGTTTGATACAGAGTTGAAGAATTTGACAGATGATGATGATGCAGTGATAGAGAGCTCTTGCATAATGGAAGAGAGATTCAAGAAAGATTGAGGAATTGGAGATTCAATCTGAGAGAGAAGAGAGTTTGTTACAAGTTGCAGTGAAATTCTGTTGAGAAATTTGTGAAGATCAACATGGAAATGAAGCTCTCCCCCCTCAATTCCTTGTGGCTGGTGTTTTATATGCAGGTTTGAGAGGGTAATTTAGGAACATCCAAATGGAATTCTGTTATTCTCTTAGATCAATTCTGTTAGAGGTGAATTTATTCCAGTGCAAAATTAAGTTTCTGATGTAAACCTTTTCTTTTCTGTTATCAACCTTGTTAGTTCTTGTATTGGCTGGAATTTTGGTAAAACAAAGTTGAACAATATTGATGTCATATGTCTGATGTCATAACATTGGTTCCTAACATTAGTTGTTGCATGGTTGAAGTTTTATATGCTGATGTTAAACTTGATGTCTTGACATCAGTTATCTGAACATCAGAACATCAGGCTGTGATGTTTTAGGGTTGCGCGTGTTAGTTTATTTTTAGGAGATTTGTTAGAGAGATTGGATGTGAATATCTTGGAGAAGATATTTTCAATCAGATATGGAGCAGATCATGTAACTACATTAGGGCTGATTTGAAAAGATTTAAAAAGATTAGAAGATCAAATCTATTTTAAATATTGTTTAATAACAAATCAAATCAGATATTTTGGAAGAGGTCCAAGCCTAAGTTAGAATTCTATAAAAAGCAGCCTCAACCCTTGTTGGAAGATAACGAAGACAGAGAGCATAGACTGAGAGTCAATTTGAGTTTTCGTGTGTGTTTTTGTAAACCATTCATGTTTGAATTGGTGTTACTATTTTGAGTTGTAATTGGGTTCTCTAGAGTTATTAAGCAAGAGAGAGTTGTTCTTGATCAAAGCTGTTAAGCAGGATCAAGGTGGGTTTCAATTTGTAATCCTTGAATTGTATCACTGAGGTGATTTAGGGAGTGAGTGGTTTCTCATACCTAAGTTGTTTCTTAGGTTGAAGTGTCATTGAGTAGTTATTAAGTTAGGTAGATGTCAACTGGGATTATTGAGTCTGTAATTTAATACTACTAATAGTGAATTTCCTCCCTGGCTTGGTAGCCCCCAGACGTAGGTAGTTAGACCGAACTGGGTGAACAATTCATTGTGTTATTTACTATTGTTATAGCCTTGTTCATTTTAGCAGATTGTGTTGTTGTGACATCACACTTAACATCACACATCTGATACCAGAATTTCAATTGGTATCAGAGCAGGCATCCTGCTCTGCATCTGGGTGAGATCTAGGGCTGATACTTTCTGGTGCAATGGACAAGGAGAGTGGTGGATTTGTGAATAGACCCCCTATTCTAGATGGCTCTAATTATGACTATTGGAAACCACGGATGGTTACCTTCTTGAAGTCATTAGACAGCAGGGCTTGGAAGGTTGTCTTAAAAGAATGGAAAGCACCTGTTATTGTTGAAAAGGATGGTACAATAAAGCTGAAACCTAAGGAATATTGGACCGAGGAAGAAGATGAGCTTGCACTTGGAAATTCAAAAGCCTTGAATGCCATCTTTAATGGTATTGACAAGAACATCTTTAGGTTGGTAAACACTTGTGAAGTAGCTAAGGAAGCTTGGGATGTCTTCAAAACTACTCATGAAGGAACTTCCAAGGTCAAGAAGTCAAGACTTCAACTGTTGACTACTAAGTTTGAAAATCTAAAGATGAAGGAGGATGAAACCATTTATGATTTTCACATGAATATTCTTGAGTTGTCCAATGCTTCTAGTGCTTTAGGAGAAAGAATGACTGAAGAGAAGCTGGTAAGGAAGATTCTCAGATCCTTTCCCAAGAAATATAAAATGAAGGTGACTGCTATTGAAGAAGCTCAAGACATCAGCAAGATGAGGGTTAATGAGTTGATTGGTTCTCTTCAAACCTTTGAGTTGGGATTGAATGAGGAGCCTGAAAAGAAGACCAAAAGCATAGCTTTGGTGTCTAATACTGAAGATGGTAAGAAGGAGTGTAATTTTGAAACTCAGGAGGAACTGTCAAATGCTGTTGTGATGCTTGGGAGATAGTTTAATAAGGTGTTAAAGAGAATGGACATAAACTATAAACCTAATGTTAAGAATATCACATCTGACAACAACAAGTCTAGTGATCAAGTGAAGAAAACAAGAGATGAAGAAAAGTCCAATCATGACAAAGGAGTTAAATGCTATGAGTGTGAAGGTTATGGTCATGTCAAGAAAGAATGTCATACATACCTCAAAAAGCAGAAAAAGAGGTTATCTGTTTCCTGGTCTGATACAGATAGTGAAAGTGAAGAAGAGAATGCCAAGCATGTTAAGGCATTGACTGGGATATGTGCCTCTGATGGAGAGTCTAGTGATGGTGAATTGACCTTTGAAGAGCTGGCATCTTCTTATCAAGAGTTGTGTCTGAAAAGTTAAGAGGTCTGTCAAGAAAGGGAGAAGCAGAAGAAGATTATAATATAGCTTGAGACTGATAAAGCTGAACTTGAGAATGAAGTTTTGTTTTTAAAATCCCAGCTTGATCAAATGTCCAAATCCATCAGAATGTTAAATAGTGAAACTGACACTCTGGATAAAATACTTAAAGCTGGAAAAGGGGCAAGTGATAAGACTGGTCTAGGATATGAGGGTGAGAAGAAGATATCTGCAGAGGCTAGTTCTTCTGGGGTTAAACAGAATATTCCTCATCATCATGAAAAAGGACATGGTTCTGGAATTAAGAAGGTTGTCCCTCACCTTGGGCCACAAAATAATGGAAAGGGATATGGTCATATACCCAAGAAGTTTTTGCCTCAACCTCAAGGAAAGCCTCAGGTTTCTGGAGCTAGGCAGTATATGCCTCCCCAATACCATAGGAGTATGCAGGCTTCTAGTCTCAAACATAACATGTTTCATCCGATGTCTCAACATCAAGGGATAATGTATGGTTTTGGACCTAATAATGTTGTGCCTCATGGTTATGGCAGAAAAAGGTCGCATCATCATGGTAAAAGACAACCTAATCATTACAAAAGACAGACTCATCACTACAGAAGACAGCCTAACTATGGGAGAAGACAGCATAAATATTTTGACAGATGGCAACCTCAGCATTATGACAGAAATCATCATCAAGGTGGCAGACATTTCAATCACTTCAGAAAAGAGATTCAAAGAGTGAGATGCTACTATTATGGAAGATTTTGCCATATACAATCTTCTTGCTTTAAACTGCATGGCTATCCCAAATGTGTTCCTCAACCTAGACAGAAGCAGAACAGGCCTCAGGCTGTTAAACAATGGGTTCCTAAAGCTGTTGTCACATGTCTATTAGCTCACTCATCTGTTAGAACCCCAACTATGGATGGTTGGTATTTTGACAGTGGTTGCTCAAAGCATATGACAGGGTTCAAGAATCATTTGGTGGATATCAGGACTTACTCCACAAATGATGTAACTTTTGGTAATGGAGAAAAAGGGGAAGCTAAAGGAGTTGGAAAATTGAATTGTGAGGCTGGACCTAATCTTGAAAATGTACTTCTTGTCAAAGGATTGACTGCTAATTTGATTAGCATCAGTCAGTTATGTGATGAAGGATTCAAGGTTAGCTACACTAAAGATGAATGTTTAGTGACTAATGAGAAAAGTGAAGTCGTTATGAGGGGAGTTAGATCCATAGATAACTGTTATTTATGGGTTCCTCAAGAGTCCAGCTCATCATGTAATGTCAAGGATGATGTTATGACATCTGAATGTGACATTAGAAGGATCACCAAATAACCTAGTGTTGTGCAACTATTTAGAGGAAATATTGAAGAAACTAAGGTCATAGAGGTTGATCATTCATATATGAAGGGTAATGACAATTTCCCTAAAGATATGTGTGCTGAAATTTGGGAAGTCTTAAGTAGAAATTTGGGCAAGTGGAAAAGGCATCAAAGGTTAGTGACTTATGGTGTGCATTTATTAAATTTCAATAATTTAAAAGGAATTTTGTTTTGGTGGGGAAAATACATTTATTGGCTTTTAAGTGACCAACAAAAGTAGCCCCCTTACCTTAGGCTATCATTCCCTATTATTACTCTCACACGCTACATCAGTCTCCACACTCCAAGTTTGTTCATCTTCTCACCAAAGATCGGAAGACACAACACATCCTTGTACGTCAATTGATTCAAAGGAACAATGTCTCAACATGGGTCCTCTCCCTCCAAGAAGTCTGATTCAAAGAGCTCTTCGCATGCAACATCTTGGGTTTCGACGAAAGAAGTTTCAATGGATGAAGCCTTGGACATAACGCCTCTTTCTATGATTCCAGGTTCAGAAAAGAAAAGACCTGAGAAGTATCAACCTAAGAGGCCTTCAAAAGGTAATACCTCTGATCAATCTGCGGGTAAGAAATTTGATGATAGTAAAAGTAGAGCGTTTATCACTAGTGTTCTATTTGGAGACAAACCTACTCCTAAGACTACTGCCCCTCTTCCTCAAGTTGTTGAAGAAAGGGTGGATGTGGACAAAAGTGTTGATCAGATTATCACAAAAAAATTTGAGAAAGGGATTTCTGTGAAGGGAATATCTAGACCTCTGAGTCAAATGCCTGCTGATTAATCTGTTAGAGAAAAGGGTGACATGCAAACTTCTGAAACCAATCTTCACAGATTGGCTGTTTCTGTCATTGAAGATGCAGAAGCTGAAGTTGAAGATATTGATACTCATGTTGAAGATGAGGTTGATGTTGAACATGATGTTGGAACATCACCTGCTAGGGATGTTACTTCTAGTCCCAGAGGGAAAAAGAATGCTGATGTGATGGATGTTGTTGACTTATCTGATAATGAAGTAATTGGTAATGTTGTTCCTGGTATTGCCAAAAGATTGAAGACTAGAAAAGAAAAGACTGTGGAATCTTCTCCTAAGATGACAGCTGAAGGCAAGAAGAAAAAGACATATGTAGTTGGTCCAACAAAATCTTGGAGCAAGGTTGCTATGACTTCCAAAAAGAGAAAGATTAGAGAAGAATCTAAATCTGAGTATGATGTTGAGGAAGATGTTCAAGACATCACCCCTGTCAGAAAGTCCATTTTGAAGAGAATTTCTGATAAGGTTCCTGAAGTGCCAGTGGACAACATATCCTTTCATTATGCTAGAAGTGCTCCAATGTGGAAATTTGTGTGTCAAAGGAGATTAGCTCTGGAAAGAGAGCTTGGAAAAGATGCATTGGAGATGAAAGAAATTATGGAGCTCATTCATGTTGCTGGCCTGTTGAAAACTGTGACTAAATTCTCTAAGTGCTATGGTGGACTTGTTAAGGAATTTGTTGTTAACATTCCTATAGACATTTCTGATAAAAGAAGTGTGGACTTCATGAAGGTGTTTGTTAGGGGTAAGTGTATTAATTTCTCTCCTAGTACCATCAATAAGTATCTGGGAAGAGATGATCAAGAGGGTTGTGAACTAGAAGTGACTGATAATGATGTGTGTAAAGAGATCACAGCCACCCAAGTGAAGGTTTGGCCACTAAAAGGCAAATTGACAGCTAGCAAACTCAGTATCAAGTATGCTATGTTGCACAGAATTGGAGCTGCTAACTGGGTACCTACTAATCACAAAACCACCATAGCTGTGGGATTAGGAAGGTTTATTTATGTTGTTGGGAAAAAAGTCAAGTTCAATTATGGAAATTACATATTTGATCAAGTTGTGAAGCATGGTGCCACGAATGCTATCAAGATGCCTATAGCATTCCCTTCCCTTGTCTGTGGAATGATCTTAGATCAACATCCTGGAATTTTAACTAGTTCAGATGTAGCATGTAAGAGGGGGTCAGCTTTATCCTTGCATCCCAAGTTGTTTGTTGGGAATCATGTTCCAGACATTGTTGTAGCATCAAGTTCTGGTGTTAAGAAGACCAGTACTAAAACTGAGATGATTGAAGAATTGAAGGCGGCCTGCAAGGATCTTGATATGGTGATCAGTACTAGCACTGCTAGGAAGATGAAAATTGAGCAGATGATCAAATCCTTGGAACAGGGTGAAGATGATGTGAGTGTAAATGCTGAAGATTCAGGTTCAGAGGAAGGTGATGAGGATGCTGCAGATGGTTCTGATGCTAATGAATATTGAAGTGCTGCTTTTTCTGATTATTGCTTTTGCAGTTTGTAGTTTTTTTTGTTTATGCATATTGTGTGCATGTTGTGTAACTTGGATAAAAGTACTTTTATGCTTATCTGGTTTTTGTTCTATGATTTGTCCTGTCATGTGGTGTTGACTTTTGACTGACAAGGAGAGCTAGTAGGACTAACTGTTGTAAGTGTTAGGTGTGTGAGGGTATAAATTGTTGGTAGTTGGCCAATTGTGGCTAAAAAGGGGGAGAGTTAGCCTGTGTGCCTATGTGTTGCCTAGTTGTCTGATGTGGTTCTAGGCTTGAGGGGGAGTGTGCATGTTTGAACAGCTGGCATGTTGGTTCTTGTGTTGAGGGGGAGTTTAACTTTGTGCAGATTTTGGATGTGATTGCTGCTGGTTGTGTTTTGGAATGTTAGGAGTATGAAGTTTTTCCGCTGCAGGTATCTCTGATGTTGGCAGAGATTATTTTAGCCAAAATTAGCCAAAGGGGGAGATTGTTAGTTCTTGTATTGGCTGGAATTTTGGTAAAACAAAGTTGAACACTGTTGATGTCATATGTCTGATGTCATAACATTGGTTCCTATCATTAGTTGTTGCAGGGTTGAAGTTTTATATGCTGATGTTAAACTTGATGTCTTGACATCAGTTATCTGAACATCAGAACATCAGGTTGTGATGTTTTAGGGTTGCGCGTGTTAGTTTGTTTTTAGGAGATCTATTAGAGAGATTGGATGCGAATATCTTGGAGAAAATATTTTCAATCAGATATGGAGGAGATCATGTAACTACATTAGGGATGATTTGAAAAGATTTAAAAAGATTAGAAGATCAAATCTGTTTTAAATATTGTTTAATAACAAATCAAATCAGATATTTTGGAAGAGGTCCAAGCCCAAGTCAGAATTCTATAAAAAGCAGCCTCAACCCTTGTTGGAAGATAACGGAGACAGAGAGCATAGACTGAGAGTCAATTTGAGTTTTCGTGTGTGTTTCTGTAAACCATTCATGTTTGAATTGGTGTTACTATTTTGAGTTATAATTGGGTTCTCTAGAGCTGTTAAGCAAGAGAGAGTTATTCTTGATCAAAGCTGTTAAGCAGGATCAAGGTGGGTTTCAATTTGTAATCCTTGAATTGTATCACTGAGGTGATTTAGGGAGTGAGTGGTTTCACATACCTAAGTGGTTTCTTAGGTAGAAGTGTCATTGAGTAGTTATTAAGTTAGGTAGATGTCAACTGGGATTATTGAGTCTGTAATTTAATACTACTAATAGTGAATTTCCTCCCTGGCTTGGTAGCCCCCAGACGTAGGTAGTTAGACCGAACTGGGTGAACAATTCATTGTGTTATTTACTGTTGTTATAGCCTTGTTCATTTTAGCAGATTATGTTGTTGTGACATCACACTTAACATCACACATCTGATACCAGAATTTCAAATCTCTCTTGTAATACTTTTCTGCATTTTTTGCTATGCAACAAGTCCCATGTACTATAATCTTTTCTTTTACGATTTTGCATCCTGTTATAATATGGGACCAACTTTGTAATTTTTTCATGATTTGTACACCATTTTATTCACCTGCTATGCAACCTCATGTTAAGAGCTTTTCCTTGCGTTTGGTAGTAGCAGCGATACGTGGGATTCACGGTTTTGGACCATGAATGGATTTGCGTGTGGCTATGGATATCCAAATGGTGGTTTATGACAAAATGGATAATGGGAAAAGCAAAATGGATAACTGGTTTTTAAAACAACTGAATAATCAAAATGGATTAAAAACAATGATTATTGAACGGATTTGTGATTTTTGAAAATTATTCTAAATGGGTTTAATAATTGAACTTGGATCTAAAAATGGATATGGTTTGTTTGATTTCTTAGCAAAATGAATATTGGAAAGGAATGGTTAAAAAAATGGATAAAGTAATGAGTTTGGATATGAATTTGAATAACAATGGATATGGATATTAATAAAAACTGGATATGAAAGTGGATATAAGGAAAACTGTTTAGCAAATGGACAACAAGATGAATCCAAAACTAATCCCATATCTTTTCACAAGCCTCGAAAAGAATAGTCACAGCTACCACTGAACAATTTTGTCACTGAAACAAAACATCTGAATCCAACATCCTCTGAATCTCTGATCGAATGAATCCTAACTTTCTGAACCCACACCTCACATGGACCACTGAAGAATCTCAACCGATAAACATTACACAAGCTCACCCTTGAAAAAGGACCCTAACTATCCTTGAGATGTACACCCTGATTCACACCAATGAAAACCTGACCCAATACTTATGATGAATTCTCTGAATTAAAAAAATGCCAATAGCAAGAACACTCTTCAATCCCATGTCTTAAGAACCAATGCCATGATATGATTATGAGTTATGACCTTATGAGATGCAAATGAAAAAGAAACAAAAGCCAGAAAAAATGTAGGGAAAATTTTGGGGTGCTACAGTAATGTCTAAATTTTCTCATTGTTATGACTGTTGGAATCAATCTTGATAGAACAAGATTTAATCACTTTCTTGATTGACCTAAGATTTTGATTCTTCAGTCTTCACTCAAGTGATTAAACCACACCATGCTTGCAAGACGATTCCCATGCACAATGATTTAAGAAGGAAGAAGAAATTTGGAATAACGGGAAACAAGGTAGAATTGAGAGAGAGAGAGAGAGTATGAGTAATTGAAATGAAAAGAGGAAAGTTTAATTGATCAATATATTAATATTGATTTTCTCTCTGTCTATGTTGTGCTAATTACAAATGCAAGGTACCTCCCTATTTATAGCGAGATTACTTGCACATCACACAATCTTAAACAGACTAACTGGAAAACTTCAACAAGCTATTATTTATCTATGTCGAATACATGCTACTTCGACTTCGAATAGTTGTATTTGACTCTCCGTCGAATACATCTACCTTATTCTACTATAATTTGTATTCAACCTTCAGTCAAATACATGCATATTCAACTATTAAAACTATATTCGATTACTACTATATCAAATACATTCGACTTTGACTCTGTCGAATCATGCATAAAAAAACATGCTTAACTCAAATAATGATATATATAACACACCACCTAATTAATTGTATATAAGCTCTCTACATTCATCATGGTTTTCAATATCTTGAACAATTCCTTCTCTCTAAAGAAATCCTTTGGCTACAAGTCTTGATTTATGTCTAGTTACCTTTCTTCTTGGATTCAACTTCACTTTGTACAACCACTTCACATCAATTGCCTTCTTACCTTGTGGAAATTCGACTAGTGACCAAGTTTTGATGACTTCTATGGACTTCAGTTCCTCCATCATGGCTTGCATCCACTTCAAGTCCTTCAATGCCTCTGTTACATTGACTAGCTTAGTATTTGCATAGAAAGTATAATGTATCATCTCACCTTCATCATTTAGTGCATCATCTGATGTGATAACACATTCATGGATACTTGCAGAGACGTTTCTTGCCCTGTAAGGTCGGCTTTGTGCTTGCTTGAATTATGCTTCCTTCTGGTCAAATTCCATTGTCAGCTTCACTATCTAGTTCATCATATATGACTCGTTCTGAATCCTTCTTGACATTGTCATTCCAATCCCACTCCTTCAGCCCATCTATGATCATATCTCTACTGATCTTAACTTGCTTGTGCAAGGAATTGAATAGTTTGTATCCTCCAGTAAAATGATGTCCTATCAGGATCATATGGATTTACTTGTTAACAAGTTTCCTTCTCAACTCATCAGACACATGTTTATGTGATATGGATCCAAACACCTTTAGATGACTTAAGCTAGGCTTTACACCAGACCATCATTCTTCTGTTGTGATCCCTTCTAGCTTCTTAGTTGGACATATGTTCAAGATGTATGTTGCAGTCGACACAACTTCACCCCAGAACTCATTTGGTAGGTGCGTTCCATTTAACATACTTATTACCATGTTCACGATGGTCGTGTTCTTCCTCTCAGCAATACCATTTTGTTGAGGAGTGTATAGTGGCACAACCTCATACACAATCCCTTTTATTTCACATAATGCATCGAAGTCTTTTGAAACATATTCTCCACCACCATATATCCTCAAGGTCTTGATCTCTTAGTCACTTTGTCTCTCCACCATAGATTTAAACTTTGGGAACACCTCAAGCACATCACTATTCTTCTTGATTATACATGTCCACAATTTTTGACTGAAATCATCTATGAATGTAACAAAGTACATGTTACCTACAATTGAATCTACCTGAAGAGGACCATACACATCTGAGTATACGACCTTAAGAGTGGCTTTCAAATTACTTCTTGCATGTTTGTTAAAGTTGTTTTTGTGTTGCTTTGCCTGAACACATTCTTCACACACTTCATTTGGAATCTGGATTTTTGGTAGACCTGAAACCGTATTTCTTCTCTTTTTCCATCTTTCTTGATGATCGAAACATCCCAAATACCTTCAGTAGATAGGGTATTGTTATTTGAAAATTTCACTTTGTTCATCATAGATGGACTGATGCTGACGAACCAATATCTCCTTCCAATCATGTGTGATAAGCAAGCTAAGTCCAAGTCTTGCAAGTCTTCTTCTTCTTCTTCGTGTAACCAATATCTTTCTTCATATTTTGTTGTAACCATCAACAACACTTCTTCTTCTTCGTGTTTTACAAGTCTTGCATCACTTTCTATATTGTTTCTTTTCTTAGGACAATCACTAGCATAGTGACCACGTTTCTAACAATTGAAGCACTAAATATGACTCTTATAAGATTTCCTTCCACCATCTCTTCATCTACCTGCACCACCACCTTAGTGATTGCTTTGTTTTATGGGTTGTCTCTGATTCGAAGAGACCAACGATAGTTCTATAGTTTTGAAAACGAGCAACACACCTGGCATAAGAGACTGTGCAACCTTCACAAGGGTGGAGTGATAAATAGAACCTCCATATTTCGGGATCACATCTTAGGAGATTAACTAACTGAAGAAGAATGTCACCAGGAGGAATAGATTGCAAAGAACGACAAGAAGTTAAACTAGCAGCCAATGAACTACAATTTGTTCTTGTGTTGGTACCTACTAAAGAAAAACACGATGAGGAAGAATAAATTTAGATTGAAAAAGATCAATAACAAAATTCTTACGAGGAGAATACTGAATTCCCATCACCATTCAAACCAAAGGTTGCTTGGGAACAATATCAAATGGGAGAAGTCATTAAGAATGTTAACCTATATCTGAAGGCTATTGGCATGGTTGGAAATTATTATGAAGCTTGGGAGTCACTGAAGGCTAATGTCATTCCAGAAGGTGTTGAAATACCATAAGATGTTGAACTAGTGAAACCCAAGGCAAAATACTAAAGGAAAGGTAAAAAGAAAATGGGGCCATCTGACACAATAGAAGGTGTCACAATGCCTCTAATAGAAGAGCAATAGGGGATTATTGAGTCCTCTAAAAATGAAACCCAAGCATAAATATGTTGCTGTTTATGAAGAGGAGGCTGAGTCAGAAGGTACACCATCAAAGAGTAATAAAAAGAAGAAGGAAAGAAGAGGAAAATAGTTGAAAACCCCCATCCAACTAGGAAAATCATAAGGCTTCATGCCTAGATGGTAATTCCATCCAATCATTTTAGTTTTGTTGACACTTTAATTTACTACTGTATGATGTGGCCGAACATGCTAGGCAGACAGTGAGGACATTGTCCTTACTTTTAGTTTGGGGGTGAAAGCACCTTTATCAAATTTAGGTTATCTTAGTTTCAATTATGTTTGCTTCATCAATGGAAATGCTTTATGTTATGTTTTGTTGTTTAGTATTTTGTGTTAAGAAAAAAAGTATAATCAACTTTATCTCAAAAACCTAGTAGAATTTCTAATCTAACTCATAAGACTTCTAATTGGAATGTTGATAGTATTAGAAACAAGGTATGGTTCTATAAATAAGATTTCTAATCTAACTCATAAGCTTGCAGCCCACACAAGTGGTTCTATAAATAAAACCCTTGTGCAGAAGCATACACTCTTGATAAAAATTCAGATTGTGAAACCCTAGTCGTATTTTTCCCTCTCTCACACTCAAAGCCTTCAATCATAACAGCTAGCACTGAGACTGAAGGAATTTGTTCGTGTGTACTGAGTAGAGGCATTGTTGTTCATCATTCAACGCTCGTGATCACTCCTTCGATTCAACATCAAAGGTTTCATTATCACAAGAGGTAACGATTTCTATCATTGATCATGCCCATTCGTAAGGATCACTAAAGGAAAATTTTTAATTTCCACTGCGTTTTAGATCGCGATTTCCCTTCAGAAATCACCCACACTTTCACTTTCTTCCATCCGAAGCAACTCATATGTTCTTTTATGAGTTTGTAACCTGGCTTATTTCACCTTCTCAGTACCTCCGAAGATGTCCCATGCTTCCATCGATGAGTCTACATCACCAATTTTCTCAAAGTTGTCTGGATAAATGCATTGATGGATTTTAAAGAGAGATATATAATATTTCTTCTTTAAATCTTTATGTGCAGCCTTTTCTTTATCTGTGGCATTGTCGCCAATTAGTGTTACTTCATTTTTCACAAGATCGCAAACGTCTTGATAGTAGAAGAAAACCTTCATCTGCTTACACCAATTATCATAATTGCTTGCCATTCAAGATGATAAGTTTGTCAAAAAATGCCCATTTGGATGAGAAGTCATTGATATATGCTTCTCAAGAATCACAGTCAGTGCTCTAGATACCAGACGTTGGAATCGATCTTGATAGAACAAGATTCATTCACTTTCTTGATTGATCCAAGATTCTCGTTCTTCACTCAAATGATTCAACAACACCTTGGTTGCAAGACGATTCCACGCACAATGATTTGAGAAGAATGAAGAAATTTGGAGTAACGAGACAGAAGATGTAACGCCCAAATATTTAATTATTTATTTAATTGGATATTTATTTAATTGTTGTGAATTATTCGGTTGATTTTGGTGTTGCGGCGAATTAAGTCGTTAAGTCGGAATTTTTAAGTTGGTAAGTCGGAGAAATAATATTAGAAATAATATTAAAGTCGCGGAATTATATTAGTAGTAATATTATCGTAGTTGGAGTGTGTTCGGTTAAGCGGGCTTGGTCTCGTGTCGGAATTAGTAATTTAAGGGGTGTTTGCTTTAGGCCCAATAGATATTATAATTGAGTATTATTATTTTAATAAAACAAATGAAACAAAAGAAATAGAAAGAAAGAAGTTAAGGTCATCAGTTAGTGGAAGTGGAAGAGAAAAGAAGAACGTGAGAGAAGAAGAAGTTGCGAGAGAGAAACCGCTGCCGGTGACGAATTTCCGGAACCCGATTGATCGTCGAGCTGCCTTCAATCCAAGGTAAGGGTGGGTTCGATTATTATAACTGGGTTATGATGATTGATATGTAGGGTTGGGGCTATATGCATTTCTGCTATCTGTGTTGAATTTGTGGTGTTGATTCTGATAAACTTACAGTGGCCTTTGGTGAAATCGTGTTGAATATAAATTGTGTATATTACTGTTGTTGATAGTGTGTTGCGTGGGATTTAATGGTTGATGTATGGTGTGATTGGGTAATTGAATCGAAGCATGGATTTTTGTTAGAAAGTGAGGTAATCTGGGTAGAAAAAATATAGCAGGTATGAATGTATGAAGGAAGCTGGGACGGGCGTCCTATGCCTTGAAAAGAAAATATATATATATATATATATAGGTGCTAGGGGGCGGACGTCTCATGTCTTGAAATGTAAAGGAACTTGAGGCGGGGGCCTCAAGAAGTGGGGGTGGGCGCCTCCAAAAAGGAACTTGAGGCGGGGGGCTCAAGAAGTGGGGGTGGGCGCCTCCAAGGGCTATTTGGGTTGGTGTTGTTGCCACTGTGTGATTGGAATGATTCGTTTGTGTTTTTTTAACAGTATATTGGATTAATAAAGTAACCTTACATTACTAATTAGCGTATTAGGAATAGAATGGAGCAAATAAAGTATTATGTTCTCCAATGATTTGTATAGCAGAAAAATAATAGGTTTATCAATAATTCATGTAGCAGAAGCTTCACAATTGTTGACAGAAAATGAAACCAATAGCAGAAGCAGAATGATGTGTAAATTGTCATGACAGAAGCTTGGAAACTATTTTAATTGGCAGCAGTAATAGGAATAGAATTTTCCAATAAAACTGGTATTAGTAACAGAAGTTAAAAACAACACAGTTTAGTCGGTTTAGCCGGTTTAGGCGAAAAAAACTAGTTGTCCGGAATTTAACAGAAATTGTCGGGGTAAGTCGGGTAACTTAGTAGGTGGCTTTGGTTGAATTGTTTGGTTGAAATTATGTTGAAAAAGTGGAATTTTAGGTACAGCAGTTGAGTTTTAATATTGTTCCGGTACACGGACGAATTTTAAGTTGAAGGCGTAATAGCCAAAGTTGATTAAATTGTTTATGTCGAAAAGTTGCTTTGTTGTTTAAGTTGATTATGTTGTGGAAGTTGTTGAGTTGTTTATGTTGATGTTAAAGTTGTAGGTCGTATGACCAACGTTGATGTATATAAGTTGTAGGCCTATGGCCAAAGTTGAATCGTGTTGAATTAAAGTTGTTATGCGGTTGTTATATGTTGTTCGGAGTTGGTTGCCATTTTATGTTGAGTCGTTGCATCATGGCATTTGCATTTTTGTCGGAGCGTTGCTCACACCACGTTGGCCTGGATTGGCACCTGTTTAAGTTGGCCTTGATGGCACCACGTTGAAGGCTTATGCCTTGTTGAAATGCCTCGATAACCTGGAATATGTTTAAGTTGGGAGTTTTACTCCGATGGTACCACATGCATGTGCATAATTGTGTCACATTTTGAGTCGTTGTGAAGTTGCTATTGTTGTGAAGTTGCCGTTGTTGTGAAGTTGTTGATTGTTATAAGTTGTTGTTGCTATGTCTTGTTGCTGGAGATAAATTACTAATGTCGTGAGCTGATGTTATATATGTTGTTATTACTATAATTTGCATCTTTCATATAAGTTGTTGTTATATGTTGTGATTTGCTGTCAATACAAGTTGGGGTTGTTATTAAGTTGCTTATTTCTGGTTGTTGCATGACTGTCGTATGAAGCGGTGGAATTTATATGATTCTAATCTAGCATATTAAGTATCATATTTTGTTTATAATATTCGATATCTCACCCCTTCTGTAATGATGTTACCTATTATGGGTAACTGAGCAGGTACTCAAGAATAGCTGCAGAAGTTGAGGTATAATGTGAAGTCTTAGATGCTGTTAGCTCGAGTTGGTCTTGCTCTGATACGTAGCACTCGGGGGGGATGAACGATTGTTGTTTATTTGTTGTTATTGCCTTAGTAGTTGAATCTATAAACTGTTGTTATTAAAGAATTGTTGTTTCAAAGTTGTTTTGAGTTGGACATGAGGTTATGTCATTACAAGTTGAATTATGTGAAGTCGCTTATTAATAAAAGTTGTTTTGTTTTCAAAAGGATAATTCAGGTTGTTATCAGTTCATCCGAATCAGTGTTATGTATTTGAATTATTTGTGATTAATATGAAGTTGTTTTCTATTGAAAATGTGACATCCTGTTTATGTTGAAGAATTTTTAAAATGAAAACTCTGATTTTATTACTTATCCGCCGGGTAGAAATGGGGTGTTACATAAGATATAATTGAGATAGAGAGAGAGAGAGAGAGAGTATTAGTTATTGAAGTGAAAAGAGGGAAGTTTTATTGATCAATCTATCAATATTGAGTTTCTCTCTATCTATGTTGTGTTGATTATAAATGCAGGGAACCTCCTAATTTATAATGAGATTACTTTCACATCACGCAATCTCGAACTGACTAACTAACTAACTTTAACAAACTATTATTCAATTATTTCGAATACATGCTACTTCGATTTTGATTAGATGTATTCAACTTTGTGTCAAATACATGTACTTCTTCTATTATACATTGTATTCGATCTTCAGTCGAATACATGCAGATTCAACTATTACAATTATATCTAATTACTACTCTATTGAATACATTCGACTTCGACTCTATTGAATCCTACATCTTACATACAGAGACATGTTTGACACAAAAAGTTACATAATTAACCATTATGAGTATTAGAGTAGTTTTTTTAACCTTATGATAACATAACTTCGACATGTATAATAATATTCCAATAAAGTAAATTGGGTCTTAGAAAAAATTCCTAATAAAACAACCCCTACCACTTCAGGGAGAGAATTTAACCTGTCACCCCCCCCCCCCCCCATTTTATACACGACACACCCCCAATCTTTCATATTCCCAAAAATGCTCCTGGGTGAAAAATGGACCAAATTTTCGTTCAGAAATTCTGGTAGTTATAATGAAATTTCCAGCACTGAACGAAATTTCTGGTAGTGTATTTGAAATTTCCGGTATACCTGAAATTTCAGAATTTCCGGTAAGTTTCAGTAAGTTACGGAAATTTGAAATTTACATGTGGATATCAGAAATTTCCGGTAGTGTTGTTTGTTTGATTTTTTGGATGTTCAAGATTCTGCCAACAGTTTTGGATGGCTGTGATTTCATCGACAGTTTGTGTGGTCCAGAGTAAATGCAAAGTTGTATAAATAGGGGGTCATGTAACACCCTTCTAACCCCACAGAATAATTCGCAAACTAATAAGGATAATTCAGCTTAATTCACCACTCAAGGGTGTCACACTTCATAGAAAACATTCATAATAATCATCCTGCTCCGTAACACGAGTTACAATATCTATATCATCATTTTCTTTTATGACTTCAACACATAAATTGAACTTTGCAGCAGGATCATAATCTTAAAACCATTTCATTCATCTCATAATATCAAAATATCCTATTCTCATCAAAAGTTGAAATTTAAATCGATTTAACATCTCAAACTCACGAAATAGGCTAACAATATAACATATCATTTGAATTGAAATTACAATAGTTTAACATCTTCAAAATCATCATAAAATAAGTTATTCAAGGAAACATAACATTTGTATAACCGGCGTTCCCAACCCGATGTTACATATCAGAGCAAGACACCTTCTAATTAACGAAAAACTAATAAAATACTCCAAGGTTATCTTCAACGCTCTACAAGCTACTCCAGAGCATCTGCACGTTACCCACGTGGAGGCAACATTCAAACAAGTAGGGTGAGTAATCATAATTGATTATGAAAGATATAAGGAAAAGACTCATTAGTAACATCACCATCATATTAACACATATCATTTATAAACGAATTATACTCACACCTACACACCATAATCACACTTATACGTCTTTCATCATAAAATATCATATAATCACATAGTCTCGAATATCATCATATCACATCTCACCAACCAACTTCATGCAAATGCCACATAGAATATTAATGCACAACACTGACTCAATGCATGTGGTATCAATTTTTGTGAACACTCAGGTTCACCGTTCTGATCCCCACCTCCTAGGATCAGAACCACTCATTGATCCATCACCTCTGAATCACTTACTGGCCCAATCCACACAATGGGATTTTAGGCTCACAAACAACGGACCATCTGTCCACAAATGTATGTAATGCAACTATTTATGCATACAACAACACCAACACCATCGTGCATAATAACCCACCACCATGGTTATTGTACATCTCCCAAATTGGCCAACAAGCATAAAATACATCTCATACAATATATATATATATATATATATATATATATATATATATATATATATATATATATATATATATATCTTTTATGCAATCACAACAACACCATTAGAACATTTTCATATTACCATCATTAACATCACAACAACAACATTAAAACATCATCATATTACCATCATTAACATCACAACAACAACATTAAAATATCTTCATATTATCATCATTATCATCACAACATCATTAAAACATATTAATTCACACCAATAACACCACAACAACCTCTTTATAACAACATTCAAGTTTTGCCACTTACAACAGGATTTCTTTACATGCATAACAAATAATAGTCGTAATCTTCAATATATTAAACGTAAAAAATATTAGAAAAATGGTTCATATAATTATACCATGTTAAAGTTCTGCTCATTAGCTTTCCAACGCTTCAAACAGTTCGTGATTTGGATAAACGGTTAAAAAGTTATGACAGAAACCGTTTCTGACATTTTTCTGCCTATGAGTCGACTCCAGGGTCGACGCGCAGGGTACTTAGGTCGACGCAAGGCCTATGAGTCGACGCATACTGTTCAAATTTCCACAATTTTTCATTCGGGTAGCCTCAGGTCGACCCAAGGGTTCTAACGGTCGACACACACTGTTTCGAACCCCAAAAATCACTTTTTTTAAAAGCACTTTCACCCCAGATTTTCACTCAAAAGTCTATACCACTAACCCCCATCACCCTAAACCCGATTTTATACCAAAATAACATCCTAAAACTCAATTATGTTATATTTTACTCATGGATTAACAACAAATCATCATCAATTTCATACTTCCGACTCGAAATTCCAAAACTCTACAATGGGGAAAACTTATCAACAATCCCAAAACAGATTATCACACATATATACAAACGAAAACTCATTATTTCTAAATCACCATCAACACACTTAAGAACACAATTATATCAATGACATATCAAACATCATAATCAACAATTTCACCATACTTTTCATCATGCTTTTATTAAATCATCATATAAGACAAAACCTACATCTGTCTTAACCACCTATCAATCATAATAAACCAGGATTACACCCCTTACCTCAATTCCTAGCAATCAATTTCTCTTCCTTCGCGTTTCCTATGGAAATTCCCTTTTTGGTTCTCTGTGCCCTAGCACTTCTCCACAACTTTTCTCCAATTTCACGATCGTACAGAATGAACCACCACTCTCAAATTTTCTCTTTTGTCTTTGTTACCCCTAGGACCCTTTTTATGGTATACCTCTTATGCTCTCACTTATTCCCCACAATATTACCATCACGCCCTCATTCTCCTTTTTCACCTTAATATCTATTTTATTATTATTATTATAATTCCAAATAATATAAACTAAATTATTTAAATCTACATAATTATATTCATAACCTAATATTCCTCTTATTTCCCCACCACCATAATATACATCATATAATTAAATGAAAATTCGCAAATAATCACAAATAATCAATTAGATAAATAATTCTAAATTTTTGGGGTGTTACAACTCTCCTCCACTTAAAATATTTTCGTCCTCGAAAATTATCTGACGCAAATAACTCAGTACACGACTCTCGCATCATGTTCTCCAGTTCCCAAGTTATTTCCTCCGGCAGCGCCTGCCCACACGACTTTCAGGAGAGCAATCTCCTTGCCTCACAACTGTTTCACCTCAAGACCATCAATTCTCACAGGTAAAACCTCCACAATAAGGTTATCCATTACTTGCACATCGTCCATCAGAATCACATGTGACGGATCTAGAATGCACTTTCTCAACTGAGACACATGAAACACATCATGAAGATTCGCAAGCGACGGCGGCAAGGTAATTTGATAGGCCACTTCTCTTATCCTCTTCAAAATCTGATACAGACCAACAAAACGCGATATGAGCTTTCTAGACGACCCACACCAGTTACCGGAGTAACCCACAAAAATGCCTAGTCTCCCTCTTGGAACTCAAGTGCTTTCCTCCTCTTATCATGATAACTCTTCCGACGACTCTGCGAAGCTCTCATCCTATCTTGGATCATCTTCATTTTCTCACTCCTCTCCTGCACATCTCAAGTCCGAGCACAAGACTCTCGCCCGACTCATACCAACACAATGAAGTTCTACACCTCTTACCATATAATTCTTTATATGGTGTTATCCCAATACTATTATTTAAATTGTTATTGTACGTAAACCCAATCAACACAAGTGGTTATCTCAAGATCCTTCTTGGTCAAACACACAAGCCCTCAACAAATCCTCCAAGGACTAGATAATCCTCTCTGTCTGACCGTCTGTCTGCAAATGATGTGCAGAACTCAACCTCAACTTAGTACCTAAGGCATTATGCAAACTTCTCTAAACCTCATCGTAAATCTCGGATTACTATCTGACATAATGCTCGAAGGTATCCCCATGCAACTTCACAATTTCCTCAATGTACATTTCAGATACCTTCTGCATTGAATGATTAATCTTCATCGGCAAGAATGAATCGACTTACTCAGTCTATCCACAATCACCCAAATCGAATCATTCCCCTTCACAGTCTTTGGCAAACCCAACACAAAATCCATGGAAATACTATCCCATTTCCATCTGGGATATTCAACGGTGGCATCATACCCAAAGGCTTATGATGTTTAATCTTTGACTCCGGACAAATCAAACACGCGAAAATAAATTCAGCAATTTCCTTTTTCATACGACTGTCATACCCTAAATTTTGACCACGAGACTTTGCATCATTGTGCAAGTCATCACCACAATATGGATGTACCTTCATGCCTCATCAATCTTCTCAAAGAGTGTTGAGTATTCACCTCAACCAAGGATTATGGTTTTAAACCCTCTCAGAGCACTCAGACAAAGGATCAATCAAGAATTGACATGATCTTCAACTTTTCAAGCCTCTCCAACATCCATAAAGGATCAAGAGGTTTCCCACATCAAGAATCAAGCATGAGAATGCAACATTACAAGTTGATCAAGCCTCAAGATCATCAGTGTCACCAAATTAGAGTTTTGGTATACCAAGACCTCTAGAGAGAAATTTTCATCTAGGCATGAGCCAATACTTCAACATATGATTCAAGAAGCTCAAAAGAACCTTATGAACCCAATCATAAGTTAAAAATAGTCTCAGGGGACACATTCAACAAAAATCAGGAATTAGGGTTTCTTGACCTAATTCACCCCTAATTTGACTTTTGGAGTAAGACATGAACCAAGACCTCAAGAAATGTTTTGATGACCTCAAATATCTCATATTGATCCTCTTACAAGTTTAAATGGACACAAAGAACTTGTTCATGAGCAATATAAAGATTCAAATTCATCTGGACCACAAACTAGGGTTTCTGAGAAAAAGTCAACCATACCTTTGACATTGCCCAAGACATGGTCTCAAACCTTCGGAAATGATTCAAGACACTCTAAAACACATATGGAATCCATCCATTAGGTTTGATTTAGCCCAAGGACTTGATTTGATAAAGGATCACAAAGTTTGAAATTCATATAATAAAAAGTCAACTGTGCCCAAAACCAAGTTTGACTTTTGAGAATTTTTGACAAACATGGCTTCTTCAAGTCAAAAACAATGTTAACTTAGTTTGGATCATCATCCATCAAGAGAAGTCAAGAAAAGTGAGGTTATTTGCAAAAGGGGCAACCTTAGGAAACTTAAAATTTCACTAAGTTATGGAAAAAGTGATTTTTACCCAACTTTGCAAGACCATAACTTGTGATCCAAGCAACCTTTTTCTTCCATCCAAAGTTCAAATGAAAGCTCTCATTACATACTACAAGATTGTCAACTACACCATATCCCAAATCTTCATGGATTTTGAGTTATGGATTGATCAAAATCACAAAAAATGAGAAATGAACATTTTTCAAACACTTAGAAAAATTTGAGACAAAATCTGTCTCATGTTTTGTCCAACTTTGGAGGCATTTTTTAGAATGATCCAAGATTAATCAAGACCAAAGTTAAACATCAAAGTATGATATATGGGCTTTCTAAAAAGTACAAGAGCCTCCCATGATTTAACTTGAGCAAGAAGTTATGAGCTTCCCAAAATGGCATTTTTCACCCTGCCTACACAACTTCATGAATGCATGACTTGTGCCACACGATTTTCTCATTCAAGTTTTGTCACTTTACCAACTTTGTCATCTTCCAAAAACACAAAACTTCTGATGACTCACTTGTTACTTGATCAAGGAGTCAAGAATTCCACTTAGCATATGAAAAACCATCATGACATGAACTTTGAAATTCAATTTTGGCAAGGTTACATTAATGCAATGCATTGAGGTGTCATGAACCAAGCCATACCAATCCAAATCAGTCAAGATTAGTCCAAGCTCTGAGTGTTCAAACCTGCAGAAATTTAATTGAGTCAAGCTAGAGGAGAATTGGCACTTTTAAATTATCCAAGTCAATGGCTACATAGCTACTCATAGTGATCAGCCTCCATTCACTATTCCTTGCAAAACAAACTTCCTCTACTATAAATAGAGGTCATTTGTGACTGATTAACACACCCCAAAACATCAGAACTCATGTTTTCCTCAAAATCACTCTTCAAAACCAGAATTTGCTTCCTTTTCAAGTAACTTTCAAATTTTTCAATAGGAAGCAATTATATCAAAACTAATGGTGTAAACACCTCATATATATCATATAGAAGCTATCCAAACACTTCTCCATCATCTGCAACCTCAGAATCACAAACCTCCAAATCACACTTGAGCCAAGTTGCAGTTGAAGTGCCACAAAGAGTTCAAGGTGTTTCCAATCCATTCCAAGCTTCTAAACACCTTACATAAGATCTATTGAAGTTGTTCAGATCGTCACACAACATCTGTAACACCTCTACATAAGAATTCGAAATCCTCTTGCACAAGTAAGCCTGAAGTTCTCAAACTCTATACTACATGCATCATAAATTTGTTTTCAAGTTACCAACATGTTTTTGGTAGTTCATAGGGTGATAACCCTAAATCAATTGCTATGTTTCATTCGTGTTTAAGATTTCATGATAGTTTTTGCAAATTCTAGGGTTTTTGTGTTCATCACAAGTATCTCACTCAACACTTAAAATAAATAAAATTAAATGGTACCATCTTAATCCTTGATTAAAAGCGAGCAAGATTGATGTTTGAATCATTCCATTTCATTACGTATTGAGAGAGTTATGGAGGGTTTTGCAAATCTGGAAAACCAGAGCTCGTGCGAAGAAGATGACTTGTTCTTGGCGCCTTTTTCAAATATTCAAATTTTTTTATTTTTATTTTATTTTTTAATTGATTTTAAAAATTAATTTCTCTCTGATTTTTAATTATTTTTTATTGATTCTTTTTTTTCAAAATTCACAAATATGTTAAAATATTTTATTCCCCAAAAAAATCAAAATAATGTTATTTATTTAATATATTTTGAATTTTTGTAAAGAATTTCTTTTTAATTGTTTTTAAACATTTTAAAAGAGTTCTTTCTCTTGATTTTTCAAAACCAAATGGATTTCAAGCATTCATGTGAATAAAACATCAATTTTCAAATATTTATCAAAGTTCATAACATGTTTATTGAATATATTTGATAATTTTCAACATTTTATTTTATTTTTCTTTGAAAAATACATTTTTAAATTAAAATTAGGGTTTCTTTGATTTTTTTTTCAAAGTCTTCAAACTCTCAAACACTTTTGGGCCTCTAATAGAGTGTAAGACCCAACCCCTTTTGTAAATAAATAATTTTTGGGCCTCTGTCATAGTATAAGTCCCAGTGCAATTTTCAAAATAACGGTGCGTCTGCTGTTTTCATCTGGGCCTCTCTTTGAGTATAAGCCTCATTTTTCTTCTTTACAAACACTTTTGGGCATCTAATAGAGTGTAAGACCCAAACCCTTTTGTACATAAATAAATTGTGGGCCTTTGCTATAGTATAAGTCCCACAATATCTTTCAGTATCGCAGTGCGATCACTGTTTTCAAATAAGTCATCTGGGACTCTCTTTGAGTATAAGCCCCAATCCTTTGTACATAAACTTTGTTTTAAACAATAAACAACCTCCATGGGCCTCTCCTTGAGTTTTAAGCCCCATACCTCTGTTTTCAAAATTTTCTATCTGTTTTAAACTGGTACTAAGAGGTGCATTATTCTCGGTGAAACTGCTCTTAGACCACTTAGGTCTCTCTTTGAGTTATAAGCCCCAAACATTCTTTCATTTTAAACAACTTTCTTTTAATTCAAATACAAATTCAAAGTTTTCTCAAAAATTTATTCGATTTCTCAAAACCCTAATCCTACAGTTATAATCAGTACAATCAATCACAATACACTTGGGCATCTTTTCATAGTGTAAGACCCAACATCTTTTCAATTTAATGCATACTTGTTTATATACCTGTTAATTCACTTATTTGTATATACTTGTACATATCTATTTAGAGTTTCCCCTGCAGTTAGGTCTATACTTAGGTCAAACCAGAGTTTACTTCTAACTTAGTCAAAACTAGTTCCCTCATAGGAAACTTCCCTCAATACAGTCTACTTTCTCTTGCGCTTTATTCAATATGGAATAGAGAAAGGCATTATTCCCGGTGAAACTTTTCTCAAGACTGTCAAAACTTATATATATATATATATATATATATATATATATATATATATATAAGAAATTCATTTCCCTATAGAGGATTATTCCCGGCGAAACCTTTTTTGAATTTCTTCAAACCTTGGAACTGTTCAACAAAGAAAGGATTATTCCCGGTGAAACCTTTCTTGAACTTTTCTTAGGCTTGGACCCACAGGCTTCTTAGAAGTATCTGCAGCCTCCTCTTAGGCTTAGTACAAGGACCATCAGACTTCTTAAAATTTCCCCAACCTCCTATTAGGCTTAGTACAAGGACCCAAAGGCTTCCTAAAAGCATATGAAAAGAATTTAGACATCTCTGCTAGTTCAATCCTCAGGAAAGTCAAAACTCCAGAATACCCAATCATTCCAGGATTGATCTTTATCCCTTAAACCAACAACCTCCTCTTGGCCATCATACAAAGATCTCTCTCCAACCAGAGTCTACCTCTTCTTAAAAAGACTTGGATAGTCTCAGCCTCCTCTTGGGCTTTATACAAGTAGACTTGGAAAGTCTCACCCTCGTAGTCTCCTCTTGGACTTAACACAAGGACCCGCAAGGCTTCCTAAAAGCATAGTATAGATCCTGATCACTTTACCAATACATCATTCCCAGGAGAGTTGAAACCCCCAAGGCTTTCAAACTCACCTCTAAACTCCTTTGACCCCTCAACAAGGATCAACTTTCACCTTGAACATCCCATCCAGGGTCAATTTACCATCAGCAAATCCCTAACAGAATTGGAGCCTCATGGCATCTGGTACTTCAACTCTTCCCCGATTTCCCAGCAAGAGTAATTTCCCTTTGGATTCCTTAATACAATTAGACCTTCTCCTGGATTTCAATAATCCTCAACAAGAGTCAGCCTCCTCTTAGACTTCATATAATGATTTTCCCAGCCAGCCTCAATCTTGGGCTTTGTACAAGACAGATAAAACCCTCCCCAGTGGAGTCATTTTCTTTCAGGTTCAACCTTGCGCTTTGAACAAGGCACATAAAAATCAACATCCCTTCAGATGAGACCATGAGTCCACTTTGCAGGAAGATATTCCCTTTCTATACATCACATATCAAAAACAAACAATAAAAAACCTTTTATCCTGGTTAAAATCCCTCTTTCATCTAATAGCTATAAGTGACAAGCCTCTGGATTCCATACATCCATGCCAATGTCCCTCTCTTAGCATGAAAGACCTATAAGGAAAAAGTGGCATTACTCTACACTGAGTTAAAGCTTCTTCCTTCATGACATTTCTCTTATAAAGGAATTTATGGCATTGCTGGATTCCACACATCCCAGTTAAAGTAATTCCCCTTATAACCAATTATTCAACATTTGTGATGAATAGGTGAGATTTCTCCCTTTAGAGATGACAAATTCTCTCTCAGTCACCCTTTTAGCTTCAATCCTGGGCTTTAAACAATACACAAATACTTTTAGTTTCAATCTTGGGCTTTAAACAAGACACAAATACTCTAATAACTTCAATCTTGGGCTTTGAACAAGACACCACTTTTCTCCCATAAAATAGGAGGAACTACGATTGCTCTGATTTCCCCGAATCTCTTTACAAAAATACGTAGGCACAAGATTGCGAAATTTTAGCGAGCACACAAATCAAAAATGTTAGGTCTTGTACCTTCCCAAAATCAACAGGAAACCTGAAAAGAACAAAAACATTCACTCAACCCTCCCAAAGGAGAAACTTTCCCAATCCACAGCAAATAAACATAAAAAAGCATTTCAAAATAGTAGAAATACATGCAAAAGAAGGTTCCTATAGATTCCTATAGATACTCTGGGTGTTAATAGCTTCCCTTTGTATAACCAGACCCCGATCCTCGATCTCTTAGCATTTGTTAAAGAAAAACACTTGCGTGCAGGGTTAGTTTAAGATATCTTCCCCTTCCTTTCAAGCTTCATAGGATAAATACAGAAATCAGAAAGTAGCACCCAATCTTACGGTAGTTGGTCGCGTCACCAAAAAACCGACGCTACAGAAAAATGGCGACTCTGCTGGAGATCATAGGATAAGATTTCCTAAGAGGTCTAGGACTGGCTTTGCATTTATTTTTCTGCTATCTTACTTGCTTTCTCATTTTTTATACATGCTGTCATATTACTTGATATACTTGTTTAAATTACTGTTATTTGGGAATGCGATTAATACGCATGTGGTGAGTCAGAGAGAGCATTAAGATAAGTGGTGGCGTATTCAGAGAGGCTTATAGAGAGTGAATCCCGCCAAGCTAACTTGAGAGTCCATCAAATCAGTGGAGGTACCCGCGTGGAATTACAAATGTTGAACGAGCAAGTCGTGAAAGTATTGTTTTTTCCCATTGGATTACCCTTGAAACTGAGGATTAGTGAGCATTTAACCATTTGACCATTAGGTAGTGCGGTGACTGTCGGGAATAGTTGATACGCGATACTACACTTAAAAGAGATTCATCTTGGGATATTACAGCTCTCATGAGTCAGTCGGTTTGCTGTTAATATCCTTAAGAGGGGTCAATGACTTTGCGAACCTTTGTTAGAACCTGTTCTAGAGGTACAAAATTTAACCTCTAGTACACACCTTGGGGATGGGTAGATCCATGGCTCCATGCTCGTAACGATGAACCCCTAAACCCATGTTTTCAAATGTTTTTGTTTGTTGCATTCATGCATTCATTAAAAAAACTATTTTTAAACAAGAAAAAATCTTTTTTCTAAAGAATTGAAACAATAATTGCAAATATCAAAGGTTGCTTTATGGATTACGGTAGAAGATAAACGTACAAGTACATTTTCAAGGTTCCAAAACTGGAAGACCTAAGGAAATTAAGAAGGTTGATTACTAATCCCAAAGCTTTCAGAGCCAAGCACGGAGGACTGTTGTCTGTTCTGAAGGTCAACATGGTTGAAGGGGTCCTGTCATCACTGGTTCAGTTCTATGATCCAGTATACCACTGCTTCACATTCCCAGATAATCAACTTACACCAACACTGGAAGAGTACTCTCACCTAATTGATTTACCTATCACTGATCAAGATCCATTTTCTGGACTGGAAGAAATTCCAAAAGATCAAACCATTGCAGGAGCATTCTCTTTAGAAGAGTCAGATATCAGGACTCACATGACCACCAAGGGAGGAATCCAGGGTTTACCAGCTAAATTCCTGATGGAGAAAGCTCTATACTTTGCCAGTATAGGAAATATAACCGCTTTCGAAGATGTCTTTGTTCTGCTCATATATGGGTTATTCCTCTTTCCCAACATCGACAACTTCGTCGACACCAAGACTTTTAAGATAGTCTTAATTGGGAACCCAGTCCCAACCTTGCTCGCATATGCCTATCATTCTGTATACTTAAGGAATTGGTATAGTGGAGGGATGATCACATGTTGTGTACCATTACTCTACAAATGGTTTATTTCCCACCTACCCAAGTCTCCTGCTTTTTGGGATCACAAGAGTAGTCTGCGATGGTCATAGAAGATTATGACTCTCACCCACTCCGACATAAATTGGTACAATCGGATCTATGACGAAATAAAAATCATCGACAAATGTGGAAAATTCCCCAATGTACCCCTCATTGGCACTAAGGGAGGAATCAACTACCATCCAATTTTAGCTCGCCGTCAACTTGGATACCCGATGAAGAATATTCCACATAATGTTCATCTGGAAGGTCTTTTCTTCAAGGAAGGAGAAAATGACAGGGCACTAAAGAAAGAAATAGTACATGCCTGGCAGCATGTTCACAAGAAGGGAAGAGAGTCCCTAGGAAGGCCAAATTACATCTCTGCAGAGCCTTACCTCCACTGGGTACAAACTAGAGCTATCAAACTAAGGATGCCTTACCCTCGTCAAGAAGTTTTTCCCTTAAAGGAATCTGTCTTTCATTTCATGTCCGATGCAAAAATACTCCAGATCGCTCTCAACAAGGTCCAACGTGAGAAGAACTCTTGGAAGAACAAGTACCAGATTCTTAATTTGGAATGTACCAAGATTCAGGAACTACTGAAGGAAAAGGATGCTCTGATTGAGATATTAGAGCAGCATGTTATAGAAAGTCAGAAGGAACGAAGAAATTTGATTTCTCCTTTCACTTGGCAAAAGACCATCGACCCGACAAAGATTGAAGTGGCCCGATCAAAGAAAAGAAAAATTCAGGAACTAGCATCTGAGCTTTTCTTAGAGAAAACTCAGGATTCATAGGCCTAATTTTCCATCTCGTACTTTGTAAAAAACGGTACTTTTTTCTGTAAGATACTGTAATCTTTTGAGTTCAATAAAAGGGTTTCCCCCCGTTGTATGATATTTGCAATATAATTGTTGAAAGTTCTTTTGAAAACAAAAACTAAACAATATATCATTATCATTCTTTGCATATCATTCATCATTCTTATATAACACATCTTTGTCATTGAGTCTCACACATGTGTCGCACTCTAGAGTCAAACTGTCTCATTCATACAATACTCGGGCCAATCGACAAAAGAAAATGGACGATCTCGAAGAAGAGAACAGAGAGCTGAGAGAAGAAATCAACGCTCTGAAAGTGAGTTTGGAGAAACTCCACAACACGATCGAATCCCTTGCCGCAGCTCAGGATCAACTACCTCAAAGGACTGCGATCTCAGAGATTATCTCTACACCAGCGTTTGAATCACCAGGCAGTCATCCTCAGTACAACATGCCTAAAGGTTTTCCCTGGGGCATGTCTTTCAATTTCATACCTGAAGGGTATATACCTCCGGTCACTGAAGGCCTGGAAACTGTAGCAGGGACCTCCAGACCTGAAGGTTACAAACTTCAGGTAAATGAAGATCCAAGGGTTACGACAGAAACTCCTAAAGGTTACAAACTTCAGGCCACTGAAGTGCCAAGAGTTACCGCTCTAATGTCTATACCACAACCGGTGGTACACACTATCCCGGAGGAACAAATTCTCTAGGCCACTTCTAGAAGAAACGAAGAAGTATATGAAAGGATGAATGAATTCCAGGAATAACTCTTAGAAATGCAGAAGGAACTGCATGCCATTCGCGTTCAGGATTTGTTTGGCAAAGATGCCGCCGACCTTTGCTTAGTCCCTAACGTAAAAATACCACACAAATTTAAGGTGCATGACTTTGAAAAATACAAAGGAAATTCTTGTCCTCAAAGTCATGTGGTAATGTATGCTCGGAAAATGTCTACCCAGACAGAAAATCAGCAGCTACTAATCCATTACTTCCAAGACAGTTTAACGGGTGCCTCACTCAAATGGTACATGGGTTTAAACCGCACTAATATCAGTACTTTCAGAGATCTCGGGGCAGCCTTCGTTCAACAATACACATATAACTTGGACATGGCACTAGATAAGGACCAACTCAGAGTAATGTCCCAAAAGGATAAAGAAACCTTCAAGGAATATGCTCAAAGATGGCGTGAAATCGTCGCCCAGACCTGTCCTCCTCTTGAAGAGAAGAAAATGACGAAGATCTTCCTAAAAACATTAAGCTCATTTTATTATGACCGGATGGTTGTCAGTGCACCTAGTGACTTCACTGAAATGGTGAACATGGGGGTACGCCTTGAAGAAGCAGTCTGAGAAGGACGATTGGTCAAAGACTCAGAGCCATCCGGCAGTACTAAAATATACGGAAGTGCTTTCTAAAAGAAGAAAGAGCAAGATATCAGTAATATCTCTCTGGGAAAGCAAAGACGAAGGTATCAACCGGTAGCAGCAGTAACTCCTACTATCAGCCCAGCGCCAACTCCGACATATCAACCTCAGGTTGCTCAGAGCCAACCAAATCAACAACAGTATTAGCAAAGGCAGCAACAGCCTCTTCAGCAGGCTCGCCCGCAATACAATAACAACAATCGTGCTACATGACCACCAGGGTTTGACCCTATATCGATGTTATATGCGGAATTATTTCCATTTCTGCTGGCCAAGGGGCACGTTCAAACCAGGATTCCTCCTACAGTACCAGAAAATCCACCTTTTTGGTTCAAAGCATATCAAACATGCCCTTACCATCAAGGAGGATCGGGATATAACATTGAGAATTGCCTCAGCTTTAAATCTGATGTACAGAAGCTTGCCAGAAACAGGGTTTTATCTTTCAAAGATACTAATCCAAATGTTCAAATGAATCCATTACCGAAACATGAAAAAACTACGGTGAACTTGATAGAAGAAGAACCTGACAGCAGTTATCAAATTCACGATGTATGCCTACTGGGAACAAATTTGGTGAAAATGCATTGCAGACAGAGCGGGTACGGTCATGTGCCCTCTCACAACTATCATCAGTGTGATATATGTTCCGAGAAAAATCAAGGATGTGCCATAGTACAGGCAGCTCTTCAAGAGCAAATGGATCTAGGCTGGATTCTGGATCACATAATTCGTGAAGTAAACATGGCCCATGCACATCCAAACATTGTTCAAAACCATGACATTCGTGCAATGAACGTCAATCTAGTGGCAATGTATTCAAGACAAAGTCAGTATTACAATTTTCTGCGACATGATTACAACGCCTGTCCGATTTTCTCAAAAGACAATTAGGGATGCTCTTTTGTACAAGAGGCCCTCTAGCGTCAAATGGATCTTGGATGGATCCAAGACTACCATGAACGGAATGAGCATCAGGTTAACATGGTTCAAATCTTTGACATCCGCTTAATGAATACCAGTCTAGTGGAATTACATGCCAAGCAGGTCAGACTTGGTTTCCTGTCCTCGCATGATTATCAAAAATGTAAAGAATGCTCCGGAAACAATCAAGGTTGTGCGCTTGTACAAAGAACTCTTCAACATTTGTTGGACCACTGGTGGATCCCGATCTACCAAGATGAAGACACACAACAAGTGAGTATAACTAATGGAAATCCTGATAGACACCAAAGTTGTGATATCCGCTTACTAGAAACAGATCTGGTAAGGATGCACTACATACAAAGTGGGTACGGTCGGGTACCACCTCATAATTATGAACGCTGTGGAATATGTTCAGAAAATAACCAAGGGTGCTACCTCGTGCAAGCAGCTCTCCAGCGTCAGTTAGACCGAAAAGAAACTCAACCATGCTTGATTTCTCAATCAATCAACATGGTACAAGGTTGCTTCCCTGTTCAAAATAAAAACCAAGGACTACTAGACAAAAGCATTGTCACAGTCTCCAATGAAAGAGAACCTATCAATCATGGAATTACCAAGGATGTTTGCACCATAATTCCTCTGCTCAATGAGTTAAAGACCCCTATTGACAATAGAAAAGTTCCCAACCTAGAACTAATTGAGGTCGCCTACGACGGTCATAGGGCCCAAAAAGCCCATGTAGTTATCTACTTACCAGGACCAATACCGTACAAGTCAGAAAAGGTTATCCCGTACAAGTACAGTGCGACTACCATAGAATTGGAAAAGAAATTCCACTGCCATTCATCGTGAACATCGCTGACATCAGTCGATTTACCCGGAGCGGTCGAATCTTCAACAGAGGAGTTAGAGAACCGACAAAAGAAAAGGAACCTTAAGCGGAAGTTCCTAATCAACAAATCAGTCAATCCAGCAATACGTAACCTGCAAAGAACAACGATGAAATGCTAAAGCTTATCCAGAAAAGTGAGTATAACATTGTGGATCAATTGTTGCAAACTCCGTCTTGGATCTCTGTGTTATCTCTCCTGATCAGTTCAAAAGCTCACAGAGAAGCTCTGCAGAAGGTTCTAGAACAAGCCTTTGAAGAACAAGACGTAACAGTGGGTCAGTTTGATAGCATCATCTCCAACATTACTTCCTGCAACAATCTGGGTTTCAGTGATGAAGAACTTCTAGAGGAAGGCAAGAATCATAACATGGCTCTCAATATCACAGTCAATTGCCAGGACGATGCTTTAGCCAGCTTACTGGTAGATACAGGTTCATCCTTAAACGTCATGCCAAGGTCAACTTTGGTACGGCTATCTTTTCAAGGAACTCCCATGAGAGGCAGTGAGATCATCGTCAAAGCCTTTGACAGATATAGGAAAACAGTCATCAGCGAAGTCGATCTTACCATAACTATTGGCCCTCACACTTTCTAAGTCACTTTCCAGGTCATGGACATCCGAGCAGCATACAGCTGTCTATTAGAAAGACCTTGGATACATGAAGTCGGGGTAGTCACTTCGACACTTCACCAGAAGCTGAAGTTTGTCAAGAACGATAAATTGGTCACAGTATGTGGAGAACAAGCTTTAATCGTGAGCAACTTATCATTATTCTCCTGTGTAGAACCCAAGGAGGTTGTTGGAACTCAATTTCAGGCACTCTCGGTGAGCAATGAGAATCACCAAAACAAAGGAACGTCGATTTCCTCGTACAAAGATGCTCTCAAAGTAATGGGGAGTGATGACATAAAAAGATGGAGATATATTGTGATTCCTGCTGATAACAAGACAAGAAAAGGTCTTGGTTTTTCACCGACATGTACCTAAACTGCAAAGAAGGATGAAATTTTTTGTCCCATTCAGGATTTCTTTCACAGTGGAGGCTTCCTCCACCCAGTATCTTAAGAAGTCCACACCATCGATAAGAACAACTCTTCTGATACAGATGAAGAGTGGAAATCTTATCTCAATGATGAAGGTTATATATCTCAGGGAGAAATGTACATACCATTCTGCTCTCCAAAGCAAAGTCCCAGATATATACCGAGATCAGATGTCAGAATGATCTATGGAGACTGTGATACTGAAGGATGACGCACTCCACCCAACTCATTAGAGGAAGACACTCTGATGAAAGGCAACTTTGACTATGATTCTTATGATCCCTTGGATGTTTTCCTATCTGGAGGCCATACATGGAAGATTCGGGGCAAAAGAGTCAGCCGGATAATGCCTATTTGCTGAATAATCTTGAAAAGAATACGGATGTTCTCCCAGAATTATGGAATCCTTACCCAGAATATTCCAAAAATGCCCAACACCGTGTTGATGAATTTGCCAAGATCGCAGGACAAGAATTTATTAACTATGAATTTCCTGAGGTCAACGTCATTGAAGAAGATGACTCATCTATTCCCACAGAAACCTAGGATACCTTGGGGAAGCCAAGCAGCAAGTACGATTTTCTAGTCAAATACACTGCTCCTGAAAGCTATCGCATCAGCTATGAGGACATCCAGCCAACTGGATGGGGAGATCCTCCTGAGAGTGAAAACACTATGGAAGACATAACAGAAGAGTCCTCTTATGATAACTCTGCATGGGAAGAAGACTCCAATGATCCCACTCCGCTAGAAATCAATGTTGTTACTGAAGACAAACCGAGAAGGAAAGTACCAGACTTTGTGATCCACAAAGGAGTTCGTCGACATTGGGTTGCGGTCGATGTCCCGAATGTCGTTCATAAATTGAAGTAATTTCCGCATCTTTGTTTTAACCTTTCACTATGCCCGGGTGAAATGGATGTTTTATAGGGCTTACTTTTCTATAAATGTCCCTCTTTGCTTCGCCCAAAGCAACAAAGTTTTGTTTTATAGGGTTGTGTTTCAAGAATCGAAAAATCATAAATAAATAATGTCATTCTGAATTCCTGCATTTATTGCTATTTTCACTTTTTTCGTTTTTTCAGAAAATGGTAATCCTAAAAAATAACCCGAAATAAAAACAAACGTTTTAAAAAAACATTGCACACACTCTTGCATTCTCTCTGTCTTTTCTGAAAAAAGAAATCATCACGTCGTGCAGATTGTTTGTTTTAAACCCTGCTGAATCATACGATCTAATGCCTTCTCCCGACTTTGAATTCCCAGTATTTAAAGCTGAAGAAGAAGAGGACAAAGAAATCCCAGAAGTAATCTCCCGACTACTCATAAAAGAGGAGAGATCCATTGAGCCTCACAAAGAGCCGTTGGAAACAATCAATTTGGGTTCAGAAGAGGAAAAGAAAAAAGTTAAGATTGGAGCACTTCTCAGTGTAACTGTTAGAGAAGACTTGATAAAACATCTCAAAGAGTTTCCAGATGTGTTTGCTTGGTCCTACCAAGACATGCCAGGGTTGGATACCAGTATCGTGGAACTTCACTTACCACTAAAAACAGAATGTCCTCCGATAAAACAAAAACTGAGAAGGACTCATCCAGATATGGCCATCAAAATTAAGGAGGAAGTGCAGAAGCATATCGACGTAGGTTTCCTCGCCACCTCAGAATATCCTCAATGGCTAGCCAACATAGTACCCGTTCCCAAGAAGGACGGAAAATTCAGAATGTGCATGGACTACAGGGATTTAGACAAAGCAAGTCTGAAAGATGACTTCCCTTACCACACATTGACATGCTGGTTGACAGCACAACAAAATTCAAAGTCTTCATGGATGGGTTCTCAGGCTATAATCAAATCAGAATGGTGCCAGAAGACATGGATAAAACTTCATTCATCACCCCATGAGGCACCTTTTGTTACAAAGTAATGTCATTCGATCTAAAGAACGCAAGGGTGACTTATCAAAGGGCCATGACAACTTTGTTTCACGACATGATGCACAAAGAGATTGAAGTATATGTCGATGACATGATTGTCAAGTCTAAAACAGAAGAAGAACATGTGGAGAATTTTTCAAAACTATCCGAGCACCTGAGAAAATATAAACTCCGCTTGAACCGCAATTAATGTACATTCGGTGTTCGTTCAGGAAAGCTCTTGGGATTCATCGTCATCCAAAAAGGAATTAAGGTTGATCCAGACAAAGTTAAGGCTATTCAAGAAATGCCCGCTCCAAAGACTAAAAAATAAGTAAGAGGATTTTTGGGACGTCTCAATTACATCTCAAGATTCATATCCCTCATGACCGCGACATGCACGTTAATCTTCAAATTACTCAGAAAGAATCAAAGTTGTATATGGATAGAAGACTGCCAAAAGGCTTTCGACAACATCAAAGAATATCTGCTGAATCCACCGATCATATCTCCTCCAGTGGAAGGAAGACCACTGATCATCTACTTAACAGTCTTGGAAGACTCCATGGGTTGTGTGCTTGGCCAACAAGACGAAACAAAAAGAAAAGAGTCTGCCATTTATTACTTAAGCAAGAAATTCACAGACTATGAAACTCGATACACTATGCTCGAGAAAACTTGTTGCGCTCTAGCTTGGGCAGTTAAACGTCTTCGCCAGTACATGATTTGTCACACTACTTGGTTAATCTCCGAAATGGATCTGATCAAGTATGTCTTTGAAAAGCTTGCTTTAACAGGAAGGATTGCCTGTTGTCAGATGTTGTTATCAGAATACGACATCGAGTACCATGCTCAAAAATCTATCAAAGGAAGTATTCTAGCCAATCATTTGGCTCATCAACCGATTGACGATCCGGAACCAGTCAAATTTGACTTCCCAGATGAAGATGTCATGAACCTAAAAATGAAAGATCGCGATGAGCCACTACCAAGTAAAGGGCCAGAGCCAGATTCTCAATGGGGACTAATTTTCGACGGAGCTGTCAACACTTATGGAAATGGAATTAGGGCAATCATTGTTACCCCACAGGGTATCCATATTCCTTTCACCGCCAGATTGGCATTCAAATGTACAAACAACGAGGCTGAATACGAAACTTGTATCATGGGTCTCGAAGAAGCTATTGACCTAAGGATAAAGAACTTGGATGTGTATGGAGACTCAACCCTGGTTATAAATCAGATCAAAGGGGAGTTGAACACATATCAACCAGGATTGATTCCTTACAAAGATTACGCAAGGAGGTTGTTGCCCTTCTTCGACAAGATTGAGTTTCATCACATTCCTCGTGAAGAAAACCACATGGATGATGCACTGGCTACTCTATCCTCCATAATTAGTGTGATTCGATGGAACTATGTACCCAAGATCGACGTAATGTGCCTTGATAGGCCTGCTTACATCTTTGTGATTGAAGAAGTCATAGATGACAAACCCTGGTATCACGATATCAAATGCTTCCTTCAAAGACAAGAGTACCCGCCTGGGGCATCAAGAAAAGATAGGAAGACTCTCAGAAGACTAGCCGACAACTTCTTCCTAAACAATGACATACTCTACAAAAGAAACTTCGACATGGTTTTGCTCAGATGCGTAGACAAACTAGAAGCAAACATGTTAATGAAAGAGATTCACGAAGGATCCTTTGGTACTCATACCAATGGACACACAATGGCAAGGAAAATTCTGAGAGCAGGATATTATTGGCTGACAATGGAATCTAATTGCTACAAGTACATGAGGATATGTCACAAGTGTCAGATATACGCCGACAAAATCCATGTACCACCAACGCATCTCAAAGTTCTTTCTTCTCCATGGCCTTTTTCTATATGGGGAATCGACATGATTGGCATGATCGAACCCAAAGCCTTAAATGGGCATCAGTTTATCCTAGTAGCCATTAATTACTTCACCAAATGGGTTGAAGCAGTATCATATACCAATGTTACCAGACAAGTGGTGGTCCGATTTATCAAAAACAATTTCATCTGCCGTTATGGTGTTCCAAGCCAGATCATTACTGATAATGGATTAAACCTGAACAACAAGATGATGAAGGAATTATTGAACACCATAACTCATCTCCCTACCGGCCTAAAATGAATGGAGCGGTAGAAGCAGCCAACAAAAATATCAAGAAGATCATTCAGGAGATCGTTGTAACCTACAAAGACTGGCATGAAATGCTACCATTTGCTCTTCACGGTTATCACACATATGTCTGAACTTCAACAGGGGCAACCCCATTCTCTCTAGTATATGGCATGGAGGCAGTACTCCCCATAGAAGTAGAGATCTCATCGATGAGAGTATTGATGGAAGCCAAGTTAACAGAAGTTGAATGGTGTCAAAGCAGATACGATGAACTGAACCTAATCGAAGAAAAAAGAATGACGGATTTATGCCATGGTCAGTTATATCAACAAAGGATGAAGAAAGGGTTCGATAAAAAATTTCGACCCCGTTTCTTCAGAGAAGGTGACCTCGTGCTCAAAAAGATCCAATCAATTCTCACTGATCCCAGGGGAAAAAAGACTCCGAATTACGATGGCCCCTACGTTGTTAAGAAAGCCTTCTCAGGTGGTGTCTTGAGACTCGCAACCATGGATGGAGAAGAGTTTACTTACCCCACAAATGTTGACATAGTCAAGAAATACTTTGCCTAAATAAATAAAAAAAGAGCGTCTCGGTGGATTGAAAACCCGAAAGGGCGGTCCAAGAAAAAATTAGAGACATAGACAATGATAATCCCGATGGATTGAAAACCTGAGAGGCCAATCTAGGCAAAAGTTAGGGATTCCTGGCAAGTAACTGCATCCGACAAGATTGGCTCCTCAGCGGCAATGTCATTTGTCAAGAAATTCTCAATCAAGGTCATCTTCGACGGAAGTTCAAAAATACCCGGAATTCAAAGTTGGTGGAAGGATAGTGGTCGTTATATTTCAACGTAGCACATTTCCCTATAAATTACCATTTTATAAACTTTGTAATGCTCCATGGAATCTCGCATTAGGCTGGTTGTCATTCTATCAATGAAAATTTGAGCCCTTGTGCCTTTTGTTTGCAATTCTCATTCATTCTACTTTGCAAAATGCCATGTTTATTTGATTAACATTCTTGAAACAAAAAATGAACTTACTTTTGCTTTAAAATTTACTTATACTTTTAAAATAAAGATGGCAATTTCTTTTTTGATTAATGAACACAAAAAGGAACATCGACGGCTTCTCCGGAAGTGACCAGACTTCAAAATGCAGAATCAAAATACTCCTTTTGACCAGTACACCCTGAATGAAGGATCAACTACTTCAGAAGGAATGTCCCATCTGTTATCCCCGGTAGAGTTCTTACCTTTGAGAGCCAATAGTTGGTTTTTCTCCCCAGTAGAAGCTACCCTTGAAAGAGCAATAACGGATTTTTATCCATAACAGATTTGTATCTACGGAAATCCGAACAAACACCAGGATCCCTGTTCCCAAACAAAAGTACTACCTTCAAAATCTCCGGTGATACCCCCATCTCCCAGAGTGGCCGAGTATTCAATTGAACTCATCTTCAGTCTGGATGTCGTGTCTGTCTTGTCAACATAAGCATTTCATACATACATCATGCATAATTTATTCACCTTTACATTCATATTGCATATCATATTTTGATCGCTTTGGTCATGTTTATCCCCATGTGGTAAATGTTCTCTGCATTAGAGTCGTTAGTTTTCCTTTCCACACTTGGATAGGATAAAATTCTAGTTTGCGTTCTTTCCTCATCAGAAATATATCGTCTAAACAATCTCCCTCCAGTGTATTCCTGGATTGAAATTGGTCATCGACCATTTTGATAACTTGAACCTCTGGAAAACAAGAGAACCTTCGGTTATGCACCTGTGGAACATCACTCTTCGCCATTGAAGATGATATTTCGCTTTCCCGGATTAAAGAAAATCCACTGCGGAAGCTTCTTAGCAAAAGACTCTTAGCAACACGGACATCATATCCTCCAAGAAATATCTATCAATCGGCAAAACCGAGAAACATGTCTTTGCCCTTATAAATTTCCAAATAAAGTCGAAGAATGGCAGTTTCTCCCGAGAAGTCTGACCTACCTTTAGGGAAATCATCAGCACCTCAAAATCAAATAACATCACCAAACAACATTCCTTGTCAAGAAAAGAACTCGACAAGAAGAAACTGAGACCAGTTCCATGGCTAAAGACCAGGACCGATGGGAGGTTTAGTTCAAAAGAAAACTGAGACCAGTTTCATGGATGAAGACCAGGATCAAGGAGAGGTTTAGTCCAAAAGAAAACTGAGACCAGTTCCATGGCTAAAGACCGGGACCGAGGGGATGTTTATTTCAAAAGAAACTAAGACCAATTCCATGGCTGAAGACCGGGATCGAGGGGAAGTTATGCCTTGTTTCTAAGTAACATTACTTAGTAAAATAAGATGGATGAGCAAATCAGCTACCATTCACGACCATAATCAAAATTTCGGGTATTCAGATATTTAATCCTCTTTTACCTTGAATATCCGAAAGCCTTCGCCATTCACACCTTCAGGTCCAAGAAGATTAAATAGGGGCATCTGTCATACCCTATATTTTGACCACGAGACTTTGCATCATTGTGCAAGTCATCACCATAATATGGATGTACCTTCATGCCTCATCAATCTTCTCAAAGAGTGTTGAGTATTCACCTCAACCAAGGATTAGGGTTTTGAACCCTCTTAGAGCACTCAGACAAAGGATCAATCAAGAATTGACATGATCTTCAACTTGTCAAGCCTGTCCAACATCCATAAAGGATCAAGAGGTTTCCCACATCAAGAATCAAGCATGATAATGCAACATTACAAGTTGATCAAGCCTCAAGATCATCAGTGTCACCAAATTAGGGTTATGGTCGACCACGACCTCCAGAGAGAAATTTTCATCTGGGCATGAGCCAATACTTTAATATATGATTCAAGAAGCTCAAAAGAACCTTATTAATCTAATCATAAGTTCAAAATAGCCTCAGGGATGCATTTAACAAAAATCAGGAATTAAGGTTTCTTGACCTAATTCACCCCTAAGTTGACTTTTGGAGCAAGACATGAGCCAAGGCCTCAAGAAATGTTTTGAAGACCTCAAATATCTCATATTGATCCTCTTACAAGTTCAAATGGACACAAAGAAATTGGTTCATGAGCAATATAAAGATTCAAATTCATCTGGACCACAAACTAAGGTTTCTGAGAAAAAGTCAACCATACCTTTGACTTTTGACCAAGACATGGTCTCAAACTTTGGGAAATGATTCAAGACACTCTAAAACACATATAGAATCCATACATTAGGTTTGATTTAGCCCAAGGACTTGATTTCATAAAGGATCACAAAGTTTGAAATTCATCTGATAAAAAGTCAACTATGCCCAAAACCAAGTTTGACTTTTGAGAATTTTTGACAAACATGGCTTCTTCAAGTAAAAAACAATGTTAACTTATGGTTTGGATCATCATCCATCAAGAAAAATCAAGAAAAGTGAGGTTACTTACAAAACGGGCAACCTTATGAAACTTAAAATTTCACTAAGTTATGAGAAAAAGTGATTTTTACCTAACTTTGCAAGACCATAACTTGTGATCCAAGCAACCTTTTTCTTTCATCCGAAGCTCATATGAAAGCTATCATTACATACTACAAGATTGTCAACTACACCATATCCCAAATCTTCATGGATTTTAAGTTATGGATTGATCAAAATCACAAAAAATGAGAAATGAACATTTTTCAAACACTTAGAAAAATTTGAGACAGAATCTGTCTCATGTTTTGTCCAACTTTGGAGGCATTTTTAAACATGATCCAAGATGAATCAAGACCAAAGTTAAACATCAAAGTTAAAGTATGTTATATGGGCTTTCTAAAAAGTACAAGAGCCTCCCATGATTTAACTTGAGCATGAAGTTATGAGTTTCCCAAAATGGCATTTTTCACCCTGCCTACACAACAACATGAATTCGAACCTCAAAATCACAAACCTCCAAATCACACTTGAGCCAAGTTGCAGTTGAAGTGTCACAAAGAGTTCAAGGTGTTTCCAATCCATTCCAAGCTTCTAAACACCTTACATAAGGTCCATTGAAGTTGTTCAGATCATCACACAACATCTGTAACACCTCTACATCAGAATTCGAAATCCTCTTGCACAAGTAAGCCTGAAGCTCTCAAACTCTATATTACATGCATCATAAATTTGTTTTCAAGTTACCAACATGTTTCTGGTAGTTCATAGAGTGATAACCCTCAATCAATCGCTAGTTTCATTCGTGTTTAAGATTTCATGATAGTTTTTGCAAATTCTAGGATTTTTGTGTTCATCACAATTATCTCACTCCACACTTAAAATAAATGAAATTAAATGGTACCATCTTAATCCTTGATTAAAAGAGAGCAAGATTGATGTTTCAATCATTCCATTTTATTACGTATTGAGAGAGTTATTGAGGGTTTTGCAAATCTGGAAAACCAGAGCTCGCGCGAAGAAGATGAATTGCTCTTGGCGCCTTTTTCAAATATTCAAATATTTTAATTTTTCTTTTATTTTTTAATTGATTTCAAAAATTAATTTCTCTCTGATTTTTAATCATTTTTAATTGATTATTTTTTTTTCAAAATTCACAAATATGTTAAAATATTTTATTCCCCAAAAAAATCAAAAGAATATTATTTATTTAGTATATTTTGAATTTTTGTAAAGAATTTCATTTAATTGTTTTTAAACATTTTAAAAGAGTTCTTTCTCTTGATTTTTCAAAACTAAATGAATTTCAAGCATTCATGTGAATAAAACATCAATTTTAAAACATTTATTAAAGTTCATAACATGTTTATTGAATATATTTGATAATTTTCAACATTTTATTTTATTTATCTTTGAAAAACACATTTTAAAATTAAAATTAGGGTTTCTAGGATTTTTTTTCAAAGTCTTCAAACTCTCAAACACTTTTTGGCCTCTAATAGAGTCTAAGATCCAACCCCGTTTGTAAATAAATACTTTCTGTGCCTCTGTCATAGTATAAGTCCCGGTACAATTTTCAAAATAACGGTGAGTCTGTTGTTTTCATCTGGGCCTCTCTTTGAGTATAAGCCCTATTTTTATTCTTTACAAAAACTTTTAGGCCTCTAATAGAGTGTATTACCCAAACCCTTTTGTACATAAATAAATGTTGGGCCTCTGCTATAGTATAAGTCCCACAACATCTTTCGGTATCGCAGTGCGATCACTGTTTTCAAATAAGTCATATGGACCTTTCTTTGAGTATAAGCCCCAATCCTTTGTACATAAACTTTGTTTTAAGCAATAAACAACCTCCATGTGCCTCTCCTTGAGTTGTAAGTCCCATACCTCTATTTTCAAAATCTTCTACCTGTTTTAAACTGGTACTAAGAGGAGCATTATTCCCGGTGAAATTGCTCTTAGACCACTTGGGCCTCTCTTTGAGTTATAAGCCCCAAACATTCTTTCCTTTTAAACAACTTTCTTTTAATTCAAATACAAACTCAAAGTTTTCTCAAAACTTTCTTCAATTTCTCAAAACTCTAATCCTACAGTTATAATCAGTACAATCAATCACAATACACTTGGGCCTCTTTTTAGAGTGTAAGATCCAACATATTTTCAATTCAATGCATACTTGTTTATATACCTGTTAATTCACTTATCTGTATATACTTGTACATATCTGTTTAGAGTTTCCCCAACAGTTAGGTATATACTTAGGTCAAACCAGAGTTTACTTCTAACTTAGTCAAAACTAGTTCCCTAATAGGAAACTTCCCTCAATACAGTCTGCCTCCTCTTGGGCTTTACTCAATATGGAATAGAGAAATGCATTATTCCTGGTGAAACTTTTCTCAAGACTGTCAAAAATTAGAAATATATATATATATATATATATATATAAGAAATTCATTTCCCCAAAGAGGATTATTCCCGGTGAAACCTCTTTTGAATTTCTTCAAACCTTGGAACTGTTCAACAAAGAAAGGATTATTCCCGGTGAAACCTTTCTTGAACTTTTATTAGGCTTGGACCCACAGGCTTCCTAGAAGTATCCCCATCCTCCTCTTGGGCTTAGTACAAGGACCATCAGGCTTCTTAAAAGTTCTCCAACCTCCTCTTGGGCTTAGTATAAGGACCCAAAGGCTTTCTAAAAGCATAGGAAAAGAATTTAGACATCTCTGCTAGTTCAATCCTCAGGAAAGTCAAAACTCCAGAATACCCAATCATTCCAGGGTTGATCTTTATCCCTTAAACCAACAGCCTCCTCTTGGGCATCATATAAAGATCTCTCTCCAACCAGAGTCTACCTCTTCTTAAAAAGACTTGGATAGTCTATGCCTCCTCTTGGGCTTTATACAAGTAGACTTGGAAAGTCTCACCCTCGTAGTCTCCTCTTGGACTTAACATAGGGACCCACAAGGCATCCTAAAAGCATAGGATATATACTAATCACTTTGCCAATAGACCATTCCCAGTAGAGTTGAAACCCCCAAGGCTTTCAGACTCACCTCTAAACTCCTTTGACCCCCCAACAAGGATCAACTTTCACCTTGAACATCCCAGCCATGGTCAATTTACCATCAGCAAATCCCCAATAGAATCAGAGCCTCATGGCATCTGGTACTTCAACTCTTCCCTGATTTCCCAGCAAGAATAATTTCCCTTTGGATTCCTTAATACAATTAGACCTTCTCCTGGATTTCAATAATCCTCAGCAAGAGTCAGCCTCCTCTTAGGCTTCTTATAATGATTTTTCCAGTCAGCCTCAATCTTAAGCTTTGTACAAGACAGATAAAACCCTCCCCAGTGGAGTCATTTTCTTTCAACTTCAACCTTGGGCTTTGAACAAGGCACACAAAATTCAACATCCCTTCATATGAGACCATGAGTCCACTATGTAGGAAGATATTGCCTTTCTATACATCACATATCAAAAACAAACAATCAAAAACCTTTTATCCTGGTTAAATCCCTCTTTCATCTAACAGCTATAAGTGACAAGTCTCTAGATTCCATACATCCAAGCCAATGTCTCTCTTTTAGTATGAAAGACCCATAAGGAAAAAGTGGCATTACTCTACACTGAGTTAAAGCTTCTTCCTTCATGACATCTCTCTTATAAAGGAAATTATGACAATGCTGGATTCCATACATCCCAGTTAAAGTAATTCCCCTTATAACCTATTATTCAACATTTGTGATGAATAGGTGAGATTTCTCCCTTTAGAGATGACAAATTCTCTCTCAGTCACCCTTTTAGCTTCAATCTTGGGCTTTAAACAAGACATAAATACTTTTAGTTTCAATCTTGGGCTTTAAACAAAACAAAAATACTCTAATAGCTTCAATCTTAGGCTTTGAACAAGACACGACTTTCCTCTCATAAAATAGGAGGAACTATGATTGCTCTGATTTCCCCGAATCTCTTTACAGGAATATGTAGACATAAGATTGCGAAATCTTAGCGAGCACACAAATAAAAAATCTTAGGTCTAGTACCTTTCCAAAATCAACAGGAAACCTGAAAACAACAAAAACATTCTCTCAACCCTCCCAAAGGAGAAACTTTCCCAATCCACAGCAGATAAACACAAGAAAGCATTTCAAAATATTAGAAATACATGCAAAAGAATGTTCATATAGATTACTATAGATACTCTGGGTGTTAATAGCTTCCCTTTGTATAACCAGACCCCGATCCCCGATCTCTTAGCATTTGTTAAAGAAAAACACTTGCGTACAGGGTTAGTTTAAGATATCTTCCCCTTCCTTTCAAGCTTCATAGGATAAATACAGAAATTAGAAGGTAACACCCAATCTTACGGTAGGTGGTCGTGTCACCAAAAAACCAACACTACAACGGCCACCAAAATAATTCCTTCAATTCTTGATACATCTTTGTCGCACCGAAATGAATACTCAACCTACTTCGATGTCTTTTCCCAAGGATAATCTTCTTAATTTCTGGAACATTTGAAATACACACTCTATCTCTGAACCTCATCACACCATTCTCATCAACTCGGAATTCACCTCTATTACCTTGGTTAATCAAGGTCAACTGATCAACCATTCCCAAATCAGATTTTATGACCTCCTTGATTCCTTCAAGCATACTAATAGTCAATTTCAATATCCCCAATTTCACACTGTTAGAAGTCTCCTCACACACCAAACTCATGTCTCTAAATTGCTCGATTAGTTCCAACTCTCTCACCATAAGCATCGACATAAGCAAGGACTTCCTACTCAAAGCATCAGCTACCACATTAGCTTTACCGGGATGGTAACTCAAATTAAAATCATAATCTTTCAGAAGTTCAAGCCACCTCTTCTGCCTCATACTCAACTCTTTCTGATTGAACAAATACTTAAGGATCTTATGATCGCTGAACACCTCCAATTTAGAGCCAAAAAGATAATGTCTCCAAATCTTCAACACGAACACTACAACTGCCAATTCTAAGTCATGCGTAGTATAATTCCTTTCGTGAATTTTCAGTTGTCTGGAAGCATAAGCAATGACCTGACCATTCTGCATCAGTACTCCACCAAGACCCATCTTCGACGCATCTCAATATACTATAAAAGACCCACTCGAATTAGACACACCAATACTAGAGTAGTCGTCAACTTCTTCTTTAATTCCAAAACCTCTCTTCACACGCACCATCCCACATATAAGCTTGACCCCTTTGATTCAACTGAGTCAAGGGTAATGCTAACTTAGAAAAGTCTTCAATAAAATTATGATAATAACCTGCTAGCCCAAGAAAACCTCGAATTTCAGTAGCCGACTTCGGAGTCCCCCACTGTAACACATCATCACTTTTGGAAGGATCAACAGCAATTCCGCCACTCGACATCACATGGACAAGGAAACTCACTTCCTTCTACCAAAATTCACATTTTGACCGTTCCGCATACCACCTCTTCTCTTTCAGCACTTGCAACAAAGTTCGCCACTGCTCATCATGCTCCCCTTCTTGTTTAGAATAGATCAGAACATAATCAGTGAAGACCATGACAAACTTATCCAAATACTCACGAAAATTCGATTCATATACTCCATGAACAAACCTGATGCATTAGGGACGCCGCACGACATTCACCAAGTACTCATAGTGTCCATACGGAGTCCTGAAAGCTGCCTTCTGAATATCATCTGGTTTAACCCAAATCTGATGATAACCATACCTCAAGTCCATCTTGCTGAAAACACAGGCACCAACCAACTGGTCCATCAGGCCATCAATTATCGGAAGTGGATACTTGTTCTTAATCATCACTTTGTTCAACTGCCGAGAATTTATACACAATATCACACTACCATTTTTCTTCTTTACCAACAATACCAGAGCTCCCCAAGGCGACACACTTAGTCTTACCGACCTCTTCACAAATAATTCTTCCAACTATTTCTTCAATTCACATGACTCTGAAGCATACATTCTGTATGGAGTTATTGACATCAGACTCGTATCATGTACTAGGTCGATAGCAAATTCCACTTCACGCTATGGCGACAAATCACTTATGTCATCTGGTATTACATCTGGAGATTCACAGACAACAGGTAATTCAACACTTGTAACTTCACGATCAACTTGCAACAATGCAAACATCAAGGCTTCATATTCTCGAAGTTCATCCATCTGCTTAGCAGCCAACAACATCAGCTCTCTCCTATCACCAAACCCAGATCGACACTCTGGAGGCAAGTCACAATTATTTGCAGGAAAAAAAACGTCGGGATTTACACACCACTGGCATATCTCTAGTTGTCACATTGCTATCTACTCTATGAGGAGTAAGCATCAACGATACTTGATCATTCTCTCTCAGAAACATCCCAACTTCACCTACGGACAAGAAACTCGAATCCGCTTCATCTTTAACATATTAGAATCTGCATCGACTCATCAAAATAATCTGTAAGCACTTGGCTTAACCCTAAACCATTCACTGTACACACCATCTAAGCTGGCAAGACTCGTCTACTTCATCCAACATGATCCCATCTATTATCTACAAGAGATTAAGGATGATCAGTTTCTCAATTTATCAATAAATAACTGATAATCATGATGGGGCATAAACCATCTTTACCAAACTATAGTAGCATCCAACTACACACTGAGCAATCACTCCACACTTGAAGCATCTTGGAGAAGCACAAGCTTCTCCCCCACTTGTTTCATTCCCAACCTACCATGGAAAACAAAATAAGTATCGATAGTGTTTTCACACACATGTCGCATACTAGGGAACAACATAATTAAACAACCTGGACGGATGGACCGGCCTGCTCTAGTAAACTAATGTAACACCCTTCTAACCCCACAGAATAATTTGCAAACTAATAAGGATAATTCAGCTTAATTCACCACTCAAGGGTGTCACACTTCATAGAAAACATTCATAATAATCATCTTGCTCCGTAACACGGGTTACAACATCTATACCATCATTTTCTTTTATGACTTCAACATATAAATTGAACTTTGCAGCAGGATCATAATCTTAAAACCACTTCATTCATCTCATAATATCAAAATATCCTATTCTCATCAAAAGTTGAAATTTAAATCGATTTAACATTTCAAACTCATGAAATAGGCTAACAACATAGCATATCATCTGAATTGGAATTACAATAGTTTGACATTCGTATAACCAGTGTTCCCAACCTGATGTTACATATCAGAGCAAGACACCTTCTAATTAACGAAAAACTAATAAAATACTCCAAAGTTATCTTCAACGCTTCTACGAGCTACTTCAGAGCATCTGCGCGTTACCCACGTGGAGGCAACATTCATAGGCAGGGTGAGTAATAACAATTCATTATGAAAGATATGAGGAAAAAACTCATTAGTAACATCATCATCATATTAACACATATCATTTATAAATGAATCATACTCACACCTACACACCATAATCACACTTATACATCTTTCGTCATAAAACATCATATAATCACATAGTCTCGAATATCATCATATCATATCTCACCAACCAACTTCATGCAAATGACACATAGAATATTAATGCACAACACCGACTCAATGCATGTGTGTTGTACCCCAAATTTTACCCTTAGATTCTTTGATCTTTTGCATATCATTCCATGTCATTCTTGATTTTGGCTATTATTATTATTATTATTATTATTATTGTATTTTTAGTTGAATATTCATTTTAGATTTGTTTAGAATTTAGGTATTTAATTTCAATTTAGTATTTTGGTTTTATCATAGTTTATATTTAATTTAGTTTATTGTCAATTATAATTTTAGTTTTAAATTTAATTTAATTCTAACTTTAGTCTAGCTTCTATTTTATATTGTAGTTTAATTTTAACTTAGATTAATTTTAATTTAGTTTAATTAGCTTATTTTTTATTAATTTAGTCTAATGTTAATTTAAATTTAATTATGATTTAAGTTTAATTTTAAGTTTAAGTTTTATTTTTTTAGTTTAACCTAGTTTAGTTAATTTATTTAGTCCTCATTTATTTGTTTTCTATTGTTAAAAAAATCATAAAAAATATTCATAGATTCTGATTTCTTTTTATTTATAATACTAAAAAATACAAAAAATCTATTTTTCCATTTTTTGCAACAAAAGAAAGCCTTTTTTTTTACACGGATGTGTGACTTGCTCTAAAACTCCACAATACCCCACTTTCTCCTAAGCCTTGACCAACAGGGCTTACACTGCTGAACATTGCACCAACGTAAACCTGCTATGAACCGTGACAATAACATGACCCTGTACCATCTGCTACCACGGCTACCTGGCCTTTGACAACAACTTCACAAGTTGTACCCCTGCAACAACACTCCAAATTTCATCAGCCAAAACCTGTCAACAAAAAGAGGGATCTGATCCTTTCCAAAACAGAAGAGTGGTTTGAATTTGTTTTTAAACTAGGAGACCAAATGAAAGATAAAGGGAGGGGGAGAAGCGATTTTGGAGAAAAATTCAACAAGAATAACATAAACCCAAACCTGTACAAACCCATGAGAAGACAACATTCTCCATCGACCTACTCTCCTTGCGCTTTATAAACACCCAAACACTTTCCTTCTTCCGGGCACTTCCTCAAACCAATACTACAGTCAACCTTTAACCAAAATCCATCACTCTATCTTCTCTCTGCTCAAACCCTTCAACCCTCTACCACAACTCCTCATCATAAATCTTCAATCAACCACCACCACGTTCCTTTATCGCCATTAAAACAGCAACAACCACTAATCTCCATTCAACATCCTCCAATCTTCAATGACGCAAACACTCTACAACACCCCAAATCTTTATTCAATCATCATCTTCGAATCTCCTTCAACTCACACTGTTAACACTTCATCACCTTCATCCAACCACAACTATCCCGGAAACACATACACACGCAGCAGAGGATCGAAAAGAAGAAAAGACGTACCCGTCGAAACCGTCAAAGTTGTCGTGTCGAAATTACTCCGAGCCGAGAGTGGCGATCTGAGACGTGAAAGTATTGCTAGATAACAGAAAGAGAGAGACCGTGCGAGAGAGACCGAGAGTGTGATTTAGAGAGAGATCGTGAGTCGAGATGCGATTAAAGGATTTGGCCATGGAGAAATTTTGATCGTGTTCTTCCTGTGGTGTTTCAGAACTGTGTTTCACTTTAAGATGAACATAACGAGTCCGCGAGAGAGAGTGTCGCGCGAAAAGAAGAGGAAGGGAGTGGATCGTGAGACGCGAACGAGTATTTCTGTTTTTCCATGAAATGCATTTTGGTAGCTGAAGCCGTGTGTGTGTTTTGGTTTAGGTTATCTTCTTCTATGATGGTGAAACCGGGTTTGGGTCATAATACTTACCCGTCCAGGATCTGATCCAGCTTCAGCAATGGGCCTCCGCGCCCCATTCTCTTCCATGTATTGTGGCCCATCTTTATTCTATAATTTGTTAACCTGGTTTGCTTTTTTTAATTACAGCCATTGATTCTTAGGTTTTATTGATAATTTTTCTTTATGGTTTTTATTAATTATTTATTTTAAGATTTTCTTTATTTATTTTAAGAACATATTTTCCTATTTATTTTATTTAGTTAAAACAATAAAAACTCAAAATATTTTCTTTATTTAGTTTGTTTAACTCATCTTTTGTTTTAGAATATAAAATATTTTAGATTTTTATTTTCTATTAATTAGTTCCTTTGACGATTTAATTGCAAACTTGTGACTTGACTTGATTTCGTAGCTTAGGTTTGGGTCCTTTCTTCCTGAACTTTTGATTTTATTTTCGATTTCATTTTGGGCCAATGATATATAAAAAAATCTTGATTTATTGATTTTATTCAAATCACTAAAAATCTTGATAAATATGAGGCCATATTTCATTTTCTATTTTTTGGTCAATGAAAGTTGAATATCAAGATTATCGATTCCTCGATTAAATTGTGATTAAGACGAGACCATTTCGATTTTTATTTTATTAAACAATTTTTATTAACTTCGACGAATGAGAGCCGTCAAGATCTAGCATCTTGGCACAACTCTTTGAACGATTGGTTTCATCAAGCGTTCATTGTCCATCAAACTTTTTCTTAATCAACACGAAAGAAAAGGACTGTTGGAATCTAGCATTCTAGTACAACCCTCGAATGATTAGTCTTAAGCCTTTGCGCATTGGGGTAGCTATTCATTCTCATCTTCCGTCTTCGAAATAACTTTCATATTGTTTCGGACAAATAAGGACCGTTAAGATCTCGCATCTTGACATAACCCTTTTGAGTTTTTTATCACAAAAAGCTCGTTGTCCAATAAATATTTTTCATTTCAACTTGGATGAATAAGAGCCATCGAGATCTAGCATCTTGGCGCAACTCTTGAATCATTGATTACTATCAATGTTCACTGTCCATTAACATTTTTTCAATCAATCTTGAATGAAAAGGACTGTTAGAGTCTAGCACTCTGGCATAACCCTTTTGCATTCTTAAAACATATGCAAGCCACTTTTAAACCACTAGCTTTTCCAAGAGATAGCCATTAATCTCTTGTGATTTTTTAACCATCCCTTTAACCTTCATAAGAGATAGCCATTAATCTCTTCTCCTAAACAATCAATCCTCACAAGCTTTGCTTTCAAGCTTTTCACCGTAGTAGCCAGAACTACGGACGCTCTGATTTCTTAAGTTCATCTTGAGGATACGTAGGCATAGGATTGCGAGATCCTAGCGAGCCACCTTTTTCTTTTTCTTTTGTTTCCTTTACATCCAATGCCTTCTTGGATTCCACCTTTCCATTTTTCATCATAGCCCCGAACTACGAAGGCTCTGAGTTCCTCATTGCACTATGAGGATACGTAGGCACGAGATTGTGAAGTCTTGTCGAGCCCCCTAGTAATAAAAACCCTTAGGTCTCCCCTTTATAAAAATCCTAAAAACATTTCTCTTCCTTTTCCTCAAGTAGAAGATTACAAACCTTAAGCTAACACTCATTCAATCCTAACTAAATGGTTCCCGTTGAGTACAACGGACGTGAGGGGTGCTAATACCTTCCCCTTGCGTAACCGACTCCCGAACTCAGACATTGGTTGCGATTACCATATTCTTATCCTTTATTTTTAAGGGTTTTATTCGATATTTTCCCTTTCCCTATTTAGGAATAAATAAAGATCGATGGCGACTCTGTTAAGTCCATTCCGCGGGCGTGCGATTGCGCTTCGCGAGGTCGTTCTCATTTTTCAAGGTACGACAAATGGCGACTCTGCTGGGGACTTTCCCATCCCTAAGTGAGTCAAGCCTAGTTCAGTTAGGTTTTCATATGTATGTTTAGCTTTTGTTTGTTTCTTTTCCTTCTTTGATTATATGTTTTATTGCTCTTACTTTATCGCTTTTTCATATATATCTCTGTATATCCATGTGTGGGTTTTAGGGATCTAACATCTTGAGTAAAGCTCTACACCCAAGCTTTGGAAAAAGCAAAGAGAAAACATAAGGTTAGACTTGGTAGTTAGTAGTGTTAGACTATGAGGGCAAGCTCCTTGTAGCAACTAACATGAAGGCTCCTCTAGAGTAGACCTGTTTGTAGATCTCGTTGTAAAATAGCTAGCCTGTTGCATGACGCTGATTCATGAAGGGTCCGTGACTCTAGGTCCCCATTTAGAATCAGTGTTATTTTGGTGGTTACGTAATATTAGACTTCAAGGATATCTCCTTGCTCCAACCAATATGAAAACCCCGATCAGAATAGACCTTTTCGTCACTCTTGTTGTAAAATGGCTTGCCTGTTGCATGGCGTTGATACGACTAAGGTCCGTGACTCTGAAAGCTTATCAAAAACCTAGAAAATATCCCGTGAGTGGGTTTATGGGTAGATAATCTAGAACTATCCGTTATAGGGAGACCTACCTAATAGGATGTTCTGATTTATTCGGGTTATCTCAGATCCTAACCATACCTATTGCATTTTCATTCTGCATCCTGTGTTGTATGACATTGCATATCATTTGCATCTTTGCACGATTCATTGCATGCGTCTGTTTATCCAGTTACTCATCTCCAGCTATCTCAATCTTCCTATGCCTTCTGTCAGTCGTCAAGCTGATTCCTCGACACCGATACAGGACTAGAGCTAACATCAGACGCAGAATGTCAGAACAACCCTCTGCCAGGGCAAGAGAAGCTTCAGTCAACTTTAGCTCAGCTACTTTTCGAAGACAGGACAACTCATACTTGTAGTTGGCTAGTCACTAGGCCATGTTTCTTATTGTTTGCATTTTCCTTTGTTTTGTACTAGCTGTTTGCTTCCAAATTATGTTTGCACTTTCATGTTAATGAAATAAGCATTTGCAACTTTTTTATTCAATTCATTTGTGTTTCCTATTTACTTCTTAATGCTTTCTCTTTCAAGAAAAAATTATCCTGTCCACTTTCTTATTGATCGTGCGAAGATTGGAGGGAGGATGATGAAAATGTTATACCCATAATTGCTGTTGGTATGCTTTCAAATCAAAACTTTGCTGACGATGTAAGGCATTGTTTCAACTCCTAAACACTGGAGAAATAAGCAAGATATATCCCTCTTTAACCCCTTCGAGCCTAGAAGTAGGAGTTTCTTTTCTTTACAAATAAAAAACCCGCAATCTTAACCTGGGGCAGGGTAGTTCTCAGTTAACTTGATTATGAATTCAAATACAAGAGCTTCATGCGAGACGCCTTTCAACAAAAGGGTGCATTCACAAATTTTCCTTCGCACACAACAAGCAAGTGTCGAAGATGTCTTTCAAGTCGAACGCCAACGATGGTTCGTCGTAATCCTTAAGCCAGGCAATCACTGTAAAAAAAAAAAAAAAAGAAGAAAAAAAGAAAGAAAAGTTTGTAGTACAACCAAAGGAGGAAATCTTTAAATTCTTTATCCTAAAAGTCCTCAATGGCAAACAATTTTGTGAGAAGCAGTGACTGCCATCTCAATTCCATTGAATTTTGAACCATCATCATTACTATCATCAGTGTAATTCCTAACTCATGGGAATTTGAGTGCATAGCTTGAGTTAACTGAGCATAGGACTAGAGATCATCATGTAGATTGGGTGGGTCACAAATAAACTTTGAGCCTTTATCCTTTGTTTCTTAAACCGTGAACCAGACCACGTTATAACCCTCAAAAGACCTAATTGAAGCGAGGTTATTTTGAAAGCATACTACAGCAAGGTTGCGTAAACAGACTCCAAAAGATCTTTGCAGATCATTTGTTTTTGCATCACACTTGTGCTTTAACTCTCACTTTTAAATGTCTTGAACCGCCGTGTTCAGACCAGTGGCTCATTTTGTTTTGCATCTTTCAAAAATAATTCTGATTTCAAAAGTTGCATGAACTTTGCATTTACCATGTTTTTACGAACATTTTTGTTTGCAAACTGGCTTTCCTCTCAAGGAATTTTCAAACAATTAAGAAACTTGGTCGGTGATCCAATCAGGGGCAAGTTCCTTCCATGTCCTGTTGAGAATCAGTTCAAGATTTGTGGTTTAATGGCGACTTCTTAGAATTGGTTTATACAGAAGATTTTGCAAGACTCAGGCTGGGGCAAGCTTTCCCAGTGTACAGCAAAAACAATCATCTTTCAAGACTCAGACCGGGGCAAGCTTTCTAAGAGCACCATGAAACGGTCCTTTCCAGAATCAATCAAACTGAAGCAATGATCAGCTCATCTACAATAATCAGCTAGTCTGGGGCAGTTTACATGAAGAATCCCCAAGCAGTTTACCTAAAGAATCCCCAAGCAGTTCTTCATCCTTCCTACAAGGACCATCAATTGATATAGTTTACCAGTGTGGCAGACGATGTGTTCAGTAATAGCATCCCTAATCCCAAGCAGAATGACAGTGATCTCCGTGTTGAGGAATCAGTCTTCCAGTCTTGTCTACCCAAAAGAGTCGAGTCGGGCCGTCAGCATCTGCACCTGGATTTACATTTGATCATATATCACCTGCATAATTCATATACATATGCATAGCATGAGTGTTTCATCCTCATTTGCATTTCTCCTGAGGTCGTGTCGTTATACGCGTCTTACCTTGTGGTCAAAGTCCAACTTACTTGGCGCCTACCAAATGTTACCTATCCTTTCATTCTAGTGTTATTCCTGGATACTCATATTCCTTCACTCCAGTGCCATTCCTGGATGTCTGCCTCTTTTGATCTCCAGTGCCATTCATTGATATCTTATTCCTCTTGTTTCTCCCAGTGCTATTCCTGGAAAGTCTTATCTGTTCATTCAGTGTCATTCCTGGATGAGCTTTCTCCTTTGCATTCATTGTCATTCCTGGATGTCTTTCTCACTATCATTTAATGCCATTCTTGAATATAGTGATTTACCTTTACTTTCAGTGCTATTCCTGAAAGTTCTTTCTCATAAATTCAATGCTGTCTTGAATACTGTGGTTCCTTTTGTCCAAGGCTTTCTTAGATTTCTATCATGTTCACTTTTATCTAAAGCTGTCATTGGATATTGTGATCTATACCTTTCATTCAAAGCCATTATTGGATGTCCGGTTTTTCACCATTCGATGCCTATCCGGATGTGTCTCTCTTTCTGAAGTTTTTCAGATCGAGTCTTTGTTCACTTTCATCTAAAAGCCGTTATTAGATATTGTGATCTATACCTTTCATTCAAAGCCGTTATTGGATGTCTGGTTTCTCTACCATCTGATGCCTATCCAGATGTGTCTCTCTTTCTGATGTTTTTTAGATCGAGTCTTTGTTCACTTTCATCTAAAGCTATTATTAGATATTGTGAGTCATACCTCTCATTCAAAGCCATTATTGGGTGTCTCGTTTCTCTACCATCTGATACATATCTAGATGTGTCTCTCTTTCTGATGTTTTTCAGATCGAGTCTTTGTTCACTTTCATCTAAAGCTATTATTTGATATTGTGAGTCATACCTCTCATTCAAAGCCATTATTGGATGTTTGGTTTCTCTACCATCTAATGCCTTTCCGGATGAGTGTCTCTTTCTGATATTTTACCAGATCAGGTCTTTGTTCACTTTTATCTAAAGCCATTATTAGATATTGTGAGTTATACCTTTCATTCAAAGCCATTATTGGGTGACTGGTTTCTTTTTATTCAATGCCATTCTTGAATGCAGTCTCTGTTCACATTCATCTAAAGCCATTATTAGATGTTGTGATTTATACCTTTCATCCAAAGCCATTATTGGGTGATTGGTTCCTTTGCATTCAATGCCATTCTTGAATGTAGTTTTCGTTCACATTCATCCAAAGTCATCATTAGATATTGTGATTTGTACCTTTCGTTCAAAGCCTTTATTGAATGTCTGGTGTCCTTTTATCCAATGTCTTCTTTGATTACCCTTGTTTGCTCACCTTTCATCTAAAACCATTATTAGATATTGTGACTTGTACCTTTCATTCAAAGCCATTATTGGATGTCTGGTTTCTTTTGCCATCTGATGTTTTTCCGATGTGTCTTTCTCTGTCTTTTCTGGCTTTTCTTGAAGATCCCGTTTGAACTCTTCAGTATAAGAAAATCCCAGAAAATCTTTTGTTGGTGTCTATCATTTTGATCCCCAGTGGAGATCATGTCTTCTTTCTGGTTCCATGCTCAGTAAAGAGTGTACTTTCATTTCCCCAGTATCGTCCGGTCACCTATAAACCTGTCGTCCATCTCCTTGGACTTTTCCCCAGTGGAGAGCACCTCTCTGGACCCATTCCCAGTGAGGACCTGTAGGATTTTCTCTTTATGTTCCTATCCTCGGTGCATCTTCAGAGTCTCCCCATTGAGTCTCTTTTGGTGATCGATCTGTGTCCCCAGTGAGTCTTTCTCGTTGATGCTAACCTTATCCTTCTCTAGTAAGCTCACCTGTGGTGGATTGCCCTTTATCCTTTGGTGTCTTGTTTGTCTGAATTTTTTTTTGCACTATCATGGCATCATATCATCATACTAGAAGTTCATGGCATGTCAGCCTTTGCATGTCTGCGGCTTGTCCTTAGCATCTGCATTCCATCTAAGGGCAAAATTTTCGGTTTGCTATATTTAAATACCTTTCACCTTGATCTCTCGAGGATTTTCATCCCTCGTGCCATCTGGTAAAGCTATTTAAATAGGGGCAACTGTTGTACCCCAAATTTTACCCTTAGATTCTTTGATCTTTTGCATATCATTCCATGTCATTCTTGATTTTGGCTATTATTATTATTATTTTTGTATTAAGTTGAATATTCATTTTAGATTTGTTTAGAATTTAGGTATTTAATTTCAATTTAGTATTTTGGTTTTATCATAGTTTATATTTAATTTAGTTTACTGTCAATTATAATTTTAGTTTTAAATTTAATTTCATTCTAACTTTAGTCTAGCTTCTATTTTATATTGTAGTCTAATTTTAACTTAGATTAATTTTAATTTAGTTTAATTAGCTTATTTTTTATTAATTTAGTCTAATGTTAATTTAAATTTAATTATGATTTGAGTTTAATTTTAAGTTTAAGTTTTATTTTTTTAGTTTAACCTAGTTTAGTTAATTTATTTAGTCCTCATTTATTTGTTTTCTATTGTTAAAAAAATCATAAAAAATATTCATAGATTCTGATTTCTTTTTATTTATAATACTAAAAAATACAAAAAATCTATTTTTCCATTTTTTGAAACAAAAGAAAGCCTTTTTTTTTTACACGGATGTGTGACTTGCTCTAAAACTCCACAATACCCCACTTTCTCCTAAGCCTTGACCAACAGAGCTTACACTGCTGAACATTGCACCAACGTAAACCTGCTATGAACCGTGATAATAACATAACCCTGTACCATCTGCTACCACTGCTACCTGGCCTTTGACAACAACTTCACAAGTTGTACCCCTGCAACAACACTCCAAATTTCATCAGCCAAAACCTGTCAACAAGAAGAGGGATCTGATCCTTTCCAAAACAGAAGAGTGGTTTGAATTTGTTTTTAAAATAAGAGACCAAATGAAAGATAAAGGGAGGGGGGAGAAGCGATTTTGGAGAAAAATTCAACAAGAATAACATAAACCCAAACCTGTACAAAGCCATGAGAAGACAACATTCTCCATCGACCTACTCTCCTTGCGCTTTATAAACACCCAAACACTTTCCTTCTTCCGGGCACTTCCTCAAACCAATACTACCGTCAACCTTCAACCAAAATCCATCACTCTATCTTCTCTCTGCTCAAACCCTTCAACCCTCTACCACAACTCTTCATCATTAATCTTCAATCAACCACCACCACGTTCCTTCATCACCATTAAAATAGCAACAGCCACTAATCTCCATTCAACATCCTCCAATCTTCAACGACGCAAACACTCTACAACACCCCAAATCTTTATTCAATCATCATCTTCGAATCTCCTTCGACTCACACTGTTAACACTTCATCACCTTCATCCAACCACAACCATCCCGGAAACACATACACACGTAGCAGAGGATCGGAAAGAAGAAAAGACCTACCCGTCGAAACTGTCAAAGTTGTCGTGTCGAAATTACTCCGAGCCGAGAGTGGCGATCTGAGACGTGAAAGTATTGCGAGATAACAGAAAGAGAGAGACCGTGCAAGAGAGACCGAGAGTGTGATTTAGAGAGAGATCGTGAGTCGAGCTGCGATTAAAGGATTTGGCCATGGAGAAATTTCGACCGTGTTCTTCCTGTGGTGTTTCAGAACCGTGTTTCACTTTAAGATGAACATAACGAGTCCGCGAGAGAGAGTGTCGCGCGAAAAGAAGAGGAAGGGAGTGGATCGTGAGACGCGGACGAGTATTTCTGTTTTTCCCTGAAATGCATTTTGGTAGCTGAAGCCGTGCGTGTGTTTTGGTTTAGGTTATCTTCTTCTATGATGGTGAAACCGGGTTTGGGTCATAATACTTACCCGCCCAGGATCTGATCCAGCTTCAGCAATGGGCCTCCGCGCCCAATTCTCTTCCATGTATTGTGGCCCATCTTCATTCTATAATTTGTTAACCTGATTTGCTTTTTTTAATTACAGCCATTGATTCTTAGGTTTTATTGATAATTTTTCTTTATGGTTTTTATTAATTATTTATTTTAAGATTTTCTCTATTTATTTTAAGAACATATTTTCCTATTTATTTTATTTAGTTAAAACAATAAAAAATCAAAATATTTTCTTTATTTAGTTTGTTTAACTAATCTTTTGTTTTAGAATATAAAATATTTTAGATTTTTATTTTCTATTAATTAGTTCCTTTGACGATTTAATTGCTAACTTGTGACTTGACTTGATTTCGTAGCTTAGGTTTGGGTTCTTTCTTCGTGAACTTTTGATTTTATTTTCGATTTCATTTTGGGCCAATGATATATAAAAAAAACTTGATTTATTGATTTTATTCAAATCACTAAAAATCTTGATAAATATGAGGCCATATTTCATTTTCTATTTTTTGGTCAATGAAAGTTGAATATCAAGATTATCGATTCCTCGATTAAATCGTGATTAAGACGAGACCATTTTGATTTTTATTTTATTAAACAATTTTTATTAACTTCGACGAATGAGAGCCGTCAAGATCTAGCATCTTGGCACAACTCTTTGAACGATTGGTTTCATCAAGCGTTCATTGTCCATCAAACTTTTTCTTAATCAACACGAAAGAAAAGGACTGTTGGAATCTAGCATTCTAGTACAACCCTCGAATGATTAGTCTTAAGCCTTTGCGCATTGGGGTAGCTATTCATTCTCATCTTCCGTCTTCGAAATAACTTTCATATTGTTTCGGACAAATAAGGACCGTTAAGATCTCGCATCTTGACATAACCCTTTTGAGTTTTTTATCATAAAAATCTCGTTGTCCAATAAATATTTTTCATTTCAACTTGGATGAATAAGAGCCGTCGAGATCTAGCATCTTGGCGCAACTCTTGAATCATTTATTACTATCAATGTTCACTGTCCATTAACATTTTTTCAATCAATCTTGAATGAAAAGGACTGTTAGAGTCTAGCACTCTGGCATAACCCTTTTGCATTCTTAAAACATATGCAAGCCACTTTTAAACCACTAGCTTTTCCAAGAGATAGCCATTAATCTCTTGTGATTTTTTAACCATCCCTTTAACCTTCATAAGAGATAGCCATTAATCTCTTCTCCTAAACAATCAATCCTCGCAAGCTTTGCTTTCAAGCTTTTCACCGTAGTAGCCAGAACTACGGACGCTCTGATTTCTCAAGTTCATCTTGAGGATACGTATGCATAGTATTGCGAGATCCTAGCGAGCCACCTTTTTCTTTTTCTTTTGTTTCCTTTACATCCAATGCCTTCTTGGATTCCACCTTTCCATTTTTCATCGTAGCCCCGACTACGAAGGCTCTGAGTTCCTCATTGCACTATGAGGATACGTAGGCACGAGATTGTGAAGTCTTGTCGAGCCCCCTAGTAATAAAAACCCTTAGGTCTCCCCTTTATAAAAATCCTAAAAACATTTATCTTCCTTTTCCTCAAGTAGAAGATTACAAACCTTAAGCTAACACTCATTCAATCCTAACTAAATGGTTCCCGTTGAGTACATTGGACGTGAGGGGTGCTAATACCTTCCCCTTGTATAACTGACTCCCGGACTCAGACATTGGTTGCGATTACCATATTCTTATCCTTTCTTTTTAAGGGTTTTATTCGATATTTTCCCTTTCCCTATTTGGGAATAAATAAAGATCGGTGGCGACTCTGTTAAGTCCATCCCGCGGGTGTGCGATTGCGCTTCGCGAGGTCATTCTCATTTTTCAAGGTACGACAATGTGGTACCAATTTTCGTCAACACTCAGGTTCACCGTTCTGATCCCCACCTCCGAGGATCAGAACAAATCACTGATCCATCACCTCCGAATCAGCTAGCGGCCCAATCCACACAATGGGATTTTAGGCTCACCAACAACGGAACATCTGTCCACAAATGTATGCAATGCAACTATTTATGCATACAACAACACCAACACCATCATGCACAATAAGCCACCACCATGGTTATTGTACACCGCCTAAATTGGTCAACAAGCATAAAATACATCTCATACAATATGGATATATATATATTTTATGCAATCTCAACAACACCATTAGAACATTTTCATATTACCATCATTAACATCACAACAACAACATTAAAACATCATCATATTGCCATCATTAACATCACAACAACAACATTAAAACATCTTCATATTATCATCATTAACATCACAACAACATTATTAAAACATCTTAATTCACACCAATAACACCACAACAACCTCTTTATAACAACATTCAAGTTTTGCCACTTACAACAGGATTTCTTTACATGCACAACAAGTAATAGTAGTAATCTTCAACATATTAAACATAAAAAATATTAGAAAAATGGTTCATGTAATTAAACCATGTTAGAGTTCTACTCATTAGCTTTCCAACGCTTCGAACGATTCGTCATTTGGATAAACGATTAAAAAGTTATGACAGAAACCGTTTTTGGCGTTTTTCTTCCTATGAGTCGATCCCAGGGTCGACGCGCAGGGTACTTAGGTTGACGCAAGGCCTATGAGTTGACGCATACTGTTCAAATTTCCACAATTTTGCATTCGGGTAGCCTCAGGTCGACCCAGTGGTTCTAGCGGTCAACGCACACTGTTCCGAACCCCAAAAATCACTTTTTTTAAAAGCACTTTCACCCCAGATTTTCACTCCAAAGTCTATACCACTAACCCCCATCACCCTAGACCTGATTTTATACCAAAATAACATCCTAAAACTCAATTATACTATGTTTTACTCATGAATAAACAAAAAATCATCATCAATTTCATACTTCCGACTCGAAATTCCAAAACTCTACAATGGGGAAAACTTATCAACAATCCCAAAATAGATTATCACACATATACAAATGAAAATTCATTATTTCTAAATCACCATCAATACACTTAAGATCACAATTATATCAATGATATATCAAACATCATAATCAACAATCTCGCCATACTTTTCATCATGCTTTCATAATCGTACGGAATGAACCACTACTCTCAAATTTTCTCTTTTGTCTTTGTTACCCCTAGGATCCTTTTTATGGTATACCTTTTATGCCCTCACTTATTCCCCAGAATATTACCATCATGCCCTCTTTCTCATTTTTCACCTTAATATCTATTTTATTATTATTATAATTCCAAATAATATAAACTAAATTATTTAAATCTACATAATTCTATTCATCACCTAATATTCCTCTTATTTCCCCACCACCATAATATACATCATATAATTAAATCAAAATTTGCAAATAATCACAAATAATCAATTAGATAAATAATTCTAAATTTCTGGGGTGTTACATGTCACATGTTGTTTGATAAACACATCTTAAAAGATGCATCTTCCTCAATTTTTGATTAAGGTAGAAGTGTACTTCAACGGAGTTTCTCCTCCCGTAGAGTTTTGGCTTCCAGATGGCACCACATCTCTTGGTGGCCTGGCGTCTAATTTGAATGAATTGTTGCTTGATGTCGAACAAAGAAAGGTGAGAAAGATCGAATTTCGTAAAGATTGGATTGATACTAACGGGAGGGTGAAATACAACCTTATTGAGTTGAAGACCGACGAAGATGTGAAGGAAATGCGAAGATCATTTCACCGTATGATAACAAAGGGGCTGATAGAGTTAGATGCTAATCTTTCAAGATCTGTTGATGACATAATGGAGATGTTGAAACATCCAGAAGTGTCTGGTAGTGTTTAGGTTTTTGTTATTTGTTAATCATATTCTAATGTTAAGTTTTTTCTGTTTAAGTTATGTAATCCATTGTCAGATGTTAGTTAATGTTCACGTAGCAATTTAAGGAAGATCAATAATATTAGCAAATAAAGAGTTATGAAGAAGATGTCTGAATAATATACAAATGATATAAATAATACATAATACAAAAGATATCTAAATAGGCCCCCACGGGCTATGTATGCAGCTCGAGATAATCCAGTATAAACCTCACGATATGGGTTTACCAAACACATGAGGTTATTCATAATAACTGCAATCATCTAAAGGCGTTGCTGGTCATCGACATCATCTGCTGGAGGAGGCAACAACAACACGTCATCAACAAGTACCCCGACATATGAAGGCCCAACATCAATTATAGGTGGGTGATGCGAGGGTGTGATACAGTGAGGTACCACTCTAAGTAACCATCCTCACACTGCGAGGGATGCTGAACAGTGACTGCTCGATCTCTAATGGCACGACCAGAGCTGATGAAGTTACATTGAAACCACCAATCAATACCTGAAGATGGTATATATGAAACTGGTCGTGGGATACTCTAAACATAAATGTACTGTCGCAGACACCTCTCAGAAAAGTGTCTAGCAACCATGGTTTCCCACCGCATATAACCTGAATATAATGACGACTCCTCGAACTCATGGTGAACTCTATGACCAGTGCATGGTGTCAAGATGAAATCATCTACAGTTAGTTCATCGAGCCTTCTCCTGTACTCAACAACACCACCAGGATGTATCTGTCTGCCCTTCCACCTCTTCGCCTGTGGAGACCCCACCTCGCAATGCTGCACCCTCCTGTCACAGATGGTGGGGAAATGCTCTTATATCCAACACCGATATCAAAACAACGACACAACAAATAGTAAATAAGAAATTCTATTCGTAAAAATTAAATAAGAAATCAACAACAAATAATAATTTCAAGTATACCTGTAATAGACTCAAATAGCCAGCAAGTTGTTTGGTCTCAAAGACCGTCGCCACTCCAAGGGTTGTATACAGAAGGGTCGACGCAGCATACCCTTAAGCATAACTGGTGTCCTTGAGGCTACTCAAGAGGCACGCGTACCATGCATTGATATAAACACCAGATTTGTCTGCAAAGAGAGTACATGCTACTATATGTAAGCATGTACGCCCTAGCGGCAACCTCATATCTCCCAGCAACTAAAACTGATCCAGAATCTCCTTCTGCACCATGGTCTTGCCAAACTCCTTCTGCACCTCCGCCTCAGACAATCCCAAATCTCATGTAATAGTTTGACATTCAAGGGATGTGCTAAGAACGAGAGCTGTCCATAATTTGTTGTCGATGGAGAGATTGAACAATGCGGAGACATCATCTAGAGTGATAGTCATCTTCCCGAACAAAAGGTGAAATGAAGATGTCTCCTTGTGCCACCTCTCAACAAACACACTAAGTAGTGGAGCGTCGAGCATGGTGAGGGAGTAGTGGGAAAAATCAAGCAGCTGGAACTCCCGTATAATCTGACTGACCTGCTCGGGCATCAAAATCTTTGGGAAGTCCCTTATCTTTGACCCGTGTGATGCCATCTTCAGTGTGGTTTGCTCTTGTGACAAAAACTTATAAACAAATTAGTTGATACCTCCTGTGACAAACATATATAAACAATAATTGAAGTTAAACATAAAAGACATATACCTCGCCCTGCCATAGTCGTAACGCCACATGGTCAGCATACTCTGTAAGCACCTACCGGTTGATGGGTCCTCCAGGGAATCCTCCATCAGTGTGCACAAAGGGATCAGTCGAAGGAGCCGTAACCTCTGTGTCAGCAGTAACCGATGGGACCGAATCAACAACAGTAGCATCTGGCTGGACCACCCGAGCAACCTCCTCCAAACCAACCTCCTCAACAACCGGATCAACAATCGGATCAACATCTGGCTAGACCACTGAATCAACCACCGGATAAGCAACAACAGCATCTGGCACTAGCTTATCTCTAGGTTACTCTACTGATCGTACCGCTCGACATCGAGTGCAATGAGGTGCTCGGAAATGACCTTGCTCAGTCAACCGCTTCTGGTGTGAACCGGTTGGGGTCACTCGTCCTGCCCGTATCTAGAAAGACTCAACATCAGCACCCTTTACAGTCCTACTCTGGTCTGTCGCTCGATCAACAGCTCTCCCTGCAATAGTCTCATCTATGCCTCTGGATTTCACTGCAATAGAAGAAAAAATCATAAAAAAAGATTGGCAACTACTCGAAATATCAAAATTTCCAGTACAAAACAAAGACTTTGCACATACCAGAAATTTCAAAATTTCCGGTACAAAATCATGAAATATACCAGAAATTTCATAATTTCTGGTACAAAACCAGGTATTTATAACTACCGGAAAATTTGAAATTTCCAGTATAAAGAATGAGATTTGTGTCTAAAATTTTGAAATTTTCGGTGTACATTTCAATGTAAACACCGAAAATTTTGAAATTTCTGGTATAAATTTCAATGTAAATACTAGAAAATTTGATATTTCTGATACACAATTCTAGAAGTTTTGAAAAACTGGGTATAAAAACTCATTGTTTTTGAAATTTCCGGTAGAGACGCGAAATTTCCAGTATCACTCCAAGAATTTGAAATTTTCACTATTATACTGTGAATTTCAAAATTTTGTAAAATAAATTTATAGGAATAATACCGTCTTTTTATATGCATTGGAGGATGTCGGGTCTAACTATAGGATGTCAAGTAAAATCCACCTTCATATAAAAATAAAAAGATGACAAAAATGGACTCCCTCTCATTAACCATTATGCATCTATTTCTCCATGTTAGATTGCAAATTATTGGTGAGATGTAAATAAAATGAGTGATTTTATTAATAAATATTATAAAAATTAGTTAGATATGCTCTCAACTTCCTGAGTTGTTTCATTGCTACATATCCAGATGCGTACACATTTTTATATATAGATTCTATGTAAAATAGTCTTTTGATTATTGTCAGACATTTAATGTGAACACCTCTGTCAGCTTATATTAGAATATACTAGTACATTATGTTAAATCAAAGTCCTCCTGGCTTGTCCCCACAATATTTTATTTGTATAATGTCTCAAATTGCTCTAAGTCTATCACTATATTTTAAAATAAAAAAATGACGATTGAGTTTAAGAAGAGGGGGTGGAAAGCAGTTCCCAAGTTGTTAACAGATTGAAACTGATGGATAATATTAGTTGGCCCAAATTTATGCTAAGTTAGGCCGACCAATCATTTACAGAACTTGTAAAACATATAGGCCTGGTATTGTCAAAAAACGAAAAAGATTAAAATATCCACCAATTTTGATTTCCGCACAGAAATTTTGCTTTAACTAGGGCAATATCACTTACTTTAAAGAGAGATTAATTTCACTTAACTAGGAACCTATAACAATTATGCTATATAAATGATTGTTTGATTTGATTTTGTAAAATTATTTTTAAGTTTTTAAAATTTGAAAAATATAAAATTTTAAAAAATTATATTTTATTTATAAGATTTGAAATTTTAAAATAAAAACAGTAAAATAATTTAGATTTAAATGCAATTTTGATCCACCTTTAAATTTTCTAACATTTTTGTCCCCTTTATAAAAAAGAATTTCTTATCTCATCCTATATGATAGAAAAACACCCTATAAAAAATCTAAAATGCTCCTTAAATTTCGGAGATGTATCTTCAGATGCACTTTATCTTAACTCAAAATGCTAATCGATCCGGAGATACATCTCTGAAATATTATAACACACACCCCATTCATCCCTCTCTGAAAGGCCCATTTTACATGTTTATTATTCCGGAGATTTATCTCTGTTTAGGATTTACGGAGATACATCTCTGTAACATATCATAACAATGCAGGTTATGTTACTTTTATGGTTATTCAGATGAAAATGACGATTTATAAAAATTCAGATGGTCAAAAAATGATATATATAAATGCATTCGAAATACACGATAAAGTAGAATGTAGTTAAAATAAAATACAATCCATAATGAATCCAAAGTACAACTACTATTTACTACTGCGTATGCTGGACTACAACTCCTCGTGCTTCTCGTGCTCCTCGGCCTCCTTTATGTAACACTTCATTTAAATATTTAGCCATTTTGTGTGATTATTTTTGCATTGGCTTGATTAACAGTATGTGTGTAAGGGCGAGTGTGAGAGGTTAGTGGAAAGAATTAAATGAATTTACGTCTTAGGATAATATTGTAATAATAATGATATGAATGATGAGAAATTCAATTATTAATATTATTATTAGTATTATTATTATTATGATTATTATCATTATTATTATTATTATTATTATTATTATTATTATTATTATTAGGATTGTTATTATTATTAAAAAAATTAAGGAAAATAACCATAATTGGAGGATAGTGGGAAAGGGAGTTAGAGAAATCAGTTTCACATGAAAAGAGAACGGCGAGAAGAAAGAATGAGAGCTAGGGCAAAAGTAATCAAGAGTTCCACCATTGTTGAAGAGAGGGCAAGCTTGGAAATTAAGGTAAAGGGGAGAATGAGTTCTTTAATGGTGGTCTGAGCATGAGAGGGTAGTGAGGGTTCATTTCCCTCTTAGGATTGTTGTGCATTTCTTCTTCTTGTTTCATTTGTATGCTGATATTGGATATGAAATTCGTGTGAATTATGTACTGTTGTTGTTGTGTTTACCATGAAACCAGATCCCATGAAACCAGATCTGAAATTTGGGGGGTTTTGGGGTTAACAAAAACGGATTCTAAAGGTAGAAAACTTGGAAAAAGTGATGAATTAATGAAGTAGAATCAGGACTTTTGGATTATACTGATACACATACTGTTTTGGGTCTGAAATAAGAGCTTGAAAGTGCTCCAATGGGGAAGAAATCGCACTGATGCGAAAAATCAATTTTTCTGCAGTAGACTGGCCATACGTGTATACCAGGGGGCATTACGCGTATGGGGGGCTCACCCAGGGGCATTACGCGTAGCATACGCATCCTGTCCCCGAAGCCAGCACGACCCTCTGGTCTTACGCGTAAGGGACGCGTAATGGGGAGAGGCAATATGCGTATGACAAGGCCATTACGCATATGGGCAGCTTTTGGGGAATTTGGGAGGGAAACCACCCTCTGGTCGTATGTGTAAGGCATGGGCATTACGCATATGGACCTGGGAAACTGAGGGCCTACGCGTACCATACGTAGGCCTGGGGCTAGGAAAGCAAGGCAATACGCGTATGGGGCATAGCCATACGCGTATGGGTAAGGCTGTAGTGCAATTTTCCCGTTTTCACGATTTCTTTCCCAATTTTGCGTGCGATGCCATTTCCCTTGGATCGTAAGACTAAAATGATATAATTAGACATAGGGGAACCGGTAATGACAGTAAATATGATAAAACGTGGAATTTTATATGATTATCTTTATGAGATGCGTTTGATGCTTGTGCGCCAAGATTTTCGTTATGTGGAATTCATGTTGTGTCTTGTGGAGATGAGTCTAGGTGGTAATCCATGATGGGTGCCTAGTCTCGTCCGGACTCCATGTGGGAGTCGAGTGTATATAAGTTGTAGTTTAGAGGAATGTATATGACTTATCCGGATTCCAACGAAAATTGGGTTCAATGAAGAAACCGTATGGATTGTGATGGTACTGCATGCATTGTGTCGTGTCAGGTGAGTCACATTGCATATGTGTATGATTGAATGTGGGTTGAATATGCCTAGTATTAATGTGGCACTTGTACGTACGTTGTGATCGTATGATTAATGTGACTTATGTGATAACTACTTCTTAGCATGTGATTTTCACCGTGTATTATTGAATGTAATTCTCACCTCTTTTATGTTGTTGTGTCTGTGCTCCTTGGGGAGTACAGATAATCAGGTACCTGAGTAGTGCTTGGAGCATGTGTTGCTATTGATCGAGTCTTAGGAGTCGCTCTGATACGTAACACGGGAAGGATGATGATTTCGTTATTTTCTCTATGTTATTTGTTATTTGTTGCGTATCTTATTTTGCTTAATGTTATTAAACCACGGATTTTGTGGAGGTTGATGTAATTGGGGCCTTAGTGCCGAACCAATTATTTATTCCTCTGTTTAATTTAATTTTTCAAGAGTAATAAGATATGAAGTGATTTGATACTTCATGAGAATATTTTAGTTGACGTGGCATCCTACGTGTGTAACTCTGATTTTTCCGCAAACTATTTTTGTATTTCTATTTATTAAACAAATGGGTAGAGTAGGGTGTTACAATTGGTATCAGAGCAGGTCGGTCCGTACGGCCAGTTTCGTAGTAGAGTCTGACTATAGAGTGAATATAGTCATGTGTTTCTTCTTCTAACCTGTATTTTCTTTGGTGTTGAGTAGTATGGCTGGTAGGAATGATGATGCGAATGCTACTGCGTTACAAGCTATTGCGCAGGCGGTGCAGAATACCAATCAGAATGTTGGGGATGTCGAGTTCCACAATTTGGAGAAGTTCCAGAACAACAAGCCACATAAGTTCGAGGGTAGGCACGAACCAGATGCGGCGCGGAAGTGGTTGAAGGACATTGAGAAGATCTTTAGAGTCATGGGATGCACCGAAGCTCAGAAGGTGTAGTTTGGCACTCATATTTTGACTGAGGAAGCTGAAGATTATGGGATAACACCCGTCAAAGGTTAGAAGCTGCATGTAGTCCTATTACTTGGACGGTGTTCAGGGTTGAGTTTCTGGAGCGATATTTTCTAGAAGATGTTCGTGGTAAGAAGGAGATTGAATTCCTGGAATTGAAGTAGGGAAACTCGACAGGTGCAGAATATGCGGCCAAGTTCGAGGAACTAGTGAAGTATTGTCCTCATTACAATACTGATGCTGTTATGGATTTGAAGTGTATCAAGTTTGAGAACAGGTTGCGTTCTGAGATCAAATAAGGTATCGATTATCAGAAGATCAGATACTTCCCTGAGTTGGTGAACAAGTGTCGGATTTATGATGAAGATAACAGAGCTACGGTTGCTCACTACAAGGCCTTGAGTGACAAAAAAGGTAAGCAGAGACACGGGAGTACACCTTATAGTGCTCCGACTGATAAAGGGAAGCAAAAAGCTTTTGTTGGCAAGAAGCCAAGTGGGGGAGAAAATTCTTCCAACCCTATCAAATGTTTCAGATGTGGTGGCATGGGTCACCGTGCTAATGAATGTCAGAATGAGGTGAATAAATGTTTCAAATGCGGGAAGCTAGGTCATGTTGTGGCAGATTATAGGACCAATATACCTAGTTGTTACAACTGTGGTGAACAGGGTCACATCAGCACCCACTGTCAGAAGCCGAAGAAGTCGTAGACCGGTGGGAAGATTTTGCATTGGTGGGGGCTCAGTCTACCAGTGAGGATCGTTTTGTCAGAGGTACTTGTTACATCCATAACACTCCTTTGATTGTTATCATTGATACAGGTGCGACCCACTCGTTTATTTCTGTTGATTGTGTGAAGAAACTAGGACTTGTGCCGTCTATTTTAAGTAAAGGGGTGGTGATTGATACTCCATCTATTGGGTCGATAACTATGTCTCTAGTATGCTTGAATTGTCCTGTGTCACTCTTTGGTAAAGACTTCAGAGTGGATTTGATTTGCTTACCTCTCAGTGATCTGGATGTTATTTTAGGGATGAACTGGCTAGAGAGAAATTATGTATACATTGACTGTTATAGGAAGAGGTTGTTATTTCTTACCCTAGAGGAGGAATAGTTGACTAATTTTATATCTACCAAGGAATTGAGAACCTTGTTGGAAGATAAAGCTAAAATATGTAAGAACAAGGTTTGGTTCTACATCTGGCCTTTGAGTTTTGATGATAACTGCACATGTTATCTAAGAGAACAATTCTGTATGATATGGTTTCTATCTAGTGTGTGGTTCTTGTCAATATGATTCTGGCTCTGATAAGAAGACGCGTGACGTCATCAGACTCTGTTATCAACACTCTGTAAGAAAACATAAGTGTGTACAAGATAAATTCAAGATTCATGAATGTTTCTAATACAATGGTTCTGATGAACATTTGTTCTGGACATTCTAATTGAGACTTTATGAGAAAAGCCTATAAGGCTTTTTAATGTGATGCGCTTCTAATGTTACAAGTTTTGAAGATTCTGAAGACGTGGTTCAGGTGAACAAAGCTCTGAAGATTCTGAAGACACAATTTATGAAGATCAAGTTTTGAAGAGTTTCTGAAGGCAAGGTTCTGATTGAACGAAGTGCTAAAGACTCTTAAGAGAAAAAGGTGCTTAATGAAATCTGAAGATTCTGAAGACAAGGTTCTAAAGGAACAAGTTCTGAAGACTCTGAAGATAATGCTTCTAAGAAACCAAATGCTGAAGATTCTCAAGATAGTTCTGCTGAATAAAGGTTTGTGAATTCTGAAGACTGTGGTTCTGAAGATTACACAAAGAATGACTCTTCTAGAACACGCTTCATCAAGTTAATATCTGAAGCCTCTGAAGATGCTAGAAGACTGAAGATTAAAATGGTTTTGAGTTGAATATAATAGTACTAAAACTCTGTGACCTCTACCTCAATAGGGTGGCGCAAGGACAACTTTTTGTACAGTGATGTTGACCATTCCTTCATGTGAACATTGGGATATTGTTGTTGGAATATGTTTCCAAGAATACCCCTCAACGGATCTATTCTCTCCAGCTCTATAAATTAAAGACTTGGAAGCTTGAAGAAATTTTGTTTGGAGCAGCCGCTGATTATAAGAAAAAAGGAGAGAGATAAAAAGTCAGTTGGATGTTTCTCATACTGAAGTGTTATTATTCAACGTAGCAAACAATCAACATGTAGCAAGCAAAGATGAAGCTGCTATTATAAAGTGTGCACAAACGATAATCATGCCAACACCATATGAAACTACTCAAGTGAGACATCAATAAGTGAATCATAGTAGCTTAGTTGAACTTGATGGTTAAATTGGAAAAATCATTAAAGCTCAAGAAAGGAGTACAAGATGCTACAAGTTAAAGCTTAAATGAAGAATTCTCAATGAAGAAGAAGCTGAAGCAAAGTGATGAAGAGTGTACAACAATGCAACATGCTAAAGCCATGTGAAACTTGTCAAGTGAAACATCAATAAGTGAAGCATAATAACTTAGTTGATCTTGATAGTTAAGCTGGAAGAAGTATTACCTACTCAAGAAAGGAGTATATCAGTAAGAAGCTTAAAGCTCATGATAAGAAGTCGTAGTGCTCAATAAGAAAGCTTTTAAGCTATACAGAACTAGTGTGCTTTATACTCTCTCATAGATTTATTCTTTAGATAGTTTTGTATTAGAAAGCAAGGAGTTGTTGCTCATATCTTGCTAGAAACACTTAGGTGTTATTGTACTTCATTTGTGTAATCAACTTGTAAGAAGCATATTAGTGCACAAGAAAATCCTTGTAAAAGGTAATGTTCCTTGAGCGGTCGAGTGAAGACTAGAATGCTTGAGATGACTAAGTGTGTTTCTAACAACTTAGTGGATGATGTTCCTTGAGCGGTCGAGTGAAGACCAGGATGCTTGAGAGGGTCAGGTCATTGTTGAACGGCTTGATTCCTTGAGAGGCGAGTGGAAGCCAGGATTCTCAAGAAGGCAATGGAAGGTATCCATTGTGGTTGTAATCGTTGATGGTTATTGGATTAAGTCCTTGTGATAAGGAGAAATCACCCTGAGGGGTGGACTGGAGTAACTTCGTTAACAGTGAACCATGATAAAAATAATTGTGTTCATTTATTTTTATTTATATGTTAATGTCATTAGTTTAAATTCCGCACATGGGGACGAAATGTGAAACCCAATTCAAACCCCACTTGTGTTTCTCAACCTTCAAAATGTTCGCGGTGTTTACCTCATTGTCTATTGAGGGCAAAACATCGATCAATGAGCTACCTGTAGTGAAAGAGTTTCTAGAAGTGTTTTCGGATGATATTTTAGAGTTGCCTCCGAAGCGAGAGGTGGAATTTGTAATTGATCTTGTCCCTAGTACCAGACCTATATCTATGACACCATACAGGATGTCAGCATCAGAAATGGCAGAGTTGAAATCTCAACTAGAATAACTACTTGATAAGAATTTTATTAGACCCAGTGTGTCACCGTGGGGAGCTCTAGTGTTGTTGGTTAAGAAAAAGGATGGTAGTATGAGATTCTATATTGATTATTGTCAACTGAATAAGGTTAACATCAAGAATAAATATCCGCTTCCAAGAATTGATGATCTAATGGATTAACTCGTGGGAGCTCGTGTTTTTAGTAAAATTGATCTGAGGTCAGGTTACCATCAGATTCGGGTGAAAGAGGATGATATTCACAAAACGGCTTTCAGGACTTGGTATGGACATTACAAATATGTTGTGATGTTGTTCGGAGTGTCCAATGCGTTGGGCGTATTCATGGAGTACATGAATCGTATCTTCCATGCCTATTTAGATCAGTTTGTCATAGTTTTTATTGATGAAATTTTGATTTACTCCAAGTCGAAAAGGCATCATGCAGAACATCTAAGGATTGCATTGCAAGTGTTGAAAGATAATAAGTTGTTTGCGGAACTTTCAAAATGTGAGTTCTGGCTGTACAAAGTAAGTTTTCTAGGACATGTTATTTTTGGTGATGGCATAGCAGTGGATCCATCCAAATTGAGTGTTGTACTTCAATGGGAACCTCTGAAATCGGTGACGGAGATTAGGAGTTTCTTGGGTTTAGCATGTTATTACCGTAGGTTTATCGAGGGGTTTTCTAATTTGGCCCTTCCTCTGACTCAGCTGACTAGAAAAGGTCAGGCCTATGTGTGGGATATCTTGTGTGAAGAGAGTTTTCGAGAATTGAAGAAGAGGTTGACTACAGCGCCAGTATTGATTCTACCAAAGCCAGATGAACCTTTTGTGGTATATTGTGACGCGTCTAAAATGGGATTAGGAGGAGTATTTATGCAGGAGGTCGTAGCTTATACCTCACGACAATTAAGGATGCATGAAAGGAATTATCCTACCCATGATCTGAGTTAGCTGCAGTGTTTTTTGTGTTGAAAATTTGGAGACATTACTTGTACAGATCGAGGTTTGAGGTGTTCAGTGATCATAAAAGTCTGAAATATTTATTTAATCAGAAAGAATTAAATATGAGACAGAGAAGATTGTTTGAATTCTTGAAGGACTATGATTTTAGCTTGAGTTACCACCCTGGTAAAGCTAATGTCATAGCGGATGCTTTGAGTCAGAAGACAATTTACATGTCGACATTAATGATTAAGGAGTTGGATTTAATTGAACAGTTGACTCCTGAGAGTGTGATGCTGGGCATGCTGAAGGTTAATAATGAGTTCCTTAATGAGGTTAGAGAGAGTCAGAAACTCTATTTGAAGCTGGTGAATTTGATGACCGCAGAAGGTCGGATGCTGAAGGTGACTTTAAGGTAAACAATTTTGGTGTGTTGCAGAAGGTGACTTTAAGGTAAACTGATATTATAGGAGAGCCACTGGAGTAGCTTGAGTATTCATCCAAGATCTACAAAAATGTATCAGGATCTTAGGAAATTGTTTTGGTGGCCTGGTATGAAGAAAGATATAGCTCGGTTTGTGTATGCTTGTTTGACTTGCCAGAAGTCAAAAGTGAAACATCAGAAACCTTCTGATTTTATGCAACTAATGGAAATACCAGAGTGGAAGTGGGATAGTATCGTGATGGACTTTGTGACTGCTTACCGAATACAACGAGAGGCTTTGATGCTATTTGGGTGATTGTGGATAGATTGACGAAATCGACATATTTTATACCGATTAACATCATTTTTCTTTGTCAAAGTTAGCAGAGATTTATATCAGGATAATAGTGAAGTTGTCTGGGGTTCCATCGAGCATTGTGTCTGACAAAGACCCGTGGTTTACTTCTGGATTTTGGAAGAGCTTGCAGGAAGCTTTGGGTTCTAATTTAAAGTTGAGTTTTGCTTATCATCCACAGACAGATTGACAATATGAGAGGATTATTTAGTCACTAGAAGACTTGTTGAGATCTTGTGTACTTGAGCAGGGAGGTGCTTGGGATAACCATTTACCATTGATTGAATTTACATACAATAACAGTCACCATTCTAGCATTGGAATGACGTCGTTTGAAGCGTTGAATGGTAGGAGGTGTAGGACACCTCTATGCTGGTATGAGTCATGTGAGAGCACTGTACTTGGACCCGAAATTATACAGCAGACCACATAGGTAATCCAGATGATTAGGGAGAAGATGAAAGCATCCCAGAGTAGGCAGAAAAGTTATCATGCTAATAGGAGGAAAGACTTAGAATTCGGCGAAGGTGACCATGTGTTTCAAAGGGTCAATCCTGTGACCGGTGTGGGTCGTGTGCTGAAATCAAAGAAGCTGGACCCTAAGTTTATTGGACCGTATCAGATTCTGCAGAGAGTTGAAGCTGTTGCATATAGAGTGGCGCTGCCACCCAAACTTTCGAATTTGCATGATGTGTTTCATGTGTTGCAACTTTGGAAGTACATTGATGATTCATCTCATGTGCTTCAAAGGGATGAAGTGCAGTTCGGGATAATCTTACCGTGGAGACGATGCCGATAAGGATAGAGGATCACAAGATGAAAGAGTTGAGAGGCAAAGACATTCCTTTAGTGAGATTAGCTTGGGGAGGAGCTGCTGGAGGAAGTGTGACATGAGAATTAGAGAGAAAGATGCGAGAGTCGTATCCGGAATTGTTCTCATCGGGTACATTTTCGAGGACGAAAATATTTTAAGTGGGGGAGGGTTGTAACACCCCATTTAAATATTTTGTCATTTTGTGATTTATTTTGTGTGGTTATTTTAGCATTGGCTTGGTTAAGGGTATGTGTGTAAGGGTGGGTGTGAGAGCTTAGTGGAAAGAATTAAATGAAATTAAGTCTTAGGATAATATTGTAATAATAATGATATGAATGATGAGAAATTCAATTATTAATATTATTATTATTAGTATTATTACTATGATTACTAATATTATCATGATGATTATTATTATTATTATTATTATTATTATTATTATTATTATTATTATTATTATTATTAGGATTGTTATTATTATTAAGAAAATTAAGAAAAATAACCATAATTGGAGGAAAGTGGGAAAGGGAGTTAGAGAAATCAGTTTCACGTGAAAAGAGAAAGGAGAGAAGAAAGAAGGAGAGCTAGGGCAAGAGTAATCAAGAGTTCCACCATTGTTGAAGAGAGAGCAAGCTTGGAAATTAAGGTAAGGGGGAGAATGGGTTCTTTAGTGGTGATTTGAGCATGAGAGGGTAGTGATGGTTCCTTTTCCTCTTAGGATTGTTGCGCATTTCTTCTTCTTCTTGTTTGATTTATATGCTTGTGTGATGACCCTTGTAAATTTGTATATGTGTAATGTTCTGATGCGAATTTGTGTTCCATGCTGATATTGGATATGAAATTCGTGTGAATTTTGTACTGTTGTTGTTGTGTTTACCATGAAACCAGATCTGGATTTTTTTGGCGGGGGGGGGGGGGGGGGGTGTGTGTTAACGAAAACGGATGCTAATGGCAGAAAACTTGGATAAAGTGATGAATTAATGAAGTAGAATCAGGACTTTAGGATTATGCTGACACACATACTATTTTGGGTCTGAAATAAGAGCTTGAAAGTGCTCCAATGGGGGAGAAACCGCACTGATGCGAAAAACTGATTTTTTTTGCAGCAGACTGGCCATACGCGTATGCTAGGGGACATTACGCGTATGGGTGAATTACGCGTAACATACGCACCCCCTCCCAGAAGCCAGCACGACCCTCTAGTCGTACACGTAAGGGACGCATAAGGGGGAGAGGTAATACGCGTATGGCAAGGCCATTACGCGTATGTGCAGCTTTTGGGGAATTCGGGAGGGAAACCACCCTCTGGTCATACGCGTAAGGCCTAAGCATTACGCGTATGGACCTGGTCAACTGAGGGCCTATGCGTACCATACGCAGGCTTGGGGCGAGGAAAGCAACACAATACGCGTATGGGGCATGACCATACGCGTATGGGCAGGGCTGTAGTGCAATTTTCCCGTTTTCGCGATTTCTTTCACGATTTCGCGTGCCATGCAATTTCCCTTGGATCGTAAGACTAAAATGATATAATTGGCCATAGGGGAACCGGTAATGATAGTAAATATGATAAAACATGGAATTTTATATGATTATCTTTATGAGATACGTTTGATGCTTGTGCGCCAAGATTGTCGTTATGTGGACGGTCTTGGGTAGCGGTGGTAATTCCGGAGAGAATTACGGTGAGTATGTGGCTCACGTATGAACATTGAGGATCGTGGGTTGTGCATGAATGATAGTTATATTGTGCATACTTGTATGTCATGCATTCATGTTGTGTCTTATGGAGATGGGCCTAGGTGGGAGTCCATGATGGGTGCCTAGTCTCGTCCGGACTCCATGTGGAGTCGAGTGAAGATAAGTTGTAGTTCATAGGAACATATACGATTTATATGGATTCTGACGGGAATTGGGTTCTATGAAGGAACCGTATAGATTGTGATGGTACCGCATGCATTGTGTCGTGTCAGTTGAGTCGCATTGCATATGTGTATGATTGAATGCGAGCTGAATATGCCTAGTATTGACGTGGACCTTGTTTGTGCATTGTGATTGTATGATTGGTGTGACTTGTGTGATAACTACTCCTTAACATGTGATTTTCACCATGTATTATTAAATGTAATTCTCATCCCTTTTCTGTTGTTGTGTCTGTGCTCCTTGGGGAGTACAGATAATCAGGTACCTAAGAAGTGCTTGGAGCATGTGTTGCTATTGATCGAGTCTTAGGAGTCGCTATGATACGTAACACAGGAAGGATGGGGATTTTGTTATTTTTTCTATGTTATTTGTTATTTGTTACGTATCTTGTTTTTCTTAATATTATTAAACCACGGATTTTGTGGAGGTTGATGTAATTGGGGCCTTAGTGCCAAACTAATTGATTATTCCTCTGTTTAATTTAATTTTTCAAGAGCAATAAGATATGAAGCGATTTGATACTTCATGAGAATATTTTAGTTGATGTGGTATCCTACGTGTGTAACTCTGATTTTCCACAAACTATTTTTGTATTTCTATTTATTAAACGAATGCGTAGAGTAGGGTGTTACAATTTACCCCCTCGTCCTCCGACGCTGTCTCCAGTACATCATTGCCTCCGTCATAATGGAATTAAGGACTTGCCACATCTCAGACCCATCAAGGAAGATACCTATGTCAATGTCTGCGTATGCAATCTCCACAATGCAACGACATCTAGGCAAGACATCATGAGCATGACTAATTGTGCCTGCTCCTCCTCTAGTATCTCCTGATGAGCTGGCCTCAATGGATTTCATGGAGCATCCTGCACCATATACGAATGTGGCACCCTGAAGAACCAACTGATGTACCCGTCGACATAGCTCTAGTCTCTCTCAGCTATGGTACTTTGTGCCTCATCTGGTACCAGATGACTAACATAATCATCAAACATGGCATCCATATCTACACATCATAACAGGAGGAGCAAAGACAACATGGTGTCTAGGAATAATTTGAGTATAGCCAAACTTCCGTATGACGTGCTCAGGCATATTAGGAAATGTGAGACGTGAGCCGCAAGCCAACTATCCCGGGTATAACACTATGTCGTCAAATTGTAACATCTCACGTTGATCCACATAGATGTTTAAGTGCATATCCTCGGCAACCAAGCAGTCAAGATACACTCTAAACGACTCTATCGTCTGGTTTCATCTAAGCAGGGAAAATGCAGAAGCACGCGTCATATCCTCAGTATAAGTCGGTACACACGACTAGCCCGAGATGCGCGGGAAGTGCTGGAGTATCCAAGACTGAAAAGTGTTGGTACACACAAATCATCAGTAAGTGTGATGTTCCATGTGACCTACATCGTCTTCCACCTACAACTCTCTGATAGCTTTGAGTACAAGTTGACCAAACAAGGGGCCTCCCAGTTGTACTCATGGATCCACTCAAAGTCATTGAAGTACTGTAGGTAAACACCATCCACACAAGTGGAACTCTTGTCCACAAAAATTGCAATTCCATCCAAATATAGCAAGTATGCTCTCATAGCATACTCTATATGGAGCCCCACCTGCTCTTCATCACCTCTAGCATGCTCTACTTTAAGGATCTTATTTGTACATACCTTTTTCAAGAATTTAAACCTAGCATGAGCCCCTCTAGTTTTTCCAAACTCCCTCATGGCATCCTATGGGACAACTCCCAGATAGCATAACATCATCTCAAGTTCCCCGTCTTTGCAAATCCTCCCATGATCTAGAAGTTTCCCCCTTATCGGAAGATGCAACAAACACCACACTTTGTCGAGTGTGATAGACATATCACCAAGCGGTATATGAAATGACGGGGTCTCGGTGTGCCATCTCTCCACAAATGCATTAAGCATCCCATGGTTGACTGTAACATAACTGGTCTTGCATAAGTCCTTCATTCTAGATAAGGATAAATCATCTTGAAACCACTTGTCGTTCGGCTGAGTCAAGTCAGTAATCTTCTGCCCATGGTTAATAAACTTCAGCGGATCACGGTCCTACAGAAAAATAAATCTATGTCAAAACCTTGTAAGATAATAATAAACTTAATTTAAAAAGAATGAATCCAACTAATTTTACCTCTTTGTCCTAGATATCTCTGACAGTATGGTCCGGGTACAAAGACAGCAGTGACAACTATACAGGGCCTTCTCAAAATCCCTGAGGTGGCAATGGCTCATCAGCCTGAGATGGCCCTGCCTCAGCAGCCTCATCAGCCGGAGGTGACACTGGCTCATCCGCATGAGGTCCCTCCGGACCCTAGGGTGGCACTGGTGCCTAAGGTACCACCGGTGACTCGGGTACCTCTGGCCTTTGAATAGGTAAAATATGTCGCCTACGGGAAGATGAAGGTAGCGATGAGTCAGTAGGTGTCACCGTCTCCTACAGGAAGAAGAAGATGGAGAAACACGATCCCCAGAAGTCGATGCCTCCGCATGAACCGGGCTAGAGCGAACAAGAGCCTCCGAAACCTGGATCGAGGAAATGACAAAGGGACAAAAGAATACCTTGGTAATATTTATGACCTGAAAGGTGTCTTCTTACCTAGTCTCTTCTCCCCTCACTACCTTACATATTTTGGCATCTTTGTTTTGAAAGGGAAATGTCTAGAATCTCACTTGCTTCAAGGAGAGAGCACTTGATTTGAATGTAGACTAAACATCAAGCTACGACCATCTCTTAAGATTACCCTAAGGCTTTGTCGGTGGATGAGAAAAAGAGGCATAGTGAGATATCCCTTGATAGTGTGTTCACCCTCCGAATAACCGGAGGATGGTACCTCAGAGCCTTCGAGCGACAACCAGACAGATGTCGAGGGAGGAAAGGAATATGGAGATCCTATTTAGACAGTGGAAGCTCCCTGACCCTTGTTGTGGAGTGACCCTTCTTTTAGTGTGGTTCAGTTCACTGGGCATTACTTCCATTTTTTAGAGAATTTCCCCAATGATTATCAGTCATTGCATAACAAGTATCATTCCTATTTGACGAAAACTTTATGTTAAAATTTAGAGGTTCCTCTTGGTGGAGAGAGTCCAGCGGGAGAAGCATCTCTAGATGAATGGCGAGTTGCAGTCCTGACTCGCTTTCGTCATAAGGTGCATCTAAGAGTGTCAAAGGGTGGTGATAACCTTCCAGAAGGAAAAGGGTGATTTGAAAGTACTTTTCAAGAATGTGGCTTTAGAAGCACATACTTATACTGAATACGAGGAACGTTTGAAGGGATCGCTCGATAAAGCTCTAAGTTCCACAAAAGATCTTGAGAAAGAGGCGTCATCACTCAAGGATGAAACGGTGGCCGCTTATGATCAGTATTTTGAGAGAGTGAAGGAACAAGTAGCCTTATTCTATTCAAACTTGGATTTAAGTAGAATGGACCTATTCGGGGTGGTTCAGGATGGCCAGCTAGTGTACAATGCATAGATCCTTAGATGGTTCTTATGCACCTTGGAGCCACTTTTTGTAATATGCCATTTTTTGGAATTTGTAATCGTTTAGTTTGTCCATAATTTTTGGACATTATCACTATTTATACTGGATTTTCTTGCTTATAATCTATTCTCAGCTCCCACCAGTGTGGTAATAATCCTTATGCGCGGATTCTGCATATAGGTTCTCCCTAGACGGGGCGGCAATGACTCTTGGTAAGGATCCAACATGTTTCATTGCCTCAAAGGGAGATAAGGATTCATCCCAATGGATGTATCATGTTTTATTGCCTTGAAGGGTGACAAGGATTTCTTGTAAGAGTCCAGTATTTTATCGCCTCATGGGCGATAAGAATCCCTTGTAACGCCCCAATTTATTTTAATTATTTATCGTAATTAAAATTATATGATGTTGTGTATGTGTGTGTTATTATGTGTGGTTTGGTTGTGTTTGGGTGGCCCTTAGTATGGGGTAGTGACCTTAGAATTATAGAGATTAAGGTGTTGGGGGTGTGTGACCAATTATGTAGAGCTTGGTGGTGTGGAGAGTAGTACTAATAAAATTATATTAGTAATATTTGGTTGATCATAATATTAATTGAATAATATTAAATTAATTAAAATATTGATTATTATTATTATTATTATTATTTTAATAAGTGGATATTAATAATAATAATAATAATAATAATAATATAATATAATATAATAACAAGAAAAGGGGAATAAGAGAAGAGAAGTTGTCAGTACGTGAAAAATAGAGAAAAGGGAGAAGAAGAGCTAGGGCAAGGAAAAGAAATTAGGAAGAATCTCCATTGCTAAAGGTTGAAGTTCGTGGAAGAACTCTAAGGTAAGGGTGGGGTTCTTTGATCACATACGGGATGAATAATATATGTATGAGGGTGGGTAAATCGTTAGTGTTCACATCTATGCATCTCTTGTTTGTTTTGATGTTTCGGTGTGAAATTGAGGTTGCGTGTCGGTGTTTATAATTATGTGAAAATTGCTGATAAATTGTGTATTTTCCTCAATAATGCTATGAATGTTGTGAAGGAATTGATGAATAATATGTGTTTACTCCCCTTGAATGATGCTCTATATGTTATGTTGTGTTTTGGGGTTTTTGGAGGTCAAAACATGGGTGTTGCGGTGAGAATCAGATATCAAGCTATTAGTTAACTTGAATCACACATCTTTGAAATTCACCACCGAGCTTTGATTTATCCAAAGGAAATGGTAAAGAACGAAAACCCTAAAAATAGAATCTAGGTTCGGGGGTTGGTTATACTAAGGGAATGTATTAGCACCCTAAGTATATGTAGTACTCTACAGGAACCTCTTGTTCATGTTTGTGTTATGCTAAAGTTTGCTTGCTAAGGGAACTGTGTTAAGGTAAAGACCTAGGGGTATATACACTAAGTATGCTCGCCAAGACATCGCATCTCGTGCCTACGTATCCTGACGGGAATGGAATCAGAGCATTCGTAGTTCCCCTCAATACGGGGTAAAAGGGTATAAAACGAAAAGGTGGAATCCGAGAAGGCATCGGATGTAATGGTAAAAAAAAGGGTGGAAAAATAAAAAGGTAGCTCGCTTAGGATCTCGCAATCCTATGCCTACGTATTCTCAAGGTGAATTTGAGAAATCAGAGCGTTCGTAGTTCCCCTAACTAAGGGTGAGGGAGGAACCATTGACTGTAGCCAAAGTTCCAAGGGGAATGAGTATGAGCTCATATAGAGTTTAAGAAACTCTCTAAGTCTAAGTTATGATGTAAATGGCTATGAGGCCAAGGGAAAGTAGGGTGAAAAGCTTGAAAGCAAAGCTTGTGAGGATTGATTGTTTAGGAGAAAAGATTAATGGCTATCTCTTATGAAAGGATTGTGAAGGGTTAAAAGTTGGTGAAGGATAAGAGATTAATGGATATCTCTTGTTTATGTTAAATAAGGGTTTAAGGGTTATAAGAGATTAATGGCTATCTCTTGAGAAGGCTAGGTTAAAAGGGAATGAAGTATCTATGACCTTACGGTCAATAGAGAGACTTTCCTCTGGAATAAAGGGGAGAACAACCTCTTGTAAACAAGAGTTGAAGTGGGATTAAATGGAGTGATAAGCAATGTGAGGTCAAGGACTCAAAGGGTATAAGCAACCAAGAAAGATAGTAGCATTAAACAAGTATGAATAATATTAGAGTATGAAGTGAATATATATGTAAGGGCAATGGCAAAAGGTAATGAGATAATTCATAATAATCATAAACGCATGAACACACTAAAAAACAACTTTTCAAAAATGTCCTAAAACATCTTAGAAAATTATCCAAAAGGTTTGAAGAAAATAAGTTCACTAAATTAAAATAACTTTTTTAAAATAAAGTGAAAATAACATAAAAGTGAAAATAATAATTAGAAAATTAAATTAAATTAAATATTAAAATGTGTCTTTGAATTTTTGGTATTTTTTTAGTGAAAGAAAATATTTTAAATTAATTAAAATTGAAGAAGGAAAAGAAAATAAGGTTATTTAAATTTAAACAAAAGAGGGGTGTTTTAGAAAATTTGAAGTGAAAGGGTTTGGTGTTACAGCGTGTGGGCCTTCAGCCTTGGGGGGTGTAGGAAACAATTTCATTAGGCCCAAGTCCAATTTGTATAGCAGCAAAAAAAAGAAATAAAATACCAAAAGGGTGTCTGTGGCAAGGGGGATTCGAACCCCAGACCCCTTTGGTGCAGCGCAAACTCTCTACCACTAGGGTGGCTATACATCCAATGTATAAGCCAACCCCAGAAATACTTAAACCCATAAATGAAGATTAAAACCCAGACGAATGAAAAAATATAGGGTTAATAGTCATTTACCCCCCTGCAATATAGGCGGCTTTTGATTTACCCCCCTTTAAAAAAATAATTTTGGATTACCCCCCGGAAATTTTAAAATTCTAAGTCTTTTGTCCCCTAGGTAGAAAAATTACCCCCCTGTAAAATATTTTTTTTTTATTTGTCCCCCTGGTTTTTACACGCTTAGGGGGGTACCCCAAAATTTCAGGGGGGTAATCCAAAATTATTTTTTTAAAGGGGGGTAAATCAAAACTCGCCAATATTGCAGGGGGTAAATGACTATTAACCCAAAAATATATGACCGTGTACAAAGTCATGTGTTACACCTTTATCAACTGGTCAGGTTTTGTTTTAGTCACAAAAAGACAAAAAGGGAACAACCAACCACGTCTGGCCACCTAACGTCTTCCTTCATGCAAACATGTGAAACTATCGTGAAACCAGACCTAGCCATGGCAAAACATCATCTTGTTCAATCATTTCAAGTTCATTTTTCCCCAGATTTTATGAAATAAAGCATCAATCAGTAGGGCTCATTTAGTAGAACAACATTGGACCCTTACCAACTCAAAATATTCACCAAAAAGAGAGCAAACTGGCCACTAACACCAGGGTTCTGAACTGACATATATTAACAATGCCGATACACATTATGCAAACTCACACGATATGCATACATCAGTTCACAACAACAAAGTTTAGACACTCACAAACTAAAAATATGAGAGTTACAATATGAATACAGTATAGTAATGTGCATCTGTCAACATCTAAGAACAGTCTCATCACAACAAGCTCATTAGTTACGAGTTTTTTGGTGACTTACCTCTTGGAGCGTATGAACTTAACTCAGCTCAAGATTTTCCTTGGCTGGTGATGATGCAATGGCTTGAATGATCTAAATAGCTTCTAACTCCCTCTTCTTTGCTCACGAGCTCACTACCATCTTGCTTTGAATGGTGTGTATTTATATGGTGAGAGGTTGTTTGTGAGTTGTTGTGGTTCTCTTGAGTGAGTATTCTCACAAGCTTTTCTTTAGGGCAGTGGTGACAAAGAGAGATGATGAGAGGACCTTTTTGGTGTATTATTTTTGTTGGTAAAGTTGCTCACTCCTCTTGCTCTCAGTTGCACTTAGTTCTCATGAGCCTTCCTCTTATTACGATGTATTTTGTTCATGTGTGTTTATGAGTAAATGCAAACCTTGAAAATGGCAGGTGATGAAAAGCTTGTCACAGAACTTATTTGGTGACCTAGACAAGTTTCATGGAGTATTAAGAGAAGGTTTAGGTGGTCTGCTTATGGTTTGCACAAGGGGAAAAGAGAAGAGCAGTGTTCTTGCAAGTTCTTGAGATTTCTTGCAAGATTATAGAGAGGGGAGTTAGAGAGGTTTGAGAGTGATTCTGATGTGGTATTTGTTCTTCTTTTTTCCTTGAAGTGAAGTTTCAACCTCTATTTATAAGAGAAAATGGGAAAGGCAGAGGTATGGACCAAAATACAACTTTCCAAAATCCACCTTTTGCTTTCCATCGTGTGAGCTGGTTTTGGTTGAAAAAGTCCTCAAGTTCTGATAGGGTTAGATCTGATATTGTGGATTGATGGGATTGGCTCAATGCTCAAGGAGAGGAAAAAAAGAATAAACAAAGCTTTGGTTTTGGAAAGTTTCTCTCACCTTGTCAAGTTGCACCAATTTGAAATGAGACATGTTATTTTAATGTTACCACTTGAGTGAATCGTGGCAGAGGTCCTACTCAATCTATCCTTGCCTTTAGCATTCAGATTTGTGGTGTATTTGGTGATTTTCTGACTTTTCTAAGTGCAAGACAAAATGTCAACACACCCACTTTAGTGCACCATAACTTGATAACCATGCATCCAAAATGTGAGATTTTTGGTCCTTTGTAAAATAGGCATTTGATAGAGCAAGTTTCATGTTGAAAGATTCTTGAGATGAGGTTTGGAATAGAGTGAAAATCGTCCATGAAGTCATGTGCACATAGCTGCCAAAAAGACTTAGAAAAATTTTCTAAATTATGGAAATTTTACAACTTGAATAAACCAACTTTAGGACATCATAACTTGAGATTGGTTTATCCAAATGAGAAGTTCTACCCATGCTTGGAAAGCTTGAAGAACAAGGAACAACTTTCATGTCCAAAATTTTTTGATTTGAAGCTTGTAACTAGTTGAAAAATTGGGTTAAAGTTGCGTGCAAATAAGGGTGAAAAAGCTGAAATTTCACTAAGTCCTTAAGGGTGATTTATCTTCCAAGTCTTGTAACTCAAAAAACCAAGCATTTTTTGGAAGTGGGTCCTCTAATATGTTTTTAAGATCATGGGAAGATCTTCCATTTGAGCTTTGAGTCACTCAATTTAGATGTGTGGTTTGAAAGTTATGACTATTTCAATTTTTGCACAAGTAGTGAAATTTGCACATTTGAAAAGTTTCATGAACCAAACCTTGCTTCCTTTGCAAGAAACTTCTTAAAACTTGATTTCTCATACCCTAACTCATCAATGAGACATGTCATGACGGATTAAGGATTTGGATGTTTCATTTTGAATCAACATCTCGAGGATTAGGGCCTCAGTCAAAACCCTAATTTCAACTGTGAATGTACTGGAATGATTTCTAATGATCTTGCTTCTTTAATCATATCTAAGGCTCAATGATGGTCTCCAAGGATGTCTTCTATCATGTGAAGTCAAGTCCTAGGGTTTGAGAATAAATCTTGGTCAAAATCAAAGGCCATGATTGTCTTGTCTTGGAAAAACCCTAATTGGAGGCAGAGTGAACTTGTGGCTCAAGCTACTTGTGATGAAAGTCAGATGGTCTTGATTTCTTGTTGGATTAGACCTCTTGAATGCAAGTGAGCTCATATGGTTGCATTTGGAACTTCAGTTGTCTTTTTGAACAGGTAACCTCCTTGATTCATGTCTGAGCTTGGCTTAGGAGACTTTGCCCTCCTCTCTGTATAAGTCCTGACTTTTCACAGAAGAATCAATCTTGCAAAATGAAATGGTTAGTTAACAATGCATATATGATTGATCCTAAATTTCAACGCAAAATGTTATGACATCTAAGGGGTAAAATTTGGGGTACAACAGTTGCCCGTATTTAAATACCTTTACCGGATAGCACGAGGAATGGAAATCCTCGGGGCATCAAAGTGAAAGGTGTTTAAATATAGCAAACCAAAAATTTTGCCCTTTAGATGGAATGCAGATGCTAAGGACAAACAACAGACATGCACATGCTGACATGCCAATGAACTTCTAGTATGATGATATGATGCCATGATAGTGCAAAGATGCAGACAAACCAAACTTCAACAGATAAGGAGCAAACCACCACAGATGAGCTTACTGGGAAAGGATGCAGGTTAGTATCCATGAGAAAAACTCACTGGGGATACAAACTAACCAACATAAGATACCCAATGGGGAGACTCGGAGGAAACATTGGGGGAAATAACAACACACTCTTTACTGGGCATGAAACCAGAAAGAAGACATGATCTCTACTGGGGATCAATTTGAAATAAAAGGATAGACATCAACAAAAGATTTTCTGGGATTTTCTTATACTGAAGAGTTCAAATGGGATCCTCAAGAAAAGCCAAAAAAGACAGAGAAAAGCACATCCCGAAAAGCATCAGATGGAAAAAGAAACCAGACATCCAATAATGGCTTTGAATGAAAGGTACAAATCACAATATCTAATAATGGCTTTAGATAAAAGTGAACAAAGCAGGGATCCAAGAAAGCATTGGATGCAAAGAAACCAGTCATCCAATAATGGCTTTGAATGAAGGATACAAATCATAATATCTGAGAAAACATCAGATAAGAATGAGATAAAATGTTAAATCTGAGAAGACATCAGATGAAAGTGAGCAAACATGGCAATCCAAGAAGGCATTGGATAAAAGGACACCAGACATTCAATAATGGCTTTGAACGAAAGGTACAAATCACAATATCTAATAATGGCTTTAGATGAATGTGAACAGAGACTATATTCAAGAATGGCATTAAATGCAAAGAAACCAGTCATCCAATAATGGCTTTGAACAAAAGGTACAAATTAAGTATCTAATAATGGCTTTAGATGAATGTGAACAAAGCAGGGATCCAAGAAGGCATTGGATAAAGGACACCATTCATCCAATAATAGCTTTGAATGAAAGGTATAATCACAATATCTGAGAAGGCATCAGATAAGCGTGAGAAAGGTAGAGATCTAAGAAAGCATTGGATAAGAGAACACCAGTCATCCAATAATGGCTTTGAATGAAAGGTACAAATCACCATATCTGAGAATGCATCAGATAAATGTTAAATCTGAGAAGGCATCAGATGCAAATGAACAAAGACTCGATCTGGAAGAACATCAGAAAGAGGGACACATCCGGAAAGGCATTAGATGGTAAAGAAACCAGACATCCAATAATGGCTTTGAATGAAAGGTATAACTCACAATATCTAATAATGGCTTTAGATAAAAGTGAACAAAGACTCGATCTGGAAAAACATCAGAAAGAGAGACACATCCGAAAAGGCATCGGATGGTAGAGAAACCAGACATCCAATAATGGCTTTAAATGAAGGGTACAATCACAATATCTAATAATAGCTTTAGATAAAAGTGAACAAAGCAGGGATCCAAGAAGGCATTGGATAAAAGGACGTCAGTCATCCAATAATGGCTTTGAATGAAAGGTACAAATCACAGTATCTGAGAAGGCATCAGATGAAAGTGAACAAAGTAGGGATCTAAGAAGGCATTGGATGCAAAGAAACCAGTCATCCAACAATGGTTTTGAATGAAGGGTACAAATCATAATATCTGAGAAAGCATCATATAAGAATGAGATAAAATGTTAAATTTGAGAAGGCATCAGATGAAAGTGAGCAAACAAGGGTAATCCAAGAAGGGATTGGATGCATAGAAAACAATCATCCAATAATAGCTTTGAATGAAAGGTACAAATCACAATATCTAAGAAGGCATCAGATAAACATGAGAAAGGTAGAGATCCAAGAAAGCATTGGATAAAAGGACACCAGACATTCAATAATGGCTTTGAATAAAAGGTACAAATCACAATATCTAATAATGGCTTTAGATGAATGTGAACAGAGACTACATTCAAGAATGGCATCGAATTCAAAGAAACCAGAAATCCAATAATGGCTTTGAATGAAAGGTACAACTCACAATATCTAATAATGGCTTTAGATAAAAGTGAAACAAGTAAGGATTCAAGAAAGCATTGGACAAACAGACACCAGACATTCAATAATGGCTTTGAATGAAAGGTAAACTTATACTATCTGAGAAGGCATCAAATGCGAATGAGATAAAAAGGGTAATCCAAGAAGGCATTTGACACAAAGAAACCACAACGTCCAAGAAAGCATTGAACGAATATGAACAGGGGGTATCCAAGAATGCATTGGATAAACCACAACGTCCAAGAAAGCATTGAACGAATATGAACAAGGAGATATCCAAGAAGGCATTGGATGCAAAGGAATCACAATATCCAACACAACATTGAATGACTGTGAACTTTCAGGAATGGCACTGAAAGTAAAGGCAAATCACTATATTTAGGAACAGTATCGAATGATAGTGAGAAAGACATCCAAGAATGGCACTGAATGAATAGATAAGACTTTCAGAAATGACACTAAAAGATATCCAAGCAAATTTGATGGGTTTACAGGAGATAGGAAAAACTTCCAGGAATAGCACTGGGAGAAACAAGGGGGACAAGATACCCAGGAATGGTACTGGAGATCACAAGAGACAGACATCCAAGAATGGCACTGTAGTAAGAAATAATATAAAGATCCAGGAATAACATTGGAATGAGAGAAGACCAACATCTATTAACAGGATTAAATGCACAAGAGAATGACAACATTCAGGAATGGCACTGAATGAAAAGGACAGGTAATGTTTTGGTAAGGGAAGACGTGGACAACGACACGACCTCGGGAGAAACACAAATGAGGACGAAACACTCATGATATGCATATGGTATATGAATTTGCTATGAGATATGATCAAATGCAAATGTAAATGTAATGCAGACGTCGACGGCACGGCTCGAATCATTTGTGGAGAAGACAAAACTAGAAGACCGATTCCTCAACACGGAGATCACTGCCATTCTGTCTGGGGACTATTGATGCTTATGCTGAACACACCTCTACCATACTGATAAAATGTATCAAATGATGATCCTTGTAAAGAAGGATGGAGATCTTGCTTGGGGATCTCTTCAAGTAAACTGTCCCAGATTAGTTGATTGTTGTAGATGAATTGATAATTGCTTCAGTTTGTCTGATTCTGAAATGACCATTTTACGGTGCTCTTTGGAAAGCTTGCCCTAGTCTGGGTCTTGAAAGATGATTGTTTTACTGTACACTGGAAAAGATTGCCCTAATATGAGTCTTGAAATATCTTCTGAATGAATCAATTCTGAGAAGGACTTGCCCCTGAACAAACAACTCTTGAACTGAATCCGCAACAGGATTTGGAAAGAACTTGCCTCTGATAGGATCACCGACCAAGTTGCTTAATTGTTTGAAAATTCCTTGAGAGGAAGGCTAGTTTGCAAGAAAAAATGTTCAAACAAATGTGGTAAATGCAAAGTCCATGGAACTTTTGAAATCAAAATCAAATTACAAAACAAATGAATCACTGGTCTGAACACGGCGGTTCAAGACATTTAAAAGTGAAGTTTAAGCAAAATGTGTAGCACCAAAATAGTTGATCTTCAAAGATCTTTGGGAGTCAGTTTACGCAACCTTGCTGTAGTATGCTTTCAAAATAACCTGCTTCAATTAGGTCTTTTGAGGGTTATAAAGTGGCCTGGTTCTCATTTAAGAAACAAAGGATAAAGGCTCAAAGTTTATTTGTGCCCACCCAAACTACGTGATGAACTTCAGTCCTATGCTCAGTTAACTCAGACTATGCACTCAGGTTCCCATAGGCGAGGAATTGCACTGATGATAGTAATGATGATGGTTCAGAAGTCAAGGGATTTGAAATGGCGGTCACTACTTCCTTACCAATGTTTGCCATTGAGGACTTTCAGGATGAAAATTTAAAGGTTTCCTCTTTTTGGGTTTCATACAAACCCTTTTTATTTTTATTTTTTTAAGGCAAGGTCATGAGCTTCCCATCTCCCTCGGCTCATTCTTTGAGTAAGGATTTCTTGACGATTCTTCTTCATTTATCACTCTGGGAACAGCTTGTACTACATTTACTCATTTAATTTGGAAGAGTTAAAAGGTTATGAATTACTGGCTTAATGATTACGGTGAACCATCATTGGCGTTTGACTTGAAAGACATCTTCGACACTTGCTTGTTGTGTGCGAAGGAAAGCTTGTGAGTGCAACTTTTTGTTGAAATGTGTCTTGTATTTGAATGCACACTCAAGTTAACTGAGAACTACCCTGCCCCAGGTTAAGATTGCGGGTTATTTTTGTAAAGAAAAGAAACTCCTACTTCAAGGCTCGAAGGGGTTAAAGAGGGTTTATCTTCCTTATGTCTCCAGTGTTTGGGGATTGAAAACAATGCCTTACATCGTCAGCAAAGTTTTGATTTGAAAGCATACTAACAGCAATTATGGGTATAATGTTTTCATCAACCTCCCTCCAATCTTTGCATAATCAAAAAATATATATATATTTTGCAAAAGAAAGCATAAAGATGTAAATAGTAGACGAAATGAATTGAATCAAAAGTTATAATGCTCATTTCATTAATCACGAAAGTACAAACATAATTTGAAGGCAAACAGCCAATACAAAATAAGGAAAATGCAAACAACAAGAAACAAGGCCCAGTGACTAGTTAAACACAAGGATGAGCTGTCATGTCTTTAAGAAGTAGCTGAGCTAAAGTCGACTGAAGCTTCACTTGGCATTCCCTGGCAGAGGGTTTCTCTGAACATTAGGATTGTCCTTAAAGGAGAGGATTTTGTTTCTCATCAGCTCTTGTACTTTAGCCTTCAATGCAAAGAAACCTTCCAAGTTATGGCCTGCACCACCTTGATGGTATTCACAATGAAGATCAGCCCTATAGCCGGCTGGAAGAGGATTTGGAGGAGGAGGCAAAGGCCTTGTGGTAATCAGACATTGTTGAACCAAACCAGGATAAAGCTCGATGAATGTCATGGGAATAGGATCAAATTAATTCCTACTACCATACTGGTTTTGTTCTGCAGTCAGACGTTGGGAAGTTTGAGCTGGTCGTGGAACAGTAACCACGGGAGTGACAGCAGCAACAATAGGGTGAATAGCATACTGAGGTTGGGGACGAGGCCTTCTCACTTCAACCATTATAGCGTTAGTCTGATCTTCCCTTTTCTTCTGAAAGTTCCCATAGGATTTCTTCACAGCGTTGGAAGATTCAGCAGCTTTTGACACTTTTCCTTTCTTAAGACCTTCCTCGAGTCTTTGGCCAATAGTAACCAAATCAGTGAAATTGGAGGAAACACTTCCAATCATCTTCTCCCAATAGAATGGGGACAGGGTATCCATGAACATTCCAGTTAACTCTTTCTCAGCCAAAGGAGGTTCAACTTGGGAAGCCAACTCCCTCCAGCGCTGAGCATACTCCTTAAAAGATTCCTTATCATGTTGAGTCATGTTTTGCAGTTGGCGGCGATCAGGAGCCATGTCAAGGTTATACTTATACTGCTTCATGAAGGAATTTACAAGATCTTGGAAGCAGTGAATGGAGTTTTGCTCGAGACCCATATACCATTAGAGTGATGCTCCACTAAAGCTATCCTGAAAATAGTGAATAAGCAACTTCTGATTTTTGGTATAAGGAGCCATTTTGCGAAGATACATAACCAAATGAGCCCTAGGGCAAGAATGGCCCTTATATTTCACAAATTCTGGAGTTTTGAACTTAGCAGGCATAACAAGATCAGACACTAAGCACATGTTATATGCGTCCTCATTGAAAAAGCCAGTACCCTCAATGACTTTGACTCTTTTGTCTAAGGTCTGAAACTGCTCACGGACAACTTCAGGTTCAACAAAGTCTTAACAATCTTCTCCCTGAGCACTGGCAGCATTGTACTCAAAGAGGGGATTCTCAAAAGAAGCTCGGACTGTATGTGGAACAGCATGGACTGTAGGTCTGGGCTCAGCAAAAATAGGAGCTTGAAATACAGGCATAGCAGTAGATACAATCGGCGGAGAATAGTTGTGTGGCAAACTAAACTCGGGCCAAGTTGAAAGTGGCACTTGAACTGGTGGAGGATCAGCACTTGAAACTTCCTGGATGACAGTCCTTTGGGGTTGCTCTCCCCTAGCAATCAAAACTTGAATCATCTCAGTTAGTTTAGTCATACTTGATTTAAGGTCATCGATTTCCATTCGGACCTCAGCATTGTGTGCCTTTTGCTCTGACATCTTGCGTCTGTAGTTAGTTCTTGTCTGATATCGGTGTCGAGGAATCAGCTTGACGAATCACAGGTGACACTGGAAGATAGAGACCACTGGAAATGAGTTACTGGACAAATAGACATATGCAATGAAACATGCAAAAATGCAAATGATATGCAATGCAATGCAAACAGGATGCAAAACAAGATCGAAGATTCGAGATCACAGCATGGAGTCTGGGTAAAGAATCAACCACAGGGTGTGTACTAGGGTTTATCAACTGTAGAACAGGGTTCTAAAAGTTCCCAGAGTCTACGTAAATCCTTCGGATATTATCGGCCTACGTGACTACTCACGTGTATTAATAATATTCACAAGATAAACTCGTCTGAGTGTAGTATCGCGTAACAACTACTTGGGACTACTCCCTCATAGCCACCGCACTACATCCTAAAAGGCCAAGTGGAGTGAAGGTAACTACGGTCCTCAGAATCCCTGGCTCCTAATTGGAAAGAGTGATATCAATGCGACTGCTCACATCAGATATCAACAATCCCAAAGGGCCTCATCTGAGTGTGGTCATCATATGCCATAGATTGTTAGGACTACTCCCAACAATAGACTATTGATTACACCACAATCCTATCATAGATGTGCTCTTAAGTCCGGGTTAGGACTTATCTCACCACTCAAAGTAACAACCCTGTCAAACAGGAAAAACCCAAGCACAACAGGTATATATACAAATATGAATATGTACAAATATACATGCAAACAAACATATAAATAACACAAATACAAACAAGGTGGGCTTAACCCTCTTAGGGGAGACCGTCCCCAGTGAAGTCGCCATTTTCTATTGCGGTGAGAATCGGATATCAAGCTATTAGTTAACTTGAATCACACAGCTTTGAAATTCACCACCGAGCTTTGATTTATCCAAAGGAAAGGGTAAAGAACGAAAACCCTAAAAAGAGAATCTAGGTTCGGGGGTTGGTTATACTAAGGGAAGGTATTAGCATCCTAAGTATCTGTAGTACTCTACAGGAACCTCTTGTTAATGTTTGTGTTATGCTAAAGTTTGCTTGCTAAGGGAATTGTGCTAAGGTAAAGACCTAGGGGTATATACACTAAGTATGTTTGCCAAGACATCGCATCTCGTGCCTACATATCCTGACTGGAATGGAATCAGAGCATTCGTAGTTCCTCTCAATACGGGGTAAAAGGGTATAAAACGAAAAGGTGGATTCCGAGAAGGCATAGGATGTAAAGGTAAAACAAGGGTGGAAAAAGAAAAAGGTAGCTCGCTTAGGATCTTGCAATCCTATGCCTACGTATTCTCAAGGTGAACTTGAGAAATCAGAGCGTCTGTAGTTCCCCTAACTAAGGGTGAGGGAGGAACCATTGACTGTGGCCAAAGTTCCAAGGGGAATGAGTATGAGCTCATATAGAGTTTAAGAAACTCTCTAAGTCTAAGTTATGATGTAAATGGATATGAGGCCAAGGGGAAGCAGGGTGAAAAGCTTGAAAGCAAAGCTTGTGAGGATTGATTGTTTAGGAGAATAGATTAATGGCTATCTCTTATGAAAGGATTGTGAAAGGTTAAAAGTTGGTGAAGGAGAAGAGATTAATGGCTATCTCTTTTTTATGTTAAAGAAGAGTTTAAGGGTTATAAGAGATTAATGGCTATCTCTTGAGAAGGCTAGGTTAAAAGGGAATGAAGTATCTATGACCTTACGGTCAATAGAGAGACTTTCATCTGGAATAAAGGGGAGAACAACCTCTTGTAAACAAGAGTTGAAGTGGGATTAAATGGAGTGATAAGCAATGTGAGGTCAAGGACTCAAAGGGTATAAGCAATCAAGAAATATAGTAACATTAAACAAGTATGAATAATATTAGAGTATGAAGTGAATATATATGTAAGGACAATAGCAAAAGGTAATGAGATAATTCAAAATAATCATAAACACATGAGCACACTAAAAAACAACTTTTCAAAAATATCCTAAAACATCTTAGAAAATTATCCAAAAGGTTTGGAGAAAATAAGTTTACTAAATTAAAATAACTTTTTTAAAATAAAGTGAAAATAACATAAAAGTGAAAATAACAATTAGAAAATTAAATTAAATTAAATATTAAAATGTGTCTTTGAATTTTTGGTATTTTTTGAATGAAAGAAAAATTTTAAATTAATTAAAATTGAAGAAGGAAAATAAAATAAGGTTATTTAAATTTAAACAAAAGGGGGTGTTTTAGAAAATTTTAAGTGAAAGGGTTTGGTGTTACAGCGTGTGGGCCTTCAGCCTTGGGGTGTAGGAAGCAATTTCATTAGGCCCAAGTCCAATTTGTATAGCAGCAGAAAAAAGAAATAAAATACCAAAAGGGTGTCTAGGGCGAGGGGGATTCGAACCCCAGACCCCTTTGGTGCAACGCAAACTTTCTACCACTGGGGTGGCTATACATCCAATGTATAAGCCAACCCCAGAAATACTTAAACCCACAAATGAAGATTAAATCCCAAGCGAATGAAAAAATATATGACCGTGTACAAAGTCATGTGTTACACCTTTATCAACTGGTCAGGTTTTGTTTTAGTCACAAAAAGACAAAGACGGGAACAACCAACCACGCCTGGCCACCTAACGTCTTCCTTCATGCAAACAGGCGAAACTATCGTGAAACCAGACCCAGCCATGGCAGAACATCATCTTGTTCAATCATTTTCAAGTTCATTTTCCCCCAGATTTTATGAAATAAAGCATCAATCAGTAGGGCTCATTTAGTAGAACAACATTGGACCCTTACCAACTCAAAATATTCACCAAAAAGAGAGCAAACTGGCCACTAAAACCAGGATTCTGAACTGACGTATATTAACGATGCCGATACACATTATGCAAACTCACACGATATGCTTACATCAGTATACAACAACAAAGTTTAGACACTCACAAACTAAAAATATGAGAGTTACAGTATGAATACAGTATAGTAATGTGCATGTGTCAACATCTAAGAACAGTCTCATCACAACAAGCTCATGAGTTACGAGTTTTTTGGTGACTTACCTCTTGGAGCGTATGAACTTAACTAAGCTCAAGCTTTTCCTTGGTTGGTGATGATGCAATGGCCTGAACGATCTAAACAGCTTCTAACTCCCTCTTCTTTGCTCACGAGCTCACTACCATCTTGCTTTGAATGGTGTGTATTTATGTGGTGAGAGGTTGTTTGTGAGTTGTTGTGGTTCTCTTGAGTGAGTGTTCTCACAAGCTTTTCTTTAGGGCAGTGGTGACAAAGAGAGATGATGAGAGGACCTTTGTGGTGTATTGTTTTTGTTGGTAAAGATGCTCACAGTCACTCCTCTTGCTCTCAGTTGCACTTAGTTCTCATGAGCCTTCCTCTTCTTATGATGTATTTTGTTCATGTGTGTTTATGAGTAAATGCAAACCTTGAAAATGGCAGGTGATGAAAAGCTTGTCACAGAACTTATTTGGTGACCTAGACAAGTTTCATGGAGTCTTAAGAGAAGGTTTAGGTGGTCTGCTTATGGTTTGCACAAGGGGAAAAGAGCAGAGCAGTGTTCTTGCAAGTTCTTGAGATTTCTTGCAAGATTATAGAGAGGGGAGTTAGAGAGGTTTGAGAGTGATTCTGATGTGGTATTTGTTCTTCTTTTTTGCTTGAAGTGAAGTTTCAACCTCTATTTATAAGAGAAAATGGGAAAGGCAGAGGTATGGACCAAAGTACAACTTTCCAAAATCCACCTTTTGCTTTCCATTGTGTGAGCTGGTTTTGGTTGAAAAAATCCTCAAGTTCTGATAGGGTTAGGTCTAATATTGTGGATTGATGGGATTGGCTCAATGCTTAAGGAAAGGAAAAAAAGAATAAACAAAGCTTTGGTTTTGGAAAGTTTCTCTCACCTTGTTAAGTTGCACCAATTTAAAATGAGACATGTTATTTTAATGTTACCACTTGAGTGAACCGTGGCAGAGGCCCTACTCAATCTATCCTTGCCTTTAGCATTCAGATTTGTGGTGTATTTGGTGATTTTCTGACTTTTCTAAGTGCAAGACAAAATGTCAACACACCCACTTTAGTGCACCATAACTTGATAACCATGCATCCAAAATGTGAGATTTTTGGTCCTTTGTAAAATAGGCATTTGATAGAGCAAGTTTCATGTTGAAAGATTCTTGAGATGAGGCTTGGAATAGAGTGAAAATCGTCCATGAAGTCTTGTGCACATAGCTTCCAAAAAGACTTAGAAAAAATTTCTAAGTTATGGAAATTTTACAACTTGAAACAACCAACTTTAGGACATCATAAATTGAGATTGGTTTATCCAAATGATAAGTTCTACCCATTCTTGGAAAGCTTGAAGAACAAGGAACAACTTTCATGTTTAAAGATTTTTTATTTGAAGCTTGTAACTAGGTGAAAAATTGGGTTAAAGTCGCGTACAAATAAGGGTGAAAAAGCTGAAATTTCACGAAGTCCTTAAGGGTGATTTATCTTCCAAGTCTTGTAACTCAAAAACCCAAAAAAAATTGGAAGAGGGTCCTCTAATATGTTTTGAAGATCATGTAAAGAGCTTCCATTTGAGCTTTGAGTCACTCAATTTGGATGTGTGGTTTGAAAGTTATGACTATTTCAATTTTTGCACAAGTAGTGAAATTTGCACATTTGAAAAGTTTCATGAACCAAACCTTGCTTCCTTTGCAAGAAACTTCTTAAAACTTGATTTCTCATACCCTAACTCATCAATGAGACATGTCATGAGGGATTGAGGACTTGTATGTTTTATTTTAAATCAACATCTCGAGGATTAGGGCCTTAGTCAAAACCCTAATTTCAACTGTGAATGTACTGGAATGATTTCTATTGATCTTGCTTCTTTAATCATATCTAAGGCTCAATGATGGTCTCCACGGATGTATTCTATCATGTGAAGTCAAGTCCTAGGGTTTGAGAATAAATCTTGGTCAAAATCAAAGGCCATGATTGTCTTGTCTTGGAAAAACCCTAATTGGAGGCAGGATGAACTTGTGGCTCAAGCTACTTGTGATGAAAGTCAGATGGTCTTGATTTCTTGTTGGATTAGACCTCTTGAATGTAAGTGAGCTCATATGGTTGCATTTGGAGCTTCAGTTGTCTTTTTGAACAGGTAACCTCCTTGATTCATGTCTGGGCTTGGCTTAGGAGACTTTGCCCTCCTCTTTGTATAAGTCCTGACTTTTCACAGAAGAATCAATCTTGCAAAATGAAGTCGGTAACTGAGATTAGAAGCTTTTTGGGCTTGACTGGCTATTACCGTAGGTTTATTGAAGGCTTTTTGAAGTAGGCACTTCTGTTGACTCAGTTGACTTGCAAAGGTAAAACGTTTGTGTGGGATGTTCACTGTGAGAAGAGTTTCATTAAGTTGAAGAAGAGATTGACTACATGAGAGGAATTATCCAACTCATGATTTGGAATTAGCTGCAGTGGTATTCGTATTGGAAATTTGGAGGAACTATCTTCATGGTTCCAGATTTTAAGTGTATAGTGATCATAAGAGCTTAAGGTATCTGTTTGATCAGAAGAAGTTGAATATGAGACAAAGAAGATGGTTAGAATTCTTAAAGGATTATGATATCGGCTTGAACTATCATCCCGGTAAAGCTAATGTTGTGGTTGATGCATTGAGTCGGGAGACCTTGCATATGTCTACTATGATGGTTAAAGAGTTGGAATTGATTAAGCAGTTCAGAGATACGAGTTTAGTTTGCGAACAGACACCGCATAGTGTGATGTTGGGTATACTGAAGATCAACAATGAATTTCTTAATAGTATCAAAGAGGGTCAGAAGTTGGATGTGAAACTGGTGGATTTGATTATTGGAAATGAACAGGCAGAAAGTAACGAATTCAGAGTGGATGAACAAGGTGTGTTGAGGTTCCGTGATAGGATTTGTATTTCTGATGATTCTGAGTTGAAAAGAATGATTCTAGAAGAAAGTCATAGGAGTAGCTTGAGTATCCGTCCAGGAGCTACAAAGATGTGTCAAGACTTGAAAAAGATATTTTGGTGGTCTGGATTAAAGCATGACGTGGCTAAGTTTGAGTGTGCTTGTTTGACTTGTCAGAAGTCAAAGGTGGAACATCAGAAACCTGATGGTTTGATGCAACCGTTAGATATTCCAGAGTGGAAGTGGGACAACATTTCTATGGATTTTGTGACTAGGTTGCCTAGTACTCTGAGAGGGCATGATGTCATTTGGGTAGTGGTGGATAGACTAACGAAGTTAGCACATTTTATTCCGATTAATATCAGTTTTCCTTTGCAGAGGCTAGCGGAGATTTATATTCGGGTGATTGTGAAGTTGCATGGAGTTCCATTGAGTATTGTGTCAGATAGAGATCCAAGGTTCACTTCCCGATTTTGGGAGAGTTTGCAAGAAGCTTTGGGATCGAAACTGAGATTGAGTTCAGCTTATCACCCACGGAGGGATGGACAGACGGAGAAAACTATACAGTCTTTGGAGGATTTGTTGAAGGCTTGTGTGTTTGAATAAGGAGGTGCTTGGGATAGCCACTTGTCGTTGATTGAGTTCACTTATAATAACAATTATCATTCCAGTATTGGAATGACGCCTTTTGAAGATTTGTATGGTCGGAGGTATCTGACACCTTTGTGTTGGCATGAACCTGGTGAAAGTGCGGTACTTGGACCTGAGATTGATCAACAGACTACTGATAAGGTGGAGTTGATTCTGGAAAAGATGAAAGCTTCACAGAGTAGGCAGAAGAGTTACCATGATAAGAGGAGGAAGATTCTTGAGTTTCAAGAAGAAGACCATGTATACTTGAGAGTCACTCCGGTGACCGGTGTTGGACGTGCATTAAAGTCGAGGAAGCTTATTCCTCTGTTTATTGGTTTGTATCAGATTTCTCCAAGAGTTGGGCATGTTGCCTACCGAGCGGCATTGCCACCAAATTTGTCGAATTGCATGATGTGTTCCATGTTTCATAACTTCGGAAGTACGTTCCGGATCTGTCGGATGTGATTCCGATGGACGATGTGGAAGTAAAGGATAACCTTACGGTTGAGGCTTTACCAATATGGATTAAAGACCCCGAGGTGAAGTAATTGAGAGGCAAGGAGATCACTCTCGTAGAGGTGGTGTGGGGAGGCGCTGCCGGTGGAAATATGACTTAGGAGTTAGAGAGCAGGATGTGTGAGTCGTATCTGAATTTGTTTGTATCAGATAAATTTTCGAGGACGAAAATATTCCAAGTGGGGGAGAGTTGTAACACCCCGATTTATTTTAATTATTTTTCGTAATTAAAATTATATGATGTTGTATATGTGTGTGTTATTATGTGTGTTTTGGTTGTGTTTGGATTACCCTTAGTATAAGGTAGTGACCTTAGAATTATAGATATTAAGGTGTTGGGGGTGTGTGACCAATTATGTAAAGCTTGGTGGTGTGGAGAGTAGTACTAATTAAATTATATTAGTAATATTTGGTTTATCATAATATTAGTTGAATAATATTAAATTAATTAAAATATTGATTATTATTATTATTTTAATAAGTGGATATTAATAATAATAATAATAATAATAATATAATATAATATAATAACAAGAAAAGGGGAATAAGAGTGGAGAAGTTGTCAGTACGTGAAAAATAGAGAAAAGGGAGAAGAAGAGCTAGGGCAAGGAAGAGAAATTAGGAAGAATCTTCATTGCTAATGGTTGAAGTTCTTGGAAGAACTCTAAGGTAAGGGTGGGGTTCTTTGATCACTTAAGGAATGAATATTATATGATGAGGGTGGGTAAATCGTTAGTGTTCACATCTATGCATCTCTTGTTTGTTTTGATGTTTCGGTGTGAAATTGAGGTTGCGTGTCGGTGTTCGTAATTATGTGAAAATTGCTTATAAACTGTGTATTTTCCTCAATAAATCTATGAATGTTGTGAAGGAATTGATGAATAATATGTGTTTACTCCCCTTGAATGATGCTATATATGGTATGTTGTGTTTTTGGGGTTGTTGGAGGTCAAAACATGGGGTTTGGGGTCTGTTGGTAGGCTGAAAAATAAGAGAGATCGCGTAAAATAGCGTTGAAAAAGTGGATTTTTGGGCTCTACTACGGCCCGGGTGCATGTAGTAGCCCTCTGAATTGGAGTGCTATAAATGAAGAAAAAATGAGATTTTGGCCTGGGAGTGCTACGGGCCGTAGCATCTCTCTGGTTTTGTAACTCGAAATCGTTTCGATCATAACTTTTGATCCGTATGTCCGTTTTAGTCACCGTTCGAATCGTTGGAAAGCTAGTTTCGTGTACTTTCTGTTAAAATTATTTTAAATACCATAATTACAACTATTCGAGTTAATTGTGTTTCTGTGTACGTTGTGATGTGTTGAACGTTGAAATGTTGAGTTCGGTTGTGCGAATGTGTGTTGTAGCCGTGGATTGCAATTGTCACATGTTTTGAAAGGTATATGCTGCATGTTGGATAGTTTTGGTGTGATTTATTGGTTGTATGATAGTCATATGCATTGGTCATCGTTGTATGTTATCGTTGAATGCATATCATGTTGCATAAGCTGTATGATAAGTCGTGTGCCCATGTGGGTGTGAGCGCCTTATCCAGATTCCTTAAAATAGAATCGTGTTGTTGTTGTTGAGGTAATCGTGTGTCCATGTGGGGTGTGAGCGATTACGGGTGTTTGTGTGCCCATGTGGGGTGTGAGCGATCACGAATGTCGTGTGCCCGTGTGGGGTGTGAGCGACTTATACGGAAATTCCGACGGGAATTATGATCATGAAAAATGGATCGGATTGGTACAACATGCATTGAGTCGAGTTGTTAGTCTCATTGCATTGTGTTGTGTTGTGTTGTGGATTATATGATTGTCTGCTTGTGTGGAAAATTGTAATTGTGTTGATGATGTGATGATAGGGTGAATTGTGTAATGATTATATGCTCTTATATTTATATCATGCATTTCTTTTATTGATTGAGAATCTCACCCTTCTGTTGGAATGATGCTTTATACGACATCGTGCAAATAATCAAGGATAGTGCAGAGTTGCGATTAGTAAAAACGAAGTCATTCACTTTATGTTTTGAGTTAGCGTCTGCTCTGATATGTAATGGGGATTATGGAACGCTTCATGTTTTATTTCCGTTATAGTTATTATATTTTGTTTTAATTGATGATGAATATGTGGTTTAAACATGTTAAGTTGTTATTGTCTATTCGAAGAAGTTTTCCACTGCTTATTGAGAAGAATTTTTTATAATGATTTCGTAGTACCGCTTATAATAATAAGTATGTGCTACATGTTATTTGCTTGAGCAGTTGTATGTTGGAAGTGACATCCTAAGTGCTGAATTTTCTTTGAATTTTTACTCTGATAATTGTATTATTTTACGCGGGGATTTAGGGTGTTACATCCCTTGTAGGAATTCAACATTTTATCACCTTAAAGAGTGGCAAGGATCCCTTGTAGGAATCCAACATGTTTCCTTTCCAAAAAGGGGAGGCAAGGATTCCTTGTAGAAATCCAGCATTTTATCATCTTAAAAGGAGGCAAGGATCCCTCGTTAGAGTCCAACATTTTTTATCACCTCAAATGGAAATGAGTATTCCTCCCTGGGGATCCAGTATATTTAATCTCCTTGAGTGGCAGCAATGATTCCTTGTGGGAATCCAGAATTTCTAATCTCCTTGAAGGGTAACAAGAATTCCTCATAGGAATCAACATTTCTTATTGCCTCGAAGGGCAAAAAGGATCCCTAGTAGGAATCCAGCACGTTTGATCACCTTAAAGGGGGGAAAGGATCCCTCGTAAGAATCGAGAGTTTCTTATCGCCTCGAAAGGAGGTAAGGATACCTTATGGGAATCCATCATGTTTGATCGCCTCAAAGGGCGACAAGGATCCCTAGTAGGAATCTAATGTTTCTTATCGCCTCAAAGGGTGGTTTCATCCAGATATCTTTCCTTTAGTTTCCTGTAAAGTAGGGGGTGATAGTAATGCAAATAATTAAAAATAATAAAATGAGGAGCCTCATTAAAAATCCTTGCCCCCTCAGAATGAACAAGGGAAAAGTGCTTCCCTATAAAGATAGTTTGTCCTTACAAATGATAGGGGTATAATACTTGGCTAAAACCAAAATAATATAAAGCAAAACAAACAAAAAAAGATAAAAATAGAGTACTTCAGGAGCTTTCCCGTTGAGAGTTAATTCTCATATATTTTTGCCCTTATAAGGAAACGCTTCTCTATCTTTTAGATCCGCTTCTGGTGGCTTAATTCTCTGGCCCACACTTTGGTATTCACGCCTAGATTTCTGACTCTTTTTAGCTTTAGACTTTCCACATAGCATTTCCTGGAGACTTCTTGGTCTCCTTCGATTATTCTAACCCGCCTATTAGAGGGCCGATATTTCATGCACATATATAGGGTAGACAGGGCGGTGCCCAACTGATTGAAAGATGGTCGCCATATAATCATAATATAGGAAGATGGGCCGTGTATAACTAGATATCTCATATTGATTTGTTTAATTTGTTCTTCCACTCCGAAGATGGTCTTCAGCGATATGTAACCTTTTACTTATACTTGCTCTCTAGAGAACCTAACCAGTGACCCTTTGAAAGCTTTTATATCATCTAGGTCAAGGTGAATCTTCTCAAATGCATCATAGTAGGGGATATCTTCAAATTTCCCATTCATCGCACCTTACGGTGATGACCATGAGGTCATCGTTGTGTGTATAAATGATTGTTGGGTCTTTTTTTTTTTAAAAGTCATCTCGGCCTCTAGTGCATTGGTCTCACCTATCTGCGAATCTGTGGGAAAGTATTTTATAGTTAATATCTGGCGAGCATATCTTTGTTGGGTAAAATTGGTCTCTCCTCCCCTAACAAATCCTCCTGCAATAGTATATAGGGTGTGGCACACAATCTTGTTGCCATTTTGTTTGCTCAACTCATTCCATTTCTAGGACCGGTGCTTCCAAAATTGTCACGCATGTGTGAACTGGCCTCACTAGACCTTTGAGAGGAGTCTCATTTGACGTATTTCTTGAGGTGAGTCTCCTAGATCAGACACTCTATCTCTTTTTTAAGCTGATAAAAATCTTTTGTGTGGTGTCTGTTAACTTTGTGGAACTTGCACTATCTTCCAAGCTCAGGCTCCATTGCCTATGCTTTTAGGGCTGAGGGTGTAGGGATATAATGCAAGTGGAGAACCTCCTGCCATATCTGCCAGCGTCGGGGTGTTCAGGGGCCTAAAGCTCTCTACGACTTTTCCACCTCGCTTAAAGGTTGTCTTATCCCTGACGGACGAGGTGTAGTTGTTCTTCTGTGGATGCTGCGAGCCTTCGATGTTAGGAACACACTTTTCATGTCACGGGCCTTCTTATTGGCATTACTTTTCTCGCCCTTATATAAAACCTCGCCTTTGTGACTTCTGCTAACGAAGACGCCAACTTTTGGGTGAGGAGTTCGTTGAAGTGTCCTGCTTTGAGACCATTCTAAAACGCTCCAACAAACATTTCTTGGTTTGGGTGGATGACTTTTATAGTGACATCATTGAAACTGGCGAGGTATTTCCTCAATGACTTTGAGGGGCCTTGCTGAATGTCAAACAATTTGGTGATGGACACATTTCTATGTCGGCTTGATGCAAACTGGTGCACGAGTTTCTTCGCTAGATCTTGGTAGCTGGCGATGGAAACTTGGGGTAGGCCCATGTACCATCGAAGAGTTGCATCCTTGAAAATGCCTGCTAAAAGCTTGCATTTCAGATAATCATATGCTCTGATGATGGTCATATGTGTGTTGATGGATGCGACATGTTCGTAAGGGTCGCTACGTCCATCGAACTTCGCCATGTGTTTCCCATATCTCGTTTGAGAGAGGCTAGGATCCAACACTTTTATCTCCTTTATGGGGGTAACCTTATGCTAGCGCTGTTGAATGTTAGGGACATTGACCTCTAGAGTTTGGTTTTTATGGCACAACTTGTCTGTGGCGGTGCATATCTCTTCCATGGCGTTAGGAGTGAATTCTTTAGTGAGTGTTAAAGTGGTTGTGATAATGGAAGGTGTGACCCAGGCCAGTTTTACCGGGACCTCATAGTGGGCGTTATTATACTTGCCAAAAATAAGTACATATGCGTGACACCACTAAGTCGGTAATGGTGGCCAGAGTTTTTGGGTGTTAAGGGAGACTCACAAGGGTGAGGAGTCCTATTTTGAAGGTGTTTTCTGTGCGGTTAGAGCAAGCTCACGAGGGTGAGAAGCTCTATTCATGGGGTATTTTCGGTGAATAATGGATTCTCCCTCTCAACCCTAAGACTGAGATATTCATAGATGCCTACGTGCCTCAATTTAAGGTTTCCTAAGGAGTAGCAACCGTCTCTCCTTGATCGTGAGACTTGTCGATTTCCTACTTCTCAGAGAATCGTGATCTTGACCACTTCCTCATGCAGTTATAGACTACATACACGTCACGATCCATATTTCCTATCAGGGTGAGCCTACTACTGAGTGGGGATCAATGTCAAGACGACATATTATGAGGCAGACGCCTGATAAGGATTGGTCACATATCCCCCTTTTATAGGTGTTTTACAAATATATTATTCTCATTATAAAAAATAAAATATGTATAAAACAAGTTTTTATTGAATACTTTTTTAAAAATAAATCCATGTTTTTATTTATTTATTTCTAAAACAATTTTAAAAATAAGATTGATAGATATATTTTATTTTTCTTCAAAATAATTTTGTAAAATTAATTAATTAAAAAAACTGATTCAAATATGCCCTAAATGGTAGTGATTTCCGAAGCTAATTTTTTGTTTTCAGAAATTCCAGAACCCCATATTAATACAACATTGACCAAAATTCTAACAACAGACAAGCATAGTTTTTATTGGATAATGATAGAATAAATAATACTACCCCCACTAACTTCATTAAACATATTACATGGCCTGAATGATCAAAACATAACTTAGTAGTTAATTCCCAACTATATTTCTGTAGCATATGTTTTTAATCTAGTCTTTCCCATCCCACTATGCTAGTCATTACAATAACTACATATTTACACCAACTTAGTCTACAATTGCCACATTCACGCAGTCGACTTTTCGATAGTTATTTGATTAAAATTATATGATCTAAATTTCGATTTTATTTTATTTTTCTAAATTTAAATACATAATTAAAAATTTAAATCATCTGATTTCGATTTAATGTTCAATAGTATATCAATAACATGATATTAGAAACCGCTTGCAATAAGAATTCAAGTTAACCATAGCTAATATTTATAATTGATTAGGAACCCCACTTGTTACCAAACTTAGACCTACCACAACCACCCTCTTTTGTTCTTCATTTCATTACTCTTTATTCTCTTTAAGTACTACTACTAGTTTTTTCCTATGATCAATTTCCATCAAATAGAATGAATTAAAAAATTAATCACAATAGTTCACTTCACATGTTTCATTCAACCTCACATTTACTCTAGCTAGTTTAATTTGGTGTACATTAACTCATTTGTCTCAGTTTTTTCCTTAGAAATTAATTTTATTACCTTACTCACTAGTTTCTTTTAGTGTACATTAACTCACATGTCTCTCACTTTTTTCCTTACTAAGAAATTAATTTTGTTAGTTTAATTTGTACATGCTTGTCTTCTGTATTTCTTTTGTCATTTTTCTCAAGCTGAAATTTCACTACGCCAAATAAGACATTAGACAGCGTTTTTTTAGACCTTAGACAGTGCTTTAAAAGCGCTGCCTAAGGTTGCGCTGTCGTAGATAGAGACAGCCCTTTTGATTTATGCATAAAGTCCCACTTTGCCACTAACAGCTTTTGTCATCATTATCATACCATGCCCAACTTTGCCAAAGTGTCTAAGCATTGACAAATGCACGAAAAAAAAGCTTTTTTTTTATAATCTGTAATCAACTATACAGTAAAAAAATTGTGGACTTTTTCTTTATTACCATGTAGTATATGATTGCTTCTGTGAGCACATCATGCTGTGAAGGGGGTGTTGATTAGATCACGGGAGGTACGAGACATCAATTATGGCATATTATAATCATCTTTTTTTTTGTTGAGAAAAAGTAAGGATTGTTAAAGAGGGTTTCTATTATCAGTGATGACGGACACACCACATGTAGAATAGATAAAAAAGAAACCTATATAACTTTATAACAAAGGAAATAAAATAAAGATATTTTGTATCAAAAAATATTATATGTTTGGTTACTATTGGACAAAATTTGTCTCCTCTATTTAACTAAAAGTCTAGAAGTGATTTAAGTGTGTTAGGTAGAAAAATTTGCACTATATTTTACATTATATTTTCTTTCACAAAAAAATATCATAGTCCACTATATATTTCAAATTCAATGAAATTAAAGAGGGAACGGTGTAATTTGTTGTCTGTTTGCCCACGTTTTTTTATATAATTTTGATTATATTTTTGAAATATCAAATAATACACTAATATTTCAATCAGCATGACTTCACAAGATTTAGGTGAGTAGGACATTTATATTATTCTACTTTATGTTCCTAGTTGTTCCTATAGGATTCTAAAACTATATACTAATTTGCAATGATAGTGGTGAAAATAATTGATGGAGGCTTGGGTCTCCCTTTCCTTTTCTCAATGACAAAAAGGAAAAAAATAGTGGAGAAATAGAAAATTTTCCCTCTCTCATAGACTACTTGAAAAAAAAACATCCATACTGAAAATAAGGTAAGGATATTAATAAGGGATGCATGAATTTAGGCATCAAATTATCATGCTATATTTCTTTTACTGTTTTACTAAAGTCAGCTATGGACACACCATGCTCAATCATTATCATTGTACTACTATTGAATTTCAAATTGCATTAGCAAAAGGAATCATCATTAAGTAAAACTAACCCAAGTTTTCTTATTTTCTATAAGTATTCCAAATTTTATTTAATGTTGAATTTTAGATAGCAAAAATTTGGTTCATATTTTGGGCAAACTTTCTAAGTAATATAAAAAAATGGTCCCAAACTTGTGTGCCCTACCCTAATTATTCAACACGCTTTGTACCCACTCATAGATAGATTTCAAAGCTAGCTAGCATTATCTATAAGGAACTCATAAACTGTGGTCAATATCAAACACATATATATATAAGATAGGAAGAATATTATTCACTTACATTTTTTTCAATTTGTAGCATTATAGCATAGTCATAGATTGTGCCTGCCCCATTTATTATTCCAATGCGTCAACTACACGTTGCTAATGGGAAAACTATTGACAAATTTTTTGTTGTGTCTCTACGTAATTAAAATAAATAATGCATGAAGTACAAGTATGAACTAAAAAATAGAAAGAGAGAAAGTTGAATTTGAAAGCAAAAAAGAGATTAGGGAGAGATATTTATTGAATGCAACACAATGACCTAATACCCTAGCTAAATGTAAAAGCAATAAGTGATTGATAATAATTGATCATTAGTCTTGACATGACACAAATGAAAACAAAACATATACATGCAAATTTTCTTGTTTCATACACAAACCAATATTGTTTATAGCGTAATCTCAGAGTCTGCAGTTTTTTAACTGCAGAGATTAATTCTGAAAGTGAAGTTAGTGAATGAATAGTATTTTTCAATGAAAAGGCAAATATATTATGTAACATAAGAAAGTCAGTTTTAATGTTTCCGTTGATTTCGGTGTTCTGTTAATGCAGTCCCATTAAAATTCCAACATTCATCATCTTCCGCAATTGTCGGAAAAACAAAAAGTGAACCAAACAACGTATTCTCTCGTTCGTGTCGTGCGGTGCAGTTACATTACATAAACAGTAGTTGATGTTGTTGTGCTCATCCTCTGCAGTTCAAACGAACAGGAGGAATGTGTTGATGAGGCATTATTCATGGGTTGTGTGTTTGTGAAGCAAGGGGTGTCTGTGACACCAGCCGTTGACCACTCTGTTGACTCTGAGAGGAATAATAGTAGTATCACTAACAAGAACAAGAAGAAGAAGAAAGATAGTGCTGAGTCAGTTGGATTGAGTTGGAGCGAGGTGGGTGAGTCAGGGAGGACGAGTTTGAATGGTGGAAATGAGTCTCTGAGTTTCAGGTTAGGGAATCTTAGTAAGTATGTGGAGGGAGAACAAGCCGCGGCCGGATGGCCGGCTTGGCTTAGCGCGGTTGCGTCTGAGGCAATTCATGGTTGGGTTCCTCTTCGTTCTGATGCATTTGAAAAACTTGACAAGGTTTGTTATAGTTGTAGAATGTTTGGTTTTTCGAGTTGTGTATGAAATGCTGCATTTTTCTGCTAGTAGTGTTTATGTTTTGTTTTTTGAATTTGGAAATTGTGTGAATAGATTGGGCAGGGAACGTATAGTAGTGTTTTTCGAGCGAAGGAGATTGAGACGGGGAAGATAGTGGCTTTAAAGAAGGTGAGATTTGACAATTTTGAGCCAGAAAGTGTGAGGTTTATGGCAAGAGAAATTATGATTCTTAGAAGACTTGATCATCCCAACATCATTAAACTGGAGGGTTTGATTACTTCAAGGTTGTCTTGTAGCATCTACCTTGTATTTGAGTACATGGAGCATGATGTCACAGGGCTCTTGTCGAAACCAGAAATCAACTTTACTGAATCACAGGTATTTTTTTCGTTATGAATAATATTTGTTGTGAATTGTGATGAAAGGTTGATCAAATGGATGAAGTGATTTTGTTGTGCAGATTAAATGCTACATGAAACAGCTGTTATCTGGTTTAGAGCACTGTCACTCGAGGGGTGTAATGCATCGGGACATCAAAGGATCGAATCTTCTGGTGAATAATGAAGGGATATTAAAGGTAGCGGATTTTGGATTGGCGAATTTCTGTAATTCTGGGAGTAAACATCCGCTCACGAGCCGCGTTGTCACGTTATGGTACCGTCCTCCAGAGCTTTTGCTTGGTTCAACAGATTATGGTCCGTCTGTGGATATTTGGAGTGTTGGTTGTGTATTTGGAGAGTTTCTAGTTGGGAAGCCTATACTTAAGGGAAGAACAGAGGTAGTGATACCAATCTTTTCAAAATGTATGCACTTTTCTCCTTCCCCGTTTGATTTTTTGTGTTGCAGATTCCCCTCTAGTGGATTATAAACAAATCAAATGGAAATAAGAACTTCAATATTTTGTTGTAACTGTTCTTTTGAACCTCTTTTAAATCATCTTTGTTATGATTACAGGTTGAACAATTGCACAAAATCTTCAAGCTTTGTGGCTCTCCGCCGGACGAATACTGGAAAAAGACCAAACTACCTCATGCGACTTTGTTCAAGCCACAGCAACCATATGATAGTTGCTTAAGAGAAACATTTAGAGATTTTCCTGCAAGCAGTGTAAATTTGTTACAAAATCTTCTTTCTATAGAACCGAACAAACGTGGAACCGCCTCATCTGCCCTCTCATTGGAGGTAGCTTATCTTAGCAGTGTTTTATTTCTGCTTCATACCATCTTTCCTTCTATGATTAATCTCTATTGCAGAACATAGTCTATTTTTATTGATCTTACAATCTTTTATTCTTACCACTTTCAGTATTTCAAAACAAAACCTTATGCTTGTGACCCATCAAGCTTACCGGTATATCCACCTAGCAAAGAGATTGATGCAAAACACGACGAGGAGACAAAAAGGTAAACTTAATCTCTTTTATAGCATGGTCGCACCATACATTGTTACTTGCCTTTGCATTAAATCATATATCGTGATGAACTTTCAGGAAAAAGATTGCTGGGCGAGTTTGTGGACCTGAAAAAAGACGATCATCGAGAAAGCCAGTAGGACTGAGTAAATTACCTCTACCAGAGGTCTATTTTGCTTTCTTTCATCTTTCGTCATCGTGTTTTGTTCCTGATGTGCACAAACATTGTTATGCAGCAATGGTCTAGTTGTCAAAACATAATTCTCACCTAAATCTTACTCTTACAGGATTTGACAAGGCAAAGTCAAACTTCACAAAAGACAGATGATAGAGCCATTCACATCCTTAAAGAAGAGAACAATAACATAGGCGACGAGGCATCAAAGCGATCCGGTGGTAAACCAGAAGATGCTTCCGATATGAAGAATGCATCTCAAGTTGATATTCCGTTTCATGGACCATTACAAGTTTCAAAATCAAGTGGATTTGCATGGGCAAAAAGGCGTAAAGACGACACCGCTTCAATTAGATCCCACACTCGATCTATTTCTAAAGGACATATATTTAATTCATTAGAAACTTCTACACAAAATTCAAGGAATATTTGTGATGATAATGAAAACAATGAAAATAAGGAAGTTTTTGGAGGACGAACCAGCTCCAGAGGCCATGACGTATTTGAAATTTCTAAGCTAGTGGTGCAAAATCAATGGAGTAAGTTTGATCGCCCGGATTCGTTTGATACTTGTGAAGAGTACCACTCGCAAGAACTGTCGATGATGGTTTATCATAGAGAAGATTCACTGTCCAAGAGAAGTAATCGGGTAAGTTTGTGAATTTGGCAGATAGTATATGCATCCTTGCCTAGACAGGATTCTTATTTGTTTCCCTCCATTACAGAGTTATCAGGATCAAGGAGAGAAGGTTGAATTTTCAGGGCCACTAATATCTCAAATGCATACAGTGGATGAGCTCTTAGAAAGACACGAGCGCCACATTCGGCATACAGTCCGAAGATCATGGTTTCAGAGAGGTATGTGACAGGAATATCAAAAAAATTGTGGCCATAAGAACTAGACTTCTTGAAACTATCTTATAAATATAAATACTATTGACTTATTTGTGAAGTGAGAATGTCAGAAACCATTTTAATGTGCGATTCTGGGATTGCAGGTAAGAAGCATGGGAATTAAAGTAACAGAAAATGTAATAGTTTATTCATATGGCACTATGGAAGAACATGAGACCCCAAGCTCAATGCTGTGACTGTGAACAAGGAAAGAAGATCGGTATGTACAGTATATACAGCAGCATGAGTTAACACCTATAGAGAGCATTGAAAGACCAATTCGAGCATTGTGGTCCTTTCAGCTTTCATTTTTCATAGTTTGTTTAAGCTTCAAAGGAATCAGACTTAACAGTTTCTTTATCAAAGAGAGTGCTGAGTAAGCAGCCCAATTTTGTTGAATTCCTCAATCCTCAAATTTTTATGATTTTTCAAAATCCAACGTTTCACAAAGAATATACTATCATATATTGAAGAAAATACTAACATTATTTTTAAACGAACTTCAATGGTAACTACACAACATGCAGGGTTGCTTTGCCTTCACCACATGCGAGCACCACTTTCAACAATCCCACTTATATACAATTTCAACAAGCTGTTATACCAAAAACATTAATAATTCCAATGTTTGATTGGGCTTTGTAAAATGCAAATAAAAATGAAAAACATGATTTCAAAGAAATAACATGTATCCAACTTCTTCACAGCTTAAGATAGTTTGAATGATGTGGAACCCCAACTTTGGTTTCAAAGAGTTTGAGATTTATTAATAAATCCTTTTAATCACAATATTCATTGATGGTAAAAATCACTCTTATCCTTTTTATATTTGAAAAAACTAATCATTCCTCATAGAATTCATTCTTTTTTCCTTAACATATTAATATATATTCTTTTCTATTTTCCTTGGTTACCGTTTTTCGTCACTTCATTTTTCTTTTCAATTTCAAACACAATAACTTTGATGAACATATTGATGAGTCACAAACACAAACACAGTAATTCTTTCACAAAGTTAGTTCCTTCTCTCACGGAAAAGTTTGCAGTTTGTCTTCTTTGGGGTAGACTTGTCCAATGCTAAATGAGTGTTGTATGATAACTAACCTTTTCTCTCTAATAAATCTTTTTCATATTCACATTTTTAATATATGTCACTCTCAATTAGTATTAACTACTATCGATTTTTTTTAGGATCAACAAACTCATTATTTAAATGTTTAACCCAAAAAGGAAAGAAAATATTTCCCAAAGAATATTTTTGAAGAACGGTCAACCAAGTACCAACACTTTGGGGTACAATACCTAGACTCTAAATAACACCTAAAAATATGGTAAGAGCATTTTTTTTATTGCACCCTATTTGTTTTTTAGAGATATGCAAAATTTTAAAAATATTTTCAATTTTTGAAGATATATCTTTGGACGTATCGTTATATATACATTCCATTTGTTTTTGAGTTACAATCCAATTTTATGAATGAATTTATTTCGAAAATACATCTCCGGAAAATTTTCAAAAATATATTTCCTAAAAACACTAATGTTAACTATTTCCTACACTTGCATATGTTTATACAACTAATCTTACCTAATCAGAAAGGAACCAGTGGCCAGCAACGTCGTGAGATCCGCAACTCCGATGATGGTGAAACAGGGAGGGTGTACCTGCAGGGTACTCCGATGCCAAATCAGAAAAAGGGAGTAAGCAAGTACGGAAAAACAGGTGTGAGAGTTAGAATGTCATGAGTAACCTGATCCTCTTAAGCGAGAGGTATTTATAAGCTGCCCTCAGCGCGGGGCCAACGGTCTCCTGCACTGGGCTGAATTGCAAGGCCCAATCCAGGTGACTGTCAGGGCTTACGTGGTGTAAGGAAGACCAGCACGTGGTCTTCACCCTAGGGTAACGGTCCCGAGATCTCCGGAAGGTGGGCAGATCAACTCTTTTGGAGGTGGGAGGTTACAGGATGACGAGTCCTCGCGTGGAGGGGCGCGTGGAGATCGTGGGGAAAGGTGTGGCCCTTCCTCGGTGCATGTAGTATCTGCCCGACATAGCCTACTCGACACTGTATAGACCTGGGCCTTGTTAGGCCGCATCAGTATTCGGTTGGCCTGCCCAACTGATAGGCAGGCGCCGGCTCAGTCCAGAACAGGAGCCCCCCAAGTCGTTGCTCCGAAGGGTCGAAGTAATGACTTAAGGGTTAGCCCAGATGTCGAGGACATGGTAAGGGTCGTCCTTTGTTGGGGAGACTCGTCACACAAGGTCTTGTCCCCGTACTAACGATTTGGTGACGATGTCGAGGACTAGGAACAAAAGGGTGCTCGATGGGCAGGGTTCTCAGAGATAGAAGTCTGCCCGAGTCCCTTACGTCGTTGTTGGGTGAAGAAGCGGGGAGCTAAGAAGACGCGAATTCGGGCACCCAGGCAAGCGAAAGGACGCACGCGGAAATCTGTGTGTCACGTGTCACTCGTCATTATTACGTAGGGCGGCTAGGCTAGGGCTAGGGCACTCGAGTGCCTAGGGGCGCCTCGAGTCCCTTGAGGGCCTTATAAATAGGAGTCAGCCCATGCCATTTGCACGTTTCCTTCTCCTTCGCTCAGAGTTTCTCTCTTCTTTTCTTTGCTTTTGCCACCGTCTCCCCACCATACGCTGCCGTACCGGAACTTCGCAACCGCTGTCTCAAGTAAGTTCTTGACCTTTTTCTTTCAGCTTTTTGTTTCCTACGGTGGTCCTCCGGTAAACTGATGAAGTTCCTGGGGAGATCACGGAGTTTCCGACGAAAACGGCGGAGCTTCTTTAGGCTTTTGATGAATCCCGCGAGGAGATGGGATGAATATCCCGGGGACCTGAGGAAGGTGCCAAGGACGTAGGATGAATCACCCGGGGACATAGAATGAAGGCACCAGGGACCTGACGAATGTCCCGGGGACGCCCGACGGATGTCTCGGGGACGTTGGGCGAACGGGATAGATGTACCGAACAAACCTGCGCGCGACTCTGATCGCCATGGTCGGAGGGGTGTTACCCCGAGCAGTTCTTCATGTCCTTTCTTCGCCCTTTCACTTGATCAGCGGTGGAAGGGTGAATTTGATCTGGACCATCGAATTTGTAACACCCCACTTTCCCATTTTATAAAATATATGAATAATGCGAAAATAATCAGAGTTCACCCTACAAGTAGGATGCTACATCATTAAAACCAACATTTAAAATTCCTTTCATTGATGAAATAAAATAGCGGAAATAAAATGTTTTATTCAAACTTCAGCCATTTGCCAACAACACCAAAAATCCACATCAATCGTGGTCCACCAAATTCAAATAAAGAATGATACGTAACAAAACAAATAAAGAATAACAACTGATAAAATCCCCAAAAATCCCGTGTTACGTATCAGAGCGACTCCTAAGACTCGATCAAGCAACACGCACTCCATGCATACTCAAGTACCTGGATTATCTGTACTTCTGAAGAAGCACAGACGCAACAAACAACAAAGGGGTGAGAACTACATTCAATAAATAACGGTGTATAATACATGCTAAAGGTAGTACTCACACAATCATATATCAGTAACACACCATCACGACATACTTGTCATTTTCATTCAGATTTCACCAAACACATAATAATGCAATGCGACTCAAAGACCTCAACACAAAGCATGTGGTACCAATACCCCATGGTTCATTCAATCGAACCCGAATAAATCACATACACCCCTACTTGGCAATGATTTATCTCTACCACACTTCACATTGGAGTTCGGATGAATCACATACACTCCTCCTGAGCAATGATTTATCACCACCGACACCATGAATGCATGACGGTAAATATGCATGCAACACACATGTATGACGACAATCATACATCTTCACGATCCTCCTGATCACACATAAGCCATACGCTTACCGTAATTCACACTAGAATTACCTCACCTGTAACACAGCATCATCACACACAAATTATGCACAAGAAACTATCATCAAGTAAAATACACGATCCTTATTGATCCCACGTGAGTCATACACTCACCGTAATTCACCAAGAATTACCTCTGTTATCCCAAGATAGCTCGCACCTCACACAAACAGTGCCACACAACACATTCTGCACGCCTCACAAGGCACTCGTCCACTAAATAGCTAATTAGTAATTAATTCACTAAAATTACTAAATTAATTATTTTCATCACCAATTACACATTTCTCAGATTCTGGCATCTATACCCAACCTCTCAAACCAAAAGAGACCGCTTCAGACGCGAAAACGGGAAAGAAATCACGAGACGGCAAAATTCTGCATCTCTGCTAGCCTTACGCGTAATGCCTTAGGCCTTACGCGTAATGCCTGCTCACTCACCCAGCACATACGCACACAACGTGTAATACTCCATCTGCACACCTCATTAAGCGCAATGCCTCACTTGTTACGCGTAATATCCAAATTGCTCTACATCAATACGCGTAAGGCTTACCCAATACGCATAATGCCCCACTCCCATACATATACTCTTACGCGTATCAGCAGAGGGTCATGCCAGAGTCTCCTTTTTGGCCCTCCAGTACGCGTATCAACCCAGGTGTTACGCGTAACACAATGCCATACGCGTAACAGCCTCCTTGTTACGCGTATGGGCAGAAGCTGTGCAATTCCAGCTTTTTCCACACCAGTCCGAATTCTGCTACGGGGATCTCACTCCTACACTCCATATCAGTCCTAAAATTGTTTCTACATCAATTTTATGACCTATAATTTCATCTTACTATCCTATTTCGTTATTACTACTCAATTAAACATTCCTAGATCTAGATTCGTTGTCTTCTACCTGCAACACAACCAGATTTGTAAAACACATTTATACAGAACAACAACAACAGCAGAATTCTGCACGAATTCATCACAATAGCAACTAATATTCAGATAATTCACAATCAACATGCACAAATCGGATCTACATCTTACCACAACATTTTCACAAGAAAATCCTACGAGGGAAAGGACCCCTCACTACCCTCTCATGATATAAACACCTAAATTGAAATTCATTCTCGCCCCTTACCTCGAATTCTTGATTAAAATCCTGCGAAAATTGGATCTGGAGATTGCCCTAGCAGTTGTTCTTCCCTTGTTCTTCCTTCTCTAACCCTTTCTTTGTGAAAAATAGGATTATGGCTAAACTGCCCCTAATTCTGGTTGATGTGTATTTTTCCTTATTTTCCTCCCACTAATCATATTCTAATCAAATCACATTTTTAATTAATAATAATAAAATAATATTAATAATAATAATAATGATATTAATAATAATAATAATAATAATAATAATAATAATATTAGACATAATAATAATAATAATAATACATTCCATACTACTATTATTGGGTATGCCCTCACATTATTCATTATTATCTTATTATTATCCCTACGCACTCAAACACGCACCCTTAACAAGGCCAAACAATTTAAAATAACACACGACGATTAAATAATTAAAATGGGGTGTTACAACTCCCCCCCACTTAAATTATTTTCGTCCTCAAAAATATACCTGATGGAAACAATTCTGGATATGACTCTCGCATCCTGTTTTCCAATTCCCAGGTCACACTTCCTCCAGCAGCTCCTCCCCAAGCTACTCTCACCAGAGGTATCCCCTTTCCTCTGAGTTGCTTTATCTTGCGATCCTCGATCCTTATCGGCATCGCCTCCACAGTAAGATTATCTCTAATCTGCACCTCATCCCTCTGGATAACATGAGATGGATCAGATACATACTTCTAAAGTTGCGACACATGAAACACATCATGCAAGTTTGAAAGTTCAGACAGTAACGCCACTCTATAAGCAACTGCACCAACTCTCTGCAAGATCTGATACGGTCCAATAAACTTAGGATCCAACTTCTTTGATTTCAATGCACGTCCAACACCGGTCACTGGGTTGACTCTCAGGAACACGTGATCACCTTCACTGAATTCCAAGTCTTCCTTCCGATTATTATGATAACTTTTCTGTCTATTCTGAGACGCTTTCATCTTATCACGGATCATCTGAATTATTTCAGTAGTCTGTTGCACAATTTCAGGTCCAAGCACCACATTTTCACCCGTCTCATACCAACACAGAGGCGTCCTACACCTCCTACCATATAATGCTTCGAAAGGTGCCATTCCAATGCTAGAATGGTAACCATTGTTATACGTGAACTCGATCAATGGCAAATGAGTATCCCACGCACCACCTTTCTCCAACACACATGCTCTCAGCAAATCCTCCAACGACTGAATAGTCCTCTCTTACTGACCATCGGTCTGTGGATGATAAGTTGAGCTCAACTTCAATTTAGAACCCAAGGCTTCCTGTAGACTCTTCCAAAATTCTGAAGTAAACCTCAGATCTCTATTCGACACTATGCTCGACGGAACACCATGCAACTTCACAATTATTCTGATAAAAATCTCCGCCAGCTTTGACAACGGAAAACTGATGTTAATTGGTATAAAATATGCGGATTTCGTAATTCGATCCACCACTACCTAAATAGCATCAAAGCCTCTCGCCGTATTTGGCAAACCAGTAACAAAATCCATAGTAATACTGTCCCACTTCCATGCTGGAATCTCTAACGGTTGCATCAATCCCGAAGGTTTCTGATGCTCCACTTTCGACTTCTGACATGTTAGACAAGCATAGACAAACTGAGCTATGTCTCTCTTCATACCGGACCACCAAAATAACTTCTTCAAGTCATGATACCTCTTCGTGGCTCCCAGATGAATACTCAATCTACTTCGGTGACTCTCCTCTAAGATTGCTTTTCTCAATTCATCATTATCCGGTACACAAATTATGCCCCGGAATCTCAAATCACCATCATTATCCACTTTAAAATCATTATCAGGATCATTTCCTCTTGTAGGCATCAAGTCCACTAATTCCACATCAAGTCTCTGATTTTCCTTAATTGCATCCAAGAAGTCATTATTCATCTTAAGCATACTCAGACTAACACTCTCCGGTGTAGTTTCACAAACCATACTCAAGTCTCTAAATTGTTAAATCAATTCCATTTCTTTTACCATTAATGTCGACATATGAATTTTCTTCCGACTTAGAGCATCTGCTACAGCATTAGTTTTCCCCGGATGGTAACTCAAATTAAAATCGTAGTCTTTCAAGAACTCTAACCACCTTCTCTGCCTCATATTCAAATTTTTTTTTTGTCAAATTGATACTTAAGACTCTTGTGATCACTGAACACTTCCAATCTTGATCCATACAGATAATGTCTCCAAATCTTCAATACAAAAACCACCGCAGCTAATTCAAGATCATGAGTAGGATAATTCCCCTCATGCACCCCCCAATTTTCGCAAAGCATAAGCCACTACCTTTCCATTTTGCATCAACACTCTGCCTAATCCCGTCTTAGACGCATCACAATACACCACAAACGGTTCACTTGGATTCGGTAAAATCAACACTGGCGCTGAAGTTAATTTCTTCTTCAATTCCTAGAAACTTTCCTCACACGCCGCATCCCACACACAAAAGCTTGACTCTTCTTAGTCAACTGAGTCAACGGTAAAGCCAAATTAGAAGACCCTTCAATTAATCTCTTGTAATAACCTACTAACCCAAAAAGCTTCTAATCTCAGTCACCGTCTTTGGAGGTTCCCACTGAAGCACTGCACTTACTTTAGATGAACTCACAACTATCCCATTATTAGGATTAACATGTCTCTCGCAACTCACACTTTGGAACTTCGCAACCCACTTGTTATTATTCAGCGCTTGCAATGAAATTCTCAAGTGCCTTACACGATCTTCCCCTACTCGGAATAGATCCATCAAAACGTCATCAATAATTGCCACACAACCAAATCTAGATAAGCATGAGAGACGCAATTCACGTACTCCCTACATACATCTGACGTATTATCTGTCCCAAAAAGGCATCATTGCATTCCTACAATGTTCGCGACGAGTTCTGAACACCGTCTTCCCACTCTCATCCTCTTTCACTTGAATCTGATGATATCCCGATCTCAATTCACCTTTACTAATAACGCGAACTCCCACAAGGTAATCCATCAAGTCTCCACTCCTTGGAATGGATGCTTATTCTTACTGGTCACTTAATTCCATTGGCGGTAATCAAGGCACATAAACACAATATCATCCCTCGTCTTATCCAAAACACGGGTGTAGCCCACCAAGAAAACACTTGGTCGAGTACCCCTCTCCCCAAGTAATTCTTCCAATTATCTCTTCACACAACTCTGGGGTCTACTCCCTGTACGGAGTCATTGACATCAAACTTACACCAAGTGCTAAGTGAATAGCCAATCCCACTCCACACTATGTCTACAATCCACTAATGTCATCTGGAACACATCCAAAAATTCATAAACGACAGTTATCTCAACGCCTGTAACTTCACTATCAATTTGCCACAACGCGAATTTTAAAACCTTGAGGCTTCGCCTACTAAAAGCTTATCTATTCGCTTCGCACACAACGAGATTCGTCCTCTACTATCACCCAACTCAAATCCACCCCCGGGAAGACATCAGGGATTACACACCACCGGCCTATCTCCAGCCGCCGCCCTGCTCTCGAACCACTGAGACACAGTCATCAACGATACCCGATCGTCCTTCCTTGGAGACATCTCCCAACTCAAATGACCAACAAGCGCCTCTCCTCCACATCATCTTCAGTTATAAGAATCTATACCAACTCACCACTACCATCCGTAAGCACTTGGCCTGACGCCCAAACAATCCACAACACCTGCTATCTTAACTGTCAAGGCACATCTATCCATCTTGATCCCCGACTACTATCAACAAGAGATTGAGGGTGATCAGTTCCCCAATTTGTCAATAGACAGACGACTATCATGACGAAGTATAGACCTTCCTTACCAACTATGATAGCGCTTCACTATGCACCAATCCATTCTTCCATAGTGGGAGCATCCTGGAGAAGCACCAGCTTCTCCCCCATTTATTTCATTCCCAACTCCTGCAACCAAACAGTTAGAAAACAAGCACGTACCGACAGTGTTCTCCACACATGTCGCATACTGCGACACAACTCATACTAGACAACCTGGCCGGAAGGACCGACCTGCTCTGATACCAATTGTAACACCCCACTTTCCCATTTTATAAAATATATGAATAATACGAAAATAATCAGAGTTCACCCTACAAGTAGGATGCTACATCATTAAAAACAACATTTAAAATTCCTTTCATTGATGAAATAAAACAGCGGAAATAAAATGTTTTATTCAAACTTCGGCCATTTGCCAACAACACCAAAAATCCACATCAATCGCGGTCCACCAAATTCAAATAAAGAATGATACGTAACAAAACAAATAAAGAATAACAACTGATAAAATCCCCAAAAATCCCGTGTTACGTATCAGAGCGACTCCTAAGACTCGATCAAGCAACACGCACTCCATGCATACTCAAGTACCTGGATTATCTGTACTTCCGAAGAAGCACAGACGCAACAAACAATAAAGGGGTGAGAACTACATTCAATAAATAACGGTGTATAATACATGCTAAAGGTAGTACTCACACAATCATATATCAGTAACACACCATCACGGCATACTTGTCATTTTCATTCAGATTTCACCAAACACATAATAATGCAATGCGACTCAAAGACCTCAACACAATGCATGAGGTACCAATACACCATGGTTCATTCAATCGAACCCGGATAAATCACATACCCCCCTACTTGGCAATGATTTATCTCTACCACAATGATTCATCACCACCGACACCATGAATGTATGACGGTAAATATGCATGCAACACACATGTATGACGACAATAATACATCTTCACGATCCTCCTGATCACAGTAAGCCATACGCTTACCGTAATTCACACTGGAATTACCTCACCTGTAACACAGTATCATCACACACAAATTATGCTCAAGAGATTATCATCAAGTAAAATACACGATCCTTATTGATCCCACGTGAGTCATACACTCACCGTAATTCACCAAGAATTACCTCTGTTATCCCAAGACAGCTCGCACCTCACACAAACAGTGCCACACAACACATTCTGCACGCCTCACAAGGCACTCGTCCACTAATTAGCTAATTACTAATTAATTCACTAAAATTACTAAATTAATTATTTCCATCACCAATTACACATTTCTCAGATTCTGGCATCTATACCCAACCTCTCAAACCAAAAGAGACCGCTTCAGACGCAAAAACGGGAAAGAAATGATGTGTGCTATCCGCAAGTATACGGATTACGTCAGAGTAATATAAAATATTTATCTATCCCACAGAGACCAATGTCAATCTATCGATTACTATTGTTACGTTGTTTATCTAAGGCTAAAAATCAGAGTAAAGGTTTTCCACAGAACGAAAGATAGAAATAAATCAGAATGAGACTATGCTGGAATGGTAATTGGAAACATAACGATAAATTGGTTTGCAAAATAAGATATAAAAAATGTGTGAAGTGTGAAAGTGTATTTCTAGAGAATGAACACAAGTGTCACGCTTAAGTTCAGTTCCAAAAGACAAATCACACAAACGATTAATAAAGTAATGACAGAGACAGAAAGTAAACGAATATAAAGCAGTGCAATAAAGTAAATAAATATAAAGGCAATGCGGATAATAATAAATTGCAAATTATAAAAGAAACCTGCTCCAAAGCGGAGACTTAATCTGGTACAGAGCTGGAAAGTAAATTGCGGGAAAGTAAATAACTTCAAATATAAACGCTCCTAACTATGGTTGCTCCAATATAACTAACAACGATAGTGCAATAACCCCTCGATGTGAAGGATTATTGCTTTACAAAATGAACTTTATGCCTAAGGTTGGAAACTAGGATTGGATAATCTAAAAGTGAAAATACAAGTCTTTTTATAGTAGTCATGAAGTTGTAACTGCCTCTCATTATTATGAAAAAAGGCTGAATAATAATTTTCTTCGTGTGTAACTGCTTCTAACGTTTCTGATCGTTTTCCTGTTAGCGCCGACCCCTTCTCAGCGTCCGCCGAGTGTGTCTGTGGAATAAAATGCATTTTATGACCGTTGGAATGTGGGTGAAACCCACTACTCAAATGGCGTCCTCTATGGCGTTCGCTGAGTGAAACGGTTAGTGTATAATTTGCACAGGAAATCTCCGTTTTAGCTCCGTTTTGCGTCGTTTCTTCATTACAAGCTCAAATCAGGCAATGTATCTGAAAGTAAAACAAAATACCATAATAACAATGGAAAATTACAAATAAACAACTAAAAACATGTGCAATCGGGGTCAAATATACAGTGTGATTTGGTGTTATCAAATTCTCCCACACTTAAACCTTTGCTTGTCCTCAAGCAAACTCTCATAAGCAGAGAAAAATAGCAAACATACCAGTATCTTATCTGGGCTAAAGACTTAAGTTTGATCAATGATACATCGGTAGGTACTAACTCATGAACTAAGGGTATCGTAATGACACTTTTCGCAATTTGCGGGCATAAGTTCCTCTCCTATACAAACCAATCCAAACCATGATGTTATACTTAGGCCTATCTTACTCATTCCTTTCTTACCCCTTTTCATTCAGGCGCAGTCACATTAAGCTCGTTATCTTTCACTCGCATGGTGAACATAACCTATGGTAATCCTGATTCTTTTGTTATATCAATGGTTTGATGCTTTATATAATTTTTCTTGCAAATTTTTTTTTATCTAAAGATACTTTAGCATCTTCTTGGATTTTTCTTTTTCTTTTGCAGGATCTTACCTATTTGCATCAGTTTGTCACTTAGCGGTGGCTAAGATGGTGCTGACTGCTAGGATAAACTACTTAAGGGTAAGTGATGAAGGGTGAGATTTTAAGGCCACCGTATAAAAAAAGACTGGATAGGCTCCTATATTTGAGGAACTTACGGTGTAAAAACGATATCGATTTTTCAAAAAGTTTTCCCAAGCCTTTGCAAATGATACTTACTTGTCCTAATAGCCCAAATTTTCAAAATAAATGTTATTTTCTTTGTTAAGGCTCAAGAATTGGGAAAATAGACAAACTACACAAAATGACTCGTCAAGCACATGTGAAATTTTCTAAAATAAACTAAACTATACTAGAAAGCAATAATAAAATAGAAATAGTAAAGACAACTAAAAACAGTAAATATCTCCTCCCACACTTAAACCGAACATTGTCCTCAATGTTTCGATAAAAGTGAGAAAGGGATAGGTGAAACCTGGCAATCAATCATGTCGGCCACTGGGGCCATCTCCACCATGCTATGAACGTCTGGGACGACGACTCCTACTGCGGTGTCGGGTGGTATGTGACAGCTCCATCTGCTCAATCCTCTCTATTAGAGAGGCATTTTGATCTCTAAGTGCTTGGAAGTTCTCGAGATTGGACTGCTGTGACTCCCGCATAAAATCCATCATCTCCTGCTGTTGTTGGTACATGGCATAGAATAAGCCATCATGCTCTTCTTCTCTGGCTTGCTGTGCTCGCTACATTTCTTCGGTGATATAAAATTTGGAAGAAGTACCTGCAGGACGGTTAGTGACAGGTGGGGTGTGTGCAGGTGATACATGAATAGGAGACTGTTCCATATGGTCAAACTCATCATTCGTCTCCTTTCCTTCGTCCTCGGGGACGTTTGGTAGTAACGGACCTAAAATAGAAGCAGCCTTCAAATCATAGAGCTAGTTTCCTCTTTTGCGCACATCAGTGCGACTTGAGCAAGGTAAACCGACACTCAGGACGGCGGCATTGCGAACCATGAGGATATAGCCTCCTTCCGGCCTCACTTTGCATAAACGCATATCTCGCAAAAATCTTAAATCAATGATGCGAGGTGGGAGTGGTTCCAATGTGGCCAACTCGGTGTCCAGGTGGAGGGCTCGTGCAATGAAGGTAATCAATCCTCCAAATGGCACGGTGCTGCCCTTTTTCTCAATAGCCCGCATATGTGTTATCATAAATGGTACAGGATTTAATCTTTTTCTAAGTAAAGCAGCCTGTAAAAATATAAATTCTTTGGAATTCAACTTGTTAGAATTTTCACGAGCAGAGATAGTATCAGCTAATAAAAGGCGGAATACTCGTATGGCTGAGTTATGAATGTCAGAAGCCAAATTTCTGTCAAAGGAGCAGGTGGTCTGACCTGTGATGTCTTTCCACAGTTGGAAAGCCTCAGTTGACCAATTTGTGTCCATGGGTGCCTCACAAACGGCACCATTCCCGTAATGGAATCCTAATAACTCGGCAAGTGCATCAGTGGTATAAATGTATTCAACATTGAACATTATAAATCTTACTGTGCCTACAGTGATAGCGGTGTTTTCTCTGACAGTGTACTCCAAAGAACTCAAAAATTCGCGGGTTAGCCTTGCATAAGTAGGCTCCTGGAGAATAAAGATACTATCTAATTTTAAATTTTCTAACAGATAAAATACGCTATACCTTATACCAAGGTTGTACAGACAGATATCATTAATGTACCTCGTCGCAAGAATGTTGCGTGTTCGCAATCTATCCCATTTCTCCCACTGCTTGACTCCGTCTGTTCCATCTCGAAAAAATAATGTTCCCATGTTCCTCTGCTGCCATTGTTGAAGTGAAATGAAGGTTTAGTAGTGAATTTGGATTTTTTGTAGATTTGGGTTTTTGGGTGAAATCTTTGGATTTTATAGAGATAATGTGGAATGGAAGTGGTAATGGTAGTGGGGAAGTTATGAAATAAGGAATTGAAATGGTTTAATGGTGTTTTATGGTGATTAAAATCGGAGTTATTGGAGATGGAAGATGAAGAGAGTGGCAAAAATGGGGGTTTTCTTATTCTGGTTCGTTCATATCCCAGGACGCCTCCGCATCTGCCAAGTAGGGGTCTGTGTTCGCGGACTGTGTCAACTGGGCTGCCACGGGTTTGGGCTTTGGTTGGTCCATGTACTTCTCCTTGGGTTGTTTATAGCATATTTGAGAATTTTCTTCATAGGTGTACATGTATGAAACATAGAGAACAAAATATATATATATATATATATATATATATATATATATATATATATATATATATATATATATATATATATATATATATATATATATATATATATTTTTTTTTTTCTTTTATATATTTTTTTTGTGAATTAAATAACAATAATATTATTATCTCTAAAGAATTTTTAAATTATAAAAATGAATGAAATAAAAGTTTTTAAATATTACCAATAGATTGCAATAATGTAGATATTTATTATAACTTGAAATAATATGACACTCGCATATAGCATATGGATGCAATGAGTCTAATAATAATAACGATGGAAAATTACTAATAGTTTGATAATAACGATAATAATAATAAAGATAAGAACGTAGTAACGGTAGAAATAAACGATCATAACAAGCATGTGGTAAGTCCCCCCTCCCCCCACACACAAAGTGTGAGCTATGACCCAGAGCTCCTGAATATCTTCTAGAAAGACTGTCGGTGGACATCCTGACTCATGTGAGTACAAGGTGCCCGTGCTTCTGCAAGCTGGCGTCTGAGATCGCAAATCTCCTGGTATAAAAGATCATATGATGAAGCATTTATTGCGTCTGAGGTCTGTATCTGTAAGGTGAGCTCGGCGCATTCTTCGCGAAGAGACATGATCTCCTTTCGCATAGCGTCAAACTCTGAATATATGTCTCTGCGTTGCAGATTAACGTTAGAGGAATAGACAGTAGTCCTTTCAGGATAGGGTGTAGGATGGTACTCAGGCACAGGCGGGGTCCTAGGTCGGATGGGTGTCTCTCTTGGCCTTCCAAAGCGTATGACCAGTTAGCTTTGTTATGGATACTTGTCAGTTGTGGTTTGGCAAACCAAAGTAGTGAACGAATTTGTCGTCTATTAGGAGCTTAAAGTTATATGCACTAAAGAATGCTCTCCTGATAAGGCCACGGTCAAGGCAATGATTAATGTCAATTAAGGTGTAGCCACAATGGGAGGTAAGATGAGTTAGCTTGTTGGCTAGACCTAGGGCATAAGCTATGTGTGTAACAGTGCCACCTACATGGATAGGTCCTTTGGAAGATCCAGCAGTTAAGTATAGGTTATACATCAGAAAATTACCACTGGCTAATGGGTGTGACTCAATAGTACAAAAGAGCATCAAAATCTCTTCTTCGGTAACCTGGTTCTCGGTTTCACTTCTACCAAAGAAAGTCTCGGCCAGGATCATTTGGAAATAACGGAAGGCTGGGTTGTGGATTTTGTTTGCTAATTGGGTGGAAGGATCAGGTCCTCCTCCACCGGTGATTTTGCTCCAGAATATGTCAAGCTCGTCTTGCATAACATTGACTTCATGCATAAAATGGATGGCATCCATGCCACACTGAAAACCAAGTAATCTAGCAAAATCCTTGTGGTTAAGTGTATACTCGTTCCCAAATAGTCTGAATCTTATGCTTCCACTGTTGTAACCTCTTCCACTGTAGGGGTCATAAATGAGTGAGCTGAGGAACTCTAAGGTTAGATGCTTATGGGTTACATTCATTGCTTCAGAATACTCATCCCACTAGAGCTAGTGACAAAGGTACCTCACATTGGCCTCAATACCTAAGGTTGTTAGACAGTTTGGGTCAGGGTACCTAGTGGGTAGGATCGGTTTCTCAGAAAGGACTACATATTTCTTCCTCTGTTCGTCATCTCTGAACACGATGTGCATGTCATCATAGCTCTGCATCCTGAAAAGAAAGTTAGTGTAGAATATCTAGGATGATGTGATTTGTAATGTTGTGGATGTTGCTATAGGTGGGTCTATCAGAGTGTGACCAGAGTAGTAGGTAGGGATATCACCTCCATAGTAGAGTTTTAATCTTTGTCCATTTACTAAAAAGGGACTACATGAATGATTTGCAATTTCAAATGCTCCAGATTTCAGGACTTTGGTGACCTCATAGGGTCCAGTCCATCTTGAGCGTAACTTACCGAGAAATAATCGTAACCTAGAATTGAAAAGAAGTACAGGATCGCCTACGTTGAACTCCTTTTTGGCAATTCTTTTGTCATGCCATGCTTTGGTTCTCTCTTTATATATCACAGCGTTTTCATAAGCATTTTGGTGTAACTCTTCTAATTTGTGGATATCTAGAATGCGTTTATCTCCGGCTGTCAAGTAATCCATATTAAGAGCTTTTATGGCCCAGTAGGCCTTATGTTCAAGCTCGAAGGGTAAATGGCAATATTTTCCGTAGACTAATTGATATGGGGTTGTTCCTACAGGAGTTTTAAAAGTGTATCTATAAGCCCACAAGGCTTCTTGTAGTCTTAAGGACCAATCTTTTCTAGAAATTGATACGGTTTTCTCTAAGATTTGTTTTATTTCCCTATTTGATACTTCTACTTGTCTACTAGTCTGCGGGTGATAAGGTGTGGCTACTCGGTGTTTAACTCCGTATTTCTTTAAAAGGTTTTCGAATATCCTAGATATGAAATGCGATCCTCCATCGCTTATAACCAATCGAGGTACTCCAAACCTAGGGAAAATATAGTTTTTAAATAGTTTAATGACTACACGAGTATTGTTGGTGGGTGAAGCTATAGCTTCAATCCATTTGGATACATAATCAATAGCTACTAAGATATACTTGTTTCCCATCGAAGATGGAAAAGGTCCCATAAAATCTATATCTGAAACATCGTAGAGTTCTACCTCCTGAATATTTCTCAGAGGCATTTCATCTCTTCTTGAGACGTTCCCTGTGCGTTGACATCTATCACATCTTACAATATAGGCATGAACATCGTGCCATAAAGTTGGCCAGAAAAGACCTGCTTGAAGTATTTTAGCGCATGTTTTAGATGAGCCTAGACGTCCACCATATGGTGAAGAGTGACAATGTTTAATTATAGTTTCTACTTCTTCTTCAGGGACACAACGACGAAAAATGCCATATGCGCCTCTTTTTAATAAGAGGGGTACGTCCCAATAGAAGTGTTTCACGTCGTGATAGAACTTCTTCTTTTGTTGGTAATTTAGATCAGGTGGTATGATATCAGCTGCTAGATAGTTAACAAAATATGCGTACCAAGGTATGGTTGTCACTATGAGAGCTTTTTCAATGTCTAATTCTAAATAGGGGTCATGATCATCATCATGGATGGTTCTAACTGCTCCTACTAATCTATCGTATGCGAAATCATCATTGATAGGAACAAGATCTGGTTTTAGATATTCAAGCCTTGAAAGGTGGTCAGCAACCACATTTTCAGTGCCTTTCTTATCTCGAAGCTCCAAATCAAATTCTTGAAGTAAAAGGATCCAGCGTAGTAATATAGGCTTAGCATCCTTTTTGCTTAATAGATATCTTATCGCAGCATGATCGGTGTAGACTACGATTTTTGCTCCTACTAAATAGGATCAGAATTTTTCGATTGCAAAGACTACTGCCAGGAGTTCCTTCTCGGTTGTGGCATAATTAAGTTGAGCCGCATCTAAAGTTCTAATGGCGTAATAAATCACATGGAGTTTCTTATCCTTCTTTTGTTCTATAACAGCGCCGATAGCGTAATCGCTAGCATCGCACATAATTTCAAAAGGTTGGTTCCAATCAGGAGGTTGAATGATGGGTGCGAAAATCAGTGCTTGTTTTAAGTATTTAAAGGCTTCAAGACATTTATCATCGAATTTGAATTCGGCGTCTTTCATAAGTAAGTTGGTTAATGGTTTAGTTATTTTGGAGAAGTCTTTAATGAAGCGTCGATAGAAACCGGCGTGTCCAAGAAAACTTCGGATTTCTCTAATGGTTTTGGGTGGTTGAAGGTTTTCTATTACTTCTATTTTGGCTTTATCAACCTTAATGCCTCTTTCAGACACTATGTGTCCTAGTACTATGCCTTTAGTAACCATAAAATGGCATTTTTCCCAGTTTAGAACAAGGTTGACTTCTACGCATCTTTCCATGATTTTCTCAAGGTTGGTTAAACAGTTTTTAAAACTGGATCCACATACCGAGAAATCGTCCATAAATACTTCCATGATCTCATCAAGGAAATCTGCGAAGATTGACATCATACAGCGTTGGAATGTAGCTGGGTCATTGCATAGTCCGAATGGCATTCGTCTGTAAGCAAATGTTCCATAGGGACAAGTAAAGGTTATTTTCTCTTGATCATCAGGGTGAATGGGTATTTGGAAGAATCCTGAGTATCCATCCAAATATCAAAATTAAGAATGCCTAGCTAAACGTTTGAGCATTTGGTCTATGAATGGAAGTGGGAAGTAATCTTTCCTAGTTACCTTATTAAGCTTCCTGTAATCAATACACATCCGCCAACCATTTTCTATATGTTTGGCTATTTGTTCTCCTTTTTCGTTTTGTACAGCGGTGACACCTCCTTTCTTAGGTACCACATGTACGGAGCTTACCCATTTACTATCGGATATTTGGTATATTATTCTAGCCTCTAATAACTTTAACACTTCCTTTTTTACTACGTCACTCATTATAGGATTTATCCTTCGTTGATGTTCTCTGGAGGGTTTTGCGTCTTCCTCCGGCATAATTCGGTGCATACACACAGAAGGACTTATTCCTTTGAGATCGGAGATATTATAACCTAGAGCTGAGGGATATTTTCTTAAAACATCTAACAATTGATTGGTTTCAGGACCATCTAACGTGGCACTGACTATGACTGGGCGGTTTAATTCTTTGTCTATGAATTCGTATCTTAAATTCTTAGGAAGCTTCTTAAGCTTTATAGATGGTTTTTTCGGACATGGCATATGATCTGGGGTAAGTGCCAAGCATTCGTAAAGACTGTTATCTATGTAAGGTTCAGATAAGTGTTTGAATCCGTCGTCCTCCATTATGGGGATCGAAGGTAGTTTGATGGTTTCTACTGGATCTTCTTTATCCAGTTCTCTTATGCATTCATCAATTATATCGATTGCATAACATGAGTCATCTATGGCTGGTGCATTTAAGAATTGAGATAGTATAAATTCTACTTTTTCATTACCTACCTCGAATGTCATTTTTCCTTTTTTGACATCTATTATAGCTCCAGCTGTTGATAAGAATGGTCTACCTAAAAGGATTGGGATCTCATCGTCTTCCTTAATGTCCATTACGACGAAGTCCGTTGGAATATAAAGTTTACCAAGCCAAGCTGAGACGTCTTCCAAAATGCCAATTGGATACTTAACTAATTTGTCGGCTAATTGAAGAGACATCCTAGTCGGTTGCATTTCTCCTAGGTTTAACCTTTTACAAACGGCTAAAGGCATTAAGCTTACACTTGCTCCTAAGTCCAGAAGTGCTTTATCAATAACTTGGTTTCCCAAAACACAAGGTATAGAAAAACTTCCTGGATCTTTCTCTTTCTTAGCAAGCTTATTCTCAGCAATTGAATTACATTCTAAAGGTTTAGGACCATCTAATCTTTGTTTGTTGGTTAGAATGTCTTTAAGGAATTTGGCATAAGATGGTATTTGGGTAATAGCTTCTATGAATGAAATCTCTACGTGGAGTTTCTCAATCACTTTTATGAATTTCTTATATTAGTTATCTAATTTGGTTTGTTTAAGTCTTTGTGGGTATGGAATTGGAGGTTTGTAAGGAGGGGGTGGTACATAAACTTTTTTATTCTCTTCTCTTTCCTTAACTTCCGTATTCTTAGATTTCTCAGGTTCCACCGATTTCTCAACTTCTTTTTTAGGTGTGTTCATAACTTCTTTCCTAGGAGGTTCTGGATTATTCAACCTAGGGTTTATAGTCCCATCGTAAGTGGCACCGATCCTTAGGGCTATAGCATTCGCGTGCCCTTTAGGGTTAGGTTGAGGTTGTCCAGGGAATTGTCCTCCAGGTGTAGCATGGGTGGATTGTAGTTGTGCTACTTGAGAGATTTGGGTTTCAAGCATTTTGTTATGGGTAATTACAGAATCGAGTTTAGTACCCAACTGGGTAATTAGTCCATTCATATGAATGTTTTGGTTCATGAACTCCTTGTTCTGTTGTAATTGAGCTGAGATGAATTCGTCCATCTTTTTCTCAAAATTTGATTTCTGAGGGGCATATGGTGCAGATTGATTGTGTCTTTGAGTTTGGAAACCGGGTGGTCTTTGAGGTGTTGAATTTTGAGTAGGGTTATTATTCTTATAGGAAAAATTTGGGTGATTCCTCCATCCAGGGTTGTATGTGTTTGAATAAGGGTTTCGTTGGGCGTAATTAACCTGATATGTGGTACTCTCAGCTGAAAGGTTGCATTCAGCTATAGTATGTCCTGAGGTTCCACAGATTTCACATCCGGGTTGTATAGCTGTTATGGTTGTTGTGGGGTCGATAGTTAGGTTTTCTACCTTTTGAGCTAGAGCATCCATCTTTGCGTTCATATGGTCAAAACAACTCACTTCATACACACCTCCTTTGGTCTCTTTCTTCTCCACCGGTGCTCGTTCGGTTCCCCATTGGTAATGGTTTTGTGTCGTATCCTCAATGAGAGCGCAAGCCTTGGGGTAGGGTTTGTTCATTAGAGCGCCACCAGCGGCAGCGTCTATGGTCATCTTTGTGTTGTACATGAGTCCATTATAAAAGGTATGGATTATAAGCCATTGTTCTAAGCCCTGATGTGGACATACTCTTAATAGTTCCTTATATCTCTCCCAAGCGTCGAAAAGTGATTCTCCATCGCTTTGGGTAAATCGAGTTATTTGGTTTCGTAGAATAGCAGTTTTACTCGGTGGAAAGTATCTAGCAAGGAATACTTTCTTTAGGTCATTCCAAGTGGTAATAAAGTTGGCTGGAAGGGAATCTAACCATGATCGGGCTCTATTTCTGAGGGAAAATGGGAATAATCTTAGACGTATTGCCTCAGGAGGAGCTCTGTTTGCTTTTAAGGTGTCGGCTAGTTGAATAAAGACTTTAAGATGTTGGTTCGGGTTTTCCGTGGGAAGACCTGCGAACTGGTCCTGTTGTACTAATTGTAACAGAGATGGTTTTAATTCGAAGTTATTGGCTGGTATAGCTGGGTTAACTATACTAGAATGAGGTTCTTCGTTAGAGGGTAGGGCGAAATCCTTAAGAGGTTTAGCATTTTCTTCGTCTGCCATTGCTCTTTTGAGTTTTCGAAGTAGAAGACGAGCTCGGGCGTAACATTCAGGTTCTTCTAATGGATCAACTAAGTTTCCGGTACTGCGAGTTATTCGCATTTACCGGCTAAGGGATGCCTTTGTCTAGACGGTGTAACAACAGGGTACGAAATTTTGACGTAATTGGTCCCCGACAACGACGCCAAAAACTTGATGCGTGTTATCCGCAAGTATACGGATTACGTCAGAGTAATATAAAAGATTTATCGATCCCATAGAGACCAATGTCAATCTATCGATTACTATTGTTACGTTGTTTATCTAAGGCTAAAAATCAGAGTAAAGGTTTTCCACAGAACGAAAGATAAAAATAAATCAGAATATGCTGGAATGGTAATTGGAAACATAACGATAAATTAGTTTGCAAAATAAGATATAAAAAACGTGCGAAGTGTGAGAGTGTATTTCTAGAGAATGAACACAAGTGTCACGCTTAAGTTCAGTTCCAAAAGACAAATCACACAAACGATTAATAAAGTAATGACAGACACAGAAAGTAAACGAATATAAAGCAGTGCAATAAAGTAAATAAATATAAAGGCAATGTGGATAATAATAAATTGCAAATTATAAAATAAACCTGCTCCAAAGCGAAGACTTAATCTGGTACAGAGCTGGAAAGTAAATTGCGGGAAAGTAAATAACTTCAAATATAAACACTCCTAACTATGGTTGCCCCAATCTAACTAACAACGATAGTGCAATAAACCCTCGATGTGACGGATTATTGCTTTACAAAATGAACTTTATGCCTAAGGTTGGAAACTAGGATTGGATAATCTAAAAGTGAAAATACAAGTCTTTTTATAGTAGTCATGAAGTTGTAACTGCCTCTCATCATTATGAAAAAACGGCTGAATAATAATTTTCTTCGTGTGTAACTGCTTCTAACGTTTCTGACCGTTTTCCTATTACAATGGACGGCGCCCGCCGACCCCCTCTCAGCGTCCGCCGAGTGTGTCTGTGGAATAAAATGCATTTTGTGACCGTTGGAATGTGGGCGAAACCCACTACTCAAATGGCGTCCTCTATGGCGTTCGCTGAGTGAAACGGTTATTGTACAATTTGCACAGGAAATCTCCGTTTTAGCTCCGTTTTGCGTCGTTTTTTCATTGCAAACTCAAATCAGGCAATGTATCTGAAAGTAAAATAAAATACCATAATAACAATGGAAAATTACAAATAAACAACTAAAAACATGTGCAATCGGGGTCAAATATACAGTGTGATTTGGTGTTATCAAGAAATCGCGAGACAGCAAAATTTTGCATCTCTGCTAACCTTACGCGTAATGCCTGCTCACTCACCCAGTACATACGCACACAACGCGTAATACTCCATCTGCACACCTCATTACGCGTAATCCGTCACTTGTTACGTGTAATAGCCAAATTGCTCTACATCAATACGCGTAAGGCCTACCCAATACGCGTAATGCCCCACTCCCATACGCGTACTCTTACGCGTATCAGTAGAGGGCCGTGCCAGAATTTCCTTTTTGGCCCTCTAGTACGCGTATCAACCCAGGTGTTACGCGTAACACAACTCCATACGCGTAACAGCCTCCTTGTTACGCGTATGGGCAGAAGCTGTGTAATTCCAGCTTTTTCCACACCAGTCTGAATTCTGCTACGGGGATCTCACTCCTACACTCCATATCAGTCCTAAAATTGTTTCTACATCAATTTTATGACCTATAATTTCATCTTACTATCCTATTCCGTTATTACTACTCAATTAAACATTCCTAGATCTAGACTCGTTGTCTTCTACCTGCAACACAACCAGATTTGCAAAACACATTTATACAGAACAACAACAACAGTAGAATTCTGCACGAATTCATCACAATAGCAACCAATATTTAGATAATTCACAATCAACATGCACAAATCGGATCTACATCTTACCACAACATTTACACAAGAAAATCCTACGAGGGATAGGACCCCTCACTACCCTCTCATGATATAAACACCTAAATTGAAATCCATTCTCCCCCTTTACCTCGAATTCTTGATTAAAATGCTGAAAAAATTTTGGATCTGGAGATTGCCCTAGCAGTTGTTCTTCCCTTGTTCTTCCTTCTCTAACCCTTTCTTTGTGAAAAATAGGATTATGGCTAAACTGCCCCTAATTCTGGTTAATATGTATTTTTCCTTATTTTCCTCCCACTAATCATATTCTAATCAAATCAGATTTTTAATTAATAATAAAATAATATTAATAATAATGATATTAATAATAATAATAATAATAATAATATTAGGCATAATAATAATAATAATACATTCCATACTACTATTATTGGATATGCCCCCACATTATTCATTATTATCTTATTATTATCCCTACACACTCAAACACACACCCTTAACAAGGCCAAACAATTCAAAATAACACACGACGATTAAATAATTAAAATGGGGGTGTTACAGAATTCACCAGTTCCTTCTGCTTTTCAGGTAAAATGGCGACCACGGCAGCGGAATCTATAGACATTGATGACCAGCCCGACTCCCCGATGGCGCCGATCACCAGTGTCGAGGGACGGCCACCAGAGAACTGGGCTAGCGAGGAGCCTCTGGGCGTCGCGTCTCAGTTCGTCACAAGTGCCCAGGACGATATCTTTGCTACCGTCGTGCATCTCCTTGTGGGCTCCTCAAAGAACTGGTTGGTGTACAGGCCTCTAGAGCACCATCATATATGCTCGACATTCAGGGGGATGAGATTTCCCTTGTACGAGTTTATGTTCGACGAGGCGGGCTGGCGCCTGCCCTTCAGCGATTTTTAGCGATATGTGTTTGTTTGGCTGCGCCTGGCACCATCGCAACTCCACCCCAACGCTCTCGCCTTCATTCGCGCCTTCGAGCTCGTTTGCCGGTACCTCCGCATCAAGGTAACCATACCTCTGTTCTTCCGTATATTCCACCTGCAGAGGAAGACGATTGACGGAAAGCATGGATGGGTGTCTTTCAAGCAGGTGAGCAGGCAGTTCCAGACTTACATGGACTCTGTTCGCCACTTCAAGTCTCGGTATTACATCGTGAAGCCTGTCTCGTTTGCAGCCGCAGAGATGGTGTACAGCCGGGTGTACAAAGAAATAGACGGGGAGCAGATAGAGGTCCTAGAGGCGAAGTTTCCCCTATTCTGGACGGAGGAGCACTTCAAACGGGGAACGGACAACTACATATTTAGTCCTGGCAAACTGTGCGAAGGTGATCGTCTGGCCCACGAGGAGATAGTCAAGTTTGTCGTCGGTTTCTCCCCTGCGCAGCTTGTGACCCCGGACGGGAAGCCTATCTGTGGTGACGACGGGAAGATCTTGGAGAAGGCCCGATTGATTAATACGAGGGCCCTCCTTGAGACGTTTTCTGACGAGGATGCCCTCAGGTTGTTGGGTGGTGAACGCCTCCTTGGCTGGGTCTTCCAGTGCGTTTTTGTCTTCGGCTTACTGACATGTTTCTATTTCCTTTTGCAAGCACAATGTCGAGCGCGGAGGAGCGTATCAAGAAGTTGGCAGCTACTCGAATTTCGAAGAAGAGCGGAAAGGGGCGGGTCGAGGAGATCCGACAGCAGCGTCCAGGTCCAACTCTAGCAACCGGGGATTCCTCCAACTCTCCCCAGGGTAGTCACTCTCGCAACACGCAGGGGTCCCCAAAAAGACAGTGACTCATCAAGCAAGTGCATGTCGATCTTACTGAGACTGAGAGCCCTCCTGCTGAAAAGTTCATGTTCCCGCCATGTCACTCGAGGTCGAATTTCTTCTCGGGGACCAACTCCCCGTGCGTTGGTGTACCTGAGGCCCAAGCCATCTTAGGCGCTGACCGGGCTTCGAGGAGAAAAGCCTTGGTAGAGGACATGTCCGTGGTGATGCAGTTTGTGCGGCTGCCCTGATCCTGAATGATGAAACCTGCCCAGCAGCGGAGCTGACCGAGCTACAGGAGAGCTTCACGTCGGTCGCGGCCGAAATGGAGAAGGTGGGCAAGGACCTGTCAGAATGCAAAAAGTAGAACGAAGCCCAGATCGAGCTTCAGAGGCAGTTGGAGAAGAAGCTGAAAAAGGTCGATGATGAGAGGAATGATCTCTTGGCGAGGATCGCTGAGTTGGAGCAAGTTGTTCGTCCTGCTAAAGAGGAAACTGAGGACGACAGGCTATTGACCTCTCGGGCAGAACTGATCGTGAAGCTCAGGAAAACCGAGCAAGATGTCCTCGTGGCTGCCGAGGTGGGCTTTAATAATGTCGTGAAGCAACTCGGGATTGTGAACCCCAACCTAATCACTGATGGGACTAATCCTTACTATGAGGTGGTCGAAGGTCAGATTGTTCGGCCGGCGTCTGAGGAGGATTATGACGGCGAGGCTACAGGAGACGAGCAGCCTGAGGAAAACACAGTCGTTTAGCTTTCCCTTGCTTATTTTGTTTGGCCTGTGAGCCATTTTTTGTAATGACTTTTGCCCGGCCTGCGTGCCAGGGGCTTTATGATATTTTTGTACTATTTGCACAATGGGCTTCTGCCTAGTTTAATGCTTCGTCTTTTGCTTATCTGTGCGTGTGATGCTTGTATGCTGAATACATTTGTTGTTTTTTGTCTAAGTAATTTGGGTAAGTAACCTGGGGATTTGCTCGACTTTGTTGATCCTCGACTGTGTGGGGAATTGGTCGAGCGGCCGGAGATGTGTTCTGACCTTCAATGAGGCTAAGAGCTCGGTCGAGGTCTTAGCTTCGCGGCGTGAACTTCCCATCGTGAGCTGGGTGTTCTGCTTGACTGGTACGGAGACGACGGAGCTCGGTCGAGGTATCCTCGTCAGATCAAGGGTATCCACGCACACACAATGCGGCCTGTGATTTTCTTGTTTCGTGGAGGGGAGTCGTGCTTGTACCTTAGTGCACCCTCGTAATCGCGACGTGGCAATGTCGCGGGCAGTGTTTAACTGTAGTATTGTTTAACCTTTTCAGCATTCCAGGGTCGGGCAAGTTCCTCCCCGTGCAGATTTTTGAGGTTGTAGGCTCCTGTCTCCGTTTTCGCGCGGACGCGGTAAGGGTCCTCTCAGTTCGCGGCGAGCTTGCCTTCTCGCGAATCTTTCTGGTTCCTTCATAGGACGAGGGTGCCTACTTGAAAATCACGTTTAATAACTTTATTATTATAACGTAGAGTTATTTTCTGCTTAAGTGAGGCTTCTCGGAGGGACGCCCCCGACCTTATCTCCTCGACAAAGTCGAGCTCCTCCCTTAGGGACTCGTCGTTCGTTTCCTCGTCGAGGGGAGATTCCATTCTCCTCTAGGGTTCCCTTATTTCCACTGGAATCATCGCTTCTGTTCCGTAAGTCAGGCGGAAGGGGGTCTCCCCGGTCGTGGAATGTGGGGTTGTTCGGTAGGCCCAGAGGACGCTGTGTAGCTCCTCGACCCACCTTTTCTTGACGTAACCTAGTCGGCGTTTCAGTCCTCACAGGATCACTCTATTCGCCGCTTCAGCTTACCCGTTCATTTGAGGGTGCTCGACCGACGTGAAGTGTTGCTTCGTACCCAGCTTGGTGACGAAGTCTTGGAAGTTCTTGTCGATGAACTGTGTCCCGCTGTCGGTGACAATCGCTTGGGGTATGCCGAACCGGGCGAGTATGTTCCTCTTTTAGAAACGTAGTATGTTGTGAGCCGTGATTTTAGCTAAGGCTTCCGCCTCGACCCACTTCGTGAAATAATCCACGCCGACGATCAGGTACTTGTTTTGGTAAGATCCCACGACGTAAGGCCCGAGGATATACATCCCCCACCACGCAAACGGCCACGGGGACGACAGTGTCTTGAGCTCGCTGGGCGGGGCCAGGTGCATGTCCCCGTGTCGTTGGCATCTGTCGCACTTCTTGACGTGCTCCTTGGCGTCCTGTTGCATGGTGGGTCAATAGTACCCTGCTCGAAACGCCTTGCGGGCTAATGATCGTCCGCTGAGGTGTTGTGCATTAATCCCCTCGTGGATTTTCTGGAGTATGCCGGGGACCTTGGACTCTTCGACACACCTGAGAAGAGGGATCGAGAAGCCACGTCGGTACACTTTATCTTCGACAATGGTATAAGAGCATGCCCGTCGCTTAACCACTCCGGCCTCCTTGGGATCGTCGGGCAGCTTTCCAGTGGTGAGATACTCGTATACCGACGTCATCCAGCAGTTGTTGTCCCCGATGGCGTTCACGTCAGTCGCGGGGACGGGTTTGTCGATGCTCGGGCGTGAAAGAACTTCCTGTATGACGGATTTATTCCCACCTTTCTTTTTTGTGCTCGCTAGTTTCAACAAGACATCCGCTCGAGTGTTGTGCTCGCGCGGGATGTGGGTTACTTCCGCTGCGGTGAATTTTTTCATATTTTCGTTCACCAGGGTCAAGTATTCGATGAGGTTGTCGTTCTTGGCTTGGTACTCTCCTCGGACCTGGGAAGCCTCGAGCTGGGAGTCGGTGAAAATTTTGACTTCTTGGCGCCGAGGTCCTCAGACAACCGTAGCCCTACGAGGAAAGCCTCGTATTCTGCCTGGTTGCTTGACGTCGAGAAGGATAATGTGAGGGAAACTTCGATCAGGATGCCTTCCTCGTTTTCAAGGATGATGCCCGCCCCGCTACCCTTCGATCAGGATGTTCCGTCGACGTAGATCATCCAGTTCTGGGATCCGTTGGTCGAAGGTTTTGGGAGGGTCATTTCTGCCACGAAGTCGGCCAGCACCTGAGCCTTCAGGCCCTTTCTTCCCTCGTATTGAATGTCGAACTCGGCAAGTTCGAGCGACCATCTGAGCATCCTCCCCGCCATGTCTGGTCGACCGAGGATTTGTCTTACGGGCTGCTAAGTTCTTACCACGACCGTGTGGGCCAATAAGTCGTGCCGCAGCCTTCTGGCCGCGGTGACGAGGGCCAGGGCGACTTTCTCGATCTGCAGATACCTGAGCTCGGGGCCTTGGAGGGCCTTGCTGGTGAAGTAAATCGGCTTCTGCCCGTCAGGGGTTTCCTGGATAAGAACTGCACTGACTGCTTCGCTCGTGATGGCGAGGTACAGGAACAGCGTCTCCCCGTTCTCTGATCGGGAAAGAACCGGGGGTTGTGAAAGGACTCGTTTGAGGTGGAGGAGCGCTTGCTCACATTCCTCAGTCCATTCGAACGTTGCTTTCTGTCGTAGGAGCTTGAAAAATAGGAGTGCGTATTGTGCAGATTTGGCGACGAAACGGGAAAGCGCGGTCAGCATCCCGTTCAGCGATTGTATCGACTTCTTCGAGTTCGGGGTCGGTTTGCCTCGATTCCTCGCTCTGTGATTTAGAAATCGAGGAACTTGCCCGCCCGAACGCCGAAGGTGCATTTGTCGGGGTTGAACCTCATCCTGCATTTCCTCGCCGTGCCGAAGACTTTCTTGAGATGGGCAGCGTGGTCGACTTCTTCTACGGATTTGACGATCATGTCGTCTATGTAGACCTCGAGCATGTCGCTGATCCCTCCCCGGAAGACTTTGTTCATCATCCGCTGGTAGGTCGCGCCGGCGTTCTTCAGGCCGAAGGGCATTACGTTGTAGTAGTAATTGCCTGACTCGGTCGTGAAGGCGGTGTGCTGCTTGTCGGTCTTAGCCATGGGGATTTGGTTGTACCCCGATTAGGCGTCCATGAAGGACAATAGTTTGAAACCTACAGAATTGTCGACCAACTGGTCGATGTTAGGCAAAGGATAAGAATCTTTAGGGCATGCCCGGTTAAGGTCGGTATAGTCAACACACATCCTCCATTTTCCATTATTCTTTTTGACAAGTACAACGTTGGACGGCCAGTTTGTGTACCTGGCCTCCGAAATGAAATTTGCCTCTAAGGGGTCTTTTACAGCTTTTTCAGCAGCCTCCGCTTTTTCAGGAGATTGCCTACGCCTACGCTATACTATGGTCCTAGCGGCCGGATCTACAATGAGCTGGTGGCAGGCCATCTCTGGGTCGAGGCCAGGCATCTCGGATGCGCTCCACGCAAACAGATCAATATTCTCCCAGAGACATGCCTTCAACTGCTTCTTCGCCAGGTCAGGGAGTCCAGTGCCAATCTTTACGCTCTGGTCTGGATCGTCTCCGAGGGTGACGAGCTCGAAGTCTCCGCCTGGGATGGGGCGCATTGGGTGGAGAGGCTACCCATTGTCTTCAACTAGGAGGTCGTTGTCCGCTGCTCCGCCCTCTTTCTGCTCGTCGGGGAACCAACTGTTGAGGTCGATCGCGTTGACGCGTAGGAGCAACTTCTGCACTGCGTCTGGGGATGACTTCCCTTCGGCCTTGGGTTTGGTGTTGATGGAACTCAGGCCCTTGGTGGCAGCGTCGAAGCACCTCCTGGCAGCTTCAATGTCCTCGTGCATAGTGACGACCCGGCCTCTTGCCGTGTAGTACTTCATCATCAGGTGGACTGTATATGGTACTGCTGTGAGTTCGGCCAGAGTGGTCCTTCCCAGGATACAATTGTAGAGGGACGGGCATTCGACCACCAAGAAGCGGGTCTTGACTTGTCGGGCAGTGTCATCGCTCCCGAAAGAGACCATCAATTCAACATAGCCCCACGGTCTGGTGGTGGTGTCGTTGAACCCTTGTAGATCCGAGCCCACATAAGGGGTCAGATGTTTTTCATCGAGCTGGAGGGTCTCGAAGAGGTGGGCGTACATGATGTCCACCGAACACCCTTGATCGACTAGGATTCTGCGGACGTCAAAATTTGCCATCTGTCCGGATCAGGAGGGGGATGGTGGCGTTGGGCGCTCCGCCTGGCAGCTCTTCGAGGTAGAAGGTGATGAGGTTTGATCTCCCTTGCACCTTCTCAAAATTGGCGGTTCGCGCCGAGGTGGCGGATTCCAGCTCGTCAAACTTCCGCTTGATCGACCCAACGGAGACCTTCTCGAAGCCTCCGTCGGATATGACCATTGTCGTGAGGAAGCTTTCCCACGTGTTGCGGGCAGTGATAGGGTCTTCAGGGGGAAGCTCGCCCACATGCTGCGAACTGCCTCGGGGTCCTCGATTCCCTCGGGGACGTAAAAGTCCTCGGGTCGAGTGGCGTTGAGGGAAACTTGCAGTCGATTTTCCCCATAGCGAGGTGTCGTCTCCTCGACGTTTTGTGTGTCTCGGGCATCTGGACGAGGAGCTTCATTCCTCTTGGTATACTGCTTGAGATGCCCTTTCCTGATTAGGATCTCAATTGCATCCTTGAGGTGGATGCAATCTTCAGTGACATTTCCATGGCTCCGGTGGAACCTGCAGTTTTGGACCTGTCAGTGTTTGATTTGGGGGGTGCCGACTTCGGAAAGCGGACACCCCCTTTGTGAAATTCCGAGTTGGCTCACTCGGTGAGAATTCGCTCCCAGGGAGCGTTGAGCGGAGTGTACTCCGTGAACCGGCCAAATGGAGGCTCGCGATAGTCTCTGGGACGGCCTTCACGTCTCCTCTCTCCCTCGCGTCGGGGGCTGAGTCTTCATCCCTCGGGCCGCGAGAGCCATCTTAGTGTCGTGAGTCTTGGGCAATGTGGGCGCCTCTGAGTGTTCGAACTGGATGTACGACTGAGCTCGGTGAAGGAGGTCTTCCAAGTTGCGGGGTCTATGGATGCCCACAGATTTGGCAAACTCGGTCCCGTGACGCAGTCCCCGCTCGATCAGGAACTTCTTCATGTCGTCGGTAGTGGGTACCTCGACAGCTTCCCGGTTGAATCTTTTGATGTAGTCCCGGAGAGATTCGTTTCTCCCTTAGAGGATGTTTTCCAAAGAGGCCAATGTCTTCGGATGGCGGCGAGACGCAGTGAAATACTTGGAGAACCGTCACTTCAGCTGCTTCCAGGACGTGATAGATTCTGGTGCTAGGCTTTTGTACCAAGTCATGGCACCTTTCCTGAGGGTGGTCGGGAAAAGCCAGCATTTAATAGCTCCCCGAACATTCCGATAGTCGAGCATTTCCTCAAAGATCTCGACGTAATCGTCGGGGTCAGCTGTGCCGTCGTATGTCCCTAGGGGTGGAGGCTTTTCCATCCCTACTGGGATAAGGGTGTCCATAATCTCCTTGGACAGAGGGGTTCTCTGGTCGTCCTCATCACTCCTAACTGGGGATCGTGATGGGGAGTGGTGCCCCCGACCAGACCCATGTCGTCGGGGAGAGTTCCTCGAACGGCCCTTCGGTTTTTCGCCGCCAGTTTTGCTCCTCTTCTGGGCAGGAGAGCGTCGTTGTTCCTTAGGGGGAGGCGATCGGGGTCGCTTCTGGGCGACCACAGGCTGGGGTCATTCCAGGCGCGGGCGACGTCCTGCAGGTGGTGGTGTCGGGCTTCTGGAGTCGACCGACGTTGTCCTTCGCGGGGAAGGAGAACGGTTGGGAGATGGAGGGCGACGATGTCTCCGCGGGGGAGAGCGTCACGGTCGTCCTCTTTCGAGCGCTTCAATCATCGCGTTCTGCTGGGAAATCAGTTGGTTGGTCTGATTGATTAGAGTGAACAGGGCCACCGTGTTCGGGTCAGTGTTTGGTGGCGCAGCGACGGGCTGGTAGACAACGGGGGGGTTGTCCTATTAGGTGGCGTGGTAAGCCGCGTCGTTAGAGAAGGGGAGGCAGTCTGCCCGTCCCTTTCGTCGCCTTCTTCGACGTGGACGACCGCAGCGTCCTCAGGGTAGTCTCCGTTGTCGAACTGCACAAAGGCGGTGTCCGGAGTCTTGTTCTCAGGCTGGGAGCTGGCCATGGTTGTCAGAAAAGTAGAGGTTGCTTTGGTTTTTCGAAGAAGAAAACGGGGAAGCAAGAATTCCCACAGACGGCGCCACTGATCTTACCTGATCAGAAAAGAACCAGTGGCCAGCAACGTCGGGAGATCCGCAACTTCGGTGATGGTGAAACGGCGGGGGGTGTACATGCAGGGTACTCTGATGCCAAAGTCAGAAAAAGGGAGTAAGCAAGTAAGGAAAAACAGGTGTGAGAGTTAGAATGTCATGTAACCTGATCCTCTCAAGCGAGAGGGTATTTATAGGCTACCCCCAGCGCTGGACCAACGGTCTCCTGCACTGGGCTGAATTGCAAGGCCCAATCCAGGTGACTGCCAGGGCTTACGTGGCGTAAGGAAGACCAGCACGTGGTCTTCGCCCTGGGGTAACGGTCCCGAGATCTCCGGAAGATGGGCAGACCGACTCTTTCGGAGAAGCACGTGGAGATCGTGGGGAAAGGTGTGGCCCTTCCTCGATGCATGCAGTCTCTGTCCGACATAGCCTGCTCGACACTGTATAGACCTGGGCCTTGTTGGGCCGCATCATTATTGGGCTGGCCTACCGACTGATGGGCAGGCGCCGGCCTAGTCCAGAACAACAACTTATACCAATTTTAATTCATTGTAACATTAAAAAAAATATTGAATAAAATTGAGTGTTAGAAACGAATGAAATGTGTGTATTAAGGTGCGTCCAGAGATACATGATTAGAAATTAAGGACATTTTTTAAATTTTGTATTGTGTCTAGATGCAATAAGAAATGCAACTCAACGACACACATCTTGCTCTACCCATGGATATGAGCGCACTCTCGTCCGCCTAACCCCTCTTTCTTTCTTCATGGCACCAGGTCAATAGATCAAGTGAATCACTCAATTATTGTTATTAGTAGATTAGTAGATATATTAACTAATATATTACTTGTTATTTTTTATACAATGATAATAAATATTTATATATTAATTCTAAAATTAAAAAAAAAAAAAAACACTATCAATAAAATTATTTATATTCAAGAATCCATAAAAATAATTCAACAGATTATGATTATTCTTAAAATGCTAATCGCTAAACTTCTATATCCATTTTTTTTAATGTAAATCATAGTCTAAAATGCATTTTTTTTTCTCCACCCTTTTCTCCCCTCTCTTGTTATCAACAATTTGTTTAAGGCAGCAGACGATTTGTATATATCACAAATTCACAATAATATAATGGTTAATGCTTTCAATGTTGCATTGTTAACACTGATCAGAAGAAACACAATTTATTCACTTCACTATCCAACATTTCAATTTGTTAAAAAGATTAATTCCTAAGTAAACACTCAAACCATAAAATATAATGGAAACTCTCACAGACCACTCATAATATAACACAATTTTTCAACAATTTTTCTTTCCATAAAATACACATATAATATTCTATTACAAATTTAAACATCACAAATTAAACAATAACCTACCACCACATAGTCTAAATACTAGTGTATCAGAGTTTTCAACTATAAAACACTGAAACTAGCATAGACACTAGACACAACAATGACACATTGACATCTGTAATAATTTTAAAAAATTAAATAATTGAATTCAATAACATTTGTCGTGACGGACACCTGACAACACTTCAGGATTACAGATATTTCCGAGTTGAGAACTTGCAACAATCTGGTGCTGTAATAAAGCCTTTGCTGATGCACTACCCAACAATCTAGTGGGTACTTCTGTCTGAAATTTACAACTTATGTTTTCACTAATGGGTTAACACCCACCTTTTAATCGTCAAGTATAAACTGTCGAGAGTCTAGACATCAATCTTCACAGAAGAAGGAAAGTAAGAATTGTAATGTTGTCTCTGAAAAATAAGAAAAGAGAGTAAGGTAAAAGATTCGTCTTCTGTTACTAATGCAAGTCGTCTTGAAGATTTGTTTATTATAGCTAAGATTCATCCTACTATGGCAACTTGCACGCATCTGTGTTGTCTTTCGCTTTCGCCTTAAATTTTCCAAGCATTTCATCAACAGTCCTGCATCTACATTGGTTTCCTGGCCGGATTACATCACCATAAACAGCCATCTCAATTATATCAAGCTCCTTATCTGTTCATTGATGAAAATTATTAGGTTTCTTTCTAATTGTGAGAAATTGAGCAAAAACATTTTCCTGAAAGAACAAGATGAATAAAAGCAGTTGTGTGGAAGATATAGAAGTCACACAAATCAATATTAGCCAAAATGGAGCACTGGCTTTCAATTTAGCATTCCAGGTCAAAAGTCAAAACATAACTCCATCCATGGCCAAATTCATATGCAGCACATAAAGCCAAGAAAAACAAATTACAGGAATAACCCCCCACCTAACACAGACACACAGAAAATGGGGGCAAAAAAGGCGCTACAAAATACTACTAGGATGCAAATGAAAGTATCTAAAGCTGCAAAAATTTAGTAACTCCGTCCAATATGACAAAGGAAGTCAAACAAAAAGAAGTTTTTGCAGATGCTCTTCAATGACGTAATCCATAAAGCGCAAAAATCTGAAATTGAAATGAACTATAAGTATCATCTACAACATTTTGGATTTAGGATTCTCCAACTGAGTAGCTCAAGTTCTACTTCTAATATTATTAAGAGAAAATCAACTGGGTTTTAAAATAAAAACTTGTTACTTTAGTGACGAAATTAGATACTATCAACATTTTGTTCCCATATAATATAGCATACAATAAAGAACTCCTTGTGGGTAAAATGCTTACAATAGGTTAAAGGACAGGTTCAATGTAAAATATTATAAGACAGATAAAGCACCATGCTTACCAGTAAAATTAATATCACAAGAGTAGCCTTTCAACTTATCCGAATCAATTTGATATTTGTCTGATTTCAATCTATTAACTCTTGATTGAAGTATTTGGCAATTATCAGCTGTTGATTCACCACCTACAATACAATTTCACATGTCAAGTAGATCAATTATCAAATTAAAAAACTTGGATAACATTGTTATGTAGTAGTACTTTTTGAGCTTCACTAGTTCTAACTACAAAGCTGTATCTTAGGCTACACTTCTACATTCCATACTCCCAATGTTCTCTTTAGGAATAGCTAAATAATCAGCAATTTTAGTTATACTTCTGAAATCTAACTTCTATGTTCTAGTTAATTCAAAATATGAGGAACAAAATCTGAACAGAAAAGATCAAAACCATATACTCAATCTAATGAAGATGATTCCGAGGAAAAAAGTTAACAAGTGACGATGCAATTAGGAAAATAAGGAGGACCCAGAAGAAAATAAAGGATACATATGAAATGGAATGTAAAAGGGTGGAAGAAAAATGGAACCTTTGGAAAAGGGGATGATATGATCGTACTCGTAGCAGAGGCAACCAAGGCAGTTGAAGAAGCGTTTGCAGACAATGTTACCTGCGGCATCTTTACGCCACCTTTCTGGGTGACGGCCAGGCACAGTATCAGCCTTTGTCCAGCAGATGCTCTTTGTCTTTGTGTCGAAGTGTCTTGGTCTTTTGTCGCCGTTGGCGCCGTCGCTTTCGCCGCCAGAACGGTGCGGCGACGTAGTCATAGTCGGGAGAAAAAAGGGAGAAACCAGAAATTAAGAGTTGCTTGGATATTATGCAAGCACTACTTCGAAATTTTAAATAAAAAATTATATTTATCTTGTAAAAACTACTTAGAGATTAATTGTTATGCACTGTCCGTGTAAAAAGTTTTACACTGTCAATACATCACAATCATCCGTTGGTATTACTTTTCAAGTGGTTAATGTTAAAGTCAAACCTTTTAAATAAATCGATGGTTATGATTAACTGACAGTGTAAAAACTCTTTACACTGTCAGTGCATATCAATTAAATTCAAACTACTTATCAAAAAATTATTTTTAGAAAAAAAAACTAATTAATTTCATTAAAGATTTAATTATCGAACGATAAAATACAATTAGATATGTCGAGATTATATAGACTTGTTTGTTTTAGCAAGATTACGAGGAACTGTAAAGGTTTAAGCGCACATAATATATAGTTTAAATATGTGCGTAGAAGTTGAGGTAATATTTATCTTACAAATTAGTTTTATAGGGATGAGTAGGTCTGCTCAAAAAAACTATGAACCGAACCGAACTGCCAAACTGAACTAAACCGAAGTTAAAATAACCGAACCGTTATGTTTGGTTAGTGAACCGAACCGTTATTTTACTAACGGTTCTAGAACCGAACCAAATTAAATTAACCAAATACTAACCAAAAGTAAACCATTAAGCTATTTCATTTCAAAGATGAAAATCCATTGAAGCTCTAAAGATGAAAAACCCTAAATTCCCAAATTGTCGAAGTTTTCAAAATCAAAATCCATTCTCACGTTCTCTCTCATTTCTCAATTCTGCATCTCACTCTACCATTTCATTTCATCTTTGGTAAGTTTCTTTAGGTTGGGTTCCATTTTTGTATCGATTTTCACTGTGCAATATTGTAACGGATCGATATTTTAGCTGATTTATCTTCAAGCGTTTTTGGTTTTAGGATTCTGCGTTTTTTATGAGGATTTTCTGAACTAGTTTAATTTGTGAAGATTTGCTTTTAATGGTTGTAGTTTACAAATTCAAGTTCTATTTGGTGGTGTTTGCAGTATTTATTCACTATTCATTATTCATATTAATCAAAGAATTTGCTGGGTTGTTTTTTATTTGATGAATTTTAGTTTGTGGGAGATTCTGGAGCTTGTTATAAACTCAACTTTTGGGAGTAATATTCTCAAAAATGTTGAATGCTTACCAAATACATTTATCTGTAAAAAGTATTCATATATAGATGCCTTAAGTTAGAGGAATCTTGGCTTTACTAGCTGGTTGGTAAATAGGATAATGAATGTGGTAACTGTTAATATCTTGTTGGAATTGTTCAACAATAATTCATAAAATGTGGTTTGTTTGTGGCCATACAAAAATTGTCATAATGTAGTAGTTAGGGATTAATGGAAATGTGACTGTTAGTGTGTAATAAAATGGGTTAGTAAGAAAAGTTGTTAGTTTAATATGAGGTTAGAGTTAGTGTGAAAAACAATACTCCGTCACTGGTTTATTCTATTTTTGGTAACCATGTTATAGAGCATGCACCCTCAGACTCCAGGCTTCGAAAAGTCTAATAGTAAACATATGTTGAACAAATTAAGACAATAAATTTCCCAACCTGAACTGAGTGCAAAGTTTACACACAAGCATGTCATAATACATAACATGTTGAACAGATTAGTATAAAGATAGGAAGGGTTGTTAGTGATTATCGCACTTGTCTAACTCCTAAAATGGTGGAAGCGCTTGTTTGCACGCAAGACTGGTTGAAAGGAAAATCACTCTCCTTATTTTCTGAGGAAGACCTTGATGAGATCCATCGATTAGAGCAAGGTAAATTAATTTTCTAACCTTTTTAGAATAATATATGTTTTCTGCTTTATGCATATGTTTAATGTTAAGGTTTCTAGTTCAACACACTAAGAATAGTTGATATAATTTAGGGTAGTAGTTAGTAGTTACCATAGCCAAATTTTTGACAGAGATTGGTACAATAGGACATGTTTGTCATACTAATGTCTTGTCTCTCCTAGGATGTTGTATTGACAATGGACTTTACTTTGTTTTTGAGTTATCCACAACAGGTTCTGTTCATCTATTCTTCATGGTAACTAACTGACTACATAAAACTTTGTTTTTTAGTTTCATTAACTGTTAGAAACTATGATGTAGTAAAATATTATATATTCTTCATGCCATTTTGATGATACAAATTTAGTCAAGTTTGTTCTTATTTATGTTATCTCCACCCCTGTGAAATTTTTATTAACTATTATGAACTTTGGCTTTAACTGGTGGATGTAAGCTAGTACATAAGAAAAATATAGTGTCCTTTATGATTTGATTCGGTTATAGTGTCCTTTATGATTTGATTTTTTGGTAATTTAACTCAATTAATTCAATCTGAGATGGATGCTATGTATGTTATGCTGTTAGTGATGATAGGATGTATGGCGATTGTGATGTTGCTGCAATGTTTTGATGATGGTCTATCATGAGTTCATGATGTTTTTTGGATGTTTGAATTTAACTTTATTTTGCTGTATGTGATGTGTGTTGGTTGTATGAATGCATGATGATAAATGGTAGCATGCTCGTGTGTTGTGAATCCATGTATGTCTTTCCTTGATGTATGATTCCAACTTGCCTTTTGTTTTAATTCCAATGGATAGTAAAGTATGAAGGTTGATGATACTTTCTTTTGCATTGCCTGACCTTGTTTACTTGGTTTGACATTCATTGTAAATGTGTGTTACTTGGTTTGCCAATACTTGTTATTATTAGAATGTGGATTTAGTTTTCAATCACACTGTGATGATGTTGGATTTCTTTTCCTATTTGGATCACTTTAGATTCACAAGTTAGTTGAAGTGCATTAGTGTTTTTTACCTCAACTGTTTCAATAGAACCTGACAATTTGTCATGTTTTGCTGTTTATATTTTCACAGTCAAGTTATACATTTAGAAATTCATCCAAGCTAATTTTTTATTTTGTTTTGTAGAGATAACATCTCCGACATCGGCTAATTTTGATGATGATGATGAAGACCTTGCAAGTTAAAAGAGTATTGGAACGCCCTAGTTTGATTTTATTAAATTGTATCTGCTGTTTAAATTGATTTGTAAAAATTGATGGTTCGATTGAATTTTTTTGAATATGTTTAAAATGTTTTTTATTAAACAAAATATAAAAAAACAAGTATAACGGTTCGGTTCTTTAACAAATGGTTTGGTTTGAAAAAATTTGTCTTATAATGGTTTGGTACAGTTCGGAGTTCCGAACCATTATGCCAAACCAAAAATTCTGGTTCAGTTCAGTTCTGAAAAAAATAGAAACGGTTCAGTTCGGTTCGGATGACCTTATATAATGGTTCGGTTCGGTTCGGTTCGGTTCTCTCAAAGAACCATACCATGAACAGCCCTAGGGATGAGTCTAGTTCAGGTCGACCACACGTTATAAGGTCATCTACCATTTATTTTTACATTTTATATGTCTAGTCTTGGGTGTGAGAGAGTGTGTTACGAGTCTTGCATCAGACAATATATAACTTAAACATGTGTTTATAAGTTAGGACAATCATCACCCTACAAGCAGATTTTATAGAAATAAATTATATTCAACCACATTTTTTAACAAAAATATCATGACGACTAACTAAAATGAAGCTAAAATCAATGTTGTATTGAATTTAAAAAGTTGAATGAATTTAGTACTCATTTGACATCTAAAGGGAAGACATGTAGCCTAAACTACAAGTCCATTGTCTACTCTATAAAACTGTTAATAAGCTCATCACCTCTTTGATTTCAACATCTACGAGAGATTGAAACAACAAATTTTTTATACATATAAACATGTTGTGTTCGTCCCTCGAAGCATATACTAAATCAAATTTAGTGTATTACTCTGAGAATTGTGCATTTATGTTGCACCGAATACAACTGTGTGGAGGTCATTTTCAAGTATGTCTTTGTTGGTGTTGTTTTCTCAACTCAACCAGTTTTAATCTTTAACGATTGGTTCACCATTCGCTCAATAAGCATTTATTTTGGAAAGTATCTCAATTGCTCTTCGGTCTAGGTTATTTATAAGTGTTGCATTCCTGCTCCTCCAAAAGCTCCAAACGTTTGTTGCGAATATACATCATTCCTCTTTTTGTGGATCTATGTGCTTGCATGTATAATGTCTGCAGCAGTCAATTGACCTAAAATGGTTTTGATGAAGACAACATTATGAAGTGAAGTCTTCATCTGAAGTGACGACTAAGTTGTTATACTTGGAAGATCAAGATGTTAAAGAAAATCTCTTAAGGACAACACCTAATGTCAACCAGCGTTCATGGGAATCCCTGATGGTCGCTAGTCAATAAATCTCTCTGGTGATGGATTTTATCAAGAAGTCTTATCAAGCCTCATCAGATGGAAGAAATTAAGTCATAGATAAGGTGTTGAATCATCGGTGTATCAAGCAAGGGATCATGAAGCTTAAGAATTTGTGAAAGATGGTAAGTTTGAAAGCTCGTTTGGTCAGTGTCTGAGTGATTAGAGTCTTGTAAAAGATAGTAGAGTAATTCTTAAATTACTAAAGAAATGCACACACTCACCTAAAATGGACTTTAACCTCTCTATTTTGATAAAACTCCTTAAAACCCATGGAGGAACCATCAAAGTGCTTATGGAATTAATAAAGGGTGTTCATGAATATTTAGGAGGCACATTTCCTAATCGATTAAGACCTTCAGCCTGTAACGCCCGATATTTAATTAATTATTTAATTAAATATTTTTGAAATATTTTCGAATAAATTGTTGATGTTGGGAGATGTTGATCTAAGTTGTTAATTGGTTGATTAATATTAGCAATGATATTAGAATTATATAAGGATAATAGTTGGGCTTAATTAAGTGTTGTTAGCAGTAAAATGTGGGTTGCGAATATTAAGCCCAATAAGAATAGTGGCGTAATAGTATTATTTTATTATTAGTCATTAGAAGGAATTTGAGAAGTAGTGGTAACAGTAAGAACCAAGAGGAACGAGGGTTTTGGTGGAGAAGAGGAACGTGGAAGTTGCAGTTAAGAGGCAAGCGGAATCCGATCGAGAAATTAGAGAGCGACCTTCAATCCAAGGTAAGGGTGGGGTTCAATCTCTATAACCGGGTATATGGTAGATTGTATGTGGGGTTGGGTTGTATAAATTTGTGCCATGGATTAATGGTTGTTTTTCTGTGATGTGTTTGGTTTGGTAAATCGATTGGTTTTAATGGTTGTTATTGCGTTGATTCTTACTGTAGATTTTGGCCGAATAAATTGTTGTTGTTACCCCAGAAATTATGCTACTATCATGAAATTATGTGTGTCCTATGTTGAAGGGGGGTATAGTTGTTGTTATGATGGATGATATGAGGGTTGGGAATTGTATGATTGTTTCCATTGTTTTCGATAAGTGTTGTTGGCTGTGAGGAAATTAACATTTATGTTGTTAAATTGTAACTCTGCTATGTGATGATTGCTTTGTGATCCTTGCAGTGAAAATGTTAAGTTGTCGAATTGTTGTGATGTTGTTGTTCTGTGTTGAAGTTGTTGAGTTTTATTGTTGGGTGGATTTGTAAGTACTGCAGTGAAATTAATTGGTTCTATAACAATGTTAATTGATCAATTGTTGTGAAAATTTGTTGCTGGTGAATTTAGAAATGTTGCAGCGAGATTAAAATTCTGGAAAATAATAATTGGGACGAAAACTGAATTTTAGGGGTGGTGCTGGCTGTAACACCCCGATTTTTATTAATTAATTAATTATATTAATTATTGAGTGATTTTATTAAATATTGATTTATGTGATTTATCTAATTTATTTGAAAATATTTGATTTACATGAATTACTTGATTTAGTGAATTTATATGAATTAATTGATTTATATAGTTTATTGAGTTTATATAAATTAATTGGGTTATTTAATTTATGTGAATTAATTGATTTAATTGACTAAATTGAAATATGTGATTTAATTTATTATTTGAAAATAAATTGAATTGTGGAATTTATCTAATTATTTATTTTAATTAGATTGTTAGTATTTAGTAAAATATTTAATCTATTATATTTTATATGATATTATAGTTTTGGAAATTAGTGGGCTTTGTGGGAGGTGTTAGCAGTAAATTAATAATGGTTGGGTTAGGCCCATTTTGTGGGATGAATAGTAGGGTTTAGAGAGTTAGTAAGAGTTGGAAAGAGGGAGTAAAAACCAGAAAAATTAGAAGAGGAAAAGTGTAGAGAAAGAGGAGAAAAAGAAGGAAGAGGAGAAGAAGGAGGAAACTATAGAGCAAGAACAAACTCACCAAGAAATCTAAGGTAAGGGTGAGATTTTATTCAATATTGAGGTTATTTGGGTAATGATTATTGAGTAGAAATAGTGTTAAAATTAAATCTCAAAATTTTCTATGAAACTGAATTTATTTAGGTTAAAATTAAATTCTGAAATTACTAAATTTTTGGATGTTTAGAATTGATTTTAGGTGACATTTTAGAGACCCGTTAATAACTGTACTGTAGTGTAAAGGTTGGAAATAAATGATTTTTACAGATCTATTCCCAGTCCTATAGCGCAGCATCTACAGTAGGACTAGAACAAATTCTCTTTCCATGCCTTTAACTCACACTGTAGCGGTATTAGAAACAGGAATAGTAAATATTTATATTTTCTTCCATGAAGGAGTGTAGCGCATAGATTCATTAACAAATCTTTTCCTGTGCTATAATAGTATAATACTAACCAATGAATTCTGTAGTGATAATGAGAAGTATATATCATATGCATTTATTAAGTGGCTTATTAATTAATATAAAAATAATAATGTTAGTTGGTTAATGGAATATCTACCTTGTGGCCACACTGCCCTTAGTACATATGGCTAGGGGTGTTCGCGGTGCGGTTTGGGCGGTTTTAAAGCTAAAAATCGTCCGAATCGCAAGAGAAAAAAACATGCGGTTTGGTTTGGTTCGGTTGGCTTTTAAAAAAAAATCCGAACCAAACCAAACCAAACCAATACGGTTTGGATTGGTTCGGTTGGTTCGGTTTTTTACAATATTTTTGTTGAGTGATATTTACATATATAGAGAACAACATAACTTTGTGTTTAGTCGTTCATACATTATCAAATAATAGCAAAACTCATCATATTTAGACAAAAAATTCTCATTCAATATACAAAAATCAAGTTAAACAAAAGTGGAAATAAAATAGTAGTATAAAATAATATCAAAATATTATAATAAAATAGAAAAATAGAGGAGAAGGGAGATTATATAAGATGAAAAAGAAAGAACATAAGGGATGTGAAATTAGAGAAGAAATGTGTGATAAAAAGATAATTAGAAGAGAAAATAGTAACATAAAAATGAGAAGATGAAAAAGAAAGAACATGTGAGATGAGAGATTAGTGTAGAAGAGGTGAGACGTACATGGCAAAGAAGATGATAAGAATGCGCAATACTATCAGGAGAGATTTGAGAAGATTAAAACTGAAAAGTTAAGTGTGAGTAAGAGAAAATATTTCGTAATTGTAAGGTTAGGACATAATGGGTTTGAGTTTTGGGTTAGATGTGGGATAAGTAAAGTTTAGGTTGTAACATAATGCGGTTTGGTTTGGTTTAGTTCGGTTTGCAAAATACAAACCGCAAACCAAACCAAACCGTGCGGTTTTGTTAAAAGATGACCCGAACAAATCCGAACCAAATGCGGTTTTTTGCGGTTTCGGTTTGATTTGGTTTGGTTTGCGGTTTTCTATTGGGTTGGTTCGGTTTTGAACACCCCTACATATGGCGCAGGAAATCTTGGTGAATTGTGAGAGTAGTTCAAGTAAAACAAATCTACAGTGATCCTCATTAACTGTAGCGTTAAAGTCAAACAAATGAATAAAAAGTGATACATTCACGCAATTGCCACTGTAGCGATGACTAGAACAAGGCAATGAAAAAAATTACTGATCCTATTATCCTGTAGCCACTATTATATATATATATATATATATATATATATATATATATATATATATATATATATATATATATATAATTAATTGGCAATGTATAATGAAATTTAAGTAGTACACATTAATATGCTGCAGGGACATGTATAATACTAGTAGCGATTATTATTATTTTATTAATTGGCAATGAAGATTGAGACCATTTAGAAACATGAGTACTTGAAATTCTCTGTATCTTTCACTAGAGGCCATGCGATTGAATGAGGTGGCCATTATATTTATTATTTGGCAATAGTTTAGAATTCCCTTCCACCACTGCCATCTTTGCTGCGCCTGGCAAAGAAATAGAGAGTATATTATTTACTCTCATGTAACAATAATTAAGTAAGGTTTTGCTATCCTTTTATTATTATTTATTGATGCTACTTTTAATAGAGGGTGAAAATATTAATAATGAAACTTATTTAAATATAGAATTTTATTAAATATTAGAACTTTAATTAATATTGAAACTATATTAATTAAGGAATATATATTCAATATTGGAATTTGATTAAATATTAATTGTTTTAGTAGATAGTAATTATTTAATTAAAATAATGATTAATTAATTTGAAAATATTGATTATTATTTATTGAAGAGTGAATATTTATTGAATATTGGATTCAATTATTAGTGATTGATTAATTAGTCCATATTTAATCGTTGGTGTGTATTTGTGAATTGAGATTTAATTGTATTGATACTTGTGGATTACTTCCTAATTGTGGGATGATGTTTGAAGTAAGAATGCCATGATTTATGAAAATGTGTTTGTGTGTGCGATTATGTGATAATTCAAGTGTGGTGAATTATTTGAGATATGCTTGAATATTAAGGTTAGGGAATGGTCTTAATTGCATATCGTTGTTGATTGCATACGCATCATTTGTGTCAAGAGGCAATGTTTGGTAATTTCGTGGGAATTATTGACTTGTCCCAAACCTAACGCCGAATGGGGTTTGAAAGCCTAGGGGACGGGCTTTTGTTTTGTTATTGGTCTAGGGGACGGACCCGGTTTAAATGTAAAAACCGAAGAAAAAAAACAAGTGTTGGTACCACATGGCATGAGTTTGCATTGAGTTTACATTGAGTCGCATTGCATATATGATTGTTATATGGAAGTATATGTGTGATTGTGACTTGTTGAGTATTGGAATTTGATATGACTTGTGTGGATACTTGAGTGACACTTGTTGATGAATATTGAAGTGTGAGATTATTTATTATTTGTGTTTATATGTTTTACAATAATCATTATCTTATAATTTCAATATTGATGTGAATTCTCACCCTTCTGTTGGAATGATGTTTTATACGACATCGCTCAGGTGCCGAGGAGTAGACTTGCTCGTAGCGTAAGGTAGCCGCTGATGCAGCTGTTTAGCGTCTTTATTTATGTTGGGTCGAGTCATGCTCTGATCATGTAACACTGGGATCGTTGGGTTTATGTTTTAGAGATATACTATGTACTCTACTTTATGCTTTATGCTTACTTGGTTTGTATGAAGTTGGCTTTTATGCCCCAGTTTCGTTTATTAATGTGATAAGTATGAAACTCTCTTTATGTCTTTTATGATTATTTGGATTCGCTGCTACATGCTAAGAGAAGTTTTGAAAAGCATGAAATTACTAAAGTGTTAATGAGCATGACAGATGTTTTATGATGTTTTATGATTATGTGTGACACCCTTAAATGAATAGCATGATTATTTACTCTGATTTATTGTATGTTTTTATGCGGGGATTAGAAGGGTGTTACATTGGCCACCACCCACCTCACGTAAAGGGGTGGCGCAGGCCACCCAAAATGCAAAGAAACAACATGTGGCGCAAGCCACTTATGAAGGGTGGCGCAAGCCACCACTAACCTGGTGAAGCATGTGGCGCAAGCCACTGCTTGGGAATGTGGCGCCAGCCACTGTGTTATTTAATGGTTTATTTTGTTTTTAGTGACACTAGATTACTTAAGTAACATTATAATATTAAACCAATATGTTAGGATTAGAATACAGTAGAAAAATAATATTATGTTAGTAAGAAAAGTCACGTTGAGAGCCACCATAAAGTCACGTTGAGAGCCACCTGATCATGTGGGGGCCACCTGGGTTTTGTTTTGCCTGTTTTAAGTGAAATCCATATTTTAATATTTTAGGTGTTAGATATGGTTTTGATTAATTAAAATACATAGTTAGATTAATTAGTAGATGGTTCTTATGCTGATGAAGGGAAATACATGGTAGCAACTCAGGACTATCAGTAGTGTTGATTCTAGCAGAAAAATGAATTCTTAGCAGGATGGTATTTTGACAGAATTGTGATAACAGTGTTAATTTGGTGACAGAAAAATGTTGGAATCAGTAAAATAGAATTTAACAGGAATAGTAGGAATTATTGGTAGCAGTAATAGTAGTAAAAAACGGTACCGATTTAGTCGACCGGGTGAAATTACGCGGTAAAATTAGTTGTTCGGAATCTAACGAAAATGGTCGAGGTAGTTAGTAATAATTAGTAGGTGATTTTAGTCGGGTTGTTTTGTTGAATTCGTGTTGTATGTGTGGATTTCTTGTACAGTTGCTTATGTGGTTTTGTTCCGGTTTGTGGGCATTTTTAAGTCGTAGGTCGAAGGACCAATGTTGATGTTAAAGTTGTAGGTCGTATGACCAACGTTGATGTATATAAGTTGTAGACCTATGCCAAAGTTGAATCGTGTTGAATTAAAGTTGTTATGTGGTTTGTTATACGTTGTTCGGAGTTGGTTGTTGTTTTGTGTTGAGTCGTTGCATCATGGCATTTGCATTTTTGTCGGAGCCGTTGCTCACACCACGTTGCCCTGGATTGGCAATTTTTAAGTTGGAGCTGATGCTCACCACGTTGGCCTGGATTGGCAAAATTACTAAGTTGAAGGCTTATGCCTTGCAGATACCTCGATAACCTGGTATATTTTAAGATGGGAGTTTTACTCCGATGGTACCACATGCATATGCATAGTCGAGTCGCATCCTGTGTCGTATTATTTATGTTGTTTGTGTTGATTGTGTTTGTTGAAGTTGAGTAAGTTGTTTATGTTGTCCAAGTTGATAAAGTTGTTCATGTTGCTTAAGTTGATAAAGTTGTTCATGTTGCTTAAGTTGATAAAGTTGTTTGCGTTGTTTAAGTTGATGAAGTCGATTATGTTGATGTTGAAGAAGTTGAAAATATTGAGTATATTTGTTGAAGTTGATGAAGGTGTTTACGTTAATTTTCAGAGTTGAAGTTGGTTATGTTGATTAGGTTGATTGTAGTGATTATGTCGTAAATGTTGATATGTGTAATAAGTCGATAAAGTATGTTGAGGGATTGTGGATTATTGTTAAAGTTGTGGTTGTTGTTGTTAAGTCGTGATGAATTGAAGTTGTATATTATAAGTTGTTAGGATGATGTGTTGGTTGATCTATGTTGTTGTCGTTACTAATTGTATTGATTTTGGTTGTTTGTTGATTGTTGTATAATTGTCGCTGAAGTGGTGAAATTTGTATGATTCTAATCTAATATATTGGTTATCATATACTTGTTTATGTTGGTTGATATCTCACCCCTTCTGTAATGATGTTACCTATTATGGGTAATTGAGCAGGTACTGAAGAATAGCTGTGGAAGTGAAGTAATTTTATGAAGTCCTTTAGTTGCTGTTAGTTCGAGTTGGTCTTGCTCTGATACGTAGCACTCGGGGGAAATGTTTATGTTGTTGTTTCTAGGTTGTTGTTATTCCTAATTGTTGAATAATTATAAATTGAACGTTGTTTTGGTTGAATAAAGTTGTTAGCTGATTTATAAGTTGGGATTGCCGAATGCTATGTATCACTTTTAAATGAAATATAAGTTGTTTGTTGTTTTAAGTTGAAATGTGACATCCCATGTTGTGTTGAAAAAAATTTTTTTAATACTCTGATATTTTTATTATAATGACCGAGTAGATTTGGGGTGTTACACAGCCAATCAATTAGAGCAAGGCATAAATATTCCTAATCGATTAAGAACACTCTTAATCAATTAAGACACTTGCCGATGTAGGATTTTCTTTTCGTTAACTGCACCTAGTGTAAAATCTCTCATTTGGTTCCAAGATTAACCTGGTATGAGATTTTGTATTTGGTTTGCAGGATAGCCAGTGCAAAATTCCAAATTTTTTGTAAAAAGATTCGTAGACATAACATGTGACAAGCTCACATCTATAGTGGAAACTCTCAAGAAATATTTGGGGAGAGGAGTAGGAAAATTGGTTAGGACAAGCCTCTATAAATCTCTAATGCATCTTTATTATCCTTTATCTCTTTTTCTTTTTTTTTTTAATTTTGTTGTCTCTTCATCTCTTATTCATTCGGATTTCTTTCTATTAATTTATTATGCCGCTCACTTTTTGCTCAAGTTACAAAATTGTTTTAAAAGTTACTTTTACCAAAGAATTTTTAATTTGACGTCATTTTTAAAAGCCACACAATTCACCCACACCCCCTCCCCATTTTGTGTTGTGTTTGGAGTCAATTGTCTAGCAAGTGACATCAGAGTGTAACTTCTATTATAATACTAATCTTTTAAAGAGGTAGAATGATAATTACAGACACTTATATTTTAAACAAATGTCTCTTCATGAATACACCTTCATTGTTTTATGGTGAAAGGTTTAACTTATGGACATTTACAATGAGAATTTTTATTAAAGCAAATGATTCTGAAATATAGAGTTTAACAATCGATAGTCCGTTTATTTCTACTTATTGTGTTGATAATAAAGTATTAAATAAAGTTGATTTTCTTTGGACCAAAAAAGATAAAAGAAACTTAAAATTGATTTTAAAGTTAAGTACTTAATGATGAATGCTTTAAGAACCGGATAGTACTTCTAAGCTTTTAATTGCATTTCAGCTAAGGAAATTTGTGATACTTTTGAAATGATCCATGGAGATTTTTCTAAAATTGATCAAGAGAATGAACATACGAATTCAGGAAGATGAAACACCAAATGAACTTAAAGATCATCTTCATAGATTGTGCTCAAATATTGGAATCCTTTGAAGCTATGTCAAAAGTTTTGTATTTAAAACATATCTTAGATTCAAGAATTGGATCTAAAAATTTAATTCAATCCTTGACTCAAAAGATATAAGTGTATTTGTTGAGTTTCACGAAAAATCCAGGAAGAAGAAAATCATTTAGAAATTCAACAAAGTGGTCCAGATGTTAAAAGATGAAGGAATGGATTCAAGAACAATATGTGAATTGACGTCTTCATTATCAGAAGAAATACATTATGAATCAACACCAGAAGTGTCATTTGGAAGAATGGTCACGATAAACGAACGATCTTCTGAGGAGTCTTCATCCAGTAAAGGATTTAAAGAAGCTTCATCCATTGGAATATAGGAAAAAAAACTTCATCAAGTATAATTTTTGAAAGACCGGAAAGAACATTTGGAGATTCATCACATGAATATGATAGAACCTAAAAAAACTCTTGCAGAGATGTCTTCAAAAATATTCCCAAAAATATGTCATAAGACTCTCATCAAGTATCTTCTTAAATAAGGAAATCTGATGATGAAGATCATGTATGCTTTAAAGTTTTCAAAGAATACGACGACAAGGAGGTAACATCTCTAACCTATGATCACATGTTTAAGCTAAGTGTTAAGCTCACTAAAAAATTATGATAAATTTGAAAAGAGCATTGTTTATTTTAAAGAGTATATTGCATTTCTAGAAAATAGCAATAAAATTCTTATTGAACAAATAGATAGCATTAGAAATGAATCTTTAAAATTAAAAAATATGTGAATCTTTAAAAACTGAAGTAAGCAACTTGCATGAAACCTTAGAAAATTTTACTAAGGGTAAAGATAAGCTAGATCTTTTTTTTTTCAAATCAAAGAGCTTCGTATAATGAAAATGACTTACGTTATAAACCAAATAAATTATTTAGAAATATTTGTCATACTAGGAAGAAATCCAATCGTCCTACTTTTAAGTGTAATTTCTATAATAAGCTCAGCTATTTGGAGCCATATTGTTATGCCAAGTTAAATAATTTAAGATGGTTTAAGGAAAAATAAGTATATATCCCTTAAAACCACTAATACATCGGGACCCAAAAACATTTGGGTAACAAAGGTGAAAATTTAATCTACTTTGCAAGAGTGTTTTGCATCTTTGAAGAAGCTAAATGAAAATTTACTAAAATTGTGCAAAACATGTGTATACTCTAAGTATACAAGAGTAAGATGACGTTTAATGGTGTTTTTTTATTCTGATAAAGTTTGATCAAGTTGTTTCATGTTGGAGTAAGAACATAGAGACCGTTGAACGGAATTTGATGTCACAGTAATCCCTGTGAATACGATAAAACATAATACTTACTTTTGCTTACCGCTTTACCGCAACAACAAAATGGTGTCGTTGTCGGGGATTGATATTTAGATATTGAAAGCATCGCAATAGTTTCTATCTTTTTAAGCTTTTTACTTATTTTCTATATTGTATATATTTTTGTTTCTCTTCACGTTTGCTAAAGTGTTTGTTAGAGGTAGCTGTTGGTGAACAACTAGCCCAGCAAAGATGCAACAAGAATGAGAGTTCTTTTTTAAAAAGGCGTCGAGCTAACGACGTAAAACAAGCGCTTGTTGGGAGGCAACCCAAGCTTTTAATTATTAAATAGATTTTCATTTAATAGTATAGTTATTAAAGAGTGTGAGTGGATGGAAAGCTTGAAAAAATTGACAATTTTGAAAAATCATGTTGCAGCTTGCTCGTTTAGCGCTACCAGAGAGCACTTAGCGCACTTTGCTGCACATGTAAAAATACATCAGCCCACTCATCCACTTTCACCCAGGTATTTTGACCCATTTTGAACTTATTTTGTTATCTGTTTAGTAGTTTAGTTTAATTTAAAGTTGTTAAGTTGTTAGAAATTTGTTTTGTGTTTGTCCAAGAAGCTTGTCTTTAATTGGCTTGAAGACACATGGAGTGATTGTCTCAAGTTTGAATGCATCAACAAGAAAATGTTTTGGTAATGATAAAAAAGTTTGAAGGAAAGTGCATTGTTAAGGTACATGTTTAATGCTTTATATAACATAGCACAAATATGAAACTTATGCTTTGTACAAATATCATGTCATTCATTTTTTTGCAATACTTGTTCATGATTGAATCACTTTAGATCATAGCCAAATGTGAGGAAACTTTCCATTGTTCACTATATGCACAGGAGACCAACAATTCTTATTTTAACTCGTTTGACTTTTGTTTAATCTTAAATTTATGTTGAATTGTATGAAAGCATAAAAATCATCAAGGCGTTTTGTTTGATTTTGAAATCAAATACTTGACCAAAAAGTAGCCTACCCTATGAGTGAGTGAGTGAGTATTCGTTTAACCCCTTTGAGCCTTATGAAAGGATCCATATTGATGTTGAACTATGAAACTTGAGCATAAATAAGTAGTTCATCATTGATTTTAGACTTGATTCTAAATTTTTTCTTGAACCTCCAACCATTAATTGTGGTTTAAATTTTTACCCTTACCTTAGAAAGTTTGGGAGCATTCACATTGCAATGATTGGTTGTATTCAAGTTGGGGAGAAAATGGTGGGTTGTTAAGAGTTTGAGAAAAGAGAAAAGTGAAGAAGAAAAGAAAAAGAAAAAGAAAAAAATAGCAAAAGTTTTATGCTAATAAGTTGTGTTCTAGGGTGTAACAATCGAGCAAAGAGAAAAAAGTGAATGAAATTGTGAGTGCTTGAGAATTTGAGAAGTGATCACTCTCATTTGTTTAGCCAATTTTTGTTTCAATTACCTTGAAAAATGACCCTTCTTTATTAACCAAGCCACATTACAAATCTTGAAAGTACTTTGTGATTTGTGCTTTTATGCTTTCAACATTATTTTTTTTTATAAATGCATAAGTTGATCAAGATGTTAGCAAGATTGTTGGGTGTGAGTCAAGTCCCTCATATTTGTTCTTCATCCATGATGATGTTGTGTGTTAGGTGTGATTCATATTTGAAAATGTGTTGCTTTAGAATTTTTGACACGTGGTTTGTGCTTGGAATTTATTTCATGATCATGGTGTCGTTGTAGTATAGTGGTAAGCATTACTTTGATTGTGCTTTAAAATTTGAATCATGCATTTATTCTGTTTCTAAAAAACTTTTTTGATCATGATTTCTTGGTAGTTGTTCTTGTTTCTTTAAGTTTGTTAGATTCTTATTTGAGGACAAACAAAGTTTTAAGTTGGGGAGAGTTTGATAAGTGGCAAATAGTGTTAAATATGTGTGTAATTTTGTGGCACTTTGTGGCACTGATTGACCTGTTTCATTTGAATCTCTTGTCAAAACCTCAACTTTTGTAAATATTGTGTAGTTTGCATCTTCATGTAAATACCTTTTAGTTTGAGCAATTTCATCTCTTTTTGTAGGTTTTCTTGCATGATTGAAGCATTTGTAAATATTGTGCAGTTTGCATCTTTATGTAGCAATTTCATCTCTTTTTGTAGGTTTCCTTGCATGATTAAAGCATTGGACACTTCAAGACAAAAGCAAAAGTTTCATGATGCATTAGGTTTCCTTGAAGTGTTTTGCTCGTGCTTAGGGCGATTTCACTTTTTGAATTACTATATATTCATTTCTTCATAGATTTTTTAGTTATGGACTTGAGACCTTTTATACCCATTTTCATCAATACCATTCTACATATTGATCAAGGTATTGTGTACGATCTATTTCATGAATCTATATCAATGTCATCTTTGTTTACCTGTTTTACATTTTGATTTGAGCGGTAATAGAGAAATACTCTTCAGATCTAGATCTAAGATAAATATTTGTTAGATTCTAAATGCTAGACATAGATTTAAATCTAACATTCAACGTGAGTATCGATTTTTAATGATCTATATTGTTTAATAGAGTGAGAGTCCATCGATTAAACAATAGTGTAGAACTCGCGACATCGGCTAGACATAGCGATACGTGATGATATTGATGAATGTTTTAGGTTGTGTGCAACTGATTGATAGATTTTTATATTTGATCGGTTGATGAAATCCAATAGTGACAGGTAACTTATTAAATATTTTATTTTACTTGTCAACTTTCATCAACTATAACTAATTTATGTTTAGCAAACAAAGCTGATATATTTCTCCCAAGTACATGTTACTACTAATTTATGTTTTAATAACTTTATACAATTCAATTTGAATTGAACAATAAATTTCAATATAAACATCATATTTAAACTTAAAAACTACAAATTCTAATTTCAAATAAAATAAATTTTAATTTTAAAAAAACCAAACACCTCAATCATTTCTAAATTATTTCTACACTTATAAAACTTTATTCGACTCTTCCAACAGCTAAATCAAACATAAATTAAGCTTTGGTTTGGCAAACACATTAACTCGCGTTTAGTTATGATTTTGTACGTTATTTACAGAAAGTCACAAAATGAGTTTATGCTTAGACGTGAGAAAGTGAGAAAATTATGTGATTTTAGGCTCACTGAGTCAACTTCATGAAAAACCAAACAGACACTAGGTAACTTATGACTTGTGTTATTTTAGCAAACAGAACTGATATGTTACTCCTATACTAAGCGAAAGAGAACTGATACGGAACTCCTGCACACATGTTAGTACTACTAAGTTGGACTTCATTCAAACCAACTTATACTTCAATCTCACATTCAACGAAACAAATATTCCTAAAATTCTAGACTTTTCGCTATTTGAAATGTAACTAAGAGACAACCACAAAAAACAATTAACATGGTCTTAAATAAAAAATATAACATATGACGAACAAGTAAAATGATATTGCAATTTAGCATCAAAATACCATGTTTTGTTTGTAAAGAAAAGCAGGTCTTTTCTAAATAAGCTGTACTTTCTAATTATTAGCAAGTTTACATTATAATAGTTGGCACCAGATTTCAATGCAACTCAATGAGACTTACTTTAGGAAAAGGTTGCAATTGAACTAGTCTAGGAAGTGATTTTGATACACAAATTGAACACAGCAACTTCTTTGAAGTTCTGAAACCTAATTATAGAGTGAAGGAGCAGTTATAGATAACCGTCAAAAGATGCTACAATAAAGCTATTATAATTCTAATTTTAGCTTAACTGAAGCATCAAATAACCACATTATTTTCAAGGAGAAACCGAAGAGCTTACCCTTCACAGCTTGGGGAGTTTGAGTAAGCTGAACACACAAAGTTATAAGAAATCTTGTAATTGTGTCAAACAATAGGTTCATCTCAAGCTTGCAGTAGGTAGAAAACACAAGTTTTCAACATTACTGCAGACTATTCTAACAGTAAAGGTTATAACATAAACAAGTAAAATAGTAAAAATCCTTGTTTATAAAATCACATGATAACATAGCAAAAATCGATAAACCAAGCAAAATCCATAAACAACATAACCACCACTAATCGGACGAGAATCTATAAGGAAATTCAACAAAACCTTAAATGAGCAAACAAAATAGCAGAAATCTAGTTCTTGGGACCAATATCCTTCAAGGCACAGATCTGCTCCTCACCCATAGCAGACATCACAGAGACAACAAGGTCCTTTCCCTCGGCAAATCCATCCTTGATCTACAGTCAGACAAAAACAATGAGCAAAAACAATGAGTGATGGCATACGACCAGATGATGCAAAGACATAAAATACAATCAGTTTTGTGAAACCAAAACAATGCAACATACTAACCTGAGTGAGCAGACTGTCATCGGTTGGAAGCTTGAGATCATCCTTAGTGTTGCCATTCTCAGTAAGCAGACTCACCTGCAATACACCAAATCCACATCAGTAAAGCAGCACCAACATCAGTTAATATTAATAACTTACACTAAGGATATAACATACACTACAAATCTGTTTGGATGGAGTATTTAGGATGGACAATTTATCCCTATTTTCAAAGTTAATCAAACTTCAAAATGTTGATAAAAATAATTTTAAACAGGACTGGATGTCACATATGATACAAACAATCAACTATCTATCACAAATATAGTCACCAAGAAAATTGGCACTTCAAAAATCCTGAAACTACAAAATATATTAAAAAAGAAAGCTCATTTTCTTAAAAAAAAAAAAAGTTAAGAGAAGCTAATCCCTCTCATTTGAAACGGATAATGGATTAGAAAAATAAACTGTCGACGGTCTTATTAAGATAACATGTAACAGCTGAAATTTCTGGACACGATGCTAATGTTTTTAAAAAAAAAAACTTTTATTAACCAAAAACTCTGAAAAAATGGCTATCCTAACATATACATGAAACATGAAAGGGTGAATTATGTAATCAAAAACAAATAAGAACATAAATTTAATCCCAGAAATACACCCTCATAACCATCAAAGGGTGAATTAATTAACCAATACATAAATATCAAGCCACAAATCTGAATTAATTAATAAAGAACATAAATTTCAAAATTTGAACTCACAAATCCATCCTCAGAGATATCAATGAGCTGGTAGTCAGTACGATTCACATGGGGAACCTGACCAGAAAACAATTCCAATAACATAAATCAGAAAACAGTTACATAAAAATCAAAACAAATAATCGAATATCAATGAATTCATACATCACAATTATGGGAAGAAGGAACAATATCTTCAAGTTTCTTCCCAGTGAAGATATCAATGGCAACAAAATGACACTTTGCATGACCGTGCTTCCCAGTCTTAGATGTGGAAACTTCCACAACCTATCCACAACAAAAACAATCAAATCAATAAATAGATTAATCAGAAAAGCCAGATCTAAAAGCAGAATCAAAATCAATTATCAATTGAAGAATTAAAAAGAGTAAATTTACTTTGCAGGGACGATTCTTGATAACGATGTGACCACTCTTACGGATGGTACCGGCCTGCTGAGGGTAGGTTTTGGAGGCACCGGCATCGGCCTTGGATTCAAATTGATGCTCTTCATCCGACATGGTGTTGAGATGGGGGAGTGTTGTGGCGGTGACGGAGAGGAGCAAATAGAAGAGAGTAGGTTTTTATTCCTTCGGTTTCAACTCAAGGGAATATAAGTGAATTAGGGTTTTTGTATGTTAGGTTTCGAGTTTAGATTCGCTGGATATCACCCACGCGTGAAAAAGACGCTACTGCTTTTGGGCTTTGGCCCAATAAATAAATTAAAACGCTCATCTTTATTTTTTAAATACTTTAACATTATTATCTTTTGGAAAAATACTCTTTTTTGATCCTTTAACTTTATCTCGGAGTTTATTTTAGTCCCTTAATTTTAAAAAGTGTTATGTTGGTCCCTTAACTCTTCAAAATGTTCTATATTAGTCTTTTTCGTCTTATTAGCGACGGAAAAATTCAAAAATCAGTCGCTAAATTCGTCGCTAATAAGACAAAAGGACTAATATGGAACGTTTTGAAGAGTTAAGGGACCAATATGACACTTTTTAAAGTTAAAGGACCAAAATGAACCCCGCGGTAAAGTTAAAGGACCAAAAAAAGTATTTTGTCTTATCTTTTTTATTAACTTCTCATATGTAAGCAGTCAAAAAATAACATTTTTCAATATATATATATATATATATATATATATATATATATATATATTATTTACACTAAATTAAGGTTAAATTAGTCATCAACAAAATTAGGGATGACAAACGAGCATATTTGCTCCGTTAGACTTGTTCTGCAAAAATTTGTATAAAAATAGGCTAGCAAGACGAACTTAGTTGAGAGTGCGAGTTTAAAATTTTAATTCACCCTGCGTAAATATGATGACGGACTGTTAGAAGATATAATTCAATGTTTTAGGAAAGCTATATTCAACATAGTTGTGTTAGACGAATATAACATGTGTGTCGAAGTAAAAGCATATATTCGACATAGTCGAATACTGTAGTCAGTAAATTGTGTTTTAGTTGCTTATATATTCAGGTGACAATGCAAATCTAAAACAACAACTTCAATTTTATAAATACGTTTTTACACAATATAGTTTTTCTCTTATTATCTCTTTTTCTTCTGCACTCTTCTTGAAAATTCTAATTGTTCCAGCAAATTGGTATCAACGAGCCCGATTGTGATTCAAAGAGAATCTGTAATGGAAACGGTAACACAACATCAACGCAATTCTCAGCAAATCTACCGGTTTTCAAAAGTAAGAACTACGAGAGGTGAATTGTGCAAATGAAGGTCATATTCATATTTCAAGATGTGGCTGAAATTGTGAGTGATGGAGCAGCGGCATTGGAAGCGAATGCAAATGATGTTTAGAAGGATGGGCACAAGGAACAAAGGAAAAAATATGGAAAAACTCTTTTTTTGATTCATTAATGTATGGATACTAATGTGTTCAAGAAGATTATTGAAGAAGAAACCTCCAAATGAGAGTGTGACAAGTTGAAGAGTTTGTACGGCAGAGATGAAAAACTAAATAGGGTGAAGTTGCAGACACTGAGAAAGCAGATTGAGATAACACATATGAAAGAAGATGAATTAGTTACTGATTTCTTCTTAATATTAGTGTTACTCATGAACCAGATGAAGGTGTGTCGTGAACTGATCAATGATTTGCAGAAGATTGAGAAAGTGTTAAGAACTCTGACAATAAATTTTGATTACACCATTGTGTCTATTAAAGAGTCCAAGAACCTATATAAGATGAAGTTAGAAGAACTTCAAGCTTCATTAGAGGCTTATGAGATATGACTAAAGCAGAGAAACTCAAAAAGGGAGAAAGTGGTTAAACAGTCATTGCAAGTGAGATTTGTTAAGAAGTTTGGAAAAGAAAAGGCAAAACAAAGAAAGAATCTTGCAAATGATGAGAAGTTGAACAAGAATTCAAATAATCACTCTGATTCAACCAAAAAAGTCACAGGCAACAAGTATTCGGGGAAGAAAGTTGACATGAAGGAGGTACAATGTTAAAATTGTCAAGGATTTGGTCATTATGCTCGAGATTGTCAAAGAAAGAATGAGTCAAGAGCAAAAGATAATGACGAAGTGCAATATACATATGCTGTAGAAAGCGACTACGGTGATATGTTACGCATAGCAAATACTTAGTCGAATAATGAACATACCAATATGTGGTACATGGATTCAGGATGCAGCAACCACTTGACTGGTAATAAAAAATGGTTCACCAAGGTAAATGAATTGGTCATGAAAGGGATTAGGTTTGCAGATGGCCAGCATGTCACATCAAGTGGAAAATAAAACATGGTTGTGGTTAGAAAAGATGGTTAGAAGGCCAATATTACTGATGTATTGTATGTACCTTCGATGACAAGTAATTTGATAAGCATATGCCAATTACTTGCCAATGGGTAAAACTGTCAAAATGGGCTACCCGACCCTAAACAGGCCGGCCCTGGCGGGCCTCATTTTTTTTAGGGCTGGGCTAAAAAAGCCTTGTCGTAATATGGGCTCGAAAGTTACTACCTGAGCCCAGCCCTATATGGATTTTGGCCTACCCGGCCCTAAACGAGCTTTTTTTAATAAAAAATATTAAAATAAAACCCCATAATATTTGTGAGGGCAAGGTTCCTTCTTACTATGTTTTAATGATGTCAAAATTATGATATTTCGTACTTGTGTATTGGACGGTATCACCTTGTCTAAGCCATGCATTCATCTTTTACAAATGTGCATAAAGATTCGTATACATGTATTTAGACATATTATGTCAAAAATGATTTTTGAGTCATTTTTTGAGCCTTAGGTCGACTCACACTACAGAGAAAATGTTTTGAAATTCTCTGCCTTGCTTGTACCGACCCTGGGTCGACACATGGTCCCCTACGGGTCGACGCATACTGTAAGAAACATTTTATGGATTTTTCTGCCTCGCATGCGTCGACGCATGACTCCCTTGTAGGTTTACTCATTAACTCCTTTTGTGTGTAGTTTTGATCTCAGTTTTGCTCAGGTCGACTCACAACTTCTATAGGTCGACCTCTCGCGTGTATTCACCCATTTTTCTGTGTCTTTGTGTTCCCAAACTCAGTTTTTCTGTTACTCATTCATGTACATATATATTCTCATATGCATCACTTTGAAAACAAGAAGAAAATTGAAAGATACATTGCATTACTCTTCATCTTTACTCTCACAATTGCGTTCATCAATAATCACACATAATCATCTTTATTGATTGTGCTTTGTCAAGAGTGGGATTTTCTTCAATAAAACCATTGGGGTTTTGTCCTCCAAGATCTTGATAGATTTTGGGTATTTTGCACAAATCTTTGCATTACAGATTCAGTCGAGTGAAAGCCTTGAAAAAATTGTGGGTTCGGTCAAGGGAGTAATGGTAACCAGAGGATTATTTTGAAATATTTGGGGTCAGACATCTTTTGATCCAAACCAGTTGAGTGAAAGACTTGAAGAACGGAAGATTTGGTCAAGTGAGTAGCAGTAACCGGAGGTTTGTTCGAAGTGTTTGATGTTCTTGATTCAGCTGGAATAAAGGGGAGAGAAGTGGTTAGATTCAACCTCAACAATTGGGTTAGATTGTTGGTTAGCTAGGACTTCTCTTGTAATTGAATATTGCACACAGATATTATACATATCTCAATTGTATTCTAGAATTAAGGGCAAACGTACCAGAAGTGAGGACGAAAAGGGAACTGCCTAAACACATTGGGTGTCGTTCTCTCTCTCTCTCTCTCTCTCTCTCTCTCTCTCTCTCTCTCTCTCTCTCTCTTTCTCTCTCTCTCTACTTTTATATTGTTGAAGTTTGTATGAAATCAATTGTTGGCAATATTTCGATTGATTTGTAGTGTATTAAAAATGTTGTGAAAAACCATTGCAATGACTTTGATTGCAAGTGAGAAAAATTTTGCACTACGAATTCAAGGGAAATTTGACTTGGTGTGTTTCACACGCCAAGTGTTTGACATATTGATAGCACATAAACTGTTTGTTAAATTGTTAATTCAACTTTTATCCTCTATTAAGCATTGGAAACTGGTTCACCTTAAGTGGTCTTTATTTAAATTGTTGATTGAGAACCTTATTGATTCTACTATCTCATTAATATTATGTAAGAACAAGATCTGGTTCTGCATCTTGTCTCTATGTTTTGATTATAACAATGAAGTATTTGTGTGAGAACAATTTTGGTGCTCTAACGTTTGTTATTCTTATTGTTCTAACAAACAGGTTCTAGCTCTGATAAAGACCATGTGCTATGTCACTCTGACATTCTCTATGGTCACTTCTGTGTGAAGAAGCAAGATTGGTTCTAATCTACTGTGCGTCAGAAAGATTCTGAGAAGACACTATGTTGCTGTTGTAATGTCTCTTGGATTCTAATTTCTGAGTGTGACCTTGATGTTCTATTTATGAAGCTTGTATAGCTTCTGAGGTCGTTAACTTCTGAAGACTAAGTGCTGAAGATTCTGAAGACAAGGTTCTACTGAACGAAGTTCTGAAGACTCTGATGACTTAAGAATTCTGAAGATTAAAGGTTCTGAAAACCAAGTGCTGAATTCTGAAGACAAGGTTCTGCTGAACGAAGTTCTAAAGACTCTGAAGACTTTAGTATTCTGGTAACCAAGGGTTCTGAAGTAGAAGTGCTGAAGACTCTGAAGACAAGGTTCTACTGAACAAATTCTGAAGACTCTAAAGACTCAAGACTCTGAAGACCCAATTATTCATTCTTCTGATCATGCTTTAATCAAATCAACTCAGAAGCCTCTGATGAATAGAAGAAGATGAAACGTTTGCGTGGGAAAATAGTACATAGTACAGATAAAGCACATTCTTTTCCACTACCCTGATTTGCGGTACAAAGGATAATTTCAGTGTACGATTTTCAACCCAACATAACGGCATTATTTCAAGTCACCAGTACTCGTATCATATTACTGATCTGCCCTTCAACGGATCATTTTCTGGCTATATATAGACTTGATCATTCAACGAATTTGAGATGCACGAGCGCATGTGTGCATACGAATAAATGAATGTGAGTGAGAAACAAATGATGTAGTACTCAGTGTGAAAAGGAAAAATATCAAAAACACTGATTCACATGAAGAAAGAACTCAAGAAACAGAAGAATATATGAGTGAACAGTAAAGCACCACAATACAAAGAAGAAGAATGTTTTTACTGTATAGTTTCGCTCTAAGTTAGATTAAGCTTAAAATGTATATTTACTCTGCTTGTGTAGAAGCATCATTATTGTAAACAAACCCTTGTTGCAAACAGTTGTTTGTGTTCCCTAAAGAACCGGGTAAGTCAGAAGCTTTAGGAAGACTAAGACAATGAGTTTTAGTGTTGTTAGTCACTTGTTGATGGCTTGTGCGGTGTATTCCTTAAGAGAACACTTGGGTCAGAATTCTTAAGAAGACTAAGATAGTGTGTTTTAGTGTTGTTAGTCACTTGTAGTTGGCTTGTGCGTTGTATTCCTTAAGAGACCAGTTGGGTCAGAATTCTTAAGAAGTCTATGACTAGTGTGTCTTAGAGGTTGTTGTTAGTCACCAGCAGTTTGCTAGTGCAGTTGTAATCAGTTTGGTTATAGTGGATTAAGTCCTTGTGTATAAGGCAAAATCACCTTGGTGGGTGGACTGGATTAACTTGATAGTTTTCATGTAAACCATGATATATCGTGTGTCTTTCTCTATTGTTAGTTTATTTATGATCTTTGTTTTAGTTTCATAAAAAACTTTCATTTTGGAAAACCCAATTCAATCCCCCCCTTCTTTCTTGTGTTTTTCTCACACCTTCATATTATTCCATTCGGTTTTGCATATTCGATCTTTCAATAACGGTTCATTTAGATGAGTTTTGATCCGAGGCCGCATTCGCATAATTTTAAAACAAATTTTTTAAGAGCAAATTATTAAAAATTAGTGATATATTCAATCCCTCTTCTAGATCAGTGCCATCGTCTAACAAGTGGTATCACGAGCACCGGTTCATCTAATGCTTCGCATATAGCTTATTAGAAAATGGCTAATGAACCTAAAGCGGCATATAATAGAGCGCCAGTTTTTAATGGTGAGAATTAGGGTTATTTGAAAGATTGTATGCGGATGCATATCAATTCTATTGATAGAAATGTATAAAACGTTATTCAAAATGTTCCTATTGAAATAACCATGGCCAATGCAGATAATGTTGTTGTACTTAAATCGGAAGCACAATGGAACGATGATGATGAGAAAAAGTACAATTAGGATTGGAAAGCTAGAAATATTCTCATATCCTCTTTGGGAGTTGATGAATACTATAGGGTTTCTCATTGTACTACCTCTAAGGCTATGTGTGACATATTACAGGTTGCCCATGAGGGAACAAATGATGTCAAACTAGCTAGAATCAATACTTTAACTCAAGAGTTCGATCTCTTTCACATAAAGCATGGTGAAACCATTGCGGAAATGCAAAAGAGATTCACTCACCTAATCAATCGTTTAAATTCACTTGGTAGACCCGTTTCCAATGATATTGTTACTAACAAAGATGTCTTAATAGGGAATGGCAACCTAAGGTAACGGCGATCAAGAAAGCTAACGATCTCATGACATTAGACACCACAACATTGTTTAGTAAGCTTGAAGAACATTAGCAAGAGCTCATAAGTCTTGATCAACATGAAAAGAAAGAAAAGAAAGAGAGATCAAAAGACACAGATAAGAATTATATTGCTCTAAAGGCTCCGTTAGATCTGTCCTACAAAAGTTTGCAAAAAAATGGGTCAGTGAGACGAACTTAGTTGAGAGTGAAAGTTTAAAATCTTAGTCCACCCTGCACAAAAATGATGGCAGATTGTTAGAAGATATAATTCAATGTTTTACGAAACTTGTATTCGACATTGTTGTGTTAGACGAATACAACATATGTGTCGAAGTATAAGCATGTATTCGACATAGTTGAATATTACAGTCAGTAAATTATGTATTGGTAGCTTATATATTTAGGTGACGATGTAAATCTAAAACACAAATTTTAATTTTATAAATCCTTTTTCACACAATATAGTTTCTCTCCTATTATCTCTCCTTCTTTTTCACTCTTCTTGAAAATCCTAATTGTTCCAAGAATTAGTATCAACGAGCCCGGTTGTGATCCCAAGAGAACCTGTAATGAAAAATGGTAACACAACATCAATGCAATTCCCAGCAAATCTACCGGTTTTCAAAAGTGATAACTACGAGAGGTGGTTTGCGCACATGAAGGTCATCTTCATTTTTCAAAATGTCGCTGAAATTGTGATTGATGGAGTAACGACATTGGAAGTGAATGCATATGATGTTCAAAAGGCTATGCACAAGGAACAAAGGAAAAAAGATGGAAAAGCATTTTTTTTATTCATCAATGTATGGATACTAATGTGTTTGAGAAGATTATTGAACAAAAAACCTCTAAATGAGTGTGGGACAAGTTGAAGAATTTGTACAGCAAATATGAAAAACTAAAGAGGGTGAAGTTGTAGACACTGAGAAAGCAGATTGAGATAACACAAATAAAAGAAGATGAATCTGTTATAGATTTCTTCTCAAGACTAGTGTTACTCACAGACCAGATGAAGGTGTGTGGTGAATTGATCAACGATTTGCAGAAGATTGAGAAAGTGTTGAGATCCTTGACTACAAACTTTGATTACACCGTTGTGTCTATTGAAGAGTCCAAAAATCTAGATAAGATTAAGTTGGAAGAATTTTAAGCTTCATTAGAGGCTTATGAGATAAGACTGAAGCAGAAGAACTTAGAAAAGGGAGATGGTGGTTGAACAGTCATTGCAAGTGAGATTCATTAAGAAGTCTGGAAAAGAAAAGGCAAAGCAGAGAAAGAATCCTGCAAATGATGAGAAGTCGAGCAAGAATTCAAATAATTATTCTGATTCAACCAAAAAAGTCACAGACAACAATTATTCGGGGAAGAAAGTTGACATGAAGGAGGTGCAATGTTACAATAGTCAAGGATTTGGTCATTATGCTCGAGATTGTTAAAGAAAGAATGAGTCAAAAGCAAAAGATAATGAGGAAGTGCAATATGCACATGCTGCAGAAAATGACTACGATGATATGTTACTCATGGTAAATACTTAGTCGAATAATGAACAGAACAATATGTGGTACATGGATTCAGGACACATCAACCACATGACTGGTAATAAAAATTGGTTTACCAAGTTAGATGAATTGGTTAAGAAAGTGATCAGGTTTGTAGATGGCATGCATGTCACATCAAGTGAAAAATGAAACATAGTTGTGGTTAGAAAAGATGGTCAAAAGGCCAGTATTACTGATGTATTGTATGTGTTGGTGTAAGCTCTAGAGGCCAATACTTTTGGTACTTGTATTGAATTATTTATTAATAATAAAAGGCATTTCTTTATTATGTTTGTTTTTCCAAAGTGATAAAGTCCCTAGAATAGTTGGTTCGTTTAATGAAATATTAAGTGTGACTTAATCATGAGATTCCATTAAACATAAGGACATTATTCTTAAAGTATCTGTAGTCGAGCTTTAATGTAAAATAGGATAACCTTAAAGCATTAAGACTATTATGTATATAGACTGATAATCACTTCTCATGGATCATGGATAAGGAGTTATCAAGTCTTAACATAGGTATGAATATTAGGAGTAATATTTATACTGGATTGACCCACTATGAGAGTACTATATAGAGTGTTATGCAAAGTGTCATAAGTTACTCTCATGGTGATAGTGGTGTATACCACCCTTCGACCTGAAACCACTATGGACCCTAGATGTAGAGTCGAGTAATTTATTGTTGATCAAACATTATCTGTAATTGGACGACTATAAAGACAGTTGATGGGTACTTCATAAAGCATGCTGAGGGACATGAGTGACCTAGATGGAATTTGCCCATCCTGCATAACAGGATGGATGTCTAAGGGCCCAATATTGAACTGAACAAGGATGACACGGTATATGCCTTATGTTCAATATAGACATAAGGGTAAAAGGGTAATTGTATACACAAGCACTATCACAAAAGGTTTTGTCAGATCACATGACAATTTTGTGACTTGGGTAGCAGTGATGTGTTGCTAGATACCGCTCACTGTTTATTACGTTAAATGCATGATTTAATATAATTACCAACGTCGCGAAATCCTACAGGGTCACACACATAAAGACAATTTGATAAGAGATTGAGTAAATAAGGCACACCGTAAGGTACGGTGTACTTAAGTAAATATTTAACACCATAAGGTATGGTGCACTTAAGTGGAATACGGATTGTGGTAAGGTACTGCATGCTTAAGTGATATACGGTACATCATAAGATATGGTGTGCATGCACTTAAGTGGGCTTTTTAGCTTGTAGCCCACACAAGTGGTTCTATAAATATAACCCTTGTTTAGAAGCATAAACACTTGATGAAAAATCAGTTGTGAAACCCTAGCCATATTTTCCTTCTCTCTATCTCTCACTCAAAGCCTTCAATCGTAGCAGTTAGCATTGAGACTGAAGGAAGTTGTTAGTGTGGATTGAGTAGAGGCGTTATTCATCGTACATCGTTCGTGATCATTCCTTTGATTTCAAAGGTTTCATCGCCACAAGAGGTAACAATTCTATCACTGATCATGATCTTTCGTAAGGATCGCTAAAGGGAAATTTTTATTTCTGCTGCGTTTTGAATCACGATTTCCCTTCAGTATGCACCTTCGATGACAAGTAATTTGATAAGCATAGGCCAATTACTTGCAAATGGGTAGAGTTGTCAAGATGAGCTACCCGGTCCTAAACGGGTCAGCCCTGGTGGGCCTCAGGCTTTTTAGCTCTGGGCCAAAAAAGCTCTGTCGTAATATGGGATTGAAAATTACTACCCGAGCCCGACCCTAGATGGGCTTTGTGCTACCCGGCCCTAAATGAGGTTTTTTTAATAAAAAAATTAAAATAAAAACCCCATAATATTTATTATAAATAAAATTAAAAATTAAATTATTTTTAACATAATGTGTTTTTAATACAACGCAAGAAACTAATAGAATACGAGCAAATATTATTGATTATATTAATGTATAAAATTTAAAAGAGAAAGATTGAATAGATAGAGATAAAATTTAGTGAGGTGAGAAAAATCAATGTGTTATTTTAGAGTAAGACAATATAAGTATTAATATTTTTTAAAAAATCTATAGTTATGCGGACCTAATGGGCTACCCACAGCCCATATGGGCTAGCCCTAATGGGTAGCGAGTTTTTTAGGGTTGGGCTAAAAAAGCTCTGAAAATACGGGCTCTAATTTAAGGCCTAAGCCTTATGGTTTTACGGGTCGGGCTGGCCAGCCCATATATGCTAGCCCATTTTGGCAGCTATACCAATGGGTATAACATGAAGTTGGAAGAAAATCACATGAAGGTGTATAATGGTGAATGAAGGATGACCCTGAAGGCACCATTGGAAGATAAACCTTCAAACTAGAGATCAACATGGTTGATCATCAATGTCTTGCTTCGACTGTTGTTGAAGACAAGAACTGACTATGGCAGCACATGGATGGACACCTAAACTTCAGAGGTCTAGGTATGTTTAGCCAAAAGATTATGGTGTATGGCTTACCTCAAGTGAAGGAACCAAGTTAAGTATGTGAAGAATGTTGTAAAGCAAAGCAGGCTAGGAAAGCATTCAAACATGACTTGTCCATGAAGTCAAGAGAAAAGTTGGAGCTAGCTCACTCTAATTTGTGTGGACCTTTTGAAGTAAGATAAAATGGAGATAATTAATATTTCCTAACCTTCATAAATGAATTCACCAGATATATGTGGATTTATCTTATTGAAAAGAAAAATGAGATATTCACACAATTCAAGAAGTTTAAATTGCATGTCAAGAAATAAAGTGAATGCAAACTAAAGAAATTGAGAATTGATTGTGGAGGTGTATACACCTCTAAAGAATTTGCAAGGTGTTGTAATAAGGAAGGTATAAAGCATGAGGTCATTGCACCCTATACACCTTAGCATAATGGTATAGTTGAGAGAAGAAATAGAAGTATATTGAATATAACCAGGAGTATGTTCAAAGCCAAAGGGTGAGGTAGCTTTGACAGTAGTATACAATCAATAAGATAGTCGAGAAGACACCTTATGAGGTTTGGACCGAACTGAAGCCAAATGTTAGTCATCTTAAAGTACTTGGATCAATGTGTTTTACACATGTACATGAACAATTAAGGAAGAAGCTAGATGATTGAAATCAGACAATGGTGTTTGAAAGCTCTAAGAGTTTGACTAAATTTTGGGTAAAACATAATGTTGTGAAAGATGTTTCAACATGAAGGTTTTCAGCCCCAGACTAAAGATGTTGAGTAAAATGTCACAGCCTGAAGATTCGACATCGTGACTGTTACAGCAGGTTTTGTTTTAAATCTGTTCCAAGATTCAAGGTGTGATTGGCAATGAATCAAGGATCAAAGATATGAAGCCCAACTCAGCTGAAGACTATAAAAAAAGACCAAGACCTAGACAGAAAAGTGAGAGAGGATGACATAGACTTCTTAATCCTATTTTGTAAAGTAGGGTTTAGGTTTTGAGAGTCGTAGGTTTCTCTTGTAAGTCTCCCTCTGTATCTGTTTGATGCATTGTGGTAGACATAGGAACTTGTACAGATTCAGAAGCCCGTAGGCAATGAATCGTGTGTGTTCTTGGATAAATCTTTGAAGCAAATCCAAGTTAACTTGTTAGTCAAGGATGCTTGACTGAACTTTGTATTGGAAGAGGTGTCTTTCAATAGGGTAGATACAGTTATGGTGTAGTAACTATTAGATAATCACAGGTTGTGATTTAGGACGTGAGAATGGGTTCTCTTATCATTTAGATGTGACTTCCAATGATAAAGTCTTCATTGGGTAGTGATACATTAGTGTGGGTGCTTTCTGTAAACCTGAGGTTGTTTACATAAAACTATACTACTGATAGTGATTACTTCTTCCTGGATTGGTATCCCACAGATGTAGGTGAGTTGCACCGAACTGGGTCATCATATTCTGTGTTGTTTATCATTCTGCTATTTTTAGTTCTGTCTTGATTAAAATACTAGATCAGATGTTGTAACATCTATGATTATGCAGTTCTGATATTCAAGGTATCAGTCTACTGTTGTGCCTCTGTGTTTAAATAATTATGTAGCACAATGTCTTGACATGTGTTAGGACATTTGTTGTCTGCATATGCCAAAATTTCAATTGGTATCAGAGCAGGCATCCTGTCTGGTTCTGGATGAGATCTTTGGGAGATACTTTCTGGCATTTAAATAAGGAGAAGTTTTTAAAGATCAGATCAATCAACTCAGATATACTCAAGGGTATTAATGGATGAGATGGATGTTCTGGATCGAGGGTAACAACCTGTTGGTTGTTCTTGTTGCTGAGGAGGTTCTACAACAACTATAGGAGAAGTGGTTAGTTCTCTTGTTGGGGTGTCTTATAAGATGTTCTGACATCTTATTAGGGCAAGCAGGATTTGTTCCTTGGTGGTTCCGCTGCATGTGTTTTTTATGGAAGAGCTCTAGAATTATGGGATTCTGGAGTTGTTACTGAAGACAGTCGGTGGAAGATCTCAATCGTCGGCCTCTATATGTGAAGATATCTGCATTATTTTATTCCAAAGTAGGGAGCGATGGAATGAAAGGAGTTGTTGGTGGATATCTGGTATGGTGACTTGGTACTTGGAAGCTTGGTTTCTTGGTGCAGTTGAAGTCAGTTGAAGAGGAAAGGAGTTGAGTTTAAGTTTATCAAGTTCTTACTCTGGGAGTTTGATAAATTATTGGCCGGCTAGGTTGTCAAAGATACTTGAGAATTCTCTCAAGTCCACTCATAAAGGCATCTCAGTCGTGCATCTGGAGTCTTCTAGTTATTCTTCTGGCTAGAAGGTGTTTCTTTGAAACACAATCTGAAGAAAGTGGAGGTGATTTATTTTCACCATCCAAAACATCAAGGAAAGATTCATCTCTATTAACCCTAAGGGTGGATCTAATCTGATTGGAGCTTTCAGAATTGTTGAGGTAAATAATGTTCGTTCAGAGAGAATCTTAGTTACTTGAGTCAAGGGTGGCAGCCTTGGTATCTCAACACTGTTTGTCAAAGAAGATACTTGCAAAAGATTGAATACTTGATAAGTGTTCAGGAAGTGATCTGGTGCAGCTTAGCTACAACAGTGAAGAAGGGTTATTGGACAAGGATTTATGATCAATTTCTATTTGTGGAATTCACAAGTATTTAATTGATAATCCTTGAAAATCAAGATTGTTGATGTTCAACAAGATGTTGGAACATCTCATCATCAGAGTTTATGCAGAATCATGGGAGGGGTACTGCATACGCTTTAGCATATATTTTGGTCTTAGGTGATGACCTAAGAAGTTGCTTCAGTTGGGTGTGATAGAAGCATGTGTTCTCTAGAGAGTTTCCTGGCAAGAAACTGGTTTGGACTTTGATGTTGTCGAAGATGAAGATGAAGACATCATAATCTTGATGGTTACTGCTTGGATCAGTTTATTTCTGATCTAGGTACTTGGGAACATGGGATTTTGCTCAGTTTGAAGGTCAAAGTTAAGTGACAGGTATCTCTGACTTTCTACAGACTGCTCTACTAAGGAAAGTGACATTCTTTGGTATGGCTATGGTGTAGTCTAGGACTACTTATCTTCTGAAGATTTAGACGTGGCAGGTGTGAAGTCTTTGGAGTTTCAAAGCAGGATGGAGGTTGTCTACTTAAACTTGGTTGTTGAATTAAGTCTATGAGAGCGTGGAACTCTTGTTCTGCAAAGGAGGAGGTTCTTCTAAGTGGCCGAAGGAGGAGCTGAATTCAGTAGCCGGATGTCGTATCAGAATGTTCTGACATCTAGCTTAACATCATAATCTCAACTGGTGATGTGGCACATCAGCTTAAGATAAGGTGATCTACAAGAGAATGGAAGTTATGGATGCTTCAAAAAGGTGTATCTCATGCAGTTTGCTGGAGCTGTGGATGGGAAGATGTTACATGTCTAGAGGCATGGTGGATCCAAGATGTCTTGCTATGGTGCAAGTAGTTCATGTGACTTGAAAATCTAATTTCATTGGTGGATTAGTGTATCTTGTGGGAGTTCTGAAGAAGAGTGAGATCAATCAAAAGGTGGCATTTGGTTGGTTTCATAGTGTGCATTCAAGCAGGATGCTTGAAACTGATTGCTCTTGTGCAGAAAGGTAGTTAGTTGAAAACGTAAGGAGGTTCTGGTTCTCTTGAAGCTTGTGTTAAAAGTTCTAGGTTGAGGATGAAAGTATATCTTCTTTTGGTGGATGAGAGTTTATTTCTCTCTAGGTTTCTGAAGTTCTCTTTGTTCAAGCTGGTGGCGCAGTGTTGTGTAAAGATCTTTAGTTTGGATTACTATACAGATAGTAAGTCCAGTGGTGGAGCATATCAAGAACCATGGTGAGTAGTGTCTATGATGTGTGAAGGATGTCCTAACTGATGTTAGAACATTTTTGGGTTGGTTATCCTTGGAGTAGGATACTAAGTTCTGAGTGTAGAACTTGACACTCACATTTGGTCTAAGAAGAATTTATCTTATCATACGGGAGAATGATGGGTAAAGGATTGTCTTGGAAGTTTGATATGAATGGGACATGCTAGAAGTAAATCGGTTGGTGCTTGTGGAGCAAATGGGCTGAAGACTTTTGGAGCATGTGTTTTACGTTCTTCAAGTGCGGAGAATATCTGGGTGAGCTAGCAAACTAAGGGGCCATGTGCGTCTCTTTGAGGAATGTGAAGCATTTTGATTCAATTGGGTTGTATCTCAGGGAACAAGGAGATTCATACATGGGAATTCAGAAGGAGTTCATGCGGTGTATGGATGGTTTATAGACGAGAGGGATCAATGGAGCTTTGATCTCAATCTAAGAGTTTGTTGGTTGTGGTACACGAATGCGTTCTGGGTATTCACACACTATATGATTATGAAGTTGTCATGGGATATCATGTAGTGGCCTTGGGTGGTTCTTGATGAAGAAACATCTGTTGAGAAAGATAGGGAGAGAACTCATATCTGATTTTTGTACTGGTGTGGTACATGGTTTGCTTGAGGGTCAAGATGTAGGTGAATGTGTCTAGCAAATATGTTAAACTGAGGGTGCGCTCTTGAAGACATGAAGATACGTCTTGTGTTTTCCATTTATTTAGGGTGTTCTTCTGGAAAATGAGCACTGGTTATCTACGACAGGGGGTGTTAGATCTCTGTTTCAGATATATAGCTGCAATGGTGCAGACTGGCTATCAAGATTGTTTGTGGTTTCAAGCAGTTTGTGATAGATTGCCTCAAGTGAGGTTGATATGTCCGACGGAATGTCGTGACATTGCACTACTGATATGTGTTATGGGTGAACTTATCAGGACGTTCTGATTCTATCATTGGGTGTCAATGGATCGAATTATAAGTGATACAAGTATCTTGGGAATTTCTGTTATTGTCTGGAAGAAATTAGTTTTCTGCTAAAGAAAGGGTAATCGAACGGATTCTGCTGTAATTAAGGGTGCTAAATCTGGATTAAGAAAGTCCTAACTGTGGGGACCATGAGCTTGGCAAAATCAGGTTAGGTATCACGACAATGTTCAGAAGTGGTTTCGAGGATAAGTCAGAAAAGGTGGAAATTTTTATAACTAAACTGATCAGTAGTTTTTGCACTCTTTGACTAGACTTTTAGATTGACTCTACCCACATAGCTTCTTCATTATTTAAGGAGAGTTTTGATGCTTGAATTGTAAAACCTTCTTCTTGGGAGAGAATAGGTTTTGTCCCTCTATGGGTAAGCACAATCTGGGTATGGGCTTGCATGGGTCTCTTTTGCAAACTCTTGGCTAAAAAGGGAGAGAATGGCTTGTTACTGCTGAGAAGTGTAGGGTGTATTTGTGCTACTGATCTGCAAAAATGCAAAAAGTCTCAAAGGTTGTCTCAACATTCTTGGTTGATGTGTATTTGTGTTTTGTGATCAGAGTTAGGAAGCAAGTTATGTCTTGTGATCTGAGTTACATCTTCTATGTATTCGGTATCACAAGTGAATGAAGAGAGTAACTCGATCTTATCTTCTTCCTCTTCCTTGGCACTTGCTTCAAGTATTTTTCCACTGCATGAACCATCAAGCTGAAGAATGTTTTAGCCAAAATTTGTCAAAAGGGGGAGATAGAAAGCTCTAAAAGTTTGACTAAATTTTGGGTAAAACATAATGTTGTGAAAGATGTTTCAACATGAAGGTTTTCAGCCCCAAACTAAAGATGTCGAGTAAAATGTCACAGCATGAAGATTCAACATCGTGACTGTTACAGCAGGTTTTGTTTTAAATATGTTCCAAGATTCAAGGCATGATTGGCAATGGATCAAGGATCAAAGATATGAAGCCCAACTTAGTAGAAGACTATAAAAGAAGACCAAGACCTAGACAAAAAAGTGATAGAGGATGACATAGACTTAGGAATCCTATTTTGTAAAGTAGGGTTTAGGTTTTGAGAGTCGTAGGTTTCTCTTGTAAGTCTCCCTATGTATCGGTTTGGTGCAGTGTGGTAGACATAGGAACTTGTACAGATTCAGAAGCCCGTAGGCAATGAATCGTGTGTGTGTTTTTGGACGAAGATTTGAAGCAAATCCAAGTTAACTTGTTAGTCAAGGATGTTTGACTGAACTTTGTATTTGAAGATGTGTCTTTCAATAGGGTAGATACATTTATGGTGTAGTAACTGTTAGATAATCACAGGTTGTGATTTAGGAAGTGAGAAGAGGTTCTCTTATCATTTAGATGTGACTTCTAATGATAAAGTCTTCATTGGGTAGCGATAGGTTAACGTGGGTGCTTTCTGTAAACCTGAGGTTATTTACATAAAATTACACTACTGATAGTGATTACTTCTTCCTGGATTGGTATCCCTCAGATGTAGGTGAGTTGCACTGAACTGGGTCATCATATTCTGTGTTGTTTATCATTCTGCTATTTTCAGTTCAGTCTTGATTAACATGTTGGATCAGATGTCGTAACATTTGTGATTATGCAGTTCTGATATTCAAGGTATCAGTCTGCTGTTGCGCCTCTGTGTTTAAATGATTATGTAGCACAATGTCTTGACATGTGTTAGGACATCTGTTGTCTGCATATGCCAGAATTTCAGTGTTAATAGGTTATCATTCGACTGATGCATACAAGTTGTATTCACCAAATGATGATAAATTAGTAATCAATAGGGATGTTCTGGTGGATGAATGCAAATGATGGAATTGGCATCAGGGGTCAGTTTGACACGAGCAAGATACAATCACAACTGCGTTTGAAGAAGATCAACAAACTAAAGCCACAACCACTAAAAATGAAGAACCACTTGACCAAAATGTTAGAAGATTTGCTAGAACAAGAACTGAGTTGACAAGCCTAGCGGGATATAAGAGATTTTCATATCAAGTAATCGATGCAGATGGAAACTCCATAGATGAAGTGATGATGATGGTTGAATCAGAACGAATTGATTTGGATCAAGCCATGAATGAATGAAATTGGTTGGGAGCCATGCAAGAAGAACTCAGGGCAATCAAGAAGAACAAAACCTGAGAGCTTGTAGAAAAGTAAATCAAGAAGCCAATTGATGTGAAATGGGTATACAAGTTAAAGTTAAGTCCAAATGGTGAAATTGTCAAGCACAAGGCAAGACTGGTAGCAAGAGGTTTTTTACATAAACCTATAATCAACTTCGATGAAGTCTATGCACATGTTTTAAGGCAGGAAACCATCAAAATTATTGTGTCGACCGCAACATACAAAGGATGGAAGATACATCAATTATATGTAAAGTTATCATTTTTAAATGGACCATTGGAAGAATAGGTGCATGTCAGTCAACCCCCACGATTTGAAACCAAATAGCGGGAGAATAATGTGTATAGATTAGGGAATGCTCTCTATGGTTTGAAGCAATCCCAAGGGCTTGGAATAAGAGAATAGATAGTTTCCTGATCAAGACAAGTTTCTTAAAGTGTGTCTTAGAACATAGAGAGTATGTCAACAATGTAAGAAGGCTCAATCGAGTTATTATATTCTTTTTAGTGGATGACTTGTTGATTATAAGTGTAGATGAAACATAAATAAAAAGAGTCAAGTTGAAACTGATGCAAGGATTTGAAATGTACGACTTAAGGAACTTGTCATGTTTCTTAGGGATGGAGTTTAAAGACACAAATGAAGGGGTGTTTCTGCACTATATGAAGCATGCTCAAGATATCTTGAAAAGGTTCAAGATGAGTAACTATAATGAAATTGTCACACCATTGGAGACTGGAGCAAATCATATATATACAGAAGAAACCTAAATTCCCCAAACTCGTCATACACCATATATGGAAAGTCTGGGGATCCCCTCCCAAGAAAGAAATTGGTCTTAAAAATCTTATTAGACGGCTGAAAAGGAAAAATTGAACACTTCAAGATTGGATGATAAGAGAGATCCAAATACCATTACCCACCCTTTTGGAACCATAAAAAGAGAATAACACGCTTACCGCAAGTTTCGCACCCAAGCCTTGGAAAACTACCTCAAAGGCACAGATGATAGACTAATATTGAGGTGTAGTTGTGAGGGAGCCTCATTATTAACCGCTTTAAGAATATATCACCTTCAAACTTAGAATAGGAAATCCTAGCCTTCATGTCCTTAATAATGCAATCATAAAGATAGAAAGCCCTAACACAAACATTATGAGGACGAGTCATGATAACCTTCTCACAGTCTAAAACAGGCTCCAAAATAACATCCTCTTTATAACCAGTGGAGAAAACTTCCCGATCAAATATGAACGTACTTATAACATCATTGGCAAGGTAGCTTGAACTATAGTCATAATAAACATCCTAGAAAAGACTGAGAAAATATTACTTTGCAATCAATATTATGACTATTGTCACTATCTTCAAGAACATTATAATTACTAAAAGTGATAATAAAACCTAAAATTTCTCTAAAATACTTATTCCAATTTATATTACCACATTGCCTCTTAAAATGGGAATAACACCCATTGGCAAAATCTTTATCAAAATTAGGGGAGTAATGACTTCACCACCAGGACTCATATCTTTCAATATCAACCTCGTAAGACAAATAAGAGATCAATTATAAAATAATGAAGCAAGAATAAAATAGGGAGAAACAATACCATAGAAAAAACAAAAAATGTAGTAATAAGTTTATCAAAGGTGCTAGTTAAAGTTTGAAAGAAAATGAATGAAGAAAAACATACAACAAAAGCGTTATGAGGGAAAAGGAAAAGAAAATGAGAAGTCAAACACTACACTACGACAAATTTATATCTTTTTTTCATATTTAAAGAAAATAAATCATTTTCAAAATATGAAACAAGACTCTCCAACAAGAAAAAAATCAACATAACCCTACACTCATTAAACAATTGAAGGGAGTAATGTAGTCAAAACCACCTCGCCACTATCAGACCTCACGCTTTGGGGTCTATATATAAGACAATTTCTTTTTTCACCCTATATGTTTTTTCGACACCATGCAAAATTTCAAAAATGTTTTTAATTTTCGGAGATGTATCTCCTAACGCACCTCAATACACACATTTCATTCGTTTTTAAGTCAAACATCAATTTTATAAATACATTCATTTCAAAAATATATCTCCGAAAAAATTCTGAAAAATAAATTTTTGTAAACAACTGTTTTTAACTTTCTATAGATACTACCTGCTATCACTAGTGGATGTGGATAGACATTAATAATAATAATAATAATAATAATAATAATAATAATAATAATAATTACTTCTAGCATTTTTTATTATTTGTTATATTTAAAGGTTTTTTATTGTTTATTGAATTTAGTATATTATTAATTATCAATTAATTAAACATATTTTAAGTTATTTACCATAGAGAAAGAAAGAAAGAAAAATAAAAAAATAATTAAATTTACTAATTGTATTGTATTAATATGTAAAAAATGTTTAAAAAATAAATAAAAATAATCAGAAGGAATAATTAATAGATACAAACAATTTCTTCCAATAAAAAAAGAGATTAAAGGTAGTGCACTGTCAGTGTAAACTAGTTTTACACCATCATCCAATAGAATTATAATATTCTACCATGTCATATCAATATTTTAAAATTAAACGTGTGACTTGGCGGGATACACGTCCGTGATTGGTTGACAGTGTAAAAATATTTTACACTGTCAGTGCATATTCTTTTTTCTCATAAAAAAATTATAGATATATATTTTGTAAAAAAAAAATTCTTAAACATTGTCATTAGAATTATATTATTTAATTGATAATCCGTGTATTATTTTAGAAATAACTTTTTTACTACAAATTTATTTAAATATATCAATAGTTGATAAATTAATTTAATAAAAATTCATATTATATTTTATCAATTTATATCTTGTTTTTAATTTTTTGTAAGATGTTATACTAGTTATTGTGGAGTATATTAATATTATTATTATTATTATCAACATTGTCCCTAATATTATCAATAGTATTCTTCAAAGGGTTTGGTTGAATCCTTATATTAGGAAACATGTTAGTACTTTAATGTTACCTTATTAGGCTTTCTAGGTATCTTTGTATTTGGGTTGCCTGGATCGGTTGATCGTCTTACTTTGTATTGTTTTTTGCTTGAGTAATATGTTTGCTTTTTCCAAAAAAAAAATGTCATAGTAGTATCCACTAGTGATAGCAGGTAGTATGTATAAAAAGTTAAAAAATATTGTTTTCGGAAACATATTTACGAAATTTTTTTGGAAATATATTTTCGAAATTTTTTTGGAGATATATTTCCAAAATAAATATATTTATAAAATTGAAGTCTGACTCAAAAAAGAACAAAATATATGTATTAGGGTGTGTCCGGAGATACATCTCTAAAAATTGAGGATATTTTTAGAATTTTGCATTGTGTTTAAGAAACATACAGGGTGAAGAAAGAAATTCTCATATATAAAAAAGAGTAAACCTAAGAGGCCTCAAGTCCAGACTAAAGACATGATGGTTCAAAATAATATACTCAAACATTTCGCCTCTATTCAGAATATAAAAAAGAGTAAACCTCATAGGGTCATCAATCTTTTTTGTTTAATACCATTTTTTGTCTGTATCTTAACTTTGATATTTATTTTGATCATTTATAGACTCGGTCTAAGCTAAAGGTGAATTAGACAAGTGCCTAGGGCCTCCAAATTGTTTTTCTTCCAATAATGTGCATACACACACTAGAAACAAAAATTAATATTTAATGAGTAGCTTTTTATTTTGATTATTATTTTTACTATTATTATGTTTCTTTCAAGTAAATTGATAATAAATAATAGAGTTAAATATGTTTGTAGTCCTCATAAATATCTCAAATTTTGTTTTTAATCCCTCAAAATATTTCATTTAAAGAATTGTCCTCCTATACTTTTTCATTCACATTTTTGGTCCCTCGTGCAACTTAGCGACGAATTTCACAACTTAGCGACTGAATTAGTTACGATTTTAGTGACAGTTTATTATTTAACGACTGAATTAGCGACGGTTTTAGCTACGATTTTTGTATTAGGGACCAAAACTGTGGATACAAAATTTTAGGAGGACCATTCTTTGAAAGAAATATTTGGAAGGACTAATAATGAAATTTGAGATATTTAGGAGAACCACAAACATATTTAACCCTAAATAATATTAAATAAATATTAAAAATTTAAACTATTAATAAGTATATCTTTTTATTTTATGGTAGAGAAATTACAAAATTTTATAATGAATTTTTTTTTTATCAATTGCTACCATGAGTCCGTTTGTGTGTACAAAATCAAAAGAACAAAATTAAATTCCATTTATGTAATTTTCTTTTATTTAGTTTTAATTAAATAATTATATTTGTTTAATTGTTTTATTAGTTGAAAAGTTAATCTCATTTGTATTTTTATTAAATTTTATTGTTTTATTCAAAGGAATGCCAACTCAAATATTTAACTTGAAAAATTGAAACTAAAAGAAAAAGTTAAAAATTTAGTTGAATTGTAAAAGAAAATTTTAAATAAATTTATCAAAGAGAAGAAAAGGATATCCACTGTCAACAATGAACGACATAATTCTGCCAAATCACACATAAATTTTAAAAATACTTTAATAATTTGATAATTTGTTATTTTATATTTTCAGTAGATATCTGTCATACTCCAAATTTGACCCTAGATTTCATCATCATTCTAGGAGCATCTTACATTGCATTGTTAACCCTAACATAGTACAAGTTGCTTTTTGTTTTGTTTCATCTGAATTAGGGTTTTGAATCAAGAGAATCAAGAGAACCTTCACATGATCAGTCAATGTCTTGGATTGATCATCAACCAACCAAGTGTGCATACACTTAAGAGGCCTATTTCCATCAAGAATCAAGTGCAAATTGGTTTCATTACAAGTTCATTGAAGCTCAACCTCATCTGACCCCAGATTAGGGTTTTATCTAACAAAGTCACTTGTGCCTTTGACTTTTGATCAAAGCATGATCCCAAGCCTTGAGACATGATTCAATACACTCAAATACATCCTTGGAGTCCATCCATGATGTTTGAAAGATTCAAGAATTCAAGATCATTGAAGATCACACAGTCAAATTCATCTGATACATAAGCTTTTAACTGCAAAGTCAACTCTTTGACTTTTGAGATATTTGGTCAAAATTGAAGTCCTCAAGCTAAATTTCATGAAAACATGTTTGATTAATGATTTTTACCATGAAAAACCAAGATTTGGGAGGTTTCTTGCAAAAGGGGCAAAGTGGAAGAAGTTGAAAAAGGAAACCCTAATTTTGTGCCAACTTTGAAAGGTCATAACTTTCAATCTAAACCACCACTTTTTGTGTTCCAAAGATAAAAAAGAAGCCCTTAAAACATACTACATCTTTGTCACTAAAGGTCAATCTCCAAAAAGTGCATAGATTTTGAGTTATGAGGCCATCAAGTTAGTAAAAAACTTTCAACACTTAGAAAAATTTCAAGGCAATTTTGTTCTCAAAAATCACCAAACTTTTGAGCCAGTTTTCACTATGATCCACAGAGAATCAAGAAATTCATCTAACATGAAAGTTGTAGAGAATGTTTGGGGATTTTCAAAAAGTACAAGAACTCATCAATCTCATTCTTGAGCTGAGAGTTTCGAAGGGATGAAGTTGGTGTCACGAGGTTGAATTTCAAGGCATTTTCACCACTTGTTCTTGGCCAAATCTCCAAGACATGCCCTATGATCTTGCTCTGAAATCCTCATAACCTCTAAATCCATCCATAATCAGAAGATTGTAAGAATTTTAGAAGCATTATCCAAGTGTTTAAGCCTTTATGCATTGGATCATGCTATTTTAGGAAGAAAAGTTTCACTTCCATTTTGGAAAAGTGACTTTAATCACAGAGTCAACTTGCCTCGAGCTTCCAAGTTATTTTTCTACACTCAACCTTTTTCTTTGGTCAGAAGCAATCTTCTGAACTTTGCAACAACTTTTGGAAAGCATGGTACTATGCATCGGAACCATGAGAAATCCATGAAACTACCATTTGGATTTCAACTAAATCATGTTGCCTCAAACTTGCAATTCTGCAGAACCCTTGATCCCTTAAGTTCCCCTATAAATAGAGGTTCATTTCAAGCTTCTAACACACAACAAAAACCAGAGCAAACATCCCTCAAACCTCCCAAACTCAACTTCTTACAAACCAACTTTCCTTTTGTGCCAAGAGATCGCAACTTGCACAAACACAACCAGTTTCATTTCCACACCTCAAACCACCAAACCAATTATCCTAACACACCACAAAACACATTTTAAAGGTGTCTAAAACTTCATTTCCACCCAAGACCTGCAAGAACAAAAAGTCAACCCTCAAATCCTCATTTTGTTGACTTTTTGCACTTTGCTACCCAAAACCCTACCCATACCATTTCCAAAACATTTAACCCTTCCAATACACTCCATAAATCATCCTTAAACTGTTATAAACCTGGTTTTGAATCTGTAACTTCATTTACTTGAAGTTCCATTTTTACACTTTTCACACATTTGCAAGAAAGAAGGTACATTATGTTCCAAGGGATTCCAAGGGCTCCTATGCATTCCAAAGCTTCCGTAGAGGTGTATTGAAGATGTCCAAATCATCAAAGTGTAGCTGTAACATCTTTGGAGGATTTTCAAGTTTTGCTTCATGATAACACGAAAATGTATCATATATTTGCCTTGATTTACGACTAATAATTATGTTATTTCAGTCCAAGTGCCGATTATTCCGCAAGTATTCTAGTGTTTTCACAGGCATTTCATTATCCAAGCCAAAAAGGAGCAAAGTAGAGAAACATGAAGAAAAGAGTAGAAAACAGGAAGAAATGTCAAGAAAAAGAGCAGAAAATGAAAAGTGGTGTGTGTGACGACCGTCACACACTCACCACGACCGTCACGCAATCCAAAAGGGCATAACGCTCGTCACACAATCATCATGACCGTCACGCGCACCAAAGTGGTTATTACATTCAGAAACGTAGACGTGGACAAAACAGACCAATGCACACGCACGATCAGCACTTCCTACATTCTCTCAACTTCAGTTTCAACTCACTTGAGCCAGTCTCCCTTAGACTTCTTAACCACCAAAGGTTGTGCTCTTATATTTTCTCCAACGTTATGGCAATGCTTTGGCTATAAATACAGCATGGATTGAAGAGCAACAAGACACACCATATAGAGAATTTACCCGAATTGCTGCAGAATTTATTTTCGAACTTTTACTTTCTTTGCATTCCTTGTTTGTTTCTCGTTCCCATTCCTTGTTTACCATCACTTGAATTAGTGATAGTTTCTCACATTGAGGAGCTATTGCACCATAGTTAGGATTTTGTTTTCAATCTTGCCTTCATCATTCGTTATTCCGATACATTGAGCAAAAGCCTACCGACTTGTGGAGGAATTGCGAGAACCGACTTATTTCATATTTATCAGGTTTTTATTCATTATCGTAATAATAGCATTATCGTTTTCCTCATTGCAATGTTTAATTTACTGTTTCGCAATTTATTTTTATGCATGTTTGTTTTAATTAATATGTCTAGCAAAATCTGATTTATCAGTATGTAATTAAGTTAACTGGAATGGATTCGATAATTCTAAGCTAAAACCATAACCAACTTATTTTCTGGCCGCGATTTCTTAATTAAAACTGGACTTTTGTTACGAGAGTAAAAAGGTAGTAAAGGTTAGGATCAAGATCCACGAGAGTGTGAGATTTTAACCAGATAGCTGAAATCGGGCATTGGTTTTAAAAAAAGCGAGAACGCTTTAAAGTTAATTAGACTGTATTAGTTTTCAAAAAGTGTTTTTAAACTCAAATGGGCTAGCGAGAGCAGACATTATGATTTAGGAATATAGTCCGAAGCAAGATCCACGAGAGTGTGAGGTGAGGGCTTTTAAACTGATATTTTCTACAGAAATATAATATGACTCATTTTTAGACGCTTAGGTTTTATTGAATCCACGATGGTATACTAAGTTACGTACCGATATCCTTATATCAACTAGTTTATTCTAAAAATTTAGATTCCCTTTAGTTTCCCTTTTTGAACTTAAAACCAAAACATCTTCGCCTTAGCTAAACACAGTAACAAACCGTAGCACTAGGTTGATTATCGGGTCTTTGTGGGATCGATATCTTTATTACTATGCGATAGGCTGTGCACTTACAGTTAGTAACCGTTAGACTCAGAAAGTCGCGATCAAGTTTTTGGCGCCGTTGTCAGAGACTTTGATTTAGTCAATAGTGCAATTCTTTGTTGCACAGTATAGACTAAGGCAACAAATTTTATTTCCCTTTTTCTCGATTGTATGCCAAGTAGCGCTCACAAAACGAAGACTTACAACCACCAATCATCGAATTATAGCGCTTCTTACATTTAAGATGCAGAATACTTGAGTATCAACGCAAGTATAATATTCCCGATCTTCTCGCTCATACTCCTGAACCAGTCAAAGAACGAAACATGGCTGATGGACCACATAACCGTCCTCTTAAGGATTATGCTACCCCATCTGAGTAAGAACCACATAACAACATTGATGCCCCCGCTATCAACCGGAACGATTTCGAGTTAAAACCCTCATTGCTGTCAGCCGTACAACAACATCAATTTTTTGGAAATTCTACGGATGATCCAAATGAACATTTGACCAAATTTGTGCAGTACGCAGACACAATGAAGGTAAATGGTGTGACTGCAGATGCAATAAGACTACGTCTTTTTCCTTTCTCATTAAGAGACAGAGCTTGGGCTTGGTTGCAATCCTTGCCATCAAATTCCATCACTACGTGGGATGAGTTGAGAAAGGTGTTCTTAGCCCGATATTTCCCACCAAGAAAAACAGCTATGCTGAGAGCCCAAATTAATGGATTTCGATAAAAAGATACTGAGTCTCTTTACAATGCATGGGAGAGATACAAAGACATGATGAGGATGTGTCTGCATCACGGGCTTGAAGATTGGTTAGTCATTCATACGTTTTAAAATGGTCTCTTGTACAATACAAGAATGACAATAGATGTCGCCGCTGGTGGTACACTTATGGACAAACCTTATACCGAAGCCTACCAACTCATCGAAAGTATGGCTCAAAACCATTACCAATGGGGAGGTGAAAGAACGCCAGTGGAGAAAGCTCAAACGAAAGGTGGAATATACGAAGTTAGTAGTCTTGATCATGTCCATGCTAAGGTAGATGCCCTTGCTCAAAAGATAGACAACTTGACCATAACACCCGCAACCACCATGGTTGTCGTAGCTCTAAACTACAAATTATGCGGAGTACCTGGACATGCTGCCCCCGAATGCCAAATTTTAGCAGGAGTCTCCGCTGATCAAGTGAATTATGCTCAAGGAAACCCATATGCAAATACCTACAATCCTGGTTGGAAGAACCATCCAAACTTTTCGTACAAGAATAATAACGCTTTGTATGCACCTGGACAAGCGCCAGCTGTGCCACCAGGATATCAAAAACCTGCTGCTAACATTCCCAACGTTCCTAGGAAGTCAAACCTTGAAATTATGATGGAGAACTTCATTGCTGCATAAGCTCAACAGAACAAGGAGTTCCTTAACCAGAATGTTCACACCGGTGAGCAGATCAAACAATTAGCCAACAAGGTTGACGCTCTAGCCACTCACAACAAAATGTTAGAAACCCAAATCTCACAAGTGCCTCAACAACAAGCAGTTACCGCTGCCCCAGCTGGAAACCTCCCAGGTCAAACTCAAATTAATCCGAAGGGACATGCAAACGCTATAACACTTCGGAGTGGAACAGAACTAGAAGGACCCACTGACCCAAGAATAAAAAATCCAGCCATGTACCAAAAGCCTAGTAAGGAGTCTGAAAAGGAAGGCGAACCAAAGGAAAACGAGAAGGAAGATAATGGCAAAGAGGCTGAGGAGAAAGAAGAACCATATGTGTCTCCACCGCCTTATAAACCACCTATCCTGTATCCCCAAAGATTCGCTAAATCTAAAAACATAGGCCAATTTAAGAAATTTGTTGAACTTCTGAAATAATTAAATGTCATAATACCTTTTACAGATGCAATCACACAAATGCCCTCATACGCTAAGTTCCTAAAAGAAATATTAACTAATAAGAAAAAGCTCGAGGATACTGAAACCGTTATGCTTACTGCAGAGTGTAGCGCTATAATCCAAAACAACATGCCTCCTAAGCTAAAAGATCCTGGTAGTTTCTCTATACCATGTGTGATTGGAAAGTTTGTCATAGACAAAGCTCTGTGCGATTTAGGAGCCAACATCAGTTTAATGCCCTTATCTATTTGTAAAAGGCTCAACATGGGAGAACTGAGACCAACAAGAATGTCTGTATAACTAGCTGATAGATCAGTGAAATTTCCTCTAGGAATGCTAGAAAATGTTCCAGTACGTATAGGACAATTCTATATTCCTACAGATTTCATAATCATGGACATCCAGGAAGACTCAAACATCCCTATCGTTTTAGGAAGACCTTTCCTAGCTACTGCCTGAGCCATCATAGACGTGAAAAAAGGAAAACTGACTTTCGAGGTTGGTGAAGAAAAAGTTGAATTCATTCTCTCACAATTTTTCAAAGCACCTGCTATAGAAGAATTGTGCTGCTTCCTAGATATAATTGACGAATGCGTTAAAGAAATGGAAAAACACTAAAACAAATGTTCTGAAGTGCTGAGAATTCCGATGCCACCAATTTTTGAAGATGATAATTGGCGTGGTGAATACCAAGATAATGATCTAAGTGAATGTCTCGCACTCACTCCTGACCCTATGCCTTGCCCAAAGAAACCAGCCGTAGAACTGAAAACATTACCCAAAGATCTAAGGTATGAATTCCTAGATACAGAACTCGAATGACCAGTTATAGTCAACGCAGATTTAGGACAAATAGAAACCGAGAAATTATTGCATGTCTTGAGAAAGTACCCGACTGCCTTAGGCTATAACATCTCAGACTTGAAAGGAATAAGTCCCTCTATCTGTATGCATCCCATTATGCTTGAGGAAGACTGTAAAACCTCTAGAGAACATCAAAGGATAATCAATCCCATTCTGAGTGATGTCGTTAAGAGAGAAATGCAAAAGCTATTAGAAGCGGGAATCATATACCCAATATCAGATAGTGAATAGGTTAGCCCAGTTCATGTGGTACCCAAGAAAGGAGGTGTTACAGTCATCAAAAATGAAAAAGGCCAATCTGTAGCACAACGTACTCAAACCGGATGGAGAATGTGTATCGATTATAGAAAACTAAACAAAGCCACTCGTAAAGATCATTTCCCTTTACTATTCATAGATCAAATGCTTGAACGTCTGGCTAAACACTCCCATTTTTGCTATTTAGACGGATATTCAGGATTCTTCCAAATTCCTATCCATCCTGACGACCAAGAAAAGACTATTTTCACATGTCCCTATGGAACTTTTGCCTACCGGCGAATGCCTTTCGGATTATGTAACGCACCCGCAACATTTCAGAGATGCATGATGTCCATCTTCTCTGACTTCTTAGATGGTATAATGGAAGTCTTTATGGACGATTTCTTTGTCTGTGGGGAAAGTTTTGAAGGATGTTTATCAAACCCCGAAATGGTGCTCGAACGATGTGTAAAAGTCAACTTAGTGCTCAATTGGGAAAAATGCCATTTCATGGTCCGACAAGGAACCGTGCTAGGACATATAGTATCCGACAGAGGAATCGAAGTCGACAAAGCAAAGATAGAAGTTATAGCGAATCTCCAGCCACCTAAAACCATTAGAGAAATAAGAAGTTTCTTAGGACACGCCGGTTTTTACCGACATTTCATTAAAGATTTCTCTAAGATAACCAAACCCCTAACTGAGCTGTTAATGAAAGATGCTGAATTCATCTTTGATGATAAATGCTTGGACACATTTCAAACACTCACGCAAGCTTTAATATCAGCACCCATTATGCAACCCCCAGATTGGAATAAACCATTCGAAATCATGTGCGACGCTAGTGACTATGCTGTAGGTGCAGTCCTAGGACAAAGGAAGGACAAAAAGCTTCACTCAATCTATTATGCCAGTAGAACCTTGGATCATGCATAAATAAACTACGCTACCACAGAAAAGGAACTCTTAGCTGTCGTGTTCGCATTAGATAAATTTCGTTCCTACCTAGTAGGAGCAAAAATAATCATCTACACCGATCACGCTGCAATCAGGTACCTATTAAGCAAGAAGGACGCCAAACCGAGACTTCTGATGTGGATTCTACTCCTACAAGAATTCGACTTGGAAATAAAGGACAAGAAAGGCACCAAAAATGTAGTAGCTGACCACCTGTCAAGAATGGAAAACATCCAACTAGACCAAGTACCTATTAATGACGATTTCCCTTATGAAAGACTCTTAGCCCAATTAGAAAGCAATACAATAGAACAATCCCTGACTTATACTGATACAGAAATTAATGAAGTGGTAGAATCTGTTTACACTAAAACCATGCTGCCATGGTATGCTGACTTTGTCAACTATCTAGCAGCTGGAGTACTGCCACCTGATCTAACCTATCAACAAAAGAAGAAATTCTTCCACGACCTTAAACACTAGTATTGGGACGAACCATTTCTCTTCAAGAGGGGCGCCGATGGTATTTTTCGTCGTTGTGTACCCGAAGATGAGGTGGAAGACATAATTTCTCATTGTCATTCCGCGCCCTATGGAGGACATGCGAGCACTTCAAAGACTTGTGCTAAGATTTTGCAAGCTGGCCTCTTTTGGCCTACTCTATGGAAAGATGTCCATATCACGGTTATAAATTGCGACCGGTGTCAATGCACTGGTAACGTCTCTAGACGCGATGAAATGCCTCAAAAGGGCATTCTAGAATTAGAAGTCTTTGACATGTGGGGAATAGATTTCATGGGACTATTTCCGACTTCTTTTGGTAACCAGTACATACTCGTCGCTGTCGATTACGTTTCCAAATGGATCGAGGCTATAACTTCTCCTACAAATGACACACAAGTAGTGATAAAGCTCTTTAAGAACATAATCTTTCCTATATTTGGTGTGCCAAGACTCGTCATTAGTGACGGTGGCTCCCATTTCATATCTAAAATATTCGATAAACTGCTATCAAAATACGGAGTCAAACATCGTGTGGTAACACCATATCATCCACAAACCAGTGGACAAGTCAAGGTTTCGAATAGAGAAATAAAACAAATTTTAGAAAAGACTGTCGCTACCTCTAGGAAGGATTGGTCAACTAAACTTAATGAAGCTTTATGGGCTTACAGAACCGCTTACAAAACCCCCATAGGAACCACTCCATTTAAGCTAGTATATGGAAAATCTTGTCATCTGCTGGTAGAAATAAAGCACAAAGCCTATTGGGCTATTAAAACCCTCAATTTAAATTACGCTGCCGCAGGAGAAAAATGAATCTTAGATTTGCACGAATTAGAAGAACTAAGACTAGATGCTTATGAGAACGTCCGCATATATAAAGAAATAACTAAGAGATGGCACGATAAGCGCTTATCTAGAAAAGAATTTAGTGTGGGAGACGTCGTGCTCCTATTTAATTCGAGACTTAAGCTTTTTCCAGGAAAACTTAGATCTAGGTGGTCCGGACCCTTTGAAATTTCTAAAGTTTTTCAAAGTGGAGCAATAGAAATAAAAGGAAGAAATAGTGAACCATTCATAGTAAACGGGCAACGCTTAAAACATTATCATAATATTGCAAATAGAGACTATTTGAATAATCTAAGACTTTTAGAGCTGCCTGCTCATCCCTATAACTGAATTATCACTAAGCTTTCGTCAGGCTTATGACGTTAAAAACAGCGCTTAGTGGGTGGCAACCCACGAGATTGTTTTCTTTCCTTTTAACTTTCTTTTATTTTCATTTCCTTTTTAAATTTATTTACATTTTTCTTAAGTCTATTTTTATTTCTTTTTGTTTCCTTTTACTTTCTTAATCTTATTTTCATTAATTTTTCATTTTTATTTATTTTCATTTCTCAAAATTTAAAATTTTTATGGAAACTGCTTTGCTGATCTTATAATTACATGCTACAGGATTTTAAAGTCTTTCTACCTTCTCCTTTTCCCTCTGATTTGATTTTCTACACTAATATTCATCATGCAACAAGTAGATTTTATGGAAACTGTGTTCAGAGGTAGAGCTCAGAGAGAGAGATTTGAAGTTTTGGCCAAGAAAAGTATGGCAATGACTTTGTATTATGATGGACCTACCATGGACAGCCTAGGTATCCACGATAGTGTTTTGTTTTTATTCAGCCAATTGGGTTGGGAGAATGCTGCTACTAGAAAGAGATTTGTTACCTACCGTGAGCTCACACTTGAGTTTCTTAGCTCCCTAGTTTACCTACCTGATCATGGTTTCGGATCTAATAAGGGGCTGATTAGTTTTAGGTTGTTCGGTATTGATTACACTTATAATTGTAGAGACTTAGCTGACCTTTTAGGATTTCCTAGTGGCCCATTTGTCTTTACAACCACCCAAGAAGAACTCATGGATGTTGAACTGAATTACTTTTGGGGTAGTCTAACTGGAAATAACCACCCTAAGCCGAATGACATGCATTCTGATGAGATACACAACCCTGTCATTTGCTATTTTCACAATATTCTAGCCCACACCTTATTTGGAAAAGAAGAGAACAATACTTTAGTGTCAAAGGATGAACTATTTATCTTATATTGTGCTTTCCAAGGCCGCCATGTTAATGCAGTCACCTTCATGATGGAAACCTTTATTTGCATTGCCCAAGAACCTAATACCCCAATCATAATAGGAGGCTTAGTTACTATGACTGCGGACGCCATTGGACTTAGGTACCCGCTTAACAAACTTACAGCCTTAGGTACCATTCATCCTATGAACTTGGAATTCTGTTTTAACTGACACATCATTGGAAACTTAGGACCTGCTCCTTTTGACTACTTAATTACTAACAAGGTTGTCCACCTATTCCATTTACCGAACCATGAGCGAACAAGTGTCCATAACCGTAATAACTGGCTCTATGAGTTGAGTGAACTTAAGAACACTCCATTATCACCTCCTGAGACACCACAAGATTATGAGTATTACGATGATATTATCTCTGAAGCTGAAACCGACCCTGAAACCCCTCCGAACTACCATAATTTTACTGAGCCTGACACTAGTGCATATGCTGGAATTTTGACAACCATCCTTGGCACTATGGATGGGTTCAAAACTGAGATTGCTGCAATAAAAGATGAACTCAAGACTATGCACCTCGATGTCATTAACTTAATGGACATCACAATGGAGCAGTTTGATCATCTGAACCAAGCTGTGGAATCTTTGAAGAAACAACATGGCTAATTCTGTCACAATGCATTTTTCCATTTAATTGCATTTCTTTTAATGTTTTAGAGCCATTTACTTTACCGTCTATTTCTTTTTAATGTCAAGGAACAAGTTTATTTCAGTTCAATTTCAACTTTATTACTCTACTGCAATTCTATTTTGAGTACACTGTTATGAATTTCCAATTTTAAATAAAGTATTTAATTCGTGTTTATTGCTTGTGGTTGAGTTGATGATATAATGTTCCTGCTTATTTTAATTTGCTTCAGTCATTTTATATGCATTCTAATGTTTATCTCATATTCTACTGCTATTTATAATTGCCATATCCAATATATATAATATGCCAGATTTTATCTAGTTTCTGTGAGAATAGCAGATTTTGTGAGCGTGACGGGCGTAACGCCCTTGTCACGACCGTCACACGGCTTACGACTGTGACAGGTTCATGACGAGCATCATACTTGTTTTAACACGCTCTCTGTTTATAACAGAGACCCATTTCTCTTCATCTTCTCTTCTCTTCAAATTCTTTTCAAACGACCCACTATCCTTTCACTCTCCTTAACCGTCCCACTCACATTACTCTCCATAAACCGCTCACATTACTCTCCATAAACCGCTCACATTACTCTCCATAACCACTACATTTAATCCCAATTTCTCTTCAACACTTTATATTTCCAACCCCTCTTATTTAAACCTCACGAAACACTCTCATTCTCACAGAACAACTCTTACCCATACCCACCTCCTCCATTAAACCTTTTTCACTTTGCATGCACCATGGCCAGATGCACAAGACAAGCTCCTGACCTTTCCACTGTTGCATTCAGAGAGGGAGAAGCCGGAGACCGCCAAAGAGCGAGTTACGTCAGCTTCTTCCAACACTCTTTTCAACCGACGCGGTACGTCCACATTGCCAGCCTTGAAGAGTTGGGTATGCTAGAAGGTGTAGTTGGATGCTCCAAAATGCCGGTCTATGGCAGCTCTGCACACAAGGGCAACCTACCTACGAAGCTCTGACTCTAGAATTTATGAGCTCATTTGCTTATGTTACACCTCCAGGAGAAACAAACCAACTTTCTGGTGTAGCTAGATTCCGCATGTTTGGCTCTGAGTATTCGGTGAGCCAAACCCGACTCGCCAAAATGCTTGGATTCCATCATGGCGAGAATGTACACTGTCGTTTTCCTAACGATGCCTGGTTCCAGGAAGCTTTCGACCTATGGAATCAACTTACAGGTGTAGCTGCTTCGAGCTGGGACAGCCTCAACGCTGCTTATATTCATAACCCAACAATATGGTATTTCCACAGAGTTCTATGACACACAATTTTCGCAAGGGACAGCAACCACAAGGTAAACTCCAAGGAGCTTTTTTTCCTTCACTGTGTGCTCCATCCTGAACTAATTAATGCATCTCCGTTCCTTCTGTCGCACATCCACGTCAACTGTGCTAGAGGTTCTAAACCTTTCTACTTTGGAGGTATAGTAACTTCTATCGCACTCGGCCTTGGTCTGGGGGACAACCTTACTAATTTACCTTTCATACCACCTGAGTCCCTGGATACCGAGTATTATCGCTCCTCCCACCTTATTAAAGCAAGGGCGGATGGACGATACCATCCAGTGGTCCGTACCAGAATAATCAGGAGCATCATCATGACATGCAGAGACCGCATCGACCCTCAAAGACAAGAAAATTGGCTTTTTGATCTCTGTGCTCCTGAGCCTAATGTGGCTGCTCAAGAAAACCAAGATAATGAAGCAGTCAATGAGATGGAGCAAGAGATGGATCAGCTACCTCATGAAAACCCACCACCTCCTACCCAAGATGACTCAACATCCACCAGACGTCTTTGCGCCACTCCAGAACAAGACCCCGTCACTAATGAAGAAATCTTAAGGGGCATATGGCTACAAAACCAAATGGCTACCTAAAGAGAAGAACAACAACATAGGCAACACAATGAGATGATGAGCCTAATGCGAGAAATCCAACAGGGGCAAAACCACCAAGGACAATAGATCGACGGTATGATAGAAGAGATGGGTGCCCTGACGCTATGCGTGCAAGACCTGCATGATTATATCCATCACGTAGGCATCCCAGATCATGTAACCCAGAATGGGCGCGCTCGCACCTGAGGCAGAGGATGTGGACCTCGTTAGATTTAGATTTTATTTTTGTTTTAGTTTTATCTCTTTTTGTAGTTTCTTTCCGCGTTTATATCGAAACATTGAGGACAATGTCCGATATAGTGTGGGAAAGGTACCTTTTATTTTCCCTTATGTATTCCCTTTCCGCATTTCCTTTCGAATAAAGAAGCATTTATATGAAATTTTCGTACATTTCAAAATTTCCCCACTTTATTCAGCTATAACAAAAAAAAATTATGATCATTGCACAACTTAACATACCAAAACATAGGCTATGTTAAGAAATCGAGAAAATTTAACAAGATTTATACCATCTTGACACCTTAGACCTCTTGCATATGCGAGATCAGTTTCAATACCTATTATACCGATACCCTCAATTCAAGTTCTAAAGTAACCCCAAGTAGTTTATATTAGCAGTCAGCACCGTCTTAAACACAAACCACGTGGAGAGCCGATGAAGATAAGTGTTTGATTCTGAATTATTAAATATCTTTCGTATGCTTCGCTGTTGTGAAAAAATTGAAAAAATGCACCAAACCTACGGTTGCAAAAGTATTACGAAGAGAAAGAAAGGATCCATTATTGGTTGGTTCAGAGGAATCTGGTTCTGAACTCGGTAGGGCGAACTACAGTTCGATCCCCCACAACCTACGATTAGGATATATATATAGGGTTACCACACTTGTGTACCAGACCCTATGCTAAGAAGGATCAAAGTCACTAACCGGCTACTCCACTACGTACGTGTAAAGGCAAAGGGCTTAATGTGATTGCACTAGAATGAAACCGAGTGAAATAGATATGAGAAACTATAGGTTGAGCTATAATAGAATGATTAGAACTGACTTGTGTAGAGGGGAGGTCTATGATTATGCTTGTTGCTTGTGTCACTAATGTATCTTTATTGTTTTACTTGAGTATCCATCATCTTAACAAAAATGCCTTATAAAACATTTTCAAAACAAAAGGTATGTCATGTGTGTGCGGTTGATAAAACTTGTCTGACATTCTTACTGACTAATTGCTTTAGGACAAGCAAAGATTCAAGTGTAGGGGAGTTTGATAACACGAAAATGTATCATATATTTGCCTTGATTTACGACTAATAATTATGTTATTTCAGTCCAAGTGCCGATTATTCCGCAAGTATTCTAGTGTTTTCACAGGTATTTCATTGTCCAAGCCAAAAAGGAGCAAAGTAGAGAAACATGAAGAAAAGAGTAGAAAACAGGAAGAAATGTCAAGAAAAAGAGCAGAAAATGAAAAGTGGTGTGTGTGATGACCGTCACACACTCACCACGACCGTCACGCAATCCAAAAGTGCACCACGCTCGTCACATAGTCATCACGACCGTCAGGCGCACCAAAGTGGTTATTACGTTCAGAAACGCAGACGTGGACAAAACAGACCAATGCACACGCACGATCAGCACTTCCTACATTCTCTCAACTTTAGTTTCAACTCACTTGAGCCAGTCTCCCTTAGACTTCTCAACCACCAAAGGTTGTGCTCCTATATTTTCTCCAACGTTAAGGCAATGCTTTGGCTATAAATACAGCATGGATTGAAGAGCAACGAGACACACCATATAGAGAATTTACCCGAATTGTTGCAGAATTTATTTCAGAACTTTTACTTTCTTTGCATTCCTTGTTTGTTTCTCGCTCCCATTCCTTGTTTACCATCACTTGAATTAGTGATAGTTTCTCACATTGAGGAGATATTGCACCATAGTTAGGATTTTGTTTTCAATCTTGCCTTCATCATTCGTTATTCCGATACATTGAGCAAAAGCCTACCGACTTGTGGAGGAATTGCGAGAACCGACTTATTTCATATTTATCAGGTTTTTATTCATTATCGTAATAATAGCATTATCGTTTTCCTCATTGCAATGTTTAATTTACTGTTTCGCAATTTATTTTTATGCATGTTTGATTTAATTAATATGTCTAGCTAAATCCAATTTATTGGTATGTAATTAAGTTAACCGGAATGGATTCGATAATTCTAAGCTAAAACCATAACCAACTTATTTTCTGGCCATGATTTCTTAATTAAAACTGGACTTTTGTTACGAGAGTAAAAAGGTAGTAAAGGTTAGGATCAAGATCCACGAGAGTGTGAGATTTTAACCGGATAGCTGAAATCGGGCATTGGTTTTAAAAATAGCGAGAGCGCTTTAAAGTTAATTAGACTGTATTAGTTTTAAAAAAAGTGTTTTTAAACTCAAATGGGCTAGCGAGAGCAGACATTATGATTTAGGAATATAGTCCGAAGCAAGATCCACGAGAGTGTGAGGTGAGGGCTTTTAAACTGATATTTTCTATAGAAATATAATGTGACTCATTTTTATACGCTTAGGTTTTATTGAATCCACGATGGTATACTAAGTTACGTACCGATATCCTTATATCAACTAGTTTATTCTAAAAATTTAGATTCCCTTTAGTTTCCCTTTTTGAACTTAAAACCAAAACATCTTCACCTTAGCTAAACACAGTAACAAACCGTAGCACTAGGTTGATTATCAGGTCTCTGTGGGATCGATATCTTTATTACTACGCGATAGGCTGTGCACTTGCAGTTGGTAACCGTTAGACTCAGAAAGTCGCGATCACTTCAAGAGGTAAGTTTACTAAAATCTTGAACTCTTCAAACCATGCTATATCTTGATGTACATTGGACATAATTTGGTTTGTTATGATGTATATGATGTTTTTGATCCATTAGTTGTTGCTTATCATGACTGTATATGATTGCACCATTGAAATTGCAAACTTGGACCGTTTGAGGTGTTGCTATCATGTTTTGATTTAGAAGCTTAATTAGACAATTTCATTTGTACCACTAAATTCCATGTGAAAAATAGGCAAGTTTGATTTTTATTTCATTAAATTTCATTGAGTATTTAGAAAGTTAGGATAAGTTTTGCAAATCAAAATTTTGAAGGTGATGATGTTCAGCTATGGTGTCTTTTGTCAGGTTTAAGGTCAAGTTTTGGTATATTATTAACTGGATGAGGGTGATACAATGGATGTATCACCACCTCAGTGGTTCCTGGCCTGTGCATGTTTGTATGTTTGAGTATAAGAACTGGGGTTTGAATCCCCCTCGCCCCAGTTCTTTTTATTTCTTTTCATTTTCAAGCTGTTTTCATATATTATTGTATGTTTCCATATGGTTATCACATGCGCGCATCGGCTCAGCTAGTCATGTTTTGTGATGCAATCCAACCTGGCCTAGGTTCAACACCCACCAAGACCATTCCATTTTTTATCACTTTATTTTCTCATTTTCTTCACAAATTCAAACCTCTATAACTTCTTCACCCCACATGATTTTTGAGCCATTCTTTTTTTCAAATACTCATGAAAATGTTAACTTTCTGTTTGTAAAAATAAATTTCCAAAAATATGTATTTTTCTTGCACTTATGTATGTTTAAAGTGGTTGACTTTTTAGGGTTTCTTAAGGCCTCCACTTGATTCTTTGATTTACTTTGTGCATATTGAATTGTATGAACCTCCTACACCTTGTATAAACCATATATGATGTTGTGAACCTGTACATTCTTATTTTAACTTAACTTTGACACATTTTTAGGTGTATGTTTACATGTAAATGTATGTTGAAACTTTCAATCATGCCATGAGTTTTTGCTTGATCATTTTGTCTTTAACATGTGACTTTCTTCCATGTTTACATGAACCTTGATGCGAATATTTGCCTTTGTGTTGATCATACCATGTTTAGGTGTTCTTAAATAATTGATTTTTGTCTTAAATGTGACTTTTTATACATGATTGTATATTTGAATCATTGTGATGTTTCCATCTTGTTTAAGACCATGTTTGAATTCATAACATGTATGTTTGGTTATTACGTACTTGTCCTAAATATGTTCAACTTGTATCCATGTTTAAATATTTAAGTAATGTCTTAACTTGTTCATAATGCTTAAACCATGGTTTGTCATCTATATGTATGCTCACATGTCATCCATTATATGTTTGCATCTTCCATCCACATGTTATAGTTATGAACATGTCTCTTTACTCAAGTATACTTTGGTTGTTACCTTTACTTGCCTTAAATGTTTTAAAATGTATTCATGATTAAGTGATGTTTTAATTTATACACGTTTACCTTGAATCTTGATTGTTACCATGTTAAGTAATGCTTTGACTTATACATGCCTTATTTCATCTTTGAATCTTCTTCGTGTTAAGTGATGTCTTTACTTATACATGTTAACTTTGAACTTTGTTCTCATCCATGTTAAGTGTTGTTATAACTTATACATGTCATACTTGAACTTTGAATTGAATCCTCGTGTAAGTATTGTCACACACATCCTATTGAATCTTTGAATCTTACCATGATTAAGTGTTGTTATAACTTGTCCATGTTAAGTTGCATTCATGATTAAATGTTGATATAACTTGTCCATACTTGTTTTATATTCATGATTAAGTGGTGTTAGTAAACCCTAATGCATGTTTGCCCTAATTGTGTACTTAAATTTGTCATCCAAGATGTTTTAGTCTTGCTAGAACTATACCTCATGTATGTTTAGGTGTTGTAACATCTTTGCTTGTATCTACTTACCTTGGTTGTCACCATGTTGATTTGTAACTTCATTAAGTCTTGAATGTGTCCCAAATTTATCATACCTTTTTCAAATTTTTCTTGCATTCGACCTTATTTTCATTTTTGCATCACCAGCATAGCTTAACTTGTGTTTTAGCATGAATAATTCCTAAAATGATTAGCCATAATGAATTCTTGGATATACAGACAGACTGATTAAATTAATTCTCAAATATGCAAAAATCAATGGATGTAAGGTTTCGAATTTATGCTTGCAGACGTCAGTAATGTTGATCTACTATTCACATAGTTTAACCTGACACATTCGTCTTATTTTTCGACGACTTTTCAGTCACATTTCGATCAGTCTGAGCCTTTTTACCGGTCCCGGTTTACTTCAAAATCTGACCAAACGCTGAATTTTTCCAAGTCATTTATTTCGTGCTGATCATTTTAGTACACTCGTTTTAATTTTTTGGACACTTTCGCGCTCGACTTTTATTCATAATCAATCATTTTTATTATTATTATTATTATTATTATTATTATTTTAATCAAAATGATTAGTTTAGTTTAATTAGAATAAAGTAATATTAGTGAAAAGAGAAAGAAAGAGAATATATATTTGAAGAGAAAATGTTTGCTCCTCTAGGGCAAACAAGAGAAACTGATGTGAGCAACAAAGATGAAGATGATTTAAAGGAGAGACACACAAAGAAGGTTAAGGGTGATGGGAAGAGTGCTATGGAGATCACCACGGAGGCACTACGAGAAAAAATGTATAAGGAGATGGTGCTAGGTTCCACAAGTGGGAATTTAGATGGGGGAAAGCACTAATGAGGAAAAAGATGAATCTGAGATGATTATCCTGGACCTGGAGAATATGAAGATGGAAGAGCATATTTAAGGCAGTTATGCATGCCCGAAATTCGTGTTTTCAAAGCATGAGGAGAGAAGAATCCATAGACCATGGAAACGAGGAGTCATCGTCAAACTGCTTGGAAGGCGCATCAGATACAAGGCTTTGGAGACCAGACTAAAGCAAATGTGGGTGAGGAAAGGAGTGATCAATATTATTGATTTGAGCAACGACTATTTCCTGGTGATTTTTTCACATGATGAAGATCACAATGTTGCGCTCAGTCATGGGCCGTGGTTCATATACGATCATTATCTCACAGTGAAACCGTGGAGTCCAAACTTCCATCCAGCCAGCGATACCATTGAAAATGTGGCAATGTGGGTTCGAATATCGGGACTTCTGATTGAGTACTATGATACGAAGGTGCTCTCATTTGTAGGGAATAGGATTGGGAAGACAGTCAAAGTGGACAAGAATACTTTGTCACATGAACGGGGAAAATATGCGAGGCTCTGCGTGGAGGTTGATTTAACCAAACCATTACTTGCTATTTTCACTATTAAGGAACAAAAATACAGAATAGAGTATGAGGGGCTGTATCTACTCCGTATTATATGTGGTAAATTTGGACATTACAAGGAAGGTTGCCTAACAAAACATTTGATCATAAGTGAGTCCAACTTGGTGGCTGAAGGTGACGTTCAGAAGAATGATGGAAATCATGCACATGGTCAAGGTGATGTGGAAGGATCGTGGGCAGTGGTACAAAAGAACAGACGTGGCAAAAAAGCCATGGGAAGTAGTAGCAACAATGCTAGAAATCTGAACCCAGGTGAAAACTGTGGCAATCGTGGAGGTAACTCTCAGATGATAATTAATGGGGGGACCAAAATTTCAGGATCCAGATTCAATGTGTTTAATGAGAATATTATGGAAAATAATGAGGGAGACAAGTTGCGGGATACAATAATTTCTCCCATAATTGGGAATGTTATTGGCATTGATGATAATAATGGAAGTTTGAATAATAATAAGGACAACAGACAAAAGAAAAATAATGGCAGACAGAAAAAGACAAAGCTTATTAATGTGGAAATAGGCGGTAGCAGCTCTACTTTTATAAGAGATATTAGTGGCCTCCACGAAAACAACCAGGCTGAACATGTTCACAAGGATTCTCAACACGTGGCAGAGCAGAATACCACAAAAATTCAGGAAGTAGAAGGCAGGAAAACACGTGGTAACAAAGTAAAGGAAGTACAAGAACGACGCGTGGCAGGAGTTAAGAGAGTGGATTTCAAATGTAAAAACTCAGGAAGCAATTTGAAGAAAACTGGTGACTTGATGGATTTAATAGGGGAAAAAATATTGATGACTAGATAAACTCTATGACAAACATCAAGATATCGAAAGGACCTATACATGCTAGTGGGCTTAATCATGATCAAAATAAGGAGGAGCAGATTGAGGTTAACAAAACTTTGAAACTCCCTAACCCGGTTCGCCCACCTAAAGCAATTAGCATAGTTAAGGAGACTTTTGGCAATGGACACACTATAGACAACATTACATGCCAGAACCAAGAGGAAGTTATCCAAGTTGGGAGCCTTAGCAGAATACAGGAGGATGAGGAATTGAGCATGGAGGTTGTGGAGGAAACTCCATAATAACGCAGTAAGAGGATTTAAGCCTTTTTTCTTTATCTCTCATCATGATTACTACAAATCAAAGCATATTTGTATGGAACTGTAGAGGTGCGGCAAGTTCGAGATTTTTTAGATATTGCAAGCATTACATGTCTATGTACGAGCCCAAAATACTGGCCATCCTTGAAACTAGGTGTGATCCTATGAAATTCAAAAGAACCTTTTAAAAGCTTGGCTTTGAAGGCTTTATAGCCAATGAAAACCAAGGTTATGCGGGAGGAATTGCTTTGGGATAGATTAAAGGTGAAGTGGAGGTGACTCTAATCAACAAAAAGTTCCAATTTATTCACATTGAGGTGCAAATTGGTTCCGAGCCTGCTTGGAGTTTTACCACAGTTTATGCCAGTCGAAATGGTGATAACAAGAAAATCCTTTGGAAAGACTTAAAGTACATTGGCAGGTTAATACAGCAACCGTGGATCATAGCTGGTGAATTTAATGACATAGCCTTTGAGCATGAGAAAAGAGGTGGAGCGCCCGTGTCACAACAGCGGTGCATGATGTAACACCCTTATCTACCCCCAAATAATGTTGCAGCAGAAACAACTTAAATATCAGAGTAAAGCCCAAAAATCACCTCAAAGGGTGCACATTTCTCATTTAAATCAAAATAATACACTTGCCCTGTAAAACAAAGGGTTTTCCTCAAAATACATAAAAAAGCCTTCACATGGCAGCGGAACTCAAAATTCTCAATTAAAAGGTTTTCAACAAACATCAAAATAAAACCATATCATCAAATGACAACAAAAATAAGGAAACTACATAGTTCGACTCAAGAAACCCCAACCCGATGTTACACTATCAGAGCAAGACCCTCTACATCGACCGAAAGTAAAGCACAACTCCAAAAGTCCTCGAAGGGATCCTCAGTTAAACCTGATCACCTGCACGTTAACCACGTGGAGGCAACATTCAAACAGACAGGGTGAGTAATCACAATTCATTATAATCAATATAAAAACAGGATATGCAAAATGGCGTCATCATCATATACAACATCATCAGGGTCATCATAAAGGAAAACATCAGGAATCATTATAGCACTAAATCACGTCAATGCAACATAAATGCAATACACAACAAGACTCATGCATGTGGTACTAATCGTCACAAAGGATGGACACTAGGCCATCAACCCTCCACAAGGGAGCACGTCATAAACACCTCAATCCACACAATGGGATTGAAGCCACCACTGGGCCGAAGTCCTAACATCGTCACTGGACCGAAGTCCTAACATCATCAATAGACCGAAGTCTAAATGCTATGAATACATGATACACAACGTCATAATCATCATCATCAACAAAAGTCATCATGTGCATCATCATTCATCAAACTCACATATTCGTCATATCATTAAATACATCATCAAAACATCATTAATCATCATCTTATAATCATCATTATAGCTCATGGCAATTCACATCAAATAGTCATGCATCATTACTTCTTAATCATTCACCTAACCCATAGTCAGTCACATCATCATTTAACCATCAATTTACATCATAGTAATTCATATTATCAATTAATTATCAAACATCATATATAAACAGCATCATAATCATCAATATACATCATGGTAATTCATGTCATCAATTAATCATCAAACATCACGATATTATCATCTCATATTCACCAATAACATCATGGCAAATCATCCCAAACATCACAACATCAAAACATCAAAACAGCACAACAACATAGACAATATTTCACGACAGCAGACGTTCGCTCCAGGGTTCGCTAGGCGAACCCATTCGCTAGGACCTTCGCTTAGCGAAGCTAACAGCGAGTCCCGCCATTCCTGCCCAAAACACCAGAAACATCATCTGTCATACTCACCCCCACATTCGCCTAGCGAAGCCATTCGCTGGGGAGTTCGCTGGGCGAGACTTCTAGCGAATCTCTAAAACCTCTCCAGAATCACCTCTGCACTCACACTCCTATTATCTCGCATTCGCTGCACTGTTCACTTAGCGAACATTGGCGAACATTCGCCTAGCGAAGCAACGGTTCGCCTAGTGAACCAGCGATTACAGCAAATCGCTGCTACGCATCAGTAGCTCCCAAACCTCCAAGGTACATGCGATTACAACCCCAATTGACCCCAAAACATCCCTATAACAGTTCTAATACATCACAGAAACCAAAGGCACAAAACCTACGTCTATTAGGTCGATTCATGACACTACGGGAACCTTATTTTCCCTAAACCTTCATAAACTCTCAAGCTTCCCATAAACTCCTTAAATCTCTTTCGCCACAAAGCCGACACAACATCAACAGGGAAATCATCCCCAAGGTTTATTTTACCGGTTCAATTCAACATTATTAATCAATTCACAAAAATGCCCTTAAAATCATCAGTTTACCTCAAAACCCATAAACCCTCATAAACCCCAAAATCAGCCTTAAACACATCAAATTCCCTATATTGAAAACAATGAAAGGTAATATTCCCCATACCTTAGATTTTTCGATTCGAAGCTTTCTCTCTCTTGAGCCTTTGAAAACCTTCACGAAAAACCTCGCCTTTCCCTTTTTCCTCAGAGCTCTCATTCTTTTCAAGGTCTCCACAAATGAATCCTAATTCTCCTTAATTCTTCCTTTTTGGTTAATTTATCTCTTGGGCCTCAAAATTGGGCTTTCTCCATAATACCCTCGCTAATCCTCATCAAAAGTCCGTCTTACCCTCAATTCCTTTAATATTATTTAAAATAAATAATAATACATTATATCTCATAATATATACTATTATTTAATTAAATTACCAAAACTTCACAAAATCACCGACATTCACCCGAATCACCAAAATTCACGAATATAGTATTTAAATAAATTAAATAAATATTCTTATGAAATTTGGGGTGTTACAACTCTCCCTCACTTAAAGAATTTTCGCCCTCAAAAATTACCTCAAGGAAACAGAGTCGGATACGACTCCCTCATCTGATCTCCACACCTCAAGTCCAACTTTCCTCTTTCTTAGATCCTTTTAACCTTTTCAGGCGTCTCTTACAAAATTTCAGGTACGAGTACAACACTCTCGCCCGACCCATACCAACACAATGGAGTCCTACACCTCCTTCCGTACGAAACTTCATACAACGTCATTCCAACACGAGCATGAAAACTGCAAATGACCATTCCACGACCCCCCTTGACCCAACACACAAGCCCTCGGCAAATCCTCTAAAGATTGGATATTCCTTTCTGTCTGACCGTTCGTCTGCGGGTGATAGGCAGAACTCATCCTCGACTTAGTACCCAACGCATCTTGCAAACTCTTCTAAAACCTCGATGTAAACCTCAGATCTATATCTGACACAATATTCGAAGGTACCCCATGTAACTTCACAATCTCTTCAATACCCATCTCAGCTAGCTTCCGCAAAGAGTGATCAATCTTCATCTGTAAGAATGAGCCGATTTAGTTAATTCCTCCACTATCACCCCACAAAGAATCACTCCCTTTACCAGTCTTCGACAATCCTGACACAAACATCCACGGACATACTATCTCGTTTCCATTCTGGAATACTCACCGGTCGCATCATACCTAAGGCTTCTGATACTCAAACTTTGACTTCTGACAAGTCAAACACGAATACACAAACTCCACAACATCCTTCTTCTTAGAACACTTTCCTTGATCTCTTGAACATCTGGAACCCACACTCTATCTCGAAACCTCATCACACCATTCTCATCAATCCGGAAGTCACCTCCGTTATCTTGATTAATCAAAGTCAATTGGTCAACCAACTTTAAATCAGACTGCTGCCCCATTCTGATTTCTTCCAGAATACCACTCGTCAACTTCAACATTCTCAACTTCACACTGTCAGGAGTCTTCTCACAAACCAAACTCAAATCTCTGAATTGTCCAACTAATTCCAACTCTTTCACCATAAGCATCGACATATGTAATGACTTTCTACTCAATGTACCGGCCACTACACTTGCTTTGCCCGGATGATAACTCAAATCAAAATCGAAATCCTTCAACAACTCTACCCACCTCCTCTGTCTCATATTCAATTATTTCTGATTAAATAAGTACTTCACACTTTTATGATCATTGAACACTTCAAATTTAGAGCCAAATAAATAATGTCTCCAAATCTTCAACACAAACACCACAGCGGCCAATTCCAAGTCATGCTTAGGATAATTCCCTTCACAGACTCTCAATGTCTCGAAGCATAGGCAACAACTTGTCCATTCTTTATCAATACTCCACCGAGACCCATCTTTGACGCATCACTGTGCACCATAAAAGATTCACCCGAATTAGGCAAAATCAACTCTGGAGCGGTCGCTAACCTCCTCTTTAATTCCACACAACTCTCTTCACCAGCTCCATCCCACACAAAAGCTTGACCCTTTCGAGTCAACTGAGTCAAAGGTAATGCCAACTTAGAAAAACTCCCATAAACTTGCGGCAATAACCCGCCAATCCCAGAAACTTCGTATCTCAGTAGCACACCTCGACGGCTCCCACTGCCACACCACATAAATCTTAGAAGGATCAACAACAATTCCACCACTTGCAATCACATGGCCGAGAAACTCATTTCCTTCAACCAGAACTCACACTTCGACATCTTCACCTACAACTTCTTCTCTTTTAACACCTGCAACACAGTCCTCAAATGCTCAGCATGCTCTTCTTCAAATTTAGAGTCTATCAGAAGATCATCAATAAAACCCACTACAAACTTATCCAAATACTCAAGAAAATTCCAATTCATATACTCCATGAATACCAGGTGCATTAGACGCACCAAACGACATCACAGTATACTCATAGTCACCATACGTCGTCCTGAAAGCCGTCTTCAGAATATCATCAGACTTAACATGAATCTGATGATAACCAGACCTCAAATCAATCTTGGTAAACACACAGACATCTACTAACTGATCCATCAATTCCTCAATCCTCAGAAGTAGACACTTATTCTAGACCGTCACTCTATGCACATGTTTATAATCCGCACACAGTCTCATAATACCATCTTTCTTCTTCACCGACATCACAGGGGCACCTCACAAGTAAGCACTCGGTCGAACAACTTCCTCTCAAAAACTCTTCCAGCTATTCCTTCAATTCACTTATTCAGAAACATACATTCTGTATGCAAACACCGACATCGAGCTTGCATCGAGTACCAGGTCGATAGCAAGTTACACTCCACACTACATCGTTAAATCACTGATATCTCATGGGAACACCTCCAAATAGTCACACACCACCACATCCCTTATGCCTTTCAATAATCCAACATTATAACACATTTGCACCATCTTTCACAGACTCTCCCACTTGCTTCACAGAACAAACAACTTTTCACCTTCATCGAAATTAGATTCAGGTGATCGTTAGGAATTACACACCATCAGCATATCACTAGCCATCACCCTGTTCTATATCCTTCAAAAGCAGACATCAACAATGCCTGATTGTTTTCCTCAAGATATTTCCAACTTGACCGACAGGCAAGAAACTCTAATTCTTCTCATCTTCAAGTCCACTAGTCTGCATCGACTCATCAGAATAATCCGTAAGCACTCGGCTTAACCCCAACAATTCACTGTGCACACTACTCAAGTTCGCAAGACACGTCTATCCCATCCAACATCATCCCATCTATTATCAAAAAGAGATTAAGGGTGATCAGTTCCTCAATTTGTCAATAACAGCCGATATCATGAGGCGGTACAAACTATCTTTACCAACTATCGCAGCGTCCAACACCACCCTTAGCCAATGCTCCATACTCAAAACACCTTGGAGAAGCACCATCTTCTCCCCCACTTGTTTCATTCCCAACCTGCAAAAAGGAAAACAAAACAAGCATCGACAGTGTTTTTACGCACATGTCGCACACTAGGGAAATAAACAAAATTAGACAACCTGGTCGGACGGACCGACCTGCTTTGATACCACTAATGTAACACCCTTATCTACCCCCAAATAATATTGCAGCAGAAACAACTCAAATATCATAGTAAAGCCCAAAAATCACCTCAAAGGGTGCACATTTCTAATTTAAATCAAAATAATACACTTGCCCTGTAAAACAAAGGGTTTTCCTCAAAATACATAAAAAAGTCTTCACATGGCAGCGGAACTCAAAATTCTCAATTAAAAGGTTTTCAACAAACATCAAAATAAAACCATATCATCAAATGACAACAAAAATAAGGAAACCACATAGTTCGACTCAAGAAACCCCAACCCGGTGTTACACTATTAGAGCAAGACCCTCTACATCGACCGAAAGTAAAACACAACTCCAAAAGTCCTCGAAGGCATCCTTAGCTAAACCTGATCACCTACACGTTACCCACGTGGAGGCAACATTCAAAAAGGCAGGGTGAGTAATCATAATTCATTATAATCAATATAAAAACTGGATATGCAAAATGGTGTCATCATCATATACAACATCATCAGGGTCATCATAAAGGAAAACATCAGGAATCATTATAGCACTAAATCACGTCAATACAACATAAATGCAATGCACAACAAGACTCATACATGTGGTACCAATCGTCACAAAGGATGGACACTAGGCCATCAACCCTCCACAAGGGAGCACGTCATAAACACCTCAATCCACACAATGGGATTGAAGCCACCACTGGATTGAAGTCCTAACATCGTCACTGGACCGAAGTCCTAACATCATCGATAGACCGAAGTCTAAATGCTATGAATGCATGATGCACAATGTCATAATCATCATCATCAACAAAAGTCATCACGTGCATCATCATTCATCAAACTCACATATTCGTCATATCATCAAATACGTCATCAAAACATCATTAATCATCATCTTATAATCATCAATATAGCTCAGGGCAATTCACATCAAATAGTCATGCATAATTACTTCTTAATCATTCACCTAACCCATAGTCAGCCACATCATCATTTAACCATCAATTTACATCATAGTAATTCATATTATCAATTAATCATCAAACATCATATATAAACAGCATCATAATCATCAATATACATCATGGTAATTCATGTCATTAATTAATCATTAATCATCAAGCATCATGATATTATCATCTCATATTAACCAATAACATCATGGTAAATTATCCCAAACATCACAACATCAAAACATCAAAACAACACAGCAACATAGACAATATTTCGCGACAGCAGCCGTTTACTCCAGGGTTCGCTAGGCGAACCCATTCGCTAGGACCTTCACTTAGCGAAGCTAACAGCGAGTCCCACTATTCCTGCTCAAAACACCAGAAACATCATCTATCATACTCGCCCCCACATTCGCCCAGCGAAGCCATTCGCTGGGGAGTTCGCTGGGCGAGACTTCTAGCGAATCTCTAAAGGCTCTCCAGAATCACCTCTGCACTCACACTTCTGTTATCGCGCATTCGCTGCGCTGTTCGCTTAGCGAACATTGGCGAACATTCGACTAGCGAAGCAACGGTTCGCCTAGCGAACCTCCAAGGTACCTGCGATTACAACCTCAATTGACCCCAAAACATCCCTATAACAGTTCTAATACATCACAGAAACCAAAGGCACAAAACCTACATCTATTAGGTCGATTCATGACACTACGGGAACCTTATTTTCCCTAAACCTTCACAAACTCTCAAGCTTCCCATAAACTCCTTAAATCTCTTTCGCCACAAAGCCGACACAACATCAACAGGGAAATCAGCCCCAAGGTTTATTTTACCGGTTCAATTCAACATTATTAATCGATTCACAAAAATGCCCTTAAAATCATCAGTTTACCTCAAAACCCATAAACCCTCATAAACCCCAAAATCAGCCTTAAACACATCGAATTCCCTGTATTGAAAACAATGAAAGGTAATACTCCCCATACCTTAGATTTTTCGATTCAAAGCTTTCTCTCTCTTGAGCCTTTGAAAACCTTCACGAAAAACCTCGCCTTTCCCTTTTTCCTCAGAGCTCTCCTTCTTTTCACGGTCTCCACAAATGAATCCTAATTCTCCTCAATTCTTCCTTTTTGATTAATTTATCTCTTGGGCCTCAAAATTGGGCTTTCTCCATAATACCTTCACTAATCCTCATCAAAAGTCCGTCTTACCGTTAATTCCTTTGATATTATTTAAAATAAATAATAATACATTATATCTCATAATATATACTATTATTTAATTAAATAACCAAAACTTCACAAAATCACCGACATCCACCCGAATCACCAAAATTCACCAAAAATCACGAATATATTATTTAAATAAATTAAATAAATATTCTTACGAAATTTGGGGTGTTACACATGAAGTTTCAGAGACGTATAGATAAATGTGGTTTGCTTGACGTGGATTTCATTGGCTCAAAATTTACTTGGAGAGGGCTAATTTACAATGGGGGACAGCGCATCTATGAGAGACTCGACAGAGTTATGTACAACGATACTTGGAGATTAAAGTTTGCGGATGGAGTTGTGAAAGTGCTTCCTCGTCTGGATTGTAGACGGAATACCAAGCAGTGTTTTCACTTTGAGAGTGCGTGGTTAGCTGAAGAATCGTATCACCAAATGCTCGAGAGCTCTTGGAACAATAACAACCACGTCCTCCAAAACCTTGAGCTAGTGAGGGTAGGTGCCAAAAACTGGAAGCTTAGTAATTTCAATATGATCAATAGACAGAAAGCTATCTTAACTCGTCGTATTGGAGGAATCTAACGGAAGATCCAGGAGAGATGAGAAAAAGCTGCAAGCGGAGATGTTTGGGATTCTTAAAAAAGAAGAATTGTTATGGTTTCAACGGTCAAGGGCCAAATGGTTGATTGATGGCAATCGGAATTACCATCTGAAAACTGTGCAACGACGGCATCGGAATCATATAGCCATGATTAAGAATGAAGCTGGAAATTGGGTGGAGGATGAGAGCCAAGTCAGGCAACTGTTTTCGGATCACTATAGGAAATTATTTGCACTCAATGATACAAGACTGAATTGGAAGCAAACGTAATATTCCTTTCCTGTTATAGGGCCGAATTTAATGGCAGACTTATGCAAGCAGCTGACTAATGAGGAGATTAAACAAGCCTTGTTCTGCATTAGTCCTTGGAAGGCTCCAGGACTAAATGGCTTTCATGCGGGCTTCTATCAACGTGACTGGCATATAGTAGGAACGAATGTGTATGAATTCATCATGAAGGTTTGGAAGAATCCTAGTGAAGTCTCATCCATTAATCAAACAGACATGTGCCTTATTTCGAAAGTGAAACATCCAAACTCAATTAACCATTACCGACCTATTTCTCTTTGCAACGTTTTTAACAAGAACGTGAGCAAAATTGTGGTTGGAAGACTCAAGCAGTGCATGCCAAAGATTGTGTCTCCTTTCCAATCGGGGTTCATCCCCGGACGGAGTATCCATGAAAATATTATAGTGGCTCAGGAAGCTATTCACAATATGAACAAAATGAAGGGGAGGAAAGGAAAATTTGCTATCAAAGTTGATCTTTTTAAAGTCCATGACAAATTGAGTTGGGGATTTGTTTGGAGAATTTTAGAAGAAATCAAATTACCAAGCCATTTGATTAATATTATTATGCATGGTGTTACTAGTGTGGAATCCAATATTAAATGGAATGGTGTAGCTTTAGAGTACTTTCGGCCATGTAGAGGCATCCGTCAGGGTGATCCGATATCGCCATATCTCTTTGTTCTCTGCATTGACAAATTGTCACATATGATAATGCATGTTATCGACAACAAGGATTGGAAGGCGATTAAAATTGGCAAATCAGGCCCATGTATCTCTCATCTTATGTTTGCAGATGACCTCCTCCTCTTTGGAGAGGCATCTATTAAATAAATGGAGTGTGTTAAACGCATTTTAGATGAGTTCTGCAACATGTCCGGGGAGCAAGCCAGTATAGAAAATACGCGCATCTTGTTTTCCAAAAATGTGGTAAAAGCGAAATGGGAGGAATTGGTGAAAGTATCCGGCTTTATGGAAACAACTTCTATGGGAAAGTAGCTTGGTGTACCTCTCACAGGAAAAGCTCCAAGAAAGAAAGACTTTCAATATCTAATTGATTAAGTGCAAACCAAATTAGCAGCTTGGAAAGGTAGTCAACTTGCTTTTGCGGGTCAAATTACTTTGACTAAAAGTGTTTTAGAGGCGCTTCCCATATATCCAATGATGACAGCGGCTATTCCCAGATAGTGCATTAACGACATAAACAAAATACAAAGACGTTTTATATGGGGGGATACTGAGTTTAAAAAATGGTATCATGTTGTCAGCTGGCATAAGATTACGAAACTGAAGCATGAAGGGGTCTTGGACTTCGAGATCTCAGAATTATGAACGATGCTTGTTTGGCAAAACTGAACTAGAAGTTACACCATGGTGATAATGAGCTTTGGAAGAAAGTTGTGTGGGGGAAGTATGAGAGAGGAGGTGATCACGACATCATGACGGCGAAAGCTAGTGACTCGAGTTTTTGGAAGCAAATGGTTAAGAGCTGGCCTTCAGTAACCGAGCATTGCATATGGCATGTTGGCAATGGAATGCATATTAGTGCTTGGAAGGATGCTTGGTTAGCAAAAGACCTGAAGATAGCTGAGTTAAATGTTGACATTCTGGATAACCTTCGAGAGGCGCGTGTCTGTGATCTAGTGCTGGATGGAAACTGTAATTTTGAAGCGCTTAAATCGTGGCTGCCTGAAGAGATGAGATGGAGAATAACAAGTCTTGTTCCTCCTACTATTAATGTTAGACCTGATGAAATCGTGGGAATTGGTGAACACGATAATGGATTTTCGATCAAGGAAATGTACACGTTGCTAGATGATGAGGCAATGCAACAGAATGTGGAAGAGTTCGATAGTGTTTGGAAGATCCATGCACCACAACGAATGAGGACATTTATTTGGCTTGTAATGCACAACGACCTTCTCACAACTGTTAAGAAAGTGAGATTTGGTGCGGGCAGTGCAATGTGCAACCTCTGTGGAGATGTGGAGGAAGACATCATTCATATTCTGCGAGATTGCCCGCGTGCGATGGCGGTATGGCTGGCGGAGGTTAATACTAACATAAGAGCTTCTTTTTTTGCAGGTGACCTTAAGGCTTGGATTCACAACAACTTGAATAATAACTTGGGCTGGCAACACTCAAATAATTGGAGAGAATTTTGGGCTCAAGCATGTTACAACCTTTGGTTGTGACATAACAAAGAAGATCACGATGACAATTTTTCAAGACCAAGGGACGTGGTGCAACAAATCAAGATGAATATGCATGACTATAGATTGGCAAAAATGGACTCGAGTACCAATAGAAACCATCATAAAGAGGTGGAATTTATTAAGTGGGAAGCACCGCAATTGGTAGAGTAAAGCTCAACACGGATGACGCAAGGGACAAATGTGGGAATGCTAGTTGTGGAGGTGTTATCCGAGGAAGTGATAGTGAATGGCTCCATGGTTTCTCTAAACATATTGGAATTTGTGATTATTATACCGCTGAGCTTTGGGGTGTGTATGAAGGCTTGAAGATCACTATTGAAATGGGGTTCACGCATATTGATGTTAATTTGGATGCGCGACAAGTAGTGCAAGATATTGTGACAAACAACCCGAGTAAGATTTGGGGAAGGAAGTTTATATCCAAGATTAGACACTATATGGAGACCTTCAAGGATATTACAATCTCGCATAGCTTTAGACAAGCGAATGAATGTGCTAATGTGCTTGCTAGAAATGGTCTTGCAATTTCGCAAGAGCGGTGTCTTTTCCGTTGTTGCCCCTCTTTCGTGGCTCCTCATTTAGATAAGGATTTAGCGAGTATAACTACCCCTAGGCTTGTGTTTGTGTAGTCTCTTTTCCTTGGGCTTCGGCCCTCCTTTTCTTAAAAAAAAAGAATTAAGTAATATTTAGATTCAATTTATTTTAATAGTTGATTCTTTTCTATTTGTGTCTCGGCCGACAAAAATATCGAGTCGCCATCATATTTTTTAAGGAAAATAAATGATAAACCTAAAATCCTTAATCCCAAGGACAGAGATTCCTACGGTTCGGGAGTCGGTTAAGTGAGGAGAAGGTGTTAGGCACCCCTCACCTCCATTGTACTCAATGGGATCCTCCTTAGATTTTAGGGTACGCTTGTTTGTTTGTCTAAATGATTTATTTACAAAAGAAACCTAAGTTTTTTATTAATTATACTCGCTAGGGTTTACAACCCTATGCCTACGTACCTTCAATTTTGAAGGATCAGAGTAACCGTAGTTCACCTCCCCTATTCCTACCCCCTAATCCTAATCCTAAACGCAATCCACTATTTATACTCTTGGATAAAGAGTTCTATCCCTTGATCTATTATTTATACTCCTAGATAAGAAGTTTTATCCCTTAATCTATTATTTATACTCCTAGATAAGGAGTTTTATCCCTTATCCATTATTTATCCTCTCGGATGGAGAGTTCTATCACTTATCCATTATTTATACTCTCGGATGGAGAGTTCTATCCCTTATCCATTATTATACTCTCAGATGGAGAGTTCTATCCCTAATCCATTTATTTATACTCTCGGATATCAAGAGTTCTATCCCTAATCCATTTATTTATACTCTCGGATATCAAGAGTTCTATCCCTAATCCATTTATTTATACTCTCGGATATCAAGAGTTCTATCCCTAATCCATTTATTTATACTCTCGGATATCAAGAGTTTTATCCCTAATCCATTTATTTATACTCTCGGATATCAAGAGTTCTATCCCTAATCTATTTATTTATACTCTCGGATATCAAAAGTTCTATCCCTAATCCATTTATTTATACTCTCGGATATCAAGAGTTTTATCCCTAATCCATTTATTTATACTCTCGGATATCAAGAATTATATCCCCAATCCATTTATTTATACTCTCGGATATCAAGAGTTCTATCCCTAATCCATTTATTTATACTCTCGGATATCAAGAGTTCTATCCCTAATCCATTTATTTATACTCTCGGATATCAAGAGTTTTATCCCTTATCTCATCCTTTATTTAGGCTCTCGGACCAAGAGCATTATCCCAAATTTAAATCCCTAGAAAAATCCCATTATGTCCCTTATTTAAGGAAGAACAAAAATCCTTGAATTCCATAAAATTCAACAAGACCCCAAAATACCCTCTATGCTAAAATATAGCAAAAACAATTTCCCCAAGTTATCCCAAAAAATGATTCTTAAAACCAATATGAACCCTCAATTAAACTAAAATTATTTTTCGCCCCCAAAACCCAAATTTCCAAATAAAACCACATAAATTCCCATTTCCTTCAAAAAACCCAAATATATCGAATATGTGAAATATGAATTTCAATCCAACCCCAAAAATTCCTTAATAAATGTCTCCAAGTTAAATCCCCATTTAAAAAGTAAATTGTTTTCAATACATCAACCTTGCTAACAACCTAATTAACCAATTAAGTTAAAAAAACCCTAAAAACCTAACTAAACAATTAAATTAAGTGATTAATTTAATTGATAAAAAATCTAATAAAACCCTAATTAACCAATTAAATTAAGTAATTAATTTAATGGATAAAAAAACTAATAAAACCCCAATTAACCAATTAAATTAAGTAATTAATTTAATTGATAAAAAAAATCTAATAAAACCCTATAATTTATAAATCCTAATTAGTATTAAATTAAGTTATTGAGAGAAATCCTAAATAATAATAAAATTAACCCAATTATATAATTAACTTAAGTTATTAAGTTAATTAGTTAAAAAACCCTAAACCCTAATTAAAAATTATCCTAATTAAATAATTAAATTAAGTCATTAATTTAATTAATTAAAAACCCAAAACCCTATTCCTTAAAAATCCTAAATAACTATTAAAATCCTAATTAACAATTAAATTATGTTGAATAATTTAATCATCTACATTCAAATCCAGAGGGGGTGTATTTTGAACCAAACCCGTAAATGGGCTAAACGAATGGGGGGTTCCAATAGCATTGGGGCGCAAGGCCCAAAAGCTGAAACCCAATTCAGCAAGCAAGTCCACGGTGTTAGGAGTCTGACTGTTGCCTCTCTTTGCACTGTACGATCCAAATCCTATGGCTCTAAGCACTCCTAACGTCATCCATCGATCTCACTGACTGGTCCAAGTATGCGAAATGGACGATTATGATGTGCGGTCAACACAGGCCTACCCTGGGGATGCGCGTGTGTGAACGTTAGCTGACCGTCGCAGTCAGCTTATCCAAGGGCGAGGGAGACGCCACTTGGCACCCATCCATGGCAACAAAAGGAGGGTACATAACCTTGGCCCCTCTCAGACCCCCCTCATTTCTTACTTCTCTTTCTCTCTCTACTCCTCAAACTCTCTCGCCTCTCTCTAATCCTCTCCCTCCGGTGGGCCTCCAGCCACCGTATACCACCCTACCAACCACCACAAAACCCAGGATTCCGGTTGATATTCAACCGAAAACTTCACTAACCAAGAACCCTAACCTAAACCTAAGAACCCTAACCCCACCCCAAACCCAGATTTACCCAGTTCTTCAGGGTTCGCGAGGAACCCTAAGAGCCCTAGCCCAAACCCAGCAAACCCTCAAGAACCCTAACCTGCAAAGAAGAACCCTAACCCTAGGTGATGAACCCTAACCCTATTAATTTCCAGAAATCCAGAAAACCCTTAAACGCGCAACAACAACTACCTAATGATCAAAGCTAAGTAATTATGTTTTCCTTTACTGTCGTGATTCTGGTCGTACTATATCCTTTGATCTCTGTTTGCACTTCTAATACCCTTTCCCCCTTTTTTTGCAGGTGAATGATCCAAGAGCTCTGCAGCCGTTCTGTTCGTCCCCCCTCCCTTTTTGTTCATTAGTTTTAGTTTATATAGTATAGAAATTAGGTCCAAGAAATTAATTAGGTTAGATTCTGACTTAGGAAGTTTTGGGTTTGATTTGATTTCAGTTTTAGGATTAGGGTTTGATTCCTTGTAATCTTTTAGATCTGATTGTATTTTTTAGTTTTTTTGATTTGTACGAATGAATTGTGAATTAATGAAATTAATGTTAATTAATTCTTCCTTTTTTTCCAAAGCTTCAAATCTGATTCTGTTCATTGCCTGATTCTTTGCGCGTGAAATTAGGGTTTGAGAAACGGAGAGGAAGATGACCCACTTTAGGTCAACGATTTGACCATTGATGAATTCCAAAAATAATAATCATAAATATCATTATAAAACAAAACCGTACTAAACCAACCCTTAATGACACGACTAAAGATCATTCCCTGCTAATAACCTAATAATCCAATTGATATAATACAAACTTAATATCTTAAATAATAACCTTAAATAATTCTATGCATTACTAGTACAATATTCTTAATATAATAATCCTCTAAAGTTTTAGGTTAACTAATTTGGACTCTTTAAAAAACTAAAGACCTTTGACCCAATAATAACTTAAATTTAATAACTAAAATAAAATAATATTAATAGATTAAATACTAAATAATAATCCTTAATAACAAAGTCCTTAATACCTTTAATCAACCCCACATAAAATTTCTAAGACAATGATTTGAAGTTTGGACCTAATAAAAACAACAAATCATATCCCTTAGTACTCAAATAAGTGAAAGAGAAATTCTAAACGTACCCTCATCCTTAGTTAATCTAAAATGGGCCTAGAAGTACTATTAGTCTCAGAAGCCCAATGACACCCTCTGATAGCATATGAATCCAAAAATAGTAATAAACTCCAGGTCAAAATTTAGGGTACTACAATTTGGTTCTATTCTTATATTTAGATTCATCTCTAATTTTCAAAATATCAAAAGAGATAATAAATATAATTTGCTTTGGATCCCCATTATACAATTAATTGTCAGCTAGTATAAATCTTTTTCTCAGCGCATAAAATGAAGGACCTCTCTCCACTAATAACAAAAAAAAAACACGTTAACGCAGTTGGTATCAAATAATCTTCTCTCCCAACCCCCAAGGGTTGGCCTAGTGGTGGAGGCTTAGGTCTTGAGAGTATGCTCCTCTCAAGGTCTCAGGTTCGAATCCTACTAGGTGCAATCAATCCTTGTGTGGGTCAGTCCATACGGAGCTTTGCTCTGGCTTTAAACGGGGCCCCCACTAGTGGACGGTGGGATTGGTCCCTCTTGGATTAGTCGACTACAAGGCCGGATACCAAGATTTTCAAAAAAAAAAATCTTCTCTCCCATACCATAATTTTTTTTAATATAACACATTTTTTCAAGAAAAATTCCAAAAAAAAACTAACATTTTAGTTAATTTACCAAAATGGCTAGGTTTGGAAACCCTCTATAAGGGTGGCGCCATATGGGATGACGCCTCAGTTAGAGGCCACATGCCAAACCATATGGCGCCTCAGGCAAATGAGGCATGCCCTAAATTTTTTCCAAAATTCCCTAAGGAGTCGCCATCTGGGATGACGCCTCATGTGTTCTTATTTTTATTTTATTTTTTATTTATTTTGGAAATTGAAAAAAAACAGTTTTTTTTTAATTCTTCTTTTTAATGTTTTGTTTAATTTGTAAAGAGGCATGCTAACGAACAGTGGAAGAAGAGTGTAGGCATGCAGAGTGTAGGCATGCAAAGATGTGTGGTTTTGTCAAGGCTAGTCTACCCATGCAGAGTTGTGTGGTCTTGTCAAGGCTAGTGTAGCCATGCAGAGTTGTGTGGTCTTGTAAAGGCTAATGTAGCCATGCAGAGCAGCACATGATTCTTGGCAAGACTATTCTGAAGCAATTAGACTACAAAGACACGTAACTTGTATCATCTATACTCCTATTAATACACATCAAATATACATCTTATCATCACATACTTGCAAACCATTTCTATTTAGTTGGTCAAATTGTATACAAAAACCCTATCTTTTTTTAGGGGCATGAGCAATGCAAATTTTTTCAGATGAAGATACGGAACGATGATGATGTGCGTAATATGTTTCTCAGCCATGAGCATTCTGGGTTCAATGACATTGAGTTATATATTACGTTACAACATCAACCATTGTCTCAACAACTAGAAGTTTTACAGATTTTTAACGATTCCGACAATGAACAAGCTGAGTTGGACGTCATTGACGAGGAAGAAGAAGAAGCGGAGGACATTGTCGATGAAATGATAAACAACGAAGAGGCAGACCAATTGCCAGAGAGTCATGTTTATTGCCCACCTTAACACATGACAACACTCAGCTTAGGTGAGGACGAACCATCAATGGATATTTTTTACGACCCATACAGACAGACGGGGCGAGTATTAAAAGTTGGAGATAATTTTTGTACGAAATAAGATTGTGTCTGAGCATTAAAACAATACCACATGAACTTATATGCAGATTATAGAGTCGATCGAACAAATCCGACTCTATACAAGATCTACTGCCGCAATGAGGTGTGCCCCTTTAGATTAACGACATCTTTCTGGAAGCGAAGCGATTCCTAGAAGATAGGGTCAATGGGTCCGGAGCACACTTGCAGACTCACCAATCCAAGTCAGGATCATCGCAAGCTCGGCTCTCAGTTGATCTGCAACGAAATTCTATCAGTCATCAGCGACAACCCTTCTGTAAAAGTGAGTACAATAATAGCTCATATGGTTCAAAGATACAACTACACTCCCTCGTACAGGAAAACGTGGATTTCTAGGATGAAGGCAGTTGAAAGGATTTTTGGAAATTGGGAGGACTCTTACAAAGAACTCCCAAGATACCTCGTGGCCCTAAAACACTATGCTCTAGGGACTGTTGTCATGTTGGAGACGTTGCCGGCATATACGCCAGACGGGAATTGTGTAAGTGGAAATGACATTTTCCACAGACTCTTCTGGGCGTTTGAACTATGCATCAAAGGATTTACGTATTGTAAACCTATAATTCAAATTGATCAAACATGGTTGTACGACAAATATAATGACACGCTACTGATGGCCGTGGCACAGGATGGCAACAACAACATTTTCCTTACCGCCTTCGCTCTAGTTGAAGGGGAGACTGCTAGAGGTTGGAGTTTTTTCCTAAAAAATCTCCGATAATATGTTGCTCCCTAACCTGAATTATGTTTGATCTCCAATAGACATCCCTCAATCGAGAGTGCTTACAACAATCCTGATAACGGTTGGCAGGATCCTCCCTCAAGCCATGTGTATTGCATTAGACACATCGGGCAAAATGTCATGCGGCCGTTCAAAGACAAAGGGCTAAAGCAGATGGTTACTAACGCGGGTTATGCACTAACAGAGCCTACCTTCAGATACTACCAGGACGAGATCAGACAAATAAACCCAGATGCATTGAGTTGGATTGATAACATTCAACGAGAGAAGTGGACAAAGGCGTACGACAATGGGCAGCGATGGGGCCATATGACAACAAACCTCGTTGAATCTATGAACTCTGTATTCAAAGGCATTCAAAACCTGCCGATAACCGCTCTTGTGAGGTCAACTTATTTTAGGCTCGCTGTACTCTTTGATACTAGACGTACTAAGTGGGGTTTGGTCATACAATCTGGGCAGCTGTTTAGTGACAATTCAATGACATTCATGAAGGAAGAGGCTGCAAAGGCCAACACACACGTCGTCACGGTCTTCGACTGTATTACAGTTCACTTTAGTATTGCAGAGTCTATTGATCACAACGAAGGAAGGCCTAGGGGATGTTATCGAGTGGAACTGGATAGGAGTTGGTGTGACTGTGGAAAGTTTCAGGCATTTCGTATGCCTTGCTCCCATGTTATAGCAGCCTGTTCCAAGGTCCAACTGGACCCAACCAACTATCTCTCTGTTCTTCACCAAGTCACTACTCTATACAATGTCTACCGTACTAGCTTTCAAGTGGTCGCAAAGGAGGACTACTGGCCTCCATACGAAGGCAAAATTGTGTGGCATAACGACTTGATGCGAAGAAATAAAAAGGCTTAACCTATCAGCAGCCGGATTCAAACGGAGATGGATACAACCGACAAAATGGTAAGGTTATGTGGTTTGTGCCGCCAGCCAGGCCACAATCGTACCAAGTGTCCAAATGTGTCGGGCTCTAGCATGGCATCATAGTTACAACTGTAAACTTGTCTATTTATAACAACAAATTTTATTTCATTGATGACATACTTAACTCAATACAACGACATAACATAACATAACTTAATAGCTAAACATCAAAAAATAACCATCTACGGAACCTAATACCAAATCAGAAAATAACAATAACAAACCCAAACGAAACAACTCATAGAATTAGCTTATCTAGGCAATTACAACCATCAACTTAATTTCCTGTTCTAACATCATCATCGTGAGGACGCCAACATCATTTTCCACTTTCCTCCAAGTCCGGGTGACTCCGTCTGGACCAGACTTCTCAACCAGCCTCTCAATCTTTCTGATCTTTTCACCTGCCTGAAATTATTCTGCTAGCCAGCGACGAAGTTCCCTGTGCAAATGCTCTAACGTCTGGGTGTTCTAGAGTAACATCTTCATCAGAGGCTTGACAACTGAGTATATAACTAGGGCATCGGAGGATGAAAACATGGTGTTGAGTAGGGGAGAGTTTGAGATATTGGTGAGGGAAGGGAGGAAATTAGGGTTTTGGTGACAAGTGTTGTGCAATAACAACTGAGGGTGAACCCTTATTTATAGGCACATGATACCCTATTAAATAATATAATTAATTATATATTAAATTCACAAAATTTAAATTATTTAAAAAAATGTTTTTTTTATTTCCAATTAATAATAAATATTAAAAAAAACCTAATTACACTGAGGCGCAATCCCAGATGGCGACTCCCTAGTGTAAATTAGGGCATGCCTCATTTGTCTGAGGCGCCATATGATCTGACATGTGACTTCTAACTGAGGCGTCATCCTAGATAGCGCCACCTTTATAGAGGGTTTTCAAACCCAACCATGTTGATAAATTAACTGAAATGTTAGTTTTTTTGAAATTTTTCTTGAAAAAATAAGTTATATTAAATAAAATTTTCCCATACCAAAATCTTCAACGCACCCACTATCAGTATATGGGTCCCCTCACTCTCAGTATCATCACCCATTCACGATATTCTTCACCCACCTTAGAAAAAGACAAAAAAATTGTTTTAAGAGAGGTCTCTCACTCTCCACTACCTCACTCACTCACTCTACACTACCTCACTCTCACATTCTATACTCTCTCCTCTCGATATCATTCTCCTAAAAACACAAAAGGTGTGTTTTGTTTAGCTTTTGAAATCACAAACTCACGTCATATAGCATTTCCATCGTGCAAAACTAGAAGCTACAAAAGGTAGCTTCTATGCCACCGGGATTTTCTGCCGTGCTTTTTCAATTTCTGCCGCTAAACGAAACATGCACAAAGTGTTAAGCTTATCACACTCACCTTTGTATTAGTGATCTAATCTAGCTCATTAGTGAACTAATTTCAATTTTAGTGTGATACTTTACTTTCCCGCCATTTCCTTTTTCAAACATTTTGTATATATAGCCTCACTCTCTCTCATTGTAATCTGAGATGATTGAATCAATACATGAATACAACTCCATCTCTATCTTCTTCATCCTTATCTTTCTTGTTCTTGATTTCTAATTCACACTTAGTTTGATAACTTTGATATGCTATCATTCACATTTTTTATCCAACTTCCGTTGTTCCATCTGTAATTCATTTCTTTCTCATCAGCAACCATCGCGCCGCCACGCCCTCCACCACCTGACCCACTCTTAGATCCTACTTCGCCATATTATGTGCATCCCAGTGACGGTCCCGACTCCATCACCGTTTCTCCGAAGATCACCGGATCCAACTATCATTCTTGGGCGCGATCAATGAAGAGGGCCCTTGGTGGTAAGCTCAAACTTGAATTCATCGATGGGAGTCTTCCTCCACCACCTGATTCTTTCGATCCTACGTTTCGAGCGTGGAATCGCTGCAACATGTTAGTGCATTCTTGGATTATGAACTCTATTTCAGAATCAATTGCACAGTCTATAGTTTTCATGGAAAATGCTGTAGATGTGTGGAACGATCTTAAAGAACGCTTTTCACAAGGTGATCTCATTCGTATCTCTGAGATGCAGCAAGAAATCTACAATCTCAAGCAAGAAACCAAATCGGTAACTGAATTCTTTTCCACTCTGAAAATTCTTTGGGAAGAACTTGAGCTATATTTGCCTTTACCTATGTGCACTTGTCGTATTCAATGTGCTTGCGAAGCTATGCATAGTGCTAGGTCAAACCACAAATTACTCTACATCATTAGGTTTTTAACTAGATTAAATAACCAATTTGCCGTTGTCAAATCATAAATCTTGTTAATGGATCCTTTGCCTCCACTCAATAAGATATTTTCTATGGTGATTCAACATGAAAGGCAAAATCAGTTACCTATAGTTGTTGATGAATCTCAAGCATTGATAAATGCAGTTGATTCTAAAAGATCTCACTCTAAGTCCAATTCAGCAAAAACTGGTAACCGTGTTTGTACTTTCTGCAACAAAACAAACCATACGGTTGAAAATTGTTTCAAGAAGCATGGAGTTCCCCCCATATGCAGAAACAGTTTCCTACTTTAGCAAACAATGCTATTTCAGAAGGAGGAGATCTTGGCTCTACATCCAATTCAAATCCCAATTCTCTTGACATGAAGAATGGTAGTTCATCTATAACACAAGACCAATTCAATACTTTAATGGAGCTGATTCAAAAGTCACATCTTGGATCCAAAGGTACAGGACAAGCTTCTTCTAATCAGGTGACTGTTAACAATTCGCTAGCAGGTAATACACAAATCTCCCTTTCTTCATCTAATTGTAATCCTTGGATCATTGATTCTGGCGCTAGTGATCATATATGTAGTTCTACTCATTGGTTTCAATCGTTCATTTCTATTTCACCCATTCATGTTAATTTACCTAATGGCCAAATACTCATTGCAAGACATTCTGGCACTATTCAATTTTCACCTACTTTTTCTCTATCCAATGTGTTGTTCATACCTGAATTTTCTTTAAATTTACTATCTGTTTCAAAGCTGTGTGAGTCATCTAATTGTAATGTCCTTTTCTCTGGCTCACATTGTTTTATTCAGGATAAAGTTTCATTAAAGATGACTGGTTTGGCTGAGAGAAGAAATGGATTGTACTACTTAATCTTAGAAGATAAGACCATGCACAATTTGTCAAATAAAGTCTCAGCAACCAATGTCTCTATACCTGACACAGATGATGCGTGTTTTTTCGCAAGTGTACGAACGCGTCAGAGTAATATAAAAGATTATCGTATCCACAGAGACCAAGTGTCAATCTATCGCTATCTATTGTTAAGGTGTGTATCTAAGGTGATTGAAAATAGTAGTTTTGAAGAGTGCACGGTAGTAAATAAAGTAATTAAAATTAATTGATAAAGACAGGTTCGAATGCAATTCACACAACCAATTGATAATCCAAGTACTTGCTAATAGAACTACTTACGGGCAATGTTTTCTACTTTGAAAAGAACTAATTTGACAGGAACTGTCGCTTTCGCGTATTCAGAACCGAGTTGTACCCCCTAATCAAACCCTCTTATTGTCACGGATAAAAAGGCGCGCATTGCGTTAGAGTAGTAAACCTATTTTTAAGAAATATAGTATCTTGACCAAGTTGAAAAGTATTTTAACCTGGATTTTCTAAAAAAAAGAGGTCCTTACGAACCAGACTTTAAACTTCTTAACGCGTCCGAAAATGGTTTTAAAATCTCTTTTCTTTTTAAATTAAAAACTCCTAATAAACTAAACAAAGCGCTTTCGCTGTTTTCGAAATAGTTTAAAAACAATTAAGTTTAGATAGGCGTTGGACGGCTTTCGATCTTACCCAACGGAATTTAAGAACAGGAAAACTTATATTGAAAGTTAAAATAGCCCTTAAGTGTTTCCACTAACAATTGTACAGATTATCGGTTCGGTTATGATCTTCACATTCTAACCTTTATAAAATTAGCCAGACATGGTAAAGTAAAAGTTCATTTTTAGATTTTTCATAAAAAAGTATTTAAGTGCGAGTGCGGAAAGTAAATGAAAGTAGTGCGAGTGCGGAAAATAAATGAAAGTAGTGCGAGTGCGGAAAGTAAATGAAAGTAATGCGAGTGCGGAAAGTAAATGAAATTAAAAGACAATGCAAGAAATAAAGTTGACAAAAGGTAAAGTAATAAAAACCTGCTCCAATCGGAGTGGTTGAATAAAATGCGAACTGAAAGTAAAATGGCGGCATGATTAACTTCCTTCCAGAGTGCTCCAAGACTCAATCTCACAGGCTCTTACAGACTCGATCTCTCGAATGTAGTAACACCTCGATGTGAAGCGATTACCACTATTACACTGATATATGCTTATGAACAACTAAGCTTGGATGAAAAAAAAAACGAAAATCTAAAGTCCTATTTATAGGCAAGGAAACATGTGGAAAAGACAAGGATGCCCCTAGCATTTGAATTTGGGAGGGAACTCGTTTTGTTCTTGTGGCGCCCGCCACAACACCATGGCGCCCGCCATGAGTGTAAACTTGCTTGGGCAGTTGGAGATCGTGGGGAAAAACAGTTGGGAGGAGTTTGAGACATGGCCACGTCATGGAAGACCCTGTGGCGGCCGCCATAGTGGATGCCATAAGTGTAAAATGCTGATTTTCTCTATTTTAGCTCATTTCGACTTCCTTTTCGCTCCTTTTCTCGCTCGGGGCTCCGATTAGACTAAAAACCTGAAAACAAAGAAAAACATAATAATAACATAATAAAATGACATTAAAAGACTAAGAATGCATGCGAAATCGGAGTCAAAAATACGGTGAAATTCAGTGTCATCAAATTCTCCCACACTTAGACCTTTGCTTGTCCTCAAGCAAAACATTTAAAGCTCAAAGTAAGAAAACTAGTGCTGACACGTGATTCGGGCAAAAAGGGCTTCTAAGTTCAAGTCAGGATGCAGTGACAGGTACTAAGTGAACCAAGGGTATCGTAATGACACTTATCCGCAGAGGCGGACATAAACTTCATTCTTATATTAATCAACCGTACCATCCCACAATAACTAGGCCTACCTCTTCATCTCTTTTTTGGGTCCTTTTCATTCAGGCGCAATCACATTAAGCCCGTTATCCGTACATGTTTCATAGTAGAGTGACCTGTTAGTGATTCTGATCCAAAACATAGGGTTTCTGGCACATAAGACTGTGTAAACCCTTTTATTTAACCCAAATGCAGTTGTGGGGGATCGGATCGTAATCCGCCCTACCGAGTTCAGCGCCAGATACCTCTGAACCAACTAACAATGGGTGAGCTAAAATTATATTTTTTTTTGTGTGGCAACAATTCAACTTTTTGGGTTAAACGACCTTGTGAGGGTCATCTATCCGGAGTTTGCCTTATTCTTTATTTATTTTACTGGATCATTCACTTATGTTCATCGGTCCCCTACGTAGAACATGCTTAGGCCGGAGCTGACTGCTGAAATAAACTACTTAGGACAAATTTGGAAATGATAATTAAGGCCATGGTACATGGGGTTTTGGAATGATTCCTATATTCGTGAAGTCTATGGTGCTAAAACGATACTAATGTTTCAAAAAGTTCACCTAAGTCACCACATCCTAATCCAAACCTGTCTTAAAGCCCAAAAAACGTGTAGAACAACAATGTTTTCTTTTTGCAAAAAATTTTTTGTAGGGCTAAAGAAATGGGGAAAAATGAGGGTGCACTAGGGATACACTGTACTGGTGACTCGTCAGACTCATGCATTTTCTAGAAAAAAGACATGGACAAAAACAAGAAATAAACAACTAACTAAAAATGGAAATAGAAAGCAATAAAATAGAAAGCAATAAAATCCCCTCCCACACTTAAATCGAACATTGTCCCCAATGTTTCGAAATAAGATAAGGAGAGTAACCTGTAAAACTACTGATGCGGACCACTGGTGCCCTCGTCGTCCTGCTGGGAATGCCTGGGACGACGGGATCTGCTACGATGCTGGTCTATCCGGTCCAATCGGGCTGATAAGGCCGCCTGGGCATCTTTGACCTGTCGAAGGTTACCTAGAACGGAACCTTGAGTAGCCTCCATAAGCTCGTAATGCCGGCGGTTGAAGTCTTGCTGACGGGATTGCTCGTTTGCTATCGCAAGCAAGGTTTGAGAAACGAACTCGAAGGATCGATCTGTCCTCCGCCGTGATTCTTCCATGAAGCTCATATTATCCGTCAGTTGTTGCTGAATGGTAGAGAGAAGGTCATCTCGCCTTTCTTCTCTAGCCATAAGGTCACGCCACATCTCCTCAGTGACATAGGATCCAGGGACTGAACCTGCAAAAGGGTTAGAGGAAGAGGGTGCGGTGTGTGGTGGTGAAGGATGATGGGGGGACACATGAGGTATGGGAGACTGATCTCTCCGCTCAAATTCTTCGTCAGTGTCATGTCCCTCCGTATCAGGAATATTAGGAGGAAGTGGACCTAGAACAGGTGGAGCATTTAAATCATAGGTCCAGTTCCTTTCATTACGTACATCGGTACGTCTACTGCAGGGCAAGGCAACAGATGGGATAGCTACACCATGGATCATCAATACAAAACCACCCTCTCTTCTCGCTCGACACAATTTCATATCTTTTAGAAATTTTAGGTTGATTGTGCGAGGAGTTAAGGGCTCTAGTGTGGCTATCTCATTGTTCAGGTTTAGTGCCCGAGCCATAGACGTAATTAGTCCTCCAAAAACAATCGGTCCTGCTTTATTAATAGTAACAGACATGTGAGAAAGTATAAACGGGACCGGATTGATTCTTCTATTTGTGAGACTTCCTTGTAAAAACTAAAGCTCTTTAGCATTAACCTTATTTGGATTATCCCGGCCAAAAATAGTACATGCCAACAGGTATCTAAAAACTCTGATGGCCGGGTTGTGGATGGTCGATGCAAGAATTCCTTCAAAAGAAGTTATTAAATTATTCGACAATCTCTGCCAAAAAGAAAATGCATCGACCGACCATCCGTCATCCAAAGGGGTCTCACAAATAGCACCTTCCCAAAGAGGAATCCCTAACAGACTTGTTAGTTCGTCGGTACTGTACTTATATTCTATTCCAAACATTCTAAATTGGACAGTACCGACTGTGCTAGCAGTGTTAGGGTGGACAGTGTAGATCAAAGAACTTAAAAACTCAATTGTCAGTTTCTCAAAGGTTGGTTCTTGGTTTTCAAAAATAGAGTGCAGTCCCAAAAAATCAAGTAAATGATAAACACTATGATAAATACCCAAGGTATAGAGACAGTTGTCGTCCACGTACCTCGTCGAGAGAATTTCTCGACCTTGAAGCCTTTGAATATTCCTCCTCTGCCTATCCCCGGGTTTTCCTTCTCGCAAAATATATCCTTCGAACTCCATAGCTTGCTCCTTGAATTGATTTGAAGATAGTGAAGATGGGTTTAAATATAAGTTGGTAAAGGTGAGATTTTTATGGAATTTAATTGGTGGAATTTCAAATGGAAGTTTGAAAGGGTTAATGGATAGTGGGTATTAAATAAAGGTGGGAGCTTTTGTGAGTTTTAATGGAGTTTTGGAAAAGGAGAAAAATGGGTTTTGGGAGTTTAGAGGTTCAAAAATGGTGGAAGATGTAGTTCTCCCCCGTATTTACCAGGACGCCGTGGCGGGCGCCATAAGGCTATGGCGGGCGCCATAAGGTCATTTTCGGACCTGGGCCAAAATTTTGAATTTTGGAATGGGCCTCTCTTACCTTTTGCGTCTCGGGGGTCCCGATAGCGTTCTCATTTGCTTTCTTCTTCAACACGGGACTTGCACAATTTTTGTGGAAATAAAAATCAAATATTGAGAAAAATAACATTATTATTGGATATATAAAAGGAAAAATAAAAACACACATAATATATATATATATATATAAAATCAAAGTACATAGGGAATATAGGAAATGCGAAAATACGAAATGTGTCCAGATATGCTAAAAAGTAAAGAAAACGCAGAAATACTGAATAGTAAATAATAGAGTAGTAAGTCAGGGCAATATGATCAATCAGCTGGCTCCTCTGCCTGGCTGGATCCACGAAGCTCAGCGATCTCGCGACGAAGCTCTCCGATCTCCTGGTATAAAGAGTCTGCCTCAGTAGCATGAGTGAGATCAGATACCTCAATCTGCAAAGCAAGATCAGCTACCTCCTGCTTGAGCTTGGCAGTCTCTCTGCGGAGCTCAACAACCTGGGTGTATAAATCGGGTGGCTGCAAAGACAAATTATTAGATAATACAGTGATTTTGGGAGACGGAGGTGTAGGGGTGTACTCAGCAATAGGAGGCGATCTAGGCTCCTCAATAGTCTCTCCATAACCCTCCAAAGCATATCTCCAATTAGCTGGGTCATGAACACTGGTCATCATCGGATCAGGCAGCAAAAAGTAATGAACAGCCTCGTTGTCGATCAATAATCTGAACTGGTTGGGGTTTGCAGAGGCTCTCCTTATCAACCCTCTGTCTAGGCAGAAATCAACGTCCATGGTGGTGTATTCACAGAAAACCCTGAGGTGTAACAACTTACGCGAAAGGCCTAAAGCAGCAGCAATCTGGGTAACAATACCTCCCACATGAATAATACCTACTGATGACCTGGCAATACTGCTAAGACCTTTCAGCAGAAAGTTCCCACATGCCACAGGACGTGACTGGGTCGCACAAAACAGTAGAAAGATCTCCTCCTCACTAAGCAAGGTCTCAGCATCTGGCAATCCAAAGAAAGAGTGTGCTATGATCATCTGAAAATACCTCAATGCAGGGTTGTGGATAACATGTGAGAACTGGGTGGAAGGATCCTGACTCCCTCCACCAGAGATATCACTCCAGAACTTCTCCACTTCCCTACTCAGAAAGTATCCCATAGGTGTCTCAGGAATAGCATCAGGGGTCGTCTGAAAACCTAATAAATCACCAAACTCCTTATGAGTGAAGGAGTACTCAGTCCCAAATAACCTAAAAATAGCACATCCATCTGGTCCGGCCCAGGGGTCATAAGAAAACGAGCTGAGGAACTCCAAAGTGAGGTTCCTATAGGTGTTGTTCAGGTCGTCGAACTGGTCCCATTGAAGCTGGTGGCATAAGAATCTGACACTAGGCTCAATGCCTAAAGCCTCCATGCAAGCCTGATCTGGGTACCTCGTAGGTGCCATAGGACGTCTGAAGTGGACAAAGTAACGCTCTCTCTGGGCGTCATTCCTGAAAGTCACATGCATGTCGTCAAAGTTCTGCATTCTGCACAGAGTTAGGAAGAAAGTCCTGTAAAACACAAACATTTTAAACATTAGTCCTGACAAAATATAACAAGAAATAAAATAAAACAAAATGTAGAAAGAGTAAATAAGGTAAGAAAATTATGGGTTGCCTCCCATGCAGCGCTTGTTTAACGTCGTTAGCTTGACGACTGGAACTTATACATCTCTTGTCGGGATTGGTGGATCACTTAGAGTGTGGCTGGAGTAGGTTGTTGGAATGTCTCCTCCTTCGTAGAGCTTCAGTCTTTGTCCATTGACGATGAATGGTTTACATGTCTCGTTTTTTATTTCAACAACTCCAGACCTCAGAATTTTTGATACTTTGAAGGGGCCAGTCCATCTTGAACGGAGCTTTCCTGGGAAGAGTCGTAGCCTAGAATTGAACAGGAGAACAGGGTCGCCTAAGTTGAAGTCTTTTCTTACGATTCTTTTGTCGTGCCAAGCTTTTGTTCTTTCTTTGTATATTATGGCATTCTCGTAGGCTTGCTGTCTGAGTTCTTCCAATTTGTGGATGTCAAGGATACGTTTCTCACCAGCAGTTAGGCAATCCAAATTCAAAGTTTTAATGGCCCAATAGGCCTTATGCTCTAACTCAAAAGGTAAATGACAAGATTTTCCATAGACTAGTTGGTAGGGGGTTGTTCCTATAGGGGTTTTGAAAGCGGTTCTGTAGGCCCATAAAGCCTCTTAAAGCTTTTGCGACCAATCTTTTCTGGATACAGAGACAGTTTTTTCTAAAATTTGTTTAATCTCCCTATTAGATACTTCCACTTGGCCACTAGTCTGTGGGTGATATGGTGTTGCTACTCTATGCTTAACTCCATACTTGCTTAAAAGCTTATCAAATATTCTTGATATGAAGTGAGATCCTCCATCACTTATAACTAAACGGGGTGTTCCAAATCTGGGGAATATATAATTTTTAAATAATTTAATCACTACTCTAGTGTCGTTTGTAGGTGCAGCTATCGCTTCAATCCACTTAGACACGTAGTCTACTGCAACTAAGATATACTTGTTTCCTAAAGATGGTGGGAATGGTCCCATGAAATCTATACCCCATACGTCGAAGAGTTCTACTTCTTGGATGTTTCTTAAAGGCATTTCGTCGCGTCTTGATATATTTCCTGTGCGTTGGCATCTATCACATTTGACAATGTAAGCATGGACATCACGCCACATGGTAGGCCAGAATAGGCCAGCTTGAAGAATCTTGGCGTAGGTCTTAGAGGTGCTTGCATGTCCACCATAAGGTGCAGAGTGACAATGCTGAATTATACTTTCTACCTCGTCTTCTGGAACGCAACGGCGGAAAATGCCATCTTTACCTCTCTTGAAAAGAAGTGGCTCATCCCAATAGAAATTTCTAACATCACTTAAGAACTTCTTCTTCTTGTGGTAATCGAGATCAGGGGGTATGATATCAGCGGCTAGGTAATTAACAAAATCAGCGTACCAGGGCACGTTACTTACAACTAAGGATTTTTGGAAGTGCTCATGAGGGTCTGGTTCTTTATCTTCAATGGTTTCCAACTGGGCTATCAATCTATCATAGGCAAAATCATCATTTATGGGTACTAATTCAGGATTCAGGTATTCTAGCCTAGATAGGTGATCGGCTACTACATTTTCTGTGCCTTTTTTATCTCGGATATCTAAGTCGAACTCTTGTAGCAACAAAATCCATCGAAGTAACCTGGGTTTAGCATCTTTTTTACTTAGTAGGTAACGGATGGCAGCATGATCGGTGTAAACTATAATTTTGGCTCCTACTAGATATGATCTAAATTTGTTTATAGCGAAAACTACAGCTAGGAGTTCTTTCTCGGTTGTTGCGTAATTGAGCTGGGCGGCGTCTAGGGTTCTACTGGCATAATATATTACATGTAATCTTTTATCTTTTCTCTGACCTAGAACGGCTCCTACAGCGTAATCACTGGCGTCACACATTATCTCAAACGGTTCAGACCAATCAGGGGGTTTCATAATGGGTGCTGAAATCAATGCTTGCTTCAAAAGGTTGAATGCTTCATTGCATTTTTCATCAAAGATGAATTCAGCATCTTTCATTAACAGGCCAGTTAAAGGTTTTGTTATTTTGGAGAAGTCCTTGATGAAACGGCGGTAGAATCCAGCGTGTCCAAGGAAACTTCTAACTTCCCTGATAGTCTTGGGGGGTTTTAGGTTCTCTATAACTTCTATTTTTGCTTTATCTACCTCTATACCTCTTTCGGAGATTATATGTCCTAAAACAATTCCTTCAGTCACCATGAAATGGCATTTTTCCCAATTCAGCACAAGGTTCACCTCCACACATCTTTCCAGGATTTTCTCAAGGTTGATAAGACAATTTTGGAAATCAAAACCGCAAACCGAGAAATCATCCATAAATACTTCCATGATTCCATCTAGATAATCTGCAAAGATTGACATCATGCAACGTTGGAAAGTAGCAGGGGCATTACAGAGTCCAAAAGGCATTCGTCTGTAGGCAAAAGTTCCAAAAGGGCATGTAAAGGTAGTTTTTTCTTGATCTTCTGGATGTATAGGTATTTGAAAGAATCCCGAATACCCGTCTAGATAGCAGAAGTAAGAGTGTCTGGCAAGACGTTCTAACATCTGGTCTATGAACGGTAAAGGGAAATGATCCTTCCTAGTTGCTTTATTTAACTTTCTATAGTCTATGCACATACGCCAACCTCCTTCTATCCGCTTTGCTATTTGTTCACCTTTCTCATTTTGCACAACTGTGATGCCTCCCTTCTTGGGTACCACATGCACAGGGCTCACCCACTTACTGTCCGAGATCTGATATATTATACCTGCTTCAAGCAACTTCAGAACTTCCTTTTTGACAACATCACTCAGTATAGGGTTTATCCTTCTCTGGTGCTCTCTGGAAGGTTTTGAATCTACTTCGAGCGAAATCCGATGCATGCATACGGATGGACTTATACCTTTCAGATAAGAGATATTATACCCTAAGGCTGAGGGATATCTTCGTAAAACGTCCAAGAGTTGATCTATTTCTTTTTGTCTCAAGGCAACACTAACTATAACCGGACGATTCATTTCTTCATCAAGAAACTCATATCTCAGGTTCTTAGGTAGTTCCTTAAGTTCCAAGGCTGGTTTAATAGGGCAAGGCATATGATCTGGGGTAAGGGATAAACATTCGTAAAGGTTATCATCGATGTAGGGTTTCTTATAATTGTCATCTTCCAAAATAAGAGTTGATGGCAGCTTAATTGTTTCAATGACTTCTTCTTGCTCTAACTCCCTAACACATTCATCAATGATATCTATCGCATAACACGCATCTCCTAACACAGGTGCCATAAGAAATTTTGAAAGTATAAATTCTATCTTCTCGTTCCCTACCTCAAAGGTTAGCTTCCCCTTTTTGACATCTATTATGGCTCCAGCAGTCGATAAGAATGGTCTACCTAGAAGAATTGGTATGTCATCATCTTCTTTAATGTCCATGACAACAAAATCAGTAGGGATAAACAGCTGACCTATCCTAACAGGGACGTCTTCAAGTATGCCTATCGGATATTTAACAGATCTATCGGCTAATTGAAGTGACATCTTGGTAGGTTGCAACTCTCCTAAATTTAACCTTTCGCAAACCGCTAAGGGCATTAAGCTCACACTAGCTCCTAAGTCTAGAAAAGCTTTTTCGATGACATGACTCCCCAAAGTACAAGGAATGGAAAAGTTTCCAGGATCTTTATCCTTTTTTGCTAATTTATTTTCGGCAATAGAATTACATTCCAAGGGTTTCGGATCATCAAGTCTACGTTTATTGGTAAGGATGTCTTTGAGAAACTTTGCGTAGGATGGTATTTGGGTAATGGCTTCTGTGAACGGGATTTCTACGTGAAGTTTTTCTATAACTTTAATGAATTTCTGATACTGATTATTGATCTGGGTTTGTTTAAGTCTTTGCGGATATGGTATTGGTGGTTTGTATGGCGGGGGTGGTATATAGGTTTTGTTTTTGGGTTCTTCTCCTTTTTCTTGACTTTCCTGGTTTACAGATTCCTCTGGTTTCTTCTTTTTATTTGGGATGTTGTCATCTTCCTTAGAAGTTTTGGGATCACTCAACCTCGGGTTACAAGGTTCATCATAAGCGGTCCCACTTCGTAGGGTAATGGCATTTGCTTGTCCTTTCGGGTTTTGTTGAGGTTGTCCAGGGAATTGTCCTCCAGGTGTGGTCTGAGGGGCTTGGTTTAAAGCTACCTGCGAGATTTGGGTTTCAAGCATCTTATTGTGAGTGATTATTTGGTCAACCTTGGTTCCTAACTGGGTAATTAGTTCGTTAACATGAACGTTTTGGTTCATGAACTCCTTGTTTTGTTGGATTTGAGCAGCGACAAAATTATCCACGATTTTCTCAAGGCTCGGTTTTGGTGGTACAGGTTGCATAGGTTGATTTGATCTTGGGGCTTGATAACTTGATTGTCTCGGAGGGGCAGTATTTTGGATAGGGTTATTATTCTTATAGGAAAAGTTTGGGTGATTCCTCCATCCAGGGTTATAGGTATTTGAAAATGGGTTTCCTTGGGTGTAGTTCATTTGTTCAGAGCTGGTCTCGTTTAACAGACTGCATTCTGCGGATTGGTGTCCTTTCGTCCCACATATCTCACAATCTGACGAAACTACGGCTGCAGTATTCGGGGTTGTACACATATGCTCAACTTTTAGGGCCAATGCGTCCATTTTAGCTTGCATCATGTCTATAGAGCTTAACTCATGTATTCCTCCTTGGGCTTCCTTCTTTTCCACTGTCGCTCATTCTACTCCCCACGATTGATGGTTCTGGGCCATATCTTCGATAAGGGCACTAGCTTCAGGGTAAGGTTTGTTCATCAGTGCGCCACCTGCGGCGGCGTCGATGGTCATCTTAGTGTTATAATGAAGTCCATTATAGAAGGTTTGAATGATTAACCAAATTTCTAAACCATGATGTGGGCATGCTCTTAACAGCTCTTTATATCTCTCCCAGGCTTCGAACAACGATTCTCCTTGGTTTTGGGTAAATCTAGTTATTTGGTTTCGAAGAACAGCGGTCTTACTCGGGGGAAAATATCTGGCAAGGAATACTTTTCTAAGGTCTTCCCAACTTGTTATGGAATTTGGTGGAAGGGAATCTAACCAAGATAGGGCCTTATCTCTGAGGGAAAAAGGAAATAACCTTAAGCGAATCGCCTCAGGAGGGGCTCCATTGGTTTTAAAGGTGTCTGCTAGTTGGAGAAAGTTTTTCAAATGTTGGTTTGGGTTCTCTGTAGCAAGACCTGCGAATTGTCTCTGCTGTACTAACTGCAGCAGGGATGGTTTAAGTTCAAAATTGTTAGCTGGTATGGCTGGATTTACTATACTAGAACTAGGTTCCTCGTTGGATGGTTGGGCGAAATCCTTAAGAGGTCTTTGATTTTGATCTTCGGCCATAGCTTTCCTAAGTTTACGGAAATATAAACGTGTGCGAGCGTAACGTTCTAGTTCAGCTAGAGGGTCTACTAAACTTCCGGTACTACGAGTTTTTCGCATTGACCGGCGGGTAACTTCCTTAGTCTAAACGGTATAACAACAGGGTACGAAATTTGACGAAATTGATCCCCGGCAACGGCGCCAAAAACTTGATGCGTGTTTTTTCGCAAGTGTACGAACGCGTCAGAGTAATATAAAAGATTATCGTATCCACAGAGACCAAGTGTCAATCTATCGCTATCTATTGTTAAGGTGTGTATCTAAGGTGATTGAAAATAGTAGTTTTGAAGAGTGCACGGTAGTAAATAAAGTAATTAAAATTAATTGATAAAGACAGGTTCGAATGCAATTCACACAACCAATTAATAATCCAAGTACTTGCTAATAGAACTACTTACGGGCAATGTTTTCTACTTTGAAAAGAACTAATTTGACAGGAACTGTCGCTTTCGCGTATTCAGAACCGAGTTGTACCCCCTAATCAAACCCTCTTATTGTCACGGATAAAAAGGCGCGCATTGCGTTAGAGTAGTAAACCTATTTTTAAGAAATATAGTATCTTGACCAAGTTGAAAAGTATTTTAACCTGGATTTTCTAAAAAAAAGAGGTCCTTACGAACCAGACTTTAAACTTCTTAACGCGTCCGAAAATGGTTTTAAAATCTCTTTTCTTTTTAAATTAAAAAATCCTAATAAACTAAACAAAGCGCTTTCGCTGTTTTCGAAATAGTTTAAAAACAATTAAGTTTAGATAGGCGTTGGACGGCTTTCGATCTTACCCAACGGAATTTAAGAACAGGAAAACTTATATTGAAAGTTAAAATAGCCCTTAAGTGTTTCCACTAACAATTGTACAGATTATCGGTTCGGTTATGATCTTCACATTCTAACCTTTATAAAATTAGCCAGACATGGTAAAGTAAAAGTTCATTTTTAGATTTTTCATAAAAAAGTATTTAAGTGCGAGTGCGGAAAGTAAATGAAAGTAGTGCGAGTGCGGAAAATAAATGAAAGTAGTGCGAGTGCGGAAAGTAAATGAAAGTAATGCGAGTGCGGAAAGTAAATGAAATTAAAAGACAATGCAAGAAATAAAGTTGACAAAAGGTAAAGTAATAAAAACCTGCTCCAATCGGAGTGGTTGAATAAAATGCGAACTGAAAGTAAAATGGCGGCAGGATTAACTTCCTTCCAGAGTGCTCCAAGACTCAATCTCATAGGCTCTTACAGACTCGATCTCTCGAATGTAGTAACACCTCGATGTGAAGCGATTACCACTATTACACTGATATATGCTTATGAACAACTAAGCTTGGATGAAAAAAAAACGAAAATCTAAAGTCCTATTTATAGGCAAGGAAACATGTGGAAAAGACAAGGATGCCCCTAGCATTTGAATTTGGGAGGGAACTCGTTTTGTTCTTGTGGCGCCCGCCACAACACCATGGCGCCCGCCATGAGTGTAAACTTGCTTGGGCAGTTGGAGATCGTGGGGAAAAACAGTTGGGAGGAGTTTGAGACATGGCCACGTCATGGAAGACCCTGTGGCGGCCGCCATAGTGGATGCCATAAGTGTAAAATGCTGATTTTCTCTATTTTAGCTCATTTCGACTTCCTTTTCGCTCCTTTTCTCGCTCGGGGCTCCGATTAGACTAAAAACCTGAAAACAAAGAAAAACATAATAATAACATAATAAAATGACATTAAAAGACTAAGAATGCATGCGAAATCGGAGTCAAAAATACGGTGAAATTCAGTGTCATCAACAGACACAACCTTATGGCATTTTAGATTAGGACATTTATCTCACAATAGATTACTCCTTTTGCATTCTATGTTTCCTTTTATTCCTGCCAAAACCAAAGATGTCTGTGATGTTTGCCACTATGCTAGGCAAAGGAAACTTTCTTATGCTGTTAGAACAACTAGAGCTTTACAATCATATGATATGATCCATTTTGATATTTGGGGACCCCTTGCAATAAAATCTTTACATGTCCATTCTTATTTCCTTACTACTGTAGATGATTATAGTAGATACACATGGATAACCCTCATGAAATCTAAGGCAGAAACTAGACAGCATGTTGTTAATTTTATCAAACTTGTTGAGAAACAATATGGAGCTAAGGTCAAGATTGTTAGAACTGATAATGGTCTTGAGTTTAGCATGCCAGAATTTTATGCTTCTTGTGGTATAGTCCATCAAACTAGTTGTGTTGAGTCCCCACAACAAAATGGAAGAGTAGAAAGAAAACATCAACATATTTTAAATGTTGGTAGAGCTTTACTTTTCCAATCATATTTACCAAAACAGTTTTGGTCTTATGCTGTTGTCCATGCTATTTCCATCATAAACAAAATTCCTACTTCTGTTTTACAAAATAAATCTCCTCACTTTCTATTACACAATGAACTTCCTAATCTCCACAGTCTTAAAGTGTTTGGATCATTGGCTTATGCCTCTACCCTTCAAGCTCATAGAACTAAGCTTGAGCCAAGAAGTAGGAAGTGTGTATTTCTGGGTTATAAAAATGGTATGAAGGGTGCTGTCTTATATGATGTTAATAACCTTGAAGTCTTTATCTCTATGAATGTCACACACCATGAACACCTATTTCCTCACCAAAGTAATGGTGACATTACTTGGAATTACCATGTCCAACATGATTCACAACATTCTTTTAAGAGTTCTATTACTGATACAAATCATAATAACCATCATGACCACAACATTTCCACACATGATCTCACATTAGACCCTCTACCACAAAATAATGATCTTGATTCCAACATTCTACATCAAGATATCAATTCCAATCAACACATCCCTACTCATAATCCTGAACAAATTAACCAAAATAATCACAATTCAGATGTTTTAGAAAACACAAAACATGTGATTGAACCTGAACAGATTGACCATAATGAACCTCATAATCATTCTAGACCTGTTAGAGTTAAACAAATACCTGCTTACCTTTTTGATTATGTGTGCAATTCATCTCTTAGTCAAGCTAACAAGTCATCTTCAGGTAATAATTATACACTCTATCCTATTTCCTCTTTTGGTTCTATGTCTCATATTTCTGATTCTCACCATGCCTTTACCACTTCTATAACACAACATCATGAACCAAAGAATTATAAAGAAGCTTGTTTGTCTGACCATTGGATCCAGGCTATGAAATATGAATTGGATGCATTGAGCAAGAATGACACTTGGAAAATAGTTGATCTACCACCTCATGTTAAGCCTATTGGGAGTAGATGGGTGTATAAATTAAAGCACAAGGCAGATGGCACTATAGAAAGATATAAGGCCAGGTTGGTAGCTAAAGGCTACAATCAAATTGAGGGCTTGGATTTTTTTGATACTTTCTCCCCTGTAGCTAAACTCACCACAGTGAATACCCTTATTGCTACTGCTGCTGTTAATGGCTGGTTTTTACATCAATTAGATGTAAATAATGCCTTCTTGCATGGTGATCTACAAGAAGATGTTTACATAACTATACCTGAAGGAGTTATGTGTGACAAACCCAACCAGGTATGCAAACTGATGAAGAGCTTGTATGGTCTCAAGCAGGCCAGCCGAAAATGGTATGAAAAATTGACTGCTTTACTTATTCAACAAGGGTACAAACAATTAAATTCTGATTACTCATTATTTACCCTTAATAGTGCCAACAATTTTACTGCTATCCTTGTGTATGTTGATGATATAATCCTAGCTGAGAATTCTATGAATGAGTTTGACAGGATTAAAGAATGTCTAGACAGCAATTTCAGCATCAAGGACTTGGGTCTGTTGAAGTACTTCTTAGGCTTGGAAGTTGCACATTCAAAGGAAGGCATCTCTTTGTCTCAAAGAAAATTTTGCCTTGATCTTCTTCAAGAATCAAGACTGCTTGGATCCAAACCAGCCACTACACCACTTGATCCTTCCATAAAGTTACATGTTGTTGGTGGCAAACCTTTTGAAGATATTGGAGCATACAGAAGGTTGATTGACAAGTTACTCTATCTTAATACCACCAGACCTGATATTACTTATGCAACACAACAACTCAGTCAATTTTTACACAACCCAACCATGACTCACTTTCAAGCAGCATGTCGTGTTATTCGATACCTCAAAAGCAGTCCTGGCAGAGGCCTCTTCTTTTCCAGAAATTCAGAATTCCAAATACTTGGATTTTCTGATGCAGATTGGGCAGGATGCCTAGATTCAAGAAAGTCAATTTCTGGATATTGTTTCTTCTTAGGATCCTCACTCATCTCATGGCGTGCGAAGAAACAACAGACCATTTCAAGATCTTCTTCTGAGGCTGAATATAGGGCATTGTCTTTTGCCACTTGTGAGCTGATTTGGTTGACATACATGCTGAAAGATTTGCAAGTTACTTGTAGCAAACCACCAGTTATGTACTGTGACAGCCAAAGTGCTATGCACATAGCTTCTAATCCTGTGTTTCACGAACGTACCAAGCATTTGGAGATTGATTGCCACCTTGTCTGTGAAAAACTTCAACAAAAAGTACTTAGGCTTCTTCCTATCTCAACTCATGATCAACTTGCTGATTGCTTGACTAAAGCTTTGCCTATTGTCACTTTCAACAAATTTATTTCCAAGCTTGGCATGATCAACATCTACCATGCTTAGCTTGAGAGGGGCTGTTAAGCTTATCACACTCACCTTTGTATTAGTGATCTAATCTAGCTCATTAGTGAACTAATTTCAATTCTAGTGTGATACTTTACTTTCCCGCCATTTCCTTTTTCAAACATTTTGTATATATAACCTCACTCTCTCTCATTGTAATCTGAGTTGATTGAATCAATACATGAATACAACTCCATCTCTATCTTCTTCATCCTTATCTTTTTTGTTCTTGATTTCTAATTCACACTTAGTTTGATAACTTTGATACAAAGTGCATATCATTCTCCTAGAAAAAAAATCCCAACACCTTCCTTCCTTCTCTTCATACTCCACAAAAGACCTCATCTTTCTGATCCCCACCATATCTCTCCCTCTGCACCATTTTCATGAACTTCAAAAAAAAAAAAAACATCACAACCCACTGCGCCGCTCACCACCATCAAAGCAACACCGCTCCTTCTCACTCTCCGACGCAAATCCACCCTTTCACCACCTACAACCACGTCTTTTCCCCTCATTTTCATACCCTCGTCACCACCGCGGAAACCACACAATCCAACGCTCTATAAACCTCATCCGCGATTCACCGCCGTGGCTTACCGAAACAAAAGCGAAATGTGTGGTTGAAGCTTTGATTTGGATTTCTGGTGTATTAGTTTGCTGACAGGTACTTAACGGCGGAGGTATCCTTCAAGGTGTGGTTGTTGTGTGCCAACGTTCGACTTCACGGAACAACAACAACACGCTTCTCCAACGGTTTGCTCGTGAAGGATGCACAAGAGCTGCTCGAAGAAATGCCATGATGTGAGGCCAAGAGAGTCGTTGCTTCCACCGTGAGTAACGAAACGGCAGCAAGCTCAACAACGGTCACGACTCGAACCAATAACAACGTTAGCTCTGCTTCTGCTCTGCTACAACAGCATTGCGATTGACGCGTAAACGCATCCTGTCAGCGATTCCGAACCTGTTTGGAAGGAAGCACACCAGCTACCACGCTTGTGCTGCTGCTAAGACTTGGTTGGAGACATCGCTTCGGTTACACAAACGTCCACGACAAGACAACATAGCAACTCAGCAGCAGATTAGCAAGATTCTTGCGTTCCGCATTCGGTAACATTGAACACCTTATTCTGTCTTGATTAATGGTCTGATATTTGATTTCCCAGTTCAGTTCTGATACAATGTTACCTTTATGTTGTTGGAATAATTGATCTCTGTGTATGCCATTTCCTCTGTTCCAATATTTGATGAACATTTTAATGTGAATTGTTGACATGAATTCTGTTTGTTTACTTATTGGTTTGATCTACTTGGACACTGTGTTGTTGACTATGAAGCACGGACACCTCTAGGAATAGGCGTGCCGCGGGTCCGACACTTGTATGACACCCGTACGACACGTGTCGGAAAAGTCAAAGAAGTGTCGGAAAAGTCAGACAAGTGTCCCACTAAAAAGTTATTTTTTCTTTGTTTCAACACTCTTTGAATCAATGGTTGACACCCGTATGACACTCATAATACATATGTCAGACAATTCAGACAAGTGTTTCAAACAAAAATTTGTTTTTTTCTTTGCTTCAACACACCTTTATACATATTTTGGACAAATCTCACACAAATTTAAAATGATTAGACGTGTTTTTAAGCTATGTCATCAATAAAAAATTAAAAACTTTAATTTTGATTAGAATATTTTCAAATTTTTAATCATAAATGGATAAATAAAGCTTAAATACTCTCTTATGTATAGCGGTGTCGGTGTCCTATGTTTTAACATTATCAGTGTCGGAGTGTCCGTGTCGTGTCCCGGTGTCCGTGTCGGAGTCCGTGCTTCATAGGTTGTTGATGCTGCGGAAAATTCAAGGTTGAGGATGAATCGTTGTTGTATTCGGTTTTGTTGCATGACTTGGTGTGTCTGGGTTACGTATCGATTTCGATTCTATTCATTTCAAGTTTGGTAAATGTATCCATTGACTGCTGATATGTATGTTGTAAACATGATTATGTGGATGACATGCTACTCCTGTGTGGGTTTGTGTCGACAAATTCTGCATTGCGATAATTTTTTATTTCAGAACTCACCTTTTGTGCGGTATTGTAGTTGAATAGTGGTGTGTTTTCAGTTCAATCGCAATGTTGGATTTAAATTGTAGCATTCAAAATATGACTTTGCACTGCTGTTACTTAAAAGTTTGATGAAATTCTGTTGCTTAAAACTTTGTCGTGGTTCCAACTTGATCTTCACAACCTCTTCATCAATCTCTTCCATTTTGAATTAGTCATGTCATCACAACCTCTTCATCAATCTCTTCCATTTTGAATTAGTCATGTCATTCAATCGCTTGCTGAAATATGGTTATGTACAGCTTGTATGCTCGAGTCAATTTCGCAGCATTAGATTTTGAAGATGTTGAAATGATAGATTAAATCTTGGACTGGTTTGATTTGTTCTAAGATTAATGGGTTCCTGTTTTCATATCGGGTGGTTATTTGATTCTTGACTAGGCATTCTAAGTATGTACAAACTGTTTATGTTTAGCGTTTCAGCATTAATTTGGTTTCCTTATCTTACTGCAGTGCCATTGGTTCAGTATGATGGTTCGTAACATTGTTGTTCGAAACTTGAATTGCATTCACCGTAAATATTGTTGTTTTGTATTAACTTGGATTTCATTGTGGTCTGTGTGATTTCATATTTGGTTTTGTTTATTATGGTGCTAAAATTCTAAGTTGAACATGTTGCCTAAAGTTTTAAAACTTCAGTACTGCTCTGGATTCTGTGGGCTCTAGTATGCTGATTAAACAAAACCCAAACCGTCATACCGTTGCGTGAAAGTTCCAACCTCACAATCCTCCACCGTGAAGCAGCTGTCGCACGAACCAACCAATTCCCCCGCCTTCTTCGCAAGTAATGTCCGGAGTTCCAATAGTGACACCCCTTTTCAAGCAGCTATTTGGTATGTTCAACTCAGTTTAATGTGCTTGTGTTATGAGTTTATTCTGCTAATTTGGTATGCATCTCTGCTTGAGTTTTATGGGACCATATACTGCTCATGCGTTTTGTTTTTAGTAACTTCATATGCCAATTAATGTGTAGTGTAGAGTTGAAAAGTCAACATGAATTATTGTGCTATTAGGATATGTTAGTTTAAAAATTAAGCATTTGGGCCATTTGAATTAAAATGTTGGAAATTAAGTCCATTTATCGCTTATTTTACACTCTCTCATGTGGTTGTTTTTGGCTCTCTTGTGATTAAAGATAAAAATGAAATTTCAAGAGAGTGTCCATTTTGTCTTGAAATGTTTTGTTCTTTTATTTCCCTTTATCATCTTTCTTTAATGCCACTTGAATCAATTTATTTGTTTTGTAGTAGTTGAAATAACCAGTGTTTGAATAGTGAGTGGGCCGTTTATTTATTACCTTTGTTTATCTTGTTCTTTTTTTCTCATATTTAAAAAACATGCCTTGGTGAGTAGGTACTGCTGGGTATTTTCCTCATGCGACTTGCAAATAACAGACATTATGTTGGTTCTGTGAAGTTGATTTTAAAAAGCATTGGCTGCTAGTTTTAGTACTGTATACGTAAATTGTTTCTTAGAAATGAATTCAAGTTACTAAAATGATAGTTACATAGAAATAAAAGTTACGTAGGATTGAATACTAAAATGATTTTTTCTAGATGTGTTTAAGTTACTATAAAACCATTAATTCCAATTCATGCCTATGTTGGAGTTATTTTCTCAATTTGGCTTATTTGTAGCTTGTTATTTAGTATTTGTTTTTATTTTATTTCATGAAATCAAATCGTTCTATAATCATGGATTCGGTAACTTAATACCGATATGCCACAAAAACTTTTAATACATATCAATTTGAATAAGTTGTCGCGTTATGACCAATGTGTATGACATTTCTCATGTTGTCATTACACACAAACCAGTTTGGGAGCACATTGTGACAAATTCGATTCGATTTATTTTTTGTGCTCGCTTTTGTGTTCCTCTTTCATAAATTAAATAATTTTGAATTTGGTATTAATTATTTAATTTTGTTAATTAATTTTAATTAACTTAATTATTTGATTTAATCGAATAATTTTGATAATTAATTTTAATTAGCCTAATTAATCGATTAATTAAATTCTAATCATTTAACTTTATTAATCAATCTTAATTAACTTAATTATTTGGTTACGTTAATTTTTAATCGAATAATTTTGATAATTAATTTGGATTAATCTAATTAAGTGATTTAATAACCTTTGACCAACTTAACTTTTATAAATAAAATCGGGCTAAAATCGAGGGATTTCAAAACTCGAATCGCTTTTGTTTATATGCACTTGCCTTTGTGTTATTCCATCCCCATTCAACAAATGTACCCTGTTTCCACAAAATGTAATAATTTTATCGCTTTTGCCTTAATTGTGCTTTAGTGCTTTAAACCATTTTCAGAAATAATTCTCGATCCAACGTCGAGCCATTTTACACCTTGTAAGTCGATCGCTTTTAAAGCATTGTCATCAACCTTTTGGTCATCATACACAACATTCAAAGCTTAATCCTGTGCTTTCTTACAGTGAGACTTATCCGATCAATTACTTCTAGTTGGTCGTTTAGAAGACTAGCCCACTTTGCTAGTGTACACGTTTAAAATTCGATCAAACATTTTACAAATCAAATCAATACACTTAACTATACTTAAACAATTTCTAAAAGGTGAAAAGTGAGGTGGGCTGAGTCTTTGATCTGTCTCTTCAATTGTTTGGGTGAGAGTTCTCTTACTCGTGTGTGAACAATTGACACCTTTAAAAACTTGTAACTCGAAAACATTCAAACCTTTTTGTAATCACTTGTCGCTTAAAACACGTAATCCTTATCTAAACATTTTTCACAAAAAGGTGAAGTAAGGGTGGTCGAGTCTTTAATATTTCTCTTCAATTGTTTGGGTGCGAGTTCTCTTACTCGTGTGTGAACAATTGTCACCTCTAAAAAATCCAATACGACTAAAACCCAACTTTCTCGGTTTGCGCGATCGAAACCTTAACACATTCAGATCAATTTTTCTTTTCGTAATCAAACTCTTTAATACACTTAAAAAATATAAACATTAACCTGTTGATTGTTTGGGTGCGAGTTCTCTTACCCGTGTGTGAACAATTGACACTTCTAAGACATAAACCTTAACCCCTCGATTGTTTGGGTGCGAGCTCTCTTACTCGTGTGTGAACAATTGTCGCCTCTAAAAAATCCAATACGACAAACTCTCTTTTCTCGCCCCCGTGCGATCGAAACTTCCCAAAACATTAATCCACCGCCCTCGTGCGATCCACAACTCAAATAACTTTCCCAAAGAATATTATTTAGTCCCTTCTTCCGCGCATATAAACTAGCGTTTCATCCTCCCCTAGCGAGCAGACAAGCCAACATTTAGCAGTTAGAACGCGACCTAAACCCTCGTTCCTAAAACACAAACCAACCAGTCGTAGTCTTTCGAACTACGATTGCTCTGACTTCCTCATTGAACTATGAGGGTACGTAGGTATAGGATTGCGAGATCCTAGCGAGCAACCTTTTTTCTTTTTACCCCAAACCTTTTCCCGTAGTCCTACGAACTACGAACGCTTTGACTTTTCCATTGCACGAGGGAATACGTATGCACAAGGGGCCCAATCCTTGGCAAGCACCCTAACAAAAAACCACCTTTTTCCCCTTAGGATCCTTTTACCTTAGAAGATAAACAAACCTAGCCAACTTTTCTCACGAATCGAATCAAGAGGTTCCCATTGAGTACAACGAACGTAAATGGTGCTAGTACCTTCCCTCTTGCGTAATCGACTCCCGAACCTAGAATTTGGTTGCGATGACCATTTTCTTATCCTTTAAAGGTTTTATCGATATTTTCCTATTCCTTCCGTGGAATGAATAAAGTTCGGTGGCGACTCTGTTCAAACGTTTTTTTTCTGCGTCCATCGCGAGGATCGTATTTTTCGAGGTACGACATTTACCTTGATCTTTTATGACTTTGTCAAGTCTTTGCCTTAGATGTTGTCACATCTATTCTCTTGCTTTGATTCTAACCATGTGCTTTATCTTTGTCATACCACAATTAACATCATGTTTGAATGTTACTTTAAATTGCTTGCAATTGATATCATGTTTGAATATCATACTTGTTTATCTCATCCATTTGTTCATACTTTTTTAACTTTGTAAAGTTATTCCCCAAGTAATGCTAGCTTGTTAGCTTCCATCCTTCTTGTTGCCTTTTGTTTCATAATCCAAGGGAAAAAATACATCACTGACTTAATGTCATAGGTAGCTTAGCATTACCCAATTTCCCCATGACCTTGTTAGAGTCATTAAGTCTTACAACTTAGACTTAGGGTAAAATTTACAACTTTGTTGACTTTCTTAAGTCATGTAAGTGTTAAGACTATAACACTTACCTCCCCTTTGAACCTTGATCATAATCAAGTGTTCATTCATCCATAGTGAGACGAGCTACAAAAGCTATGATTCCATCCTTATAAGGATATGCAGGCACAAGACCGCAAAGTTTTGGCGAGCATACTTAGTAATAAACCTGTTCTGAACTGGGCCGTCGCCTGCCCATTCGTCGGGCAGGCCCAACCCAATACTGCAATGCGGCCCAACAATATGACCCAAGTCACTTCCCTGTCGGGCACAATCAGTAGCCTTATTGTCGAGCAGAGACTTCCTGACGCGAGTAGAGGTCACGACTCTCCTCACTGCGCCTCTCCACGTGCTCCTCCCCGCGAAGAGCACGTCATCACGTAGCGGCCACTTCCGAAAGAGCTGGTCAACCCACCTTTCGGGGATCACAGGACCATTACCGCAAGACGAAGATCACGTGCTGGTTTTCACTACGCCACATAAGCCCTGACAGTTATCTACATTGGGCTGGGTCGTAAGGCCCAAGGCAAATGACCATTGGCCATGCGCTGGGGGGAGCCTATAAATACCCTCTCTCATGAGAGGGTCAGGTAGATTACATTCTAACTCACTTTCACTTTTTGTGCTTGCCTACTCTTTTTCCTGACTTTGGCATCGGAGTACCTTGCAGGTACACCCCCCGCCGTCACATCACCACCGGAGTTGTGGAGCTCACAATGTCGCTGACCACTAATCTCCTTTCTGATCAGGTACGATTAGGGGCGCCGTCAGTGGGAAACTTTGCTTCCCCATTTTCCTCTTCGTAAAACCAAAGCAACCTCTATTTTTCTGATAACCATGACCAGCTCCCAACCTGAGAACAAGACTCCGGACACTGCCTTTGCGCAGTTTGACAACGGAGACGGCCGCGAGGACAATGTGGCCGTCCACGTCGAAGAAGGCGACGAAAGGGATGGGTGTACTGCCTCCTCTTCCTCTGACGACGCGGCCTACAATGCCGCCCAACAAGACAGCGCCCCCGCTGTCTACCAGCCGATCTCTGCGCCACCAAATGTTAATCCGAACACGGTGGCCCTGTTTGCTCTAATCAATCAGACAAACCAACTGATCTCTCAGCAGAACGTGGGGATTTAAGCGCTCGAAAGAGGGCGACCATGACGCTCTACCCCGCGGAGACATTGTCGCCCTCCATCTCCCAACCGTTCTCCTTCCCCACGAAGGACACCACCGGCCGACTCTAGAAGCCCGACTCCCCCACCTGCGAGACGTCGTCCGCGCCTGGAACGAGCCCAGCCTGTGGTCGCCCAGAAGTGCCACCGATCACCTCCTCCGAAGGAACAACGACGCTCTTCTGCCCAAAAGAGAAGCAAAGCTGACGACGAAAAGCCGAAGAGCCGTTCGAGGAGCTCCCCCCGACGACACGGGCCTGGTCAGGGCCATCACTCCCCGTCAAGATCACCAGTTAGAAGTGAGGAGGACGACCAACGTACTCCGCTGTCCAGGGAGATTATGGAGACCCCTATACCTGTGGGGATGGAAAAGCCTCCACCCATGGGGACGTACGACGGCACCGCCGACCCCGACGACCACGTCGAGAGCTTCGAGGCTATGCTCGACTACAGGTACGTCCGGGGAGCTATTAAGTGCAGGCTCTTCCCGACCACCCTCAGAAAATGTGCCATGACTTGGTATAAAAGTCTTGCACCAGAATTCATCACGTCTTAGAAGCAACTGAAGAGACAGTTCTCCAGACATTTTATTGCGTCTCGCCGCCATCCGAAGACGGTGGCCTCTTTGGAATCCATCCTCCAAGGGAGGAGCGAATCTCTCAGAGACTACATCGAGAGATTCAACCGGGAAGCCGTCGAGGTACCCGTTATCGATGACATGAAGAAGTTCCTGATCGAGCGGGGACTGCGTCACGGGACAGAGTTCGCCAAATTTGTAGGCATCCATAGACCCCACAACTTGGAAGACCTCCTCCACCGAGCCCAGTCGTACATCCAGTTCGAGGAGTCGGAGGCAGCCCACGTTGCCCGAGACTCGTGTCACCAAGAGGGCCCCCGGAGCTCCAGGGATGAAGACTCTATTGCCCCCCGGCGCGGGGGAGAGAGAGAAGATGCGGAGGTTGTCCCAGGGACTCTCGCAAGCCGAGAGGTCCATCTGGCCGGTTCACGGAGTAAACTCCGCTCAACGCTCCCCGCGAGCGAATTCTCTCCGAGTGTGCCAACTCGGAATTTCATAAAGGGGGTGTCCGCTTTCCGAAGCCGACACCCCCCAAATCAAACACAGACAGGTCCAAATACTGCAGGTTCCATCGGAGCCACGGACATGTCACCGAAGATTGCATCCACCTCAAGGATGCAATTGATATCCTAATCAAGGAGGGGCATCTCAAGAAGTATACCAAGAGGAATGACGCTCTTCGCCCAGATGCCCGGGACACACATAACGTCGATGAGACAACCCCTCATTCCGGAGAGAACATACTGCAAGTCGCCCTGAGCGTCACTCGACCATAGGACTTTTAAGTTCCCGAAGGAATCGAGGATGCCGCGGCAGTTCGCAGTATGTGGGAGAACTTCCCCCCTGAAGACCCTGTTACTGCTCGTAGCACATGGGAAAGCTTTCCCACGGCGATGGTTATATCCGGCGGGGGCTTCAACAAGGTCTCCGTCGGGTCAATCAAGCGGAAGTTCGACGAGCTGGAATCCGCGACCTCGGTGCAGACTACCACTTTTGAGAAGGTGCAACGGAATTTAAACCCCATCACCTTATATCTCGAGGAGCTGCCGGGCGGTATACCTAACTCCACCATCCCCCTCCTGATCCGGGCGCAGATGGCAAATTTTGACGTCTGCAGAATCCTGGTCGACCAAGGGAGTTCGGTGGACATCATGTACGCCAAACTCTTCGAGACCCTCTAGCTCGACGAAAAGCACCTGACCCTTTACGTGGGCTCAGATCTACAAGGGTTCAACGGCACCACCACCAGACAATGGGGCTATATTGAACTGATGGTCACTATCGAGAGCGAGGACACAGCCTAACAAGTCAAGACCCGCGTCTTAGTGGTCGAATGCCCTTCCCTCTACCAATGCTTCCTGGGGAGAACCACTCTGGCCGAACTCACGATAGTACCATCTGTAGCGAGCGAAACTGGACGTGTTTCTTAAGCACTGTCGCTCCTTGGGGGTTACTACAGGTCGATTCATTTTTTATCCTATTGTGAGCTGACTAAGGAAGGGAAATAGATGTCTCCAATTAACCCTGCTTGCATACTGAGTTTAAACAGCGGTCTGTTAGGTTACAGATGCTATCAATGTCGGGGGGCCTCTCTTAGGTTATTTTCAGGGAATTTAGACTTTTAGCGGGGAATACGGACTAGGATATTTTGACTGATATACGGGATTTTGGGTTTTTGTTGAGTGTGCTCGCTAAGATTTTTCTTTCAATCTTATGCCTACGTATTCCCGTTTTTCCGAAACAGGGAAATCAGAGCGATCGTAGTTCCTCCTATTCTACGGGAGGAAATGGTGTTTGGTGTCTTGTTCAAAGCCCAAGACGTGAAGCTTAAAGGTGATCTATATCTTGTTTAAAGCCCAAGATGTAAAGCTGAAGGGTCTATTTGTATCTTGTTCGAAGCCCAAGATGTGAAGCTAAAAGGTTTTGACTTTAGAAAGAGTTTGTCATCTCTAAAGAGGGGTTTGTTTGTCACAACTGTTTGTAAAGGCGAATTACTTTAACCGGGATGTGTGAATCCTAGCAATGCCATAATTTCCTTTATATGGGGTTTTAACCTGAAGGAGAAGACTTTAACTCAGTGTAAAGCAATGCCATATTTCCTTAGGAATTTCTCATGCTAAAAGAGGGACAGTGGCATGGATGTAAATAATCCAGAGGCTTGCCGCTTACAGCGATTAGATGAAGGGAAAAAAGTTGTTGATGTTTGTGTACTGTGAACGAGGCACAACTTTGATGCTAAAAGGTTGATTGGATCAACCAGTGGTTTTCTTTATACAAAGCCTAAGAGGAGGCTAAAAGGTTTTCCTTATACAAAGCCTAAGAGGAGGCTAAAAGGTGTTTGACTCAACAAGAGAGTCTTTTATGGTATCTCGTACGAAGCCCGAGATGGAGGCTAAAAGTTTTATACTCAACAAGGGAGTGATTTGTGTCATGTACAAAGCCCAAGACGGAGGCTGAAGAGGGTTGACTCTACAAGAGAGTCTTTTATACTCAACAAGAGAGTGTTTTTGTATCTTGTACGAAGCCCGAGATAGAGGCAAAATGAAGTTTTGACTTAACAAGAGAGTCTTTTTGTATCTCGTACGAAGCCCGAGATGGAGGCTAAAGTGTTGATTCAATAAGAACCTTTTTTTGTATCTCGTACAAAGCCCGAGATGGAGGCGAAAGATGTTCGACTCAACAAGAGAGTCCTTTTTTTGTATCTCGTACGAAGCCCGAGATGGAGGCGAAAGAGGGTACTGTTTCAGTTGAGTGACCAGTATATGTGTTCAAAGAGAAAATCAGTTCTTATATGAGTAACACTGTACTCAGGGATTTTGATTCGAGGATCAGGGATATTTCCTTTTCTTTGAGGAAATGGGAAATCCAAAGGGTATTGAGACTGTCCGAGTCTACGGGGTTCCTTCCTATTCTTGAAGGGTGCTTGAGAATGTCTTTGAGACTCAAGGAAATTAGACTGTCCAAGTCTAGAGTTTCATCTTTTGTACTATGCTTTGAGAAATAGTAGTAGACTCTTGGAAAGACTGTTCTATTAAGATGACTGATTTCTGTTCCTATACCTTTAGGAGGTCGTCGGGACAATTTGTACGAAGCCCAAGAAGAGGCTGGAAACTTTTAAGAAGCCGAGGGACAATTTGTACTAAGCCCAAGAGGAGGCTATCATTCCCGGAGGAAGAAATCATTTATACGAAGCGTAAGAGGAGGCTGTGAAAACTTCTAAGAAGCCGACAGGTCCTTTTACAACGCCCAAGAGGAGACGGGGATGCTTTTAGGAAGCCTATGGGTCCCCAAACCCCGAGAAGTTCAAGACAGGCTATTCACAAAGAATAGATCAAGTCAGGAAAGTTCGAGAATTTGGAAGAAACTCAAGGGATGCCATTCACGGAGAAAAGATCATCTCTGGGGAGTAGAGTTTCTTGACAATTCCTAAGGGTGCTTTTAAGAAGCCTGTGGGTCCCCAAACCCCGAGAAGTTCAAGACAGGCTATTCACAAAGAATAGATCAAGCCAGGAAAGTTCGAGAATTTGGAAGAAACTCAAGAGATGCAATTCACGGAGAAGAGATCATCTCTAGGGAATAGAGTTTCTTTGACAACTTCTACGAGTGACAGTCTGAGAAAGGGTTCAAAAAGAATCTGCCTTTCACATCTCCATATTGTTTAACCCCAAGAGGAGGGAAAACTGTGTCTGGTAATCCTATGGGGATCTAGTTTCGTCTATTTCTAAGAGTGATCAAAACGGCTTTACCTAGTGCTAGACGTAGTTGCCGGGGAAACTCTAAATATATATACTATTATTACACAGTCAATATGAGTTTATGAAAGAAGACTTACAGCGAAACAGCCCCACAATACAATTATATGTATATGAAAACGGTAAATGAAAGCTTATAAACACTTACTCGGTTGTAGAGCTTCCATGCTGTTTGGTTAGTTGTTCAACAAAGAAAGATTGAAAACAACAGTATATTTCAAAATCAAAGGAGAAAGTACTTTGAAAAGAAAGATTTGGGGCTTACAGCTCAAGGAGAGACCCAGGGTTTTACCAGTGATTGCACTGTTGAGTTTGTACAGAGGGACTTATACGAGTGACTGAGGCCCAAAAATTGTTTGATGTACAAAGGGATGGGTCTTACACTCTCTCAAGAGGCCCAAAAGGTTTAAAGAAAAAGAGTGGGGCTTATAACACGAGGGTAGGCCCAGATGATTTTTCGTTTAAAATGGCGATCGCGCCGAGATTTTCTTTTAACGCAAAGGGACTTATACAATATCTTAGGCCCAAAGTTGTTTTGGTTAAAAGGGGATTGGGTCTTACACTCTATTAGAGGCCCAAAAGTTTTAAATGAGTCTTAAAGCTCGAGGAGAGACCCAATTGATTTTTAAAAGGCGACGATCGCGCCGTTTACTTGTACAGAGGGACTTATACAATAAGTGAGGCCCAAGATTGTTTGTACAAGGGGGTTTGGGTCTTACACTCTATTAAGAGGCCCAAAGAGTTTAAAAAAGAAGAATGAGTCTTACTACTCGAGGGTAGGCCCAAAGTTATTTGTGTACAAAACGACGATCGCGCCGAGGTTTTTGAAAATACCCGGAGGGACTTATACAATAATTGAGGCCCACAATAGGTTATTTTACAAAAAGGATTGGGTCTTACACTCTATTAGAGGCCCAAAGAGTTTTGAAAATGATTTATGAGGGTTGAATTAATCAAAAACCATAATTTGTTTTCAAAATGTGTTTTAATTGAATAAAATATTCAATTAAAATGATCAAAATTGTTTAACATGTGGAAAACAAATTGTGATCTTGGATTAATGCCTCATAAATCAAGCTTTGCCCTACAAAATGATTAGAAATCATTAAAATTTGCAAAATCAATAAGGAAATAATATTTTAAATGTCAAAAACAATTAAAACATTAATTCTTTGCAAAAATAGCAATTATATGAAATAAATAATATTTTTGGGATTTTTTGGGAAAATAAAATATTTTAACATTTTTGTGAATTATAAAAAAAAGAAGGCTTAAATAATGTTTTCGTCCCTGTAAGTTGGCGAGTTTTTGGTTTTGGTCCCTAAATCTTTTTTTTTTCGATCCAAGTCCTTAACATTTGATTTCTTTTTGTGATTAGTCCCTGACGTCAAACTTCCGTTACAAAAATGATGATGTGGCTAACGGCGATGACGTGGCAGGGCTGATGTGGTTCCTACCGTTGACGTGGCAAGATGTTTTTTCGTTTTTTTTAAGTCCTCGTCAGCATTATTTTTTTATTTATTATTTTTTGTGTTGATTTAAAGGCTAATGTAAAGTTTAAAATTGGTCCCAAAAGGATTTGAACTCAAGACCATTGGGTTCACATGATAGTACATAACCACTACACCAACTTACATATTTGGTTAAGTCATTGCAACAAATTTATATATTACATAAATAATATAATTAATATATTACTAAACCAACCTACATATTTCAACTAATAATAAGTTTAATAAATATTTCAGCTATTAAATAATATAACTAATAATTAGTTTTTTAATTATTTTATTAAATATTTAATAATATTTCTGCCACTTATTTAAATAGTTAAAATATTGAATAAATTAACTAAGTTAGTTTAAACTATTTGAAATAATAGTTGAAATAGTTATGTAAATAATTATTTAATGATATTAATATTTTATTAATATTTAATAAAATAGTTAAAATATAAATATTAAATAAACTATTTTATCCATTTAATAAAAATTAAAATATAAATTAGTTAATAAATTATTTTAAATAAACTGTTTTATCTATTTATTATAAACTATTTTATCTATTTAAAATATAAATTAATTAATAAACTATTTAATATTTAATAACCTATTTAATATTTTAATAGTTGAAATATAAATTACTTAATAACATATCTAATATTTAAAAAACTATTTATCAAGTATTTTAAAAATCTATTTAATAAACTATTAAAAAAAGTATTTTAAAAAACTGTCTAAAAGTATTTAATAATGTTAATTAACTAAATAGTTGAAATATTTAATAAACTATTTAATAATATTAATATCATTTCATAAAATCAATAAAAATATAATTAAAATATAATAGTTGCAGTATATAGTATTATTTCATAATATTATGAAAATAGTTGAAATAATATAAAATAATTGTTTAATATTTAATAAATTGATTAAAAATTAATTATTTAATCATTAATTATCATTTATTAATTACTATTTATGAATAAAATAACATACTTTGTGAAGGGATTAATTATTGTGGTAGCAAAGCAAACAACTATAACCAGTTTTTATTCCAGTAATTAATCAAATATATTAATTAGTTTATTAAATATTATACTATTAAATAATTAGTTTATTAATTTTAGTGAAATATTATTTAATTAGTTTGTTAAATAATTTTAATTACAGTATTATTAAACAATTTAAACTACAACATTATTAATTACTGAAATAATTACAGTATTATTAATTACAATTTTATCAAATAATTTCAATTATATTATTATTAAATAATTTTAATTTTAATATTAATCATTTTTATTAAATAATTACAGTATTATTTACTAAATATTTAATAAAATAATTATTTGATATACTAAATATTGCAACTATTTTACTAGTTTAAAGACTAATTATTTTATTAATTAATAATTATTTGGTTTATTAAATATTTGGTTAAATAATTTTACTATTTCAATTATTTTACTAGTTTAAAGACTAATTATTTTACTAATTAATAAAATAATTATACTAATTATAATAAATAATTTATACTAACAGTATATATAAATATTTATATTAAATAATTTTTATTTATATTAATAAGTATTAATTATTAAACTCTATAAAATAATTTATATTATCAGTATAAAATAATTTATACTAATTGTATTAAATAAGTGTAGTATTTCAAATATAAGTATTAAATAGTAAATATTGGATTTATGTAATATATACATTGTTGCAAGTACAAACACAAGTGAGTTAAATGGTCTAGTGGCTAAGAACATGTTGTGGACCCAAAGATCATGGGTTCAAGTCCTCTTGGAACCAAAATTTGAATTTTTGTCTTCTTTAACTACAGGGACCAAAATCAAAATGACGATGTGGAATTATTGGATTTTAAAATAAATGAAAAATGATTAAAAAAACTTGTCACGTCATCACCGTTAGCCACATCATCATTTTTGTAACGAAAGTTTGACGTCAAGAACTAATCACAAAAAGAAATCAAATGTTAAGGACTTGGACAAAAAAAAAAGATTCAGGGACCAAAACCAAAAACTCGCCAACTTACAGGGACGAAAACATTATTTAAACCAAAAAAGAATCAACTCAAAATCATTAAAACTCAGAGAGAAATTAATTTTTGAATCAATTAAATAAAATCACAAAATTCAAATATTTGAATTTTCAAAAAGAGTGCCAAGAACACCCTAAGAACACGCGCGTGTTCTGGGTTTTGCCCAGATTTGTATTTTCTCTCCAATCTCACTGAATACTTGATTATATCATGCAATCCACATACCAATCTGCTCGTCTCAACCTCACGATCATGTCTATGGTATTTAATTTCATTTATATTAAACATGGAATAAAAAAAATCAAGACAAAACCTCAAGAACCCTAATTTCTGCATGAAGGCTGAGAATTTTGATACACGATTCAAACAAAGCAATTAATTGAGGGGAAACATTCCATGCATGATTATGAACATTTGGCAAAAGTATTGTGCGAGGAAATATGCATAGATTGAGAGATGACCAAGTTTAGGCTTACCTCTAGGTCGTGACAGCAAGTTCAAAGTGATTTCTGAGTTGGAGGTGTTACAGATGAGTTGTGATGATCTGAGCAGCTTCCCTACACCCTATGGAGTGTGTTTGAATGCTTGGACTTGATGGAAATTGGATGGATCACTTCATGGCATCTCAACTGCAACTTGGTTAAAACCTTGAGCAATTGACTAGTGATTCTGAGAAATCAGTGTTCCAGATGTTGTTTAAGTGTTTGATCAGCTCACATATGATGTATGTGAGGTGTGTGTGTGATTGGTTTGAGTGGAATTGCTCTCTACTGAAAAACCCGATAGTGACTTGCTAAGAAAGGCATTTTTTAGAGTGACAAGTGGATTTTGAGAAAGGCAAGTGTTGTAGGCCTTTGGTGTACTTAAACTGATCACAATTGAGCTCTATTTATAGTAGAGCAAGTTTGTTTTGCAAGGAATAGTGAATGGTAACTGCTGAGTAGGGTTGGCCAATGTTGGCAAATGAAAATCCAAGTCTCCTCTAGCCATTGACTAGAGGTTAGGGCACAGGCTGCTGGTTCCCTTGGTCTTGGATAAGTCTTGACTGAATTCAGTTGCTAATAGCTCAGTCCATGCCACCTTGGTGCTTCCATTGAATGCTCCAATCCAAAATTGGAGTCTTGTCCCTATTTTGGGCAATTCTAGGTTTGACATGCTATTTCTTGTTCCAAGGACTTTGGAGGCTTGGCTCAGTGATTGTCCCCTTTAGATTCAATCCTCAGATGTGTCCAAAGTGATGACAAGGCTTGGAATTGGCTGATTTTGGCAAATCGACCAAAAGTGCAAAAATCTGCCTTGCCTTGGCAGATTACAGCAAGGCATCTTGCCACTACCATATCTCAAAGCTCAAATTGAATTTGGTGATGTTCCTGGCCATTTTGGAAAGCCCTTATATGATACAACAACTGTCTGATCATATTTGGTTTTGATACCTTTTGGATCCAAGTGAAAAATTCCCCTACATTTGAAAAAAAATAAGGCAGATTCTGACTTAGTGAAATTTTCACTAAGTGTTGGAACAAAGTGACTTTTCTTGATTTTGATCACTCCATAACTCAAAATCCATGAGGAATTTGGACATAGATCAATATGAAGCTTTTGTAGAGGGCAATGAGATCTACAAATCAAGCTTTGGATGGGGAAAAATGGCTTTGTGGTTTAGGAGTTATGATCCTCCAAAGTTGGTACCTTTGTCACTTTATTTCATAACTTAGAAAATTTTCTAAGTTTTTATGGTTACCCCTTTTACAAGTTATCCCACTTTCTTTGATTTTTCTTGATGAATGATGATTCAAATCATACATTAACATCATTTTAGGGTTAAAAATCTATTTTTGTGAAAAATCTCAAAAAGTCAAAGTTGACTTTTGTGCACAGTTGACTTTTTGTCAGATGAATTCCAAACTGTGCGATCCTTTAGGAAATCATGTCCTTGACCTAAATCAAACTTCATGGACATGTTCCATTGGTGTTATATGGTGTATTGAATCATGTCTTAGAGTTTGGGAGCATGTCCTGGTCAAAAGTCAAAGCTACAGTTGACTTTTCTCGCAAAACCCTAACTGTGGTTCAGATGAAATTGAAACTTGTTACTCAAGCTTCTTGACCAATCCATTGTTCCAAATGGATAAATATGGTATATTAGAGACCCTCAAATCATTTCTTGAGGTCTTGGTTCATGATTTGTCCCAAAAGTCAACTTAGGGGTGAATTAGGTCAAGAAACCCTAATTCCTGATTTTTGATGTATGCATCCCTTGAGGCCAAATTGACTTGATGATTGGGTCCATGAGGTTCCATGGAGTATATTAGGATATGTTTTGAATCATTGGCTCATGCCCAGATGAAAATTTCCATCTGGAGGCCTTGGTCGACCAAAACCCTAATTTGGTGACACTGGTGATCTTGAAGCTTGATCCACCTGGAAGGGAGCAACCTTGTGCTTAATCCTTGAAGTGGGAGTCCTATTGATCCATTGTGGATGTTTGAGAGGTTAGACAAGTTTAAGATCATGTCATTCCTTGATTGATCCTTTGTCTAAGCACTCAGAGAGGGCTTGAAACCCTAATTTTAATTGTAGTGAATGCTCAACAATTCCTTGAGGAGATTGATGAGGCATAAAGGTACATCCATATTATGATGATGATTTCCACAATGATGGAAAATATTAGTGGTCAAAATTTGGGGTATGACACCATCTATAGTCCATCTGAAGATAAAGTACTATACGGCCAGAGGCCGGGTCGTCACCATGCACATGGACATTGAAGCTGCTAGGAGATGCTTCGAAGCGGCAACCAAGGGCCTGAGCTCGATCAACGTCAATCCCAAGGTTGGAGAGAAGTCAACCCCGGACGCAGTACAGAAGCCACTCCCACACGTCAACGCGGTCGACCTTGACAGCTGTTTCCCCAACGAGCAAGGAGAAGGGGGGAGCGGACAACGACCTCCCAGCTGAAGGCAACAGGCAGCCTCTCCACCTAACGCGCCCCATCCCAGACGGAGACTTCGAGCTCTTCGCCCTTGGAGACGATCCAGATAGGAGCGTGAAGATTGGCACCGGGCTCCCCGAACTGGCGAAGAAGCAGCTGAAGGCATGCCTCCAGGAGAACGCTGATCTATTCGCGTGGAGCGCCTCAGAGATGCCTGGCCTCGACCCAGAGGTGGACTATCACCAGCTCACTGTAGATCCAGCCGCTAGGGCTATAGTGCAACGTATGCGTAGGCAGTCTCCCGAGAAAGCGGAGGCTGCTGAGAAAGCTGTAAAAGACCTCTTAGAGGCAAATTTTATTTCGGAAGCCAGGTACATGGCCTAGCTGTCCAACGTTGTACTTGTCAAGAAAAATAATGGAAAATGGAGGATGTACGTTGACTATACCGATCTTAACCGGGTGTGCCCAAAAGATTCTTATCCATTGCCTAACATCGACCAGCTGGTCGACAATTCTGCAGGTTTCAAACTATTGTCCTCATGGACACCTACTCGGGGTACAACCAAATCCCCATGGCCAAGGCTGACAAACAGCACACCTCCTTCATGACTGAGTCAGACAATTACTACTACAACATAATACCCTTCGGCCTGAAGAACGCTGGTGCGACCTACCAGCAGATGATGAACAAAGTATTCTGGGGAGAGATCGGGACATGCTCGACGTCTACATGGACGACATGATCTTTAAATCTGTAGAAGAAGTTGACCACGGTGCCCATCTCACAAAGGTCTTCGACACAGTGAGAAAATGCAGGATGAGGTTCAACCCCGACAAATGCACCTTCGACCTTCGGGCATGTAAGTTCCTTGGTTTCTACCTCACGGAGAGAGGAATCGAGGCAAACCCCGACAAGTGCAGGGCGTTCTCCGAGATCCCGACCCCAAACTCGAAGAAGTCAATATAATCTCTAAACGGGATGCTGACCGCGCTTTCCTGCTTCGTCGCCAAGTTCGCACAGTATGCACTCCCATTTTTCAAGCTTCTACGCCAGAAAGCCACGTTCGAGTGGACTGAGGAATGCGAGCAAGCACTCCTCCACCTCAAACAAGTCATTTCACAACCCCCAGTTCTCTCACGACCAGAGTGCGGGGAGACGTTATTCCTATACCTCGCCATCACGGGCGAAGCAGTCAGCGCGGTCCTAATCTGAGAAACCACCACGGGCAGAAGCCAATTTACTTCACCAGCAAAGACCTCCAAGGTCCGGAACTTAGGTACCAACAAATCGAAAAGGTCTCCCTGGCTCTCGTCACCGCGGCCAAAAGACTGCGACATTACTTCTTGGCCCACACGGTCATGGTGAGGATCGAGTAGCCCATACGACAACTCCTCGGTAGGCCGGATATGGCGGGGAGGATGCTCAGATGGTCGCTCGAACTCGCTGAGTTCGACATCCAATACGAAGGCAAGAAGGCCCTGAAAGCTCAAGTACTGGATGACTTCGTGGCGGAAATGACCCTCCCAGAGCCTTCGACCAACGGGTCCTAAAAGTGGACGATCTACGTCGACGGAGCATCCAACTCAAAAGGCAGCGGAGCAAGCATCATCCCCGAGAATGAGGAAGGCATCCTGATCGAAGTCTACCTCACATTGTCCTTCCCAACGTCGAACAATTAGGCTGAATATGAGGCTTTCCTCGCCGGGTTATGCCTAGCTGAAGAACTCGGGGCCAAAGAGGTCAAAATATTCACCGACTCCCAGCTCGTGGCCTCCCAGGTACGGGGAGAGTACCAGGCCAAGAACGACAGCCTTATCGAATACTTGACTCTGGTGAAGGAAACGATGAAAAGGTTCTCCTCGGCGGAAGTGAGTCACGTCCCGCGAACACAATACTCGAGCAGACGTGCTATCGAAACTCGCGAGCACAAGGAAGAAGGGCGGGAACAAATCCTTCATTCAAGAGGTGCTTTCTCGTCCGAGCATTGAGAAAATTGTCCCCGCGACTGACGTGAACGCCATTGGAGATAGCCATAGCTAGATGACCCCGGTATACGAGTACCTCAGCACGGGCAAGCTACCCGACGACCCTAAAGACGCCGAAGTCGTTAGGTGACGTGCCTGCTCCTACACAATCGTCGAAGACAAGCTATATCGACGCAGCTTCTCGATCCCTCTTCTTAGATACGTCGAGGAGTCTAAGGTCTCTGACATACTCCAGGAGAACCACGAGGGGATTAATGTATAACACCTCGGCGGACGGTCACTAGCCCGCAAGGCGTTACGAGCAGGATACTACTGGCCCACCATGCAGCAGGACGCCAAGGAACACATCAAGAAGTGCGATAGATGCCAACGATACGGGGACATGCATCTGGCCCCGTCCAGTGAGCTCAAAACGTTCACGTCTCCGTGTCCGTTCGCATGGTGGGGGATGGATATCCTCGGGCCCTTCGTCGTAGGATCGTACCAAAACAAGTACCTGATCGTCGGTGTGGATTATTTCACGAAGTGGATCGAGGCGGAAGCCCTGACAAAAATCACGACTCACAACATACTATGTTTCTACAAAAGGAACATACTCGCCCGGTTCGGCGTGCTCCAAGTAATTGTCACCGACAACGGGACACAATTCACCGATAAGAACTTTTAAGACATCGTCACCAAACTGGGCACGAAGCAACACTTCACGTCAGTCGAGCATCCCCAAACAAACGGGCAAGCCAAAGCCGAGAATAGAGTGATCCTGCGAGGACTGAAACGGCGACTAGGCGACGCCAAGAAAAGATGGGTCAAGGAGCTGCACAACGTCCTCTGGGCCTACAAAACGACCCAGCACTCCACTACCGGGGAGACCCCCTTTCGCTTGACTTACGGAACGGAAACGGTGGTCCGTGTGGAAATAAGGGAACCCTCGAGAAGAACGGAGTCTCCCCTTGACGAGGAGACAAACGATGAGGCCCTCAGGGAGGAGCTCGACTTAGTCGAAGAGACAAGGTCGGACGCGTCCCTCCGCGAAGCCTCCCTCAAGCAGAAGATAACTCTACGTTATAACAACAAAGTTACTAAGCGTGATTTTTAAGTAGGCACCCTCGTCATACGAAGGAACCAGAAAGATTCGGGAGAAGGCAAGCTCGTCGTAAATTGGGAAGGCCCCTACCGCGTCCTCGCGAAAACGGGGACATGAGCCTACTACCTAGAAAATCTACACGGGGAGGAACTTGCTCGACCATGGAATGCTGAGAAACTTAAACAGTACTACAGTTAAACACTGCCCGCGACCCAGCTACGTCGCGACCACGGAGACGCACTAAGGTACAAGTGTGACTCCCCTCCACGAAACAAGACGACAAGGGCCCCCGATGTGTGTGCGCGAGGACCATTGATCTGACGAGGATACCTCGACCGAGCTCCATCGTCGCCGTACCAATTAGGTAGAATACCCAGCTCGCGATGGGAAGTGCACGCCGCGAAGCCAAGACCTCGATTGAGCTCTTAGCCTCGTTAAGGGTCAGAATACAGCTACGGCCACTCGACCAGTTCCCTACATAGTCGAGGATCAACAAAGTCGAGAAAAACCCCCCAAATTACTTAGACAAAAACAAGATATATCATCAAGCATACAAACATCACACACACAGATAATTAAAAGTCAAAGCATTAAGTCGGGCAGAAGCCCATTATGCAAATAGTACATACAAAAATGTCATAAAGCCCCTGGCACGCAGGGCAGGCAAAGATAATCACAAAAATTGGCGCGCAGGCCAAACAAACTAGATAAAAGAAAATCTAAGCATTCGCGTCCCCCTCGGGCTGCCCTTCCTTCACGTTCTCGTCGTCATCATCCTCCTTTGATGCCAACGGGATAATCTGACCTTAAACTACCTCGTGATAAGGGCCAGTTCCCTCAGTGATAAGGCCGGGATTCAGTACCTGGAGCTGCTTCAAGGCTTTAGAAAAACCCAAATCGACAGACTAGAGGACATCCTGCTCGGTCTGCCTGAGTTTTAAGATCAACTCAGCCCGAGAGGTCAGCAGCTTGTCGTCCTCAGTTTTCTCTTCAGCGGGTTAGACAACCTGTTCCAGTTCAGCGATTCTTGCCAGGAGATTTTTCCTCTCCTCAACAACACTCTTCAACTTCCCTTCCAGCTGCCCCTGAAGCTCGACTTGGGCCTCATTCTGTTTCTTGCACTCAGCGAGGTCCTTGCTCAGTTTCTTCATCTCGGCCTCTACCAACTTGAAGCTATCCTGCAGCTTGGTCAACTCCGCTGACGACGAGCTGAAGCATAAACCTGCATCACCACGACCACGTCGTCCACCAAGGATTTTCTCCGCGAGACCCAGTCAACCCCTAGGATGGCTTGGGCTTTAGGTGCGCTAATGGTCAATGAGTTAGCCCCAGAAAAGAAATTTGGCCTCAGATGACAAGGCGAGAGCACGAACTTCTCGCTTGGGGAACTCTTAGTTAGGTCGACCTGCACCTGCCCGGTGGTCTGCTGCCTCTTCGGGGACCCCTGGGAGTTGGGAGATTGGCTGCATTGTGGAGAACTGGAGGAGTCCCTGGGGGTCGGGATGAGGCCCCGCACCTACTATTTGACCTGCTCGACCCATCCCTTTCCGCCTCTCTTCGAGCCTCGAGTAGATGTCAGCTTCTTCACACGTTCCTCCAAGCTCGACATGGCACCTGCAAAAAGAGAGTAAACATCAGTAAACCAACGGTAGAAACAATAACGGACCCCGAGTCAAGGTTTGGCCCAACCTAAGAACCGAAAAGCCTCCTCTTCAGTATCACATTCGAGAAGGGCCTTTGTGTTTATGAGTCGGGCATTGATAAGGGTCTCTCCGCGGGTGTTGGTTATTAAGTTTCCGTCCGGGGTCACCAACTTCGCTTTGCTGAAACCTTGGACAAATTTCACTAACTTCTCATAGGCCTGCTGGTCTTCCTCGCCTAATGCACTAGGACTAACGATATAGCTATCTGTGCTTAGCTCGTAGTGCTCATCTGTCCACTCCAAGGGGAACTTCGACTCGATGACCTCCTTCTGCCGACCACCTTCCATCTCTACTGTCCTACGATTGTACAAGGTATCGGTGGCCGCCCGGGTGAGGGGCTTGATGATGAACCATCGGGGTTTGAAGTTCCAGACAGAATCCAGATATGCTCGAAACTGCCTCCACGGCTGCTTGAAGAACACCCATCAATGAAGACCTTCGATCGTCTGTCGTTGTAGGTGGAAGATACGGAAGAAGAGGGGCACTGTAGCCTCGACGTCGAGATGCTTACACACGAGCTCGTATGCCCGCACAAAAACAATTGCGTTTGGATGAAGTTGGGAGGGCGCCAGGTGTAACCAAGAAAACACCCCTAGCTGAAAATCACTGAACGGCAGACGTAGGCCCGCCTCCAGAAAGGCGAACTCATACATAGGAAACCGCGTCCTTCTGATGCTCCAGCGGCCTGTACGCCAGCCAACTCCGCGCAGAACCTTTGTATAGGTCCTCGATAGTGGTGAAGGCTTCAAGGCCACCTGGAACAAATAGCGAAGGAAAGCTCAAAGACTCATCCCCGACCCAATCCTCGGACGTTCAAGCACCGCTACCCAGTACTACTGGGGATTCGGGCTCATCGTCGGTTTCAATAATCCCTTCAATTCTCCTGGCAGCCATTTTACCTAAAAAGTAGAGGAAACTGGTGAATTTGATAGCCTAGATCAAATTCACCCTTCCACCGCTGATCAAGTGAAAGGGCGAAGAGAGGACACGAGAATCTGCTCGGTGGAATGACCCTCCGACCACGGTGATCGGGGTCATACGCAGGTGCGTTCGGTACCCTTATCCCATTCATCCAGCGTCCTGGGGGTATTCATCGGACGTCCCCGGGACCTTCATCAGGTCCCCGACGCCTTCGTCCCGCGTTCAAGAGGGATTCATCCTACGTCCTCGAGACCTTCATCAGGTCCCAGAGAGACTCATCCTAACTCTCCATCGTATTCATCTTAAACCTAAGGAAGCTCCGCAGTTTTCGTCGGAAACTCCGTGGCCTCCTTGGGAACTTCATCAGTTCACCAGGGAAACCGCCGTAGGGACCGTGAAGCAGAAGAGAAAGAGAACCAAAAACTTACTTGAGACGGTGGTTGAGTGTTTCCGGTGCGGCGACATACAACGGAAGGACGGTGACGAAAGTTGAAGAGGGGGAGAGAAAACTCGGAGCGAAAAAAGTGGGAACGTGCAAATGGCACGAACTCAACCCCTATTTATAGGGCTCTCACGGGACTCGAGGCGTCCCTAGGTACTTGAGTGCCCTAGGCCTAGACACCCTATGCATTGATGACGGGCGACACGTGGCACTCAGACTCCCACGCATGTCTTTCCGTTTTCTCATGTGCCCGCGTGAAGTATGTAACCATCTCCTTTCGCCTCCCTGTATCGTTGGCCACCATTACTTCGCACTCCTCAGGACTCCTGCTCGTCGAGCACCTCCTGCTCCCGATCACCCGCATTGTCCACCACCTCGGCTCTACGGACACGCTGCTTTAGTTAACGGATGCCCTCCCCGGAGGGACTGACCCTTAAGTCATTACTCTGACACTTTGGAGCAACGACTTGGGGGGCTCCTGTTCTGGACTGGGCCGGTGCCTGCCCATCCGTCAGGCAAGCCCAACCCAATACTGCAATGCAGTCCAACAATATGCCCAAGTGTTGACAGGTGATTTCGACCAAAAGTGGAAAACAAGGAGTCCCATGACGCGTCGGCGCAAAAGGCGTATCAAGGTGTCGATACAACACCAGCAGAGAGGTGTGTCAGAGAGGTGGCGACAAACCTCGGTGTCGGAGGAAAATAAGGCGAAGAGCCAATCCCCACTTCAAGGATAAGTGCTTGGGCGGGAAAAGTTTGAAACTTCCAAGACTATGGGAAGTTGAAAAGAAAGTGGGATGCCACGTGTCAGCTTCAGAAGACATTTGGGCAGACAAACAGTTACATTCTAGGCCTATATAAGGCACTGTGTTTTCCATTTTTAGGGGTCGTATTTTTTCACATTGTAAAGGGAAAATACTCAAAGTACCAAGCTTAGAGAGAAACGAGTTCACTCCCGCGAAAATGTACAATTGCGTCCAATTTTACTTAGTGCAATTTACTTTCAGCATTTAATTTAAGTCATTGTCTTTATGCTTTTGTCTTGCCTTTCCTCCCTTTAGATTTTTCCACTTTGCATCCGAAATTCGTTGATCGTTAAAACCGTCCACATTGCCAAGGTCACTCCAACGTGACAACTTTCACCAAAAAGCGAGAAACTGAAACACCACGCAAACATACGCTTCTAATTCCTTGTTCTGGGATTTATGTGGCCGATCCCGTGAGCAAACCTGCGACGGAAGGCCAGCGGTTGTTCGCGCCGGCGAACAAAGTGGCACACCTGGTAGAACCCGTGTGAATTGAGTATATGTTCTTGTGTAGCGGTAAGATGGTAATACCACGTTTAAACGATGAACCGTCTCCGACGGAGAGTACGGTGGGAACATAAACAACTGATGTTGGATCCGGTACCGTGTCAGCGGTTTCAACCACTCCTAGTGGACCAACCGCAACACCGCGTCGAAATGACCCTAAATGAACAATGGCAGGGGCTACAGGGCAGTATATGCCTAGCATCACCATGCCTCTACCTCGATCTTATGGAATGCCGACAGAGTTTATGTCGAGTTTGCATTCTACAGGGCCATCTGTTCGGGGAAAGTTCGTCCTCAGCGTTTTCACCCTATCAGGGGGCAGGACACACGTCGAACCAGATGGTTCGACCCCCAGGTTTTAATCTTTTCTCTCAATCCCTACCGACCTTTACCTCTAGTTTCGTCGCAGTCATGAGGCAACAGATGGATGAGGGTAATCATGAGATGGTCCACATACTGACTTAACAGATGGGTACGATATTGAGACCACTGATACAAGAGTCAACACAGAGTTACCAGCAACTGGCGACTCAAATGACACGAATCGGTGACTTCTTAGGCACTCCTAGGGCTCAGGGTCGACAGACCCCACCACCTCGATTGGAGACGCCCCTTCGTCAGGATGAAGTCTTCGACGAAACTATAGAACAAACCCGTGAGTTCAAAGAGATTCCTAGGAGGGTTCAAAGGCCTCCCGTGATTGTCCATAGGAACCAAGATCCGGACTTCGTTGTCCAACAGGTTCGACAGGACGCCTTGGCTGGAGAACACAACCTGGAGGCTGTGGTCGAACGTATCATGGTTCGTAATGGGGCGAACCCAGACCTTCGACGACCAACATACACATCCCCATTACCAGACTTTGTACTACAAACAGAGTTACCCAGGGGGTGGAAAGTGCCAAAATTCACCAAGTTCGCCGGGGAGACAGAAGAGTCCACTGTCGAACACGTCGCTAGGTATCAAACCGAAGCAGGCGACATAGCGAATAATGAGGACTTGAAAATGAAATATTTCCCAAGTTCCCTCACTAAAAATGCATTTACATGGTTTACCACGTTGCCCCCTCAGTCCATCCATATGTGGGCACAATTGGAGAGACTGTTTCACGAACATTTTATATGGGACAGTCGAAAATAAGTCTGAAAGAGTTGGCAAGCGTCAAACGCAAGGCCACAGAGTCAGTAGACCAGTACTTGAATAGGTTTAGACTTTTGAAAGCACGGTGCTTTACTCAAGTCCCTGAGCACGAGTTAGTCGAAATGGCCGCCGGTGGCCTAGACTATTCGATCAGAAAGAAGTTAGACACACAGTATCTTAGAGATATGGCGCAACTGGCTGACCGGGTTTGCCAGGTCGAACGATTAAAAGCTGAGAAAGCCCAGTCTAACAGATATCGTAAAAAAGAAAAAGTGTCATATGTGGCTGCTGACGAATATTCGTCCGACGAGGAAGAATTCGTCGACGAAAGTGAGATCCACGTGGCTAAACTTAAGCCAGGACCTCCCTATGCATGCAAGTTATTGAAACCATCAAATGGGAAAAATCCCACCGAAACCGAAAAAACGGATAAATACGTCGCTAAAACTTGTACTTTTGATGTGTCCAAATGTGATGAAATATTTGATTTACTGGTTAAAGATGGTCAAATAATTGTTCTGCCTGGTTTAAAAGACCCCCCTCTAGAACAAAAGAAAAAGAGGGGGTTTTGTAAGTTTCATAATTTCCTTGGTCATAAAACAGCTCAATGTGTTCTTTTCAGGGATTTGGTGCAGAAGGCTTTGAAGGAGGATCGACTCTAATTTGGCGAGAATCCAAAGATGCAGGTTGACACCGACCCACTGAAGGTTGAAGTGGCTTTGTACTCAGAGGTGTACGAATGTATGATGGTCAAAGCTACTGAGGGCCTCGATAAGCCACCAATGGCTGAAGTGGTAGAATGCATGATGGTCGAAACTACTGAAGGTTCCGGCAAGAAAGCGGAGGACAAACTTGAAGCAGTGTACTACCAGGCTGGCGAAAGTTTGGAAGATTTTTAGGAAAAATGCAGGATAAGTGGGTCGAAAGCCGCGCTATGCCCCAGGTGCAACGCTGTGTTCGATGAGAAAGCTGCTGAGAGGTATGAGGCAAGCAAGAGAGAAGTGCTGCCAGAAAGCAAGCCACTTATCCCAAGGTTTGTGTTCGACAAGAGTGGGGTTCCGCGTCGAAATGAGGAGTACAGAAAGCTGTTCCAAGAGATAAGGCCCAAAAATTTTATGCCTCCATCAGACTCCCCGCAGGAAAGGTAGATGGCACCAGTTAGCCAGAAAGGGAGCAAAAGACCAAAGTGGAAGGCTCTTGATTTGGAAAAAGAGGCGAACGTCGCTGATAAGATGGTCGAACCAGCAGGATATAGGGTGTCCCCTAACTAAAAAGGGAAAAACCCTATGACTAGGACCCAGTGGAGGTGCTATCAGCGCAGTAAGAAGGCCAAGAGGGAGGCTACGACTTCAAGAGTAAAGCCTGTCGGAACGTCTGGACAAAAGCGCCAATACCCAAGAGGGAGATGGGTAGAAAAGAACAAAGTGGCGACAAACTAGACCATGGCGGTAACTGTGAACGCATCAGGAGAGAAGGAAGTGGTGTCGACCCAGAGTTCAAAGTTTACTTCGCTGACGGAAAGCAAGAAAGAGCCAGAGTATACTCCTCAGTCAGATGAAGAAGAGCCAAAATATTCCCCTCAGTCGGATGACGAGTATGATCCATCACCTGAGGAAGATTTTGACGAAGACATGTACGACGACACCAACGATGACACCTATGGCGAAGATTTCGTGTTGAATTATGGTATCATGTCGGTCCTACCAGCTGAGTATGACGTGGTGTCTGAAATCTCTGAGACTGAAGAAGATTTCATCTCTGGTGAAAATGCGGATGACAAGCCGCTGTGTTATTATGTGATGAACAGTGGTGTGGTGGAAGAACAAACGACTATGTTTAAACGTCCTAGCCCTGGGATGATGTACCATTTGAAGCCGTTATTCATAAAGGCGAAAATTAATGGGGTGTCTGTTAACAAGGTGTTTGTGGATGGTGGAACAACTGTGAACCTGATGCCTCATAATATGTTTAAGAAAATTGGAAAAACGGAGGCTGACCTCCGACAACACAACATAATTTTGTCCAACTATGAAGGCAAAACCAGTAACATCCCGGGGGTTGTCCAAGTGGACTTGGTAGTGGGTACAACCAACAGGCTGACACTTTTCATGGTCATCAAGTCAAAAGCAAATTTCAATCTGTTGTTGGGATGGGAGTGGATCCATGGAATTGGGGTAGTGCCGTCGACAATGCACCAGAGATTGACCATTTGGAGAAAGGATGGCATCGTCGAAAACATTGAGGCAGATTAAAGCTACTACAAAGTCGACGAATCCAAGGGTAACAAGAAATCTTTTGACCAACACTTAGCAAATGTGGCTTCGTGTGATGACGGGTCAGGGTCTTACACCTCTGTCGACACGGGTCGCGTCTTGAACCTGGACCTCGACTATGGGTTCATCTGGGACGCTGCCGACGAAGACATGGAGCCAATGGAAATGCCACCAATGGGGTGCCCTGCAACTGGTGAAAATGATTGTTGAGTTGGAAAACATGACTCAAATTTCGGCCTACCTGGCTAAAAACAGAAAGATGTCGGCACTCGAAAAAGACGAAACTCTCCAAATAGCTAAGTGAGCCGACCGTGACAAAAAAGCAAATGGCCAACAAGGCCAAAGGGAAGCCGTAGAAAATCAGAGGCTTGATGGTATTTACGATGATGAGCCTTTAGGGTTTGAAAAAGGCCCAGATCATGAGCTGCAAAGAATGCAAGCGTAGGACCCGCTTGAGGAAATCGACTTAGGGGATGGGACAACCAAAAGGCCCACATACGTGAGTGCCAAAGTAGGGCCAGAAATGAAGGCCAAGCTGGTTAAAGTGTTGAAAGAATACAAGGACTGTTTTGCCTGGGATTATGGCGAAATGCCTGGTTTGAGTCGGAGTGTAGTTGAGCATCGGCTCCCAATCCAGCCAGGCAAGAGGCCAGTAAAGCAACACCCTCGACGCTTCGCCCCAGAAGTCACGTCGAAGATCAAGCAGGAAATTGAAAGACTGCTCAAAATTCGGTTCATCAGAACTGCAAGGTATGTCGAGTGGACAGCAAACATAGTACATGTTATTAAGAAAAATGGGACCCTTCGAGTTTGCATCGACTTTAGGGATTTGAACAACGATACCCCTAAAGACGAATATTCGATGCCTGTGGCAGAGATGTTAGTTGACTCAGCCGCGGGATTCGAGTATTTGAGCATGCTCGACGGCTATTCTGGTTACAATCAAATTCTCATAGCCGAAGAGGATGTCCCCAAAACCGCATTTCGATGCCCTGGAGCTTTGGGGACATATGAATGGGTTATGATGCCTTTTGGGCTTAAAAATGCTGGAGCAACCTACCAAAGGGCTATGAATGCTATATTCCATGATTTTATTGAAAATTTTATGCAGGTATACATCGATGACATAGTCATAAAATCGTCATCAGAAGATGGTCATCTCGACCACCTTCGACGCTCATTTGAGCGAATGAGAAAATATGGATTAAAAATGAATCCACTAAAATGTGCCTTTGGTGTTCATGCAGGGGGCTTCCTGGGATTCGTAGTCCACAAGCGAGGCATCGAGATCAACCAGAACAAAACGAAGGCAATCTTAGATCTTAAGCCTCCAACGACGAAGAAACAGCTCCAGTCTTTGTTGGGGAAGATAAATTTTTTGAGGAGGTTCATTTCGAACCTAAGTGGCAAGACAAAAGTATTTTCACCACTGCTCAAGACCAAGAAGGAGAGTGAGTTCCGTTGGGGACAGGAGCAATAAGAGGCTTTCAACGCAATTAAGGGATGCCTTACGAAGCCTCAAATCCTGTTACCACCCAGCATAAATAAAAGCATGAAGTTGTACATTGTAGCGTCGGATACGACTATAGGCAGTATGTTAGCAAAAGAGGATGATGGTGGCGTCGAAATACCCATCTATTACTTTAGTAGGATATTGATAGATGCTGAAACTAGGTACACTATGATTGAAAAGCTGTGCCTAGGCTTGTACTTCTCATGTACGAAATTAAAGCAATATATTAAACCAGTTAATGTTTATGTTTCGTCGTATTTTGATGTTATTAAGCATATGTTGTCCAAACCTATTTTGCATAGTCGAATTGGGAAATGGGCACTAGCGTTAACTGAGATCTCCCTGACATACGTCCCTTTGAGGGCGATGAAGGGTCAAATAGTGGCAGACTTCATTGTCGACCACGCTGTAGTCGAAACATCGATACATAGCATCGACGTCGCCCCGTGGAAATTGTACTTTGATGGGTCAAGCCATAAAAACGGGGCAGGTGTTGGGATCCTAATAATATCCCCACAAGGTATCCCAACAACCTTTAAATGCAAAGTTGATGGCAAATGCTCAAATAACGAGGCAGAGTACGAAGCCTTAATCACTGGTCTTAAGATAAGCAAAGACTTGGGAGCCAAAGAGGTCGAGATAAAAGGGGACTCAGAATTGGTGATTAAACAAATCACAAGGGAGTACAATTATGTGAAGGATCATCTTTTAAGTTACTTCTCGTTGGCGAAGCGTTTGTTGGAACATTTCAAATTTGTCAACATCTCGCATGTGCCAAGGATAGAAAACCATAAAGCTAATGAACTAGCACAAATTGCCTCTGGTTATAAAGTGTCGAAAGGTAAGTTGAAAGACTTCATCGAAACTAGGAAGAAGATGGTGTCGAACGTACACGCACCGTCAAGTTGGTCGATATCCAAGGTCTCGATGAGTTTGGTCGAAGGTTTAGAGAGTTATGAGGTTTTCGTTAACGATATGTCACCAACAGATTGACGAAGACCAATTATGGAGTATCTGGAAAACCCGTTGGGCAATACTGATCGAAAAACTAAGTACAGAGTAATGAGTTATGTCCTAGTAGGCAATGAGTTATTGAAGAAAACTCCAGAGGGGGTATGGCTCAAATGCTTAGGAGATACTGATGCCTATTTGGCAATTTCTGAGGTTTATAGTGGGATTTGTGGAGCTCACCAGGTTGGCTACAAAATGAAATGGCTTTTGTTTCGACATGGTGTTTACTGGTCCAGCATGCTCAAGGATTGCATAGATTTCGCGAAAGGATGTCAGGATTGCCAGAAGCATGCAAACATCTAGCATATACCAGCCAACGAGTTACATGTGATTGTCAAACCATGGCTATTTCGAGGATGGGCTTTGGATGTGATAGGGGGGATTCGGCCAGCTTCGTCGAAGCAGCAAAGATTCATCCTCGTGGGAATAGACTACTTCACGAAATGGATAGAGGATGTGCCTCTGGCAAAGGTGGATCAAGAGACCGTGATAGACTTCATCCAAAATCATATCTTGTATAGATTTGGGATACCTGAGACAATCATGACAGATCAAGGCTCTGTGTTTATGGGGCAGAAGATGCAGGAGTTTGCGGCAGAAATAGGTTTCAAGTTGGTTACTTCGACGCCATACTATGCTCAGGCGAATGGTCAGGTTGAAGCAGCTAACAAGATAATAAATGGGTTATTTAAGAAGCACGTTGCGAAAAAGCCAAAGAACTGGCATAAGACGTTAAGTCAAGTTTTATGGGCTTGTCAGACATCACCCAAGGAGTCGACCAACTCGACTCCATTCCGTCTAACCTTCAGGCACGACGTCGTGCTACCAGCAGAAGTATGCATGCAATCCGTTAGAGTGCAACGACAATATGAGATTCCGTCGGAACAATATTGGGAAATGATGTTAGATGACTCGTGGACTTGGACGAGGAAAGGATGGTAGCTTTAAATGTATTGTTGCGCCAGAAGGCACGAGTCGCCAAGGCATACAACAAACGGGTCAAGAAGAAAACCTTCGCCGTAAATGACTATGTTTGGAAAACGCTGTTGCCCATGGATCGACGAGATCGGACGATGGGAAAATGGTCACCTAACTGGGAGGGACCATTTCAAGTTACTCGAGTATTTAGTAATAATGCGTATGAAGTACAAGAGTTTGGAATAGACCAACGAATCTTAAGAGTAAATGGGAAATATTTAAAGAAGTATAGACCTATGCTACAAGAGATTCACAACAAAACATAGCTTTCTCATTAATTAAAGGCCAAAATAGGCTAAGGGGCCACAAATGGCTTACAAAATGTTTACATCAGCTCGACATACAAACTAAGGAAACTCAGGAAATCTAGCCTTAAAGTCGTCAAAGAGGGTCTTCTCATGAACAATCTTGCTCTCAAGAAGCACCTTTCGTCTCTGTATGCGGCTAATAGCATCTTTGATCTTCATAGCCGCTTCGACGTGAACAAGTCCTTGAGCTACCTAGTGGTCGATGGTTTCTTGAGAGGGCAGAGGCTCAGCTGAGTCTAAGGAGGCTTTTTGTTGTTCGACATCAACAATCTTTTTTGTCAGCTCCGTTATCTGGGCTTGATATTCAAATATCTGTTGGTCGAAAGCCTGTCATTTATTGGAGTGCTCCTGCTTTTTAGTTTCATAGTCCCCAAGTTTTTGTTCACAGACTGAGCTAAGGTGCCACTCACGTTTCATGTCGTTGTGGCGGAACCGGATTTGGGCGTCGACCTGGTGATTCATAGTAAGATCTTTGGCCAATTGAGTGAAGAAGGCTTCGAACTCGATCAGGTATGTGGCCATGGGGGCAGGGAGCTGGAATTCAGAAAGTTTATCCAGAAGTTTGAAGATGTCGTTGGCTATGGCGGATTCCTCAGCGACAGCAGCCAGAAACTGTTCCTCAAAAAGATAGGACCGCAACTATTGAAGTTTGAGATTGAAGGAAGCATCCACTTCTGGAGTTGGGATTGTGGTCGAACTGGTAGGCTGAATCTCTTTAGCTGCTTGGCGAAGTTTGTGTAGTGCTTTCAGAGTCGTTGCTGGATCTGTTGCCTTGGCTGCTAAGAGTGCCTCCGGAGTAAGAGATCCCTTAACCATAGGTGAAACCCTATCTGGGTTATGTTCAGGGGGTTGGAAGTTCTCTCCGACTTCAGTAGTGGTGACGGCAGGTGAAGGATTGATAGTCGCCCTAAGAGCTACATCATTATGCTCAAAGTTGTCGGTTGAAGCAGGAGGCGTCTTCGCCAAGTTTTCCTCGGGCATGAGTGTTTGGAATTCATCAATTTTCTGAGGACTTGGTGTAATGGCGACGCCAGCAGTAGTGGCGTCTGCGGCTGATTCAGTATCGCCATCACCAACAGTGGTCGAAGTAACCACATTTTCCTACAAAGCAAAATGTAAGTGAGATTCGTCGCCCCAAGGTCATCTAGGACACAAGTGAAAGTGGAAATTGTTAGTTCTGTATTGGCAGCAATTTTGCTAAAACAAAGTGGTTCATCAAGATGTTTTACTTGATGTCTTGACATGTTGGTTCTAACATTCTGCAGGTGGTGTTTCTTAGGATTGTAGGACTTTGTGCATGATGTCAAACACGATGTCCTAACATCTTCTACCAGAACATTCTGTTGAGAATGTTAGGTTTTATTTGTTGCGCTCTTTTTGCAATCTGTTGAGTAATTGCGTGCGAAAATCTTGGAGTATATTTAAATTGAAGCAAGCAATTTCTGTGATATTTTGAAGATTAGGTTGTTGCTATTTTCTTGCAAAAAGATATGGAGAATAATTAACTTTAATTATTATTTGATTCAAAGATCTGCTAATGCCCAAGCCCAAGGAGTGTATTACTATTTAAAGATGTTCAACCCTAATTGCTGTGTAGAGAGAATAAGTTATTGAAAGCTGCGTTCGAGTTTTAGGGTTTAAGCATTGTATTGTTTTTGTGAGCCATTCATTCATTCGTTAGATGCTTGAGTTGGACTGATTAGTTGAGTTGTAATTTGTCCACTCTAAGCTTTTAAGTACGAGTGCTTTGTTCTTGATTGCAGCTTTTAAGCAAGATCAAGTTTTGTTTTTTGAAGTGTGTTCTTCTCTTTAGTATTGTGCTGTAGTTATCACTGCATGTGATTAAGGGGGAGTGAGAGGTGTCTCGTGTCTAAGTGTCTTAGATAGAAATCTCACAGGTAGAGATTAGGTGAGAAGATTGTAAACCGGAGTGTGTTTACTGAGAGTCTTCAAACTAATTCTGTTTAGTGGATTTCCTTCCTGGCTTGGTAGCCCCCAGACGTAGGTGTGATTGCACCGAACTGGGTTAACAATTGCTTGTGTCTCTTTGCTATTGTTTAATGTTTTTATATCATTCTTATATTGATCATTGTTCAGATATTAGTGTCGTGACATCTATTTCGACATCTCATATCTAATACCAGAATTTCAATTGGCATCAGAGCAGGCACCCTGTTCTGTTTCTGGGTGAGATCTAGGGACGACATTTTCTGGTACTATGGATAAGGAAGGAGGATTTGTGAATAGACCACCCATCTTGGATGGATCTAACTATGATTATTGGAAACCACGCATGGTGGCCTTCTTGAAATCATTGGATAGTAAGGCCTGGAAAGCTATCTTAAAAGGATGGAAACATCCTGTCATTATTGGGAAAGATGGAAAAGAAACATCTGATCTGAAACCTGAGGAAGAATGGACTAAGGAGGAGGATGAACTGGCTCTTGGAAACTCTAAAGCATTGAATGCGTTGTTCAATGGAATTGATAGAAACATATTCAGATTGGTGAACACTTGTGAGATAGCTAAAGATGCTTAGGACATACTCAGAATTACTCATGAAGGTACTTCCAAAGTAAAGATGTCAAGACTTCAACTGCTGACTACCAAGTTTGAAAACTTAAAGATGAAGGAAGATGAGAGCATACATGACTTCCACATGAATGTTCTTGAAATAGCCAATGCCTCAAGTGCCCTAGGTGAAAGGATGTCTGACGAAAAGCTGGTAAGAAAAATTCTCAGATCTCTTCCCAAGAGATTTGACATGAAAGTGACTGCCATAGAAGAAGCTCAAGATATCAACAAGATGAGGGTTGATGAACTTGTTGGATCTCTTCAAACATTTGAACTAGGAATAAGTGACAGATCTGAAAAGAAAGCCAAGAGCATAACATTTGTGTCCAATACTGGAGATGAAGAGGAGGAGAGTACCCTAGATGGTGATGAAAGCCTATCTAATGCTATAGTTCTGCTAGGAAGACAGTTTAACAAGGTGATGAAGAGAATAGACATAAAGTCAAGATCAAATTTCAAGAACAACTCATCTGACATCAGCAGGTCCAATGATGGTGGAAGGAGAACAAGGTCTGAAGAAAAATCCACTCAAGGAAAAGGAATTCAGTGCCATGGTTATGAGGGATTTGGTCACATTAGAGCTGGACGCCCTACTTACCTCAAGAAACAAAAGAAAAGCCTAGCTGTCTCCTGGTCTGATGAGGACTCTGAAAGTGAAATTGAAGAAGAATCTACTAAACATGTAACTGCCTTAACTGGAAGATGTGTCTCTGATGGAGATTCTAGTGATGATGAATTGACCTTTGAAGAACTTGCAGCTTCCTACAAAAAGTTGTCTCTCAGAAGTGAAGAAGTATGTCTTGAAGGGGAGAAACAGAAGAAACTTATCATTCAACTGAAGGCTGAAAAAGTTGAGCTAGAGAATGAAGTCATGTTGTTGAACTCCAAACTTGATCAAATGACCAAGTCTGTCAGAATGCTGAACAGTGGAACTGACACGTTGGATGAAATCCTTCAGAGTGGAAAAATGGCAGGTGATCTTACTGGGTTGGGATTTGAGGGAGAGAAGAAATCATCTTCAAATGATAGTCCTTCTGGACCTAAATGTAACATGTCACATCAGATGTCTCAACATCATGGGAGAAAACATGTATCTGAACCTAAATATAATATGCCTCAACATCATAGGAGGGGTCATCCCAACCACTTAAGAGGAAGATTCCAAAGATGGAGATGCCATTACTGTGGGCATTTTGGTCACATAAAACCTTTTTGCTTCAGACTCTATGGATATCCTAAACCTGCTCCTCAACCTAGATCAAATACAAACATCTCTACTAATGGAAGACAATGGGTTCCTAAGACTGCTGCTACCAGCCTGATAGCTCACATGTCTCTCAGAGTCTCAGCTAAGGAGGATTGGTATTTTGATAGTGGTTGTTCTAGACACATGACAGGGATTAAGAATTTGTTAGTTAACATCAAATCTCACTCCACTAGCTATGTGACTTTTGGTGATGGAGTCAAGGGTGAAATCAAGGGAGTTGGAAAGTTGAACTGCTCAGGAGTTCCAGACCTTGACAATGTGCTGCTGGTAAAAGGGTTAACTGCTAATTTGATCAGCATCAGTCAACTGTGTGATCAAGGATTCAATGTCAACTTCACCAAATATGAATGTTTGGTTACAAATGAAAAGAATGAAGTGATCATGAAGGGAGTCAGATCTAAGGATAACTGCTACTTATGGATTCCTCTAGATTCTAGTTACTCATCCATTTGTGCTCTTTCTAAAGATGATGAAGTGAAGTTGTGGCACCAAAAACTTGGTCATCTACATCTAAAAGGTATGAAAAGAATCATCTCCATGAAAGCTGTCAGAGGAATACCTAAGTTGAAGATTGAAGAAGGAAGGGTATGTGGTGAATGTCAAATTGGAAAGCAAACCAAGTTGTCACATCAGAAGATTAAACATCTCACTACTTCAAAAGTGTTGGAACTACTTCACATGGATTTGATGGGGCCTATGCAAGTGGAAAGTCTTGGTGGGAAGAAGTATGCCTATGTGGTTGTTGATGATTTCTCCAGATATACTTGGGTGAGTTTTATTAGAGAAAAAACTGAAGTGTTTGATGTGTTCAGAGATCTTTCCCAAAGACTCCAAAGAGAAAAGGAGAGTAATATTGTGAGAATTAGAAGTGATCATGGGAAGAAATTTGAAAATCACAAATTTGCTGAATTCTGTCCCTCTGAAGGGATTTGCCATGAATTCTCTTCTCCCATTACTCCACAACAAAATGGAGTTGTGGAACGAAAAAATAGAACTATTCAGGAATCAGCTAGAGCTATGATTCATGCCAAGAAACTGCCTTACCATTTCTGGGCTGAAGCTATCAACACTGCTTGTAATGTTCATAATAGAGTGACTCTAAGAATAGGAACCAATACCACCATGTATGAGATATGGAAAGGAAGAAAACCTACTGTAAAATACTTTCATGTGTTTGGTAGCAAATGCTATATCTTGGCAGATCGTGAACAAAGAAGAAAGATGGATCCAAAGAGTGATGAAGGAATATTCTCGGGTTACTCTACTAACATCAGAGCCTACAGAGTGTTCAACTCCAGAACTAAGGTTATGATGGAGTCCATAAATGTTGTTGTTGATGATCTGCATAAGAAGGCTGATGTTCTAGATGATGTTGGAACATTCCTTGATACATCTATAGAAATTTTAGACAAGAATGTTGATCCCAATCCTACTGTTGCAGAATCTGATACTGAGCCAGTAAACAAAGGACCTTCCATCAGAATTTAGAAGGATCATCCTAGAGACCTTATTATAGGTGATCCAAATGAGGGAGTCACTACCAGGTCAAGAGAAGTCATCACAAGCTCTTATTTTGTGTCAAAAATTGAACCCAAAAATATCAAGGAAGCTTTAACTGATGAATTCTGGATTAATGCCATGCAAGAAGAGCTAGGGCAATTCAAAAGAAATGAAGTATGGGAGCTGGTTCCAAGACCTGAAGGAACAAATGTGATTGGAACAAAATGGGTTTACAAGAACAAGTCAGATGAAAAAGGTGTGGTCACAAGAAATAAAGCTAGACTAGTTACTCAGGGATATGCTCAAATTCAAGGGGTTGACTTTGATGAAACTTTTGCTCCTGTTCCCCGTCTTGAATCTATCAGACTACTATTGGGAGTTGCTTGCATCTTGAGGTTCAAGCTGTTTCAGATGGATGTCAAGAGTGCCTTTTTAAATGGTTATTTGAGTGAGGAAGTATATGTGGAACAACCTAAGGGATTCATTGATCCAACCTATCCTGCACATGTTTATAAGTTGAAGAAAGCTGTATATGGGTTGAAATAAGCTCCAATAGCGTGGTATGAGAGACTTACTGAATTTCTTGTTGAGCATGGATACAGAAAAGGTGGCATAGATAAGACTCTTTTTGTCAAAGATGAAGAAGGGAAACTCATGGTTGCTCAAATTTATGTTAATGATATTGTGTTTGGTGGGATGTTAGATACGATGGTTAAACATTTTGTTTAGCAAATGCAGTCTGAATTTGAGATGAGTCTTGTTGGTGAGTTAACTTATTTTCTTGGGTTGCAAGTCAGGCAGATGGAAGACTCCATATTTCTATCTCAGAGTAAATATGCCAAGAACATAGTTAAGAAGTTTGGAATGGAGAATGCCAGTCACAAAAGAACACCCGCTCCTACTCATCTGAAGTTGTCCAAGGATGAAAATGGTGTTAATGTGGACCAAAGTTTATATAGGAGTATGATAGGAAGCCTACTGTATCTTACATTTAGCAGGCCTGACATTGCTTTTGCTGTAGGTGTTTGTGCTAGATATCAAGCTGAACCCAAAGTGAGTCATATCAATCAAGTCAAGAGAATTCTGAAATATGTAAATGGAACATGTGATTATGGTATGTTATACACACATGGATCTAGCTACACTTTATCTGGATATTGTGATGCTGATTGGGCTGGAAGTGCTGATGATAGGAAAAGCACTTCAGGAGGTTGCTTCTTCTTGGGGAACAATCTTATATCATGGTTTAGCAAGAAGCAAAATTGTGTCTCTCTATCTACTGCTGAAGCAGAGTATATAGCAGATGGAAGTAGTTATTCTCAACTAGTGTGGATGAAACAAATGCTCACTGAATATAATGTCACACAGGATGTCATGACATTGTATTGTGACAATTTGAGTGCTATAAACATATCCAAGAACCCTATTCAACATAGCAGGACCAAACATATTGATATCCGTCATCATTTCATAAGGGAACTCATAGAAGACAAGGTTATTGCTTTGGAACATATGGCCACAGAAGAGCAGTTAGCTGACATTTTCACTAAGGCTTTGGATGCAAGTCAATTTGAAACCTTAAGAGGAAAATTAGGCATTTGCATTTATGAAGATCTGTAGCAATTAATGGTGTGTGGGCAACTTTCATTGGTATTTAAAAATTTAAAAAGTCATTTACTATTTTATGGCAATATCAATTACTTCCGTTTAAGTTTCCAACAAAAGCAGCCACCCTACCATAGGAAATCATTTCATCACATTGTTCCCACACGCTACATCCATCCTTTCTTGCTCAGTTCTTTCACCTTCCCTCTCAGAAAAAGAAGTATTTATACTATAAGTTCAAGCATTTGCATGAAGGTTACGATGTCTCAACAACATTCTTCTCCGTCCAAGAACTCTCCTGCTAAAAATCCTACCCCTTCGAAATCTAGGGTTTCTTCGGAAGGTATCTCTCCTGAAGCTGTTCTTGACATTACTCCCTTGTCCATGATTCCCCATTCTGAAACTGAAAATACAAGGCCCAGCAAACTGCATGTAAGAAGTTCCAAACGTACACCTGCAGGTAACTCCTCTAAAACCACAGTTGAGTCTTCTTATGATCATAGGGAAGGTAGTAAGTATGTGGATAGAACCATTAAAAGTATTGTCACTGGTCTATTGTATGGAGAGCGTAGGGTTCCTGGGATTAATGTCCCTCTGTCTAAAATTGATGTTGTTCCTACTTTGGATGCACATCAAAGTGAGGAAGGAAATGTTGACTCTTCAAATTCTGAGGAAGATACTGAGACTGCAAATTTGCACAAATTGGCTAATTCTGTGCTTAAGGAAGGAAGAAGTGAGGGTGTTACTGAGGACTCTAGTTCAGGGAAGAAGAGTGTTGGTGCTGATCAGAGTAAGGAAAAAATTGTTAACTCTGATGATGTTGTTGTGAATCTTGTTGATGCAAATGTGCATCCTGGTATTGCTAAGAGGTTGAAGACAAGAAAAGGGAAATTCGTGGATACCTCTCCTAAAGTGAAAGTTGTTAGTGGTAAGAAAAAGATTACTGTTGTAGGACCCCCAAAATCCTGGAGCAAAGTGTCCACTTCCTCCAAAAAGAGGAAGATTAGGGTTGAATCTGATTCTGACTTTGATGTTGAGGATGATGTCCAGGACATCACTCCTGTGAAAAGGACTGTGTTAAAAAGAATTTCTGGAATAGTCCCTGATGTTCCTTTGGATAACATCTCCTTCCACTATGCTGACAGTGTTCAAAAGTGGAAGTATGTTTATCAAAGAAGGATAACACTGGAGAGAGAGTTAGGGAAAGACGCTTTGGATTGTAAGGAGATAATGGCCTTGATTGAGCATGCTGGATTGATGAAGACAGTGACCAAGTTTTCAAAATTCCATGATGTGCTAGTGAAGGAGTTTATAGTCAACATTCCTGTAGACTGTAATGATAAGCAGAGTAAGGATTTCAGAAAGGTGTATGTGAGAGGAAAGTGTGTGGAATTCTCTCCTATCATAATCAACAAGTACCTTAGCAGAAATAAAGATGATCAATGTGAGCTGGAAGCTACTGATAATCAAGTGTGCAAGACTATCACAGCTAATCAGGTTGGAGGTTGGCCTATGAAACACAAGTTATCTGCTGGTCTGCTAAGTGTTAAATATGCTATTTTGCATAGGATATGTGCTGCTAACTGGGTCCCCACAAATCACACTTCCACTATTTCTGTTGGTCTGGGAAGGTTTATATATGCTGTTGGGACTAAGAGGAGTTTTGATTATGGTTCCTTTATATTTGATCAGACTATGAAGCAAGCTGGCACTTTTGCTGTGAAGATGCCCATTGCCTTCCCCTCCCTTATCCGTGGCATTATTTTAAACCAGCACCCTGGTATCCTATCTCAGTCTGATGTTGTTTGCAAAAGGGGGTCTGCATTGTCCCTTCACTATAAACTGTTTGAAGGTAAACATGTCCCTGACATTGTCATGACATCTGCCTCTACTTCGCACCAACCCACAAACAAGTCTGGGGTAATTTCTGAGTTGGTAGAAACCTGCAAGGAACTGGATGAGGTTATTAGAGTCAGTACTCAAAGAAAACTGAAGTTTTAAAGAATGATCATGACTCTTAGAATGACTGAAGGTGATACTGTTGAGGATGCAAATGAGAAGGAAGGTTCTGATGAGGGTGATTCTGGTGAGTCTGATGGCAATGCAGAGGATGGTTCTGGTGAGTCTGATGGCAGTGCAGAGGGTGATGAAGACAAGTCTGAGAGTGAGGACTCTGCTGGTTCTAGAGATGCTTGAGTGATCTGTTCATGAAGTTTTTAGTTGTTATTTTGGTTCCTTTTTTCTGGATTTCTTTTGGCACCCTTGTGTGCTTGAATTCTGTTCTGGTTTTCTGATGGCACTCTTGTGTGCATAATCTGAATGTTGAAGATGTTTGTACTACTCTCATGGTGACAACTTCTTTATGATAATTTTAGCTTTGTTTGTTATGGAATTTTCGGTCTGATGTTTGTCTAATTATGGCTAAAAAGGGGGAGAAAGGAGTAGCTTTAGCTTAGTAGTTTTGTTCTGTGTGTGCAGCTGGTTTTTCTTTTCTTCATTTTCTTTGCTGGTTTTTCTATGCTCCTTGACTTGAGGGGGAGTTTCTAGTTAGATGTGTATGTGCTTGGAATGTTAGATGTGTTTGTGTGTTGCTCCTGCTGCAGGGATCTCTGATCATTGTTGGTGCTATAGTGTTTTAGCCAAAATTTACCAAAGGGGGAGTTCGTTAGTTCTGTATTGGCAGCAATTTTGCTAAAACAAAGTGGTTCATCAAGATGTTTTACTTGATGTCTTGACATGTTGGTTCTAACATTCTGCAGGTGGTGTTTCTTAGGATTGCAGGACTTTGTGCATGATGTCAAACACGATGTCCTAACATCTGCTACCAGAATATTCTGTTGAGAATGTTAGGTTTTATTTGTTGCGCTTTTTTGTAATCTGTTGAGTAATTGGGTGCGAAAATCTTGGAGTATCTTTAAATTGAAGCAATCAATTTCTGTGATATTTTTAAGATTAGGTTGTTGCTATTTTCTTGCAAAAAGATATGGAGAATAATTAGCTTTAATTATTATTTGATTCAAAGATCTGCTAATGCCCAAGCCCAAGGAGTGTATTACTATTTAAAGATGTTCAACCCTAATTGTTGTGTAGAGAGAATAAGTTATTGAAAGCTGCGTTCGAGTTTTAGGGTTTAAGCATTGTATTGTTTTTGTGAGCCATTCATTCATCCGTTAGATGCTTGAATTGGACTGATTAGTTGAGTTATAATTTGTCCACTCTAAGCTTTTAAGTACGAGTGCTTTGTTCTTGATTGAAGCTTTTAAGCAAGATCAAGTTTTGTTTTTTGAAGTGTGTTCTTCTCTTTAGTATTGTTCTGTAGTTATCACTGCATGTGATTGAGGGGGAGTGAGAGGTGTCTCGTGTCTAAGTGTCTTAGATAGAAATCTCACAGGTAGAGATTAGGTGAGAAGATTGTAAACTGGAGTGTGTTTACTGAGAGTCTTCAAACTAATTCTGTTTAGTGGATTTCCTTGCTGGCTTGGTAGCCCCCAGACGTAAGTGTGATTGCACCAAACTGGGTTAACAATTGCTTGTGTCTCTTTGCTATTGTTTAATGTTTTTATATCATTCTTATATTGATCATTGTTCAGATATTAGTGTCGTGACATCTATTTCGACATCTCATATCTGATACCAGAATTTCAGAAATACCTGCGCAGGATGAGTTGTCGTCTTGGGAAGAGCGACAGTAGGGATTGGCTCGAAAACGTCTTCGAGATTTCTCGGGACGATTGGGGCCACCGTCAAAACGCCGGTTTTTGAAGGTGTCCTCCGCGTTAAAACTTTTTTCTTCCTCGCCAAAGGGGTGGATGGAGGAGACGTTGGAGCAGCTGCGGTAAAGACTCGAGAGTGAGTACTCTTGTAACGCCCCGGTCAGTTCTGTCAGTTTTGTCTTTTTAATTAATTGAGTCGTTTTGAGTATTTTATTATTATATTATTTTATTTATGACTTTTATGTGAAAATATGTTATTTTTCATCGGGAATATATTTTGTCGCGTTTTGGGAACAATTGCGAGATATTTGAGTGTAGGGGTATTTTGGGCATTTTGATTTATTTTGTTAAGTGAGAATATAATAGAAAAGAAAAGAAGAAAAAGAGAAAAGAAGAAAAGAAGAAGAGGAGAAAGAAAAAGAGATAGAGAAAAACCTGGGAATCAATCAACCGACTTTCTAGAACATGATTAAATCGGGTAAGGGTGCGAAACTCGATTATACTATGTTTGTGTATGATTATGTATGTGTTTGCTTGGATGTTTCTTGTCTTTCCATGGCTTTTGAGTTCTAGGTTGAAATGAGAGATATGTTGAGGAATCGATGTTTTCGCGGTTGGAAATCGATGTAAATGCGGTAGAATACTTGTTACCATGATTAGACTAGGTTTTGATTGTTATATGTTGGTTTGGAAATGTTTTGGTTGAGAAAATCTCATTTTTAGATGATCTGGTGCGCTGCTGGGTTTTGCTGAAATCGCAGGTTCGCACTGCGAATGGCCAGCAAATGGGTGGCGAGCATTCGCGCGTGGTTCGCACTGCGAACGTTGTATTATTTTTCATTCTGCCACTGTTCGTTGGAGGATTCGCACTGCGAATGGGGTAGCGAGCATTCGCTGGATGGTTCACACTGCGAACTTTGGAAATTTTCTAGGCTATTTTGCTTCTGCCACTGTTTGCTGGGACATTCGCACTGCGAATGAGGGAGCGAAGGACTCGCTAGGAGCTTCGCACTGCGAACATGACAGTTTTTCCCAGTTTGTTTTCTTTATAACTTTTGATCCGTGGTTCGGTTTGAGGCGTGGGTTGATGCGTTAGAAAGCTTGTAGCATGTACTTTCTTATGTTGATGGTTTTGAGATTGTTGGCTGATTAAATTATGTCGGGGATTAGGAAATGTGTTGTTTGGTTGTCGACTTTTGCCGTTTAATTGGGTGAACTTGATGTGTATGTGCAATATGTTGTTGGTGTGGATAGGTTATGACTTGCGTATTGTTGTGTGATGTAATTGCATGAAATACATATGGTGATAATGATTGGTGGCCTTAGGGCAAGAAAATGAATGTGTGGTAATTGTTGATATATGCATGATTATGTAATGTGTATATGTGTGCATATTAACTGTCATGAGTCACTGTATGCCAAGCATCATGATATGCATTGTTGTGACGTCCTGAGTGACAGATTGATTCCAGAGGGAATCTGCTATAACATCGTGCGCCTTAAAAATAAGAGGACCTAAAGCGATTTGATATATCGTGCGCCTTAAAAATAAGAGGACCTAAAGCGATGATTATAGACGATCGTGTGCCCATGTGGGGTGTGAGCGATCGGATTGTGCGCCTTATGCAAAGAGGACCTAAAGCAATCCATAAACGTCGTGCGCCTTATACCAAGAGGACCTAAAGCGACGGGGAACATCGTAGGCCCGACGGGGTGTTACTTGAGTGATCCTCAGTAATGAACGATGATTCCAGCAGAGTTCCTGAGTGAACTAGTGATGAGAAATATTGGAAGTCGGTACCGTATGGCATGTGCATAGAGTCGTTGTGTCGGTCTCTGTGCATTTGCATAAATCATGGATTAATTGTGTATGGAATTGTGAATGTGATGGATGAGATGGAATATGTATACTTGTATTAATGACAAGTGTATGGTGCATGACTGATATGCACTGGTATTTGATACTTGAGAATTGTACTGTGTTGTGTTGTATGTGATTGTGGTGCATTTGCGGTGAGAATATTTTACTTGTGCATTTCTGTGTTAATATATAATTATATGCAACTGTATTATGATTGTGTTTCTCACCCTTCTGCTGTTTTATAATGCTCTATGAGGCATTGCAGATTAGAGTTGCTGGAGGTCTTTTTGTGAAGCTTTGCGTCTTCATTCTTTTGTCGGTCGGCTCTGATATGTGACACCGGGTAGTTAGGGAGACCGTTTGTGATTATTTTGTATTATGTATATGTATCTTTTGGATTGTACATGTATGGTTGTATATGACAAACAAACTTTCATGATATATATATATATATATATATATATATATATACATATACATATGTGGATATTCAGTTACGGATTTTCCGCTTTTATTCTGTAATTGGATTGTGGGTGTATCACTACCTGAATTGTTGCATATCTTTATGAGCAGGTGTTGTATGTTTGTTTCAAATTGATGTGGCATCTCCAGTCTTTGCCGTGCATGTTTAATTATACTCTGATGAAATTTTGAATTTTATTTATCGCTTTAATAGCCTGGGGGTATAGATTGGGGGTGTCACAACTCTCATTTGATTCAGTCCTTTCTGGAGAAGGTACTTTCTCAGAAGCCTGTGCAGAAATAATGTCAGAACAAAGGAAAGACAAGGACGCATGACAGGAAAATGAAATTTACCTGTGGAGGGTTGGTCCTGGGTTTTTTGGCAGGTCTAGTGGACATTGACGCAGCAGGCGTTTCTCGTTTACGCCCCTGAAACCAAAGCTGAAACTATTTAGTTCAGACCTACGGGCAAACGAAATCAAGAGTTCAGGGTCTACCTTTGTAGAAGGATCTTCTGCAGGGTTAACATCTATAACAGGGGCCGTAGTCGATGGTTTAGGGATGCCACCAGCCATGGAGGCAAAAACGTCGACCACGTTCGCTAAGAAAAGATTTGGAGTGAAGGTTTGAGCTTGATACTCCAACCACCAAGCGTCAAATTCTTGAGTGGTGAAAAAGGAAGGCTGAAAGGAAAAAACTGGCAGCTCCAAGTGTTGAGAGGCTCTGATGAACCTCATGCAGGCCCTATGACCTACTTGAGTCAAGCGCCGGCCGGACTGTACTATGTCATCAGGATGCCTCACTAAGGACTTTGGCAATATCTGGCTCAGGCCAAATTGTCGAGCCACTAAATTTGGACAATAGTTCATAAAACCATAGCCATTGTTCCCCATTTCGATGCGGAAAGAGATCATGGTGGGAGTAAGGAACGCCCGCCATATAGCATTTGACTGCGCAACAACTTTGGGGGAGACTCCAGGAAATGGGTTTCTGAACCAGTCGGGGTCGAACTTACGCTACACAAATGGAGCCATGTCGGGGACAAAAGAGGCGGTCTCCACGAACATACTGAGATACCTCATAAAAAGGGCATGTCTTGGAGCTTCTTGGGTGGTAATCAGGGCAAGTCACATTCCCTCGACATAACGTTCTTTGTTTAGACGCTCCATCGTCGCAGAGGCTGGATATCCCAATTTGTTCTCAAAAGTGGCGTTGAGCCAATGCTGCAATAGCCACATAGGTCCTGAGATGTTTAAAGCCTTAGTGGTTTGGTGGAGGAGTTTCAGCCTCATAGTCGACAGGCCAAGAGAATGGTAGAGGGAAGCCAACAGAAGTTTGGCCAGAGATATCTGTCGACCTTCATGGATCTGAATGGCCAGACTGATGAAACTTTTTGCTATTTGCAAGGAGCCAGGGCAAAACATATAATACGACAGCCATAGGGTCAGGAAGACAATATGCTCCTCATCAGAGACTTCTTTAGAGCGTTTGTCATGGTGGTCTTCGATGTAGTTTTGGAAGCTATCATGCTCGAAGTCGAAGGCGTTGTCCGTCTCCAGTGTCGGGTTGAACGTCTCGCCTACTGGCGAAAGGTCAGTGATGACCGCCACGTCGAAAAATGTTGGCGTGAACATACCACATGGGAGGTGGAACGTATTTGTCGATCCTTCCCAAAAATACATTGACGCAAGCAACAAACAAGGGTTGACCCTGTGAGCAGTTTTGGAGAGTTGGATGGCGTCGAAAATACCGTATTCTTTCCATTGCCTTTTGCGCTGCCCCTCAACTCTGTCAAGCCAGACGATGTAGTCTTTGTTGCCTGGAGTAGGCATGGATCTGAAAACTCGAGATTTGGGTGCCATGTATTTAAGGTCTAAGGTGCCACCTTTCTCAAAAGCAGGTGGGATCGTTTGGTCGAAGCAAGGAAAAAACCTCTGGAGTTCTTGTGGATTAGGTTTGCTGTCCGAAAGGGGGCCATGGAAACCACAGAGCTTGTTCTCCACCACGAATGGGATAACCATTTGGCGGCACCAGTTGGCCACCACCGTCTCGTCAACGGAGGATGGTTGAGGAAGAGGACGGAGTGTTTCTGCTTCAGAAAGTATGTATGCGACTGGATTATTACCAGTGGTTTGAGGAATGGAAGTTGTAATGTTATTTGATGAAGCCATTAGGTGGAAAGAAATGTAAAGGGTGTTCTGAGGCAATAAACACTTTAGGAAGAAGAAATCAAAGTTTAGTTCTCAGAGCGAATAACAGGTTTTAAAGAAGGAGTTATGGAAAATGGTAAGGGTTCCTTAGAAAGTCTATTTATAAGGCGCATGCAAAAAGGTGAAAGATTAAAACTTTTCAACTTCTGAAAGTAAGTGGGAGTTGGTTTCGAGGCCCATAACTCAGACGAGACTAGCCATCATGGCATTTTTCTTGGAAATCGTGGGATGAGATTGCCATTATCATGTCAGACGGCGCTTGCCACGTGTTATGAGAGAAGACAAAACGTTGGGCAAATGCGTCGAAGAAAAAGTCGTCGAAATCCCGCAAAAAACCAAAAAGCCAGATTTCTCCATCGACATAGTATTCAGTCAAAACTGGCCTTTTGGGGGGGCAATTTGTTGACTGGTGATTTTGACCAAAGGTGGAAAAAAAGGAGTCCCATGACGCGTCGGCGCAAAAGGCGTATCAAGGTGTCGATTCGACATCAGTAGAGAGGTGCGTCGGAGAGGTGGCGACAAACCTCGGTGTCGGAGGAAAATAAGGCGAAGAGCCAATCCCCACTTCAAGGATAAGTGCTTGGGCGGGAAAAGTTTGAAACTTCCAAGACTATGGGAAGTTGAAAATAAAGTGGGGTGCCACGTGTCAGCTTCAGAAGACATTTGGGTAGACAAACAGTTACATTCTAGGCCTATATAAGGCACTGTGTTTTCCATTTTTAGGGGTCGCATTTTTTCACATTGTAAAGGGAAAATACTCAAAGTACCAAGCTTAGAGAGAAACGAGTTCACTCCCGCGAAAATGTACAATGGCGTCTAATTTTACTTAGTGCAATTTACTTTCAGCATTTAATTTAAGTCATTGTCTTTCTGCTTTTGTCTTGCCTTTCCTCCCTTTAGATTTTTCCACTTTGCATCCAAAATTCGTTGATCGTTAAAACCGTCCACGTTGCCAAGGTCACTCCAACGTGACAACTTTCACCAAAAAGCGAGAAACTTAAACACCACGCAAACATACGCTTCCAATTCCTTGTTCTGGGATTTGTGTGGCCGATCCCGTGAGCAAACCTGCGATGGAAGGCCAGCGGTTGTTCGCGCCGGCGAACACCAAGTCACTTCCGTGTCGGGCACAATCAGTAGCCTTGTTGTCGAGCAGAGACTTCCTGACGCGAGGACAGGTCACGACTCTCTTCCCCGCGCCTCTCCACGTGCTCCTCCCCGCGAGGAGCACGTCATCACGTAATGGCCACTTTTGAAAGAGCTGGTCAACCCACATTCCGGAGATCACGGGACCGTTACCCCAGGGCAAAGACCACGTGCTGGTCTTCACTACGCCACGTAAGTCCTGACAGTTATCTGCATTGGGCTGGGTTGCAAGGCCCAAGAAAGATGACCATTGGCCCTACGATGAGGGCAACCTATAAATACCCTCTCTCATGATAGGGTTAGGTAGATTGCAGTCTAACTCACTTTCACTTTCTGTGCTTGCCTACTCCTTTTCCTTTAGCATCAGAGTACCTTGCAGGTACACCACCCCACCCCCTGCCGTCTCATCACCATCGGAGTTGCGGAGCTCACGACGTCGCTGGCCACTAATCTCCTTTCTGATTAGGTATGATCAAAACCCTTAGGTTCCTATCTGTCGCATCTGCAAAAATCAACCGGCGAAAAAGAACAAAAGAGTCGCCACCGAACGTTATTTATCCCGACGCAGGGAAAGGGAATGATCGAAGAAAACCTCAACAAAAGGAAAGGAATGGTCGTCGCAACCATAGCCTGGGTTCGGGAGTCGGTTACGCGAGAGGAAGGTATTAGCACCCCCTCGCGTCCATCGTACTCGATGGGATCCACGCGTATTGTTATCGATCAAAGGTGTAGGGTACTTGAAGCTCAACTGCTAACTGGAAACTGGAAACAAAAGGTGCAATGGAGAAACTAGGGAAAAAGAGAAAAATGACTCGGTAGGACATCGTCGTCCTAGGCCTACGTATTCCCTCGGGTGCGGGAAAATCAGAGTCAACGTAGTTCGGAGGACTACCGGATTGTGGGGGAAGTTTGCTCTCCAAGACATCGCGTCTCGTGCCTACGTATCCTCAATCTAACCAGAGAGAGGAAGTCAGAGCAGTCGTAGTTTGACCTAAAAGGGCCGGTTTTGATTGTTTAGTCTTTTAAGTGGAATACGCCAACGTTCGCGTTCCAATAATTTAGGTGTTGCCGCTCGTCGTGGGAGTCTTACGCGTTTACCTGTTTGCGATAGAATGGAAATGACGCATCCTTTATGAGTGGATTAAGGAATATGAGAAGAGATGACTCAAAGGTTTAAGAGAAAATGGAAGTTAGTTGTTAGTGTGCTAGGTGATTAATCTCGATCGCACGGGTGCGAGAGAAAAGGGAGGTTAGTTGTTAGTGTGCTCGCCGAGATATTGCATCTCGTGCCCATGTATCCTCAATCTAAAAAGAAAGAGGAATCAGAGCATCTGTAGTTCACTCTACTACGGGTGAACGGGAAACAGTCTCAATCGCATGTGTGCGAGAGAAAAGATGTGACTCACGAAAGTCTACGAGGGAAACTCGGTCCTACAAGTCTGCATACAATGATGGTCCTAAGGTAAGGATCAGGAGGGAAGTCTACCTAATGTTGTCATGCATGGATTGCTATCCTAATGTCTCTCCTACCTCCAACTTAATAAAAAATTAAGTGGAGCGAGGAATCCCAAGGGATCATGTCATCAGACAAATAAACACAGGATAAATCAATCACAAAACGAACTAAAAGCAACGAAAGAGTAAACCGTGTCAGTCAACAATAACATCAAACAATCAAAATAAGAAAATGGGGAGCTTTAGCCAAGGGGTCATATCAACCGAGGAAAACAAGCTAGTTGTGGAAAATAAGGGTACTCGTCCAATGGTATCGAGAACCATGGAGAACAGAGTAAGAGGGGAAGATGTGAATCAGATCACATAAGCATCAACATCGGTTAATGCGAGCTATAGACAAGGCGTAGGGGTTTGATTGCTAAACCCTTCTTCCACTTGACGGACTCGATAACAAGAGTGAGTTATGTTCAAAGCATCAACATGAAATACGAGCTAAGAATGACCTGGGACTAGAAATGGCGGGAGTCGATTGCGAACTCTCATTCCGCCTAATGCATTCTTTGAGGACTTTTCGGAGAAATGGGGAATGGGACGCCTCTTTGAGGTCTTTGGCACAAAAGTAAACAATCACAAACAGAGCCTCCTTTGAGGACTTCCAGAATTGTCGGCCAAGTGGCATGGACTCCCAATCCTACTTCTCATGGCATCAAAAGGAAAAATGCGGAATTAGTAAAAGAGAAGAGAAGTAATACCGAACGGATAATAATCCGTAGCAACACAAGCAAACTATAAGCAAACCGGAAAACTTCTAGTAATCTAGCATAAATGAGCAGAAGTGTCAGAAAGCAAAACGGATCCGTGAAAGACATGTAACCAAATGCTCTCCACCCTTCATGAATAAAAACAATAAAACAAGGCAAGAAACCATAAACAGCAGTAACAACAACGCTCCAGCACCTGCATAGCTATAAAAATCAGCAACAAGCAAAAACAGCCTATAACAGCTATCATTTCTAGAACATAATAGATGTGTATGCAACTAGACAGAATATCAACATTTTACAGCACATTTTGTCCATTACAGCAGTGTATGCTACAACAACTTCTACATTTAAGCAACTTATCGAATCAAATGTTAAACATTACAAAACAACTCAAAAGTTATTTAAAATTCAAATGGAAATTGTCAATAAGAAGTAAGTGAAATCAATACTAAAATGCAAACGACAATTAGCCAAAACTAACATGTAACAAGTATTAAGGATTATTAACAAAGTCAACGAATAAAACTACTAAGAATATTAGTTGATGTTAGCATTAAAGTCAAAGTATCGTCAATGTGAGAATTAAGTCAAATCAAAGTCAATTAGTTCAAAGTCAATTCCTAAGTTTAAAAACAATTAGTGGACAATTAGGGAACAATTAAGCTAGAGACTATTAGTGCACTTAAGCAAAAAAAACAATTAATGAACAATTAGGCTAAAAACGATTAGTGAGCAACTAGTGAACAAAACAATTATTCAAAAACCATTAGCAAAATATAAACCTAATTAGTCACAATTACAACCAATAAACCATGTAAAAAGTCAATTAAAACCCCGATTAAAATCAAGATTAATTTCTAATTCAAAAATTAACATTTAATGATCAAGACAAAATCAAGTTAATTCAATATCCATCAAATTCAAATTAACCACAATTAATCAAAACAATTAGTCAACAACTAATCTAGATTAATTCCTAATCGAAATCTAATGTAGATGAACCAAAACACTTATCCAAAACAATAAGCCAAATCTAAATCTAATTAGCAAAACCAATTAAATTCCTAATCATTTATCCTAAACAAATTAACCAAATTAAAACTACTAAGTGTCTCAATTAACAAAAATTTCCTTAATGGTAACAAGTGAATAATTACAGGATTACAACAGTTCATTGGTGGGAGGTGTGAGAACAGATTGGGGCGGTGTGCAAATCCACTCTACAGTTTTATCCTAAGCCCAATGCCTTTGTTATTGTCCCAGGGGAGTCGCTAGTGAAAACCAGGGTGTGTGAAAATGAATTGAAGACGGGCTTTACAAGCCCGGTTTGGTTTACACATGGAGATAAATTAGGTTTCATAAAAACCCTAGATCACTCATCGAGAACAACCCGTCGTTCTCCCTCACCTACATCTCTTTCTCCGGCGCAACCATCACCGTCTGATTCGCCATTTAGCCTCTTCTCCTCATCTTCTTCTACTATTTCGCCAACGTAACATTACAACACCACCACCACCGCATCACCGTATTCCACTCTTCCTTATTCGCAATGCACTAATTGCCGGCAACGACCTCCGCCGTGCCATGGCTCCAAGCCGGCAGCGGCAGAGCTTTCACATACATTGCGTCATTTTCCTCAACAAGTAAAATAACTCACAGCAATGTACACAGTATTCATACCATAAGGATGTAAGGAAGATTGCTTACGTAAACATGATGATGATGGAACGAACGAACCTGATTCATGTATGCTACTCTTTGGCTTTTGATTTACTCTGCTATCTTCTTCTTCTACAGTTATCGTCGTTGCTCATCTGATGCGATATGTTGCTTCTTGATGTTGCGTTTTATTGTGGTTGTTGTGCGATGCCACGTTCTTGAACTTCTTCTGCTTCGCAAATTGTACGTTCCGTTTATGATGTCGACGTTGTGAATTACAGGTTGTTGAATCGAAGCTATGAAGTTATGGAGATTGAAAACGAGTTCACAAGTCCATTGAATCGTGATTTTTCAGGTGAGTTCAGGATTTCTTGAATTTGTTGTTATGGATTGTGTGCTGTTATATGATAATGCCATATTGAATCTTGCGTTGCAGGTTCTTGGTGGACTGATGAAGATTGAAAGGTGTTGGTGATCGACGAAGCTTGCAGAGGCTTGAAGTTTTTGGCCAAGTGAACGTGTTGAAGATTGAAGAATCGTAAAGATGCACGATGAATAAACAATGGGCCGTGTGGAGGAACAGTTGAAGGTGATTAAGGTGATGCCATGAAGATTGAAGATTGAAGACTTGTTGCGCTTTCGGAATCGGAGAATTGATGCAGAGTGATGAACCTTGGAGATGATTAGAGAATTAAAAGAGGATTTTCTATGGTGTTTGTTGAAAGAAAAATCAGTTAGAAGTTTGGTTTTTTTCTGTTATTGAAACTGTTTGAGATTTTTTTTGGATTAATAAAAGGTGGAAGGTGATTCTGAAGAAGAAAGTGTGTAGATTGAATCTGAGAGAGGAAAGATGAAGATGAAATCAATAGAGTGAAGAATGATTCTGTGTATTCTTTTGTGTAAATTTCGGTTAGGAAATTATAACCGAATTTCTGTTGAGTGAGTTAGTTTTGCTGTTTGAAGTTAGGAAATGTTAGGGATGGTTTTGACAGTTAGTTTTCTACTGAATTTTCTGCTATGATGGCCTTCAGAACTGCTGCTATTTTTTGTTTCTATTCGATTGCTATATTTACTGATATGCCCTTTTTTCTGAATTTTCTGTTGTGGATTTTGAATATCCCCGTTATTATGAAATAAAATTCTCTGCTTATGCTATTCCTAAAAATAAATAATATAACTGCCAAAATAACTTCTCATAACTGCCATTGGAAGAAGTCTATCCGTATGTTACGTCATTTACATGCTGGACATAGGCACCGGCGCGCATCACCCAAACTGGTGTGCACATGCTTTATGTTAAGCCAAAGAAGCTTAGAGAAAGAATATAGATAAGGATGACATGCCTAATTTGGACAAGTAATTTTTCGGCTATCACAGAGGTAGATGGTACTCTATCACAATCCAAATTATATTGAGACTCAAGGCTATTTGATGTGGGGGGCTCTAAAGAGGTAAATGGAAACCAACTTGAATATTTGGAATATGACATTTGGAAGAAAAAGGTTTAATATGGATTTGATTAGGTTTAGAAAGTGGTTTAAGATATGGAATAATAAAAAATGGATAAGTTTGGACATGGATTTAAAAGTGATTATTTGGACATGGATATTAAAAATGGTCAAAATGGTTATGGGTTAACTTTGGATATTGAATTGGATATTTGGAATTTGGATTATGGTTGGAAAAATGGATGTCTACTTGAATTTGAATTAGAATGGTGGAATAATGATGAGTTCGGGTGCCGAGACGAAAACCCTTTAAAAGCCTTGACCATAATATAAATCCATAACTGGATCTCATGTCACGATGCCTTTTCCATGAACCTTAACCACCATCTTCAATTGATGAATATCAACCAAGTCGCGCAAAAGATAAGATACCATGATCCCACGCCTCAGGAGCTCATGCAAATGTATGAATATGAGTATGACCTAATGGATATGCAGATGAATGCGAAACAAAAGCCAGAAAAAGGTTAGAAAAGAGTAGGACAAATTTTGGGGTGCTACAGCTGCCCCTATTCAATCGACTTGGACCTGAAAGGATAATAGCAACTGCTTTAGACATTCAAGGTAGAAGGTGATTGAATACAAAAACAACCACGAAATTTACAAATTATGGGAAGAGAAAATGTAAATGGAGCCCAGTCACACTTCGTCAAAGGAATTTGACTGAAAGACAACATACCCAGAGAACCACATCGTCAAAGGGATTTGACGGAAAGAAAATATGGAAACCCGACCGAACAGACACATTGTCAAAGGAGTTTAACAGAAAGAAGACTTGACCGAAGGCAATACGTCGTCAAAGGGGTTTGACGGAAAGAAAGCCTAACCGAAGGAAACACGTCGTCAAAGGGGTTTGACGGAAAGGAAACCTGACTGAGGGAAACACGTCGTCAAAGGGGTTTGACAGAAAGAAGACCTGACCAAAGGGAGCACATCATCAAAGGGGTTTGATGGAAAGAAATATGGAAACCCGACCGAGGGAACACATCGTCAAAGGGGTTTGATGGAAAGAAGACCTGACCGAGGGGAACACATCGTCAAAGGGGTTTGACGGAAAGAAATATGGAAACCCGACCGAGGGAACACATCGTCAAAGGGGTTTAACGGAAAGAAGACCTGACCGAAGGAAGCACATCGTCAAAGGGGTTTGACGGAAAGAAAACCTGACCGAAGGAAACACATCGTCAAAGGGGTTTGTCGGAAAAAAAAACCTGACTGAAGGAGCACATCATCAAAGGGGTTTGACGGGAAGAAGACTTGACCGAAGGAAGCACATCGTCAAAGGGGTTTGACGGAAAGAAGACCTGACCGAAGGAAGCACATCGTTAAAGGGGTTTGACGGAAAGAATGCCCGACCGAAGGAACACATCGTCAAAGGGGTTTGACGGAAAGAAAACCTGACCGAAGAAAGCACATCGTCAAAGGGGTTTGACGGAAAGAAATACTATCACCGAAGAAACACATCGTCAAAGGGGTTTTGTTGGTTGGAGAATAGGGCAAGCAACAAAAGTTTTGGAAGTATTTTTTTGGGAATTATCGTGTCCACAGAGATCGGTGCTACTGAACTGCCGTTCGACGATTTAAATGTTAATGAGTTTGGGTTTAAAATAGTTGAAACATAAAAACAGAAAAGTCAATATAAACATAAAAAGAATTCATTCTTCGGAGAAAAGACTTATCAAGCATATATATATTCCACTCGTCACAAACTTAAACTTACCGACCAGTTATACTCAACCTAAAATACTCCTCAATATCATCCAGCATCGCTCTCAAAAGTGTTTATCTCTGACACACCGAGCTGAGAGAAAAACAACCGTATTACTCTCTTCGTCACTCCCGCGCACGAAGCCTCGAAATACGGAAGACATTAAGCTTCGACACCCAAATAGATTGTTAGCTCTAAATCTATCTCTAGCATCTAGAAACTAATAGACAATCATCCCTAATCGAAGTTTGCGACGGTTATCTCTAACGCAACCCAAACCCCGCGCATAAAGCAAAAATCAGAGACAATCACCAATAGATATTTGTAAAGCAAGTTTCATATAACGCCATGGGCGACAAATATACATGAGTTTACAGCAAATACATATACACAACCCAACCATAAAGAAAAACACAAAGAAAAAGAGAAATGAACCAAACATCTCGCGGATTGTCAGAGCCGGTATACGATCAATCCACCCCAGTTCATCCGTATACATGCTCCACAGTTGTTTTCTAAGCTAATCTACTGAAAAAATGAAGTTTGATGGAGTTGGAGCAAGAATCCCCAAAACCATAACCTAAAAAATGATGAAAAATGACTAAAATAGGCAAAATTGGCTTTCCAGGCGAACGTAAACTGCCTTAAAATTATGTTTTTTCACGCTTCTGGAACTTTTTATTCGCCCGGGTTCGCCTAGCGAACTCGCCAGTGAATGCGCTCGCCTCCTGGTTCGCCTAGCGAACATGACAGCAAACCAGAATTTGTTTTCTTCATAACTTTTGAACCGTAACTCCGATTGACGCACAATTTGAAGCGTTGGAAAGCTTATTCAATGCTCTATACAACAATGGCAAAATCCCATTGCTGGAATACCTACAAAAATGAGATAAAATCAATTAAACTCAATGATATTTACAAGAGAACGCAATATACACACGAAAACGTAAAGTAACCGTATTTACACATAAAGTGGGGTTTATTCAACCAATTTTTAACACAAAGTAACGATAAGTGCAACAAAACTTATATACAAAAATAGGTACATTTTGCACTTATCAGGCTTGACGGAAATAATACCTGACCGAAGGAAACACATCGTCAAAAGGGTTTGACGGAAAGACAACCTAACCGAGGGAAACACATCGTCAAAGGGGTTTGACGGAAAGAAGATGGAACCCAAAGAATACCCGAACCGAAGAGAACACATCGTCAAAGGGGTTTGACGGAAAGAAAACCTGACTTAGGGAGCACATCGTCAAAGGGATTTGACGGAAAAAAAACTATACGAAGAAACACATCATCAAAGGGGTTTGATGGAAAGGAAACCTGACCGAAATGTCGTCATCAAGGGGTCGATAGACAATGACTGGTCGAGGGTAAGATCGACGTATGATCTACGACCCAAAAAAAAGGTAAGCAGAGGGGTTGATTGTAATGTCTATTAGGGATATGTCACCGTCTTGATTGGGAGTTGATTCGGGCTTTCGCGCAAGGTACCAAATCTGGCTTATGCTTCGCACGCATATGTTTGAATTTTCTTTCTATGGCATAATGCTCCATACAAAATGGAAATGCTACACAATTTGAGGATGCAATGATCACTATATGTTGAATGCCGATGTATGCTCGGGCTACCGGGACAGAAGGATGTGCCAAGTATGATTGAACTTTGCTAGCAAGGACAGGTGAAACCTGATGGTGATTGTTTTTTCAAAGGCGAAATCTTTCTGGGTACCAATGGGGATTGGATTTTGAATGAAGTGCCAATAGGGATTGAACTTTTCTTTAAAGAGGACGTCAATAGGGATAGGGCTTCATATTTTTGAAAGATGCCAGCAAAGTGGGTTGTGGAAGGATGCCGAACAAGGTTGGGCTATAGATTTTCTGTTCGATTTTACAAGGCTTCATGATATGCTATGCGAATGACCACTCCAGCAAAATAAATGCTGAAGAAACAAGGCCAACTCCACTGAGGATAACAAATTGAACCGCCTTCAGGGTCATAACTGCTCGAGATCCCGACTAAACCTCCATTCTGCAGGAAAGTATGGATACAAACTTCTGCTGGAGAAACATCCCAGGAATCTGCTGAAGAAAAATGCCAATGACAATCGGCCTTTGACTTGCTGGGGAACACCAACCACCATTGATAAATCTGCTTGGGGAACAATGATTGGCAATATCAACTCTGCTAGGGAACAACATCGGACTTACTCCTCTGTTGGAGATTTACCTTCTACCCTTACTCTGTTGGGGATACGGAAACAACTTTACCATAAACTGGGGAAACACAAACCCAACACTCAGTATAGGAATATAAACTCTTGCTAAAGAGAAATAATTTTCACCAACCTGGCTAGGGGAGAGCGAACTCATGAATTCTTGCTAGGGAGAATAATCAAAAGCTCCATAATACTCTGATGAGTAATGAAACTTCATCTATCTCTGCCGGGGAGAGAAACTCTACTGGGGACGTCACGTGTTAGTTATCACCATGAACCCTGTAGAAGTGATATGATAAAAGAGGTGTCCAGATGCTGCAAAACCCATAAAGGGACCTGTCTTTAAGATTTGACATATCTTGCCCCAGTACTTCGATTAACCGTCCTCAGGAGAGAATAACCTCTTGTGCTTTTGGGGTGGCCTGCCCCTGCCTTGAAATGATTTATGCCCCTGTCTGACTGATATGTGAAGGAGTTCCTCTAACTAACCTTTGAGAGATTTGTTGAATCTCGACCTGGCTTCCCCAGGTTAACTGAATCTTGGAGTGGATTGCCCCTTTAATATGACTTGCCTCTGCTCAACGGAGTACTCAGGCATTTTGCATCTTATTTTAATCAATACTTCCATGCAGAAACTCTCCTGATGTCAAGTACTTACTCGCGAGTAAAACCAATCGTTTTGAAATGAAAATTTTAAAGCAATGCATATGACAATTTTGAAATCCAAGGTTGTTCACTGGGAAATGTGATGGCATATAGTGAACGAATCACTTATTAGAATGTCACATCGATACCAACAGAAAAATCCTTTTAGGAGTTAGAACTGACGCGATCTTTACCGAAGTATGCTTTCGAAACAACCCTGCTTCAAATAGGTCTTTTGAAGGTTGTAACATGGTCTGGTTCGCGGTTTAAAAAAGAAAGGATATAAGGCTCAAAGTTTTGTTTTAACCCACCCATTCTCCTTGATGTTCTTTAGTCCTACATTCAGCTAACTCGACACAGACGCTCCTCTTTCAAAAAGGTTAATGAATGGCAAGAGGATAAAAGGAACCCACACGGTTTTCGGAGTGCCAGTCACCCTTTTTGTCTTTGTCGTCTGTAGCCACACGACTTGTTCTTTGCTTGAGGATTTTTCTTTTCTAATCCTTTTATTTTTCATTCTTTTGTTTTTGAAATCCCTGAGTTTTGCCTGGACTGATTCCTTTTGAATCTTTCAATTTTGAAGTCCAGCGGGATGCCCTAACTTTTGCCTAAGTCACTTGTTTTCAAGTTTTGACTTAGAGGGCTTTCTTTTTTTCTTTTGATTGATTTTTTTTTGAACTAATCGTGTAACACAGGTTTGTCTTGACTTGTAAAGGGTTGTGACTGCCTCACTCTTCGGTTGGTGAGGGATAACCGTGGATGTAATTGATCCTCGAATGGGACACTCCTTTTGAAATTTGAACGCACGGTCAAATTAACTGACACCTACCCTACCCCAGGTTAAAATGAAGGTTTTTTCATTTTCAGAAAGAAACTCCTACTACTAGGCTCAATGGGGTTGACAAGGGATTATCTTCCTTATGTCTCCGGCGTTTAGGAATTCGAAACAATGCCTGTACATCATCAACATGGTTTTTGTTCAAAAGCAAGTAATAAGAAGTTTTGTGCCTTTCAATTTCGTCATCCTCCCTAGGATCCTGCTTAAAAAAGCATATAATATCGATAAAAAGTATGAGTGAACACGACTGAATTTAATCAAAACATGCATATTTATTTCATTATCATTATCAATCGAAAACAACAAGTTTTACAAATGAGTTTGTACATTTTAACAGAAAAGAAACTACAAATGCAAAGAAATGACATGATCTAAATGGTCGCCAGCTTCGAGGAACTGGGCTTTCCAAGCTTGATTTGCTAATGAGCTAGCCATCTTCAGTATTGCTCGTCGAAGTCAGTCTGATAATCATTTGCACCACTGCTCTCTACGATTTCTTCCATAACCTGGACTGATGAACCCACCTGATTGGACGAAGGAGAATTGTTGATTCGAATACCCTGAGGCGTGAACAAGAACATACTGGAGTCGAGAAGTGTCTAGACCTTGATCTTGAGCACCTTACAGTCTTCGGTTGAATGCCCCTATGCCCCAGCATGGTAATCACAACGGGCGTTGACATCAAAACCGGGTGGGTACGGAGGAATCACTGGACCTATCTCTTTTGGAACTATAAGTCCACCTCTGATTAAATTTGGCAACATCTGACTGTACGACATTGGCAACTAAGTGGAACGCTTCTCTGGCTTTCTTGGCCTTTGTCGGGCATGCTGACGCGACTGACGGCGATATGACCGTCGATTCTGAGGATGTCCCTGACTTGGAGAAAGATACTGCCCTTGATACAGAGACTCAGAAGATTGCTGACTTTGAACAATTGATATGATTGAATGCTGAGAATGAGGTGGGAAAGATTCCTGAATGGAAATATTTTCTTCCTCGAATTCTTCTTGAGAACTGACAACTGATTCATTTTCACTAGCTTGGAAGTTTGAGACGACTTGGAGCTTTCCACACTTGAGCGGGATCTCGATACGTTCTCCCACCATTACCAGGTCAAAAAATTTTGCTGCCCCATTGACAATCATCTTTTCCAAGTATGGCCCTTGAAAAGTATCCATAAACAGGTCAACCAATTCTCCATCCGAAAGTGGCAGTTAAACACAAGCAACCAACTCTCTCCATTTCTGAGCATACTCTCTGAATGATTCATTATCTGCTTGAGACAAGTCTTGCAAATGCATTCGGCTGGGAGCCATGTCAAGATTATAGTTGTATTGCTTCACGAAGGCATTGGCTAAATCTGACCATGATTGGATGCAACCACTCAGACTGTCTTGGAAACAATGAATCATGAGCTTGTCATCATGGGCATACGAAGTCATTCTTCAGCAAAACATCACCAAATGTTGCTTCAGACAGCTATCCCCTTTGTATTGCTCAAACTTCGGTATTTTAAACTTTGGAGGCATTACCAGGCCGGGCACTAAACACATGCTCGAAGCATTCAAATCAAGAGTATCACGCCTCTCCAGGGCTTTAATTTTCTCGTCCAACACACGGTATCTTTCATCATCAACAGATCGTGGGTCATTAGGTTTCATCTTTGGAACTACCCCTTGGACGTATGGCATAGAGAATGCAAAACTGTGATAATCAGCGGCATCAAGAGAAGATGAATGTCCGCCTTGGATAATGGGATGCTCTGGCATAACAGGATCCTCAACAGGGATTCGCACCGGTTGAGCTTGGGCAACACTGTTCACGGGAGGTGGAATAACATTCTCATTTCTTTGAATATTGGCCTCTCCCCTTGTCATGGCGGCCATAACTTCCATAAGTTGATCCAACCGACCCTTCATCAACCCAACATCGGCCCTAGTCACAAAATGGTTCTATTCCCCTGAATTCATGATTCTTCCAAAAGCTTATTCAAGTCCAATACGAAAGTCGGGAAATCAACTGCGGTTCAGAAAAAGGATGGATGAGCTCGCGGTTCTGGCCTGGAGAAAGACATGCAAAATGATGCAAGATGCAAATGCAATGCAATAGGTATGTATGCAATACGACATGGGATCAAGGCTTCCATATATTCTGAATAAGTGTTGTGCTGTGCTGATAACTAAATAAGGTCGTAGGTCTGCTCTAGAGAGAATACCAGAATACCAGAATATTCGAATAATCAGAATACTAGAATGCCAGAATATCGGAGTAATCAGAATACCAGAATAATCAGAATACTGGGATAGCAGAATATCTGAATAATCAGAATACCATAATACCAGGTTGATAAGTCCACACTGATAAGAAAACCAGAATACCGGGTAGGATGAAGGTTACGGTTACCTGCAAACCTGTAAACACCCGCCCATTCTCACATGTGGGTACTAAAACACGGGATCCTTAGTTTTGGATTCTCAATTTGAGAAGCAATAGTACATTCATCCTGATGGATACAATACTATCGCCAAACAAAGAGGTCATCCACTGATTCCCCAAAAAATAGGGTAATCATATGCAAGTTCCCAGTTTCGGGTCCTCGGCAGGATACGTAATAGGTTTGCCATTTCTGGTCTACCATTATCGCTCCCTGAAGGAGTGCCTATGCTGAGTTCTCGAGAAATGGTCACCAGGTATCGACAATCCTCTTCGGACCACCTAGCCACCACATACGCATGTAATGACCAAGCATCCTTGGAAAGATCTCATCTGGTTTGTGAGCTTAGGTTAGCAACACGTGTCACACGCCACGCGTATCAACAAGAGTTCACACTAAAGCCTAGGTGTACACTCGAGCCTGGGTACTGGGCTTATCACTCGGAACACCCTGCCCACCAAACAGAAAAATCCAGCACAGTCTAACACATAATATATGGCAACAGTGAAATGAAAAGCAAGTAAATGTAATAAAACAGTAAACATGCAACAATGCCATAAATAAAGCGAGTAAAGTAAATAGATAAACACCCTATAACCGAAGACAGGAAAGCGCTAGGATTGAATCGCTTAGGGATGAAAAAGTCCCCAGCAGAGTCGTCAGCTGTCGCATCTGCGAAAATCAACCGGCGATAAAGAACAGAAGAGTCGCCACCGAACGTTATTTATACCGACGCAGGGAAAGGAAACAATCAAAGAAAACCTCAACAAAAGGAAAGGAATGGTCGTCGCAACCATAACCTGGGTTCGGGAGTCGGTTACACGAGATAAAGGTATTAGCATCCCCTCACGTCCATCGTACTCGATGGGATCCACGCTTATTATTAGCGATCAAAGGGTGTAGGGTACCTGAAGCTCAACTGCTAACTGGAAACTGGAAACAAAAGGTGCAATGGAGAAACTGGGGAAAAAGAGAAAAATGACTCGGTAGGACATCGCCGCCCTAGGCCTACGTATTCCCTCGGGTGCGGGAAGGTCAGAGTCAACGTAGTTCGGAGGACTACAGGATTGTGGGTTAAGTTTTCTCGCCAAGACATCGCGTCTCGTGCCTACGTATCCTCAATCTAACCAGAGAAAGGAAGTCAGAGCAGTAGTAGTTTGACCTAAAAGGGTCGATTTTGATTGTTTAGTCTTTTAAGTGTAATACGCCAACGTTCGCGTTCCAACAGTTTATGTGTTGCCGCTCGTCGTAAGAGTCTTACGCGTTTACCTGTTTGCGATAGAACGGAAATGACGCATCCTTTATGAGTGGATTAAGGAAGATGAGAAGAGATGACTCAAATGTGTAAGAGAAAATGGAAGTTAGTTATTAGTGTGCTAGGTGATTAATCTCGATCGCACAAGTGCGAGAGAAAAGGGAGGTTAGTTGTTAGTGTGCTCGCCGAGATATCGCATCTCGTGCCTACGTATCCTCAATCTGAAAAGAAAGAGGAATCAGAGCATCCGTAGTTCACGCTACTACGGGTGAACAGGAAATAGTCTCGATCGCATGTGTGCGAGAGAAAAGATGTGACTCACGAAGGTCTACGGGGGAAACTCGGTCCTACAAGTCAGCATACAATGATGGTCCTAAGGTCAGGATCAGGAGGGAAGTCTACCTAATGTTGTCATGCATGGATTGCTATCCTAATGTCTCTCCTACCTCCGACTTAATAAAAAATTAAGTGGAGCGAGGAATCCTACGGGATCATGTCATCAGACAAGTAAACACAGGATAAATCAATCACAAAACAAACTAAAAGCAACGAAAGAGTAAACTGTGTCAGTCAACAATAACATCAAACAATCAAAATAAGAAAATGGGGAGCTTTAGCCAAGGGGTCATATCAACCGAGGCAAACAAGCTAGATGTGGGAAATAAGGGTACTCATCCAATGGTATCGAGAACCATGGAGAGCAGAGTAAGAGGGGAATATGTGAATCAGATCACATAAGCATCAACATCGGTCAATGCGAGCTATAGATAAGGCGTGGGGGTTTGATTGCTAAACCCTTCTTCCGCTTGACGGACTCGATAACAAGAGTGAGTTATGTTCAAAGCATCAACATGAAATGCGAGCTAAGAACGACCTGGGACTAAAAATGGCGGGAGTCGATTGCAGACTCTCATTCTACTAATGCCTTCTTTGAGGACTTTTTGGGGAAATGGGGATGGGACGCTTCTTTGAGGTCTTTGGCACAAAAGTAAACAATCACAAACAGAGCCTTCTTTGAGGACTTCCAGAATTGCCGACCAAGTGGCACGGACTCCCAATCCTACTTCTCATGGCATCAAATGGAAAAATGCGGAATTAGTAAAAGAGAAGAGAAGTAATACCAAACGAATAGTAATCCGTAGCAACACAAGCAAAGTATAAGCAAACTGGAAAACTTCTAGTAATCTAGCATAAATGAGCAGAAGTGTCAGAAAGCAAAACAGATCCGTGAAAGACATGGAACCAAATGCTCTTCACCCTTCATGAATAAAAATATTAAAACAAGGCAATAAACCATAAACATCAGCAACAACAGCGCTCCAGCACCTGCATAGCTATAAAAACCAGCAACAAGCAAAAACAGCCTATAACAGGTATCATTTCCAGAACAGAATAGGTGTGTATACAACACTAGACAGAATATCAACATTTTACAGCACACTTTGTCCATTACAGCAGTGTATGCTACAACAACTTCTACATTTAAGCAACTTATCGAATCAAATGTGAAACACTACAAAATAACTCAAAAGTTAGTCAAAATTCAAATGGAAATTGTCAATAAGAAGTAAGTGAAATCAATACTAAAATGCAAACGGCAATTAGCCAAAACTAACATGTAACAAGTATTAAGGACTATTAACAAAGTCAACGAATAAAACTACTAAGAATATTAGTTGATGTTAGCATTAAAGTCAAAGTATCATCAATGTTAGAATTAAGTCAAATCAAAGTTAATTAGTTCAAAGTCAATTTCTAAGTTTAAAAACAATTAGTGGACAATTAGGGAACAATTAAGCTAGAGATGATTAGTGCACTTAAGCAAAAAAAAACAATTAATGAACAATTAGGCTAAAAACGATTAGTGAGCAACTAGTGAACAAAACAATTATTCAAAAACCATTAGCAAAATATAAACCTAATTAGTCACAATTACAACCAATAAACCATATAAAAAGTCAATTAGAAACCCGATTAAAATCAAGATTAATTTCTAATTCGAAAATTAACATTTAATGATCAAGAGAAAATCGAGTTAATTCAATATCCATCAAATTCTAATTAACCACAATTAATCAAAACAGTTAGTCAACAACTAATCTAGATAAATTCCTAATCGAAATCTAATGTAGATGAACCAAAACACTTATCCAAAACAATAAGCCAAATCTAAATCTAATTAGCAAAACCAATTAAATTCCTAATCATTTATCCTAAACAAATTAACCAAATTAAAACTACTAAGTGTCTTAATTAACAAAATTTTCATTAATGGTAACAAGTGAATAGTTACAGGATTACAACAGTTCATTGGTGGGAGGTGTGAGTACAGATTAGGGCGGTGTGAAAATCCACTCTACAGTTTTATCCTAAGCCTAATGCCTTTGTTATTGTCCCAGGGGAGTCGCTAGTGAAAACCAGGGTGTGTGAAAATGAATTGAAGACGGGCTTTACAAGCCCGATTTGGTTTACACATGGAGATAAATTAGGTTTCATAAAAACCCTAGATCACTCATCGAGAACAACCCTCCGTTCTCCCTCACCTACATCTCTTTCTCCGGCGCAACCATCACCGTTTGATTCGCCATTTAGCCTCTTCTCCTCATCTTCTTCTACAATTTCGCCAACATAACATTACAACACCATCACCACCGCATCACCGTATTCCACTCTTCCTCATTCATAATGCGCTAATCACCGGCAACGACCTCCGCCGCGCCATGGCTCCAAGCCGGCAGCGGCAAATCTTTCACATACATTGCGTTGTTTTCCTCAACAACTAAAATAACTCACAGCGATGTACACAGTATTCATATCATAAGGATGTAAGGAAGATCGCTTACGTAAACATGATGATGATGGAACGAACGAACTTGATTCAGGTATGCTCCTCTTTGGCTTTCGATTTACTCTGCTATCTTCTTCTTCTACTGTTATCGTCGTTGCTCATCTGATGCGTTATGTTTCTTCTTGATTTTGCGTTTTATTGTGGTTGTTGTGCGATGCCACGTTCTTGAACTTCTTCTGCTTTGCAAATTGTACGTTCCGTTTGTGATGTCGACGTTGTGAATTACAGGTTGTTGAATTGAAGCTATGAAGTTGTGGAGATTGAAGATGAGTTCACAAGTCCATTGAATCGTGATTTTTCAGGTGAGTTCAGGATTTCTTGAATTTGTTGTTATGGATTGTGTGTTGTTATGTGATAATGCCAGATTGAATCTTGCGTTGCAGGTTCTTGGTGGACTGATGAAGATTGAAAGGTGTTGGTGATCGACAAAGCTTGCACAAGCTTGAAGTTTTTGGCTAAGTGAACATGTTAAAGATTGAAGAATTGTGAAGATGAACGATGAATAAACAATGGGCCGTGTGGAGGAAGAGTTGAAGGTGATTAAGGTGATGCCGTGAAGATCGAAGATTGAAGACTTGTTGCGGTTTGGAATCGGAGAATTGATGTAGAGTGATGAACCTTGGAGAATTGAAAGAGGATTTTATATGGTGTTTGTTGAAAGAAAAATCAGTTAGAAGTTTGGTTTTTTTCTGTTATTGAAACTTTTGGAGGTTTTTTTTGGATTGATAAAAGGTGGAAGGTGATTCTGAAGAAGAAAGTGTGTAGATTGAATCTGAGAGAGGAAAGATGAAGATGAAATCGATAGAGTGAAGAATGATTCTGTGTATTCTTTTGTGTGAATTTCCGTTAGGAAATTATAACCGAATTTCTGTTAGAGTGAGTTAGTTTTGCTGTTAGAAGTTAGGAAATGTTAGGGATGGTTTTGCCAGTTGGTTTTCTGCTGAATTTTCTGCTGAATTTTCTGCTATGATGGTCTTCAGAACTGCTGCTATCTTTTTTTCTATTTGATTGCTATATTTACTGATATGCCATTTTTTCTGAATTTTCTGTTGTGGATTTTGAATATCCCCGTTATTATGAAATAAAATTCTCTATTTATGCTATTCCTAAAAATAAATAATATAACTGCCAAAATAACTTCTCATAACTGCCATTGGAAGAAGTCTATCCGTATGTTACGTCATTTACATGTCGAACATAGGCACATGCGCGCATCACCCAAACTGGTGTGCACATGCTTTATGTTAAGCCAAAGAAGCTTAGAGAAAGAATATAGATAAGGATGACATGCCTAATTTGGACAAGTAATTTTTCAGCTATCACAGAGGTAGATGGTACTCTATCACAATCCAAATTATATTGAGACTCAAGGCCATTTGATGTGGGGGCCTCTAAAGAGGTAAATGGAAACTAACTTGAATATTTGGAATATGAGATTTGGAAGAAAAAGGTTTAATATGGATTTGATTGGGTTTAGAAAGTGGTTTAAGATATGGAATAATAAAAAATGGATAAGTTTAGACATGGATTTAAAAGTGATTATTTGGACATGGATATTAAAAATGGTCAAAATGGTTATGGGTTAACTTTGGATATTGAATTGGATATTTGGAATTTGGATTATGGTTGGAAAAATGGATGTCTACTTGAATTTGAATTAGAATGGTGGAGAAATGATGAGTTTGGGTGCCAAGACGAAAACCCTTTAAAAGCCTTGACCATAATATAAATTCATAACTGGATCTCATGTCACGATGCCTTTGACATGAACCTTAACCATCATCTTCAATTGATGAATATCAACCAAGTCGTACAAAAGATAAGAAACCATGATCCCATGCCTTAAGAGCTCATGCAAATGTATGAATATGAGTATGACCTAATGGATATGCAGATGAATGCGAAACAAAAGCCAGAAAAAGGTTAGAAAAGAGTAGGACAAATTTTGGGGTGCTACACTATCCATACCAATAAAACCCAAACATAAGACATTTCAAAGCAAATAGCAAACAATAACACAAATATATTCAAAAGGTTCCTATAGAGTACTATAGATGCTTAGGATTCTAACACCTTCCTTGGGTTTAACCAACCCCCGAACTTTACAATCTCTTAGCATTGTTGTTACATTGCAACTTAGGGTTTTACACGATCTTTTTTCCCTTGGATAAAATAAAGTTCGATGGTGAATTTTTAAAGATTTGTGATTCAAGTTAATCAATATCTTGATATCCAATTCTCACCGCAACAAAAATGACGACTTCACTAGGGATACCCAAGAGGGTTAAGCCTAACCTGCTTATATTTGTGATATTATTTGCTTGCTATTTGTCTTATTGTTTCATGGGTGGATACCTTTTATGTGGTGAGATAAGTCCCTAACCTTGGACTTGAGCACAAAATAAGATAGGAAGGTGGTATATTCAAGAAGGCTTATAGGGAGTTGATTCCCGACCAAGCTAACTTGAGAAATCACCACTCAGTGGAGGCACTTTTGAGAATAAGTATTGTTGATCAAGAAATTGTGAAAACGATATTATTTCTTGACTGAGCCTACGAAGCTGAGAACCTTTAGTCACCTTTAACCCCACTTGGCCTTGTTAGGAACGTAGTGCGATGGCTATGAGGGTGTAGACCCAAAAAGTTGATACACGATGCTACACTCAAAAGAGGTTCTCTTGAGAATATTATTAACTACCGAATAATTGGGAAATTGATAATATTTGAAAGATAGACTGATGACTTTGAGAACTTGTTAGAACCCGTTGTACAGGTACCCAATAAACCCTAATACATACCTAATGGGAGGGGTAAACCCTTGACTTCATGCAAGCCTTGCACCATGTTTGTGTGTGATCTTTGTTTTGTTTGTGCATACATTCATTCATAAGCATCATTTTCATCAAAGTTTTATGTAACTTTGAAGTTTTTGTTTACAAACATCATAGGATTATCATGGATTGTGAAAGGAAAAAGACTTTGAAGTACACTTTCAAGAGTCCTAAGCTGGATGACCTAAGGAGATTGAGAGCTTTTATAGCCGGCCAAGAAAGTTTCAAGAACAAGTATGGGAAGTTGTTATCATTGTTGAAGACTAAGATGGAAGATGGACTTTTCTCTATACTACTTCAGTTTTATGATCCAATCTATCATTGTTTCACCTTTCCCGACTACCAACTGGTGCCTACATTGGAAGAGTACTCTTATCTAGTTGGGCTGCCTATCCTTGATAAATTTCCCTTTCCTATCTTGGAGAAAGATCCTAAGGAGCAAGACATTGTCAAAGCCTCACATTTGGGACTGTCTGAAATCCAAGCCAACATGACCACCAAAGGAGGAGTCTTTGGGTTAACCACAAAGTTTTTAATGGGAAAAGCTCAATATTATGCTGATAAATTGAGCATGGATTCATTTGAGGCTATTCTTGCCTTACTCATCTATGGTGTATTTCTCTTCCCTAGCTTTGAGGACTTCGTCGACATCAACGCTATCAAGATTTTCCTAAAGAAGAACTCAGTGCCTACCTTGTTAGCAAATTCTTATCACTCTGTTCACCTAAGGAACTTTCATAGAGGATGGATGATCACATGTTGTGTACCATTATTGTATAAGTGGTTTATTTCTCACTTGCCTAAGTCTAGCTCTTTTTGGGATCTCAAGAATGGTTTGTGGTGGTCACAAAAGATTATGTATCTTACTCACTCTGATATTAATTGGTACAATTGTGTCTATGATGGGGTAATGATCATTGATAGCTGTGAGAACTTTGCCAATGTACCTCTTCTTGGTACCATAGGAGGGATCAGTTACAATCCAGTATTGGCTCGCCGTCAGGTAGGGTATCCTTTGAAAGACAACCCTAATGGTGTTCATGTGGAGAGTATCTTCTTCAAGGAAGGTGAAGATAGCAAAGAGCTCAAGGAAAAGATTGTGAGTGCTTGGCGTCATTTGCATAGGAAGGGAAAGAAAGACTTAGGAAAACCTATCTGTGTTTCTTTGGAACCTTATCTCCAATGGGTACGAGATAGGGCCATCAAATGGAAGATGCCTTATCCTCGTCAAGAGCCCGTGTCTCTAAAGAAAGATCTCACTCTGTTTTTCATGTCTAAAGCAGAGAAGTTGAAGATCACTTTGAGCAAAGCGCAACAAGTAGGAGATGCTTGGAAGAACAAGTGTTAGTTCCATAGTTTTATGATTGGCTAAATTTTGGTAAAACATGGTTCTATACTGATGTTGAGCAAGATATTATAACATCTTCATCAACTGTCATAACAATACTTCTGTCATGTGTTTCAGATAGATGTCGAAGACAGATGTCGTGACATCTTGGTCTGGTACAGCAGACACTGCTATTTTATATCTCCTGACAGATTTGATTTGATTTGATGAGATCATTTTGGATATACCTCATCATTATGCGCAGGTCAAGGAGATTTATTAGGAACAAAGTGCAGATTTCTTTTGGTTTCATAAAAAGGATCTTGGAGACTTTTTAGGAAACTTTGAAGATTTGTTCCTATTTTTGTGGAGAAGATTTTGCAGATGGTTTACAACTGAAAGATTGGATTTGATTGAAGAGTCCAAGCCCATACTGCAAGAGACTATATAAAGAGACTTACCAAACCTAATAATAGCATAAAAGGTTATCATTGAAGAAACTGTGTGTGTAAGAATAAGGGTTTAGGGTTTTGAGAGTCGTGTGGTTTTTTGTATTGTAAGTCACCCTTTGTATCAGTTTGATACACTGTGGTAGACATAGTTTTATATATTCAAAAACCTGTAGGTAATGAATTGTATATTATTCTTGGTTGAAGAATTTAAGAAAAACCGAGTAGTGTTTATGGTCAAGAGTCTTGACCTAGTATTGTTCCTAAAAGAAAGAGGGTACATCTTTCTTTTTGGTTTATTGTGGCATTCCCTGGGACTGGGAGTGTTTGTTTACCACTGTGCTGATTAAGATTTAGGAGTGAGATGGTGATTTCTCATATTTAGGAGTTCCTAGGTAGAAGTTACACTGGGTAGGGATTAAGTGAGGGGTTGCAAACGGGAGAGTTTAGCTCTGAATTTATACTACTAATAGTGGATTTCCTTCCTGGCTTGGTAGCCCACAGATGTAGATGATTTGCACCAAACTGGGTTAACAACTTTGGTGTTATTTATCATTCTGCAATTTATAATTTCTGTGTAATTAAAGATTAATAGTATTGTTTTGTCCTTGTTCAGTTTTAGCAGAGATCAATGTCTCGACATCTCTTAGGACATCTGTGATCTGCTATGCCAGAGTTTCAATTGGTTTTCAGAGCAGGCATTGATAACAATCCAAAAAGACAATGTATCATTAGTCGAAACTCATACGAATTGTGTTGTTCCTTTGCATTTTTATGAGAATTGACTAACAAAAGACCCAAAAGGTTGGTACTTGGAAATTTGTGTAGTTTTGCAAGTATTAGGTATGAAGAAAACTAGTTGAAACAAAGAGAAAAACCATGCCCTGCTACTTTCACATCGCGACCAAAAGCTTCACTACGCGAAGCACCGCTATGTAAAAAAGGGAGCGATAGGAAGTGAGTACAAGCAGAACAAAACAGAATCAAATTGATCAAACTTCGCTTGAAGCGACAGGAAGCGAAAGAAAGTGAAAAATGTCACTTGAAGATCGCCATGGGTCGCATAGCGAAGGTCGCGACGCGAGGAAAGGCGAGACCTAGCAACTCAAAATAGAACCAAAATGTCCAATCTTCGCTTGAAGCGAAGTAAGCGAGAGGTAGCGACAGAGTTCGCGACATGAACTATACTTCGCATAGCGAAGTTTGGCGGTGTCTGAAAGGTGGTTAAATTCAAATCTTAATAGGGAAGGAAAGGAAGTTCGCAGAGCGAACTTTCTCTCGCTATGCGAACTAAGGTGGCCAAGGATACTATAAATAGGATCAAGGGCAGTGTAGATGGATCTCAGGTTTTAATTCTGAACACTTTTATAATAGATATTAGGAGTGTGTTGTAAGAGAACTATAAGGGAGAGAATCGAAGAATCGAGCTGGATACGCATCAAAGATCAAGAAATCGTCATTGATGCTCATTCATCTCCACTTCTTCCTTTTTGTGCAAGCTACCATGAAAATGGATAGCTAAACTCTCTCTCTCTCTCTCTCTCTTGCTGGGATTGGAAGAATCTACCGTAACCGTATGTATTTGTATTTCCTTTTATTTTAATACAAGCATGTTTTTATTAAGGTATTGATTCTATCTTTTATTCATTGCCAAATCTTATGAATTCGGTTATTAATGAAAATTGATTCCTTCTTCAGATATTAAAGATATGAATCTATTAAACTCCGATTTCTAGACATAGAATTAGGTTTAATATCCAATTCAAATACTTGTTCGTCATACATTCTGTTTGTTTAATCGGTTGAGACATCACCGATTCAACAAACCGATTGAAATCTGTAAACTTCTATGTTGACATACATATTATTCAGAAAAGTATATGGAAATATGAAAGAAAACATGATTGCGTCATAATTAATCGATTTTGCATACGAGAACAGTAGAGGAAATCCAATCTCTGCAAGATAATCTATCATATCACAAATCCTGTTTAAATCATTCCGTTTATTTTCATTGTTTTACTTTAAAACAACCAAAGACTTTTCTCAAACAACCTTTCACTTAAGATTTCTCAGTAATCTAGAAGAACATTCGTAATATCACTCCAGTCTCTGTGTATACGATAACACAATACTTACTTTTGATAAACTCAACATCAAAATGGTGCTGTTACAGGGGACTGACGTTTAGATCTTACGAATACAATGATTACTGTCATCTTTTACAATACTTACTTTTGATAAACTCAACATCAAAATGGCGCCGTTGCAGGGGACTGACGTTTAGATCTTACGAATACAATGATTACTGTCATCTTTTAAATGTGTATATTTTAAAAAAAATATTGTATATATTTACATTTGTTCTCTATCTTGCTTTTTCCTAACATTTGTTGGTTAGAAATTGCCAAGCTTTGTGTATGCGAGGTACGAGCTTAAGGGAACTAATACCTTTTGATCCCGAGATCGAAAGAACAGTCCGGAAAAACAAAAGAAGTACCAAGAAGCAAAAGCAATCAACTAAACACAAGAAAAAAGAGTCCTGTTCTATTTCATCAGCACCTCCAACACTTGAAAAAATGGCCGAAGAAAGACCAGAGGTTGTCAACGGTGGACCTTGCCGAAGCAGCCCAAGACGATTAGCTCGTCTTACCACCACTCCAAATAACCGACAGGCTGAGATGAAGACTGGATTATTGCATATCATTTACGCTAATCCTTTTGCAGGTTTAGACCATGAAGATCCATACAGTCATCTCACCAAGTTTTACGAGCTAGCCGGTACGTTAGGAGCTCCGGAAGCTGAAAAAGAGGTAGTCTTCATGAGACTGTTCCCACACTCTTTAATCGGAAAAGCAAAGGATTGGTACTTAGACCAACCGACTAACATCATGACTAATTGGAACGTACTCAAAGAACACTTTCTGAATAGGTTTTTCCCATACAACAGGTTTATGGATGCCAAAGCAACAATTACCTCATTCGCACAAAGTGCAACTGAAACTCTTCATGAGGCTTAGGAACATACAAATCTATGTTGCGGAAATGTCCTAATCACGAGTTTGATGAGTGTACACAAATTCATATTTTTAGAAATGGACTTGAGCCACAACCCAAGCTCTTACTCGATGCAACTGCAAGTGGATCATTGTTATCCAAAAGTGTAGAGGATGTTGTATCTATCATCAACCGTATAGCCTTGAATGATCATCATGTGCAGTACAATCGTGGAATAACACAAAGATAACCTGAAATCATGGAGCTAGGCATAAATGATGCAATTTTGGCACAAAAAACACTCACTTAAACAGTGGAGGAATTAACGAAACAACTATCCAAACTTCCACAACAATTGAAGGAGATGCACGGTTCGACCAACGCACCAAAACAAGTAGCCTTTTGTGAGTTATGTACTGGAGACCATCAAACTGGTTTGTCCCCCAATCAATGAAGAAGCTAACTATTTGGGAAATCAACAAAAACCAGCACCATATCAAGGGAATCAGAATTTTCAACGTGGAAACAACACCAACTATAATCAAGGGTGGAGACAAGATTATGGAACAACTAGCAGGCCAAACCAATATCAAAGCTACCAACAAAATACAACACAACCGGATAGAACATCCAAACTTGAAGAAACCTTGCAACAATTCATGCAGCTGTCTATGGCAAATCAGAAAAACACCGACGCATCCATTAGAAACCTTGAAACACAGGTCGGACAGATTACCAAACAATTGTCAGAACAACAAGGAGGCACTTTCACAACCACAACACAATCCAACCCGAAAGAACACTGCAAGGCGATAGTGACGAGGAGTGGAAAAATACTGAATAAAAATGAGAATGAGAATGAGAGAAAAGAAAGGAGTGTTGTTGAGAATCATGAAGAGGAAGAAAATAAAAGAGAAGAAGGGAAAGAAGGGAAAAACAATAAAGAAGCATTATTTGAAAAAGAACATGAAAAAAAAGAAGAGGAAACAAATGAAGGACAAAAAAATAGGAGAACAGCGGAAGAAAAAGGAAAAATGGTAAGTCCACCATTACAACACCTACCATACCCTCATGCTCTAACCAAAAAGGATAAAGAGAGGCAATACGCTCGATTCTTGGACATCTTCAAGCGGTTACAAATCGATATTCCTTTTGCGGTGGCACTTGAACAAATGCCAACATATGCCCGATTCATGAAAGAAATTCTCACTAAAAAGAGGCGAATCATTGACGAGGAGACCATACATTTGGATGCGAGCTGCAGTGCGATCATTCATAGAACACTTCCACAAAAAGAAAAAGATCCAGGAAGAGTTACACTTCCAATTACAATTAGAAACGTGAATGTTGGCAAAGCATTGATAGATCTTGGTTCAAGTATCAATCTCATTCCACTCTCGATAATACAAAGAATTGATGATTTAGACATGAAGAATACTAGGATGACTTTGCAACTAGCCGACAAATCAGTCACAAAGCCATCCGGTATTGCAGAAGACGTGCTAGTCAAGGTAGATAAATTTTTATTCCCTATTGATTTTGTGGTCATGGATATAGAGGAAGATGATGATGTGCCACTAATCTTGGGACGCCCATTCATGAAAACCGCACGTATGATGATTGATATTGATGACGGTTTAATGAAAGTACGTGTTCAAGATGAGGAAGTTACTTTCAACCTCTTTGACGCTATGAAACATTCCAAGGATAAGGGAGCATGTTTTCACATTGATACAATTGAGGAAGAAGTACTACAAGTGCAAAAACAAGCCTACATAGCATCACCATTGGAAATAGCACTAATGGATGCTGTCAATGTTCTTGACCCAAAAGAAGAAAGAGAGCTTAAAGAGTGCCTGACAGAACTTGACACGACAAGAGAAATTCCTACGAGACAAGCAAAAATCCAGGATCTCAAAGAAGAAACTGTGCAAAAGAATGACCAGCTGGAATTAAAGATGCTTCCTAGTCACTTGAAGTATGTTTTCCTTGATGAAGACGACAAGAAACCTGCCATTATCAATAATTCCTTAACTAATCATGAAGAAGAAAAACTGGTGCAAGTTCTCAAGGAAAATCAAAGTGCAATTGGATGGTTGCTATCAGATTTAAAAGGTATCAGTTCATCATACTATATGCACAGGATAAATATGGAAGAGAACTACAAACCAATTGCTCAACCACAGCGACAGTTGAATCCAACAATGAAGGAAGTCGTACGCAAAAAGGTGGTTAAGCTGTTAGAAGCAGGCGTGATTTATCCCATATCAGATAGTGCTTGGGTAAGTCCCGTGCAAGTAGTGCCAAAGAAAGGTGGCATGACGGTGATAACTAATGAGAAAAACGAGTTGATTCCAACCAGGACGGTCACTGGATGGCATATATGCATCGATTATAGAAGACTTAATCAAGCAACAAGAAAGGATCATTTCCCGCTTCCGTTCATGGACCAAATGTTGGAAAGATTATCCGGGCAGCAGTTCTACTATTTCTTAGATGGCTACTCCGGATACAATCAAATCACTGTAAACCCCGAGGATCATGAGAAAACAACATTCACCTGTCCCTTTGGTATCTTCGCATATAGACGTATGCCGTTTGGCCTTTACAAAGCACCTGCAACCTTTCAACGATGTATGCAAGCCATCTTCTCCGATTTGATTGAAAAGTCTATCGAGGTCTTCATGGATGATTTCTCCATTTTTGGAGAATAAATCGATTTGTGCTTAAGCAATTTGGACACCATACTGAAGCGGTGTGTGGAAACAAACTTAATATTGAATTGGGAGAAATGTAACTTCATGGTCACTGAAGGCATAGTGCATGGACATAAAATTTCAGCAAAAAAATTGAAGTAAACCAAGCCAAAATTGATGTTATTGCAAAGCTTCCTCCACCAACCAACGTCAAGGGAATTCAGAGTTTCCTTGGCCATGCAGGGTTCTATCGAAGATTCATTAAGGATTTTTCAAAGATTGCAAAACCATTAAGCAATCTCCTCAACAAGGACAGGTCATTTAATTTTGATAAAGATTATTTACTTGATTTTGAAAACTTAAAGAAAAATCTAAGCACTGCACCCATAACCACTGCACCCGATTGGAGAATCGAATTTGAACTAATGTGCGATGCCAGTGATTATGTGGTTGGTGCAGTTTTAGGCCAAAGAAAGAACAAAATTTTCCATGCCATACATTACGCAAGCAAAGTCCTAAATGATGCACAAATCAATTATGCAACAACGGAAAAAGAATTGCTTGCTATTGTATACACATTGGAAAAATTTCGTTCTTATCTCATAGGATCAAGGATCGTTTGTTATACTGACCATGCAACAATAAAATACTTGATCAACAAAGCTGATTCCATGTCAAGAATAATCCGATGGATGCTCCTCTTGCAAGAGTTTGATCTAGAGATTCGTGACAAGAAAGGCACTGAAAATCTAGTTGCGGATCATCTATCAAGATTGGTGAACTCGAAAATTACAAAAGAAGAACGAGAGGTACTTGAAGAATTCCCTGATGAGAAATTGCTCATGATTGAAGAAACACCATGGTTTGATGATCATGCAAATTATAAGGCTTCCGATCTCATTCCCGAAGATCTCAGTTGGCAACAAAAGAGGAAATTCTTGCGTGATGCTACTCATTATGTATAGGATGATCCTTATTTGTTCAAAATCGGATCCGATGGATTACTAAGGAGATGTGTCACTAAAGAGGAAGCCAGAAGCATCACATGGCATTGCCATAATTCACCATATGCCGACCATTATAGCGGAAAAAGAACGGCTTCCAAAATCTTACAATCAAAATTCTATTTGCCTTCTCTATTCAAAGATACATATGAACATGCCAAGAATTGTGACAATTGTCAAAGGGATGATGAAATCTCCAAGCTAAACAAAATGCCATTGCAAAGCATGTTAGAAGTAGAAGTCTTCGATTGTTGGGGGATTGATTTTGTAGGACCTTTTCCCTCATCTTTCAACAACGAGTATATCTTAGTGGCAGTAGATTATGTATCCAAATGGGTGGAGGCAATCGCATCACCAAAAGCAGACAGCAAAATGGTGATCAAATTCTTGAAGAAGCACATTTTTATGAGGTTTGGAACACCAAGGGTGTTGATCAGTGATGGTGGTTCTCACTTCTGTAATACACCTCTTGCCAAGGCCCTTGAACACTATGGAGTTAGGCATAAGGTTGCTACACCATATCACCCGCAGACAAATGGACAAGCTGAGGTGTCCAACCGTGAAGTCAAAAGAATTCTAGAAAAAATGGTTTCAAGTTCACGGAATGATTGGTCATTAAAGCTAGATGAAGCTCTTTGGGCCTACCGTACTGCCTACAAGGCACCAATATGACTCACACCATTTCAAATGGTATACGGTAAGGCATGTCATTTACCTGTGGAATTGGAACACAAGGCTTTTTGGGCTTTGAAATTTCTAAACTTTGATCAACAAGAAGCTGGCACAAAAAGGAAATTATAGTTACATGAATTGGAAGAAATGCGACTCCAAGCATATGAATCATCCAAGCTATACAAGGAAAGGATCAAAAGATATCACGACAGAAAAATTCTTCCAAAGGAATTCAAAATTAGGCAAATGGTTCTCCTTTTTAATTCCCAATTAAGATTATTTCCTGGAAAACTTAAATCAAAGAGGTCCGGGCCATTTCAAATAAAAGATGTCAAGCCATATAGAGCAGTGGAACTAGAGGATCTAGTTTCAAAAGCAACCTGGATGGTCAATGGCCAAAGAATCAAGTTATACTTGGGTGGTGATGTTGATAGACATACCACAACGATTCCATTGAACGAACCTTGAAAAGCTGCCTCAAATGTCGAGCTAACGACGTTAAACAAGCGCTTGTTGGGAGGCAACCCAACTTTGTGAGTTCTTTTAATTTTTATTTTCAGTTTTTAGAATAGATTATTTTGGAAAACAAGTGACCTTCCTTCTGTGGGAAAAACAGAATTGGGACAAGTTCGCTACACGAAACTACTTTCGATATGCGAACGTTTGCGATGCGACGCTTACTTCGCAACGCGAAAGTTTTTTTGGTCAAACCTGCATTTATGACAGTTATTACACACACCCACCCTCTGATTGCCCTAGGTACTGGTGTTTGTAACCTCTGCTGAGCCTTTAGTTTTCTGTTTCTTTACATTTATCACTTCATCTCTTCACTTCTCACACACAAAGAATCTTTTTCACACACAAATCAAACTCAAAAGAAATTTTCACTCTCAACTTCCCTCAAGCATCTGCAAGGTATGTTTCTCTTTCATTAATTTTATAAGTTTCTTGCTTTAAATCTAGGAATTAGTAACAAAACTTGTGAAAGATGGAAAAGAACTCCGTGAAATTTCTTGCCCTAAATCACTCTTCTCTGCTGAATTCATTTGTTACTTTGACCTTAGACTTTTCTCACACTACTGTAAATATAGGCTAGGGTTTTTAAAGTTACTGTAGAACAAAAGGCAGCTTGAATCAAGGGTTTCTGCAGAAATTCTGCACAAGCAGTTTCGCATAGAGAAACTTTTGGTCGCGATGCGAACCAATTCATATCCTTGACAGGATTTTGTTAACAAAAATTGACTTTGTGCTGTCAAAATTTTTGTTTTGCAGACATGGCACCTAAGAAGCAAATCCAACAAAAAAAGCAAAAAGTGGGAGGAGAAACCTCAAGGACTAGACCCTTTGATCAAACTCGTTTTGTCGGTGCTGTCCAAGCAGAAAGATTCAAAGAACTTGAATCACGAAGCATTTGGCCTGAACGTCGATTTGAAATAGATGAGGAAGGCGATTACCACGCAATCATGAATTTGATCAAAATTCAAAATTGGGAAAAGTTGGTCACCCCTCCCAAGCACCTCAATTATGATATGGTCAGAGAGTTCTACGCCAACGCTCTTTTGGCAGAAGGAGAACCTTTTACTTACAAAACCACGGTCCAAGGCTGCACAATTGACTTCAGCCGCAAGCCATCAACGAATATCTTGGGAATCCTCTGACTGTGACAGAAGGTCACGCTTGCGTATATGAGCTTCATTTGAATGCAACACCAGACATCAAGGAACTCTCCAAGTCTCTTTTATGCCGAGGAAAAAAAGTGCAGAAGAATGCGGCAGGGGTGCCAACACACTTTCTCCGCAAGGATCTCAAGCAGCGTGCTCAGGTGATATTAATTCTCATTCTACACAATATCCGTCCCCGGAGTCACACCATGATATTCACCATGGATACTGCACAGTTACTGTATTTTATTTTGAGTGGTCAAAGTGTGTGTGTTGCACGCATTATTTCAAATGAAATGAAAATTGTAGCGGAAAGTGGAAGAGAACCAGGAATGGGAACTAAATCATCTTGTCCATTGGTTTTTTCGGGGCTAATCATGGGATTACTATGCGCCTCCCGCATGGTAATCCCTAACCAGGTGCACCAAACTCTCAAAGGGACAGTGAACAACGCCTATATTACCCATTTTTGCAAGTTTGAAACAAGCACAAGGTAAGCTCCCAGCCAACCTACTTCTGACAACTTGAATTTTGATGAATGGGATCCACGGTTCCGAGCTTCATTTTCCTATACTTGGGACCAAAATGAAGCCACCAAACGTGCCATAACTAGCATTCAAAACTCTATGTATCAGATGCAATTGCAGATGGGGAGGCCAGAGGATGCCGCGCATCAGATCCTTGCTCTCGAGGCCTACCAGACTCATGTTTCTTGGCCTGGGGACAGGCCATTCTATTTAGGAGGAGCTGCTGATACAGGTACAATTGATGCAACAAATGAGACCGCATATGATGATGATGATGAGGATGCGAATCAAGAAGAAGAAGAAGAAGAAGAAGAGGAGGAAGAAGAAGAGGCTGTGGGTGAAGAAGGAAGTGGGAGTGAGGAAATGGATGAGGAGTAGGATGCTGAAATCCTGAAGGAAAGGAAAGCGCGCCTAAAACACAGTGAAATTTATTGCTTTCAAATTTATTTTTATATGCTTCTATCTTTATTTTTCAAATTTAAATTCCTTTTGTCTGGAACTCTGTGTTATTGTTAAATGTTGCAACTTGTGATATTGTCGCATATTTTGCTAAGCGGTTTTGAACCGTTGGACAAGTTTGTATTTCAAATCAAATTCTGTTTTTTTCACAAGTTTTTTCCAAGTAAGATCTGAAATCATGAGCATGGAATAAGGCTATGCGAACTTGACAAGTAGGCTGACGAATCAACGAAACAATTTGAGTGGTAATGATATGAACCAGACGAAAATCAAGCAAGGTATATGTTTACTTGCTTTGTAGAATGTTAGCATGATCTTGGATTTTGTTTTCTCATACAAATTCATATCATGTCTCATTTTACATTGTGCACACTTGCTTGGATCAATAGCCAAAAACCAGAAAAGTGAGGAAAACTTCCATGATTTACTTAAACAAACAAATGAAATCTTTGCGTTGGACTCGGTTGATTCATGTTCGAATCCACAATTTCTAATTTGAGCTTTGCAAAGGCTTTAAGATGATCAAGGAAATTGATTGAATGATGAGTAAAACCACCATAAGCCGGAAAAGAAAAAGAAAAACTCATCAAAACCAGTGAGTAAGTGACCATTTGTCAAAACCATTGTTGAAACCGAAAAAGTAAAGGATGGATCAAATTTCAGAAGTATAAACATCATTGTGATCCAGTCCAAAATTTTTACACAAGCTTAAACCAAAACATGAAACAAAAAAATTGCTTCACTCCTGAAAAAGAATTAAGTTGGGGAGAAAAAGTTGATAAAATTACAAAATGGAAAAAGAATGCGAAATCAACAAATCAAAAGAGAAGAAATCGGTATCATGGAAGATTGAAAAAGAAAAATATGAGCATGATGATAAAAATGAGTGAAGCAAGAAAAGAAATTACAAATGTGGATAGAATAGCCTTAGGAAAAAAAACCATTTTTAGAAACCTAGCCACATTACAACCTCAAAAAGACCTTTGTGATTTTTGCCTTATATTGCTCAAATTTTGAAGTCTTGTGGATAAAATCATGAATCGACCCGGATGTTGACCAAGTGATTTAATGAGAGTCAATCCTCCAAAAGCAAGAAAATCTTCATTCCTTTATATGAAGAAGAGAGTTAGGGAAATTCAAGAAGAATGTGCCATTATAAATGTGAGTATATGATGTGATTGTATGTGCGAGAACTCAATGCCATGATCATGCTCTGATTCTATAAATCAGTTGAACATTATTCTTATGCGAGAAGTAATCATTTGAACCATTCAATTTATTTAAAAAAAAATTCATTTCAGCTACTTAATTGAATAATGAATTTTTTTTAGAATCATGCTCTTGATTGAGGACAAACAAGAAACTAAGTTGGGGAGAATTTGATAACAATCCAAAAAGACAATGTATCATTAGTCAAAACTCATATGAATTGCGTTGTTCCTTTGTATTTTTATGAGAATTGACTAACAAAAGACCCAAAATGTTGGTACTTGGGAATTTGTGTAGTTTTGCAGGTATTAGGTATGAAGAAAACCAGTTGAAACAAAGAGAAAAACCATGCCCTGCAACTTTCGCATCGCGACCAAAAGCTTCGCTACGCGAACCATCGCTATGCGAAAGGGAGCGACAAAAAGCGAGTACAGGCAGAACAAAACAGAATCAAATTGATCAAACTTCGCTTGAAGCGACAAGAAGCGAAAGAAAGCAAAAAGTGTCGCTTGAAGATCGCCATGGGTCGCATAGCGAAGGTCACGACGCGAGGAAAGGTGAGACTCAGTAACTCAAAACAGAACCAAAATGTCCAATCTTCGCTTGAAGCGAAGAAAGCGAGAGGTAGCGACAGAGTTCACGACATGAACTATACTTCGCATAGCAAAGTTTGGCGGTGTCTGAAAGGCGCTTAAATTCAAATCTTAATGGGGAAGGAAAGGAAGTTCGCAGAGCGAACTTTCTCTCACTATGCGAACTAAGGCGGCCAAGGATACTATAAATAGGATCAAGGGCAGTGCAGATGGATCTCAGGTTTTAATTCTGAACACTTTTATAATAGATATTAGAAGTGTGTTGTAAGAGAACTATAAGGGAGAGAATTGAAGAATCGAGCTGGATACGTATCAAAGATTGATAAATCGTCATTGATGCTCATTTATCTCCACTTCTTCCTTTTTGTGCAAGCTACCATGAAAATGGATAGCTAAACTCTCTCTCTTGCTGGGATTGGAAGTATCTATCGTAACTCTATGTATTTGTATCGCTTTTGATTTTAATACAAGCATGTTTTCATTAAAGTATTGATTCTATCTTTTCTTCATTGCCAAATCTTATGAATTCGGTTATTAATGAAAATTTATTCCGTCTTCAGATATTAAAGATATGAATCTATTAAACTCCGATTTCTAGACATAGAATTAGGTTTAATATCCAATTCAAATACTTGTTCGTCATACAGTCTGTTTATTTAATCGGTTGAGACATCACCGATTCAACAAACCGATTGAAATCTGTGAACTTCTATGTAGACATACATATTGTTCGGAAAAGTATATGGAAATATGAAAGAAAACATGATTGTGTCATAATTAATAGATTTTGCATACGAGAACGGTAGAGGAAATCCAATCCCTGCAAGATAATCTATCATATCACAAATCCTGTTTAAATCATTCCGTTTATTTTCATTGTTTTACTTTAAAACAACCAAAGACTTTTCTCAAACAACCTTTCACTTAAGATTTCTCAGTAATCTAGAAGAACATTCGTAATATCACTCCAATCTCCGTGGATACGATAACACAATACTTACTTTTGATAAACTCAACATCAGGTATCCTGGTTTGGTTCTGGATGAGCTCTAGGGAAGATACTTTATGGGCTTTGAACAAGGAAGGAGGTTGCATGATCAGACCATTCTTTGGTGTTGGTGCTCTTAAAAAAAGGATAGAGGTTGTCTAATCAAACTTGAATATAAGGTTCAAGTCTATGAGAACATGGAACTATTGTTCTGTTGATATGGAAGAAATTTCAAGGTGCTTAAGGATGGTTGATAGATTGTGTACACATTCTGTTGGAAGCTTCTTGAGATGCATGAGAGTATTTCTCTCAGTGGTCTCTCTGATGCTGTGAGGTTTAAGCTGATACATGAGTGTATCATTTCAAGATTGTCATGTGTACCTTAAGGATGTGTAAGAGTTACTATACAGATGGTAAGTTCTGTGATTGATGTCTCTAGAATCAAAGTACATGACTTATCTGATTTAGGCTGATGTTCTAAATGATGTTGGAACATCATTCCTGCTACTAGTTAGTTTTGGTAGATGACTAAGTTTGATCTATAGTGATATACATATTCTTTGTGAATTATGGTGTAGAGCTACTAGTCAAGACTGTGTGGTGAGTCAATGGAAGGTTCTGCTGGCAGTATCTCTAGATAAGATTGCATCAGGCTGAATCTGGAGAAGGAAGCTTACTGAAGATGTATCACTCTTCATATGGTGAAGAGGTTTTATGTCCTCCAGGTATGGATGAAATCTTTGTTAACCAAGGAGTTAAGAGATTGTGTATGTCTCTTTCAGGGATGTGAGGATTCTAGGTTTGATTGGATTCATTCTCAAAGAATAAGGTTGTCTATGGTTGTAGAATTCAAGAGGGATTTGTGCAGTGTGTGGATATGTTCAGGGGGAGAGTGATCAATGGTGTTATCTGGTCTTAATCCATGAGTTCATTGGTTATGGTACAAGGAGTGTGATTCTGAGGTTTACTCAATTATATGCATGAAGATGCTCATGTGATTCTTGTGAGGTTTTGATGTCAGGCAAGATGTCTTGACATCATGGCATGTTGATCCTTTGGCTTAGTCAGCTGCTTGGGAAGTTGAATTGTTAAGGCTATTGGCTTATTTCAACTTTGTTCTTAGGAGGGATCTGAGAAATAAGGTTGGGTATTGCCTGGGAGAATTCATTTTCCTATGCAGATTGAGATAAGTTTCATCTGATCCTTTGTTGATAAATGAATGATGTCACACATAATGTCTTGGCATCATGGTAAAGTTTCTCTAATTCTGGCTGAAAGGAGTAGGCTTGGAGATATGTACATTACAACTTGGAAGGCATGAAAATTGTGTGCAATATTTGTGTTTCCACCTGTGTGTTATGTGCATCTGAGTTTTGTGTGCTTCCACTGTTATATCTGTGTTTCTATGTGTGTACATTTACTTCAATTTTTGTCAATTTTTGGCTAAAAAGGGGGAGTAAAGTGTGTTATGTCACATGTCTTGACATTATGACCAACATTGTGATGGGGCTTTGCTACTTCTAAGGGAAGAATAGTGTTTTGTTGTTGCTTGCTAAATGCAACTATTAAGGGGGAGCATGATAGTCTGTGAGGCTGGATGTACTGGAGGAAACCGCTATTGTTGCTGCTCTGATAAGTTGTGTGCAAAAGATGTCAAACAATTGATCTAACATTTTGCATGAGGAAGAAAATCCAGATGTGAGGCTTATTTATCTTCTTCTGCATGTGCTTCTGATGTGTGAACATGGGTAGTTCATATTGGTTTGATGTTTTGGTTTTTCTCTTAAGGGGAAGAAATGATTACATAAAACAGGGGGAGTAAAGGTCATGTTTTTGTTGCAGTTTATATCTTCAGGTTTATCATGCTTTGGTTGTTTTAGTCAAAATTTTCCAAAGGGGGAGATTGTTAGTTCCATGGTTTTATGATTGGCTAAATTTTGGTAAAACATGGCTCTATACTGATGTTGAGCAAGATATTATAACATCTTCATCAACTGTCATAACAATACTACTGTCATGTGTTTCAGACATATGTCGTGACATCTTGGTCTAGTACAGTAGGCGCTGCTGTTTTATATCTCCTGACAGATTTGATTTGATTTGATGAGATCCTTTTTGGATATACCTCATCATTATGCGCAGATCAAGGAGATTTATTAGGAACAAAGTGCAGATTTGTTTTGGTTTCATAAAAAGGATCTTGGAGACTTTTAGGAAACTTTGAAGATTTGTTCCTATTTTTGCAGAGATTTTGCAAATGGTTTACAACTGAAAGATTGGATTTGATTGAAGAGTCTAAGCCCATACTGCAAGAGTATATATAAAGAGACTTACCAAACCTAATAATAGCAGAGAAGGTTATCATTGAAGAAACCGTGTGTGCAAGAATAAGGGTTTAGGGTTTTGAGAGTCGTGTGCTTTCTTGTATTGTAAGCCACCCTTTGTATCAGTTTGATACACTGTGGTAGACATAATTTGACATATTCAGAAACATGTAGGTAATGAATTGTATATTGTTCTTGGTTGAAGCTTTTAAACAAAACTGAGTAGTGTTCGTGGTCAAGAGTCTTGACCTAGTATTGTTCATAAAAGAAAACGGGTACATCTTTCTTTTTGGTTTCTTGTGGCATTCCCTGGGACTGGGAGTGTTTGTTTATCACTGCGGTGAATAAGAGTGACATGGTGATTTCTCATATCTAGGAGTTCCTGGGTAGAAGTTGCACTGGGTAGGGATTATGTGAGGGGTTGTAAATGGGGGAGTTTAGCTCCTAATTGATACTACTAATAGTGAATTTCCTTCCTGGCTTGGAAGCCCCAAGATGTAGGTGATTTGCACCAAACTGGGTTAACAACTTTGGTGTTATTTATCATTATGCAATTCACAGTTTTTGCGTAATTAAAGATTGATAATATTGTTCTGTCCTTGTTTAGTTTTAGCAGAGATCAATGTCTCGACATCTCTTAGGACATTTGTGATCTGCTATGCCAGAATTTCAACAAGTATCAAGTTATCGTCGAAGAGAACGCAGAACTCCAAAGGCAACTACAGATGAAGACTGAAGAAGCATTCTCTAGTAAGAAGAGGAAGGCGCAAGAGGATATATTTTCCTCTAGCCCTCAGTCAACCTCTTGGAAGCTGATAGTGGATAAGCTCATTCTCGAGAAGACTCAGATGGAAGAGCAGATCAAGAAGCTTAACATGAGGATGCTAGGAGAATCTCTTTAAGACTTTTGTTAGCTTTTATTTAGCTTTTTGTTTAAGACTCTTGTAAGAAGTACCAAATTTGTAATCCTCTCTTTTGACTAATTAAAATGAGTTTCTTTTGGTATCTCCTTAATGTTTACAAATATTATTAAGTTCCACAAAACTTTTTGCACTGCATCTTGCATTTTGCATTTGTTGTCACATTTGCATTGCATTTCTTCAACATAAACTCATCCCGTCTTATCATCTCCAGTTTTCACGCTGAATCCTCCACATCAGTATAATACTCGTGCTCAAGCTAGAAGAAGAATGGCAGAACAAGAGCATGAGATAGACCGTGTCAACAACGAGTTGGAAGACCTACGTGGTAACGTAGGACAAATCACGGAAATGTTGCAAGTAATTCGTGCCAAAATGGACACCCAACCGACTATTGTTTCTGAGATTACAAACCTGTGATAGACTCTCTGCCTGTTAATACTCCTGTTACTTTGCCTCTATTTGGTCTTCCCTCAGGCCCTGCACCCCAGCCACAAGAGTATGTTACTACTCAACAAACTGTTATGTTGGCTGCTGATGTTCCCAACATAGTTCCAACCATTACACATGCTGTAGTGTATACTCGTGTGAATCAGCCTTACTTTGATCATCAAGTATATGATATACCAAATGGATCTGAGTACGAATATGAGAAACATGATAAATTGAGGGAGAATGTGGAAACAATTGAGAAAAGGCTTAAGGCCATGAAAGGGGATCAGATATTTGGAACTGCTGCCCGATAAATGTGCTTGGTGTCTGGATTGGTGATTCCAGCCAAGTTCAAGACTCCCAACTTTGACCAATATGAAGGGGCCTCCTGTCCTAAATATCATATGATTTATGTACTACCGCAAAATGGCTGCCCATGTGGATAACGACAAGTTGATGATCCACTGTTTTCAAGATAGTTTGAAGGGAGCGTCTTCCAAGTGGTATCTGAGTTTAGACCAATCACGCATTCGTTGCTTCCAAGATCTCTCTGATGCTTTCATTAAGCATTATAAATACAACATGGATTTAGCACCAGACAGAAGACAACTACTGAGTATGTCGCAGAAAAGTTCTAAATCCTTTAAGGAACATGCACAAAGATGGAGGAAGACTGCCTCTCAGGTAGAGCCTCCTTCGTCAAAGAAAGAGTTAGCATACTGGTTCGTCGATACTGTGCGGCCAAAGTTTTATGAGAAAATGGTGGGTAGTGTCACTGCCAGTTTTTCTGATTTGGTAGATGTGGGAATTAAGGTAGAGTTGGGTTTGAAGAATGGAAAGATGAGTAGTTCAATTGGAAGTTCCAATGGTGCAACTAATCATGCCAAAAAGCCTCCTAGCAGTTTTCATAAGAAGAAAGAAGGAGAAACTAATGCCGTAATGTATTTCCGTAAAAGAAACCAGTCTTGGAAGCATCAACAACAACATCAGCAACAACAACAGTTCATTCAACAACCAGTATATCAGTTTTCCCCTCAACCATATGTGGCATCTGTTACCCCTACTTTCAATCAACAAGCGCCTATGTTTCAACAAGCTCCTCCAGTTCCTCAATATCAACAAGCATCCAACGCTCCTCAAAGGAATCCAGTTCAATGCCAGAATAATCAAGGTCAGAATAGAAGACAGGGAGGGAGACCTCCTATAGCTACTATCCCTATGACATACACAAAGTTGTATCCATTCCTCATTGAGCAAGGCTTGGCAACTCAAAGGCCTTTGGGTCCACCTCCAGATCCGCTTCCACCTTATTACAATCCCAACGTCCATTTCCCTTTCCATGAGGGGGCTGCTGGACATGATATTTAAGGTTATTATGCCTTGAAACATATTGTAAGGGAGTTGGTCGAGAAGAAGATTCTGTCTTTTAATGATACAAATCCAAATGTGAAGAGTAATCATTTGCCTGCCCATGGGGCATCTGTCAATGCCATAGAAGAAGAAATTGATGAAGTCTTGATCTGTGATGTGAAAGACATCAAAATTCCATTGCCGGAATTTCATGCTAAGTTGGTTGAAGCAGGGTTAGCCAAGGTGTGTCACAAGAATTGTTCCGAATGTGCTGTTTAGTCGAAAGGATGTGAAGGAGTCCAAAGGGACGTCTAGATTTTAATTGACCAAGGTGTACTTCAGATTAGCAAATGTGTGAAGAAGAATGAAGTAGTTGTGATTGAGCCAGTGTTCAACTTACCAACTTCTGTGTTCAATTTAGCTGAGTCTACCCATTGTTTATTGAGTGAAGAACCACTCCTTTTTCTTTCAAAAGTACAAAATCTGTGCCTTGGAATTATGAAGTGGCTGTTGGGAATCAGAAATCTGTGAATCTAGAAAAAGGGCCGAAGGTTGTTAATGATGAGGTGACAAACATAGCAGGGCCAAGCAGAATGAAGGAGGTGCAATGTTACAATTGTCAAGGATTTGGTCATTGTGCTCGATATTGTCAAAGAAAGAATGAATCAAGAGCAAAAAATAATGGCGAAGTGCAATATGCACATGCTGCAGAAAGTGACTACGATGATATGTTACTCATGGCAAATACATAGTCGAATAATGAATAGACCAATATGTGGTACATGGATTCAGGATGCAGCAACCACATGAGTGGTAATAAAAATTGGTTCACCAAGTTAGATGAATCGATTAAGAAAGTGATCAGGTTTGCAGATGGCATGTATGTCACATCAAGTGGAAAATGAAACATAGTTGTGGTTAGAAAAAATGGTCAAAAGGCCAGTATTACTGATGTATTGTATGTACCTTCGATGACAAGTAATTTGATAAGCATAGGCCAATTACTTGCCAATGGGTAGAGTTGTCAAAATGAGCTACCCGACCCTAAACGGGTCAGCCCTGTTTGGCCTCGGGCTTTTTAGCTCTGGGCCAAAAAAGCTCTGTCGTAATATGGGCTTGAAAATTACTACCCGAGCCCGACCCTAGATGGGCTTCGAGCTACCCGGCCCTAAACGGGTTTTTTTAAATAAAAAATTAAAATAAAAACCCCATAATATTTATTATAAATGAAATTAAAAATTATATTATTTTTAACATAATAAAATTTTAAGTACTATATTATCTTTTATAAATACTATAATGTGTTTTTAATACAACGCGAGAAACTAATAGAATACGAGCAAATATTGCTGATTATATTAATGTATAAAATTTAAAAGAGAAATATTGAATATAACTGAGATAAAATTTAGTGAGGTGAGAAAAATCAATGTGTTATTTTAGAGTAAGACAATATAAGTATTAATATTTTTTAAAAATTTTATAGCTATGCGGGCCTAATGGGCTACCCACGGCCCATATGGGCTAGCCCTAATGGGTAGCGAGTTTTTTAGGGTTAGGCTAAAAAAGCTTTGAAAAATATGGGCTCTAATTTAAATCCCAAGCCCTATGGTTTTACGGGCCGGGCTGGCCAGCCCATATATGCTAGCCCGTTTTGACAGCTATACCAATGGGGATAACATGAATTTGGAAGAAAATCGAATGAAGGTGTATAATGGTGAATGAAGGATGACCCTGAAGGAACCATTGGAAGATAAACCTTCAAACTAGAGATCAACACGGTTGATCATCAATGTCTTGCTTCGACTGTTGTTGAAGACAAGAACTGACTATGGCATCACAGGTATGGACACCTAAACTTCAGAGGTCTAAGTATGTTTAGCCAAAAGATTATGGTGTATGGCTACGTCAAGTGAAGGAACCAAGTCAAGTGTGTGAAGAATGTTGTAAAGCAAAGCAGACTAGGAAAGCATTCAAACATGACTTATCCATGAAGTCGAGAGAAAAGTTGGAGCTTGTTCACTCTAATTTGTGTGGCCCTTTTGAAGTAAGATAAAATGGAGATAATTTATATTTCCTAACCTTCCTAAATGAATTCACCAGATATATGTGGATTTATCTTATTGAAAAGAAAAATGAGATATTCACACAATTCAAGAAGTTTAAATTGCATGTCAAGAAACAAAGTGAATGCAAACTAAAGAAACTGAGAACTAATGGTGGAGGTGTATACACCTCTAAAGAATTTGCAAGGTTTTGTAATGAGGAAGGTATATATCATGGGGTAGTATAATGGTATAGTTGAGAGAAGAAATAAAAGTATATTGAATATAACCATGAGTATGTTCAAAGCCAAAGAAATGACAAAGAGATTTTAGGGTGAAGTGGCTTCAACAGTAGTATACAATCAAGAAGATAGTTGAGAAGACAACTTATGAGGTTTGGACTAGACTGAAACCAAATGTTAGTCATCTTAGAGTATTTGGATCAATGTGTTTACACATGTACCTGAACAGTTAAGGAAGAAGCTAGATGATTGAAATCAGACCATGGTGTTAATAGGTTATCATTCAACTGGTGCATACAAGTTGTATTCACCAAATGATGATAAATTAGTAATTAGTAGGGAGTTCTGGTGGATGAATGCAAATGATGGATTTGGCTTCGGGGGTCAGTTCGACACGAGCAAGATACAATCACAACTCAGCTTGAAGAAGATCAACAAACTAAATCCACAACCACTAAAAATGAAGAACCACTTAAGCAAAATGTTAGAAGATTTGCTAGAACAAGAACTGAGTCGACAAGCCTAGCTGGATATGAGAGATTTCCATATCAAGTAATCGATGCAGATGGAAACTTCATAAATAAAGTGATGATGATGGCTGAATCAGAACGAATTGATTTGGATCAAGCCATGAATGAATCAAATTGGTTGGCAGCCATGCAAAAAGAACTCAGGGCAATCGAGAAGAACAAAACCTGAGAGCTTGTAGAAAAGTAAATTAAAAAGCCAATTGATGTGAAATGGGTCTACAATTAAAGTTAAGGCCAAATGGTGAAACTGTCAAGCACAAGGCAAGACTAGTAGTAAGAGGTTTTTTTACATAAACCTATAATCAACTTCAATGAAGTCTATGCACATGTTTCAAGGCAGGAAACCATCAAAATTGTTGTGTCGACCGCAACATACAAAGGATGGAAGTTACGTCTATTAGATGTAAAGTTATCATTTCTAAATGGACCATTTGAAGAATAGGTGTATGTCAGTCAACCCCCACGATTTGAAACCAAATAGCAGGAGAATAATGTGTATAGATTAAGGAATGCTCTCTATGGTTTGAAGCAAGCCCTAAGGGCTTGGAATAATAGAATAGATAGTTTCCTGATCAAGACAGGTTTCTTAAAGTCTGTCTTAGAACATGAAGTGCATGTCAACAATGTAAGAAGGCTCAATTGAGTTATTATATGTTTTTTTGTGGATGACTTGTTGATTACAATTGTAGATGAAACATAAATAAAAAGAGTCAAGTTGAAACTGATGCAAGAATTTGAAATGTACGACTTAAGGAACTTGTCATGTTTCTTAGGGATGGAGTTTAAAGACACAAATGAATGGGTGTTTCTGCACCATATGAAGTGTGCTCAAGATATCTTGAAAAGGTTCGAGATGAGTAACTATAATAAAGTTGTCACACCATTGGAGACAGGAGAAAATTATATATATATATATATATATATATATAGAGAGAGAGAGAGAGAGAGGAAACCTAAATTCCCTAAACTCGTCATACACCATATATGGAAAGTCTGGGGGATCCCCTCACAAGAAAGAAATTGGTCTTAAAAATCTTATAAGACGAATGAAAAGGAAAAATTGAACACTACAAGATTGGATGATAAGAGAGATCCAAGTACCTTTACCCACCCTTTTGGAACCTAAAAAGAGAATAACACGCTTACCGTAAGTTTCACACCCAAGCCTTGGAAAACTACTTCAAAGGCACAAATGATAGACTAATATTGAGGTGTAGTTGTGAGGGAGCCTCATTATTAACCGCTTTAAGAATATATCACCTTCAAACTTAGAATAGGAAATCATAGCCTTCATGTCCTTAATAACGCAATCATAAAGATAGAAAGCATTAACACAAACATTATGAGGACGAGTCATGATAACCTTCTCCCAGTCTAAAACAGGCTCCAAATAACATCCTCTTTACAACTAGTGGAGAAAACTTCCCGATCAAATATGAACGTACTTATAACATCATTGGCAAGGTAGCTTGAACTATAGTCATAATAAACATCCTAGAAAAGACTGAGAAAATATTATTTTGCAATTAATATCATGACTATTGTCACTATCTTTAGGAACATTAGAACTACTAAAAGTGATAATAAAACCTAAAATCTCTCTAGAATATTTATTCCAATTCATATTACCACATTGCCTCTTAAAATGGGAATAACACCCAGTGGCAAAATCTTTATCAAAATGGGGGGAGTAATGACCTCACCACCAAGACTCATATCTTTCAATATCATCCTCGCAAGACAAATAAGAGATCAATTAAAAAATAATGAAGCAAGAATAAAATAGGGAGAAATAATACTATAGAAAAAACAGAAAATGCAGTAATAAGTTTATCAAAGGTGCTAGTTAAAGTTTGAAAGAAAATGAATGAAGAAAAACATACAACAAAAGCATTACGAGGGAAAAGGAAAGGAAAATGAGAAGTCAAACACTATGTAAAAGACAAACAAATTTGTATTTTTTTTTCATATTTAAAGAAAATAAATCATTTTCAAAATATGAAACAAGACTCTTCAACAAGAAAAAAATCAACATAACCCTACACACATTAAACAATTGACAGGAGTAATGTAGTCAAAACCACCTCGCCACTATCAAACCTCACGTTTTGGGGTCTATATATAAGACAATTTCTTTTCCCGATCTATATGTTTTTTCGACACCATGCAACATTTCAAAAATGTTTTTAATTTTCGGAGATGTATCTCCTAACGCACCTCAATACACATATTTCATTCATTTTTGAGTCAAACCTCAATTTTATAAATACATTTATTCCGAAAAATATATTTTTGAAAACAACATTTTTTAACTTTCTATCCATACTACCTGCTATCACTAGTGGATGTGGATAGACATTAATAATAATAATAATAATAATAATAATAATAATAATAATAATAATAATAATAATAATTTCTTGCATTTTATTATTATTTGTTATATTTAAGGAATTTTTATTGTTTATTAAATTCAGTATATTATTAATTATAAATTAATTAAAAATATTTTAAGTTATTTACCACAGAGAAAGAAAGAAATAAAAATAAAAAATAATTAAATATACTATTTGTATTGTATTAATATGTAAAAAATGTTTTAAAAAATGTAAAAATAAACAGAAGGAATAATTAATAGACACAAATAATTTCTTCCAATAAAAAAATTATAGATATATATTTGTAAAAATAATTTCATAAATATTATCATTTTAATTATATTATTTAATTGATAATCCGTGTATTATTTTAGAAATAATTTTTTTACTACAAATTTATGTGATTGAAATATCTCAATAGTTAATAAATTAATTCAATAAAAATTTATATCATATTTTATCAATTCATATCTTGTTTTTAATTTTTTGTAAGATGTTATATTAGTTAATGTGGAGTATATTATTATTATTATTATTATTATTATTATTATTATTATTAATGTCATAAAAAATATTGTTTTTGAAAATATATTTTCGTAATTTTTTCGGAGATATATTTTTAGAATAAATATATTTATAAAATTGAGGTCTGACTTAAAAACCAACAAAATATGTGTATTAGGATGTGTCCGAAGATACATCTACAAAAATTGAGAATATTTTTAAAATTTTACATTGTGTTTAAAAAACATACAGGGTGACGAAAGAAATTCTCATATATAAAAGAGAGTAAACCTAAGAGGCCTCGAGCCCAGACTAAAGACATAATGGTTCAAAATAATATACTCAAATATTACGCCTCTATTCAGTATATAAAAAAGAGTAAACCTCATAGAGTCATCAATTTTTTTGTTTAATACTACCTCCGTTCCTTTATATAAGAGACAATTCACTTTTTTGGTTCATTGAATAATCAATGTATCTAGTCTATAAACTGACCAAATACATTGGTTATTCAATGAACCTAAAAATGTGTTGTCTCTTATATAAAGGAACGGAGGTAACACCATTTTTTTGTCTATATCTTAACTTTGAAGTTTATTTTGATCATTTATAGACTCGGTCTAAGCTGAAGGCGAACTAGGCAAGTGCCTAGGCCCTCTAAATTGTTTTTCTTCCAATAGCATTAGGGGTGTTCGCGGTGCGGTTTGGGTGGTTTTGATGCTAAAAATCATCCGAACCGCAAGAGAAAAAAGCATGCGGTTTGGTTTGGTTTGGTTGGCTCTTAAAAAAAATCCGAACCAAACCAAACCAAACCAATGCGGTTTTTTACAAGATTTTTATTGAGTGATATTTACATATATAGAGAACAACATAACTTTGTGTTTAGTCATTCACACATTGCCAAATAACAACAAAACTCATCATATTTAGACAAAAAGTTCTCATTCAATATACAAAAATCAATTTAAACAAAAGTGAAAAAAAGTTAGTAGCATAAAACAATATCAAAAATATTATAATAAAACAGAAAATAGAGGAGAAGGGAGATTGGAGAAGATGAAAAAGAAAGAACATAAGAGATGTGAGATTAGAGAAGAAATGTGCGATAAAAATATAATTAGAAGAGAAAATAGTAACATAAAAATGAGAAAATGAAAAAGAAAAAACATGTGAGATGAGAGATTAGTGTAGAAGAGGTGAGACGTACATGACAAAGAAGATGAGAAGAATGCGCAATACTATTAGGAGAGATTTGAGAAGATTAAAACTGAAAAGTTAAGTGTGAGTAAGAGAAAATATTTCATAATTGTAAGGTTAAGGCATAATGGGTTTAAGTTTTGGGTTAGATGTGGGATAAGTGAAGTTTGAGTTGTAACATAATGCGGTTTGGTTTGGTTTAGTTCAGTTTGCAAAATATTAACCGCAAACCAAACCGAACCGTGCGGTTTTGTTAAAAGATGGCCCGAACAAATCCGAACCAAATGCGGTTTTTTGCGGTTTCGGTTTGGTTTGGTTTGGTTTGCGGTTTTCTATTGGGTTGATTCGGTTTTGAACACCCCTAAATAGCATATTGTTTTTCTTCCAATAACATACACACTGTAAACAAAAATTAGTATTCAATGAGTAGCTTTTATTTTAATTATTATTTTTTACTATTATTATGTTTCTTTCGAGTAAACTGATAATAAATAATAGAGTTAAATATGTTTGAGGTCCTCATAAATATTTCAAATTTCGTTTTTAGTCCCTCAAAATATTTCATTTAAAGAATTGTCCTCCTAAATTTTTTCATTCACATTTTTTGTCACTCGTGCAACTTAGCGATTGAATTAGTAACGGTTTTAGTGACAGTTATTATTTAACGACTAAATTAGCGACAGTTTTAACTACGATTTTTGTATTAGGGACCAAAACTGTGGATACAAAATTTTAGGAGGGCCATTCTTTAAAGAAAATATTTGAAAGGACTAAAAATGAAATTTGAGATATTTAGCAGGACCACAAACCTATTTAACCCTAAATAATATTAAATAAGTTAAAAATTTAAACTATTAATAAGTATATCTTTTTAATTTATGGTAGACAAATTACAAAATTTTATAATTAATTATTCTTTATCAATTGCTACCATGAGTCCGTTTGTGTGTACAAAATCAAAAGAACAAAATTACATTTTATTTATGTAATTTTCTTTTATTTAGTTTTAATTAAATAATTATATTTGTTTAATTGTTTTATTAGTTGAAAAGTTAATTTCATTTGTATTTTTATTAATTTTTTATTTATTTAAAGGAATGTCAACTCAAATATTTAACTTAAAAAATTGAAACTAAAAGAAAGAGTTAAAAATTTAGTTGAATTATAAAAGAAAATTTTAAATAAATTTATCAAAGAGAAGAAAAGGATATCCACCGTCAACAATGAACGGCATAATTCCGCTAAATCACACATAAATTTTAAAAAGAGAAAAGAAATGATGCACTGACAGTGTAAAAAAGTTTTACACTGTCAACTAATAATGATCATGCATTCTGCCAAGTTAGACTGAAAATTTTAAATTATTTAAATGACATGGCAGAATGTTATATTTCTATTGGATGACAGTGTAAAACTTTTTTACACTGTTAGTACATCACCATTAAATCCTTTTTAAAATACTTAAATACAAAAGTTTCAGTAGATATCCATTATACTCTATTAAAATAAATAAAAACAATTTAAGAGTAAAAATATTTAAAAATATAAATGGAACTTAGATACGAAAGTTTAAATAATAATTAATTAATAAAAATAATTTGATGTTATAGGTATCACTAAAAACTATATATGATCCAACAATATACTAGAAATTTTACAAATAATACTTAAAAAACAATATATATTGTTTTGTTAATTGTATCAAAATTAAATTTAATAAAATAGTATTTTAAATTAATTATGTCTCAATATGGTGAAATATATTGTTTTTAGGCTTAAATAATGATTTAGTCCCTGTAAGTTGGCGAGATTTTAGTTTTAGTTCCATAATTTTTTTTTTCCGGTCCAAGTCCCTATATGCTCTATTCCTTTTGGTGTTAGTCCCTGCTGTTACTCTTCCGTTTAAAAAAAGGTGACTTGACAGACTGTGGTGATGTGTAATATTTTTTTTTTCATTTCTTTTATATATTTGTTTAACACACGTGGCTATTAAACTTTCCCTCCATAACATGTCATCTAATTCTCATTTCCATATTTTGTTTTAAGTTCCTGTAAATTAGGGCTTGACTTTTCCATTTCCAAGTTTGTCTCTTCCATTCATTGATAGTTCAGGTAAGCCCAACGGTGGTTGTATGTCTGCGTTTGAACTTCCAAGAAAGAATCTTTCAGGTATGTCGTTTACTGTGAACTTACATTATGGAGGAAAGTTTGTTAGGGATGGTGTCGTGTACTACCTAGGTGGGGATAAAGTTGAAGTAGACATTGACCCTGATAAGTGGAGCTTCTTTGAAGCAACCGGTATTCTTAATGATGTTTGCAAACTTGAAATCAATGATTTTTGGCTATGGTGGTATAACATTGTATCGGGTAAGCATGCAAGGGTAGTTAGTGATGTTGATGCTGGCAAGATTTATGAACACTATGTTGAAACTGGCGTTAGTGTAGACCTTTTTGTTGAGCACAGAATTACGGAAGATGCTGTTAATGATGTGGAAACTAATAATGTTATTGAGGATGATGCTGATAATGTTGAAGCTGACACAGTTGGTGAGGAAAATGTAAGTAATCTTGAAGGTGATGCAGTTGGTGAGGAAAATGTAACTAATGCTGAAGCTGAGACTAGTATGGATCACATCGTTTCTGATAATGTAGATGCTGACACAGTTCGTGAGGAAAATGTAACTAATGTTCAAGCTGAGACAGGTAATGATGATGGTCATGAAAGTGATAGTTCTGATAGTGATGATAGTGATTACACTGGTTTATCATTTGAGGATAGTGAGGATGAAAGGGCCCTTGGTTTAGATGATGGGTTTGATGTGGTAGAAAAAACTCCTGCAAGGGTTAAGCAGATAGCAAGGAAACATAGGAAAACTCCAACAAAGATAAGAATTGTTGATGCAACTAGGGGTTCATCTAGTGGAAATAAAGTTGGTAATGAAGGGATTGAAACTAATTACTTAAGTGATGATCTTGTGAGTAGTGATCCAGATGCATCAGATGAAGAGAAATGACTATCATATCCAAGGTTCAAGATGGAGGAATTAGACAAGGACTTGCATGAATTCAAGGAAGCAATAACTGAATGGTCAGTCTTAAATGGTAGAGAGATAAAGTATGTGAGAAATGACAAGGTTATAGTGAGAGTGGTGTGCAAGGGCAACTGAACAAGTATGCTGAGACAGAATCCAAGTAATGCTGAGAATGAGGCTCCAACTGAACAACAGCAGGGAACACAATGTGATGTGGATCCAGAATTTGAGATGCTTGTAGCTGATCTATGTGCAACTTTTGAATCAACACAAACCCAACCCAACATCAATGACATCACAATAGAAATTCTAGATATTCCCCACGTTCCTATTAATATACAACCAACTGTTGAGGTTTCTAATGAACAACCTGCACAAGCTTCACTAGGACTTAGTGGCTCTCAGCCAAATTACATTTTGTCTGCACCTGTCAAAGAAGGTGGTGGCTCACAGTCAAGTGTTGAAGTTGGTATGGTCCCACCTCTATCACCAGCTCCACCAAAACAACCTGTTGCTAAACATCCTAAACCAGTTGAGTGTAAAACTTAGTTGTTGTCTATGTTATTTGGTCTGCTGATATTTCTCTAATTGTGTGTGTTTTTTAATGTGACTTTGTAGGCCAAACAACCCAGACCCAAGGTGGCAACGAAGTTGGAACTGAGGAGAAGTGACAGAACAAGGGTATTACAATGCAAAAAGCTTAAGGGAGAGGGAAGTAGCAAAAACCAACCATGGAAGTATTAGACAAGCACCTGTTTTGAATTATGTTGTACTGCTTTGGCTTACAACTTGTTGTTAAAGCCTTTATGTATTATGACAAAAGGATGTATTTTATTATGACTTTAACTATGTATGGGCTAAAGATGGTATTTTGTTAAGACTTTAAGTATTTTGTAATGACTTAAGACATGTATTTTGTTATGCCTTGATAACTCGAATTCGTATCATATTTTCTGACTCATTACGCGCACTTTTAGTACCATTTTATCGAGTCTTTCATACTATTTGCTTTGATTTATTATGTTTTCCTTTGCTTTGTGTTTTCAGGACCAATATCAGCTTGATCGAAGAAAAGGACAAGAACCATTGGCAAAAGAGTTTAAAAAGAGAAGAACTGGAGCTTTCTGCCTTCCTCTAGATGAATGGCGTTCGCCATTCCCTAAGGGGAACCATATGGCGTTCGCCATGTCCCAAAAAAAGAGGGAAATCCCATTTCAAACAAATGGCGTTCACCATTTGCAAACGGTGATTGCCATTATGCGTGGGAGCAGATTTCCTGCAGCAGTTTGGCAGTTTTTCGCAGTTTGAATTCAAATTCTTTCCCAAATGTTTGGAGCCATTTTTCTCTATATATAGGCCCTATTGGAGGCCAGTGGGGAGATCCGGAAATTACGCGGAAGCGCTGCCGAATCGCGTTTTAGAACTTAGGCATATATTTCAGTTTCAAAGCAGCAATTACTCACACTGAGGAATTGCTGCACTTTGTATTTCCTATTTCCTTGTACTGCTGTATCACTTCAAGTAACAATACAAATCTTGCTGCCATTTTCGTATTCGACTTCAGTTCCATTTACCGCATTTTTTTACAGGTTCTTTATTTACTGCATTATAGTATAGATTATATTCGAATTTGTTTTAACATGATAGTTCTAGAATTTGAATGCTTTAACATGTTAAGATCAGATTTAATTATGTCCGGTTAATTATAATTAGAGACCGTCGTATGAGGACCGTCGTTCCAACGGGACTCTGTAGGAACCATCGGTATGAAAATATGATTGTTTGATATTCTGGTTTTAGTGTCTAAGTTTAATTTAGGTAACTTTGTCGTGAGAGCGAGGGGTTGCTTAACAGTGTTTTGTCACGAGAGTGAGAAATGCATTAAGGTGTGTCCGATAGAGTGGGAGTTTGAGGTACGCACCGGATAGTAGACACTGAGCATCGATCCTAAACACAGCGAGAGCGCTTTAGGCTTCGTTTAGGCTTTGTTAGTTTTCAAAATGCGTCTTTTAATTACCGAGCGAGCGAGAGCAAAATCTTGGGGTCATTAGGCGTGACTTTTGTCAATAGCGCGAGAGTGTGAGACGGAGTCTTTAAGTTGACATTTCCTACAAAATGGTAGTATAGTCATAATCAGTACCTGTTTTCAACAAGTCCCTTAGGTGCGCGGAAATCATATTTCGGTCTTGTTTTAGTATTATTTTCAAACCTTTAGTAAGTAGCGTTTACATTTCCATTCGTACCTTTTTAATCATAGCCTTAGCTTTACAAAGCAACGATAGAGTACAGTAAGTTGAAATTGGTCTCTGTGGGTTCGACAATCTTTTATATTACTTCGATAAATCCGTGCACTTGCGGAGTATCATGCCTTTAAATATAAAGCTATGGTTTAAGTAATACTGAAAAAGCACTTATCAACTTAATTGAATACTTATACTGAACAATATAATCGCATAAAGTTTTATGAACAAAACAAAAACATGTTTTTCATTCAAAATATGGTACAGGGACCAATTCCAAAATACATTAATGTTACAAGGACTTAAAAGCAAAATAACATCAACAGCAGATACAACTGCATTCACCATTTCAGATAACCACAAAAAATCCCCCATGAAATAACCAAAACAATCTTCAACAGAGTCACTTTTCTCTTCTCCTTCTCCAGCTTGATCTTCATCTTCGTTTTTTTACCAGCTTCAATCGCCTTGACTATGACCCCAATATCCTTCAATGCTTCAGAGCAGTTGCAACCACCAAAACATCTAACATCACTAGCTGGATTTCTTTCAAGCTCATCGTCCCAAATAAACAACTTGCAATCGGACATTAATCCTGAATTTTAACACTTCCAAAATCGTCTTTTAGGGTTTTCCATTGAATTTGACATAAATATTTTCATGCTTCTATTGCAACCACACACCGGTGCTTGGCCATGATGAGAATTCGCGAAAGAAAATGACGCCATGGATGTTGAAGGAAGTGGGTAGAAGAAGAACAGAACTGATACAAGTGTAGAAGAAAGAAGAAGACAACTTCTAAAGTTTTTGGTTTTGGTCCCTCTTTATTTAAAACTGAATTACCATTTCCATGTGTGTTACACAATTAAATAAAGAAATCATTAAACAATATTCCAACTCAGCACCGTTTGCCAACTAAGCATTTTTTTAACGTTCCATTGACGTGAGGGACTATTACCAAAAGGAATAGAACATATAGGAACTTGGACCGACAAAAAAAAGATTCAGGGACTAAAACCAAAATCTCGCCAACTTACAGAGGCTAAATCACTATTTAAACCTTGTTTTTATCATCGATTAAAAATAAATATTAAACAAAATTAATTATGATAATTTAATAAATAATTTTTTATTTTAAAAAGCTAGACTTTTTTTAAATTTAAATATTATTAATGTGATTTTTTTTTTAATTATTAAAAAAAAATTATTAATAAATTTGTCTATGACCTCCATATCTGCTGGGTCAGCCGTGGTCATTTAACTTAAAAGAATCAATATTAATTCCTTAACTCTTCAAAACGTAACATTTTAGTTTTTTTCGTTAAATTAACGACGAAATTAGCGACAAATTTTTGAAATTTTTCCATCGCTAATTAGACAAAAAAATTATCATGATATTTTTTTAAAATTTAAAGGACCAATATAAATTTTTTTTAAGTTAAAAGACAAAAATAAACTTCGGAAATATGATCCGGGACCAAAAAATATTAAGTTTTTTTTATCATTTTCTTAATGCATAAACATATGCATAAACATGGGAGAATCATTTGCATAAAGTACATTTAGAGCTAACACACTAACAAGTACAAAAACAACAACATTGGATTTGCAAACAGAGTATTCTTTTTAACACACAGGTTACTACTACCCAATATAAAATGTAATGTACATATTATATCCAAGTATACTGTACTATCATATATTCCATCGGTTTCAAAATGACTATCATTTTAAAGGAACATTTTTGTTTCAAAATGACTGTCGTTTTCACTTTTCAATATAGTAATAATTGTTATTTTTTCAATTGTGTCATATAATTATTACTCTGTACATTATTTCCAACACATTAATAAGACCAATTTAGTAAAAGTGCAATATCTTATGACAATATCATTACATTTTTTAATATGTGTGCAAAAACCTTAAATGACAGTCATTTTGAAACGGAGTGAGTACTCCCTCCGTCTCATAAAAAGTGTCTGAAATGAAATATGCGCGGTTCTTAAGAAAATAATTGAAAGTGTTAACTTTAAAGAGAAAGTTATATGTTTGTACTAAAATACCCTTACTTTATAATTAGTGGAGTAGTTGAAAAGCGTGAAAAATAATAAATATTATATTGGTATTTTAAAAAAACATTTATTTTGAGACATAAAAAAAATGTAAATGAGACACTTTTATGAGACGAAGGGAGTATATGATAGTTTTACACCTTTAACCTTCCACACACAAATTGAGTTAATGAATTGTTCAATGATTAACAAGTCTATGTCTATATTCATTGGAATTCAAAATTCTTCAACCTTAAGAGCTTCCCGAGGCATTTCGTAGGCATCTTTAGGCCTTGATTTCTTAACACCAGTAGTAGTGAACCATACTTTGTCAGATTTATAACTCTCAACATAAACACTTGTGACCTTAACCCACATAAGAACTTTGGTTTTCATTCCATCTATAACAACGAATTTCCCCTTTGACAGTGTCCCTTTCACACGATTAGAATATCTCACAATGGACGAGTCCTTGAAGCATACCTCACAAGGAGAGGACAAGTGCACTATCAACTTTCCTTTTGATTCATCAAACTCATAGCATGTTATGTTACGAGGAAACAGACCTGGAGGAAGGTTGTTCTCTTGTAGGAGATCCGGTAAGGCTTTCTGAGTTTTGCCTGTAAGAAAATAGAATTGAATGAAGAGTCAAATGTTGTTTTGATTGTTGTTATCATCAAAATTGTTGTTGTAACATGTTTCCTCCCAAAATAGTACCTTTGAGTTTGTTGATGAAAAGTTTAGCCTTGTCTTCAACAGTATTTGAGAAAGACTGAAAGTGCAAATGCATATAAGTATTTTGTACATGAAATTATGTTTGACTTACCTCATAAACTATATGAAGCACGGACACACACTATACGGATAATAATTTGAAAAAATAATAAATCAAACATGATAGCAACAAATGTCAGTATCACGGACACACACCTTTTTCAGAGGTGTGGTGTTACGAAGCTCAGAAACAATAAAAAATTCAAGATTTAAAGGCAATATTGAAGAAATGAATAAAATAATAAACCAGAAACAGATAAAAAGACTAACAGATAGGTCGTTGGTTATGTTGGAAATCTCTTCCTTGGCTTTTTTGGAGACCCAAAAACTTCCAAGTTTCGTCATAGCTTTATCCATCTTCTCCCTTCTCAGTTTTCCTTGCGGAAAGAATAGAATATGAAAACGGTGTTTAACAAGTTTGAGGCAAGCGTATGTGTGTGTCACTATCTTGTATGGTAAAGAAGACAACTCAGAACGTACGTTGCATGATGAAAGAAAAAATGAGGTGAAGTGAAGACTTTAAAATATATAAACTCCAACGAAAAATGACATAATATTTGGCTACTGACCAATCTCTACAAATGGTGTGATGTAGAAAGTTTTGGCTAATGCTTTAACGTGTGATGTATATAATTACCTGCATAACTTGCCTTATAATCTAAATTAATAAATATCTATGCTTTAATCGTCTGTGGTTAAAAACTGTTGTAGAGGTCGGTAATGTTTCACATCCAATCATTATTCAATGTGAGATCTGATCTGTGGTTCACTATGCCTTGACACATGACTCACAAACAACAACATACTAGTTTGCTAATCAACAAAAGCAGATTTCATATTATTCCTAAATAACTAGTTTTATATGCACCGGTTCAGATACGCATCCGCTACCGATACGGATATGGAGTACATTATTTAAAAAAAAAATTAAGATACAGTTACCTCAATATTTATATTTTAAAAAATAATTATAAAAATAACATAAAAAAATAACATTGTTACTAAAGTATTATATTGTTCAATTAACAACACAATATCAAAATTAAAAAAAAATTAAAAAAAATCAAGATTGGCTCAATAACATATGTTGTGAAAAACGATATCTTTAAGCAAAGTATAAAACGGTTTCTTGATGATCAAGAACCAAACAAGAGTTAACGGAAAATCAAGAAAGAAAACACAAGAAGAAGAAGAAGAAACAACAAGGATTGGGCAAATATAAATTTTATTTACTATTCACTTTTTCATTAAAGTCACAAATAATTACAAGTGAATATCACAATTTGCCACACTCAACAAACTGAGCGTACTAGCCTATTTATAGACTAACTAGGTAACTTGCAGCCCAAGAAACCTAAAGAATTGGATCCTTAACACAAAGTCCAATTCGACAGTACATACTAGAACAAAACTTCGACTATAGTATGTAACACTCAGGCACCAGCATGTGAACAAGCTTCGACTGCATGCTTGTCTCCTGTCGAACCACATGAAAGCTCTCCTTCGACACAACATGAGTTCGACCAAAATCTCACAAATCTCAACCTTGGATCTAACTCAGCAACAAGGGAATCAACTAGCTTTTAATGATACAAATCCAAATGTGAAGAGTAATCCTTTGCCTGCCCATGGGGCATCTGTCAATTCCATAGAAGAAGAAATTGATGAAGTCTTGATCTGTGATGTGAAAGACATCAAAATTCCATTTCCAGAATTTCATGCTAAGTTGGTTGAAGCAGGGTTAGCCAAGGTGTGTCACAAGAATTGTTCCGAATGTGCTGTTTAGTCGAAAGGATGTGAAGGAGTCCAAAGGGACGTTTAGGTTTTAATTGACCAAGGTGTACTTTAGATTAGCAAATGTGTGAAGAAGAATGAAGTAGTTGTGATTGAGCCAGTGTTCAACTTACCAACTTCTGTGTTCAATTTAGCTGAGCCTACCCACAAAGAAGTTGAACCTATCTTCAATCTGCCTAAGCCAGTTTCTAAACTTCCAAATCCAGTTGTTACTCCTATTAAAGGTAACTGTTCACATTCCGAAATCATATATTGAGCGAAGAACCACTCCTTTTTCTTTCAAAAGTACAAAATCTGTGCCTTGGAATTATGAAGTGGCTGCTGGTAATCAGAAATATGTGAATCTAGAAAAATGGCCGAAGGTTGTTAATGATGAGGTGACAAACATAGCAGGGCCAAGCATAATGAAGGAGGTACAATGTTACAATTGTCAAGGATTTGGTCATTATGCTCGAGATTGTCAAAGAAAGAATGAGTCAAGAGCAGAAGATAATGGCGAAGTGCAATATGCACAGGCTGCAGAAAGTAACTACGATGATATGTTACTCATGGCAAATACATAGTCGAATAATGAATAGACCAATATGTGGTACATGGATTCAGGATGCAGCAACCACATGAGTGGTAATAAAAATTGGTTCACCAAGTTAGATGAATCGATTAAGAAAGTGATCAGGTTTGCAGATGGCATGCATGTCACATCAAGTGGAAAATGAAACATAGTTGTGGTTAGAAAAGATGGTCAAAAGGCCAGTATTACTGATGTATTGTATGTACCTTCGATGACAAGTAATTTGATAAGCATAGGCCAATTACTTGCCAATGGGTAGAGTTGTCAAAATGAGCTACCCGGCCCTAAACTGGTCAGCCCTGGTGGGCCTCGGGCTTTTTAGCTCTGGGCCAAAAAAACTCTGTCGTAATATGGGCTTGAAAATTACTACCCGAGCCCGACCCTAGATGGGCTTGGGCTACCCGGCCCTAAACGGGTTTTTTTAAATAAAAAATTAAAATAAAAACCCCATAATATTTATTATAAATGAAATTAAAAATTATATTATTTTTAACATAATCAAATTTTAAGTACTATATTATCTTTTATAAATACTATAATGTGTTTTTAATACAACGCGAGAAACTAATAGAATACGAGCAAATATTGCTGATTATATTAATGTATAAAATTTAAAAGAGAAAGATTGAATAGAACTGAGATAAAATTTAGTGAGGTGAGAAAAATCAATGTGTTATTTTAGAGTAAGACAATATAAGTATTAATAATTTTTAAAAATTTTATAGCTATGCGGGCCTAATGGGCTACCCACGGCCCATTTGGGCTAGCCCTAATGGGTAGTGAGTTTTTTAGGGTTAGGCTAAAAAAGCTCTGAAAAATATGGGCTCTAATTTAAGGCCCAAGCCCTATGGTTTTACGGGCCGGGCTGTCCAGCCCATATATGCTAGCCCATTTTGACATCTATACCAATGGGTATAACATGAATTTGGAAGAAAATCGGATGAAGGTGTATAATGGTGAATGAAGGATGACCCTGAAGGCACCATTGGCAGATAAACCTTCAAACTAGAGATCAACACGGTTGATCATCAATGTCTTGCTTCGACTGTTATTGAAGACAAGAACTGACTATGGCATCACAGGTATGGACACCTAAACTTCAGAGGTCTAGGTATGTTTAGCCAAAAGATTATGGTGTATGGCTTATGTCAAGTGAAGGAACCAAGTCAAGTGTGTGAAGAATTTTGTAAAGCAAAGCAGATTAGGAAAGCATTCAAACATGACTTGTTCATGAAGTCGAGAGAAAAGCTGGAGCTTGTTCACTCTAATTTGTGTGGCCCTTTTGAAGTAAGATAAAATGGAGATAATTTATATTTCCTAACCTTCACAAATGAATTCACCAGATATATGTGGATTTATCTTATTGAAAAGAAAAATGAGATATTTACACAATTCAAGAAGTTTAAATTGCATGTCAAGAAACAAAGTGAATGCAAACTAAAGAAACTGAGAACTAATGGTGGAGGTGTATACACCTCTAAAGAATTTGCAAGGTTTTGTAATGAGGAAGATATATAGCATGGGGTAGCATAATGGTATAGTTGAGAGAAGAAATAGAAGTATATTTAATATAACCATGAGTATGTTCAAAGCCAAAGAAATGACAAAGAGATTTTAGGGTGAAGTGGCTTCAACAGTAGTATACAATCAAGAAGATAGTTGAGAAGACACCTTATGAGGTTTGGACCAGACTGAAGCCAAATGTTAGTCATCTTAGAGTATTTGGATCAATGTGTTTACACATGTACCTGAACAATTAAGGAAGAAGCTAGATGATTGAAATCTGACCATGGTGTTAATAGGTTATCATTCGACTGGTGCATACAAGTTGTATTCACCAAATGATGATAAATTAGTAATTAGTAGGGATGTTCTGGTGGATGAATGCAAATGATGGATTTGGCTTCGGGGGTCAGTTCGACACGAGCAAGATACAATCACAACTGTGCTTGAAGAAGATCAACAAACTAAATCCACAACCACTAAAAATGAAGAACCACTTGAGCAAAATGTTAGAAGATTTTCTAGAACAAGAACTGAGTCGACAAGCCTAGCTGGATATGAGAGATTTCTATATCAAGTAATCGATGCAGATGGAAACTTCATAAATGAAGTGATGATGATGGCTGAATCAGAACGAATTGATTTGGATCAAGCCATGAATGAATTAAATTGGTTGGCAGCCATGTAAAAAGAACTCAGGGCAATCGAGAAGAACTAAACTTGTGAGCTTGTAGAAAAGTAAATTAAAAAGCCAATTGATGTGAAATGGGTCTACAAGTTAAAGTTAAGGTTAAATGGTGAAATTGTCAAGCACAAGGCAAGACTGGTAGCAAGAGGTTTTCTACATAAACCTATAATCAACTTCGATGAAGTCTATGCACATGTTTCAAGGCATGAAACCATCAAAATTGTTGTGTCGATCGCAACATACAAAGGATGGAAGTTACGTCTATTAGATGTAAAGTTATCATTTCTAAATGGACCATTGGAAGAATAGGTGTATGTCAGTCAACCCCCACGATTTGAAACCAAATAGCAGGAGAATAATGTGTATATATTAATGAATGCTCTCTATGGTTTGAAGCAAGCCCTAAGGGCTTTGAATAATAGAATAGATAGTTTCCTGATCAAGACAGGTGTCTTAAAGTGTATCTTAGAACATGAAGCGTATGTCAACAATGTAAGAAGGCTCAATCGAGTTATTATATGTTTTTTTGTGGATGACTTGTTGATTACAATTGTAGATGAAACATAAATAAAAAGAGTCAAGTTGAAACTGATGCAAGAATTTGAAATGTACGACTTAAGGAACTTGTCATGTTTCTTAGGGATGGAGTTTAAAGACACAAATGAATGGGTGTTTCTGCACCATATGAAGTTGCTCAAGATATCTTGAAAAGGTTCGAGATGAGTAACTATAATGAAGTTGTCACACCATTGGAGACAGGAGCAAATTATATATATATATATATATATATATATATATATATATATATATATATATATATATATATATAGGAAACCTAAATTCCCTAAACTCGTCATACACCATATATGGAAAGTCTGGGGGATCCCCTCACAAGAAAGAAATTGGTCTTAAAAATCTTATAAGACGACTGAAAAGAAAAAATTGAACACTACAAGATTGGATGATAAGAGAGATCCAAGTACCTTTACCCACCCTTTTGGAACCTAAAAAGAGAATAACACGTTTACCGTAAGTTTCACACCTAAGCCTTGGAAAACTACTTCAAAGGCACAAATGATAGACTAATATTGAGGTGTAGTTGTGAGGGAGCCTCATTATTAACCGCTTTAAGAATATATCACCTTCAAACTTAGAATAGGAAATCCTAGCCTTCATGTCCTTAATAACGCAATCATAAAGATAGAAAACATTAACACAAACATTATGAGGACGAGTCATGATAACCTTCTCCCAGTCTAAAACAGGCTCCAAATAACATCCTCTTTACAACTAGTGGAGAAAACTTCCCGATCAAATATGAACGTACTTATAACATCATTGGCAAGGTAGCTTGAACTATAGTCATAATAAACATCCTAGAAAAGACTGAGAAAATATTATTTTGCAATCAATATCATGACTATTGTCACTATCTTCAGGAACATTAGAACTACTAAAAGTGATAATAAAACCTAAAATCTCTCTAGAATACTTATTCCAATTCATATTACCACATTGCCTCTTAAAATGGGAATAACACCCAGTGGCAAAATCTTTATCAAAATGGGGGGAGTAATGACCTCACCACCAAGACTCATATCTTTCAATATCATCCTCGCAAGACAAATAAGAGATCAATTAAAAAATAATGAAGCAAGAATAAAATAGGGAGAAATAATACTATAGAAAAAACAGAAAATGCAGTAATAAGTTTATCAAAGGTGCTAGTTAAAGTTTGAAAGAAAATGAATGAAGAAAAACATACAACAAAAGCATTACGAGGGAAAAGGAAAGGAAAATGAGAAGTCAAACACTATGTAAAAGACAAACAAATTTGTATTTTTTTTTCATATTTAAAGAAAATAAATCATTTTCAAAATATGAAACAAGACTCTCCAACAAGAAAAAAATCAACATAACCCTACACACATTAAACAATTGACGGGAGTAATGTAGTCAAAACCACCTCGCCACTATCAAACCTCACGTTTTGGGGTCTATATATAAGACAGTTTCTTTTCCCGATCTATATGTTTTTTCGACACCATGCAACATTTCAAAAATGTTTTTAATTTTCGGAGATGTATCTCCTAACGCACCTCAATACACATATTTCATTTGTTTTTGAGTCAAACCCCAATTTTATAAATACATTTATTCTGAAAATATATCTCCGAAAAAATTCCAAAAAATATATTTTTGAAAACAACATTTTTAACTTTCTATGCATACTACCTGCTATCACTAGTGGATGTGGATAGACATTAATAATAATAATAATAATAATAATAATAATAATGATAATAATAATAATAATAATAATAATAATAATAATAATAATAATTTCTTGCATTTTTTATTATTTGTTATATTTAAAGAATTTTGATTATTTATTAAATTCAGTATATTATTAATTATAAATTAATTAAAAATATTTTAAGTTATTTACCATAGAGAAAGAAAGAAATAAAAATAAAAAATAATTAAATTTACTAATTGTATTGTATTAATATGTAAAAAATGTATAAAAAAATGTAGAAATAAACAGAAGGAATAATCAATAGACACAAATAATTTCTTCCAATAAAAAAATTATAGATATATATTTGTAAAAATAATTTCATAAATATTGTCATTTTAATTATATTATTTAATTGATAATCCGTGTATTATTTTAGAAATAATTTTTTTACTACAAATTTATGTGATTGAAATATATCAATAGTTAATAAATTAATTCAATAAAAAATTATATTATATTTTATCAATTCATATATTGTTTTAAATTTTTTGTAAGATGTTATATTAGTTAATGTGGAGTATATTATTATTATTATTATTAATGTCATAGTAGTATCCACTAGTGTATGTATAAAAAGTTAAAAAATATTGTTTTTGAAAATATATTTTCATAATTTTTTCGGAGATATATTTCTAGAATAAATATATTTATAAAATTGAGGTCTGACTTAAAAACCAACAAAATATGTGTATTAGGATGTGTTTGAAGATACATCTATAAAAATTGAAAGTATTTTTAAAATTTTGCATTGCGTTTAAGAAACATACAGGGTGTCGAAAGAAATTCTCATATATAAAAGAGAGTAAACCTAAGAGGCCTCGAGCCCAGACTAAAGACATAATGGTTCAAAATAATATAGTCAAACATTTCGCCTCTATTCAGTATATAAAAAAGAGTAAACCTCATAGGGTCATCAATTTTTTTTGTATAATACCGTTTTTTTGTCTATATCTTAACTTTGAAGTTAATTTTGATCATTTACAGACTAGGTCTAAGCTGAAGGCGAACTAGGCACGGGCCTAGGACCTCTAAATTGTTTTTCTTCCAATAGCATATTGTTTTTCTTCCAATAACATACACACTGTAAACAAAAATTAGTATTCAATGAGTAGCTTTTATTTTAATTATTATTTTTTACTATTATTATGTTTCTTTCGAGTAAACTGATAATAAATAATAGAGTTAAATATGTTTGAGGTCCTCATAAATATTTTAAATTTCGTTTTTAGTCCCTCAAAATATTTCATTTAAAGAATTGTCCTCTTAAATTTTTTCATTCACATTTTTTGTCCCTCGTGCAACTTAGCGATTGAATTAGTAACGGTTTTAGTGACAGTTTATTATTTAAGGACTAAATTAGCGACAGTTTTAACTACGGTTTTTGTATTAGGGACCAAAACTGTGGATACAAAATTTTAGGAGGGTCATTCTTTAAAGAAAATATTTGAAAGGACTAAAAATGACATTTGAGATATTTAGGAGGACCACAAACCTATTTAACCCTAAATAATATTAAATAAGTTGAAAATTTAAACTATTAATAAGTATATCTTTTTAATTTATGGTAGACAAATTACAAAATTTTATAATTAATTTTTTTTATCAATTGCTACCATGAGTCCGTTTGTGTGTACAAAATCAAAAGAAAAAATTACATTTTATTTATGTAATTTTCTTTTATTTAGTTTTAATTAAATAATTATATTTGTTTAATTGTTTTATTAGTTGAAAAGTTAATCTCATTTGTATTTTTATTAATTTTTTATTTATTTAAAGGAATGTCAACTCAAATATTTAACTTAAAAAATTGAAACTAAAAGAAAGAGTTAAAAATTTAGTTGAATTATAAAAGAAAATTTTAAATAAATTTATCAAAGAGAAGAAAAGGATATCCACCGTCAACAATGAACGACATAATTCCGCTAAATCACACATAAATTTTAAAAAGAGAAAAGGGGTGATACACTGACAGTGTAAAAAAGTTTTACATTGTCAACCAATAACAATTATGCATCCCGCCAAGTCAGATTGAAAATTTTAAATTATTTAAATGACATGGCAGAATGTTATATTTCTATTGGATGACAGTGTAAAACTTTTTTACACTGTCAGTGCATCACCATTAAATCCTTTTAAAAATACTTAATAATTTGATAGTTTGTTATTATATATTTTCAGTAGATATCCATTATACTCTATTAAAATAAATAAAAACAATTTAAGAGTAAAAATATTTAAAAATATAAATGGAACTTAGATACGAAAGTTTAAATAATAATTAATTAATAAAAATAATTTGATGTTATAGGTATCACTAAAAACTATATATGATCCAACAATATACTAGTAATTTTACAAATAATACTTAAAAAACAATATATATTGTTTTGTTAATTGTATCAAAATTAAATTAATAAAATAGTATTTTAAATTAATTATGTCTCAATATGGTGAAATATATTGTTTTTAGGCGTAAATAATGATTTAGTCCCTTTAAGTTGGCGAAATTTTGGTTTTAGTCCCATAATCTTTTTTTTTTCCGGTCTAAGTCCCTATATGCTCTATTCCTTTTGGCGGTAGTCCCTGCTGTTACTCTTCCGTTTAAAAAAAGGTGACTTGACAGACGGTGGTGATGTGTAATATTTTTTTCATTTCTTTTATATATTTGTTTAACACACGTGGCTATTAAACTTTCCCCCCATAACATGTCATCTAATTCTCATTTCCATATTTTGTTTTAAGTCCCTGTAAATTAGGGCTTGACTTTTCCATTTCCAAGTTTGTCTCTTCCATTCATTGATAGTTCAGGTAAGCTCAACGGTGGTTGTACGTCTGCGTTTGAACTTCCAAGAAAGAATCTTTCAGGTATGTCGTTTACTGTGAACTTACATTATGGAGGAAAGTTTGTTAGGGATGGTGTCGTGTACTACCTAGGTGAGGATAAAGTTGAAGTAGACATTGATCCTGATAAGTGGAGCTTCTTTGAAGCAACCGGTATTGTTAATGATGTTTGCAAACTTGAAATAAATGATTTTTGGCTATGGTGGTATAACATTGTATCGGGTAAGCATGCAAGGGTAGTTAGTGATGTTGATGCTGGCAAGATTTATGAACACTATGTTGAAACTGGCGTTAGTGTAGACCTTTTTGTTGAGCACATAATTACGGAAGATACTGTTAATGATGTGGAAACTAACAATGTTATTGAGGATGATGCTGATAATGTTGAAGCTGACACAGTTGGTGAGGAAAATGTAAGTAATGTTGAAGGTGATGCAATTGGTGAGGAAAATGTAACTAATGCTGAAGCTGAGACTGGTATGGATCACGGTGTTTCTGATAATGTAGATGCTGACACAGTTCGTGAGGAAAATGTAACTAATGTTCAAGCTGAGACAGGTATTGATGATGGTCATGAAAGTGATAGTTCTGATAGTGATGATAGTGATTACACTGGTTTATCATTTGAGGATAGTGAGGATGAAAGGGCCCTTGGTTTGGATGATGGGTTTGATGAGGTAGAAAAAACTCCTACAAGGGTTAAACAGATAGCAAGGAAACATAGGAAAACTCCAACAAAGATAAGAATTGTTGATGCAGCTAGGGGTTCATCTAGTGGAAATAAAGTTGGTAATGAAGGGATTGAAACTAATTACTTAAGTGATGATCTTGTGAGTAGTGATCCAGATGCATCAGATGAAGAGAAATGACCATCATATCCAAGGTTCAAGATGGAGGAATTAGACAAGGACTTGTATGAATTCAAGGAAGCAATAACTGAATGGTCAGTCTTAAATGGTAGAGAGATAAAGTATGTGAAAAATGACAAGGTTAGAGTGAGAGTGATGTGCAAGGGCAACTGAACAAGTATGCTGAGACAGAATCCAAGTAATGCTGAGAATGTGGCTCTAACTGAACAACAGTAGGGAACACAATGTGATGTGGATCCAGAATTTGAGATGCTTGTAGCTGATCTATGTGCAGCTTTTGAATCAACACAAACCCAACCCAACATCAATGACATCACAACAGAAATTCCAGATATTCCCCACGTTCCTATTAATATACAACCAACTGTTGAGGTTTCTAATGAACAACCTGCACAAGCTTCACTAGGACTTAGTGGCTCTCAGCCAAATTACATTTTGTCTGCACCTGTCAAAGAAGGTGGTGGCTCACAGTCAAGTGTTGAAGTTGGTATGGTCCCACCTCTGTCACCAGCTCCACCAAAACAACCTGTTGCTAAGCATCCTAAACCAATTGAGTGTAAAACTTAGTTGTTGTCTATGTTGTTTGGTCAGCTGATATTTCTTTGATTGTGTGTGTTTTTTAATGTGACTTTGTAGGCCAAACAACCCAGACCCAAGGTGGAAACGAAGTTGGAACTGAGGAGAAGTGACAGAACAAGGGTATTACAATGCAAAAAGCTTAAGGGAGAGGGAAGTAGCAAAGACCAACCATGGAAGTATTAGACAAGCACCTGTTTTGAATTATGTTGTACTGCTTTGGCTTACACCTTGTTGTTAAAGCCTTTATGTATTATGACAAAAGGATGTATTTTATTATGACTTTAACTATGTATGGGCTAAAGATGGTATTTTGTTAAGACTTTAAGTATTTTGTAATGACTTAAGACATGTATTTTGTTATGCCTTTAAATATAAAGCTATGGTTTAAGTAATACTGAAAAAGCACTTATCAACTTAATTGAATACTTATACTGAACAATATAATCGTATAAAGTTGTATGAACAAAACAAAAACATGTTTTTCATTCAAAATATGGTACAGGGACCAATTCCAAAATACATTAATGTTACAAGGACTTAAAAGCAAAATAACATCAACAACAGATACAATTGTATTCACCATTTCAGATAACCACAAAAAATCCCCCATGAAATAACCAAAACAATCTTCAACAGAGTCACTTTTCTCTTCTCCTTCTCCAGCTTGATCTTCATCTTCGTTTTTTTACCAGCTTTAATCGCCTTGACCATGACCCCAATATCCTTCAAAGCTTCAGAGCAGTTGCAACCACCAAAACATCTAACATCACTAGCTGGATTTCTTTCAAGCTCATCGTCCCAAATAAACAACTTGCAACCGGACATTAATCCTGAATTTTGACACTTCCAAAATCGTCTTTTAGGGTTTTCCATTGAATTTGACATAAATATTTTCATGCTTCTATTGCAACCACACACCGGTGCTTGGCCATGATGAGAATTCGCAGAAGAAAATGACGCCATGGATGTTGAAGGAAGTGGGTAGAAGAAGAACATAACTGATACAAGTGTAGAAGAAAGAAGAAGACAACTTCTAAAGTTTTTGGTTTTGGTCCCTCTTTATTTAAAACTGAATTACCATTTCCACGTGTGTTACACAATTAAATAAAGAAATCATTAAACAATATTTCAACTCAGCACCGTTTGCCAACTAGGCATTTTTTTAACGTTCCATTGACGTGAGGGACTATTACCAAAAGAAATATAACATATAGGAACTTGGACCGACAAAAAAAAGATACAGGGACTAAAACCAAAATCTCGCCAACTTACAGAGACTAAATCACTATTTAAACCTTGTTTTTATTATCGATTAAAAATAAATATTAAACAAAATTAATTATGATAATTTAATAAATAATTTTTTATTTTAAAAAGCTAATTTTTTTTTTAAATTTAAATATTATTAATATGATATTTTTTTTAATTATTAAAAAAATTTATTAATAAATTTGTCTATGACCTCCATATCTGCTGGGTCAGCCGTGGTCATTTAACTTAAAAAAAATCAATATTAATTCCTTAACTCTTTAAAACGTAACATTTTAGTTTTTTCGTTAAATTAACGCCGAATTTAGCAACAAATTTTTGAAATTTTTTCATCGCCAATTAGACAAAAAAAATTATCATGATATTTTTTAAAAATTTAAAGAACCAATATAAATTTTTTTTAAGTTAAAAGACAAAAATAAACTCTGGAAATATGATCCGAGACCAAAAAATATTAAGTTTTTTTTATCATTTTCTTAATGCATAAACATGGGAGAATCATTTGCATAAAGTACATTTAGAGCTAACACACTAACAAGTACAAAAACAACAACATTGGATTTGCAAACACCGAGTATTCTTTTTAACACACAGGTTACTACTACCCAATATAAAATGTAATCCAAGTATACTATACTATCATATACCCCATCAGTTTCAAAATGACTGTCGTTTTAGAAAAATATTTTTGTTTTAAAATGACTGTCGTTTTCAATTTTCAATGTAGTAATAATTTTTATTTTTTCAATTGTATCATATAATTATTACTCTGTGCAATATCTTATGACAATATCATTATATTTTTTAATATGTGTGCGAAAACCTTAAACGACAGTTATTTTAAAACGGAGTGAGTATATCTTAGCTTCACACCTTTAACCTTCCACACACAAATTGAGTTAATGAATTGTTCAATGATTAATAAGTCTATGTCTATATTCATTGGAATTCAAAATTCTTCAACCTTAAGAGCTTCCGGAGGCATTTCGTAGGCATCTTTAGGCCTTGATTTCTTAACACCAGTAGTAGTGAACCATACTTTGTCAGATTTATAACTCTCAACATAAACACTTGTGACCTTAACCCACATAAGAACCTTGGTTTTCATTCCATCTATAACAACGAGTTTCCCCTTTGACAGTGTCCCTTTCACACGATTAGAATATTTCACAATGGATGAGTCCTTGAAGCATACCTCACAAGGAGAGGACAAGTGCACTATCAACTTTCCTTTTGATTCATCAAACTCATAGCATGTTATGTTACGAGGAAACAGACCTGGAGGAAGGTTGTTCTCTCGTAGGAGATCCGGTAAGGCTTTCTGAGTTTTGCCTGTAAGAAAATAGAATTGAATGAAGAGTCAAATGTTGTTTTGATTGTTATTATCATCAAAATTGTTGTTGTAACCTGTTTTCTCCCATAATAAGTACCTTTGAGTTTGTTGATGAAAAGTTTAGCCTTGTCTTCAACAGTATTTGAGAAAGACTGAAAGTGCAAATGCATATAAGTATTTTGTACATGAAATTATGTTTGCATTAACTCAGAAACTATGAAGCACGGACACGACATTATACGTTGATATGGATACTAATTTGAAAAGAAAAAAAAATAAACATGATCACAACAAGTTCCAGTTTTGAACACGGACACGACACACTTTTTTCAGAGGTGTCGGTGCTATAGAGTTCAGAAACAATAAGAAATTCAAGATTTAAAGGCAATAGAGTTCAGAAACAATCAGAAATTCAAGATTTAAAGGCAATACGGAAGAAATGAAGAAAAAATAAACCAGAAACAGAAAAAAAAGACTAACAGATAGGTCATTGGTTATGTTGGAAATCTCTTCCTTGGCTTTCTTGGAGACCCAAAAACTTCCAAGTTTCGTCATAGCTTTATCCATCTTCTCCCTTCTCAGTTTTCCTTGCGGAAAGAATAGAATATGAAAATGGTGTTTAACAAGTTTGAGGCAAGCGTATGTGTGTGTCACTATCTTGTATGGTAAAGAAGACAACTCAGAACGTACGTTGCATGATGAAAGAAAAAATGAGGTGAAGTGAAGACTTTAAAATATATAAACTCCAACGAAAAATGACATAATATTTGGCTACTGACCAATCTCTACAAATGGTGTGATGTAGAAAGTTTTGGCTAATGCTTTAACGTGTGATGTATATAATTACCTGCATAACTTGCCTTATAATCTAAATTAATAATACTGATATCTATGCTTTAATCGTCTGTGGTTAAAAACTGTTGTAGAGGTCGGTAATGTTTCACATCCAATCATTATTCAATGTGAGATCTGGTCTGTGGTTCACTATGCCTTGACACATGACTCACAAACAACAACATACTAGTTTGCTAATCAACAAAAGCAGATTTCATATTATTCCTAAATAACTAGTTTTATATGCACCGGTTCATCCGCTACCGATACGGATATGGATTACATTATTTAAAAAAAAAATTAAGATACAGTTACCTCAATATTTATATTTTAAAAAATAATTATAAAAATAACATAAAAAAATAACATTGTTACTAAAGTATTATATTGTTCAATTAACAACAAAATATCAAAATTAAAAAATAATTAAAAAAAATAAAGATTGGCTCAATAACAAATGTTGTGAAAAACGATATCTTTAAGCAAAGTATAAAACGGTTTTTTGATGATCAAGAACCAAACAATGGTTAACGGAAAACCAAGAAAGAAAACACAAGAAGAAGAAGAAGAAACAACATAGATTGAGCAAATATAAATTCTGTTTACTATTCACTTTCTCATTAAAGTCACAAATGATTACGAGTGAATATCACAATTTGCCACACTCAATAAACTGAGTGTACTAGCCTATTTATAGACTAACTAGGTAACTTGCAGCTCAAGAAACCTAAACAATTGGATCCTTAACACAAAGTCCAATTCGACAGTACATACTAGAACAAAACTTCGACTACAATATGTAACACTCAGGCACCAGCATGTGAACAAGTTTCGACTGCATGTTTGTCTCCTGTCGAACCATATGAAAGCTCTCCTTCGACACAACATGAGTTCGACCCAAATCTCCCAAATCTCAACCTTGGATCTAACTCAGCAACAAGGGAATCAACTAGCTTTCATCATGCAACTTTATCAGCTGCATACAGTGGAAAAACTTGCAACTTTACAACGTCTTGGTGATCATATTAGCAGCATTGTCTTCAGTCGAAACCTTCAGCACTTGGACTTCACCACGCTCGATTATCTCTCTGACGAAGTGCAGCCTCACATCGATGTGCTTAGTTCGCTCATGATAGGCTGAATTCTTCGACATGTGTATTGAACTTTGACTATCACATTTAACAGTGATACTTCGACATTGAAGTTTCAGCTCCTTTGCAAAACCTTCAAGCCACAATGCTTCCTTCACAGCTTCAGTGAGGGTAATATATTCAGCTTCAGTGGTTGATAAGGCAACAACCTTCTGAAGCGTTGCTTTCCAACTGATTGTTGTGCCAAACATTGTGAAAACATATCCAGAAATAGACTTTCTTAAATCCATACAACCTGCATAATCAGAGTCAACAAATCCTTCGATTTCGACTATGCTATCACCATCACAGGCTCCACCATAAATCAAGACTCTTTTCCGAGACCCATTTATGTACCTTAGAATCCACTTTACAGCTTGCCAGTGCGCCTTTCCAGGATTGACCATATACCTGCTCACAAGGCTCACTCCATATGCTATGTCTGGCCTCGTACAGATCATAACATACATCAAAGAACCCACTACACTAGCATATGGAATGATATTTATATAGATTCTTTCAGCTTCAGTACTCGGACTTTGAGTAGTACTAAGCTTAAACTGAGGATTTGTAGGTGTCACAATAGGCTTTGAATTCGACATACCAAACTTGTCGAGAAGCTTCCGTAGGTATGTCTCTTGAGATAAGCACAACTTCGACTGCTTTCTATCTCTCCGGATGTCAATCCCAAGAATCCTGGCTGCAGCTCCCAGATCCTTTATTTCGAACTCCTTAATGAGTTCAGCCTTCACCTTCGTTACATCCTCAACACTGTTGCTAGCTATGAATATATCATCCACATACAGCAGCAACATAACAAGTGAGTTTCCAGGTCGAAATCTGAAGTAAACACAGTGATCGAACTGACTTCTAGTGAAACCAATGTGTGCCAATGTCATACCCTAAATTTTGACCACTAAGATTTCCCATCATTGTGCAAATCATCATCACAATATGGATGAACCGTTATGCCTCATCAGTCTCCCCAAAGATGGGTGAACATCCACTACAATCAAATTTAGGGTTTCCAGCCCTCTCAGAGCTTTTGGACAAAGGATCAAACAAGAAGTGACATGATCTTAAACTTGTCTAGCCTCTCAAACATCTACAAGGGATCAAGAGGACTCCCACTTCAAGGATTAAGCACAAGGCTGCTCCCTTCCAGGTGGATCAAACCTCAAGATCGCCAGTGTCACCAAATTAGGGTTTGGTCGACCAGGGCCTCCAGATGAAAATTTTCCTCTGGGCATGAGCCAATGCTTCAAAGAATATCCTAAAATACTCCATGGAACCTCATGGACCCAAGCATCAAGTCAATTTGACCTCAGGGGATGCATACATAAAAAATCAGGAATTAAGGTTTCTTGACCTAATTCACCCCTAATTTGACTTTTGGGACAAATCATGAACCAAGACCTCAAGACATGATTTGAGGGTATCCAACATACCACATTGATCCATTTGTAACAATGGATTGATCCAGGAAGCTTGAGCAGCAAGTCTCAATTTCATCAGTACCACAGTTAGGGTTTCGCGAGAAAAGTCAATTGTATCTTTGACTTTTGACCAGGACATGCTCCAAAACCCTAGGACATGATTCAATATACCCTATAACACCCATGGAACATGTTCATCAAGTTTGATTTAGGTCAAGGACATGATTTCCTAAAGGATCGCACAGTTTGGAATTCATCTGATAAAAAGTCAACTGTGCAAAAAAGTCAACTTTGACTTTTTGAGATTTTTCACAAAAATGGTTTTTTAACCCTAAAATGATGTTAATGTATGATTTGAATCATCATTCATCAAGAAAAATCAAGAAAACTGGGATAACTTGTAAAAGGGGTAACCATAAAAACTTAGAAAATTTTCTAAGTTATGAACAAAGTGGCAAGGGTACCAACTTTGGAGGATCATAACTCCTAAACCACAAAGCCATTTTCCCCCATCCAAAGCTTGATTTGTGGATCTCATTACCCTCTACAAAAGCTTAAAACTGACCTCCATCCAAATTCCTCATGGATTTTGAGTTATGGAATGATCAAAATCACAAAAAGTGAAAATGTCACTTTTTTCCAACACTTAGTGAAATTTTCACTAAGTCAGAATCTGCCTTCACTTTTTTTCAAATGTAGGGGGATTTTTCACTTGGATCCAAAAAGTATCAAAACCAAATATGATCAAACAGTTGTTGTATCATATGAGGGCTTTCCAAAATGGCCAAGAACATCACCAAATTCCACTTGGGCCAAGAGATACGACAATGGCAATATGCCTTGCTGAAAACTGCCAAGGCTAGGCAGAATTTTGCATTTTTGCTCGATTTGGCAAAATCAGATAATTCCAAGCCTTGTCATCACTTTGGACACATCTGAGGATCAAATCTAAAGGGGATAAATACTGAGCCAAGCCTCAAAAGTCCTTGGAACAAGAAGTAGCATGCCAAACCTAGAATTGCCTAAAAGAGGGACAAGACTCCAATTTTGGATTGGAGCATTCAATGCATACACCAAGGTGGCATGGACTGAGCCATTTGCAACTGAATTCAGTCAAGACTTATCCAAGACCAAGGGAACCACAACCCTGTGCCCTAACCTCTAGTCAATGGCTAGAGGAGACTTGGATTCTAAAGTGCAACCATTGGCCAAACCTCTGCTGCAGTTGCCATTCACTATTGCTTGCAAAACAAACTTGCTCTACTATAAATAGAGCTCAATTGTGATCAGTTTGAGTACACCAAAGCCATCAAACAGATGCTTTCCTCAAAATCTCTTCTTTCACTCCAATTTTGCCTTCTAAGGCAAGTCACTATCAGGTTTTGAGTTTGAGAGCTTTTCCAATCAAACCAATCACTCACACACCTCACATACATCACATAGAAGTGATCTAAACACTCACATAATATCTGGAACACCAAAATCACAAAATCACCAGCCAGTTGCTCAAGTTCTTGACAGATTTACAGTTGGGGTACCATCTCAAGTTCCAGATCATTTCAATCCATTCCAAGCATCCAGATACACTCCATGGCACCTAGGGAAACTATCCAGATCATTGGAACCTAGCTGTAACACCTCTAACACAAAACACTATCACCAGATGCAGTATTAGCTCTTCTAACTCTATGATCCATGCAATTTTTGCTGCACAATAATTTGGCCATATGTTCATAATCATGCATGGAATGTTTTCCCGCAATCAATTGCATTGTTTGAATCGTGTGTGGAATTTCTGAACCTTCATGCAGAAATTAGGGTTCTTGAGGTTTCTTTGATTTCTTATTCCATGTTAAAAATAAATGAAATTAAAGACCATAGACATGATTGTGAGGTTAAAACGAGTAGATTGATATGTATATTGCATGATATAATCAAGTATTCAGTGAGATAAGATAGAAAATGCAGATCTGGGCAAAACTCAAAACACGCGCGTGTTCTTGGCGCCCTTTTTTGAAAATTTGAATATTTGAATTTTGTGATTTTTATTTAATTGATTCAAAAATTATTTTCTCTCTGAGTTTTAATGATTTTGAGTTGATTCTTTTTTTAATAATTCACAAAAATATTAAAATATTTTATTTTTACCAAAAAATCCCAAAAATATTATTTATTTCATATAATTGATATTTTTACAAAGAATTAATATTTTAATTATTTTTGACATTTAAAATATTTTTTCCTTCTTGATTTTGCAAATTTTAATGATTTCTAATCATTTGGTAGGTCAAAACATGATTTTTGAAACATTAATCCAAGATCACAATTTGTTTTCCACATGTTAAACAATTTTGGTCATTTTAATTGAATTTTTTATTCAATTAAAATACATTTTGAAAACAAATTAGGGTTTTTGATTAATTCAACCCTTATCAAACTTTTTCAAACACTTTTGGGCCTCTAATAGAGTGTAAGACTCAATCCTTTGTAAATACAAACCTGTTTTTGGGCCTCACTTATTGTATAAGTCCCGTTGTATTTCAAAAAATTCGACGCGATCATTGTCCGTTGAAAAACAAACCTTGGGACTCTCCTCGAGCTATAAGACCCATTTATAAGACCCATTCAAAATATTTGGGCCTCTATTAGAGTGTAACACCCAACCCCCTTTGAAAACCAAACCATTTTGGGCCTACCCTCGTGTTATAAGTCCCATTCTTTTTCTTTAAACACTTGGGCCTCTTGAGAGAGTGTAAGACCCATCCCCTTGTACATAAAACCTTTCTTGGGCCCCAGTCACTTGTATAAGTCCCTCTGTATAAAACGATAGTGCGATCACTGATAAACCTTGGGTCTCTCCTTGAGCTGTAAGCCCCAACCTCTTTTCAAAATACTTTCTCCTTTGATTTTGAAATATATTGTTGTTTTTCAATCTTTCTTTGTTAAACAACTAACCAAACAGCATGGAAGCTCTACAACCGAGTAAGTGTTTATATGCTTTCTTTATCCGCTTTCATATACATATAACTGTATTGTGGGGCTATTTCACTGTAAGTCTTCTTTCATAAACTCATATCAACTGTGTAATACTAGTATAGATATTTAGAGTTTCCCCGGCAACTACGTCTAGCACTAAGCCTTGCTGGTCACTCTTAAATAGACAAAACTAGATCCCCCATAGGATTACCAGACACAATCTTCCCTCCTCTTGGGGTTAAACAATATGGAGACGTGAAAGGCAGCATTCTCGGTGAACCCTTTCACAGACTGTCACCCTTAGACATTGTCAAAGAAACTCTACTCCCCAGAGATGATCTTTTCTCCGTGAATGGCATCTCTTGAGTTTCTTCCAAATTCTCGGACTTTCCTGGCTTGATCTATTCTCTGTGAATAGTCTGTCTTGAATTTCTCGGGGTTTGGGGACCCACAGGCTTCCTAAAAGCATCCTCGCCTCCTCTTGGGCGTTGTACAAGGACCCTACGGCTTCTTAGAAGTATTCACAACCTCCTCTTAGGCTTCGTATAAGGATTCTTCCTCTGGGAAGAGAGCCTCCTCTTGGGCTTCGTACAAATTATCCCTCGGCTTCTTAAAAGTTTCCAGCCTTCTCTTGGGCTTCGTACAAATTGTCCCGACGACCTCCTAGAGGTATAGGAACAGAAATTAGTCATCTTAATAGAACAATCTTTGAAAGAGTCTAGATCTTTCTAACGTGAACGTACTACTACTGTTTCTTTAAGCATAGTACAAAAGATAAAACTCTAGACTTGAACAGTCTAATTTCCTTGAGTCTCGAAGGCATTCTCAAGTAGGGAAAACACCAGTAGACTCGAACAGTCTCCAATACCCTCTGGATTCCCTATTTCCTTAAAGAACAGGAAATAACCATGATCCTCTGATCAGTCCTAAAGCATAGCCTTACCTTTAATCAGTCTCTTTATAAGAACTGATTTTCTCTTTTAACCAACCTACTGGACCTGTCACTCAACTGAAACAACAATCCTTTTAGCCTCTATCTCGGGCGTCGTACGAGATACAAATCACTCTCTTGTTGAGTCAATAATCTTTTTAGCCTCTATCTCGGGCTTCGTACGAGATACAAATCACTCTCTTGTTGAGTATAAAAGACTCTCTTGTTGAGTCGACCCCTTTAGCCTCCGTCTTGGGCTTCGTACAAGACACATCTAAAAGCACTCTCTTGTTGAGTCAAACCCTTTTAGCCTCTCTCGGGCTTCGTACGAGACACATAAAAACACCCTCTTGTTGGGCCAATAGCCCCCTCTTAGGCTTTGTATAAGAAAAACCCCGGTTGAGTCAATCAAACCTTTTAGCATCAAAACTGTGCCTCGTTCACAGGATACAAACATCAACAACTCCTTCCATCTAATTCTTGTAAGCGGCAAGCCTCTGGATTATTTACATCCATGCCACTGTCCCTCTTTTAGCATGAGAAATTCCTAAGGAAAGATGGCATTGCTCTACACTGAGTTAAAGTCTTCTCCTTCAGGTTAAAACCCCCTATAAAGGAAATTATGGCATTACTAGGATTCACATATCCCGGTTAAAGTAATCCTCCTTTATAGTCAGTCACCTAACAGTTGTGACAAACAAACCCCCTTTAGAGATGACAAATTCTCTCTAAAGACAACACCTTTTTAGCTTCACATCTTGGGCTTCGAACAAGATACAAATAGACCCTTCAACTTCACATCTTGGGCTTTGAACAAGATATAAACCACCTTTAGCTTCACGTCTTGGGCTTTGAACAAGACACTAAAACACCGTTTCCTCCCATAGAATAGGAGGAACTACGATCGCTCTGATTTCCCTGTTTCGGTAAACGGGAATACGTAGGCATCAGATTGAAAGAAAAATCTTAGCGAGCACACCACATCAAAAAACCTCAGGTCACAAATCCTCACATATCCACCAAAATATCCGAGTCCGTATTCCTTACCAAAAGTCTAAATTCAACCAAAATAACCTAAGAGAGGCCCCCCCACATTGATCGCATCTGTAAACCAACAGTTTTGACTGTTTGACCTTAGTTTGCAAAGCAGGGTTAGTTGGAGACATCTATTTCCCTTCCTTCATCAGCTTCAATATGACAAAAAATGAATTGACCTGTAGTAACCCAGAGCGGCAGTGCTTAAGAACCACGTCCAAAATCGATCGCTACAGAAAAATGGCGCCCACCGTGGGGCTCTCTTTTTTATCTCTCAGGTAGAAACCGAAGAATGATGACTTCACTAGGGACTTCACTGGGATAGGATTTTTGTTGACTTCACTAGGATCTTAGGTCAAAAACCTTTAAAAGTTGGGAAGATACCACAGGATGGCGACTCCACCAGGGAGCCATTTTTGTCAGGAACATAGGATTCATAGCTCTTTAAAGTCTAGGACTTTAGGACAAATATATATACTGCTTTTCCTAATTGATATCTGTGTTTATTTTTCTGCTAATGGGAATGCGTGTGATGCCTCATGTGGAAAAATTGAGTATACACCTAGGAAAAACCTCTTTTAGTAGTGCGGAAACTATTGGAAATGGTTGTCACGCGATACTACCCTCTTCTGATGGTTCTTCGAAAAACATCACCTAGCACGGTTCTCGGCCCGCTGGTGTTTTCTCGACAAGAACTGATGATGTTGAGAGACAGGTACAAAAATCACTAGTATAAACCTTTGGGGGGGGGGGGGGTAGAGCCTTGACTTCATGACACCGACCCTTTGACCCCATGTTTTTTCTATGTTTTTGTGTGCTGCATTCGTCCATTCATCTAAAAAAACATTACATCAAAGAAAATTTTTCTCTTCTAATCTCTCTTTTTCAAATTAAACTAAGACAATGATTGCAAATGTCAGAGAAAAAGATTGCGCTCATGGACTTCGGTAGAAGGAGAACTCATAAGTATACCTTCAGGGTTCCAAAACTAGAGGATTTGAGAGGATTAGCGAGGATGATCACTAACCCTGAAGCTTTCAGAGCCAAGTACGGAGGTCTGCTACCCCTGTTAAGAGTCCATGCGATTGAAGGAATCATGGAAGCACTCATTCAGTTTTACGATCCGGTCTATCACTGTTTCACATTCCCGGATTACCAGCTCGCACCAACGCTGAAGGAATATTCTCACCTAACCGATTTACACATTACTGATCGAGCTCATTTTTTCTGGACTGGAAGAAATTCCAAAAGATCAGACCATTGCAAGAGCAATCTATTTGGACGAGTCAGAAATCAAGACTCACATGACCACCAAGGGTGGGATCCTAGGTTTGCCAGCCCAGTTCTTGACAAAGAAGGCTCTGTACTTTGCTAGTATAGGGAACATGACTACTTTTGAAAGCATCTTTGTCTTACTCACTTACGGGTTATTTCTGTTTCCCAACATTAATAGCTTCGTCGATATCAATGCCATTAAGGTTTTTCTCATTGGAAACCCATGCCAACTTTGCTCGCGGACGCGTATCATTCTGTACACTTAGGAAATTTGTACAGCGGAGGAATGATCACATGATGTGTACCCTTGCTATACAAATGGTTTATCTCCCATTTGCCTAAGCCTGCTGCTTTTTGGGATCATAAGAGTGCCTTACGTTGGTCGCAGAAAATCATGTCTCTTACCAACTCTGATATAGATTGGTGCAATAAGATTTATGACGGGATCAGGATCATTGACCGTTGTGGAAACTTCCCCAACGTACCCCTCATAGGAACTAAGGGAGGAATAAACTACCATCCAGTATTGGTTCGTCGTCAATTTGGATACCCGATGAGGCATGTCCCGCGTAATGCTCATCTGGAGGGTCTTTTCTTCAAAGAAGGAGAAAATGACAGGGCACTAAAGATGGAAATAGTGCACGCTTGGAAACATGTTCATAAGAAAGGACGAGAGTCTCTAGGAAAACCAGACTGTGTCTCAGTGGAGCCTTATCTCCACTGGGTATAAACTAGAGCTCTCAAGCTAAAGATGCCTTATCCTCGTCACGGAGTTCTTCCGCCGAGGGCATCTGTCATGTACTTCATGACTGAAACGGAAAAACTCCAGGTTACTCTCAACATAGTTCAACAGGAAAGGAGGTCTTAAAAGAACAAGTACCGCACCCTCAATGTAGAGTGTACCAAAATACAGCGACTGCTAAAAGATAAGGATTCTCTGATTGAGATTTTGGAGCAACATGCTGTGGATAATCAGGATGAACAAAGGAATTTGCTCATTCCTTTCACTTGGCAAAGGAATGACAACCCGACAACGGCCCAAGAGCCCTGGTCCAAGAAAAGGAAAGTACCAGAATCAGCACCCGAGTTCTCCTCAGAGAGGGCTCGGGACCCATTAGCTTAGGTTTCTGTTTCCGCACCTTGTAATCTACTGTATTTCTATTTTCGCAATCCTTTGAATTCAATAAAACGGGGTTTCCCCACTGTTTAATATTTGCAATCTAATTGTCGAAGTTTATTTTGATTAAACAAAAAAAAACAATTAATATAATCATTGCATTCATCATTCTCACATCACGTATTCTTCTTACCTACGAATCTCACGTTTGTGTCTCAGTTCTAGAGTCAAACTGTCTCATTCGTACAATACTCGGGCCAGTCGTCAGAAAAATATGGATGACCTCGAGGAAGAGAACAGAGAGTTGAGAGAAGAGATCAACGCTCTGAGAGAGGATATGAGAAAGCTTCATAACGACATGCAAGCCATGGCAGAAGCTCAGCTACAAAGGACCGTGATCTTAGAGATCACCTCAACTCCCCTAGTGGAAAAGTCTAATCCTAGGTACAAAATGCCAAAAGATCGCCCCTGGGGCATGCCACTTAATTATATCCCGGAAGGATATGTTCCGCCGATCAACGAGGATCAGAGAACCACAGCAGGAACCGCTGGGCCTGAAGGTTACAAACTTCGGGAAAGCGAAGATGCCAAGGGCATGACAGCAACTCCTGAAGGTTATAAACTTCGGGAGGCACCGAGAGTCTTGGCCATAATGACTATACCACCGCCCGTGGTACACACTGTTCCAGAAGGACAGATTCCACAGATACCTTCTGGTGGAAATGACAACATGTTCGAAAGAATGAATGAGTTCCAGGAACAGTTCATGGGAATGCAGAAAGAACTGTAGGCCCTTCGAGGTCAGGATTTATTTGGAAAGGACGCCGTGGACCTCTGCTTGCTCCCCAATGTGAAAGTCCCGCACAAATTCCAGGTGCCCAACTTTTAAAAGTACAAGGGTAACTCTTGCCCTCAGAGCCATCTAGTGATGTACGCTCGACGAATGTCAGCTCAGACAGAGAATCAGGATTTACTGATTCATTACTTTCAGGATAGTTTAACCGGTGCCGCCCTAAAATGGTACATGGGTTTAAACCGTGCTATGATTAGCACTTTCAGAGATCTTGGCACTGCCTTCGTCCAACAATATAAATACAATCTGGACTTGGCACCCGACAGAGATCAACTCCGATCAATGTCACAAAAGGACAAAGAAACCTTTAAGGATTACGCTCAGAGATGGCGTGAAATTACCGCTCAAATTTGTCCACCTCTTGAGGAAAAAGAGATGACAAAGATCTTTTTAAAGACCTTAGCTTATTTTATTATGACAGAATGGTTGCCAGTGCGCCTAGTGACTTCACCGAGATGGTCGGTATGGGAGTTCGTCTTGAGGAAGCCGTCCGAGAAGGACGTCTAGTCAAAGACACTGGATCATCAAGTAGTACAAAGCGATACGGTAGTGCTCTCCCTAAGAAAAAAGAGTAAGATATTGGGAATATCTCTCTTGGAAAGCAAAGGTGACGTTATCAGCCAGTAGCGGCTATGACTCCTGCTATCAATCCTGCGCCTGTTTCTACGTATCAACCTCAGGTTGCGCATAGCCAACCTAATCAGCAAAGGACTCAACAGCCTCTTCTGCAGGCTCGTCCTCCATACAATAACAACCGTATAATGCGGCCACCAGGATTTGATCCTATACCTGTATTGTATGCAGAACTATTTCTGTTACTATTGGCTAAGGGGCATGTCCAGACTAAGTCCCCTCTTACAGTACCGAAAAACCCGCATTTTTGGTTTAAGGTGGATCAGACTTGCCCTTACCATCAAGGAGGACCAGGGCATAACATAGAGAACTGTCTCAATTTCAAATCCTACGTGCAAAAGCTTGTTAGGAGCGGGGTCTTATCTTTTAAAGATACGAATCCGAATGTTCTCACAAACCCGCTGCCTCAACACGAGAAAGCTACAGTCAATTTGATAGAGGGTGAGACTAACAATGTCTATCAAATTCATGATGTACTCTTGTTAAGGACCAATCTAGTCAAGATGCATTGCAGATAGAGTAGATATAGCCATGTGTCACCTCATAATTATCATCACTGTGATATCTTCTCTAAAAACAATCGAGGATGTTCTGTGGTGCAATCAGCTCTACAGGAACAGATGGATCTCGGATGGATCCAAGAGCACCGAGTTCGTGGAGTTAACATGGTTTACACAAATTCTAACGTCATTCAGAACCACGACATCCGTGCAATGAATATCAACTCGGTGGCGATGCACTCCAGGCAAAACCAGTATCATAATCTGCCACAGCACGATTACAGTTCCTGTCTGACTTGCTCGGTAAACAAACAGGGATGCTATTTTGTACAAGAGGCCCTCCGGCGTCAGATGGATCTTGGATGGATCCAGGACTACCATGACAGGAATCCGTATCAAATCAACATGATCCAAATCTTCGATATTCGCTTGATGAATACCAGCCTGGTGGAGTTACATGCTAAACAGGTTTGGCTCGGGTTCCTGGTATCACATGATTATCAGAGCTGTAGGGCGGGTTGCAAAAACGATCAAGGTTGTGCCCTTGTCCAGGAAACCCTTCAGAACTTGTTGAACCACTGGTGGCTTCCAATCTATATGGATGAAGACACCCAGCAAATGAGTATTACCAACGGGAACCCTACTCGGCATCAAAGTCGGGACGTTCAATCTGTGGAAACTGACCTAGTGAGGTTACATTGTATTCAAAGCGGGCGTGACCAGGTTCCACCACACAACTATGAACATTGTAGGGTCTATTCGGAAAGCAACCAAGGATGTTACCTTGTGTGAGCAGCTCTTCAGGGTCAGGTGGATCATAGAGAGATTCGCCCATATCCGGGTTCCGGACCAATCAACTGGGCGCCGAACTACCTCGCTGATCAAATTGAGGATGTTGTCGTAATCTCTAATCATCAGAAGGCTAGGGATGTTTGTACCATCATCCCTCTACTTGACGAATCGAGAGTTCCCAACCAAGAACGGATCGAAATTGCTTACGATGGTCGGAAAAATCAGAAGGTTCCCATAGTTATCTATCTACCAGGACCATTACCGTATGAATCAACTAAGGCTATCCCTTACAAATACGGTCTAACAACAGTCGAAAATGGAAAGGAAATTCCATTACCCTCCGTCGTGAATATTGCAGACATCAGTCGAGTAACACGAAGTGGTCGAATCTTCAACCGAGGAGTTAGAGAACTTAACAAAGAAAAGGAACCTCAGACAGAAGTTCCCAATCCACCAGTCGGTCAATCCAGTAATCCCAACCTTTCGAAAAACGATGATGAGATGCTGAAGCTCATCCAAAGGAGTGAATACAACATTGTTGATCAACTGTTACAAACTCTTTCGAAGATCTCTGTGCTATCACTTTTACTCAGTTCAGAAGCACACAGTGAGGCTCTATAGAAAGTCTTGGAGCAAGCCTTTGTAGAATAGGATGTAACAATCAGACAGTTCGATAACATTGTCTCTAACATCACTTCCTGCAATAACTTGGGATTTAGTGATGAGGAATTACCTGAAAAGGGTCGCCGTCATAACATGGCGCTCAATATCACGGTCAGCTGCTAGGGCGATGCTTTAGCCAGCGTACTGGTAGACACAGGGTCAGCCCTGAATGTTATGCCGAAGTCCACTTTGATGCAATTATCCTTCAAAGGACCCCCGATGAGAACCAGTGAGGTCGTCGTCAAAGCATTTGACGGGTCCAGAAAAACGGTTATCGACGAAGTTGACCTTCCCATAATAATTGGTCTTCACACTTTCCAAGTTGCTTTCCAGGTCATGGACATCCGGGCAACGTACAGTTGTTTATTAGGAAGACTTTGGATACATCAGGCTGGGGCGGTCACCTCGACCCTCCACCAAAAGTTAAAGTTCGTCTAGAACAACCAGCTCGTCATGGTCTGTGGAGAACAAGCCTTGCTCGTGAGTAACTTATCATCATTTACTTGTGTAGAACCCGAGGAGGTTATTGGAACTAGTTCCAAGCACTGTCGGTGAGCAAGGACAATCAATCCGAAGAGGGAACCTCGATTTCCTCGTACAAAGATGCTATCAAAGAAGTTGAGAGTGCCAATACAACAGGATAGGGACAACTAGTCATTCCTACTGACAATAAAACAAAGAAGGGTCTTGGTTTTTCTGCAACCTATACCCAGACAGCTACTACCAACAATGAAAGGCTTCATCCCATTCAAAACTTCTTCCACAGTGGGGGTTTCCTTCACCCAGTGCCTTAAGAAGTGCATACCATCAATAAAGATGATTCCTCTGATATGGAGGAAGAATGGGAGTCCTATCTTAACAAGGACAGTTATATGTCTCAGGACAAAATGCATACTCCCTTTTGCTTTCCTACACAGGGTCTGAGATTTATACCTAGGTCAAATGTCGAAATGATATACGAAGATTGTGATCCGTAAGGATGCCGTGCTCCACCAAACTCATTAGAGAAGGACACTCTGATGAAGGACAACTTTGACCACAACTATTATGGCCCGATGGATGGCCTGCCAATGTGGCAGCCGTATCAAGGAGACTTGTGGCAAGAAAATCAGCCGAACAATGAAAATCAACTGAGCGTCATTGAAAAGAATACCTGCGTCCCCACCATGTCATGGGATCAACAATCAGGTCATTCAGAAAATGTCTTGTACAACGATGAGTTGGCAAAGCTTGTCGGACTAGAATTCATTAACTATGCTTTTCCCGATGTCAGCATCATCGAGAGGGATGACTCCTCCAGTTCCAAAGAAGTGTGGGACACCCTGGGACAACCAAGTGGGAAATACGACTATATGGTCAAGTACACTGCTCCCGAAAGCTCTCGTATCAGGCTCGAAGACATCCAGCCAACTGGATGGGGAGATATACCTGAGAGCACAAATGCTATGCAAAATGCAACAGAGGAATCCTCCTACGACAACTCTGCTTGGGAGACAGATTCCAATGATCCTGCTCCACCAGAAATCAGCGTTATTTCTGAAGACAAATCAAGGAAGGTGCCAGACTTTGTGATTCACCGAGGAGTTCACCGCCAATGGGTTGCTGTCGATGTTCCAAAGATTGTTCATAAGTCAAAGTAATTTCCGTCTTTAACCTTTCACCCTGCCCAGGTGAAACGGATGTTTTGATAGAGCTCACTTTCTGTAAATTCCCCTCTTCACTTTGCCCAAAGCGACAGAGTTTTGTTTTATAGGGCTGTAGTTTCAAGAATCGACTTGTTCATAAATAAAATAACATCGTTATGTAATTTCTGCATTAATTGTTGTTTTTTCTTTTCGCTTTCTCAGAAAATGGTAATCCTAAAAAACAATTCAAAATAAACAAGCAGTTTTTTTTAAAAATACACTGCACACACTCTTGCATTTCCTCTATCTCTTCTAAACACAAATCATACCGTCATGCAGATTGCTTATTTTAAACCCAGTTGAAACATACGATCCGATGCCTTCTCCGAACTTTGAGTTCCCGGTATTTGAGGCTAAAGAAGAAAATGACGACGAAATTCAAGAAGAGATCTCCCGGTTACTCAGACAGGAGGAAAGGTCCATTGAACCTAATAAAGAGCCGTTGGAAACGGTAAACTTAGGTTCGGAAAAAGAGAGAAAAGAAATCAGGATTGAAGCACTGCTCAGTCCAACTGCCAGAGAGGGTTTGGTAAAGCTTCTCAAAGAATTCCCCGATGTATTCGCTTGGTCCTATCAGGATATGCCAGGGTTAGATACCAGCATCGTGGAACATCATTTACCATTGAGATCGGAATGTCCGCTAGTAAAACAGAGGTTGAGACGAACTCACCCGGACATGGCCATCAAAATCAAAGAGGAGGTACATAAACAGATTGACGCGAGTTTCCTCGCTACGTCAGAATATCCTCAATGGTTAGCCAACATCGTACCCGTTCCAAAAAAGGACGGCAAGGTCCGAATGTGTGTAGATTACAGGGATCTAAACAAGGCTAGTCCAAAGGATGACTTTCCTTTACCACAAATTGACATGTTGGTAGACAGTACAACAAAGTTCAAAGTTTTCTCATTCATGGATGGATTCTCGGGCTATAATCAAATCAAAATGACACCGAAAGACATGGAGAAAACCTCGTTCATTACCCCATGGGGTACTTTTTGTTACAAGGTAATGCCGTTCGGTTTGAAGAACGCCGGGGCAACTTATCAAAAGGCCATGACTACTCTGTTTCATGACATGATACACAAAAAAATCGAGGTATATGTCGATGATATGATTGCAAAATCCAAGACAGAGGAGGAGAATGTGACCCATCTGTCAAAACTATTTGAGCGGTTGAGAAAGTACAAACTCCGCTTGAATCCTAAAAAGTGCACCTTCGGTGTCCATTCGGGAAATCTTTTAGGGTTCATCGTCAGCCAGAAAGGAATTGAGGTTGATCCTGACAAGGTCAAGGCCATTCAAGAAATGCCTTCTCCAAAAACTGAAAAACAAGTCAGAGGATTCCTGGGACGTTTGAACTACATCTCCAGATTCACATTCCTCATGACCGCGACATGCGCGCCGATTTTCAAATTACTAAAAAAGAATCAGGATTGCGTTTGGACAGAGGACTGCCAAACTGCCTTCGATAGTATCAAGGAATACCTGATGAATCCTCCGATTCTGTCACCTCCAGTGGAAGGAAGACCACTGATCATCTACCTCACAGTCCTAGAGGACTCAATGGGTTGTGTACTTGGCCAATAAGACGAAACCAAACGGAAAAAGTCTGCCATTTACTATCTGAGCAAGAAATTCACTGATTGCGAGACTCGGTATACTATGCTTGAAAAAACTTGCTGCGCTTTGGCTTGGGCAGCCAAACGTCTTCGCCAATACATGATTCGTCACACTACTTGGTTAGTCTCTGAGATGGATCCAATCAAGTATGTCTTTGAAAAGCCTGCTTTCACGGGAAGGATTGCCCGTTGGCAGATGTTGCTATCAGATATGACATAGAGTACCATGCTCAAAAAGCCGTTAAGGGGAGTATTTTAGCCGATCATTTGGCTCATCAACCGATTGACGATCAAGAATCAATCGGGTTTGACTTCCCAGACGAAGATGTCATGTATTTGAAAATGAAAGATTGCGATGAACCGCTACCTAGTGAATGGCCAGAACCAGGTTCCCAATGGGGGCTTATCTTTGACGGAGCTGTCAATCATTACGGAAATGGAATTGGGGCAATCATTGTCACCCCTCAGGGTACCCACATTCCTTTCACCGCCAGACTTACGTTCAAGTGCACAAACAATGAGGCCGAATACGAAGCTTGTATTATGGGTCTCGAGGAAGCGATTGATTTGAGGATCAAAAACCTGGACGTATATGGCGACTCAGCCCTGGTTATCAATCAGATTAAAGGAGATTGGAACACATACCAATCAAGATTGATTCCTTACAAAGACTACGCGAGAAGGTTGCTACCCTTCTTCAACAGAGTTGAGTTTCATCACATCCCTCGTGATGAGAATCACATGGCTGATGCATTAGCCACTCTCTCTTCCATGATTAGTGTAGGTCAATGGAATGACATACCTAAGATCGACATAATGCGCCTTGAACGACCTGCTTACATCTTCACGATTGAAGCAGTCATAGACGACAAACCTTGGTATCACGATATCAAATGCTTCCTTCAGAAATAAGAGTACCCACCTGGGGAACTAAGGAAGGACAGAAAAACCCTCAGAAGGCTAGCAGGCAGTTTCTTCCTAAGCGGTGATACACTCTATAAGAGAAATTTTGACATGGTCTTGCTCCGATGTGTAGACAGACCAGAAGCAGACATGCTGATAAAAGAAATTCACGAAGGGTCCTTTGGCACTCATGCCAACGGACATACAATGGAGAGAAAAATTCTAAGAGCAGGGTACTATTGGTTAACAATGGAATCCGACTGCTACAAGTACATGGGGAAGTGTCACAAATGTCAGATATACTCCGAAAAAATTCATGTACCGCCAACGCATCTCAAAGTTCTTTCTTCCCTATGGCTTTTTTCCATATGGGGAATCGACATGATTGGCTTGATTAAGCCCAAAGCTACAAACGGACATCGGTTCATCCTGGTAGCCATTGATTACTTCACTAAGTGGGTCGAAGCAGCGTCGTACGCTAATGTAACCCGACAAGTGGTGGTCCGATTTATCAAAAACAATATCATCTGCCGTTATGGTGTTCCAAGCCAGATCATTACGGATAATGGATCTAACTTGAACAATAAGATGATGAAAGAGTTGTGCGCAGAGTTCAAGATCGAACACCATAACTCATCTCCCTACCGACCCAAGATGAATGGAGCGGTAGAAGCAGCTAACAAGAACATCAAGAAGATTGTTCGAAAGATGGTTGTAACCTACAAAGACTGGCACGGAATGCTGCCTTTTGCTCTTCACGGTTATCGCACATCTGTCCGCACTTCAACAGGGGCAACCCCTTTCTCTCTAGTATATGACATGGAAGCAGTGCTCCCCATAGAAGTAGAGATCCCATCAATCAGGGTATTGATGGAAGCTAAGCTTACAGAAGCTGAATGGTGTCAAAGTCGTCACGACGAACTCAATCTGATCGAAGAAAACCAAATCACGGCACTATGCCACGGTCAGTTGTATCAACGAAGAATGAAGAAGGCGTTTGACAAAAAGGTTCGACCTTACATCTTCAGGAAAGGAGACCTCGTGCTCAAGAAGATACAATCATTTCTCACTGATTCGCGAAGCAAATGGACTCCGAATTACGACGACCCCTATGTGGTCAAGAAAACTTTCTCAGGCGGTGCCTTGAGACTCGCAACCATGGATGGAGCAGAATTTTCCTACCCCACAAACGTTTACGTAGTCAAGAAATACTTCGCCTAAAAAAAAAGAAAAAAAAAACGTCTCGGTGGATTGAAAACCCTAAAGGGCGGTCCGGACAAAAATTAGAGACAAAATAAAAAAAAATCCCGGTGGATTGTAAATCGCAAAGTACAATCCAGGAAAAAATTATGGATAATGGCAAGTAACTATGTTCGACAAAGGGGCAAGTCCCTCGGCAGCAGTTACATCATCCGTCAGGAAAGCTCCAGTCAAGGTCATCTTCGACAGAAACTCAGGATGCCCCGAATTCAAAGTTGGTAGAAGGATACTGGTCGTCATGTTTCAATGTATCCCTTTTCCCTGTAAATTACCATTTTCTAACTTTGTAAATACTCTATGGAATCACGCATTTGGCTGATTTCCATCCTATCAATAAAATTTGAGCCCTTGTGCTTTTATTTGCAATTCATATTTGTTTTAGCTTTACAGAATGATGTTTTTAACATGATCAACGATTCTTGAAACGAAACAAAAATGAATTTACTTGTTAAAATTGTTCTGCTTTTAAAAAAATAAAGACGACAATTTCTTTTGACGGTTGAACATCGATCACTTCTCCAAAGGTGTTCGAGCCTCAAAGTACAGAATCAAAGTACTCCTTCTAAACCAGTATGCCTGAATGAAGGATCAGCTGTGTCAGAGACCATTGTTTCATCTGACCTCTTCGGCCGAGTTCTCATCTTCTAAGCCCGACCAGCGTCGCTCCCAATAGGGAGCATTTCTCCTAAGCAAGGCGAAATTTCTATCTTGAACCAACGGTACTTCTTCGACCCACGATGGCCGAGTATCCAATCATGTTCATCTATTAGTCTGTATGGCGCGTCAGTTTTGTCAGCATATACATACATACATCATGCATTATTGATTTTCATTCATATTTATATTGCATCACTATCACTTTAGTCGGTCTTATTCCCTAGTGATAACAGTCCTCTCAATCGAGTTGTCAGTTCTTTTCTCGTTAGGAAATGTTGCGCCTAAACAATCTCTCTCCTCCAGTTTATTTTTGGCTTAGAGTTGGCCCTCGACCACTTTGATAACTTGAACCTCTGAAAGACCAGAGAACCTTCAACGATGTCACTCTTCGCCATTGAAGATGATATTTTCGCTTTCCCGGATTAAGGAAAATCCCTAGAGGAAGTCTCTTAAGCAGAGATTCGGCAATACAATAGTTTTTCTTCGAAAAAAAACCGCTGATGAAAAGGTCATCAGCACCTCAAAATTGGATCACATCATATGGCATTTCTCCGGGAAGATCCCGAGAAAAGTATGATGCAATATCCCCAAGCGTGAAAGTAGTCTCTCAAGAGACTCGTTTTCCCCAGTAGAGTTGGCAAATGGCGTCTCCAACAGAGAAGTTTGTACACCTCTGCAGCTCAGATGAATGGGTTCCCCAGCGAGTCTGACCTCAAAATTTTTCTATCAAATGGCATCTCCCCAGGAAAATTCGGCGAGAAGTTTGAGGAAAACCGCTATGTATAGCGTCCCTTGTCAAGAAAGTTTATTGACAAAAGAAACTGAGACTAGTTCCTTGGTAGGAAACCAGGATCGAGGGGAAGTTTATTTCAGAAACTGAGACCAGTTCCTTGGTGGGAAACCAGGATCGAGGGGAAGTTTACATCAGAAACTAAGACCAGTTCCTTGGTAGGAAACCAGGACCGAGGGGAAGTTTACATCAGAAACTAAGACCAGTTCCTTGGTAGGAAACCAGGATCGAGGGGAAGTTTACATCAGAAACTAAGACCAGTTCCTTGGTAGGAAACCAGGATCGAGGGGAAGTTTATTACATAAACTAAGACCAGTTCATTGGTAGGAAACCAGGATCGAGGGGAAGTTTTTTTACCTTTTCTAAGCATCATTGCTTAGCAAAAGAAGAAGGATGCGCAAGCTGGCATTCTTAACCACCATCAAAATTCCGGGTATTCCGATATTTAATCCTCTTGCACCCCGAATGCCCAAATACCTTCGCCATTCACACCTTCGGGTCCAAGAAGATTAAATAGGGGCATCTGTCATACCCCAAATTTTGACCACTAAGATTTCCCATCATTGTGCAAATCATCATCACAATATGGATGAACCATCATACCTCATCAGTCTCCCCAAAGATGGGTGAGCATCCACTACAATCAAATTTAGGGTTTCCATCCCTCTCAGAGATTTTGGACAAATGATCAATCAATAAGTGACATGATCTTCAACTTGTATAGCCTCTCAAACATCTACAAGGGATCAAGAGGACTCCCACTTTAAGGAATAAGCACAAGGCTGCTCCCTTCCAGGTGGATCAAGCCTCAAGATCGCCAGTGTCACCAAATTAGGGTTTGGTCGACCAGGGCCTCCAGATGAAAATTTTCCTCTAGGCATAAGCCAATGCTTCAAAGCATATCCTAAAATACTACATGGAACCTCATGGACCCAAGCATCAAGTCAATTTGACCTCAGGGGATGCATACATCAAAAATCAGGAATTAGGGTTTCTTGACCTAATTCACCCCTAAGTTGACTTTTGGGACAAATCATGAACCAAGACCTCAAGACATGATTTGAGGGTCTCCAACATACCACATTGATCCATTTGTAACAATGGATTGATCCAGGAAGCTTGAGCAGCAAGTCTCAATTTCATCAGTACCACAGTTAGGGTTTCGCGAGAAAAGTCAACTGTATCTTTGACTTTTGACCAGGACATGCTCCCAAACCCTAGGACATAATTCAATATACCCTATAACACCCATGGAACATGTCCATCAAGTTTGATTTAGTTCAAGGACATGATTTCCTAAAAGATCGCACAGTTTGGAATTCATCTGATAAAAAGTCAACTGTGCACAAAAGTCAACTTTGACCTTTTGAGATTTTTCACAAAAATGGTTTTTTAACCCTAAAATGATGTTAATGTATGATTTGAATCATCATTCATCAAGAAAAATCAAGAAAAGTGGGATAACTTGTAAAAGGGGTAACCATAAAAACTTAGAAAATTTTCTAAGTTATGAACAAAGTGGCAAGGGTACCAACTTTGGAGGATCATAACTCCTAAACCACAAAGCCATTTTCCTCATCCAAAGCTTGATTTGTAGATCTCATTACCCTCTACAAAAGCTTAAAACTGACCTCCCTCTAAATTCCTCATGGATTTTGAGTTATGGAATGATCAAAATAACAAAAAGTGAAAATGTCACGTTTTTTCAACACTTAGTGAAATTTTCACTAAGTCAGAATCTGCCTTCACTTTTTTCCAAATGTAGGGGGATTTTTCACTTGGATCCAAAAAGTATCAAAACCAAATATGATCAAATAGTTGTTGTATCATATGAGGGCTTTCCAAAATGGCCAAGAACATCACCAAATTCCACTTGGGCCAAGAGATATGACAATGGCAATATGCCTTGCTGAAAACTGCCAAGGCTAGGCATAATTTTGCATTTTTGCTCGATTTGCCAAAATCAGATAATTCCAAGCCTTATCATCACTTTGGACACATCTGAGGATCAAATCTAAAGGGGACAAACACTGAGCCAAGCCTCCAAAGTCCTTGAAACAAGAAGTAGCATTCCAAACCTAGAATTGCCTAAAAGAGGGACAAGACTCCAATTTTGGATTCGAGCATTCAATGCATACACCAAGGTGGCATGGACTGAGCCATTTGCAACTGAATTCAGTCAAGACTTATCCAAGACCAAGGGAACCACAGCCCTGTGCCCTAACCTCTAGTCAATGGCTAGAGGAGACTTGGATTCTAAAGTGCAACCATTGGCCAAACCTCTGCTGCAGTTGCCTTTCACTATTGCTTGCAAAAAAAATTTGTTCTACTATAAATAGAGCTCAATTGTGATCATTTTGAGTACGCCAAAGCCATCAAACATATTCTTTCCTCAAAATCTCTTCTTTCACTCCAATTTTGCCTTCTAAGGCAAATCACTATCGGGTTTTGAGTTTGAGAGCTTTTCCAATCAAACCAATCACTCACACACCTCACATACATCACATAGAAGTGATCCAAACACTCACATAACATCTGGAACACCAAAATCACAAAATCACCAGCCAGTTGCTCAAGTTCTTGACAGATTTATAGTTGGGGTACCATCTCAAGTTCTAGATCATTTCAATTCATTCCAAGCATCCAGACACACTCCATGGCACCTAGGGAAGCTATCCATATCATTGGAAACTAGCTGTAACACCTCTAACACAAAACACGATCACCAGCTTCAAGAGGTAAGCATAAGCTCTTCTAACTCTATGATCCATGCAATTTTTGCTGCACAATAATTTAGCCATATGTTCATAATCATGCATGGAATGTTTTCCCTCAATCAATTGCATTGTTTGAATCGTGTGTGGAATTTCTAAACCTTCATGCAGAAATTAGGGTTCTTGAGGTTTCTCTTTGATTTCTTATTCCATGTTAAAAATAAATGAAATTAAAGACCATAGACATGATCGTGAGGTTAAAACGAGTAGATTGATATGTAGATTGCATGATATAATCAAGTATTCAGTGAGATTGGATAGAAAATGCAATTCTGGGCAAAACTCAGAACACGCGCGTGTTCTTGGGTGTTCTTGGCGCCCTTTTTTGAAAATTTGAATATTTGAATTTTGTGATTTTTATTTAATTGATTCAAAAATTAATTTCTCTCTGAGTTTTAATGATTTTGAGTTGATTCTTTTTTTAATAATTCACAAAAATGTTAAAATATTTTATTTTTACCAAAAAACCCCAAAAATATTATTTATTTCATATAATTGATATTTTTGCAAAGAATTAATATTTTAATTGTTTTTGACATTTAAAATATTTTTTCCTTCTTGATTTTGCAAATTTTAATGATTTCTAATCATTTTGAGGTCAAAACATGATTTTTGAAACATTAATCCAAGATCACAATTTGTTTTCCACATGTTAAACAATTTTGGTCATTTTAATTGAATTTTTTATTCAATTAAAATACATTTTGAAAACAAATTAGGATTTTTGATTAATTCAACCCTCATCAAACTTTTTCATACACTTTTGGGCCTCTAATAGAGTGTAAGACCCAATTCTTTGTAAATACAAACCTATTTTTGGGCCTCACTTATTGTATAAGTCCCGTTGTATTTCAAAAAGTTCAACGCGATCATCGTCCGTTGAAAAACAAACCTTGGGTCTCTCCTCGAGCTATAAGACCCATTCAAAATCTTTGGGCCTCTATTAGAGTGTAAGACCCAACCCCCTTTGAAAACCAAACCATTTTGGGCCTCAATGCATTGTATAAGACCCACCGCATTTTCAAAAATCTCGGCGCGATCGCCATTTTCAAACAAGTGACCCTGGGCCTACCCTCGTGTTGTAAGCCCCATTCTTTTTCTTTAAACACTTGGGCCTCTTGAGAGAGTGTAAGACCCATCCCCTTGTACAGAAAACTTTTCTTGGGCCCCAGTCACTTGTATAAGTCCCTCTATACAAAACAACAGTGCGATCACTGATAAACCTTGGGCCTCTCCTTGAGCTGTAAGCCCCAACCTCTTTTCAAAATACTTTCTCCTTTGATTTTGAAATATATTGTTGTTTTTCAATCTTTCTTTGTTAAACAACTAACCAAACAGCATGGAAGCTCTACAACCGAGTAAGTGTTTATATGCTTTCTTTATCCGCTTTCATATACATATAACTGTATTGTGGGGCTATTTCACTGTAAGTCTTCTTTCATAAACTCATATCAACTGTGTAATACTAGTATAGATATTTAGAGTTTCCCCGGCAACTACGTCTAGCACTAAGCCCTGCTGGTCACTCTTAAATAGACAAAACTAGATCCCCCATAGGATTACCAGACACAATCTTCCCTCCTCTTGGGGTTAAACAATATGGAGACGTGAAAGGCAGCATTCTCGGTGAACCCTTTCACAGACTGTCACCCTTAGACATTGTCAAAGAAACTCTACTCCCCAGAGATGATCTTTTCTCCATGAATGGCATCTCTTGAGTTTCTTCCAAATTCTCGGACTTTCCTGGCTTGATCTATTCTCTGTGAATATCCTGTCTTGAATTTCTCGGGGTTTGGGGACCCATAGGCTTCCTAAAAGCATCCCCGCCTCCTCTTGGGCGTTGTACAAGGACCCTACGACTTCTTAGAAGTCTTCACAGCCTCCTCTTAGGCTTCGTATAAGGATTCTTCCTCCGGGAAGAGAGCCTCCTCTTGGGCTTCGTACAAATTGTCCCTCGGCTTCTTAAAAGTTTCCAGCCTCCTCTTGGGCTTCGTACAAATTGTCCCGACGACCTCCTAGAGGTATAGGAACAGAAATTAGTCATCTTAATAAAACCGTCTTTCAAAGAGTCTAGATCTTTCTAACGTGAATGTACTACTACTGTTTCTTTAAGCATAGTACAAAAGATAAAACTCTAGACTTGGACAGTCTAATCTCCTTGAGTCTCGAAGGCATTCTCAAGTAGGGAAAAACCCCAGTAGACTCGGACAGTCTCCAATACCCTCTGGATTCCCCATTTCCTTAAAGAATAGGAAATAACCCTGATCCTCTGATCAATCCCAAAGCATAGCCTTACCTTTAATCAGTCTCTTTATAAGAACTGATTTTCTCTTTTAACCAACCTACTGGACCTGTCACTTAACTGAAACAGCAATCCTTTTAGCCTCTATCTCGGGCGTTGTACGAGATACAAATCACTCTCTTGTTGAGTCAATAATCTTTTTAGCCTCTATCTCGGGCTTCGTACGAGATACAAATCACTCTCTTGTTGAGTATAAAAGACTCTCTTGTTGAGTCGACCCCTTTAGCCTCCGTCTTGGGCTTCGTACAAGACACATCTAAAAGCACTCTCTTGTTGAGTCAAACCCTTTTAGCCTCTCTCTCGGGCTTCGTACGAGACACATAAAAACACCCTCTTGTTGGGCCAATAGCCTCCTCTCAGGCTTTGTATAAGAAAAACCCCGGTTGAGTCAATCAAACCTTTTAGCATCAAAATTGTGCCTCGTTCACAGGATACAAACATCAACAACTCCTTCCATCTAATTGCTGTAAGCGGCAAGCCTCTGGATTATTTACATCCACGCCACTGTCCCTCTTTTAGCATGAGAAATTCCTAAGGAAAGATGGCATTGCTCTACACTGAGTTAAAGTCTTCTCCTTCAGGTTAAAACCCCCTATAAAGGAAATTATGGTATTGCTAGGATTCACATATCTCGGTTAAAGTAATCCTCCTTTATAGTCAGTCACCCAACAGTTGTGACAAACAGACCCCCTTTAGAGATGACAAATTCTCTCTAAAGACAACACCTTTTCAGCTTCACATCTTGGGCTTCGAACAAGATACAAATAGACCCTTCAGCTTCACATCTTGGGCTTTGAACAAGATATAAACTACCTTTAGCTTCACGTCTTGGGCTTTGAACAAGACACCAAAACACCATTTCCTCCTATTCTCTCCCATAGAATAGGAGGAACCACGATCGCTCTGATTTCCCTGTTTCGGTAAACGGGAATACGTAGGCATAAGATTGAAAGAAAAATCTTAACGAGCACACTGTAACGAGCAATTTTGGACGCGGTTCTTAAGCGCTGGTCGCTCTCTGCGGTTGAGCTTAAAACTACAGGTCGATTCATTTTTTATCCTATTAAAGCTGATGAAGGAAGGGAAATAGATGTCTCCAATTAACCCTGCTTTGCATACTGAGTTTAAACAGCGGTCTGTTAGGTTACGGATGTTATCAATGTGGGGGGGCCTTTGTACTGGTTATTTGTATTTTCGCCAATACTGGTTTCTTTCTTTTTATCTAGACAGAAGGTTTCTGGCGGGGAACAAGGATTAGGATGTTAGGACTGATGTTTTTGAATTACTACTTTTGATTGATGTAGATATGGGATTTTGGGTTTTTGTTTAGTGTGCTCGCTAAGATTTTTCTTTCAATCTTATGCCTACGTATTCCTGTTTACCGAAACAGGGAAATCAGAGCGTTCGTAGTTCCTCCTATGCTATGGGAGCAAATTGGTGTTTTTGGTGTCTTGTTCAAAGCCCAAGACGTGAAGCTGAAAGTCTGTTTGTATCTTGTTCAAAGCCCAAGATATGAAGCTGAAAGGTCTATTTATATCTTGTTCAAAGCCCAAGATGTGAAGCTAAAAGGGGGTTGACTTTAGAGAGAATTTGTCATCTCTAAAGAGGGGGTTGTATGTCACAACTATTTTATAAAGGAGAATTACTTTAACCGGGATACGCGGATCCGGAAATGCCATAATTTCCTTTATAGGGGGTTTTAACCTGAAGGAGAAGACTTTAACTCAGTGTAGAGCAATGCTATATTTCCTTAGGAATTGCTCATGCTAAAAGAGGGACAGTGGCATGGATGTAGATGATCCAGAGGCTTGCCGCTTACAGCGATTAGATGAAGGGGAAGGAGTTGTTGATGTTTGTGTACTGTGAACGAGGCACAACTTTGATGCTAAAAGGTTGATTGGATCAACCAGTGGTTTTCTTATACAAAGCCTAAGAGAAGGCTAATATGTGTCTCGTACAAAGCCCGAGAGAGAGGCTAAAAGGTTTGGACTCAACGAGGGAATCTTTTGGTATCTCGTATAAAGCTCGAGATGGAGGCTATTGTTTGTTTGGCTCAATAAGAACCTTTTTGTATCTCGTATAAAGCCCGAGATGAAGGCGAAAGGGGTGATTGACTCAACGAGGGAGTCTCTTTATGTGTCTCGTACAAAGCCCGAGAGAGAGGCTAAATGTTTTTCCAGTTAGGTGACAGGTCCAGTATACTGATTTTGAAAGAGAAAATCAGTTCTTATATGAGCAAAACTGTACTCAAGGATTTGTTTCAAGGATCCAGAATATTTCCTGTTCTTTAAGGAAGCGGGAAATCCGAAGGGTATTGAGACTGTCCGAGTCTGCGGGTTTCCTTCCTATTTAACGAAGGGGTCACTTGAGAATGTCTTTGAGACTCAAGGATATTAGACTGTCCAAGTCTAGAGTGTCATCTTTTATACTATGCTTTGGGAAACAGTAGTAGACTCTATGAAAGGACTGTTCTATGAAGATGACTAAGTTCTGTTCCTATACCTCTAGGAGGTCGTCGGGACAATTTGTACGAAGCCCAAGAGGAGGCTGGAAACTTTTAAGAAGCCGACGGGTCCTTGTACTAAGCCCAAGAGGAGGCTATCATTCCCTGAGGAAGAGATCATTATACGAAGCCTAAGAGGAGGCTGTGAATACTTCTAAGAAGCCGGTAAGTCCTTGTACTAAGCCCAAGAGGAGGCTAGGTTGCTTTTAGGAAGCCTGTGGGTCCTTGTACGATGCCCAAGAGGAGGCCGATTGCTTTTAAGAAGCCGATGGGTCCCCAAACCCTGAGAAATTCAAGGCAATGCCATTCACCGAGAATAGATCAAAGTCAGGAAAGTTCGAGAATTTGGAAGAAACTCAAGAGATGCCATTCACGGAGAAAAGATCATCTCTGGGGAATAGAGTTTCTTGACAATTGCTTTTAAGAAGCCTGTGGGTCCCCAAACCCCGAGAATTTCAAGGCAATGCTATTCACCGAGAATAGATCAAAGTCAGGAAAGTTCGAGAATTTGGAAGAAACTCAAGAGATGTAATTCACGGAGAAGAGATCATCTCTGGGGAATAGAGTTTCTTGACAACTTCTATGAGTGACAGTCTATGAAAGGGTTCACAGAGAATGCTGCCTTTCATGTCTCCATATTGTTTAACCCCAAGAGGAGGGAAGACTGTGTCTGGTAATCCTATGGGGATCTAGTTTAGACTATTTCTAAGAGTGATCAACGGGCTTAATGCTAGACGTAGTTGCCGAGGAAACTCTAAATATCTATACTATTATTACACAGTTGATATGAGTTTATGAAAGAAGACTTACAGTGAAACAGCCCCACAATACAGTTATATGTATATGAAAATGCTAAATGAAAGCGATAACCACTTAATCGGTTGTAGAGCTTCCATGTTGTTTGGTTAGTTGTTTAACAAAGAAAGATTGAAAACAACAGCATATTCAAAATCAAAGGAGAAAATGCTTTGAAAAAGAAAGATATGGGGCTTACAGCTCAAGGAGAGGCCCAGGGTTTTATCAGTGAGCGCACTGTTTGAATTTGTACAGAGGGACTTATACAAGTGACTGAGGCCCAAAAAGGTTTTCTGTACAAAGGGATGGGTCTTACGCTCTTTCAAGAGGCCCAAAAAGTTTAAGGAAAAAGAGTGGGGCTTATAACACGAGGGTAGGCCCAGATGATTTTTCGTTTAAAATGGCGATCGTGCCGAGGTTTTCTTTTAACGCGGAGGGACTTATACAATAAGTGAGACCCAAAATTGTTTGGTTAAAAGGGGATTGGGTCTTACACTCTATTAGAGGCCCAAAGTGTTTTTGAATGGGTCTTATAGCTCAAGGAGAGGCCCAAGGTTATTTTTTAAAAGGCGATGATCGTGCCGTTTATTTGAAAATGTACAGAGGGACTGATACAACGAATGAGGCCCAAAATATTTATGTACAAGTGGGTTGGGTCTTACACTCTCTCAAGAGGCCCAAAGTGATTTGAAAATGATTTATGAGGGTTGAATTAATCCAAAAACCCTAATTTATTTTCAAAAATGTATTTAATTGAATAAAAATTTAATTAAATTATCAAAATTTTTTAACATATGAAAAACAAATTGTGATTTTGGATTAATGCTTCAAAAATTAAGTATTGACCTACAAAATAATTAGAAAGCATTAAGAGTTGCAAAATCAATGTAGAAAAAATATTTAAAATGTCAAAATTAATTAAAATATTAATTCTTTGAAAAAATATCAATTATATGAAATAAATAATATTTTTGGGATTTTTTGATAAAATAAAATATTTTAACATTTTTGTGAATTATTAAAAAAAGAATCAACTCAAAATCATTAAAACTCAGAGAGAAATTAATTTTTGAATCAATTAAATAAAAATCACAAAATTCAAATATTTGAATTTGAAAGAAATGGCGCCAAGAACAGCTGAAGAACACGCGCGTGTTCTGGGTTTGGTTGATTTGCATTTTCTATCCAATCTCCCTGAATACTTGATTATAACATGCAATCCACATATCATTATGCTCGTCTCAACCTCACGATCATGTCTATGTCCATTAATTTCATTTAAATTAAACATATAACAAGAAATCATGAAAAATCCTCAAGAACCCTAATTTCTGCATGAAGGCTAGGATTTTTGATACACGATTCAAACAATGCAATTAATTGAGGGAAAACATTCCATGCATGATTATGAACATATGGCCAAATTATTGTGCAGCAAAAATTGCATGGATCATAGAGTTAGAAGAGCTCATGCTTACCACTTGCAGCTGGTGATCGTGATTTGTGTTGGAGGTGTTACAGCTAGGTTCCAATGATGTGGATAGCTTCCCTAGGTACCAAGTGATGTGTATGAGTGCTTGGAATGGATTGAAATGGTTTGGAGTTGAAGATGGCACCTCAACTGCAAAACTGTCAAGAACTTGAGCAATTGGCTGGTGATTTTGTGAAATCAGTGTTCCAGATGTTATGTGAGTGTTTGGATCACTTCTATATGATGTATGTGAGGTGTGTGAGTGATTGGTTTGATTGGAAAAGCTCTCAAACTCAAAACCCGATAGCTACCTTGCTAAGAAAGACATTTTTGCCAAGAGAAAGAGGTTTTGAGGAAAGCATCTGTTAGATGGCTTTGGTGTACTCAAACTGATCACAATTGAGCTCTATTTATAGTAGAGCAAGTTTGTTTTGCAAGGAATAGTGAATGGCAACTGGTAAGTAGGTTTGGCCAATGTTGTCCAATGGAAATCCAAGTATCCTTTAGCCATTGACTAGAGGTTAGGGCACAGAGCTGTCGTTCCCTTGGTCTTGGATAAGTCTTGACTGATTTCAGATGAGAATGACTCAGTCCATGCCACCTTGATGCTTCCATTGAATGCTTCAATCCAAATTTGGAGTCTTGTCCCTATTTTGGCCATTCTAGGTTCAACATGCTATTTCTTGTTCCATGGACTTTGGAGGCTTGGCTCAGTGATTGTCCCCTTGAGATTCAATCCTCAGATGTGTCCAAGTGGATAGGAGCATTTGGATTTGGCTGATTTTGACAAATCGAGCAAAAATGCAAATTCTGCCTTGCCTTTGACAGATTTCAGCAAGGCAACTTTCCAATGTCATATCTCATGACTCAAATGGAATTTGGCAATGTTCTTGGCCATTTTAGAAAGCCCTTACATGATATAACAACTGTTTGAACATATTTGGTTTTGATATCTTTTGAATCCAAGTGAAAAATCCCTCTACATTTGGCAAAAAGTGAAGGCAGATTCTGACTTAGTGAAAATTTCACTAAGTGTTGGAAAAAGTGACATTTTCACTTTTCAGCCATTTTGATCACTCCATAACTCAAAATCCTTAATGAATTGGACTTAGGTCTAGTTGAAGTTTTTGTAGAGGGTGATGAGGGCTACAAATACATCTTTGGATGAGAAAAAATGGCTTTGTGGTTTAGGAGTTATGATCCTTCAAAGTTGGTACCCATGTCACTTTATTTTTAACTTAAAAATTTTTCTAAGTTTTTATGGTTACCCCTTTTACAAGTTATCCCACTTTTCTTGATTTTTCTTGATGAATGATGATTCAAATCATACATTAACATCATTTTAGGGTTAAAAATCCATTTTGGTGAAAAATCTCAAAAAGTCAAAGTTGACTTTTGTGCACAGTTGACTTTTTATCAGATGAATTCCAAACTGTGCAATTCTTCAGGAAATCATGTCCTTGACCTAAATCAAACTTGATGCACATGTTCCAAGGGTGTCATAGGGTATATTGAGGCATGTCCTAGGGTTTGGGAGCATGTCCTGGTCAAAAGTCAAAGTTACAGTTGACTTTCCTCGCGAAACCCTAATTGTGGTGCAGCTGAAATTGAGACTTGTTGCTCAAGCTTATTAGATCAATCCATTGTCCCAAATGGATCAATATAGTTCATTAGAGACCCTCAACTCCTCTCTTGAGGTATTGGTTCATGATTTGTCCCAAAAGTTAACTTAGGGGTGAATTAGGTCAAGAAACCCTAATTCCTGATTTTTGATGTATGCATCCCCTGAGGCAAAATTGACTTGACGAATGGGTCCATGAGGTTACATGGAGTACATTAGGTTGTGTTTTGGATCTTTGGCTTGTGTCCAGATGATATTTTTCATCTGGAGGCCCTGGTCGACCAAAACCCTAATTTGGTGATACTGGCGATCTTGAGACTTGATCCACCTAGAAGGGAGAAACCTTGTGCTTAATCCTTGAAGTGGGAGTCCTTTTGATCCATTGTGGATGTTTGAGAGGTTAGACACATTGAAGATCATGTCATTCCTTGATTGATCCTTTGTCTAAGGCTCTGAGAGGGCTTAAAACCCTAATTTTGATTGTAGTGAATGCTCAACAACCATTGAGGCATTTGATGAGGCATGATGGTTCATCCACACTGTGATGATGATTTGCACAATGATGGGAAATCTTAGTGGTCAAAATTTGGGGTATGACAGATGCCCCTATTTAATCTTCTTGGACCCGAAGGTGTGAATGACGAAGGTATTCGGGCATTCGGGGTGCAAGAGGATTAAATATCGGAATACCCGAAATTTTGATGGTGGTTATGAATGGTAGCTTGCACATTCATCTTCTTTTGCTAAGCAATGATGCTTAGAAAAGGTAAACTTCCCCTCGATCCTGGTCTTCATCCAAGGAACTGGTCTTAGTTGTGGAAACAAACTTCCCCTCGATCCTGGTTTCCTACCAAGGAACTGGTCTTAGTTTCTGTTGTAAACTTCCCCTCGATCCCGGTTTCCTACCAAGGAACTGGTCTCAGTTGCTGAAATAAACTTCCCCTCGATCCTGGTTTCCTACACAGGAATTGGTCCTAGTTTCTTTTGTCAATAAACTTTATTGACAAGGGACGCTATTTGTAGCGGTTTTCCCTCAAACTTCTCGCCGAATTTTCCTGGGGAGATGCCATTTGAGTGGAAAAAGTTTTGATGTCAGACTTGCTGGGGAACCCAATCGTCTGAATTGTAGAGGTACACAAACTTCTCTATTTGGAGACGCCATTTGTCGATTCTACCGGGGGAAAACGAGTCTCTTGAGAGACTGTTTCCACTTGGGGTCCTACATCATACTTTTCTCGGGATCTTCCCGGAGAAATGCCATGTGATGGGGTCTAATTTTGAGGTGCCGATGACCTTTTCATCAGCGATCTTTTCGGAGAATGGTAGCTGTACTACCAAATCTCTGTTTAGGAGGCTTTCTCTGGGGGATTTTTCTTTAATCCGGGAAAGCAAAGATATCATCTTCAATGGCAAAGAGTGATGCTGACTGAAGGTTCCTCTGGTCTTTCAGAGGTTCAAGTTATCAAAGTGGTCGAGGAGCCAACTTCATTCCAGAAATAAACTGGAGGAGAGAGATTGTTCAGACGCCGCACTTCCTGACGAGGAAAGGGTTGACAACCCGATTGAGAGAACTTTTATCACTAGGGGACAAGACCGACTAGAGTGATAGTGATGCAATATGAATGCAAATGCAAATCAATAATGCATGTATGTTTATGCTGACAAAACTGACGCGACACCCAAACTAAAAGATGAACATGAGTGGATACTCGGCCATTGCGGGGCGTGTAGAGATATCGCTGGTTCAAGATAGCAATTTCACCTTGCTTAGGAGAGATAGTCCCTGCGGGGAATACCGTTGATCGGGCTTAGGAGATAAGAACTCGACCGAGGGTATCAGATGAAACAAGGTCTCTGACACAGTTGATCCCTTCATTCAGGCGTACTGGGTTAGAAGGAGCAGTTTGATTCTGCACTTTGAAGTTTGCCCACTTCTGGAGAAGCGATTGATGTTCTTTTGATGTTCAATAGTCAAAAGAAATTGCCATCTTTATTTTAAAAGCAGAAAATTTTTTACCAAGTAAATTCATTCTTGTTTTATTTCAAGAGTCGTTAGTCATGTTAACAACGTCGTTCTGTAAAGCTAAAACAAATAAGAACTGCAAACAAAAGCACAAGGGCTCAAATTTTATTGCTAGGATGGAGATCAGCCAAACGCGTGATTCCAAAGAGTATATACAAAGTTTGAAAATGGTAATTTACAGGGAAAAGGACTACGTTGAAACATAACGACCACTATCCTTCTACCAACTTTGAATTCGGGGGCATCCTGTCGAAGATGACCTTGACTGGAGTTTTCCTCTGATGGATGATGTAAATGCTGCTGTTGAGGGACTTGCCTCTGTTGAACATACTTACTTGCCATTATCCCTAATTTTCGCCTGGATTGTACCATGATGTTTCCAATCCATCGGGATGATTTTTTTATATGTCTCTAACTTTTGCCTGGACCGCCCTTTCGGGTTTTCAATCCACCGAGACGTTTTTTTTTTTTAGTTTAGGCGAAGTATTTCTTAACTACATCAACATTCGTGGGGTAGGCAAATTCCTCTCCGTCCATGGTTACAAGTCTCAAGGCGCCGCCTGAGAAAGCTTTTGTGACCACATAGGGCCCATCATAATTCGGAGTCCACTTACCCCGGGAATCAGTGAGAAAAGATTGTATCTTCTTGAGCACGAGGTCCCCTTTTCTGAAGACACGAGGTCGGACCTTTTTGTCAAACGTCTTCTTCATTCTTTACTGATACAACTGACTGTGGCATAATTCCATGATTCGTTTCTCTTCGATCAGGTTTAATTTGTCGTGTCGGCTCTGACACCATTCAGCTTCTGAAAGCTTAGCTTCCATCAATACCCGGATTGATGGGATCTCTACTTCTATGGGGAGAACTGCCTCCATGCCATACACTAGAGAGAAAGGGGTAGCCCTTGTTGAAGTGCGAACAGATGTGCGATAACCGTGAAGAGCAAAGGGTAGCATCTCGTGCCAGTCTTTGTAGGTTACAACCATCTTTTGAACGATCTTCTTGATGTTCTTGTTAGCCACTTCTACCGCTCCGTTCATCTTGGGTCGGTAGGGAAATGAGTTATGATGTTCAATCTTGAACTCTGCGCACAACTCCTTCATCATCTTATTGTTCAAGTTAGATCCATTATCAGTAATGATCTCGCTTGGAACACCATAACGGCAGATGATATTGTTTTTGATAAATCGGACCACCACTTGTCGGGTTACATTAGCGTATGATGCTGCTTCGACCCACTTGGTGAAGTAATCAATGGCTACCAGGATGAACCGATGTCCGTTTGAAGCCTTAGGTTCGATCAAGCCGATCATGTCGATTCCCCATATGGAAAAAGGCCACGGGGAAGAGAGAACTTTGAGATGTGATGGCGGTACATGAATTTTGTCGGAGTATATCTGACACTTGTGACACCTCCTCATGTACTTGTAGCAGTCGGATTCCATGGTCAACTAATAGTACCCTGCTCTTAGAATTTTTCTCGCCATTGTGTGTCCGTTGGCATGAGTGCCAAAGGATCCTTCATGAATTTCTTTCATAAGCATGTCTGCTTCTGGTCTGTCGACGCATCGGAGCAAGACCATGTCAAAATTTCTCTTATTGAGAGTGTCACCGCTCAGGAAGAAGTTTCCAGCCAATCTTCTGAGGGTTTTCCTGTCTTTTCTGAGTGCCCCAGATGGGTACTTTTGTTTCTGAAGGAAGTATTTGATATCGTGATACCAAGGTCTGTCATCTATGACTGCTTCAATCGTGAAGATGTAAGCGGGCTGTTCAAGGCGCATTATGTCAATCTTAGGTATGTCATTCCATTGACCTACACTAATCATGGAAGAGATAGTGGCTAATGCATCAGCCATGTGATTCTCATCACGAGGGATGTGATGAAACTCAACTCTGTTAAAGAAAGGTAACAAACTTCTTGCATAGTCTTTGTAAGGAATCAATCCTGATTGGTATGTGTTCCAATCTCCTTTTATCTGATTGATAACCAAGGCTGAATCGCCGTATACGTCCAAGTTTTTTATCCTTAAATCAATTGCTTCTTCGAGACCCATAATACGAGCTTCGTATTCGGCCTCGTTGTTCGTACACTTGAACGTAAGTCGAGCGGTGAAAGGAATGTGGGTACCCTGAGGGGTAACAATGATTGCCCCAATTCCATTTCCGTAGTGATTAACTGCTCCTTCAAAGATTAGTCCCCACTGGGAACCTGGTTCTGGCCCTTCACTGGGTAGCGGTTCATCACAATCTTTCATTTTTAGATACATGACATCTACGTCTGGGAAGTCAAACCCGATTGATTCTTGATCGTCAATCGGTTGATGAGCCAAATGATCGGCTAAAATACTTCCTTTAACGGCTTTCTGAGCGTGGCACTCTATGTCATATTCTGATAACAGCATCTGCCAACGGGTAATTCTTCCCGTAAGAGCAGGTTTTTCGAAGACGTACTTGATTGGATCCATTTCTGAGATCAACCAAGTAGTATGATGAATCATGTACTGGCGAAGACGTTTGGCTTCCCAAGCCAAATCGCAACAAGTTTTCTCAAGCATCGTGTACCGAGTTTCACAGTCGGTGAATTTCTTGCTCAGATAGTAAATGGCAGACTCTTTTCTTTTAGTTTTGTCTTGTTGGCCAAGTACACATCCCATTGAGTCCTCTAGAACTGTGAGGTAAATGATCAGAGGTCTTCCTTCCCCTGGAGGTGATAGAATTGGAGGATTCAACAGGCATTCCTTAATACTGTCAAAGGCAGTTTGACAATCTTCTGTCCAAATGCAATCCTGGTTCTTTTTGAGTAACTTGAAAATCGGCGCACATGTGGCAGTCATAAGGAATATGAATCTGGAGATGTAGTTCAAACGTCCCAGAAATCCTCTGACTTGTTTTTTCAGTTTTCGGAGAAGGCATTTCTTGAATGGCCTTGACCTTGTCAGGATCAACCTCAATTCCTTTCTGGCTGACGATGAACCCTAGTAGTTTACCTGAACGGACACCGAAGGTGCACTTGTTGGGATTCAAGCGGAGCTTGAATTTTCTTAGACGTTCGAACAATTTTGACAGATGTTCAACGTGCTCACTCTCTGTTTTTGATTTTGCAATCATATCATCGACATATACCTCGATTTCCTTATGTATCATGTCATGAAACAGAGTGGTCATGGCCCTTTGATAGGTTGCCCCGGCGTTCTTCAAACCGAACGACATTACCTTGTAACAAAAGGTACCCCATGGGGTAATGAACGAAGTTTTCTCCATGTCTTTCGGCGCCATTTTGATCTGGTTATAGCCCGAGAATCCATCCATGAAGGAGAAAATTTTGAACTTTGCTGTGCTGTCTACTAGCATGTCAATGTATGGTAAAGGAAAGTCGTCCTTTGGACTAGCCTTGTTTAGATCTCTGTAGTCGACACACATTCTGACCTTTCCATCCTTTTTTGGAACAGGTACGATGTTGGCTAACCATTGAGGATATTCTGATGTGGCGAGGAAACCCGCATTAATCTGTTTCTGTACCTCCTCTTTGATTTTGATGGCCATGTCCGGGTGAGTCCGTCTCAATGGTAAGTGATGTTCCATGATACTGGTATCCAACCCTGGCATATCCTGATAGGACCAAGCAAATACATCGGGAAATTCTTTGAGAAGCTTTATCAAACCCTCTCTGGCAGTTGAACTGAGCAGTGCCCCAATCCTGATTTCTTTTCTCTCTTGCTCTGAACCCAATTTTACCATTTCCAACAGCTCTTTGTGAGGTTCAATGGACCTTTCCTCTTGTCTGAGTAATCGGGAGATCTCTTCTGGAATTTCGTTGCCATTTTCTTCTTCAGCCTCGAATACCGGGAACTCAAAGTCGGGAGAAGGCATCAGATCGTATGTTTCAACGGTGTTTAAAACAAGCAATCTGCATGACGTGATGATTCGTGTTTAGAAGAGATAGAGAAAATGCAAGTGTGTACAGTGTATTTATTTCACTGCTTGTTTTTATTTTACTTGTTTTTTAGGATTACCATTTTCTAAAAAAGCAAAAAGAGAAAACAGCAAATAATGCGGAAATTACAGAACAACGTTATTTTATTAATGAACAAGTCGATCCTTGAAACTACAACCCTATAAAACAAAACTCTGTCGCTTCGGGCAAAGCGAAGAGGGAAATTTACAGAAAGCGAGCCCTATCAAAACATCCGTTTCACCTGGGCAGGGTGAAAGGTTAAAGACGGCAATTACTTTGACTGATGAACGACCTTCGGAACCTCGACGGCAACCCATTGGCGGCGACCTCCTCGGTGAATCACAAAGTCTGACACCTTCCTTGAGTTGTCTTCAGAAATGACGGTGATTTCTGGTGGAGCAGGATCATTGGAATCTGTTTCCCAGGCAGAGTTGGCGTAGGAGAATTCCTCTGTTGCATTTTGCATAGCATTTGTGCTCTCAGCTGTATCTCCCCATCCAGTTGGCTGGATGTCTTCGAGCCTGATACGAGAGCTTCCGGGAGCGGTGTACTTGACCATATAGTCATATTTTCCACTTAGTTCTCCCAAGGTGTCCCAAACTTCTTTGGAACTGGAGGAGTCATCTCTCTCGATGACGTTGACCTCAGGAAAAGCATAGTTGATGAATGCAAGTCCTGCAAACGTTGCAAATTCATCTTCATGTTGAGTAGTTTCTGAATGACCTGAGTGTTGCTCCCATGAGATGGTGGGGACACAGGTATTCTGTTCAATGACGGTCAGCTGATTTCCATTACTCGGCTGACTTTCTGGCCCCGAGTCTCCGGGATAAGGTTGCCACATTGGCAGACCATCCATTGGGCCATAGTAATTGTGGTCAAAGTTGTCTTTCATCGGAGTGTCTTCCTCTAATGAATTTGGCGGAGCACGGCATCCTTCTGGATCATAATCTCCGTATATCATTTCGACATCTGACCTTGGTATAAACCTCGGACTCTGTGCGGGATAGCAAAATGGTATAGGAACCTATTCCTGAGACATATAACCGTCCTCATTAAGATAGGACTTTCACTCTTCATCTGGGTCAAAGGGATCTTCCTCATTGATAACATGCACTGCTTGAGACACTGGGTGAAGGAAACCTCCACTGTGGAAGAAATTTTGAAGAGGATGAAGACTTTCATCGCTGGCAGCTGTCTGGGTACAGGTTGCAGAAAAACCAAGACCGTTCTTTGTTTTATTGTCAGTAGGAATGACAAGTTGTCCCCATCCTGTCGTATCGGTACTCTCGACTGCTTTGATAGCATTGTTGTATAAAGAAATGGAAGTTCCTTCTTTGAACTTATTGTTCTTACTCACCGACAGTGCTTGGAACTGAGTTCCAATAACCTCCTCGGGTTTTATACCAGTAGATGATGACAAGTTGCTTGCAAGCAAGGCTTGTTCCCCACAAACCATGACAAGTTGATCGTTCTTGACGAACTTTAGCTTTTGGTGGAGGGTCGAAGTGACCGCTCCAGCCTGATGTATCCAAGGTCTTCCTAATAAACAACTGTATGTTGCTCGGATATCCATGACCTGGAAAGTGACTTGGAAAGTGTGAGGACCGATAGTTATAGGAAGATCAACTTCGCCGATAACCATTTTTCTGGATCCGTCGAACGCTTTGACGACGACCTCGCTGATTCTCATCAGAGGGCCTTTGAATGATAATTGCATCAAAGTGGACTTCGGGATAACATTCAGGGCTGACCCTGTGTCTACCATTACGCTGGCTAAAGCATCGTCCTGGCAGTTGACTGTAATGTTGAGCGCCATGTTATGACGACGACCCTCTTCGGGTAACTTTTCATCACTAAATCCCAAGTTGTTGCAGGAAGTGATGTTAGAGACAATACTATCGAACTGTCTGATTGTTACATCCTGTTCCACAAAGGCTTGCTCCAAGACTTTCTGTAGAGCCTCCCTGTGGGCTTCTGAACTGAGTAACAGTGATAATACCGAGATCTTTGAAGGAGTCTGTAACAGTTGATCGACAATGTTGTATTCACTCCTTTGGATGAGCTTCAGCATCTCATCATTATTTTTCGAAAGGTCTGGATTACTGGATTGACTGACTGATAGATCGGGAGCTTCTGTCTGAAGTTCCTTTTCCTTGTTAGGTTCCCCAACCCCTCGGTTGAAGATTCTGCCACTCCGTGTTACACGACTGATGTCTGCAATATTCACGACGGAGGGTAATGGAATTTCCTTTCCATTTTCAATTATCGTTGCACCCTATTTGTAAGGGATAACCTTAGTTGATTCATACGGTAGTGGTCCCGGTAGATAGATGACTATGGGAGCCCTCTGATTTTTCTGACCATCATAAGTAATCTTGATCCGTTCCCGGTTGGGAACCTTAGATTCGTCAAGTAGAGGGATAATGGCAAAAACATCCCTGATCCTATGATGACCAAAGATTGTGACAACATCCTCAACTTGATCAGCAAGGTAGTTCGGCGTCCAGTTGATGGGTCCAGAACTCGGATATGGACGAATTTCTCCACGGTCCACCTGACCCTGAAGAGCTGCTCTCACAAGGTAACACCCTTGGTTACTTTCCGAACAGACGCCGCAACTGTCATAGTTGTGTGGTGGCACCTGGCCACGCCCACTTTGAATACAATGTAACCTCACTAGGTTAGCTTCCACTGATCGAACATCCTGACTTTGACGCCGAGTAGGGTTTCTATTACTGATACTAATCTGCTGAGTATCTTCATCCATATAGATTGGCATCCACCAGTGATTTAACAAGTGCTGAAGTGCCTCTTGGACAAGGGTACAACCTCGATCGTTTTCACAACCCGCTTCACAACTTTGATAGTCATGTGATATTAAGAATCCGAGTCGGACCTGCTCAGCATGTAACTCTACCAGGTTGGTATTCATCACGCGAATATCGAAGATCTGAACCATGTTGATCTGATAGGAGTTCCTATCATGGTAGTCTTGGATCCATCCAAGATCCATCTGACGCTGGAGGGCCTCTTGTATGAAAGAGCATCCTTGTTTGTTTACCGAGCAAGTCAGACAAGAACTGTAATCGTGCCGCGGCAGATTATGATACTGGCTTTGCCTTGAGTGCATTGCCACCAGATTGAAATTCATTGCACGGATATCGTGGTTCTGAATGACGTTAGAATTCGTGTAAACCATGTTAACTCCACGAACTCAGTGCTCCTGGATCCATCCGAGATCCATCTGTCCCTGTAGAGCTGCTTGCACTACCGAACATCCTTGATTGTTTTTAGAGCAGATATCACACTGGTGATAATTATGAGGTGGCACATGGCCATATCCACTCTGTCTACAATGCATCTTAACCAGATTGGTTTTCAACAAGAGTACATCGTGAATTTGATAGACATTGTTAGATTCTCTCTCAATCAGATTGACTGCAACCTTCTCGTGTTGAGGCAGCGGGTTCATGAGAACATTAGTATTTGTATCCTTGAAGGATAAGACCCCGCTCCTAACAAGTTTTTGCACGTCGGACTTGAAATTGAGACAAGTCTCTATGTTATGCCCTGATCCTCCTTGGTGGTAAGGGCAAGTCTGATCCATCTTAAACCAAAAAGGCAGATTTTCTGGTACTGTAAGAGGAGATTTAGTCTGAATGTGCCCCTTAGCCAGTAGTAATGGAAATAGTTCTGCGTACAACATGGGTATAGGATCAAACCCTGATGGTCGTGTTGTACGGTTGTTGTTATATGGAGGACGAGCCTGCTGAAGAGGCTGTTGTGTCCTTTGCTGATCAGGTTGGCTTTACGCAACCTGAGGTTGATAAGTAGGAACAGGCGCAGGGCTGATAGCAGGAGTTACAGCTGCTACTGGTTGATAACGTCGCCTTTGCTTTCCAAGAGAGATATTCCCAATATCTTGCTCTTTTTTCTTAGGGAGAGCACTACCATATTTTTTAGTACCGCTCGTCGATCCAGTGTCTTTTACCAAATGTCCTTCTCGGACGGCTTCCTCAAGACGTACGCCCATGCCGACCATTTCGGTGAAATCACTGGGCGCACTGGCAACCATTCGGTCATAGTAAAATGAGCTTAAGGTCTTTAAGAAGATCTTTGTCATCTCTTTTTCCTCAAGAGGTGGACAAATTTGAGCGGCAATTTCACGCCACCTCTGAGCATACTCCTTAAAGGTTTCCTTGTCCTTTTGCGACATCGATCTGAGTTGATCTCTGTCGGGTGCCATGTCCAAATTGTATTTGTATTGTTGGACGAAGGCAGCACCAAGATCTCTGAATGTGCTGATCGTAGTACGGTTTAAACCCATGTACCATTTTAACGCGGCACCGGTTAAACTATCCTGAAAGTAATGAATCAGTAGGTCCTGATTCTCTGTCTGAGCTGACATTCGCCGAGCGTACATCACCAGATGGCTTTAAGGGCAAGAGTTACCCTTGTACTTTCAAAGTCGGGCACTTGAAATTTGTGCGGGACTTTCACATTTGGGACCAAGCAGAGATCTGCGGCGTCCTTTCCAAATAGATCCTAACCGCGGATGGCTTGCAGTTCCTTCTGCATTTCTAAGAATTGTTCCTGGAATTCCTCCATTCTGTCAAACATAGTTTCCTTCTTACCACAGGGGGTGGTACCGTGACTACGGCAGTGAGTCTTGGCGTCTCCCGAAGTTTGTAACCTTCAGGAGTCTTCAGTATACCCCTGGCATCTTCGCTTTCCCGAAGTTTGTAACCTTCAGGCCCATCGGCTTCTGTTGTGATTCCCTGATCTTCAGTGATCGGCGGAACATATCCTTCTGGGATATAGTTAACAGGCATGCCCCAAGGACGATCTTTTGGTATTTGATACCTAGGATCATACTTCTCCACTATGGGCGTTGAGGTGATCTCTGAGATCACAGTTCTTTGTAGCTGAGCTTCTGCCATGGCTTGCATGTCGTTACGAAGCTTTCTCATATCCTCTCTTAGAACGTCGATCTCTTCTTTCAACTCTCTGTTTTCTTCCTCAAGATCATCCATCTTTTTCTGACGATTGGCCCGAGTATTATACGAATGAGACAGTTTGACTCTAGAATCGAGACACAAACGTGAGATTCGTAGATAAGAAGAATACGCGATGTGAGAATGGTGAATGCAATGATTATATTAATTGTTTTTTGGTTTAATCAAAATAAACTTCGACAATTAGATTGCAAATATCAAACAGTGGGGAAACCCCTTTTTATTGAAATTCAAAGGATTACAGAAATGGAAATACAGTAGATTACAAGGTACAGAAACCGAAACCTAAACTAATGGGCCCTGAGTCCTCTCTGAAGAGAAACCGGGTGTTGATTCTGGTATCTTCCTTTTCTTTGACCGGGGCTCTTGGGCCGCTGTCGGGTTGTCATTCCTTTGCCAAGTGAAAGGAGTGAGCAAATTCCTTTGGTCATCCTGATTATCCACAGCATGTTGCTCTAAAATCTCAATCAGAGCATCTTTTTCTTTCAGTAATTGCTGTATTTTAATGCACTCTACGTCGAGGGTGCGGTACTTGTTCTTCCAAGACCTTCTCTCCCGTTGAACTTTGTTGAGTAACCTGAAGCTTTTCAGTTTCTGTCATGAAGTACATGACAGATTCCTTCGGCGGAAGAATCCCGTAACGAGGATAAGGCATCTTTAACTTGAGAGCTCTAGTTTGTACCCAATGGAGATAAGGCTCCACCGAGACACAGTCTTATTTTCCCAGAGACTCTCGTCCTTTCTTATGAACGTGTTTCCAAGCGTGCACTATTTCCGTCTTTAGTGCCCTGTCGTTTTCTCCTTCCTTGAAGAAAAGACCTTTCAGATGAACACCCAGTGGGATGTGTCCCATCGGGTATCCAAATTGACGAAGAACCAATACCGGATGGTAGTTAATTCCTCCCTTAGTTCCTATAAGGGGTACGTTGGGGAATTTTCCACAATGATCAATGATCCTGATTCCATCATAAATCCTATTGCACCAATCTATATCAGAGTTGGTAAGAGACATGATCTTCTGCAACCAACGTAAGGCACTCTTACAATCCCAAACAGCAGCAGACTTGGGCAAGTGAGAGATAAACCATTTGTAAAGCAGAGGTACACAGCATGTGATCTCCCCTCCGCTGTACAAATTTCCCAAGTGTACAAAATGATACGCATCTGCGAGCAAAGTCGGCACAGGATTTCCAATGAGAAAAACCTTAATAGAGTTAATATCAACGAAGTTATTAATGTTGGGAAACAAAAATAACCCGTAGGTGAGCAAGACAAAAATGCTTTTAAAAGCAGTCACGTTTCCTATACTGGAAAAATACAGGGCCTTCTTTGTCAAGAACTGGGCTGGCAAACCTTGGATGCCACCCTTAGTGGTTAGGTGAGTCCTGACCTCAGACTCGTCCAAATGAATTGCTCTCGCAATGGTCTGATTCTTTGGAATTTCTTCCAGTCCAGAAAATGGAGCTCGATCTGTAATGTGTAAATCGATCAGGTGAGAATACTCCTCCAGCGTTGGTGCGAGCTGGTAATTCGGGAATGTGAAACAGTGATAAACTGGATCATAAAACTGAATGAGCGCATCCATGATTCCCTCAATCACATGGACTCTTAACAGTGGTAGCAAACCTCCGTGCTTGGCTCTGAAAGCCTCTGGGTTTGTGATCATCCTCGCTAACTTTCTCAAATCCTCTAGTTTTGGAACCTTGAAGGTATACTGGTGAGTTCTCCTTCCACCGAAATCCATTAGTGCAATCCTTTTCTCTGATATTTGCAATCACAGTCTTAGTTTATTTTGAAAAAAATAGAGAGACTAGAAGAGAAGATTTTTTGAATGTTTTAATGTTTTATTAAATGAATGCATGAATGCAGCACACAAAAATATAGAAAAAACATGGGGTCAAAGGGTCGTTGTCATGAAGTCAAGGCTCTACCCATCCCCAAAGGTTTATACTAGAGTGATTTTTGTACCTGTACTCATTATCATCAGCTCCTCCCAAGAAAGCAAAACAACAAGCGGATCACCAGCGAGTTGTAGAGCAATCTTAGAGTAAGTGCCATTCACCGAGAATAGATCACCAGCCTCAAATGAGGGTAGTATCGCGTAACAACTATTCTCGATAGTTTCCGCACTACGAAAGGGTTTGGCTCCTCAGCTTCTCAGACTTAACAACCGGCCCATTGTCTAGGTGAGAGAATGGGTTGCGTTGGTCAGCCTCCACTGAGGTTGATGGTCGACCCCGTCGCCATCACTTATCTTAAGTGTATACTCAATCTTTCCACATGCGGCATCACACACATTCCCATTAGCAGAAAAATAAACACGTATAGCAATTAGGAAAAGCAGTATATATATTTGTCCTAAACATCCTAGACCTTTAAAACTATGAATCTTAAGTTCCTGACAAAAAATGGGTTCCCCGGCGGAAGCCCCAATCTGTGGTTTTCACACAAGAGGTGAAAAGGTAGTCCGTGCCTAGATCTAACGGTACTTCTTCGCCCCACGGTGGGCGCCATTTTTCTGTAGCGAGCGATTTTGGACGCGGTTCTTAAGCGCTGGTCGCTCTCTGCGGTTGAGCTTAAAAATACAGGTCAATTCATTTTTTATCCTATTAAAGCTGATGAAGGAAGGGAAATAGATGTCTCCAATTAACCCTGCTTTGCATACTGAGTTTAAACAGCGGTCTGTTAGGTTACGGATGCTATCAATGTGGGGGGCCTTTGTACTGGTTATTTGTATTTTCGTCAATACTGGTTTCTTTCTTTTTATCTAGACAGAAGGTTTCTGGCGGGGAACAAGGATTAGGATGTTAGGACTGATGTTTTTGAATTACTGCTTTTGATTGATGGAGATATGGGATTTTGGGTTTTTGTTTAGTGTGCTCGCTAAGATTTTTCTTTCAATCTTATGCCTACGTATTACCGTTTACCGAAATAGGGAAATCAGAGCATTCGTAGTTCCTCCTATGCTATGGGAGGAAATTGGTGTTTTTGGTGTCTTGTTCAAAGCCCAAGACGTGAAGCTGAAAATCTGTTTGTATCTTGTTCAAAGCCCAAGATATGAAGCTGAAAGGTCTATTTATATCTTGTTCAAAGCCCAAGATGTGAAGCTAAAAGGGGGTTGACTTTAGAGAGAATTTGTCATCTCTAAAGAGGGGGTTGTATGTCACAACTGTTTTATAAAGGAGAATTACTTTAACCGGGATACGCGGATCCGGCAATGCCATAATTTCCTTTATAGGGGGTTTTAACCTGAAGGAGAAGACTTTAACTCAGTGTAGAGCAATGCTATCTTTCCTTAGGAATTGCTCATGCTAAAAGAGGGACAGTGGCATGGATGTAGATGATCCAGAGGCTTGCTGCTTACAACGATTAGATGAAGGGGAAGGAGTTGTTGATGTTTGTGTACTGTGAATGAGGCACAACTTTGATGCTAAAAGGTTGATTGGATCAACCAGTGGTTTTCTTATACAAAGCCTAAGAGAAGGCTAATATGTGTCTCGTACAAAGCCTGAGAGAGAGGCTAAATGTTTTTCCAGTTAGGTGACAGGTCCAATATACTGATTTTGAAAGAGAAAATCAGTTCTTATATGAGCAACACTGTACTCAAGGATTTGTTTCAAGGATCCAGAATATTTCCTGTTCTTTAAGAAAGCGGGAAATCCGAAGGGTATTGAGACTGTCCGAGTCTGCGAGTTTCCTTCCTATTTAACGAAGGGGTCACTTGAGAATGTCTTTGAGACTCAAGGATATTAGACTGTCCAAGTCTAGAGTGTCATCTTTTATACTATGCTTTGGGAAATATTAGTAGACTCTATGAAAGGACTGTTCTATGAAGATGACTAAGTTCTGTTCCTATACCTCTAGGAGGTTGTCAGGACAATTTGTACGAAGCCCAAGAGGAGGCTGGAAACTTTTAAGAAGCCGACGGGTCCTTGTACTAAGCCCAAGAGGAGGCTATCATTCCCGGAGGAAGAGATCATTATACGAAGCCTAAGAGGAGGCTGTGAATACTTCTAAGAAGCCGGCAGGTCCTTGTACTAAGCCCAAGAGGAGACTAGGTTGCTTTTAGGTAGCCTGTGGGTCCTTGTACGATGCCCAAGAGGAGGCCGATTGCTTTTAAGAAGCCGATGGGTCCCCAAACCCCGAGAAATTCAAGGCAATGCCATTCACCGAGAATAGATCAAAGTCAGGAAAGTTCGAGAATTTGGAAGAAACTCAAGAGATGCCATTCACGGAGAAAAGATCATCTCTGGGGAATAGAGTTTCTTGACAATTGCTTTTAAGAAGCCCGTGGGTCCCCAAACCCCAAGAATTTCAAGGCAATGCTATTCACCGAGAATAGATCAAAGTCAGGAAAGTTCGAGAATTTGGAAGAAACTCAAGAGATGCAATTCACGGAGAAGAGATCATCTCTGGGGAATAGAGTTTCTTGACAACTTCTATGAGTGACAGTCTATGAAAGGGTTCACAGAGAATGCTGCCTTTCATGTCTCCATATTGTTTAACCCCAAGAGGAGGGAAGACTGTGTCTGGTAATCCTATGGGGATCTAGTTTAGACTATTTCTAAGAGCGATCAACGGGCTTAATGCTAGACGTAGTTGCCGGGGAAACTCTAAATATCTATACTATTATTACACAGTTGATATGAGTTTATGAAAGAAGACTTACAGTGAAACAACCCCACAATACAGTTATATGTATATGAAAACGGTAAATGAAAGTGATAACCACTTACTCGGTTGTAGAGCTTCCATGCTGTTTGGTTAGTTGTTCAACAAAGAAAGATTGAAAACAATAGTATATTCAAAATCAAAGGAGAAAGTGCTTTGAAAAAGAAAGATTTGGGGCTTACAGCTCAAGGAGAGGCCCAGGGTTTTATCAGTGAGCGCACTGTTTGAATTTGTACAGAGGGACTTATACAAGTGACTGAGGCCCAAAAAGGTTTTCTGTACAAAGGGATGGGTCTTACACTCTTTCAAGAGGCCCAAAAAGTTTAAGGAAAAAGAGTGGGGCTTATAACACGAGGGTAGGCCCAGATGATTTTTCGTTTAAAATGGCGATCGCGCCGAGGTTTTCTTTTAACGCGGAGGGACTTATACAATAAGTGAGGCCCAAAATTGTTTGGTTAAAAGGGGATTGGGTCTTACACTCTATTAGAGGCCCAAAGTGTTTTTGAATGGGTCTTATAGCTCAAGGAGAGGCCAAGGTTATTTTTCAAAAGGCGATGATCGTGCCGTTTATTTGAAAATGTACAGAGGGACTGATACAACGAATGAGGCCCAAAATATTTCTGTACAAGTGGGTTGGGTCTTACCCTCTCTCAAGAGGCCCAAAGTGATTTGAAAATGATTTATGAGGGTTGAATTAATCCAAAAACTCTAATTTGTTTTCAAAAATGTATTTAATTGAATAAAAATTCAATTAAATGATCAAAATTGTTTAACATATGAAAAACATATTGTGATTTTGGATTAATGCTTCAAAAATTAAGTATTGACCTACAAAATAATTAGAAAGCATTAAGAGTTGCAAAATCAATGTAGAAAAAATATTTAAAATGTCAAAAACAATTAAAATATTAATTCTTTGCAAAAATATCAATTATATGAAATAAATAATATTTTTGGGATTTTTTGATAAAATAAAATATTTTAACATTTTTGTGAATTATTAAAAAAAGAATCAACTCAAAATTAATAAAACTCAGAGAGAAATTAATTTTTGAATCAATTAAATAAAAATCACAAAATTCAAATATTTGAATTTGAAAGAAATGGCGCCAAGAACAGCTGAAGAACACGCGCGTGTTCTGGGTTTGGCTGATTTGCATTTTCTATCCAATCTCCCTGAATACTTGATTATAACATGCAATCCACATATCATTATGCTCGTCTCAACCTCACGATCATGTTTATGTCCATTAATTTCATTTAAATTAAACATATAACAAGAAATCATGAAAAATCCTCAAGAACCCTAATTTCTGCATGAAGGCTAGGATTTTTGATACACGATTCAAACAATGCAATTAATTGAGGGAAAATATTCTATGCATGATTATGAACATATGGCCAAATTATTGTGCAGCAAAAATTGCATGGATCATAGAGTTAGAGGAGCTCATGCTTACCACTTTCAGCTGGTGATCGTGATTTGTGTTGGAGGTGTTACAGCTAGGTTCCAATGATGTGGATAGCTTCCCTAGGTACCAAGTGATGTGTCTGAGTGCTTGGAATGGATTGAAATGGTTTGGAGTTGAAGATGGCACCTCAACTGCAAAACTATCAAGAACTTGAGCAATTGGCTGGTGATTTTGTGAAATCAGTGTTCCAGATGTTATGTGAGTGTTTGGATCACTTCTATATGATGTATGTGAGGTGTGTGAGTGATTGGTTTGATTGGAAAAGCTCTCAAACTTAAAACCCGATAGCTACCTTGCTAAGAAAGGCATTTTTGCCAAGAGAAAGAGATTTTGAGGAAAGCATCTGTTAGATGGCTTTGGTGTACTCAAACTGATCACAATTGAGCTCTATTTATAGTAGAGCAAGTTTATTTTGCAAGGAATAGTGAATGGCAACTAGTAAGTAGGTTTGACCAATGTTGTCCAATGGAAATCCAAGTCCCCTTTAGCCATTCACTAGAGGTTAGGGCACAGAGCTGATGTTCCCTTGGTCTTGGATAAGTCTTGACTGATTTCAGATGAGAATGGCTCAGTCCATGCCACCTTGATGCTTCCATTGAATGCTTCAATCCAAATTTGGAGTCTTGTCCCTATTTTGGTCATTCTAGGTTCAACATGTTATTTCTTGTTCCATGGACTTTGGAGGCTTGGCTCACTGATTGTCCCCTTGAGATTCAATCCTCAGATGTGTCCAAGTGGATAGGAGCATTTGGATTTGGCTGATTTTGGCAAATCGAGCAAAAATGCAAATTCTGCCTTGCCTTTGACAGATTTCAGCAAGGCAACTTTCCAATGTCATATCTCATGACTCAAATGGAATTTGGCAATGTTCTTGGCCATTTTGGAAAGCCCTTACATGATATAACAACTGTTTGAACATATTTGGTTTTGATCTCTTTTGAATCCAAGTGAAAAATCTCTCTACATTTGGCAAAAAGTGAAGGCAGATTCTGACTTAGTGAAAATTTCACTAAGTGTTGGAAAAAGTGACATTTTCACTTTTCAGCCATTTTGATCACTCCATAACTCAAAATCCTTAATGAATTGGACTTAGGTCTAGTTGAAGTTTTTGTAGAGGGTGATGAGGGCTACAAATCCATCTTTGGCTGAGAAAAAATGGCTTTGTATTTTAGGAGTTATGATCCTTCAAAGTTGGTACCCTTGTCACTTTATTTTTAACTTAGAAAATTTTCTAAGTTTTTATGGTTACCCCTTTTACAAGTTATCCCACTTTTCTTGATTTTTCTTGATGAATGATGATTCAAATCATACATTAACATCATTTTAGGGTTAAAAATCCATTTTGGTGAAAAATCTCAAAAAGTCAAAGTTGACTTTTGTGCACAGTTGACTTTTTATCAGATGAATTCCAAACTGTGCAATTCTTCAGGAAATAATTTCCTTGACCTAAATCAAACTTGATGGACATGTTCCAAGGGTGTCATAGGGTATATTGAGGCATGTCCTAGGGTTTGGGAGCATGTCCTGGTCAAAAGTCAAAGTTACAGTTGACTTTCCTCGCGAAACCCTAATTGTGGTGCAGCTGAAATTGAGACTTGTTGCTCAAGCTTCTTAGATCAATCCATTATCCCAAATGGATCAATATAGTTCATTAGAGACCCTTAACTCCTCTCTTGAGGTCTTGGTTCATGATTTGTCCCAAAAGTCAACTTAGGGGTGAATTAGGTCAAGAAACCCTAATTCCTGATTTTTGATGTATGCATCCCCTGAGGCAAAATTGACTTGATGAATGGGTCCATGAGGTTCCATGGAGTACATTAGGTTGTGTTTTGGATCTTTGGCTTGTGTCCAGATGAAAAATTTCATCTGGAGGCCCTGGTAGACCAAAACCCTAATTTGGTGATACTGGCGATCTTGAGACTTGATCCACCTAGAAGGGAGCAACCTTGTGCTTAATCCTTGAAGTGGGAGTCCTTTTGATCCATTGTGGATGTTTGAGAGGTTAGACAAGTTAAAGATCATGTCATTCCTTGATTGATCCTTTGTCTAAGGCTCTGAGAGGGCTTAAAACCCTAATTTTGATTGTAGTGAATGCTCAACAACCCTTGAGGCTTTTGATGAGGCATGATGGTTCATCCACATTGTGATGATGATTTGCACAATGATGAGAAATATTAGTGGTCAAAATTTGGGGTATGACACACACCACATCAAAAAACCTCAGGTCACAAATCTTCACATATCCACCAAAATATCCAAGTCCGTATTCCCTACCAAAAGTCTAAATTCAACCAAAATAACCTAAGAGAGGCCCCCCCACATTGATCGCATATGTAAACCAACAGTTTTGACTGTTTGACCTTAGTTTGCAAAGCAGGGTTAGTTGGAGACATCTATTTCCCTTCCTTCATCAGCTTCAATAGGACAAAAAATGAATCAACCTGTAGTAACCCAGAGCGGCAATGCTTAAGAACCACGTCCAAAATCACTCGCTACAGCCATGAACTTGTCGAATCTCCTATTCCACTGTCGAGGAGATTATTTCAGGCCATACAAAGACCTATTCAGCTTGCACACATAATCTTCTTTTCCCTTTTCTGCATACCCTTCAGGTTGTCGCATCAGGATCGTTTCATCTAGATCACCATACAGAAATGTTGTCTTCACATCCATTTGCTCAAGTTCCAAGTTGAACTTTGCCATTATGGCCAACAATATTTGAATGGATCTATGCTTTATAACAGGTGAGAACACATCATTGAAGTCGACTGCTTCTTTTTGAGTGAACCCCCTAGCAACCAGCCTCGCCTTAAAGCGCTTCGACATCACTCATTCGATTCCTTCCTTGACCTTGTAAATCCACTTACAACTGACTAACCTTGCTCCTGTAGGTTTCTCAATCAGCTCCCAAGTGTTATTATCATGAAGAGATTTCATCTCGTCATCCATGGCTTTTCGCCATTCAGTCTTGTTTTGACTCCTTATAGCTTCCTTGTAATCTCTAGGTTCTTCCTCAAGTACCTCACTTGCAGAGATTAAGGCAATAGCTATAATATCTGCATAACCAAGTCTCTGAGGTGGCTTGATGACTCTTCTCGACCTATCTCTTGCCAGTAGGTAGTCATCGACAGTTTCCTCAGCCTCTTCAGCATCTTGCTCTTCGACTTCATCTGGGCTATGCACTTCAGCATCACAATGCTCCACCTCAACAGGAATCTCTACCTGTTCCAGCTCCTCTTTAGAGATTTCTGCACTTCGACCAACATCACCAGTTTTCTTGAAAGCCATTTCGACCTCATTGAAAACTACATCACGACTTGTGATACATCTTCTGTGACCTGGTTCTAGGCACCACAGCCTATAACCCTTGGCTCCCTCAGGATATCCAAGGGACATACATCTCAGAGCTCTAGGTTCGACCTTGTCTTGCCTAATTTGAGCATAGGCTAAACAGCCAAATACTCTCAGTTTGTCGAGATTTGGTGGATGACCCGACCAAACTTCTTCAGGTGTCTTCAGTCCCAGCGCAGTCGAGGGACATCTATTTATCAGATAAGCTATTGTCGATACAGCCTCTGCCCAAAACACCTTCTTCAATCCAGCATTAACCAACATGCATCTAACCCTTTCAAGGATTGTTCGATTAAATCTCTCAGCTAAGCCATTTTGTTGAGGAGTGCCTGCTACAGTCATATGCCTTGCAATCCCAGACTCCACACAGTAACTGTCAAACGCTTCGTTGCAGAACTCAAGGCCATTATCGGTTCTCAACCTCTTAATCTTTCTTCCAGTTTGAGTTTCGACCAGAACCTTCCAACTTTTGAAATTCTCAAAAGTTTCATCCTTCGTCTTCTAAATGAATACCCATAGCTTTCTGGAATAGTCATCAACGATGGATAAAAAATACCTTACACCTGAGTGTGAAGGATTCCTTGCAGGCCCCCAAAGATCAGTATGAATATAATCCAGGGATCCATGTGTTCTTTGCTTGCCTTTGTTAAACTTCGCCCTACAGGATTTACCAAATACACAAGATTCACAAAACTCCAGCTTTTCAACTTTGTCACCACCTAGCAGGTTCTGCTTCCCAAATTTGACCAGGCCTCTTTCACTGACATGGCCCAATCTCATGTGCCATAATTCTGTCTTCGACACAGGTTTCGTGGATGCAATATTTGTCAAACCACTTACAACCTCAGCCTCAAGGGTATACAAGCCTTGGTCTTTCACGCCTCTCAAGACTTCATTCGACCCCTTCATAACTTTCAGGATACCTTGCTCTCCTTTGAAAACATATCCCTTTCTGTCAAATTCACCAAGAGAAATTAAATTCCTCTTAAGATCAGGTACATACCTAACCCCAGTCAATAGCTTTATTGACTCATCATGGAGCTTGAATCTAACAGATCCAATACCTGCAATCTTGCAAGCTTTATTGTTCACCAGCAATACTGATCCACCATCTTGATCACACAATTCTTCAAACACATTCTCGTTTGGAGTCATATGCCAAGTACATCCAGAATCTATAATCCAATCTTCGCAAGAGTTGCTTCTCGACACCACAAGGACATCAGATGATTCATAACCATCTTGCACAATAGCTGCATTCCCATTGTCCTTAGCTCCATGATTCTTCAGGTGCTCAGGGCACACCTTTCATGTGTGACCCTCCTTCTTACAATGATAACATTTGATACTAGACATATCACCACCATAAGACTTCTGCTGAGCCTTTCCTTTCTTCTTGTCAAACCTACCATCTTTCTTTGACGATCTTCCTTTCACGGACAACCCTTCGCCAACTGATGAAGGTTTCTGCTCCTTTCTTTCGTTCAAATCCTACGAATACAAGGCTGCTTAAACTTCTTCAAAGGTCAGGGAATCTCTTCCATACAAGAGAGTTTCTTTGAAGTGAGCATGCGATCTGGGCAAAGCACATAACAACAACAGTGCTTGATCTTCGTCATCGATCTTTACATCAATGTTTTCAAGATCAAGAATCAGCTTGTTGAACATATCCAACTGCTCAGTCAAAGCTTTGTCTTCACTCATCTTGAAAGATTACAAAGCTTGCTTCAGGTACAAACTATTTACCAATGATTTGGTCATGTACAAGCTTTCAAGCTTCACCCATAACCCCGATGCCGTCGTCTCCTTTGATACCTGCCGAAGAACCTTATCACCAAGGCTCAACAATATTGCGCTGTGTGCTTTCTCGATCATTGCCGTCTTTTCTCTTTCCGTCAACGCAGCATCCATGGCTGCCTGTCCCTTCAACGCTTCCAAACAACCCTACTGCACCAGTAGGGCTTTCATCTTCAAACGCCACAGACCGAAATCGTTCACTCTGGTGAACTTTTCAATCTCATACTTTGTTGAAGACATCTTCTCCACGCTCACCGCACCAATTTGTTGTGAAAAATGATATCTTTAAGCAAAGTATAAAACGGTTTCTTGATGATCAATAACCAAACAAGGGTTAACGGAAAACCAAGAAAGAAAACACAAGAAGAAGAAGAAGAAACAACAAGGATTGGGCAAATATAAATTCTGTTTACTATTCAATTTCTCATTAAAGTCACAAATGATTACAAGTGAATATCACAATTTGCCACACTCAACAAACTGAGTGTACTAGCCTATTTATAGACTAACTAGGTAACTTGCAGCCCAAGAAACCTAAACAATTGGATCCTTAACACAAGACCCAATTCGACAGAATAGTTCGACGGTACATACTAGAACAAACCTTCGACTACATTATGTAACACTCAGGCACCAGCATGTGAACAAGCTTCGACTGCATGCTTGCCTCCTGTCGAACCACATGAAAGCTCTCCTTCGACACAACATGAGTTCGACCCAAATCTCACAACATAAAAAAAATAGACTTAAAAAATGTTAATAATTCATGTACTCAAAAAATGAAACCTAAAAGATGCAGAGCAACGCGTGCAAACAACAATAGTAAAAGAGTGTATAAAATAGACTTTTTACTACTTCTTTTATAAATAAATTAAAAAAATCTAAATTTAACCATCTAAAAATGTTGAATCATTAAGATTGAAGAAAAAAACCTATACTTTTTCTCGGTACATGTAACAACCGTGTACCCAACAAAAAAAACCAAATAAGATACAAACTTGATACATACCATACATGTACCATACGCATACGCGTACCAAGTACATATTCAATACGGATACTTTGTCTAAATCGGTGTAACCATGCTTCACAACTAGTTTTAAAAGCTTTTTTGTAAAAAAAAAACGGCAACGTATCTTAAGAGGGATGCTGATGTGGGGTAGAAATGGAAATTTTGTTTTAAGCATGATAGATGTTGGACACAATGCTTTAGACAATGTGTACCACAAAAAAAATTATAATAAATTATTACAGACTAAGGAACTTAAAACATAAAGCAATAAATAACACAAGAGAATTGTTAATGACAAATTTGAATGGATCAAGGCGGAAGAAGAATTCTTTTCGGTCAGGGCTTGTTTGGCAAAACATACGCGAGAAACGTTTAACTCAAGGTATGATCAAATCACTCTTCAAGCTTTAGATAGTTTGTGGAATCTAAAAGTTCCATCGAAAGTGCTTGTGTTCGGTTGAAGACTTCTCATAAAGAGAATCCCAACAAAAGACCTTCTTGCGAGAAGAGGAATTCTCTCTAATCCTAGAGATATGGTTTGCATTTTTGTTGGTGCAGAATAGCGGCAAGCAACAAAAGTTTTGGAAGTATTTTTCCGGGAATTTATCGTGTCCACAGAGATCCTTGCTACTGAACTGCCGTTTGATAATCTCTAAGTTTATGAGTTTGGATTAAAACGGTTGAAACATAAAAACAGAAAAGTAAATATTAACACAAGAAAATTCATTCATCATAGAGAAAAGACTTATCAAGCATATATATATTCCACTCGTCATAAACTTAAACTTATCGACCAGTTATACTCAACCTACAATACTCCTCAATATCATCCAGCATCGCTCTCAATAGTGTTCATCTCTGACACACCGAGCTGAGAGAAAAACCGTATTACTCTCGTCGACACTCTCGCACTCGACTCAAATAACACAGAGGCATTAAGCTCCGACACCCAAATAGATTATTAGCCCTAAATCTATCTCTAGAGTTCAGAAACTAACAGATGATTATCCTTAATCGAAGTTTATCTCTAACACGACCCAAACCCCACGCATTTAAGCAAAAATCAAGAACAATCACCAATAGAGATTCATAAAGCAAATTAAATATAACGCCATGGGCGACAAATGTACATAAGATCAAAGTAAAAACATATACAAACCCAATAAAGAAGAAAGACATGAAGAAAATAAAAAATGAACCAAATACTTCACGGGTTGTCAGAGCCGATCGATGAGAAATCCACCTCGGATCATCCAAATGTAACCTTCCATGATGTTTTCTAAGCTAATCTAATGAAAAAATGAAGTTGATGGAGTTGGGAGCAAAAAAAACCCCAAAACCATACCTAAAAATGTGTTTTTACCCCTATTTATTGCTGTCATCATCGCAGACCGCGCTAAGCCCGGTTTGGGCGCTAAGCGCGCCCTTATTAATGTTTAAACTGCCTTAAAAGCCCGCTAAGCGCGCTACCTGCTGTCATGAAAATAAGACAACACATGTTTCGGCCATAACTTGAGAACCGTAACTCGGATATGCGCCCGGTTTGAAGTGTTGGAAAGCTTATTCAATTTCCTATCTAACAATGAATAAATATCAACCAAATTGGTGATTTTTATCACCCTAATTTTGAGCCTTATTCGTTGATGAGTTGCTCAAAATCGCGCGTTTGAAGCCGTGTCTTCGACACTTTATTGCTCATGCTCCAAATACACCTCAATACCTACAAAATGAGTAGAAAACTATCAAACGGTACACAAATACACTAAATCTTGATTATACACTAAATATACACATTTACATACAAAGTGGGGTTTTATTCAATACAATTAGAATGATAAGTGCCACAAAAATACTACTAAAAACATGACTTTTTGGCACTCATCACTCTCCCCAACTTAAATCATTGTTTGTCCTCAAACAAAGCCAACATCTAAAGGAACAAAAGCGAAATCCAAGAAATCACGCAACAACAAGTTTTGAAAACGGAAAACAAATGCAATGGTTCAATCGAAAATGGTACACACAAAGTAAATACTTACTACTAAACTACAACGATAGCATAATCACGAAACAAATGCTAAATACAAAAGTCGTGCCAAACATTCTAAAACAACACAAGTTCAAATGTGAATCACACCTAGCAAAAACAATCATCGGTAGATGAAAAACACAAAATGAGGGATTTTTCACTCTCACAACAATCATGCAAACAATAGACTAAATTATACTACCATCTAAAAATTCACATTGAACATACAAAGGCAAGAATCACAAGGACTTTTTAAGGTTGTAGCGTGGCCGGGTAAACAAACAAGGGGCAATTTCTAAAGGTAATTGAAACAAAAACTTGCCTAAACCTAAGGGAGTGATCAACTCACAAAAGTTCAAACACAAAATTCCAATCAACTTCTTCTTTCATCCCAAGTGTTACACAAACACAATACTTATTTAGCATAATTATTTGAACTCTTTTTGTTTCCATTTTCAAGGATTTTCTGTTTCTTTCTCTTTTCTTTTCTTTTCTTTTCTTTGTTACATTTTTCTCTTTTTTTCTTTTCTTTTTCCACCTCATAGAAACCAACCAATGAGTAAACAAACTTTCTCTCCCCAACTTGAATTCAACCACATCATCATGTGAATACTCCCTACTTTTTAAGGCAAGGTAAAAATTCATACAACAACATAAAGTTGAGGGTTCAAGTAAAAACAACAATCACTATCCACACAAAAAATGAACTTGACACTCATAGACAAACATCAAACTCAAACAACATGGATAATGACCAAAGGCTCAAAGGGGTTATAAATGATCACACACTCACAAGGTGAATTAACTATTTAGCTAAGGTAGTTGTGCTCAAAATGAAACAAAATTCCTTGATCCTTTTCATGCTTTCATATAATCAACACAAACAAAAGATTAAACATAATAAAATCCAGTTAAAACAAGAATATTGGTACTCCGTGCATATATGAACAATAGAAGGCTTCCTCACAAAAAGGTTGGGAACTAAAGTGATTCACATACGAACAAGTATATAAAAGAATGAATGGCATAGAAGTTGTAAAAAGCCTAAGTATCATGAATATGCTAAAGTATAGAAAGCGATAAACACATACCTCAGACGCGTACAAAACTTAACAATATCATTACCATACATCCGCAAGTTGAAACGATCAAACTTGGAACATCGCCAAATTTCCTCAAGCAACTCAAAACAAGCTCATTGACAAACGTGAAAACTATTAATATACACAAACTGAAAAACCGGCAAAACTTCATTAAACAAGTTGTAAAGTGAAGATTTGAGAATTTTACGAAAAATCCGAGTACAACTTGTTTAATGAATACTCACCACACTACCTAAACTAAACAACAACAAAAGAAAAGAATACACCATGCTTGTTTTACATCGTAATCTCGACGCCTTTACAATGCTTAGCTAGTAACTTCCTTCATTCATGCCATAGTGATGCCTCACCGCGCAAACCAAAAGCAAGTGTCCTAACTAAACACTTAAACAAACGTTACGGGAACAAAATGTATTCAACACTTGAACAAACATAATGGAAACAGACAATATATACGATATATACAAAACTCAAAAACAAAGAAACTATCGCAATGCGATTCAATATCAAAACCGATCCCCGGCAACGACGCCATTTTATTGGTGCAGAATAGCGGCAAGCAACAAAAGTTTTGGAAGTATTTTTCTGGGAATTTATCGTGTCCACAGAGGTCGGTGCTACTGAACTGCCGTTCGATAATCTCTAAGTTTATGAGTTTGCATTAAAATGGTTGAAACATAAAAACAGAAAAGTAAATATTAACACAAGAAAATTCATTCATCAGAGAGAAAAGACTTATCAAGCATGTATATATTTCACGCGTCACAAACTTAAACTTATCGACCAGTTATACTCAACCTACAATACTCCTCAATATCATCTAACATCGCTCTCAATAGTGTTCATCTCTGACACACCGTATTACTCTCGTCGACACTCTCGCACTCGACTCAAATAACACAGAGGCATTAAGCTCCGACACCCAAATAGATTGTTAGCCCTAAATCTATCTCTAGAGTTCTGAAACTAATAGATAATTATCCTTAATCGAAGTTTGTGAAGTTTATCTCTAACACGACCCAAACCCCGCGCATTTAAGCAAAAATCAAGAACAATCACCAATAGAGATTCATAAAGTAAATTAAATATAACGCCATGGGTGACAAATGTACATAATATCAAAGTAAAAACATATACAAACCCAACAAAGAAGAAAGACATGAAGAAAATCAGAAATGAACCAAACACTTCACGGGTTGTCAGAGCCGATCGATGAGAAATCCACCCCGGATCATCCAAATGCAAGCTTCCATGATGTTTTCTAAGCTAATCTAATGAAAAAATGAAGTTGATGGAGTTAGGAGCAAAAAAACCCCAAAACCATACCTAAAAAAATATGTTTTTACCCCTATTTATTGCTTTCATCATCGCAGACCGCGCTAAGCCCGGTTTGGGCGCTAAGCGCGCCCTTATTAATGTTTAATCCGCCTTAAAAGCACGCTAAGCACGGTCGGGCGCGCTACCTGCTGTCATGAAAAAAAGATAACACATGTTTAGGCCATAACTTGAGAACCGTAACTCGGATTTGCGCCTGGTTCGAAGCATTGGAAAGCTTATTTAATTTCCTATCTAACAATGAATAAATATCAACCAAATTGGTGATTTTTATCACCCTCATTTTGAGCCTTATTTGTTGATGAGTTGCTCAAAATCGCGCGTTTGAAGCCGTGTCTTCGACACTTTATTACTCATGCTCCAAATACACCTCAATACCTGCAAAATGAGTAGAAAACTATCAAACGGTACACAAATACACTAAAACTTGATTATACACTAAATATACACATTTACATACAAAGTGGTGTTTTATTCAATACAATTAGAATGATAAGTGCCACAAAAATACTACTAAAAACATAACTTTTTGGCACACATCAATTTTCTGTTTTGGTGATGACGAAACACTTCTCCACCTATTTTGTGAGTGTTCTATTGTTAAGAGAGTTTGGGGGAAAGTGTGGAGTTGGATAGGTGACGAGTTTTCTGGCTCAATTCAAGAGCTAATCGTTTTCCCTCCGGTTTGAGACAAGGTGAAGAATGTTGATGACAAAAACACAATAGGGGTGATTTGGTTGGCCACGGTGTGGAGTATATGGACAATGCGTAATGATATTCAATTTAAGGGGCCTATTTTTAGTTTCAATGATTGTTTATCGTTGATTATTCATAGATCCTGGGTATGGACGGCCTATCGTGTACCTTTACTTCTTCTATAAACTTTCATGATTGGCACACCTCTCTTTTATCTTATTGTAGGAGGTTAAGGTGATTGCACCTTTGTATTATTGGAGCACATCTTTTGCTCTTTTAAATATATTTGCCTATTGAAAAAAAAAACATATGTCTAGGGGCTTCCACCTGAATAAAAGCAATCAACACTCAATAGTGTTAGTACAAGTAGTCTTAGATGAACAAAAGTTGTTTAATGCCTACTTCCTAATACTACACGTGTCTTTCTATTTAGGACTCCCCCCAAATATGATAACCCTTCTCAATTTCTCTACCTCGTGATCTATGCTTTCAATAGATTAAAGATGTTGAATTACAACTTAACTAACAATCAACCTTTATGCATTGAATATTCAGTTTAGACTTCTTTAGAGATTTACAATAAATAACAAGAATACAAAGACTCAAAGAACGAAACTCTATCACACTAGATCTTTAATACTTGTGTGTGTTTCTTTGTTAGGAATGAGTATTCTTATATAGAAAACCATCTATTGGGCATGAGAATTTGATTTAAAACAAACATATTTGATTTGATGCAAAATTAGATTTAATGCAGATTTGCTTTACTTATACATTAATGTCCACCAAAAGATTCGATCTCATTCAATTTGATTTGGTCTTGGACAATATTTTTAGTCAATCTACTTTAAAAACATATTGCTAAAAGATATAAAACATAACTGACAAATCTTCTTGGAATCAACCAAAAACACGCTCATATTTTCTCACTAAATATGTCTTCCAGACTGAGAACAAATGTTGCACACATGCTGGAACATCTTGTCTTACATGTTGCCTTTTCACAAATTCATCTTGTTTTTCCCAAGTTGTTTTACCTAAAGCAGACAACTAAAAGAACAATAATCTTCTCTTTGACAAATTTTGGCTAAAACAACGTACAACCTTTCTACAAGATGTGCAGGAGTAAATCAACAAAAATTCTCATTAAGGAGAATACACATATACAAATATCAGAGCATACATCAGCAGTGAAAGACTTGCATACATACTCACACACATACATGCTCACACACAAACATGCTCACTTAGTTGAGGCCACATGTCAGGTCAGATGTTACCGTATATGAGCACAAGTAGTACACCACATCAGAACATCATTAACAGTTGAAGTAGCACACATATCAGATAACTTGCAAGGTGGTTGCTACATCTCAAGAGATCAAATCAAACACCAAATATGAGCAAGATCTCACATCACAAGCATGCACACATGCACACATCGTTACTCCCTTTTTTCCCCACAATTTGGAAAAGGTTTGAAAATTAAAACTAGGGAATTACCAACAAGTATGAACCAAATACCAAAGTTGGAAGAACATACACTACTACAAAATACACATTCGGCAACATTATGTTACTACGGTCATTCCATCCACCGTTGTAATATATGAAACTGAGCGCACCTTATTTTTTCAAAGTCATTTTATCACGGTTGATAGACACAACCGTGGTGATAGAGTGAGTGGTACATGGTTCGAATCTTGACATCTACATTTTTTCCATTTTTTCCTATTACATAAAGCGTGTGTCACTTAAATTCATAAATAAATAAAAAATTAAATATTATTTAATCACGAATTTAATTATTAACCATTGTAATATCTGTACAACATTTGCACTTCCCTAAAGAGAGAAACGCTCTTCCCAACTATAATGATGATTAAAAATTTTCTTCAGTTTTCAAGACGGTCACAATGTCATTCAAGAATATCAACCATTGGAAGTAATTATTTCAAGCATTAAATCATCAAATCTTTCATCTTCAACCTCTTCTATAAAGTCACAGTTTCATATAATGAGTTTCAACTTTTTCAAAAACTATTCTTCTTAACTACATATAGCAACATGAGTTCTACATCTGAAAATGCTAACAGAAATATCACAACTGAAGTCATCACAATACAACACCATGATCAACAGTCAACTGAGGAGGTCCATCCATCTGGATCGACTGCTGTTAGGGATACACTTAGGGTTAGGAAGGTCAAGAAGAAGAAAAGAAGAAGTTGAAGAAGAAGAAGAAAAAGGTGCTCAGGAAGATTTGTTGCTATGATTTTGACGAGGGTAGTGAGGATAAAGTCATAGATTATGAAGATTACTTTTCTTCTAGTGGTTATTGTTCCGACATTGATAATATGTAATGAAATAATTTATGTACTCCGCCCTCTTGGCCCTTTTAATGAAAAGTTTTATTATTTTTATATATACTCTTTCATTTATATCACTATATATTATTGTTTTACAAAAAAAAAAATAGTACAAGCCAACAAAAATAAAAACAACAATCGCAATAGTAATGGAAAATAACTATAACAATAATTAATACCTCTCTAACAATTGGGTTCATAAATAAATACAAAAATTGTGAGAGATTTAACCACAGTTTGACTATAGAACCGTTGTTAAAGTTTAAAACTATATCACGGTTTATAGTTATAACCGTGATGAAAAGTGATATATTATATTACGGTGTTTCTTTCTAACTGTGATGAAATGTGATATTTTTTTACTATATAAGCGAAAGTATTTATCGTTCAGTATATAACAATCGTTTCTCTCAAATGAAAACCCTAACATATTTCACTATTCTCTCTCATAACATAACCCTAACATCCATGTCACTCTTTAAAATTTCTTAAATCTTCAGATTCGTCTCACCAATCCCTTATGATACTCTTTAATCATATTTTAGGTTCGTTCATTAAACGTATGCTTCGATTTCATTTACATTTCTAGTTAAAAATGGTTTCTCATTTTTTTATTTGGTGAATGTTCTCATTTTTTTTCAGATTCGTCTTCACCACCTTAACAAAGCGTATACTTTGCCTATGATACATATGGTTTGTGTAGCTATGAAGAAAATACAAGAAGTATGAAGTTATTGTGTTAACTTCATTCATTTTGTACTTCTTCTTCATAGCTTCATAAACTAGATGAAAATCATAATTTGTTCTAGATTCACGATTAGTTTAAAAAAGGTGTGTTCTTTAAATATTACATAATATCTTATGTTGTTGTATGTTGTTGTTGTATGTTGCTATTGTTGTCCTTGAACCTTATTTTGTTGTATGACGTTGTGTTGTTGATAAATGTTGTTGTATGTTGTTGTTGTTGATTAATGTTTTAAGAATTTAAAGAACAAAACATTTCTAAGTCACAAGAAAGAAGTTTCTTGTGACTTAGCAATGTTTTGTTCCTTATAAAATTCTCAAAACATTACATAATATCTTGTGTTGTTGTATACTGTTGTATGAAGTTGAGTTTATTATATGCTGTGTAGATTGTTTATTTCACTAACCCTTCACTGAAAATACATTTCCTTTAAATTGACATAGAAACTTATAATCTAAAAATTTAGTTGTATTTTAAAGCCAAATTATATCAATCAATATTTTCCGAATTGCATCTGTCTCATCGTTCATCTCAATCTGTTTAACTTATAGTATATGGGTCAATGATCTGAGTCCTTCAACACATCCATATCTTCTCTTATAGTTTAATTTGAATAACAACAATTTAGTGATATTATTCAAATTAAATTAGAATAGAAGGAATTGATGTGTTGAAGGACTTAGACCATTAAACCACATTCTATATGTTAAACGTGAGATGAACGATGAGACAGATGCAATTCGAAAAATAGTGGCTTGTTTAACTTGGCTTTCAAGAAGAGTTTAATTTTCATATTATATACTTCATTAATTTAAATGATTGTATGTTGTTGTGAGGTTTATTGAAATACAAGCAATCTACATATTATATAATAAACCATGGGTACTTTCAACAATGGTTATTTATAATAACCGTTATAAAATGTTATTTGCCTAAAGGTATATACCACCACGGTTAGGTAAAGAAACCGTGATGATATATAACGTGCCTTCAGGTTTTCTACAACGATCGTAAGACCGTGATTGTAAGTTGCACATATACAACCATTCCCTACGTAACAACGGCAGGTCACACGTGATGTTATCCCTTTTCCAATCGTTTTTGTATATGTTTTATGTAGTAGTGATAGTACAAAACCAATGTCATTGTTAAGGAGCCATTACAGACCCAAGAACACACAAATTAAAATAGGCCCAAATACAAGGGCAAAAAAAAAAGACTAAAATAATCGAAACCTAACAAAAGATCAAACTTCAAAACAACTTTCTTTAGAAATAACACAAACAACTCTAGCTTGATGATTTCAGTCTTCAGAGCTTGATTCTTCTTCTTCACTTGAGGATTATGAGCTTATAATCTCTTCTTCTTCCACGACATCTTCTTCTTTGGACATCATATTAATGAACCTATTCACATTTTTCTTTCTTAAGGCGCTTGATATGATAGTTTCTTTAAGAGATTTTGTGATTTCCTTGAGTTTAAGCAGTACATCTTTCTTGATGGATTAGGATACAATGGAAGAGTTTCCATCAATAACTTTATCTTAATTTCTTGACACCACAATGTATAGAACATGTGTTCCAACAAATAACATGTAGTCAAAGGTCAGTGGTACTGCCTTTTTGCTCTTCATTTCTTCAGTATGCACAATATTAGGGTGTTGCTTCAAGATGATTCTAGTTATCAAACAAGGAAAATTTATGGGAAGCTTAACAACATAGGAATCAACATGCTTCATGGTTTGCTCAAACACATGCTCTCCATAGTTTAGCTTGGAATTGGTTCTTATTTGATACATCAGCTTGGGCAAGGCAAAAGTTATGTCTGAGCTGTGGTTAGTGGCTGCCCAGTTGGCTGCACCAATCTTGTTCAGCATTATATATTTTACACTAAAACTTACATAAGAGAGTAAGCCTTTATTTGGCTATTGCTTGACTTGCCCAACTATAATTTCTTTTTCTACTTTATCATTGGAGGGTACTTCATCAGATTTTTCACTATTGCTTGTCCCTAAATATTCATTAATGATTTCAGGAAAGAATTTCACACAATAACCTCTTACATACACCTTCCTAAATTCTTTGCTTCCATCATCCTTCAGCAAATCTATAATCTCTTGACAATCAAGAGCTTCTTTGCTAAGCCCTTTTTCAGGAGCTATTCTTCTCTGAAATAGATACTTCCACTTCTGGAGGTTTACAATAAACAATAAGAATGCAAAGACTGAAAAAACAAAATCCTATCACACAAGACCTTTAATACTTGCGTGTGTTTCTTTGTTAGGAATGAGTCTTCTTATACAACAAACTATCAGCTGGGCCCGAGCATTTGATTTAAAACAAAATTGATTTAATTTGATGCATATTTGATTTGCTTATACATTAATGTCCACCGAGATATTTGATCTCATTCAATTTGATTTGGTCTTGGACAATCTTTTTAGCCAATCTAGTTTAAAAACATATTGCTAAAATATACAAAGCATAAGTGACAAATCTTCTTGGAATCAACCGAAAATGCGCTCAGATTTACTCACTGAATATGTCTTTGAGACTGAGAATAAATAATGCACACATGCTGGAACATGTTGTCCACATGTTTCCTATTCACAAATTCATCTTGTTTTGGCCATGTTGTTTTACCTAAAGCATCCAGCCAAAGGAATAGCGGAAAAAGAAAAATTCTATTATGAAGAAGGGACAGATGGCAAGTGATCCAGGTGATCAGGAGAAGCAGACAAATAAAAGTTTCAGGTTACCTAAGATATTGCTAAAGGATTTTGTATCTAAATATAAGAGATAAAGAGGGTAGAGGCCGACAATGATTGGTGTGGTTTATGGGTTATAAGCTAGTGTTGTATCAAATATTGTCGAAGTCGAAGAGCTATATCAAAGTTGAAGAGCTAGTGTAGCTTTCGAAATATGTTATCTTGTTATTTAAGTTAGCATGTTGAATTGGGGCAGTCTGTTGGGCCAATTGTTTAGTATGTTAGTTGAAAGCTAGGGTTTAATTTTATTATAAATAGCATACTATTCACCACTTCTTCATCAATCCCTGATAATCCTAATCAGAGGGAGAAAGTGTTGTGGTTGAGATTCAATTGTAAACATTATTCATTAATGTGTAATTGAATCAAGAATCTAGTTTTTATACCACTTTGAATTGTCTTTCTACTCTCTCTTTTCTTTTACTTTGTGGTTTTCTTGTTAATTAAGAAACTGGTCATACTATGTTTTATGGGCATCACATTCACAACAAATTGGTGCCGTGAGCGTGAAGGACAAGATGTCATCAACAAATTATGAGATTGAGAAATTCACCGTGTGATTGATTTCAGTATGTGGCACTTGTAGATGCAAGCCCTACGAGTTCAACAGGGTTTGTCAGAAGCGTTGAAAGGATCAAAGAAGATGGATATTTCCCTAACATAGAAGGAGAAGACGATGATGATCGAGAAAGCCTACATAGCCATCACATCGAGCCTTGGTAATAAGGTTCTCCGGCAAGTCTCAAAGGAGAAGACGACAACAGTTGTATGGATCAAACTTAAGGGTTTGTATATGACTACATTTTTTATTAATCGTCTATACCTGAAGCAAGCTTTGTTGGAACAAAATTGTTCATATCCCCTGGGTTTTGATGATAACAAAATACTTAAAGAACAATTGGATATACTAACATATGTTCAAGTATGGAGGATCATAAGCTTAATATTCAACTCGGAATTAACCCTGATGAAAACATGTGAAGAGAAGCTAAAAGACTCAGATTTTGAAGGATCATAATATGATAACTCTGAACGTGTTATATCAGCTTCTAAAGGATCAGAGCTTGATCATGGTATCTCAGCTTCTGGTGACAGATCAAACTCTGACGACCTCAACTAAAGGTGTTCAGCTTCTGATATGTACTTTGTCTCCAAAGTAGACCAGTCTTGTCATCGTCAGATTTCGGAGAAAGTCAACTAGGGTTTCTTAGTGCAAGAATCAAGGAAAGTTGATGTGAGTATTAAGTTTATCCAACCTTCTTGGTAGATACCTAGTATAAGAAAGACGTTGTGGACAATGCTATTACTTAATGGACAAAAGTCTTAACCGGATTAATCTTTCAATGTCTCTCTTGAACTGCTTCTTGACAAAGAAATATTATGCAAGTCACCTTCCAATGACTCTTTTTCTGCCTCTACAAAAAGGAGTTGAAGATTTAAAAGAAGGTTACAACACTACGATAGAACAAAACTGAGAATAACTTTGAGCTAAAGTTTTACAACCGTTATTGCATAAGTTCTTAAGATTTCTTATCATTGTATATCTTAGAAATCTTAAGTGTTAATAACCTTTGTGGTTGTTATATTACTTCTATACCGCTGATTGAAGGTCAAGTATAGTTGTTAACAATTCTACTAAATTGTTTGTTTAAATTGAGGAAGTCTCTTACTTGTTTACTTGATCAGTGGAAGTATCTTACTATTTTGCTTGAGCAGTGGAAGTCTCTTACTGGTTAGCTTGGGCAGTGGAAGTATCTTTCCTGTGTGTTTGAGTATAATTCTCTTGCTAGGTTGTTTGAGAGAAAGTCTCTTTCTAGTGTGATTGATGAGTTTAAGTCTCTTGCTAGTTTGCTTGAGTAAAGTGTAATCAGTTTTATTATAGTGACAATCTCTTATTGATACAAAAGGACTAGACTACTCTCAATTTAGAAGAGGAACCAATATAACTCTATGTGTTACTTTTCTTCCTGCTTCGGATTGCTATTCATTCCACTACTAACATCTCTGATTAGAATCTGAACATGTTTAAATTCTGAAGTTGTTAATTAGAAGTTAAAAAGAATTAACATACACAATTCAAACCCCCTTTTTCTTGTGTATTTTTCTCACCTGCAAGCTTTGTATTCATTCAAGATGAGTAAAGACAAAGTCTAGTATGAGCAGCTGGATATGATCAACAAGTTGATTCTTGATCTTGAAAATATCGAGGTAGAGATTGATGATGAAGATCAAACATTGCCGGTGTTGTGTGCTTTACCAAGATCTCATGCTCACTTTAAAGAAACCCTCTTGTACGGATGAGAGTCCCTGACCTTTGAAGAAGTTTAATCAACCTTGTACTTAAAGGATTTGAACGAAAGGAAGGAGCACAAGCCATCACCTGTTGGTGAAAGATTGTCACTAAAAGGGAAATTCTTGAAGAAAAATGGTAGATTTGAGAAGAAGAAAGGTAAAGTTAAACAAAATTCTTATGATGGTAATGCTCATACAATTAGGTGTTATCATTGTAAGAATGAGGGTCATACAAGAAAGATGTGACCTAAACGCCTGAATAATCATGGTGGAAAGGATAATGGTAATGCAACCATTGTGCAAGATGATTATGAGTCATCTGATGTCCTGGTGTTTTCAAGCAGCAACTCTAGAAATGAGTGGATTATGGATTCAAGTTGTACTTGGAACATGACTCCAAACAAGGACGTGTTTGAGGAATTATGTGCCAAGATGGTGGATCAGTGCTATTGGGAAACAACAAAGCCGGAAAGATTGCCGATATTGGATATGTGAGATTTGAGATTCAAGCTTCATGATGAGTCAATAAAGTTATTGATTCGTGTTAGGTATGTACCTACACTACAAGAAATTATTCATTTTGCGACACATAAATTGCGACCCTTATGTTAAAACTGTCCCAATATCCTTTTTGCGACAGTTGGCACGACAGTTAAGCTTAACTGCCTCAAAATAATTAACATAAATGAATAAATCCTCATACAAAGTACCCATATAAAAATTCAACCGCCCCTTATTTTAAAACAATATAATTTATTTTCAATTCCATCTTTATTTTCATGTCTTAGAAAGAAAAAAAAAACATTCTCAGAGCATGAAAATCAGCGGGATAAGTTTAGTTTCCAGAAGTACATCCCCTTTTCTCAAATCTCAAAACCTAAACTCAACTCAAACAATTGTTATGGTTCAATGTTCAATTCTTGCTGTCAAATCATTGAAGTTTTTTGGAGGCTCCATTGTAAGATTTAGTGTTCAATCCCTATCATCAACTAAAATAGTTATTAGGGTTTCTTCTTCTTTTAGTCGATTTTGGTTCTTAATTCACAACTGATATTGATCTTGCTTCTCGTCGTGAAGCTATTGTTGCGGAGAAACCCTTTTATCAATGCAACTCGTCTATTTTTCGGAGACAACCACATATGAAGGTCAAGAGGTGGAACACATGTCCAATAACAAGATACATATGAGGATGATAGCCAATCGGAATCGTGTTTCGATTCCAACAACATACCCAGGTTTATTCATTGTTAACGCAACCCATTATTCACTGTACGATTTAGTGTTCTATCATATCATCAACTCAAACAGTTGTTACAATTTCTTCATCTTTGAGTAGAATATGGTTCTTACTGCGAAATCCATGTCGACCTTGCTTCCCGTTGTGAAACCCTCTTAATGCTGAACACTTCTTGTGTCAAATCCCTTTTCTCGTTGTAACTCTTAATGCAACCCTCTTAAGCCTATTGATGAGGCTGCTCTAAATTTTAGTAAATACCAACAGAGGTATAATCTCCAATTCATTTTTGAATTCTGGGTATATTTAAAAATTAGATTTTTGTTTTTAACTTTTTTTTAGTGTTGCAGGATCATGTTTTTAGACTGATTAGTGAGTTAGGTCCAATTATTCTACAATAACTTTTATTTGAGAATATTCTCTGAGTTAAGACACCTAATTATGAACAAGTAAGTTTTTCTTTACTTGTTCTGATCTTTCAATTTTGATGCTACTCGGTTACTAATACTTTAATGTTTGATTAGGTTGATTGGTTGAACAAGTTTTTATTTGATATGTGACCTTTCATAGAGAAGGTATTTCACTAATCATATGGTATAGTTTGTGTTTTTATTATTACATGATGATGATGATGATGAATATTGTTTAATGATATTTTTTGTTTTTATGCAAAAACAATTTGCGGGATAATTAGAATTACAACAGAGCGAATATTTGCTGAATATATTGGCAAGTATCAGATCAATTTTATTTACTGTTTTCTTCAGTTTTGATTATTGATTAGTTTATATATATTTTTTAGAATATTAGGATATGCTCTTTTTTAATTGTAGAACTTGCTTGCCTGGTTTAATGAGTTGGATTTATATATTTTTTCAATGAGGTGTAAAGTTAGTGTTAAGAGAGTTTAACCTTGTAAAATGGGCCGTTAGTATCACTTTAATTAATTATAATTTATCATATCCCAATTTTTGGATTTACATATTGATGTATGAAGTGGCGAAAGTCATAGTTTTGTTTCGAGTTTGGTCGTATGCGAATGTGATTTTAAAAGTCAGTAGAGTTGTCGCGTTCAACATTTTTGTGAAAAGTTTTGCCGAGGATTTTGGACTATTTTTTATTTGATGGTTGTGTCAATGTCTGAGGTTTTCAACTTTTTTTAGTTCAGAATCCATAACTATTATTATCATTGTCTTCACTAAATGGATGGAGGTGAAATTGTGTCTTGGGTTTCTATGGTGGATGACATTGGTGGTTGATTAATGCTCCCAAACAATATTAATTCATAGTAAAGTTGAATTACTGAAGTCTTTGTTTCAAACTACAATCAAATTTTAATTGTACTCCACCTACTTGATAAAATGCATCTTAGATATGAACATCATATTGTTGAGGAGTTTTAAACAAAATATCTAATGCTTTACACATATCAGCATATGGTAGTTAAGGTTTTATAATTTTCATGTTGTTTTAATATCATGTATTGAAGGTTAATTGTTATCATTATCCGGTAACAAAATATCTAATGCTTTACACATATCAGCACATGATTGTTAATTGTTTTAATATTATGTATTGAAGGTTAATTTTTATCATTATCTAAAATAATGGATTCTTCTAAAGCTCATATGAATTGGTATTCAGATAACACATTATCTCAAAAATTGAAGGCTGACGCCTGACAAGAAAGTAAGTTTCTCAATGTTTTTGGTGACACTTTATATTCCTTTTGAATTCTAGGGTACTTGGATTATATTTAACCCTTGTTTAGTTATATTACTATGTTTTTCATCTAGGTACTTTAACTAGTGATATTGATGGGAAATTGTTAGAGCTAAAACATAGTTGCCTTGAGTTTAAAATGGAAAGTAAATCCATTTTTCTCATGGGAGTTGGAAAGATACTATTGTGTTTTAAACTATGCTTATGGAAATATGAATGAAAAAATAGTATTGTCAGCTCATAATCGATGATACCTCTGCCATAAACTTGGATTATGATAGCTCATAATCCAAGTGATACCAGCACTGCAAGTAACTAATCCCTAATAGAGTTGCAAAATTCTTTAACTTTAATAAGTAGAAATTGACTATTTGGAATGGTATGCTCATCATATTATGTTTATGTGTCCAATGTTGTCTTGAATACTGAAAGTTCCTTTCATGAGTGGAAATACTGTCTTCCGGAACATCATGAGTATTCTTTTGCCAGGGGTGAATTCCATCATTGTTGAACGCAGTAGTCAAATACATTGGCAGTATTTAGAGAATGCGGTGTGGCTTTCTTTGGAAATTATAATACTTGTCCTTGAAAAAGATTTACTTCTTTCTGATTATTGGCGTCCGTTGTACCAGGTATCCGTTTCAGTTTCCTAAATGACTCTAGTAAACATATTTTTCTTCAAGTTATATATCTTGCTTATTTGTTATTGATGTGTTTGTGAACTATCAATTGCCTCTAAATGATTTTAGTATAGTTTTTGGCCAGGGGTGTGTGGGGGTAATAGACTAATGGTATTGCTCTAATGTTATGACTTCTGAGTCTAGTACAGCACCGTGGTTTCACTATATTGTATTATTTAGCATTGGATCACTACTTAACTGTGGTACTGTCTTTATTGATGATCTGCTGCAACCATTGGATATTATACTCTCGCATGATCACAATCAAATAGTGGCTCTGTTAGAGTATGTCTGATATGATTTTCAGCCAAAAGTTCAGCAATCATCTATCAAAATCATGGGCATTTTAAGGTATTCAATACCTTTACATTTTCTTATTCAATACCTTTCTCAATTTAACAATATCATTCTGAGTCTGCAATTGATATATTGTACTTTGCGGGTGCAGCTCTCGTATGGTTGGGCTCGTTCAGCTATTGCTAAAATCTAATGCCTCAAACAGTTTGATAGAAGATTATGCATCCTGCCTTGAAGCACGGTCAAAAGAGTCTCAGAAGTTGATAATAATAATAATAATAATAATAATAACAATGATGATCCTGGCATTCTTATTCTGCAAGTTCGTATTCACCCCTTGCATTTGTTTGTTTTCTGTCTTTCCTTTTCTTCTTAAAATGCTGTTTATATCTACCTTCTACATGTTGCAGCTTCTAATTGACAACATCAGTAGGATAGCTCCAAATATCACTCACTTACTACTTAAATTTGATCTAGACACACCTGTAGAGCGGACAATTTTGCAGCCTAAATTTTATTACAGGTATTGTCTATTGTCTGTTTCTATTTTAATATCTTGATTCTAGTAAATATAACTGGGATCTTAAAATGTTTTATGCAGTTGCATGAAGGTTATTCTTGATATTCTGGAGAAGCTTTTGAAGCCAGATGTAAATGTATTACTTCATGTAAACAGCTTGTGAACAAAGTGATAAATTTATCCTCCGGGAATTTTGTTGGATAATTTCAAATATCTCAGGTGGGAATAAGGATCATATACGGGTAAGAAATGATCTGAACATGCTTATCGTTTTAAACATAAAGTATTGTCATAACTAATGTTATTATGATAATTTTTGTAGGCTACCCTTGATGCAGATCTTGTTAGTTCACTTGTTCATCTTATGAAGGCTAACTTCTAGATCAGACAGCCGGCTATTAGTGTTAAGATTTTATTAGGATTTGTTTTCAATGCAATGCAGACTGTTTTAGGTTTTTTGGGTCCTAATGCAATGCAACGGTGAAACAAAATTCCATTGTTAATATGGGTCTTAATGTAGACCCTAGAATTTACACTTTTCTCTTTAATTATTTAGGTTATGTGTGTATAAATACTTTCATATGATAAGCTTCTAACATAAAAAGTGACATGGTGTTTGTACAAATATAATATGATATATATGTTGAATGAAGAATATATGTGAATATCTGCCCCATTATGTTCATATTTCTACTAACAATTTTTTTTTAATTTTAAAAATAAATTACCTGCGGATTTACCTGTGGAAAGGAAATTTCCTATGGATTTACCTGCAGAAGTACCTGTGGAACAGAAAGTTACGACGGTTGGAACCGTCGTAATCAACAATAAAAACAAAAATAAAATGGAAAGTTACGATAGTTGATAACCATCGCAATATGCAGATTACGTCAGTTCCTTACCCGTCGTGAGAGTTAACGACGGTTAGTGTGATGGTTTTGATAACCGACGCGATACGGCCTCGCGACACACGTTTCTGCGATAGTGCAGCAACCGTCGCGCTTTGAAAATTACGGCGGTTTTAACCGTTGTAATCTGCCAAAATAACCGTCGTAATCTGCCAATTTTCTTGTAGTGCTAACCTTAAGATAAATTTGATTTCTCTTAGTGAATTCAGCAAGAAAGGATATGTTTTCAAAGGAGAGCAAAGTATCCTAAAGGTAATGAAGGGGTTGAAAGAAGTCTTGAGAGACTAGGCCTGTATACCATAGGAAGGACATTGGCAGAAAGGACATATGTCTTAGGTCTCTGAGTTTTTTGAAGTATTTCCCTATTATTGAAATATAACTCCTTATGCTAGTCTTGTCGAACAACTTTCCTCGACTGATATGCGTTGGTTTTTTCCAACTCTTTCGCAGCCTCCTTGTCAAAAATGACACTGCAGCTCAGGCATAACATGACCTCAGAATCCTTAAGTTTGCACCTATTTAGAAAATCAACGAGCTCTTCCCCAGCCTTGCAAAAAAACACCTTCATTTGCTCTTTGTAACTAGGTTCATCCTCTTTTGTGTCATCAGTGATATCAACCATCAACACATCAACATGCTCAACAAAAAGAGCTTCCTCGACCTTGGGATCATTTTTTTCCTCCAGTCGAGGTTTTTGCTTATCAGCAAATTTGAGCCTCTCATCCTTCAATGCATTTTGAACAAGGTCCCTGAAAAAAACATTGAGAAGTTTTATGACCTAGGAAGTTTTGAAATTTACAAAAACCCTTTTTCTTTCTTTGCTCTAATGGAGGTGTCTTAAGCCCTTTAGGGATTACGATTTAACCATCAAAGACTAAGAGATCAAAAATTCTGTCACTCTTAGTTACATCAAACATATAAGTTTTTGTGACAAATTTCTCGTTTTTTACTTCGATAGGATTTTTCTCATTTGAAGGTTTTAATAATTTACATACATAGGGAGGCCCTGACTTTAGTTTTGCCACATTGACCTCATATTCCTCGACAAAATCACGGTCTATGTCGAATAATTTCTATTTCATCTATTTCGACGTAGGCTACTTTATCCTTTTTATGATACTTACTTGACCTGGCCTTTTCAGCTTTCATACGTCCGACCTGTCGAACTCTATCTGTCTATTGGGCCATATCACTTAAATATTGTGTGTCCAACTTTTTCCTGATGGAATAATCAAGACCCCCTACAGGCAATTCGACTAATTCATGTCCAGACACCTGGGTGAAACACCTTGATTTCATTATCCTAAACCTATTTAGGTAATCATCTGTGGTTTCATCCACCTTTCGCCTCACACATGGCAATTCCTTGAGGCTAATCTAAGATTGGCCCATTTAGAACTGCTTATGGAACGCCTTTTCCAATTGATTCCAATTAAATATGGAATGTGGAGGCAATATGGTGAACCATACAAAAACGTTCTTTGTCAAAGAATTAGAAAAATATTTTATTTTCAAATTTGGACTCATTGGTGTCACCAGCAAACTTGGTGAATTTAGGGATTTTACATCCCCTGGGAAGTTCCGTCTACCAGACGTATTCTGACGGAGGAGACACATAATTGGGCCTATGAAGGTCAATATTAAGGTCATTCTAGGCCAAAATCTGTTCGACCACGTTAGTTATATTGTTTTATCTCCCAAAGTCATTTTGTTGGACATTCCTAAGTACTTGGTCGACATCCTAGTCTCTTTGAACCATAACTATTTTAGGGCTATTTTGGGCTTGGTTTTCTTCAACTACTATCAGTAGAGGTTATTTGATAGGTATTTGGTTATTTGGTATCGACACAACTGGCGCTAGAGGCGCCCTAAAAAAAATCAATTCTACCAATCTGATTGGCCAACTGTTGGTAACTTTGGATTTTGTTCTATATTAGAGGATGAAACACAATACATATCTGTTGTGTTAGCATCTTCATCATCTCGTGGTTACTATATCATCCATTTGTTGCATCACGGACACTAGAGAATTTGTAGTTAAGGATGACATTCCTGGAGGAACATATCCAAATCCTCTTTGTGGTTGTGCCATTCGATCAGTGTTGCTTATGACAGATCCTGACGCATAATGTGGATTTAGGGGGTGATGTTATTGTCACAACATTATCTGGAAACATCATGGTAGTTGACATGCTATATGGGTAGTCCTTAGTAAATAAGGGTAGGGTAAAACTTGAGACATAAGGGGGGATAGGGTCCCCTACAACAATTGAAGTAGACCTGAGTGTAGTTGGGATGTTCGTTACAGGCGGTAAAGAAACAATTACTATTGGTATTGATGTCGTAGTCACTACTAGAGTTAAGATTGGGCCTGTGACTCCGACAAAGTTTAATGTCCATGCTCTACCAGTCATCGAAGTGACTGGTGGTTCTGGATCTGGAGCATCATTTCAGGCACGAGAAGTATTTTTTGGATTAACTATTTTTGCTAAAGTCCTACCACTTCTCAGACGCATATGATTTCAGGCATTAAGAACATTTCATGCAGAACACAAACATCTAAATAATATGATAATTTCTTGTAAAAATAAGAAATTAACTTGAAAAAACTTTGCACAAAAATGGTCTCACTAGTTGTGCCAATTTGTTCGCAGGTATTTTTAGCAAACAATCACGAGTTTAAATAGTCTGTGAGATTAACTCGAAAAATCTCGAAAGCAATTTTGTGCAAACACGTGTACAAGAAAATATGTATGTGAAGTGATTGTGAATGTATGTATGCAGACAAAATAAAGACAAACTCTAATGAAAAAAACTTGAATTAAAGTAAAAGACAATTGCAATGAATGACATTAAATAAACGCAGTAAATGACAAAAATAGTCAAGTCTTTCAATTACGGAAACATACAGACAATAAAGAAAAAGGGACGTAGACTCACATGCTACTCACAAACCTTTCACACTTTGACTTAGGTACTCCAGATCTATAGAGAAAGAATATGAATTTTGCGACCTTGATTACAATGTGTGAATCTACTATATATATATATATACTAAATTAAAGATAATCGTCTCCGACAGCTTATTGCAAGAAAATAGACACGTCTTCAAGAACATTCAATTTAGTCATCTGACGCATTGCTACGTTGTCAGCACTTACAAACTGCTGAAAACCATTATCCCACGTTCGTAATTGCTATTAGCGACTAGTAACTGCCTGCTCGTCGAAGGTGGTTGCTGAAAGCACCAAGATCTCTCTCAAGTCTTTGGTTTTCCAAAATCTTCTAAGCCTTTGAAGTCCGTCGAACGCTCCGACTTCGACACGATGTCGAGATATCAATTAGATGTGTTCTTGAGACACCTCCAAACCATGTTTTAAGATCAACTGTTGATATTCCTCAAACCCTTGTTTCAAGATCTGCTCTTGAGATTCTTCCAAACCATATTTCAAGATGCTAGTCGAAACGTTTCAGTTGACGTATTTGTTCCTGTCAACTTGTGTCAATCAATGCTAACACTTCCCAGTGCAACATTCAATTACTCTTTCCTAAATAAAAATTCTAGGCTAACTCATCAATTTTTTTATTTTTTATTTTTTATTTTTTATCTTTTCACGACATAATCATTCATTATAAAGAAACTAAGAATTTCACACCACATTTTATTCAAACTTAAATACACTAGGGTACATGTACATGCCCCAATGTCCTATGGTTCATTGTTTTTCATCTAATGTTGTAATCATAGTCACAAATGAACTCCATTAGGATAGGGACGACAAAATGTAAACAAAAGTATATTTTCATGGATAAAAGTCAATGACAGGAAGATTGTATTCTCGATTGCTACAGCCAAAACCAACCAATTTTTCCCTTTCAATTGAAAATTCCGAGGAAAAAGAACCGAATGAGAATGATTCTTCCAAGCTGTACTCCGTGACAGTTTCACTACATAGTGTTATCCGCAAAGCAAAACTAGTTAAAACATCCTCCAAAAACAATCCTCCTTCAACAGATGCTACAGATATATTCATTTCTTGAGCCACTGTTGATACATACTAGATACTACATAGTACATAGTTTCACAAAACCATGGTTGGTGAGATTGATACTACATCAATTGAACCTGTCCGGCACGGAGTCTCTTTATTCGACGATAAAAGCGATCCGAAGAAATTTCTACCTGCATGGATTAAGGTAAAAATAAGAGTCCAAATGATAAAGTTTCAAATCATATTAACTTACTATGTTTTTAAGTGTTTATGCATCAGTGTTCGTGATTTTCTTGGCACTATTGTTGTTTTATTTGTATGCCAGCGTGACTATGAGAAAGAGATTGAGGATTTGAAAAAGGAATTGGCAAACTACAAGGCTCAGTTAGAAGCTAAGCATGTTGCACACATCAAAGCACTTCTTAAGCCGGAACAAAACCAGAAGATGATTCATGAGTTGTCTACTTTGCTTAAGAACTCTGATATTGAGAGAAATAAGTACATGAACGAATGTTCAGAGGGTAGAGCTAGCAAAGACGGGCTTGAGTCGATGACGAAAGAGATGGATGGTCTTAAATTAGAAACTGTGAAAGTTCGGGACCAGCTTTCGCATGTTTTGAGTGAATTGAAGGTCACACAAAGAGAACTTCTTAATAAAGATACTGAGATTTATTCGGCTAGAGATTCGGAATTGAATGCTTTGGCAAAGGTGGAACAGTTGGAAACTGAGTTGAAGATGGAAAAGGAAGAGAAAGAGGAACTTGTGCATCAAGTTACAAGTGCAAAGGAAGAGATAATTGAATTGAATAACAATAATCAATCACTCATAGATGAGTTGAAGATGAATAAAGAAAGAGACATTGAAACACTGGTGGAGATTTCATTGCTGAAATCGAAATCTCATCTTCAAGAATATAGCTTGGATTACAAGAATGAATCATATGTCACTGATCAATCAAAGGATGAAGCTGAAAAGTTAAATAGTGAGAAAGCGAAAGCGAAAGACAATGACAGTATCACAATCAGTTTGGAAGAATACAACTACATGGTTAAAGAGGTTGCGAAGGGAAGTGAAAAAGGAAACGAGATAGAGTTAGCATTGATGAAAAGAGAGCTTGAAAATGCATCACTGAAAATTTCAGAGATGAGGAATCGTGCGGAACAAGCTATTAGCAGAGCTGAGTTAGCGGAGAATGGTAAAGCAGCATTGGAGGATAAGATAAGGAGACACCGCGAACATAGGATGAGAAAGAAGGCGGCTCTAACCGCGCTTAGGGAGGAATCTACGCCGAAACCAGTTACTCCTTCAACATCATATGGATCTCCAAGTGTGTACCAGCCATTAAGTAAAGTTCTCAATATGAAGTTGTAAAAGTTTTTACTGATATATTTATATTATTTACTATGTGAGTAGTACTTGTCAGTTACAAAAACAAGTTTTTAAGTATTGCAGCAATATTTGATTGTGCCAAGCAATAGGAATTTGAGGGCCAGCGGTTTTGTCTATTTTGTATGGCGTATATATGTGTATTTTTTTGAAGATGCTAAATTTTAAATAGAAATCATGAATGGAATGGACATGAATCATGATAGATAAATGGTGATTGTGACTCTGCAAGGCTGCAACATAAGCTGGTTTGGATCTTTGTTGTCGCAGTTTATTGAGAAGTTATACTTGTTTCATGTTTTCATTAATAAATGGATACTTCTTGTTGTTGTTGTGTGGAGAATTCAATCATAAGATGATAGAAAATTAGAAGGATATCATTATGCAAAACGTCTAAAGCAGGAAGAGAAGAAACTTATTAAAATGTTTGGTTGACTATAAGTATGCTTACAGATATATAATAATTTGTGATTCTAAAACTGTTAGAAATGTTTTTTTTTTATCATACAGATTCATCAAATTGTTTAACACTATTTGTGCCACATATGAATTACGTTTATATAACCAAGACATATCGTCTATTGTTGCTTGAATTTGTGGATGAAATGACATGTTCAAATGAATTTGCTTATATAGAGGAAGAGAATGAAGACAAAGACCATTGGACTTTAACGAGGAGTATCATTTTTTTTTTAAATCTCCTGATAATTATTTCAAGGTAATTGTGAGTATCATATTTCAAAAGAAATATCAGAGCAAAATGTGAGTTGGATGTCAAAGTGAAAGATCTCAAAACTAAAAATGCAAATGCCCTAGAGAAATATGGCACTAACATGAAGTAAATTGTTGTACAAGCACAATGGTGGATCGTTTACACGGTTCGACCTTTTTCGGATGTCACGAGTGACGGGTGATGCTCAACTTTTCTTTGAATTTTCTTTTGGTCGAGTTGACAATAGTGAGAGACCCTCTCCCTCGTCATTACGAATAAAGTAGCGAAATGTTCTCAAAGACTGATGCAGGGGATCATGTGTACCAAATTGATGAAAGAGAGAGATCTCCGATTCGTTGTGGCCATGGGTTCTGAGTAATAGAACCCAAAATGAAAAGGTGGACAAAAAAAGACTAATAGTGATTGAGTTTACTATTGAGGTGTTGATGCAGTTATAAGTGCACGGCTGTGCGAAGTAGTAAAAGATATCAAATCACAAAGTCTAATAACTTAAGTATTGAATTATGTCATATCGGTGTATATAGAAAAATAAAAAATATGGGTTTAGTAAAACAGCTTAAATGAAAAAGTACTTAATTAAAAACAACTTATTTGAAGAATCACTAAAATCTCAGTTTGAGAAAGCAGGACATGGGGTTATGATTCTTACTTCTAACACAATCACACGATTCATGTCACTTCTATTACGAGAGTTCCGCATAAAATATAGAAAATAGAAAAATATGGGCAATACCTGTTTTCCCTAGTGCATTGCCCTATCGACGATGAATAATCTGTCTTCTTTCGCACAGCTAGATTATTCTTCGTTGATTCGATACTTTTTGCCTAGCTATATAGTTTTCTCAAATTCGTCCAAGTGTTTTTGCTGCTTTGAACTCGGTTGTTTAAAAATATGCGCTCCGGTATCAACACAGGTCCTTTCAGACAGTGATCGATACCTGAGAACCACTTACTTTTGTAACGAAATTGGAATGCATGAACTCATATTATAAAATAAGTTTAAACTAAAATTCTCGTAGCCGATAGTGACAGATCATACTAGAGGTCATAAGATAATCCTCATAACCCTTAGTCCCTAATGGACTACTCACTCATGGGGAGGGAAAAGATAATCAAATCAGTATTCAACATCATATTCATATTAAACAATTATAATAGGTGAATAATTGAGAAAGAATGAATAAAAAAACCAAAATTAAGATTAAATTTTGATCCACAATTGCTCCCTTAGAGACTTTGAGTATAGAGAAAAAAGAAAACGTAGAATGCTTAGAAATTTTATGGATAAAATCTGGATCCTAAACTCATATAGAAAAAGTAAAATTGCATAAAATCCTTGATTTAATCACCTTTCAATCAGATTTGCAACTTATCTAATATTGCCTAAGATCTATAATAAAAGAGAATCGATCTAAATATGGAAACAAAACAAATCTTTCTCGCCCTCCTGCTAAGGTCCGTAGTAGTTGCTACATGTGACCATTGGAGGTCTCTGACTTTTGTATGGGAGTGGAACAAGGGGAGCCCTAGGTTGCTCTGCTGCTATGGGTGGCCGTAGCAGCTTCCTGGTTTTATTATATGGAGAAATTTGTCTTTTGTTTCGCTTTGTTTTGCTTGTCTTTGATTTCTCTTTGTCTTGGATGCTCATTAGACCCTGAAAATAGAACAAAAAATGCACAAACCAAAGCATAAAAAATGATAAGTGAAAGTAAATCGAACGAAATGCGGTAAAATACTAAGAGAAAATTACTATAAATAACGATTCAAAAACCACATTTCAGGAGTCTATGACATATAAACATTTTATTATGCTACTACAATATGTGCATTCCACCACGGTTGGAATAATGATTTTAGGGGTGTTCGTTGGTTCGGGAAAATCCAAACCAAACCGGAATCAAAACCAAACCAAGTTGTTTGGGTCAGGTTTTTTTTAGTTCGGGAAAAAACTGAACCAAACCAATGAAACCCGATGTTAATTGGTTCGGGTAACAGATTTTAAAAATTCTACCCGCAAGCCCGTCTACCCGAACCAACCATATTAATTTATATAATTTATATAATTTATATAGTCATTGTCATAGAAACTAATATAAGATATTCAACTTCAACAAGAAAAAAGAAGTGAAATGTCATTTGTGACATTCATAACTATATGGAAAAAAAATAAGAATTTAATATTATTATAGAAAATTAGTCAATAAAAATTTGATATTTTTTAAAAACATTTTTTCACATTTATTTCTAATATATCCAATCAATCCAATCAAAACCAACCTGTTCTTTTTCGATTTGGTTCGGTTTCTGTTTAGTCGAAAAAATGTGCGAATTCAATCCAAACCAATTCATATATTTTTGATCGGTTTGGATATCGGATTCTCACGAAATCGAACCAAACCGGCCCGCGAACACCCCTAAATGATTTTACCACAGGCGATTGTTCGTGGTAATGAAGGATGTGATAGTAAGTGTGTTACTTTCCACCACAAGCTAGTGGCTGTAGTGAGAAACTAGATAGCTCGCCACATTTCACCACGGTTGTGACTATTAACCATGGTGAAATGTTGTTAGGTCATGAGTTCGATTCTCAATCAAACTATGGGTATAAAATAGTTAGCGCGACATATTTCACCACGGTTGACTGATACAACTCTGGTGAATTCCTTTGTTATTTTTTGAATATATATTTTTTAATTTTTCATACATATATATATATATATATATATATATATATATATAAGATTATTATTTTTAATTCATGTATTTTATACATATTTTCTATGAGAACAGAGAACAGAAAATATTTAGGCACCAACATATGCATAAAATTTGTAACAAAACAACAAATTTTATATAAGCACCAATGACTTCCATGTACTACCAAAATGTTAAACAAACTTAAACATTATTTACATCAAAATCAATATATTGCAAACATATATATTACATAATCAATGTCAGTTTGGCCTATAAATCTCATTGAAGCAAGATGTCAAACGTGTACGAACATCTTTAAAGTCTTCTGATGTGAATGGGGTATATAAATTTGAAGGAAATGTAAGTTCATTTGATTTGAAATAATAACAAACTTTTATGTGGTAAAAATAATTAATATGTCATTGTAAATATATATTACCTGCTCCCAAGAATCAATAATGCCAGCAGAGACAGTGTTTATTAGGGGTGGCAAAATGGGCATGGCCCGTTGGGCATGCCCGTTTTACCCGCACTTTAGTGCGGGGTGGGCCAAAGATTTAGGCCCTCACCCTCTAATGTGTCCGCCCCGCCCCACCCTGTTTTCTTCGCGGGCTTTTGCGAGCACGAACATTTACATAAAATTTTGCATTTTTAAGCTTCGAAGGTGCAGTGCCCGCGGGTTTTCACTGCTCCGCCCTCACTTTTTTGCAGGGTGGACCTAAGTTTTAGGCCCGCATCCTCAACTATGACCGCCCCGCCCCGCCCCATTTTTTTGCGGGCATTTACGGGGCCGGCATGCCCGTTTGCCACCCCTAGTGTTTATCATGTGTTTCATGACATAGTATATCCACATTTATATCCTCCTAATTGTTTCCTCATCTACAAATTTATTTTATAAATTGAATAATAATACATATAAAAAAACATGTAATTACCGATAAATGAATGGCACAAATAATACACTTACCAAAGGGGTATAAAATTCAGGTTTTTTTCTAATTTCTTACAACATATTGGTTCCCTCCACTGCTTTATATATTGAAAACAATTTAAACAATACAGACTAAGCTAATTACAAAGTCAAAGAAAAATATTACTTAAAGTCTCATAAAATATAAACTTACGTAGAAACTATATGTTTCATTTTTAGTTCAAGTTGTTTGGCTAAGGAACATAACACAATTACCATATTTTGTTAAAGGCAGATAATAATCAATTGCCAATGAGCACTGAATAAACATGAGCATAATTAGTAATTGGTAAAATATGGAAACTAAATATAAGAGAAACTACAATTTCAAAATTACTCACAAATAGATAAACTATGCTAAATAACAAACTTTATTGTAATCTCTTAACAATGATGATAAGTATGTTTCAATCACGTTTTGATGATTCGATGTAAGTCGCATACTATATTGGTCCAAGAATCCATAAGCATCTTATTTATTTGATTCTATACAGAAATTATGTATGTACCTAAATGGTTAAACAAAATTAAAATAAATGAAGTGAGTCTTAACATTGAAAGTACTAAAGTTCACAAATTTAAAATTGACATTGATTAATATAGTGATATATATGTGAATGGCCTAGTAAGGGAGAGAAAATGATGGCCTTCAGGGGGGATATGTCTATACCTGGAGGGGGATATGTCTATACCTGGAGTAGGCCATAACCACCCTTAATAACAAAGGCCTCTGAATATCTCCTTCTCACGTAGGGATACCATGCACCCCTAAACTTTTTGACAAGTACAATTAGCATAGAAAATGTACTTACATGCATCACAATTGTAGTATTGTTATGTCAAACCACTCATTTCCAAACAAAAAATCATTTATATCTTTAGGCTCAATATATAAAACAATATCTGAATCATGCTCTAATTGAAGAGGAATGGGTTCTTTAATATTCCTGATGAAAGATACTAATTTTCTTTAACGAATCTTCAGAAGGAACTGTCGTCTCATATTGAGTATGGGCGGGTGAATAACTCCCCTTTGTTCTTGTACAAGCTAAAACAAATTTTTTTAGGAAATTCATCATCTATATTTGTACTTGGTTGGACGATTAAACTCATCAGTGCCAATTTCTACATCATAAAATTAACAACAACACAACACATATGTCATGTTATCCGACTATAAAACAGATGCAACACACAAAAGGGAATTTGTACTTTCCGCATAAAGCACATCCAACTCTTTCTTGTGTAATTCCCGCTCCCGTGATAATATGTCTTTCAACTTCTTATCGTAGAGCATGTCCACGTCTTTCTTTTGTAATTTTCACTCTTGTGTTAATCTCTCTTCAGACTTCTTATTGTAGTGCTCGTCAATCTCTTTCTTTTGGGATTCTCGATCTTGTACCGATCTTTCTTCTAATTTCTTATCAACGAGCTCGTCCATCTATTTTTTGCACAAATCTTTACTCTTTCTTGATGTTTCAAAGTATAATCTCAGACTGATGCCTTGTCTAATACCATAGACACATCCACCATACTCGTTTGTTCTGATTGCTTCTGCTAATATATCATGACCTACATATGGAACATGGGGAACCTTGACTCACCATATAATCCAACAAATCCTATGCACAATATGAATAAGATATCATTACCAAAGCGATTTAAATTACACACACCAAATCCTACATTTAATATTCTAATTGAAAAAAGAATTTACTTACAATCTTCATTTACTTACAATCTTCTCAGCGACTGCACGTGAGGCATCTTAAGTGAACTCTTCCACTTCTCATGTCGTGATGGCGGAGATTGGTTGCAGTAACGACTTATTGAGTCGCTTGTCAATGGAATTAATTACAGAATATTGGTCATTATTAGCAGAATAATGACATTATAATTTCCTCATTATTAGCAGAATATTAGTTATTATTAGCTGTAATTATGTAATTATTATTAGCATATCCTTAATTATAGAAATAGATTGTATACACTATATATAGAGAGAAATAATACAGAAGCAAGACACACGGTTTACGATACATTTTATGTTTGACATGGCATTAGTCTAGGTTTTGATCTTTCCCTATTTCAGTCTAAAAGTCTTAGTCTCTTGTCTTTCTCAAGTCTGTCCGGATCTAGTTTTTTGTCCTTGTCATTTTTTTCTCGGCCTCATGTCTATCGAAAAGTATGACAAATATGATATTTTGTTCATTCGCCTGAATGACAAGAACTACTCAGCTTGGGCATTTCAGTTCCAGATATATGTCACTTGTAAGGCCCTTTGGGTAGTCAAAGATGCTCAAGTCATGGCATGGATCATAAGCTCTGTTGATTCTACCATTGTTCTCAATCTTAGGCCATTTAACACTGCAGCAAAGATGTGGGCATATTAGAAAAAAATATACATCCCAAATAACACCGCTCGCAGATTCCAGCTAGAACACGACATTGCCATTTCTCAACAGGATAGTCTCTCAATTTCTGAATTTTATTCTCATTTCATCAATCTTTGGGCTGAATACACTGACATTGTCTATGAAGATTTGTCAGCTACCGATCAAATTGCAGTGCGAAAAGTTCATGAAACTACACAAAGAGATCAATTTCTTATGAAATTGAGATCTGATTTTGAAGGTATCCGGTCCAATATCATGAATAGAGACACTGTCCCCACCTTAGATGCATGCTTTAATGAGCTTCTTTGTGAAGAACAACGCCTTCTAACTCAAACAGCAATGGAACAACATAAATCTTCTCTTATTCCAGTTGCATACGCTGTACAAGGAAATCCTAGATTACGAGATATAAGTGTTGTCCAATGTTTCTGCTGCAAAGGACTTGGACATTTTGCTTCACACTGTACTAAAAAGTTTTGTAACTACTGCAAAAAAGAAGGTCACATCATTAAGGAATGCCCTATCAGACCACCAAAGAAAACTGTACCCGCATTTACTGCCTCTGTTGGTTCCTCTTCTGCTACTGGTAGTATGGATCAGATTGCTTTCACTAATGTCTAGAACCTGACTCCTGAAATGGTTCAACAAGTGATAATTTCAGCTTTTTCTGCTTTAGGAATTTCAGGTAAACTTTATCTCCCCCGTTCTCCTTAGTATTTTGACTCTGGGGCCTCCAATCATATGACCAACAATGTTGATACTCTTACAAACGTTACAAGATATTCCAGTGATCTTCAAATTCACACTGCTGATGGGAATAACTTACCTATCATAGAAATTGGTGATATTTCTTCATCTTTAACCAATGTCTATGTTCCCCCTAGTCTCACTAATAACCTTATTTCTGTCAGACAATTAGTTAACAATAATTGCCGAGTTGAATTCTCAAAATCTGGTTGTCTTGTGCATGATCAACACTCGAGGAAATTGATCGCGAAGGGGCTTAAAGTTGGACGTCTTTGTCCTCTTTATTTATCTTTGTCTCCATGCTCTTCATTACATTTTGTTTCTTGTAATTCTGCTACTGTTGATTTTCAAATATGGCATAAGCATCTTGGTCACCCAAATTCATATGTATTTCATGACTTAGTGGGATCTGGTGTTCATGGTAATAAAAATTCTCCTTTTAGTGCTATTTAATTTGATTGTAATTCTTGTAAACTCGGTAAAAGTAAAAGTCTACCATTTCCGATTCGTCAATCAAATACAAATCAACCTTTTGATATGATTCATAATGATTTATGGGGGATATCACTTGTTGTATCTTAAGCAAATTACAAATATTTTATCACTTTTATTGACAACTATAGTCGTTTCACATGGGTCTATTTTTTGCGCTCTAAAAATGAAGCATTTTCCGCTTTCACAAAATTTCATGCTTATGTTCAAACTCAATTTTCTTCCAAAATCAAAATTTTACATTATGACAATGGGGAGAATACACATCTCATTTATTCCAAGATTTATTGCAGGTCAATGGTATTTTATCTCAGAGGTCATGTCCTTCCACACCTCAACAAAATGGGGTAGCTGAAAGAAAAAATTGACATCTTCTTGATGTTGTTCGTACTCTCATTTGGAATCCTTTGCGCCGCCACGATTTTGGTGTAAAGCTCTCTCCACCGCTGCGCACCTTATTAATCGGTTATCATCTCAATCTTTAAATAATGATTCTTCTTTCTCACGACTTTTTGGTCACACACCCATTTATTCTGATCTTCGCACTTTCGGTTGTGTATGTTATGTTCATCTCCTCCCACAAGAACGCACTAAGCTCACGGCTCAATCTGTTAAATGTGCTTTTCTTGGTTACTCAACCAACCAAAAAGGTTTTCTATGTTATGATCCTAATCTACGTAGGATTCAGGTTTCTAGAAATGTCATATTTTAAGAAAATACATATTTTTTTTGCAACTAATCAAGATATTCTCTCTTCTACATGCAAGTCTATTTTGCCACTGTTTTCTAATGTTTCTGCAGGAGAATCAACACCTAAACCTCTATTGGTTTACCAAATACGTCTGACTATTCTACCCAATACTAGGCCCCCTCTTGATCAATCTCTGACTGCTGGTCCAATAGTTAATCCAGAACCAGCTCCCCTACGTCGCAGTACTCATGTCGGTAAACCTTCGAAAAAATACGGTTTTTATTCCTATTTGTCTTTAACAGCTACTTTAGCATCTGTTCCTATTCCTTCTTCCTATAAGAAGGCCATGGAGCACAACTCATGGCGAGAAGCTATTGAAGCAGAACTTTTAGCACTAGAAGAAAATCAGACATGGGATGTTGTTTCTTGTCCTCCATCTGTTAAACCTCTTGGCAGTAAATTTGTGTTCACTATAAAGCTTCGTTCAGATGGATCAATAGATCGTTACAAGGCTAGGTTGTTTGTTCTTGGAAATAAGCAAGAATTTGGTCTTGACTATGAGGAAACTTTTGCACCTGTGACCAAGATTACTACTGTGCGCATTATTCTTGCCATTGCTGCATCCAAATCTTGGCACCTACACCAGATGGATGTAAAGAATGTGTTTCTACACGGTGACCTCAAGGAAGAAGTTTACATCAAACTCCCTACAGGTATGCCTTGTCCATCGCCTAATGTTGTTTGCAAACTGAAGTGTTCTTTATATAGATTGAAACGGGCCCCATGAGTATGGTTTAAAAATTTTTAAACAACACTCCTTGGCTTTTCATTCACACAAAGTTAGTATGATCCCTCCCTTTTTATACAAAAGACCTCCAAGGGAATTGTGTTACTCCTTGTATATATGGATGATATTGTAGTTACTAGATCTGATTAAGAGTCTATCTCATCAATCAAGAAATTATTGCAGTCCACTTTTCACATGAAAGATCTTAGCCAACTAACTTACTTCTTGGGATTACAAGTACAGTATCAACAAGAAGGCATTTTTGTTAACCAACACAAATATGTTCATGATCTAATTAAGCTTGCTGGTCTTGCCAATGCAACTACAGTTGACAACCCCATGGAAGTAAATGTGAAATATCGACAGGATGAAGGTGAACTTTTACAAGACCCGACTATTTATAGAAAACTTATGGGAAGTCTTATCTACCTAACCATTACACGACCTGACATCTCTTTTGTTGTCCACACGGTAACCAAATTCATGCAATCTCCTTGACACTTGCATCTTTCAGCAGTCCACCGTATTATTAGATACCTCATCAACACCTCCAATCGTGGTCTATTCTTCCTCGTTGATGCATCTCCACAACTCCAAGCCTATAACGATGTTGATTGGGCTGGATGTTAAGACACTAGGAAATCTACTATCGACTGGTGTATGTTTTTAGGCAATGCACCAATTTCATGGAAATGCAAGAAACAAGACTCAGTCTCCAAGTCATCCACTTAATCAGAATATCACACCATGTCTGCAGCATGCTTTGAGATTATTTGGTTGAATGGTCTTCTTTCGGAGATTGGTATTTCCCAAACACAACCAAGTGCCCTACATGCTGACAATACAAGTGCCATACAAATTACAGCAAATCCTGTTTACCATGAATGAACAAAGCATATAAAGTTGACTGTCACTCCATCCGAGAAGCTTACGACCGTAGATTTATCACTCTACCTCATGTCTCCACCTCTATTCAAATTACAGACATATTTACCAAATCTTTGACATGTCAGCGTCATAATTTCCTTGTCATCAAATTGATGTTGATACATTTACCAACATCAATTTGAGGGGGATGTCAATAGAATTGATTACAGAATATTGGTCATTATTAGCAGAATAATGACATGATAATTTCCTCATTATTAGCAGAATATTAGTTATTATTAGCTGTAATTATGTAATTATTATTAGCATATCCTTAATTATAGAAATAGATTGTATACACTATATATAGAGAGAAATAATGCAGCAACAAGACACACGGTTTATGATACATTTTATGTTTGACATCGTCTCCCAATTGTTTTTTTTTTCATTAATGATTTCTTCCTCAAGTTTTTTGTAACCCCCACGAGACAATCTATAGAGATATTTATTTTTTTTCTTTGCTTTCCTTTCTCGATTAACATGTTATAAACATAGTGAAAATATTAATTTACGTGGTTGAATATAAAAAGCATCAGCATGATATACAATAAGATTATTTTTCAGAAAATAAGATTACTACTAATTAAGAAATCAACAGAACTACAAGATTTGACAATTGGATGCTCAATATCATGTTTAGTCTTCCTAATTTAATCGTGTGTGAGTTGTGAGTTAAATATTCTCCAATGCTCACCAGCATAAGAGATCCACTTATTCGTCAACTTATCGCCATCACTTTTTCAAACTCAAAAGTTGATTACATTTACATCAATAAGTAGGTATTAGTAATTAAAAAATACTATCAAATAATGTAAATTAAAATTAATACCTTAAATTTTGACTATATGCTTTATTTCAAATCAATTGATACCTGAGTACAATCATTTAGCAAAACCCTCACTTTGCTACGTCCAAGGAACACCACATAACTCCTAAAAAGGGAAGCATTCTTACCATAACAAGTCTAAGTTTTATGATGAAACTCGATCGGTAACCTAACACCCGAGTTGGAGATTTTTGTTAATTTAGTCATCATTGTAGTACCTCTAGTTTTTTTCTTTTATCCTTCTTATTAGAACACTTATTTGTATGAGTGACGCTAGATGAATAATCCATCTATTTTCAAAACAACAACAAAAGAAAAACACCAGGAACTCGTTAAATCTTTAGAGTTTAGGCTCTTAACAAGAACAACAACATTATCCTCAATCGTTCAATGCAACAACAACACTAAAAAACCTTTACAAAACATTCAATAACTCAACAACAACAACAACAACAATAAACTTTCAATAACTCAACAACAACAACAACACTAAAGCTTCATTATCTCAATAACAACAAAACTAAAATATCTAAATAACACAAAATCATCAATAATTCAATAAAAACAATAACTACAACTCTAAACCTTCATCATCTCAATAACAACAAAACATCAACATCTTAATAACACAAGCCTTCAATATCACAATAACAACAAAAACTTCAACATTAAACCATCATTATCTTAATAGCAATAAAACTTCAATATCTCAATAACACAAAACCTTCAATATCTCAATAACAATAACAACAACAATAACACGAAACTATCATTATATCAATAACAACAAAACTACAATATCTCAATAATACAAAACTTTCTATATCTCAATAATAATAATAATAATAATAATAATAATAATAATAATAATAATAACAACAACAACAATAAACATATTACTTATCTCAACAAAATATGTAATAAAACCTTCATTAACATTCTCACCAACAACAACATATAAACCTATAGGGTTTAGACACTAAACATTAACGATAACAACAACATAAACCTAACATATCTCAACAACATTACATTTACATGTATGGTAGATATATTTTACGTACCAGAAATGTGATGAAGAAGTCAAAGAGATAAATATCTTACGAGTTTCGTCTTTACTTATTGCAAGTATGGTTTGTTTTCTTCCTTCGAGTTTTTTCTTTGTATTTCATAATTTTGTACAACCTAAAGCGATATTGATGGAGTTCGACCATGTTTATTGAAGAACTATGTTGAGAAGATATGATGGTGAAGAAATAAAAGTGATACGATAGTGAACGAGTTAAAGATGATACATGTTTAGGGTTCTCTTTGTTAATGGAGATGATAAACTTGTTAGGGTTTAAAGTGGTTTTTGTAAGCACTGAATGTGGTTTACATAAGTTAATGGAAATTGAAAAGAGATGACAAAATAAACTTTGTTTCTTGAATACGAGTAATACATTTTACCACGGTTGGAAAATCCAATGGTGGTGAAATCCTATTTATTTATTTTAATTTTAGTAAAATGCCAATTTTTAACTATTTAAAATAAAAAATAAAAGAATATTTCATCACGGTTGTAATTTCAACTGTGGGAAAAAGTGGCTTGTATTTTATTTAAAAATAAATTTAAAATAAAGGCGTCACTATAATATTAAATAAATCACAAATTTGCAGGCACTGGGATTCAAACCCGTGACCCTTACAAGATTCTCCATAGTTATTATATCAAACCATGGTAAAATGTGAATTGTTTTTAATATCAAAAGTGTGGAATAAAAATTTTAGGAGGACTATTCTTTGAAGAATTTTTTTGAGAGACTAAAAATAAAATTTGAGATATTTAGAAGGACCGCAAACATATTTAACCCTTATTTAAAAATAAATAAAATGAAGGCGCCTGATTTTCAAAATGTCACAGCGGTCTTTCACACTACCGTGATGAAATAGACGTCACAAGATGTATTATTTGTAGTAGTGTTAGATGTGTTATTAATAACTTACAATAAATATTTTATAAATAACACTTTTTAATAGAGATATGATTCATGAAGATCTCCTTAGTTAAAGAAATGTATTATTAATTTATAATAAATATTTTTTAGTATATATAAGAATAAGTTTTTGAATTTTAGAAGATATGATAAAAAAAAATTTGTTAGGGTCAGAATATGATTTTATATGAATTAGAGCTTTAGTCTAGGAGTAGTTAGAGAAACCCTCAACTATTATTATCGTTCTATTAACAATAAAATTTTATTTATCTAAATTTGCAATTGTATTTGTAATTAAATCTGCAATTGTATTTATAGTTTCTTTTTATTTAATATATCTTATTTTGATTATGGTTCAATTGGTCTCTACATCGAGTGTCACCTCTGACCTCTGAGTCATCTTTTCTCTTTGATGTTTAATGTCATATTATCCTTTCAAGGTCCAGGAGTAATTAAATGATATTGTAAGGAGTAATGGAATGATATTCTCGATCTCCATATAAACTTTCTCATTTCTTTGTGAACTGCTTAAATCTTTCTTTTGGATCATAATTTTGTGGGCATCCTGTTGGGAAACAAACATGTGGTTGAAAGAGTTTCTGCTTGAGGAGGAGTATAATGGATAGACTCACACTTAAAGGGGGAGATGGTTGGGAAACAATTGTGAGTTGTGTTGAGAAACAAATGTGAGTTCTAAGTTCCATATTGCTTAGAAAAGTGAAGGTTGGACACTTTATAAGTAAGAGGACCCATACACTTATCACCTTAAGGTTTTGGGTGAGTATGTGGTGTCTCTCTCACTTGTTTTGGTGAGTCTTTAACTTTTATGTTAGTGTTTGACCCAATATGAATGTTTCCCCCTCATGATGACCCATCAGTGGTATCAGAGCCATGGTTCGAGTAAGGGACTAGCTCCTTGTGTCGAAAGTCTTCCTGGCAAGATGGTCAAACAACATGTTCCGTTGAAGTGCCCATGAAGAGATAAGGGTGTATTTCAACGACGACACAAGCATGTGGATGAAAGAGCTTCCGCTTGAGGGGGAGCGTAATGGATGGACTCACACTTGAGGGGGAGATTGTTAGGATACAAGCATGTGGATGAAAGAGCTTCCGCTTGAGGGGGAGCATAATGGATGGACTCATACTTAAGGGGGAGATTGTTAGGAAACAATTGTGAGTTGTGTTGAGAAACAAGTGTGAGTTCTAAGTCCCAAATTGCTTAGAAAAGTGAGGGTTGAGCACTTTATAAGTAAGAGGACACATACACATACCACCTTAAGGTTTTGGGAGAGTATGTGGTGTCTCTCTCACTTGTTTGGGTGAGTCTTTGATCTTTAGGTGAGAGTTTGACCCAATGTGAATGCTTCCCCCTCATGATGACGCATAACATCCATCAAATCGTTACTATTATGATCATTGCTCTTATGAAAATAATAGTACTTTGTTTTATCGACACCAATATTATGGTGGCTGGAATTGGTAATTGTATGTCTCCTTCTTCAACTTTTTGCTAGAGTAATCTTGGAAGATGCACTTGAACGAAGCTGTGAGTAGGGTGCAATTATTTAACCTCCAGAAGGGAACACTAGAAATCCTTCCCTTTGCCCCTTTCCACCTTGTTGTGGTCTAATTGATTCTTCCTCATATAATCCTTACAAGATTCCCTTTTTGGGAGCTAATTGACATCACCCCTTCCTCTTTTTGTCTTCCCTACATTGATATTTTCTTCATAATAGATGTATAGTTGCCCTCTTCTTAACCAATTATTTAGATCGCTTGATGGGTATAAATTGATTTCTTTGGCAAACATACTTCATGAGAGGAGCCCCATCTCCGAGAGATATAGTTTCATTGTTATATCAATGTCTTGTTGGATAATCATAAGGAGCATATACATTGGGTCAAGATCAAAACACAAGTGAGAGAGAGACCCCATATTCTCCCAAAACCTTAAGGTGAATGGTGTATGAGTCCTCTCACTTATAAAATGCTCAACCTTAACTTTTCTAAGCAATGTGGTACTTTCAACTCACACTTGTACACAATAATTTCCCCCCTCAAGTGTGAGTCCATCCGCCATGATCCTCCTCAAGTGGAATCTCTTTCATCCACATACACTTGTACCGTCGTTGCGAGCACTACAACAGAACACACCGCCTGACCACAACACTATCAAGAAGACTTTCGATACAAGGAGTCGGTCCCTTAATTGAACCATTGACTCTGATACCACTCTGATAGGAAATTTAGACACAATAACAGACTACTCGGCGGATATAAAATTCTCTAGACTTGTAAGAACCTTGAGGATCAATAACAATTATAAGACGACAAATCGAACAAATAAAGGCACAAAAGAACATCAATATTTTTAATGTGAAAAACCCCTCAATATGAGAGTAAAAACCACGAGTCGCCCAAACCAAAGAAATAACTCCACTATAATCAATTGAGGGTACAAAAGAGTCTTAAAGTGATTCACAAACTAATGCTAACAACCACAAATCACAAAGCAAACTAGCTTACAAATAAGAATCAAAAAGCTGAAAAATTTCTCAAATCTGGAGCTTCAGTGCGAAGCAAATAACTCTCACATTAGACGTTGTTTTGAAATTCTGAAAGGTCAAAAGTTAGATACATGTATTATGAACCTTCCCTAAAAAATTTGATCTTGATCCGATGGTTAACGAATCATGGATCATCGATTTAGTGAGACTGGTTATAGAAAAACAGGAATGGGTTTCTTTCCTCTTTAGACAGTGTTATACACTTTTGCAATCTAGACTGTCAAGCCACAACTCCCCCAGCAAATTTAATCATACAGCCCGAAGTGGACCTTCTGAAATCAATGTCTCTAGCCATATCAGAGTCAGAGTATCCCACTAGAGTAGGCTTGTCTCCTCTAAAACAAAGCATCGCAGAAGTAGTCCCGCGAAGATACCTTAAAATCCATTTTATAGCATTCCAATGTTCTCTACCTGGATTTGACAAAAATCTACTGAATGTACCAACATCATGTGCTATATCTAGTCTTGTACACACCATTGCATAAATGAAACTATCCAAGACAGATGCATAAGGAACACATTTCATATCAAATGTTTCATCTTCACTTTAAGGACTTTATTAGAACTCAACTTGAAATTAGTAGTGAGATGAGTGCTTACCGCCTTAGAACTTTCCATTTTGAATCTTTGCAGCACTTTTTCGATATAATGTTCTTGTGACATCCAAAGTTTCTTCTCCTTTCTGTTACACATAATTCTAATGCCAAGAATCTGCTTAGCTACTCTCATGTATTTCATGGCAAATAACTCTCCCAATTTCTTGTTTAACTTGTTAATGTTAGAAATACTTTTCCTTAAAATAAGCATATCATCAACATATAACAATAGGATAATGAAGTCATTGTTAGAAAATTTTCTAACAAAGACGCAATGATCTGAAGTAGTCTTCTGGTATTCTTGATCACACATAACAGACTCATACTTCTTGTACCACTGCCTTGGAGCTTGCTTCAACCCATGTAAACTCTTTCTCAATCTACACACATGATCTTCTTTACCTTTAATTTTAAAACCATCAAGTTGTTTCATGTAGATCTCTTATCCAAATCACCATGAAGGAAAGTCGTTTTCACATCCATTTGCTCAACCTCTAAATCAAGAGTAGCATCCAAAATCAACACAGTTCTAATTGATGACATCTTTACAACAAGTGAGAAAATATCATTAAAATTAACACTCTTTCTTTGTCGGAAACCTTTCACCACTAATCTGGATTTATATCTTGGAGATTTAGAATTACTCTCTTGTTTAACTCTATAAATCTATCTGTTTTCCAAAGCATTTTTTCCTTTAAGCAGCTTCCCTAAATCATAAGTGTGGTTATCATATAATGATTTCATATCATCATGCATTACATACATCCAATTTTGATTTTCATCACTTTCCATGGCCTCTTGGAAACACTCGGGTTCACCCTCATCAATCAAGGTCACATACTCATCAATATTATACCTTGTAGAAGATTGTCTCTGCCTGTTAGACCTCCTAAGTTAAACTTGAGATGATTTTAGAGCTTCACCAAGATTCTTATCCAGTGACATATCGCTCTCCCCTTCACCATCATTATTTGTAATATTTACCTCATCTCCAAGTTGTTGATCATTAACATAATTATATGACTCACCATTGTGATCATCACCACCAATAGCATCTAGATTATGACTAGGTAACCGAACTGGATAAACATTAGACAAACTAATATATTTCTTGAGTGTATATGTCTCTACCTTATCAATGTCTTCAATAGTTTGGTCTTCCATAAACACCACATCGCGACTTTGAATAAGCTTCTTTCCTATAGGATCATACAACCTGTAACCAAATTCACCTTGCCTATAGCTGATGAAAATACATCTTTGGCTTAGTTGCAACTATGGTCCCCCCTATTTTGCATTTTTTTTGGGTTTTGATCCCCTCATTTTAAAAACCATGATTTTGGTCCCTTTTTTAAGTTTTGAGTTTGATTTTAGTCCTCTCTTCAATTTTAGACTTTTTTATAGTGATGTGGCGCTATCTAAAATGATGTGTCAATGTCAGGTCATTTTTATAAAATAAATATGAGACTTTTTTATTCACTAGGATAATTAATTTATTAATATTGTTTTAATTAATAAATTAATCATTAATATTTTATTATTAACTTTTATTATTAATTAATTAATTAATTAATTAATTAAAACTTTAAACGAAACACTTTGGGCCTAACATTATTGGCCCATGTCTTTGATCCATCTTTATAACCCACAATTAAATTGTTGCGTTTTTGTAAGATATATAAACACTAAAAACATTTGTAAAGTAAACAATGTGGGACTATTATGAAATACCATTTACTGATTTGTTATGATATCCATCTCATCTTTTCACATGCTACTGCTATGTTTTCCATCTTTTCAAAGTCTCATCAATTAGTTCTAAGCACTTAGATTAAGGGTTCACATTAGAACTAAGTAGTTTGTTATAATCCAAATGCAAAATTGTTAGGTGTAACTTGTTGAAGTTAGTTATTGTATAACTAACTTGTTAGTTGGTGTTTTTGTAACTAATTAATAACGTGCATAAAGAAGACACCTACATAATGTTAATAAAATCGTCATATTGTACACCATTTTATTACTCTCCCTTCTCTGTATTCTTTAGCTGCAATTTAGATAGAATAAATGGATTTTTTTAGGTAGTGTGTCCACTTCAACACATTAGCATGCACGAAAAAAAAACACGGACAAGTGACTAGTATAAAACGTTACAAGATGCATTCACGTCTTTTGTTTTGTAAATTACCTTGCTATCATCCTCTAGTTATAATCACGTTACTAGAATCTGCATTTGGTACATATAGCATTTTAACATATGGATATGTAACAATCTTCACAATCTCCTACTTCTGTTAAAAATCACTAATATTATTGTCATTTCTTTGCACATAAGAGATCTTGAACTTGAAATATATACGAAATGCCTCCAAAGAATCTGTATGAACGCTGTGTATCTTCCATCACCAAATGAGCGCACTAGCAGCTCTTTCTGTCTGAACAGTCTCAAGATTAGTAAGAAAAACAAACGCTAATAGACTAAACTAAAACAAATATGGAGTGGCTGTGAGAATAAATTGTTGCTCATGAAATACACATTAATCATTAACAGAAGCGACAATAATAACTTTCCATATGGTGAAAAAACTACCAGTAATTAATGCACTCACCAAGCTTTCTCACATTGCAAACATGACCAACTTTCTTTATTCTTGGTGAAAAAAGAGAACAACTTTCTTTAGAATGAGAATAACAGTAGAAATCATGCTATGTTCAAAATTACCATGCAACAATGGTAAGAACTAAGAACACAAATGCCGAATATCACCAACTGCTAAATTATCCTCTTCGGTCTGCAAAGAGCTGTATGGTGAACTTGCATTTGAAAAGATTAGAGTTGATGTCATCTATTCTAATTTGTCTCAAGAAAAGGTAGTTCTCAAGAAAAGGTTAGAGTGAAAAATATGTTAGAAAGTTATTGTTAGTTGCACTTGTTAGAAGATTAAAATGAATGAGGAAATTAATTCAAATTTCTGCAGTTAGTTTGTTAAGTTGCAACTTGATATTAGTTAAAAGTTTTCCTTTTTTGAATGATGAAAATGAGCTATTGCACTACAACTATTAGAGAACTTTGAATTATTGTGGACTCCACTGTGTTATGTCACTTTTAATTGAGTAAATCACTCACTTTTCACACCAATGATGTAGTTCTTAAAGTGAAGGCAATCCTTATTATTACATTTATACTGTTAGCAACATGTAGTAATATCCAAGTCTAAAAAAGAGTAGTTCTTCTTCACTTTGAAAAGATGGAAAGTATAACAGTAGCATGTGAAAAGATGAGATGGATAGCATAACAAAGCAGTAAATCGTATTTCATAATAATCCCACATTGTTTACTTTACAAATGTTTTTAGTGTTTATATATCTTACAAAAATACAACAATTTAATTATGGGTTATAAAGATGGATCAAAGACATGGGCCAATAATGTTAGGCCCAAAGTGTTTCATTTAAAGTATTAATTAATTAATTTATTAATTAAAATAATATTAATAAATTAATTATCCTAGTCAATAAAAAAAGTCTCATATTTATTTTATCAAAATGACCTGGCATTGACACATAATTTAAGATAGCGCCACATCACTATAAAAAAAGTCTAAAATTAAAGAGGGGACTAAAATCAAACTCAAAACTTAAAAAAGGGACCAAAATCATGGTTTTTAAAATGAGGGGATCAAAACTCAAAAAAATGCAAAATAGGGGGACCATAGTTGCAATTAAGCCTACATCTTTTTTGACTCTGCATTCAACTTGGATATTTCATCCTTTAGAATATGCACAAAATCCTTACAACCAAAGACTCTCAAATGATCATTTGACATTCTTCCCAAACCAAATTTTGTCTAGAATTTCACTATTCAAAGAAACGCTAGGAGTGAGATTAAGAACATGCATTGCCGTGTAAAGTGCCTCGCTCCAATAATGATTAGGTAACTTAGCTTCAGAAAGCATACACCATACTCTCTCAATTAGTGTTCGATTCATCCTCTATGCTAAACCATTCAATTGAAGAGTTTTAGGAGGAGTTTTTCATGTGCAATACCATGCTGCTTGCAATAGGAATCAAATGGTCCACAATACTCTCCACCATTGTCTGAACCAACACATTTCAGCTTCATGTATGCCTGCCTCTCAACCAAAGCATGGGATTCTTTGAACTTTTCCAACACTTGATCTTTTGTCTTCAAGACATAAACTCGTAGTTTCCTTGAGCAATCATCAATAAAGATAACAAAAAAAGTGCACCACTAAAGGATTTTACCTTTGATGGACCACAAAAATCAGAATGTACCAATTGAAGCAACTTTGACTTCCTTGGGGGAGGATGTCTCTTGAAAGACACTTTAGTCTGTTTACTAGCCATGCAATGTGAACACTTCTCCAAATCTACATTCTTTAATCTAGGAAGAACATCCTTTTTGTACAAAACATTCAGCCCATTTTCACTAGTATGACTAAGTCTTTGGTGGCACAAAGATGCTTCCATGTCGATAGCATTCACACTGTCCCTAGAAACCAAAGCTTTTGTCTAATACAGTTTATAAAATTTTCCCCTCTAGCCACAACCAAGTTACCTTTGTTGAGTTTCCATTTTCCAGAACCAAAGTGATTATCATAACCACAATCATCTAGCATATGCACAGAGATCAAATTAAAGTGGGCATCTGGAGCATGTTTGACACCTCTAAGCAACAGTTACATTCCCATGTTGGTTTGTAAGCAAACATCACAGATACCAATTACCTTAGCTACACCATCATTACTCATCTTCAACACTCCAAAATCACCAAAAGTATAAGACGTGAAGAAATCCTTCCTTGGTGTAACATGCAATGTAGCACCACTGTCAATTATCCACATGCTCTTGTTTGATACAAGATTAACAGACTCATGATCACTGAGAATAACAAGATCATCACTAGTAGCAGTAGTAACACGATCGTCATCATGATCTTTATGGTCTCTTTGTTTAGACTTACCCTTGTTGGCTTTGTTATCTCTTTTCCACTGATAGCAATACTTATGTACATGTCCAGTTTTGTGACAATAATGACACTCCAGAATCTTGTATCGCGACTTGGACTTGCTTCTGCTATTCTCTCTACCACCCCTCGGTTCCTTTATATGACTTGTCCCCCTATTTTCAGTGACAAGTACCTCGGGTTGAGATGAAGAACCATGTGCCTTCCTTCTCATGTACTCATTAAAAATACCAGCTGATCGTACCTGGATCAGACAGTTTCTGGTGGCCAACGACGTCTGTTGAACTCTGGCTCCGGTGAAGTTAAAGGACGCCGGGGGGGGGGGGGGGGGGGGGGGTGTACCTGCAAGGCACTCCGACGCTCAAGTAAGGTGGTTGTCAGAGAAGGCAAGTACAGAAGTGAGAGTAAGAAAAATGTGTAACCTGACCCTCTCAAGTGAGAGGGTATTTATAGAGCCCCCAGCGCAGGGCCAACAGTTACTTGCATAGGGCTGGATTGCCAAGCCCAATCCAAGTAACTGCCAGGGCTTACGTGGCGTAGTGAAGACCAGCACGTGGTCTTCTCCCTGGGGTAACCGTTCCTAGATCTCCGGGATTAGGGCAGACCGATTCCATCGGGAGTGGAGCGGTTACGTGAGAACGTGTCCTCGCGGGGAGGACTCTTGCACGTCGGGGAGAGACGCATCCTCGCGGGGAGGACTTGCTACGTGGACAGAGATGGCTCATCGCGGGGAGCAACGTCCTCGTGTCGAGGAGGGGAGAACCCCGGGGGAGGGCTCAATGCTTCTGCCCGAAGTTCTACGCCACTCGTGCCCGACACTGTGACGCGACGCTTACCCGACATTGGCTTGACTAAGTCCTCCGTATGGGCCACCCCAGAGCGTGTGGCTGGGCCTGTTCGGATGTGGAGCAGGTCCTCGGCCCAGTCCGGAACAGGAGCCCCCCAAGTCGTTGCTCTGAGACGTCGGAGTGATGACTTAAGGGTCCAGGTTATGTCGAGGGCGTGCCTGTTCGGGAAAAGGCTTCGAGAGGGGAGCAGTTGGTGAACCGGGCAGAAGTAAACAGGCATGCTCGAGCGACTGGCCGTAGAGGGGAAAAGTCGCGGGGATACGAGGGGTTACGGCCGAGGTGAATGAAGAGACGCGTGTGAGGGAATGAACAGACGTGCCTGGGGAAGCATGCGCCACGTGTCACCCCTCATTATTGCATAGGGCGGCTACCCTAGGGTAGCGTACTCGATTGCCTAGGGACTCCTCGAAGCTTGTAAGGGGCTTATAAAAGGGGCGAGTTTGTGCCATTTGCACGTTCCCACCTTTTTTGCTCTGCATCTCACCTAGTCGCCGTTACTGCTCCGCCGCCGTACGCCTCCGTCTACTGCCGTTTCTGTTGTTCTACTCCGCTCTCCACTGCTCAAGTAAGTTCTTCATCCTTTGTGGTTTATTTTGTTTTATTTTTTAGTAGTTTTCCGGCGAGTAGATGTAGGGTTCATCTTTTAGTAGTTTTCCGGCGAGTAGAGGGTATTCCCGGCGCTCCGCTAGGCTTCCGCCGGGAACGGCGGGAAATTCCTAGGGTTTCGGTGGGTTTTGACGGTGGTTTGGGATGAACATACCGAGGGAAATATGAATGTCCTGGGGACTCTTATGAATACGCCGAGGACGCGCGATGACTGTCACGGGGAAGTGAGACGGAGAGATCGGGGAGCGAAGAGAGAAAAAGACGGGGTGACGGCCTCGGGCAGTTCGCCGTATCCCCGAATGTTTCTTGCTCGCTGCCCTTTCACTTGATCTGCGGTGGAAGGGTGGACTTGGTCGCGATCGACGAATTCACCTGTTTCCTCTGCTTTTTAGGTAAAAATGGCCACGAGGATTCCGGGGATTCTCTACGTAGACACTGAGCCCGACATGGATGGACCCGCTCAGATCCCCGGGGAGGCGCCCGTGCGTCCGGCAGCTGAATGGGCCGGGGAAGAACCTTTGCGTCTTGGGTCATGTTTCTCGGTCGACGACACAGACGCGTTCGCCTTTGTCGAGAACGTCCCCGATGGAGAGGAGGCCACATGGACAGTTTACCAGCCCTGGGTGCACCATCGCATCTGCTCGAACTATCGCGGACTGCAGTTTCCCATGTACGAGTTCGCCTTTAAAGAGGCCGGTATCCGCCTCCCCTTTAATAGCTTCCAACTAGGGGTTTTCAACCGTCTGCACTTGGCACCGTCGCAGCTCCACCCCAACGCGCTTGCTTTTATGCGGGCGTTTGAAATCGTCTGCGACTATCTTCAGATTGGGATCACCCTCGAGCTCTTCTTCCGCGTCTTTCATTTGCAACGCTCGACGGACAATGGGCGACATAGTTGGGTTTCTCTCAAACAACCTAAGAAGTTGTTCAAGGCGTACGCGGATTCAATAAGGGGTTTCAAGAGAAGGTTCTACTATGTCATGCCCGCGACGTACTCGGCCGTGGGTACGCTTTATGACATAGTGCCCGACGGATCCGGGGGAGAGAGGTTCGTGTCCAAGTGTCCCCTGGAGTGGGAGGACGCCCACTTCGCGCTTGGCACTGAGGACTACGTCGTGAAACATAGCGCGCTGTCGGAGGACGACAGGGGGGCGTATGCCACGTTGGTCGCCTTTGTCAATGGTTTCAACCGGGCAGAATGTGTCGGGAGGGATGGAAACATCCTCCACGACTCCCAAGGGAGGGTTTTACGATAGGCTCGCTATATAAATACCCGGGGGCTCCTCGAATGCAAGTCTCCCGACGAGGCCAAGAGGTTCTTAGGTGGGATTTCCTCGCCATGTTCGGGCATTTATTTCGTTTTGTCTCTGTGCTAACTTTTTTTGTGTTTTCTCTTGCAGCTCAAATGTCTAACGCCACCGAGCGTATCATGAAGTTGGCCGCCGAGCAGGCACCCAAGCGCCCCAAGAGCCGTGTTCGAGATATTATCGAGACTGCAGCGCCGGTTGGAACGACGAGTGGCTCCTCCTCGCCACAATGCAGCCAGTCTCCTCCCCCAGAGAGCACCCCTGCCAAAAAAAGCAAGGACCGAGGGGCCTGTCCTCGTGGATCTCGTGGACCCTGCCTCTCCGGAGAAGTTTCAGATGCCCACTTGTCATCTCCAGCGGAATTTCTTTGGGGGAAGCCCCCCTGTCATCGTTGATGCCGAGGTGAAGGCGGTTCTGGGTATGGACGGGACGGCCAGGAGAGAGGCGCTTGTCGAGGACCTTGCGGCCATGATGCGGGTCTTTGAAACTGCCTTGATATTGAATGACGGGGTCCCCTCTTCATCCGAGCTGCAGAAGCTGAAAGACGACTATACAGTCCTCGAGAAGGAGAAGAATAAGGTTGCAGCTGATCTGCTGAAGGCCCAGGTTGAGTGCGAGGGTCACGCCAATGCCCTTCGCGAGCTGAACGAGGTCAAATCTGCCCTGAAGGCGACCCAAGAGGAACTTGATCGCTCTCGGGAAAAGGTCGAGGAGTTGGAGGCTGCTGTCCGTCCCGCGGAAAATGAGTCCCCCGTGGAGAAAAACCTTGCTGACCGCGCCGCTCTGATTGGCAAGATTCGGGAGCTTCAGTCGGATAGACTGGAAGCTCTGGAGATAGGTTTCAAGAATGCCATGGAACAGATCGCCGCTGAGAATCTAGGGGTTCCGCTGGTGCTCGACAAAATCGACCCGTTCCTTCGTGTGGTCGACGACAAGCTCAATCTTCCGGAGGAGGGGCAGGAGGAAGATGGACGGCGGGTCGAAGATGATATAGCTGTGTAGTTATTTTGGTTGTTTGGCCTGCGCGCCGTTTTCTTTGTAATGATTTGTGCCCGGCCTATGTGCCAGGGGCTTTTTGACGTTTTTGTAATACTTGTACACTGGGCTTCTGCCCGTTTTAATGTACTCTTGTTTACTTGCCAGTATTGTTTGCATGTTTTGATTTGTGTGTGATGTGTTATTTGTTATACTTTATTTTTGCCTAAGTAATGAGGCTTTGGGATTTTCTTGACCTTGATAGTCCCTGACCGCGTGGAGAGCTGGTCGGGCGGCCGGAGGTGTATTCCGACCTTCAACGAGGCTAAGAGTTCGATCGAGGTCTTAGCTTCGTGGCATGAACTTCCCATCGCGAGCAGGGTGTTATTCCCGGTTGGTACGACGACGGTGGGCCTCGATCGAGGTATCCGCGCCGGATCAAAGGTCCTCGCGCACACACAACGCGGCCTCTGATCGTCGTGTTCTGTATAGGGGTGTCGCGCTTGTACCCTAGCGCGGCCCCGTAATCGCGGTGCTAGTGAGCCGCGGGCAGTGCTTAACTGTAGTACTGCTTGAGCTTCTCAACATTCCATGGTCGAGCAAGTTCTTCCCCGTGCAGGTTTTCGAGGAAGTAGGCTCCCGTCCCCGTTTTCCCGCGGACGCGGTACGGGCCCTCCCAGTTCGCGGCGAGTTTGCCTTCTCGCGAGTCCTTCTGGTTCCTGCGTAGGACGAGGGTGCCTACCTAAAAATCATGTTTGATAACTTTGTCGTTATAACGTAGTGTTATTTTTTGTTTAAGTGACGCTTCTCGGAGAGAAGCGCCCGAGCGTGTTTCCTCGACGAAGTCGAGTTCTTCCCTCAAGGCTTCATCGTTCGCGTCCCCATCGAGGGGGGCTTCTGTCCTCCTCGAGGGTTCTCTGATCTCCACGGGGATCACTGCTTCCGTTCCGTAGGTCAGACGGAAAGGGGTCTCCCCGGTCGTGGAGTGTGGGGTCGTTCGGTAGGCCCAGAGGACGCTGTGTAGCTCCTCGACCCACCTTTGTTTGGTGTCGCCTAATCGGCGTCTCAATCCTCGGAGGATTACCCTGTTCGCCGCCTCGGCCTGCCCGTTGGTTTGGGGGTGCTCGACCGACGTGAAGTGCTGCTTCGTGCCCAGTTTGGTGGCGAAGTCTTGGAAGTTCTTGTCGGTGAACTGTGTCCCGTTGTCGGTGACAATGGCTTGAGGTACGCCAAATCGGGCGAGGATGTTTCTTTTGTAAAAACGCAGTATGTTAAAGGCCGTGATTTTGACCAATGCTTCCGCCTCGATCCACTTCGTGAAGTAATCCACTCCGACGATGAGGTATTTGTTTTGATATGATCCTACGACGAAGGGGCCAAGGATGTCCATTCCCCACCAAGCGAACGGCCACGGGGATGATAGCGTTTTGAGCTCGCTGGGAGGAGCGAGGTGCATGTCCCCATGACGCTGGCATCTCTCGCACTTCTTGACGTGTTCCTTGGCGTCTTGTTGCATGGTGGGCCAGTAGTATCCCGCGCGAAGCGCCTTACGGGCTAACGAGCGGCCGCCGAGGTACTGGGCGTTGATTCCCTCGTGGATTTCCTGGAGGATGCTGGGGACCTTAGTCTCCTCGACACACCTGAGGAGGGGGATAGAGAACCCTCGCCGGTATAGCGTATCCTCGACTACCGTGTAGGAGCACGCCCACCTTTTGACCATTCCTGCTTCTTTGGGATCTTCGGGCAGTTTGCCTGTCATGAGGTATTCGTATACCGGGGTCATCCAGCAGTTGCTATCCCCTATGGCGTTGATGTCCGAAACCATGGCCGGTTTGTCGATGCTTGGGCGGGAAAGCACTTCTTGTATGACGGATTTGTTCCCGCCTTTCTTCTTTGTGCTCGCCAATTTCGACAGGACATCCGCTCGGGCATTGTGCTCGCGGGGGATGTGAGTTACTTTCGCGGAGGTGAACTTTTTCATATTTTCCTTTACTAAAGCCAAGTATTCTATGAGGCTGTCGTTCTTGGCTTGGTACTCTCCTCGGACTTGCGAGGCTACGAGCTGAGAATCGGTGAAAAGTTTGACCTCCTTGGCGCCGAGGTCCTCGGCCAGCCGGAGTCCTGTGAGGAAGGCCTCGTATTCGGCTTGGTTGTTCGATGTCGGGAAGGATAGTTTGAGGGATACCTCGATCAGGATGCCTTCCTCGTTTTCGAGGATGATGCCCGCCCCGCTTCCCTTCGGGCTGGATGCTCCGTCGACATAGATCGTCCATTTTTGTGACCCGTCGGTCGAGGGTTCCGGGACGGTCATCTCCGCTACAAAGTCGGCCAGTACCTGTGCTTTCAGGGCTTTCCTCCCTTCATATCGGATGTCAAACTCGGCGAGCTCGAGCGACCACCTGAGCATCCTCCCCACCATGTCCGGTCGTCCGAGGAGCTGCCTAATAGGCTGTTCGGTCCTTACGACGACGGTGTGGGCGAGGAAATAGTGGCGTAGCCTCCTGGCCGCGGTGACGAGGTCCAGTGCGACTTTCTCGATCTGCTGATATCTGAGCTCGGGGCCTTGGAGGGCTTTGCTCGTGAAGTAGACTGGCTTCTGCCCGTCCGAGGTTTCCCGAATGAGGACGGCGCTGATTGCTTCGCTCGTGATCGCAAGATACAAGAAGAGTGTTTCCCCGTTCTCAGGCCGTGAGAGGACCGGGGGTTGCGACAAGACTTTTTTTAAGTGCGCGAGTGCTTGCTCGCATTCCTCGCTCCAATCAAACTCCGCTTTTTGTCGAAGAAGTTTAAAAAATGGGAGTGCGTACTGCGCGGATTTGGCGACAAAACGGGAAAGGGCGGTGAGCATCCCGTTTAATGATTGAATCGACTTCTTTGAGTCCGGGGTAGGAAGCTCGGAGAAAGCCCTACACTTGTCGGGGTTTGCCTCGATTCCTCATTCTGTGAGGTAGAATCCGAGGATCTTTCCTGCCCGGACGCCGAAGGTGCACTTGTCGGGGTTGAACCTCATGTGGCACCTCCTCGCCGTGTTGAACACCTTCTTGAGATGCGCGGCGTGGTCGACTTCTTCTGCAGACTTGACGATCATGTCGTCCATGTAGACTTCAAGCATGTCACCGATTTCAGCCTGGAAAACCTTATTCATCATCCGTTGGTAGGTCGCACCGGTATTCTTCAGACCGAAGGGCATTACGTTGTAATAGTAGTTGTCCGACGCGGTCATGAAGGCCGTGTGTTATTTGTCGACCTTGTCCATGGGAATTTGGTTGTATCCCGAGTAAGCGTCCATGAAAGATAGTAGTTTGTAACCTGCAGAGTTGTCGACCAGTTGGTCGATGTTAGGCAAGGGGTAACAGTCTTTCGGGCAAGCCCGGTTAAGATCAGTGTAATCAACGCACATTCTCCATTTTCCATTATTCTTTTTAACAAGTACAACGTTGGACAACCATGTCGTGTATTTGGCTTCCGAAATAAAATTTGCCTCTAGGAGGTCTTTTACAGCTTTTTCAGCAGCCTCTGCTTTCTCGGGAGACTGCTTACGCCTACGTTGTGCTATGACCCTAGCGGCCGGATCTACTGCGAGCTGATGGCAAGCCACCTCGGGGTCGAGGCCAGGCATCTCGGATGCACTCCACGCGAAGAGGTTAGCATTCTCCCTCAGACATGCTTTCAGCTGCTCCTTTGCCAGGTCGGGGATCCCAGCGCCAATCTTCACGTTGCGGTATGGATCGTCCCCGAGGGCCACGAGCTCGAAGTCTCCATCTGGGATGGGGCGCGCTGGGTGGAGAGGCTTCCCGTTATTCTCCGCCTGGTGGTTAAGATCTTCGACCCTGTCTTCGTCGGGCTCGCCGGAGAACCTGCTGTCGAGGTCGACCGCGTTGACGCGCGGGAGAGGTACCTGTTCGGCATCCTGGGGTGGCTTGGCCACGGTCTTGGGTTTGGGGCCGATGGAACTTAGGCCTTTGATAGCGGTGTCGAAGCATCTTCTGGCTGCGTCGATGTCCCCATGCATCGTCACTACTCGTCCCCTGGTCGTATAGTACTTCATTTTGAGGTGGACCGTCGATGGCACCGCCGTAAGTTTAGCCAGGGTGGTCCTCCCGAGGATGCAGTTGTAAAGTGATGGGCATTCGACCACCAGGAAATGGATCTTCACCTGTCGGGCCGTGTATTCGGCCCCGAACGTAACCATTAGCTCCACATAACCCCATGGCCTGGTGGTGGTCCCATTGAACCCCTGTAGATCCGAACCGACGTACGGGGTCAGATGCCTCTCGTCGAGCTGAAGGGTCCCGAACAAATGGGAATACATGATGTCGACCGAGCTCCCCTGGTCGACTAGGATCCTTCGGACGTCAAAGTTTGCCATCTGCGCCCTGATCAAGAGGGGAATAGTGGCGTTCGGTGCTCCCCCAGGGAGTTCCTCGAGGTAGAAGGTGATGAGATTGGAGTTTCCCCGCACTTTCTCGAGGGTGGTCACCTTCGCAGATGTCACGGATTCCAGTTCGTCAAACTTTCGCTTGATTGATCTGACAGACAATTTCTTGGGACCGCCCCCGGAGATGACCATTGCTTTGGGGAAGCCTTCCCAAGTACTGCGGGCAGTGACGGGGTCCTCGTCAGGGAAGGTCGCCCACATGTTGCGGATTGCTTCTTCGCCCTCAATGATCGGGGGGACGAAGAAGTCCTCGGGCCGAGTGACGCTGAGGGCGACCTGAAGCTAGTTGTCGGCAGGAGGAGGTGTCGTTTCCTCGACGTTCTGCGCTTCCCGTGAACTCAGACGAGGAGGGTCGTTCTTTTGGGCATATTTCTTCAAGTGCCCCTCTTTGATGGGAATCTCAATTGCATCCTTGAGATGGATGCAGTCTTCGGTCACATGCCCGTGGCTCCGGTGGAACCGGCAGTACTTTGATTTGTCAACGTTTGATTTGGGAGCAGCGGGCTTCGGGAAGCGAACTCCTCCTTTTATAAACTCGGAATTCTGGCATTCGGAGAGCATTCGAGACCGGGGGGTGTTAAGTGGGGTGTACTCCGTGAATCGGCCAGCCGATCCGCGCGGTTCTCGAGGATCACGGTTGCGGTTCTCTTTCTTCTTTTCTCCTCCTCGTCGGGGAGAAGAGTCTTCATCTTTGTGACTGCGGGGGCCTTCTCTACGTCTTGTCTCAAGAGCGATCTGAGCTGCTTCAGTCTCCTTGAGTTCGATGTATTTCTGGGCTCGAGCGAGAAGGTCCTCGAGACGCCGGGATCTTCAGAGGCCTATGGATTTGGCAAAGTCAGACCCGGCACGCAGTCCGTGGATAATTAAGTATTTCTTCATGTCGTCAGTCGTATGGACCTCAACTGCCTCTTTGTTGAACCTCTCGATGTAGTTTCGGAGAGATTCGTTCCTCCCTTGGAAGATGCTTTCAAGGGCAGCCTCCGTCTTCGGGTGTCGACGAGACGCGATGAAGTGTTTAATGAAGCGTTGCTTCAGTTGCTTCCATGACGTGATGGACCCATGTTCCAGACCCTTATACCAAGTCATGGCTCCCTTCCGCAAGGTGGTGGGGAACAGCCTGCACCTGATAGCTCCCCTGACATTTCGGAAGTCGAACATTGCTTCGAAACTCTCCACGTGGTCGTCAGGGTCGGTCAGCCCGTCATAGGTCCCCAATGGTGGGGGTTTCTCCATGCCCGCAGGGATTGGGGCGTTCATGATTTCCCATGACAAAGGGGTCCTCTGGTCCTCGTCGTCGCTACCAGCCGGGGATCTCGAAGGTGATCGATGGTGCCATGGAGGGGAGTTCCTCGAACGGTTCTTTGGTCTTTCTTCGGTCTGCTTGGACTTCTTGGAGGTGGTGGAGGCCCTGGGTTCCTTCTGAGGCGGGGAACGAGGGCGTTTCTGGGAGATCGTCGGCTGGGGGCGCTCGAGGCGCGGTCGGCGCCCCTGGCGTACTAGCGACGGGGTCCGAGAATCTTCGGAAGGGGTCCTTCATGGGGAAGGAGAACGGCGAGGTGACGGGGGACGACGATGTCTTCGCAGGGAAGATCGTTGTGCCCGTCCTTGCTCCAAGGCTTCAATTCTGGTGTTCTACTGCGCGATCAGCTGATTAGTCTGGTTGATCAATGCAAACAGGGCCACGGTGCTCGGGTCCAAATTGGGCGGCGAAGCAACTGGTTGGAGAATGGCTTGCTGATCGTTCTGGCGGGCGGCGTCGTAGGCCACATCCTGGGAGTCCGGGGAGGCGGTCTGCCCGTCTCTTATGTCGCCTTCGCCGCCGTTGAGGATGACGGCGTCCTCACGGTGGTTCCCGTTCTCAAGTTGTGCGAGCACGGTGTCCAGAGCCTGGTTGACTGTCGGATTGGCCATGTTGGTGATGAACGGAGAAAGCTTTGGTTTATCGAGCAGAAAAACGGGGAAGCTTATAATTTCCCACAGACGGCGCCACTGATCGTACCTGGATCAGACAGTTTCTGGTGGCCAACGGCGTCTGTTGAACTCTGGCTCCGGTGAAGTTAAAGGACGGCGCGGGGGGGGGGGGGGGGGGGTGTACCTGCAAGGCACTCTGACGCTCAAGTAAGGTGGTTGTCAGAGAAGGCAAGTACAGAAGTGAGAGTAAGAAAAATGTGTAACCTGACCCTCTCAAGTGAGAGGGTATTTATAAAGCCCACAGCGCGGTGCCAACGGTTACTTGCATTGGGCTGGATTGCCAGGCCCAATCCAAGTAACTGACAGGGCTTACATGGCGTAGTGAAGACCAGCACGTGGTCTTCGCCCTGGGGTAACCGTTCCTAGATCTCCGGGATTAGGGCAGACCGATTCCATCGGGAGTGGAGCGGTTACGTGAGAACGTGTCCTCGCGGGGAGGACCCTTGCACGTCGGGGAGAGACGCGTCCTCGTGGGGAGGACTTGCTGCGAGGACGGAGATGGCTCATCGCGGGGAGCAACGTCCTCGTGTCGAGGAGGGGAGAACCCCAGGGGAAGGCTCAATGCTTCTACCCGAAGTTCTACGCCACTCGTGCCCGACACTGTGACGCGACGCTTGCCTGACATTGGCTTGACTAAGTCCTCCGTATGGGCCGCCCCAGAGCGTGTGGGCTGGGCCTGTTCGGATGTGGAGCAGGTCCTCGGCCCAGTCCAGAACAGAGGCGCCCCCCAAGTCGTTGCTCTGAGACGTCGGAGTGATGACTTAAGGGTCCAGGTTATGTCGAGGGCGTGCCCGTTCGGGAAAAGGCTTCGAGAGGGGAGCAGTTGGTGAACCGAGCAGAAGTAAACAGGCATGCTCGAGCGACTGGCCGTAGAGGGGAAAATTCGCGGGGATACAAGGGGTTACGGCCGAGGTGAATGAAGAGACGCGTGTGAGGGAATGAACAGAAGTGCCCGGGGAAGCGTGCGCCACGTGTCGCCCCTCATTATTGCATAGGGCGGCTACCCTAGGGTAGCGTACTCAATTGCCTAGGGACTCCTCGAAGCTTGTGAGGGGCTTATAAAAGGGGCGAGTTCATGCCATTTGCACGTTCCCACCTTTTTCGCTCTGCATCTCACCTAGTCGCCGTTACTGCTCCGCCGCCGTACGCCGCCGTCTACTGCCGTTTCTGCTGTTTTACTCCGCTCTCCACTGCTCAAGTAAGTTCTTCATCTTTTGTGGTTTATTTTGTTTTATTTTTTAGTAGTTTTCCGGCGAGTAGATGTAGGGTTCATCTTTTAGTAGTTTTCCGGCGAGTAGAGGGTATTCCCGGCGCTCCACTAGGGTTCCACCGGGAACGGTGGGAAATTCCTAGGGTTCCGGTGGGTTTTGACGGTGGTTTGGGATGAACATACCGAGGGCAAGATGAATGTCCCGGGGACTCTTATGAATGCGCCGAGGACGCGCGATGAATGTCACGGGGAAGTGAGACAATAATGACACTCCAGAATCTTGTATCGCGACTTGGACTTGCTTATGCTATTCTCTCTACCACCCCTCGGTTCCTTTATATGACTTGTCCCCCTATTTTCAGTGACAAATACCTCGGGTTGAGATGAAGAACCATGTGCCTTCCTTCTCATGTACTCATTAAAAATACCAGCCTTAGCCGTTTTCAAAGAAACAACACCTTTAGGAGCAGAACTTGTGATAGAAACTCGAAATGTCTCCCAAGACTCTAGTAAAGATAGCAATAGAAATAGTCTCAAAAGTTCATCATCAAATTTGATACTCATTCCTGACATCTAATCAAGGAGCCCTTGAAATTCACTCAAGTGATTTGAAATAGAAGTCTCCTCCTTATACTTCAAACTTATGAAGCTATTCAACAAGAACAATTTATTATTCCCTGATTTAGAAAGTCCGGAAACATATTTAACCCTTATTTAAAAATAAATAAATTGAAGGCGCCTGATTTTCAAAATTTCACAGCGGTCTTTCACACTACTGAGATGAAATAGACGTCACAAGATGTATTATTTATAGTAGTGTTAGATGTGTTATTAATAACTTACAATAAAGATTTTATAAATAATACTTTTTAATAGAGATATGATTCATGAAGATCTCCTTAGTTAAAGAAATGTATTATTAATTTATAATAAATATTTTTTTAGTATATATAAGAATAAGTTTTTGAATTTTAGAAGATATGATAAAATAAATTTTTGTTAGGGTTAGAATATGATTTTATATGAATTAGAGCTTTATTCTAGGAGTAGTTAGAGAAACCCTAACTATTATTATTGTTCTATTAACAATAAAATTTTATTTATCTAAATTTGCAATTGTATTTGTAATTAAATCTATAATTGTATTTATAGTTTCTTTTTATTTAATATATCTTATTTTGATTATGGTTCAATTGATCTCTACATCGAGTGTCACCTCCGACCTCTCAGTCATCTTTTCTCTTTGATGTTTGATGTCATATTATCCTTTCAAGGTCTAGGAGTAATTAAATGATATTGTAAGGAGTAATGGAATGATATTCTCGATCTCCATATAAACTTTCTCATTTCCTTGTGAACTGCTTAAATCTTTCTTTTGGATCATAATTTCGTGGGCATCCTGTTGGGAAATAAGCATGTGGTTGAAAGAGTTTCTGCTTGAGGAAGAGCATAATGGATGAAATCACACTTAAAGGGGGAGATGGTTGGGAAACAATTGTGAGTTGTGTTGAGAAACAAATGTGAGTTCTAAGTTCCATATTGCTTAGAAAAGTGAAGGTTGAGTACTTTATAAGTAAGAGGACCCATACACCTATCACTTTAAGGTTTTGGGTGAGTATGTGGTATCTCTCTCACTTGTTTGTGTGAGTCTTTAACCTTTATGTTAGTGTTTGACCCAATGTGAATGTTTCCCCCTCATGATGACCCATCAGTGGTATCAGAGTCGTGGTTCGAGTAATGGACTAGCTTCTTGTGTCGAAAGTCTTCCTGGCAAGGTGGTCAGACAACATGTTCCGTTGAAGTTCCCATGAATAGATAAGGGTATATTTCAACGACGGTATAAGCATGTGGATGTTAGATGTCAATCATGATATATATTTATATGAATTACTTGGCATTTTTCATTTCTTTCCATGTGGAATATGTTGATTTTAGTGTGGAATGATGTTGTTGTGCATTCATTGAAATATAATTGTGGTGCTTGTAATTTGTGTGCTAATGTGCAGGAATAGGCATAAAAAGATCAAGATTGTGATACACAAAGATGGGAAGCAAGTTGCCATTGAAGGAAGAAATCAACAACATCATTCGCTAGGCGAGTGTTGGCGAAGCAGCCAGCGAAGGTTCGCCTAGCGAACATTAGCGAGTCTGCCAGCGAAGGGTGGCAGAAAGTATGCAAAAACCTACAGTAGGAAAACTGGGTAAATTCGCTGGGCGAGTAAGCCAGCGAATGCTCGCTGATGTGTTAGCTAGGCGAAGGTGCCAGCGAAGGGTGGCAGAAACTTCCACTTTTGAAAACACCCAAACCTCGCTAGCGCGAATGTGGTAGCGAAGGCTCACTTCGCGAGTGATTTGATTCACCTAGCGAACCCACGATAATCCTTGTGGGTGGTTTAAGTCTGAGGCACTTAAAGTGCCATGTTTTAGTTCATTCGCTAGGCGGATGAAGCCTTCGCTGGGCGAAGGGTGCTGAGATTTTAAGTGTATAAATAGATTTTCATTTGTTGTAAAGAGGATCTCTTGTCCATGTTCACTAGTAATCATAGTTTTCAGTATTTTGATCATCAAAGAGTGTAATTTCACTTGGAGAAGCTGAAGTCGCATCCATTCTCGATTATTCGTCGTGGATGCTCATTCATCTCCTCTCTTTACTTGTCATCAAAGCTACCATGAGAAGTGGTAGCTAAACACTTAATGTTGAGGTTAGATGTAGTTGATCCTGATTTTATGTATTGCATTTGATCCTTTGTATATAAACAAAGTCTTTGATCAATATAGATGATGTTGTTTTCTCTTAATGATCCATGTGTGATTTGTATTGCTCTAGACATAGATTCTGCAAATCATGACCTAACAATTTTATCTCTTAAAAACCAAACTCTAGACATAGATTTGGGATTTTCTATTTGCATTGTGTTGATCTTAATGATTGTTGTTTAGATTATTAGCGTGAGACATCATCTGACGGTCTAAACAACGATACTCATGACTTCTCTTTAGACATAAACTTAGTCGGGAGGATACGCGATTGTATTGGTCGGAAACCGAATTCATATGCTTGATTATTTGTTTATACGTAAAAAGGATTAGAGAAACCTAACCTTAACATGCTTTTATCAAAACTTTTACAAACTCTTTGTCACCAATTAATCTTTGCTACAAATTAATGTTAACAACAATTGAGAACCTTTTGAAACCATTGAACTTAGAATATCGCAACTATTAAATGGCACACATCAAATATCGAACAATCCCTGTGGAGACGATTAAAAACAACCCCCACTATTACTTTACTAACAAAATGGCGCCGTTGCCGGGGATTGTTAAGTGATATTGCAAGCATTGCAATAGTTGAGCTATTTTAAGCTTGTTACCATTTTCTATCTTGAACTTGTTAATTTGTTTTGTTTAGTGTGCAGACTTAGTTTATGCGAGGGAAACTACTGGCGGACCAACTTCTTTTCGATCCTGAGATTGAGAGAACCGCTCGTAGAATCAACAGCAGAACTAGACGAAGGAGGCAGCTAGCAAGACAGAAGCGAGAACAAGAGGAAAGTACTTCTACACCACCACCACTTCCACAAATACTTCCAGTTATGGAGGCAGATCCACCACCACCACCACCACCTGCTTCTAGGCCATGCACAAATAGTCCGAGACACAATGCTCAGTTCGCTCGCCATGCACATAATGGTCGTCATTCTGAAATGAAGACCGGTATTCTCCAACTGTTATATCAAATTCCATTTACGGGTATGGATCATGAAGATCCTTTTACCCATCTGACGAAATTCTATGAAATTGCGGGAGGGACTGGTGCACCTGAGGCAGAAGAGGAGTCTCTGTTCAAGAGACTATTCCTGCACTCCCTCATTGGGAAGGCCAAGGAATGGTACCTTGATCAGTCAACGGCCATAATGACGGATTGGAATGCATTGGAAGAGAAATTTTTGGAGAGATTTTTCCATCGCACTCGGTTTATGGAAGCAAAGACCGTCATCGCGGTATTCACACAAGGAGCCAATGAATCTCTCAACGAAGCTTGGGAGAGGTTCAAATCAATGTTGAGAAAGTGCAAGGGCCGTGGTTTTGATGAATTTTCACAAATTCATATATTTAGAAATGGGCTGCAACTTGTACACAAGACCTTGTTGGATGCCACCGCTGGTGGATCCTTGTTAAGCAAAACCACAGCAGAAGCCACAACTATCATTGATAAGATGGCCTTGAACGATCATCAAGGTAGTCACAACCGTGGACCTTCTCAACAAACTCCGGGAGTGTTGGAATTGGGAACAAACGATGCTATCCTTGCGCAGAACAAATTATTATAACAACAGGTTGAGTTGTTGACTAAGCAAATGTCTAAACTGCCGCAATAATTCAAAGAAATTCATTATTCTTCAAGTAAAAATGTGCAACTGTTAGTTTTTGAACTATGTAGAGGTGACCATCCGACCGGTTATTGTCCTCCCGTTGTGGAGGAGGCAAACTATGCGGGAAATCAAGGATACCAACCCCGACCTCCGTATCAACAAGGCAACCAAGGTTACCAACAACAAGCTAACCAAGGTTATCAACAACCATGGAGACTGCAAGAAGCCGGACCATCAAACCGTCAACAATACCAAAATTACACTCAACCTCCGTAAGCTCCCGTTGGAAATACGAAGATGGAAGATACTCTCACACAATTTATGCAAATGGCAATTTCCAATGAAAAGAATACCGATGCGGCCATGAGGAATCTTGAAACACAAGTCGGGCAATTATCAAAACAATTGGCCGACCAACAAAAAGGGCACTTTACGGCAAATACGCTTCCGAATCCTAAAGATTGTAAAGCAATTCTCACAAGAAGTGGAAGAGAGATTGACATGGGTGTAGGTAAAAGAGTAGTGGAGGAGGAGGTTGTAGTTGAAAAAGAAAAAGATAGTGATGAGATTAAAGTAGAAAAAAATGTTGAGGGTGTTTTAGTTGAAAATGAGAAGGAAAAAAGTGAGTATGAGAAAAAAATAGAGAGTGAAGAAAAAGTGAAGAGAACTAGGAAGGGAAAAGAACCGATGAACAATATTCCGATCCAACATTTACCATATCCTCATGCCCCTACAAAGAAAGATAGTTCGAGGCACTATTCTCGGTTTATGGATATTTTCAAACAATTACAAATAAATATTCCATTTTCCGAGGCTTTGGAGCAAATGCTTAAATATGCGAAATTTATGAAGGATATCCTCACAAAAAAGAAGAGGTATATGGATCAAGAGACGATTATGGTAGATGCAAGTTTTAGTGCCATCATTCAACGTACTCTCCCGAGGAAAGAATGTGATCTGGGACGAGTCACCTTGCCGGTTACTATAGGAAACATCTATGTGGGCAACTGATTGATTGATTTGGGCTCTAGTATCAACTTGATACCTTTGTCGATTGTGAAATGGTTAGGACATATAGAATTGAGGTCCACTCAAATGACGTTGCAACTCGCAGATAAATCCACTACCCGTCCTCACGGTGTAGCGGAAGATGTGTTGGTCAAAGTGGACAAATTTTTGTTTCCGATAGACTTTGTTGTCATTGAAATGGAGGAGGATGAGGATGCACCTTTGATTCTTGGAAGGCCTTTCATGAAAACTGCCCGAATGGCAATTGACATGGACGATGGTCTCATGAAAGTGAGAGTCCAAGATGAAGAGGTGTGTTTCAATCTTTATGACGCCATGAAGCACAAGAAAGATAAAGGTGATTGTTTCCGAATCGACGCAACAGAGGAAGTGATTGTTGATGTTACAAAGCAAATTCATGTCATTGATCCTTTACAAAGAGCTATGGATGATTCCTTGGAAGTATTCTCGGTTGAAGAAGAGCAAGCTCTTGAAGAGTGTTTGTTAGAGCTTGAAGCTTTGGAAGAATTGCAACCTTGGGAGTATGAAGAGGACATTCTAAAAAAAGTGGTTAATGATGAATAATCCAAACTTGAACTGAAAGTGTTACCTTCAACCTTAAAGTATGCTTTTCTCGATGACGGTGGTAATAAACCGGTGATCATAAGTAGTATTTTATCTGAAAACGAGGAGAGCCGCTTAATTCAAGTGTTGAGAAAAAATCAGGATGCAATGGGATGGACGTTGTCCGATCTCAAAGGCATAATCCCTTCATATTGCATGCACCGTATATTTATGGAGGAAGATTTTAAACCGGTTGCTCAACCTCAACGCCGGTTAAATCCAATCATGAAAGAAGTGGTTAGAAAGGAAGTGGTAAAAATGTTAGATGTCGGAATGATTTATCCCATTTCTGATAGCCCGTGGGTTAGTCCGGTGCATGTGGTACCGAAAAAAGGCGGATTAACGGTGGTCCGAAACGAGAAAAATGAGCTCATTCCAACAAAAACCGTTACCAGGTGGAGAATGTGTATCGATTACCGTAGGTTGAACAAAGCTACGAGAAAAAGATCATTTCCCTCTACCTTTTATGGATCAAATGCTCGAAAGGCTTTCCGGTCAACAATTCTACTGTTTTTTAGATGGTTATTCGGGTTACAACCAAATTATTGTGAACCCGGAGGATCATGAAAAAACCGCTTTTACATGTCCTTTTGGAATCTTCGCTTATAGGAGGATGCCATTTGGATTATGTAATGCACCGGCAACTTTTCAACGGTGTATGCAAGCGATATTCTCGGATTTGATCGAAAAGACAATTGAGGTCTTTATGGATGATTTTTCGGTTTTTGGACAATCGTTTGATATTTGCTTGAAAAATTTGGATACGGTATTGGAACGGTGTGTGGAAACCAATTTGGTGCTTATTTGGGAAAACTGCAACTTTATGGTGAACGAGGGAATTGTGCTCAGTCACAAAGTTTCTTCAAAGGGCCTTGAAGTTGATAAAGCCAAGGTGGACGTTATTGAGAAATTTCCACCACCGATGAATGTCAAAGGCATAAGGAGCTTTCTTGGACACGCCGGGTTTTACCGTAGATTCATCAAGGACTTCGCAAAGGTCGCAAAGCCATTGAGCAACTTGCTCGTCCAAGGTAAGATTTTTGACTTTGACGAGTCTTGCCTTTTTGCGTTTAATTTTTTGAAACAAAGTTTAACAACCTCACCAATAATCGTTGCACCTAACTGGAAATTGGATTTTTAATTAATGTGCGATGCAAGGGATTATGCGATTGGGGCTGTTTTGGGTCAAAGGAAAACGAAATTTTTCCACGCTATACATTATGCGAGCAAAGTTTTAAACGAGGCTCAAATTAACTATGCAACAACTGAGAAAGAGTTGCTTGCCATAGTGTATGCGTTGGAGAAATTTCGTTCCTATTTGATTGGATCACGAGTCATCGTTTACACGAACCACACGACTATAAGGTACCTGCTCACCAAGCCTAATTCTAAGCAGAGGCTTATTCGTTGGATCCTTTTGTTACAGGAATTTGATCTTGAAATTCGTGACAAAAAAGGATCCGAGAATTTGGTGGCGAATCACTTATCCCGCCTGGTAAACGTTGACGTGACCAAGAATGAAGGTGAAGTCAAAGAGGAGTTCCCTGATGAAAAATTGTTTAGGGTGTAGGTTAGACCGTGGTTCGCCGACATGGCTAACTACAAAGCCGCCAGATTGATACCGGACGGTCTAACGCACCATCAAAAAAGAAATTTTTTTTCGGATGCCAAGTCCTTTGTATGGGATGAACCTCATTTGTTTAAACTTGGTGTCGACAACCTCTTAAGAAGGTGTGTGACGGTAGAGGAAGCCACAAATATTCTGTGGCATTGTCATAACTCTCCGTATGGAGGACACTTCAATGGGTTAAGAACGGCCACTAAAGTCCTTCAATCGGGCTTTTATTGGTCGTCGTTATTTAAAGATGCACATGCGCATGCCCTAAGTTGTCAAATGCCAGAGAAGTGGAGGAATTTCACGGCGGCACGAGATGCCCTTGCACAATATGTTAGAAATTGAAGTTTTTGACTGTTGGGGGATCGACTTTGTCGGTCCATTCCCATCTTTATTTTCTAATGAATATATTTTGGTCGCAGTGGATTATGTGTCTAAATGGGTTGAGGCGATAGCTTTTGCTAAAGCCAATGGTAAAACCGTGGTGAAATTTCTGAAAAGAAACATTTTTGCGCATTTTGGTACTCCGAGAGTGTTGATAAGTGACGGAGGATCTCACTTCTGTAACACTCAGCTTGACAAAGCTCTGGAGCAATATGGTGTGAAGCACAAGGTTGCCACACCATATCATCCTCAAGCTAACGGTCAAACGGAGGTATCCAATCGTGAGATAAAGCGCATTTTGGAAAAAACTGTTTCGGCCTCGAGGAAAGATTGGGCGAACAAACTGGATGATGCTATGTGGGCTTATCGGACCGCTTTTAAGGCTCCGATTGGTCTCACACCGTTTAAAATTGTGTATGGTAAGAATTGCCATCTGCCGGTGGAGTTGGAACACAAGGCGTTTTGGGCCTTAAAATTTTTAAACTTTGATCCAACTCTTAGCGGTGAAAAAAGAAAAGAGCAATTACACGAATTAGATGAATTACGCCTCCAGGCGTACGATTCCAATAAATTGTACAAAGAGCGTGTAAAGTCTTACCATGACAGAAAAATTATCATCAAGCAGTTTGAGGTGGGACAGCTGGTCCTGCTCTTCAATTCTCGGTTAAAATTGTTTCCAGGGAAGTTAAGGTCTAAATGGTCGGGTCCATTTCGGATTCGAGAAATCAAGCCTTATGGAGCAATTGTAATAGAAGACACAACAACCAACGAGAATTGGACTGTCAACGGCCAAAGATTGAAAGTGTATCTTGGAGGAGATTTCGAGCGGAATCCCGCCATTGTTCCTTTCCGCGATCCGTGAGATTGCGGTGGACCGTCGAGCTTAGCCGACGTTAAACAAGCGCTTGTTGGGAGGTGTCGCGGTGAAAATTGGATACCATAGTTATCTGTTAACTAGGATCGCATTTTTTAATGTCACCACCGGTCTTTGATTTTATCCAAGGGAAGGGAGAAAAACCGAATTCCCACAATGCAATGCAAATGCACTTAAGATTCTAAGTTCGGGGGTTGGTTATACCTAGGGAAGGTGTTAGCATCCTAGATATCTGTAGTACCCTACAGGAACCTCTTGATTTATTATGTTATTTGTTATCTATTTTGCTAAGGGTTTAAGGGTAGGTAATTTATTATTTTTAATCCTAAGTGTGCTCGACAAGATATCGCATCTTGTGCCTACATATCCTGTTAGGAGGGAATCAGAGCACTTGTAGTTCCTTATTAAGGATACTAAAATGTTTAAAGGTTTAGGAGAAAAGATGAGTCATCATCTTAAGAAAACCACCACAGTTTTTGAAATTTGTTTGGATTTTGTGGGGTATGGGATTGTATGTCCCTTCTTTGAGATGATTAACATCTAATTCTCTTGTGTGGAGAATTAGGTGGACTAAAGTTTGATTTAAAAAATCAAAATTAAGGGGGGACTAACCTAGGAAATCTATCCTAAGTTATCTAATAGTCCTAACTTAAGGGTATCGATCACGAGTGCAAATGATGTGCACCATGAACAATAACATGGTTATCATGCATGGGGTTTTCCCTTGGATATTAATGTGATTAAGTTATTATTAGGTGAGAGTGCTAGCAAAGTGATGCTAGTCTTGTGTCTAGTGACCAATAGGTCGAATGCGATGCCCTAAGGCGATCGACTTACATGGGTAGAAAATTGGCTCGACGTTGGATCGAGGATTTTTATTGTTTTTTTGAAAGGGTTTTGAAACAAAGACATACACATACATTAAGCACAAATAGAGGCATAACAAAGGCATGATATCAATCAACATACGATTCACTCAAGCGCGAGGGGACCTAAATGAGTTCGATTTATTAAAAAGAGTTAATTAAGTTTAAGGTTAATTGAGAAAAAGTTAGAGGTTTATTATTTATTTAGAAAAAGATGATTTTATTATTTATTAAGAAAAAATTGATTTTAAGGTTTATTATTTTTAGGTTTATTAAGAAAAAGTTATTTTAAGGTTTATTAAGAAAAAGTTATTTTTAATAGTGAATAAAAGTCATTATAATCTTAACACCTTAGAAAAAGCTAAACTAGTTAAATTGGTTAATTATAAAAGGTTACATGTTGTTAAGAAAAAAAACAATTAATTATTGTATAAAAAAAACTCTAATTATTTGGTGTTTCATTATTATTAAAAAAAATTTACTCTTAATACTCTTATAAATAAAATCTCTAATTCTAAAATTATAATAAAGTTTATTTTAATATCTTAAGATTTTATTAAAGGTTTTAAAAAGGCTATTTGTATTTTTAAAAGTTATACTTAGAAAAAAAGGTTAAAAAAGAAAAAAGATCAAACAGAGGGATCCGGCGTGATCATGGAGAGAGTCCATGATGAACTCTCTAATCTCTACCGTGTGATGTGTGTGATTGTGATCAAAGGCGTAAAAAAAAAGAAAAAGTGAGAGTGCATGGTAAGGGGTGGAGAACGCTCACACACGGGATCATACAAAAATAATAACACAGCCAGCAAGACAAGAAGTCTCTCAAACGACTCTCTCTCTCGCCGAACCTATCTCAGCCAAAGGGCTTCGAAAACCCTAAGGCGCCGCCGCAAAAATAATCTCGTCTCTCCCACTCTCATCTTCTCTCTCGATCTCTCTCTCGACCTGCAAAAGAAACACAACAACAAAGCAAAACCCCACCCCATACAACCCAATACCCCCATTTCACTATATTTTGGTGCGATTACAAATTACAGTGTATAAAATGCGATAAAATAAAGAGCGAGTAGGCAGCGGATGATGGCGGCTCCGATCAGGGAAGTGTCATTCTCCTTCTCTTTCCTTTTTTTTGCGATTTGAAGTGTTTGTATCGTCCCTGGCTTTCGTCTTCCTCTTCTGGTTTGAGGTGATGATGATGTTTTTGAACCTCTGTGCTCTTTCGTTTGTGGGTTTGATGATAGACTCTGTGATGTTCGCCTTCGTGATCTCCTTTCTCTTCCTCTCTGATTTTCGTCTGATGTCGTGAGTGTATTTTTTTGGTGGGATTGTTTGGTATGATGAGTTTCTAGTGTCAGATTTTTTTCGTCCCTTTCTGATAAAGTGTCTCCTTTATATAGATGGCCAATGATGAGATACGTTGGGAAATTCTTGAATGCTGATGCTGATTTGATTTTGTTGCCTGATTCGGAGAGTTTAAATGTTGATTTATATGCTTTGATTGTGATATGATTCAGTTTTAAATCGGTTTTGAATTTTTTTGGAAAATTTTTGAATTGTGTGATTCGTTTGGAGAATCTGGTTTTCAAAGAAAAATTGTTTGATTCGTTCTATACTTGGAAAGTTTTGCTGGCGATGTTCTTGAATATTGCCCAAAACTCCTTTTTTGAATGTGATGAGGTAAATATCTCTGATTCAAAATAAACTTTGAGGCCCAAATCCGTTTACCCTTATTTTGATTCTGAATTAATTCGGATTGTCGGATTATCAAAGCGATTCTGTGTGGGCTTGTTGTGCTGATTCAACGGGTTATTGTGATAAGTTTGTGGCAGGGTTTGTTTGGTAACATAAGCTCTTGTTTGTTAAATCTTGTAGCTTACCTAATTCTCCTTTTTCATACGCTTAATCGATGTTTGGTGGAGTGGATGGGATTTAGCTCTGTAAGGGCACAAAGGATTGTAGGAAGCTTTGATGGCATCGAAACTGATGGTTCTTGTAAAGTAAGTATAGTGATTCCTGCTTTATCTATTTTAATCTTGTTAGCATTCTTTTGAAATGAACACTAACCCATCTCTCAATAATGGAGATCCCTTAGAAGCCAGTGTTATCATTTTCTAGTTTTTCTTCTTAACAACAGTCGAATCTTGAATTGAGTCTGTCATCGTGTTTTGTTCACAGGACTACATTCCATGCTGCCGGATGCCTTCATTGCGTTGGCTCGAGAGAAGATTGGCGTTGTCACTGCAGGGATATTCAAAGAGGATACCTAAGGCAAGTTGAGTATTGTGACCAAAGTTTGGGTTCGAATTCAGCTTATTCACTGCGTGATCAAGTAAACTCCCAGGAGATGGCGGATTTGGATTGCTTCATGACTGGTATGTGAATAATAATTTCCTTTGGCAAATTGATATTCTCTTTATGACACCACTCCAGTATTTCTTATTTTGAATTGGAACAAAACTTAAGCTTGACTAACAGTTTTGACGCCTTCATTTTCTGTTGTTTCTTTCTATTGACTTTCTTAATGATGATATCGATTTTGATTGAAAAGAAAATCATGGTTGCTGATTTTATCATGAATACATGGTCTTCTTGTTGAATTGGTTCAGAACTTGCTGTTTTTCGAATCACATAACAACTCTGAAAACTTTCCCATTTTGTATTGCCATGATTAATGCCTTGCTTGCTTGAATTACCATTGCCAATGTTGCCCTTGTTTTAGAATGGATTTCTAATTACCCTTTCCTTTCGTATGCACATCCGTTGGGAGTATTTTCTAGGTATGACATTACTTTAGCAATGAAGGAAGCTCTTGGTGGCGCATGAAAGGGGCCTTGAGGATCAATGGTGGAGGTAATGTTCTACCACTTTTCAGCCCCAATTCTAAGGTTCTCATATGCAATTGTTCTGTTATGTTTAAACATCTCTCTGTCATAACTTTGAAGCCGATTGGGGCATGCTTGATTCTTCGGGTTTTCCATCCTCGCTTTATCTTTCGGATTTTTGAATGCTGGAATAAATAGAGAATAGAACTGAGCCTAACCACACACTGCCACACACATTTATTTAAATGTTGATTTCTTTGAATTACAACCAAAAGAAAATCCTGCACTTGTTAATGGAACTGCCGTTGGTTCTGATACGATCTTACTGATTTGCATTGATGATGATCTTATTTCTGTTTTCGAAACAATCGCCATAATTTTATTTTCTTTGGGGATTGCAGGTTTGTGATCATTGAATATGAAGCCTGAATAAAGCAGATTCTTTTTGAAGTGTATTCAGACTTGTTCATCAACCTCTTCTTGGAGACTGACGGTAGAATATGTAGGTGGCTTTTTGTGGATAAGAATGCTTAGGATGGTGAAGCAGACTGCAGCGTGACAATCATGGCTTCTCGGTTTCACGAAGGCCTAAAAAAAACAGCTTATAATAGGCTTTATTTTTGGCAAGTGACTTGGAATTAGTTTTGTATGCCTTTCAACATTGTAACTTGTAAATGACTTTTTAATTCTATATCCCATCTTACTTATAGAATTTCTTGTAAAGAACAATGAATCCCGAATGAATCGATAAGCTTATGGATTCTCTTGTATTTGAAATTTTTATTTTTTACTTTAAAAGCTGCGAATATACAAAAAATCCAATGCTGACACAACTTGTTTTTGCACAAATATTTCCTTTTTCCGAACAGTTTTGGTTGTTGCATAGGATGAATTAACTTGAATTAGGGAATGGAGCCAATGCCAATGCCGAAGGATACAATAATCCTCTCAACTACATTAACCATCATGCAACTTTCAATAATCACTTCCTCTTAAGCGCTCGTCTAATTTCAAGACATCAATCCCTTCTTTTCGTCAAAACATAAGTATTCACAAGCTTCAATGATGAGATCATCGTCAAAGTCAGAAATATTTTACACCTTGAATTTTGACTCTATGAATAGAGCTTGGGTTTATTCATAATGTCTAAAACCGATTTGCAAAAATACTAAGGAGAACAACGGATCCAAGATTTTAAAGACTTCGTATCGCAACCATGTTTATAGCCCAAGAATCCATTCACATTAGCACCTTGGGGAATGAGGTAACAAAAACCCAAAAGGTACGTTGACACCAATCTTGGCTCTAATCTTGTGGTAACGTATATGTGTTTTAGAAATATCGATCCAACACCAATTTTGAAACCTCTTTAAAAAACCAAAACACTCCTTGAGGAGAAAAGTCAGACACCACTTTTGAACAAGCTTGCACATGTCCTATAACTCGGAAATGCCTTGAAGCATGACCCGAGCTTCATCTGAAATGCCACATAGAACCTTCTACCAAAACTTGTTAATCAACATGAGCACACACAAAATCTCCACGACCTTTGGATTTTATGCAGCAGCACCTAATTTCACAAATGAGACAAACAAACAAAAAAACTAGAAATAAAGTGGTTAGTTATGCACAAATGATGGCCTAAGATGTTATGCAAAGAAACGAGGCGAGGATCTTAGGGTAAAAAATTAGGGTGCGACAGGAGGCACCCCAACATTGTAAGTATTACTGCTTATTTCTGTTTTATTTGTGTTTAGTTAGCATTTTGAAGCCTTAAAAGATGTGGTAACTTTTGAAAAATATTGAAAATTCTGGTCTTGTTCGCTGGCGTTCGCCTAGCGAGCTGGGGCGAGCATTCGCTGGCCTTCACTCAGCGAACCCAGCGAGACAGACCAACCCAAGTTTTTCCACATCAGAAAAATGAATTGTGGGTGGGCCACCCAATTGGGCCCAAGACCCATTTTGAATCTGAATAGAGGGGGAAACCCTAGTTCCTTGGTCACCATTCCCATTTTCCACCGTATTTGTTATTTTCCTCTCCTTTCCTCTCAAAAGCTTGGCAACTCATCTCTTTCCAATTTCCATTCACCCTAATCCCACCAGTAACGTGCGAAATTCAGGTTTGCACACTCTTTCATTGTTTATTTCATTATGCATTGTTTATGTTCATGATAGATCAATTAGGGTTTTGAAAATTTCGGAACCTCTGTCATCTTGTTTATGGATTGCATGTTAAAAACTTCATAGGCATTATGAGTAGAATGATATTTGGAAAAAAGAGATTGTTGTTGGACTGGTTTTGATATTGTTTTTCTGCATTTTCGCGGGTTCGCTGCTGTGTTCGCTTCGCGAGCATTCGCCAGCATTCGCTTCGCGAACCTGGGGCGAATGTTCGCCAGACTTCGCCTAGCGAACCTGGAGCGAACAGAGGCAAATTTACAATTTTTTTTTATGAAATGCAAGTCTCTGGCTGGTTTATTTTAGTTCACTAATGCATTTGTTTGTCGTTGTTTTGTTTTATTGTTTGTTATGTGCAGATGGCACCAAAAATGGAAATTCACGCGGCTAAGAAGCGAAAGGCTTCAACCTCCAGACAGGTGCCCGTGCGTTTTGATGAAGACAGATTTAGAGGAGCTAAGCAAGCAGCCAGATACGAAACCCTTGAGAGAAAGCACATATTGGCTGAGAAAAGATTCCTACTTAGTGACCGTGGAAGCTACCGGACAATTGATGCTCTTTTTGTGCAAAAGAAATGGGATCGTTTGATGATGCCTCTGGATGGTTACAATGCTGAAATTGTTCGGGAGTTTTATGCGAATGCTTTACCGGATGATGGAGAGAGATTTAGTTGGACCTCATTTGTTAGAGGGGTTGTGGTGAGATTTGATCGGAGGACGATCAACACTGTTTTGGGAGATCCTTTGCCATTGGTTGGTACTGAGTTGGATGCTTATCATCGCGATTTGCATCTCCACCGAGACATTGAGAAGATGACCCGAGATTTAATTCTTGAAGGTAAGGAAGTTGAGCGGAATGCATCCGGGGTTGCGATTAGATTCAGAAGGGTGGACATGCAGCCTTTGGTTCAGCTCATCTTGTTGTTTGTACTCACCAACATTGCTCCCAGGTCGCATCATAGTACAGTTCCTATTGCTCTAGCTCATCTTATTCACAACATTCAGATGAATGTTCAGATTGACGTGGCCCGCATCATTGCTGATGAAATCAAGGCAATTGTTTTGAGTGGTTTGGGAGGTACTGCGGCGCGCAAGAATGCCCCGCTTGCTTTTCCATGTCTTATTATGTCCTTGTGTGCTCACTCTGGTGTGGATATCCCAGCACGCAGGCAGGTCACTATTCCATCTGCAATTGATGATAGGTATGTGGATAAGTTCTGTAAGGCTAGAGGGGTTGTTGGAGAGTCTTCTAGGGCTGGTGCTGATGATGCAGCTGAGACTGGTGGAGGTTCTGAACCGGCGTCGCCGGCCTTTTATCCATATCAGCAGGAGATCTGCCAATATAATTGGGATTGGATGGCTGCCCAGCAGCGTGCCATGACTGATCTTCATGATTCTTTGCAGGTTCTCCAATTGCAGATCTGGGACCCTTCTACTGAGCACATGATGATGTTTAGGGAGCAGTTCCTAGCACATGCTGGTTGGCCTGAGGCCAGGCCAATTTTAGGAGGGGGTGATGATGATGCTGATGATGAGGAGGCTGGCATGGAGACTGTTAGTGATGATGACGATGAGGAGGAGGCTACTTCTGCTGGCGGTGATGAGGACATTGAGGTGTCAGATGAGGATTGATTTTTTGGATCTTAGACTTGTGCACTTCCTTTGGTCACCAAAGTGAAGTTTTCTAGTATTTGTTTTTTTTTCAGCTTTTACTAGTCTATTGTATCCACATAGTGGAATATTTTGAATACTGTTGTACTTGTACCCTAGAGGTACTCTTTTGGATATTGTAGGTGTTTTTACACCAAGTACTTTATTATTATTATTAATAATGTTAAGTGTTTTTAGTAAAAAAAAATTTTTTCGCTTTTACTAATAATTTGTTGTTTTTTTAATTATTGTATTAAGTGTTGAGTTCTTCAGTTTACGAATGCTCAACACTTAAATTGTTAATATGTTTTTATTTTAATGTTCCTTCTTTGATGATGGAATTTTTGGAAGTTAGGTTGGAGACTCTTGATTTTAAAGGAAGATTCCTCCAAGATGTGAGGGCTATGATAGTACCGTAAGTATTGTGTTGCGACAAGGTACATCGTTACCTAGTTCGAGAATTTTTTATGTTTTAGAACTTTGTGTCTTGGTGTGATTGAAAATGTTGTTTCATGTTACAACTTCCTTTGAATGCATGTGTCATTTTAGGATCAAAAACCATTAAAGTGAGAAGCCTCCAAAGTGTTACTATATGTTTAGGATTGATGATGAATGTTGTTTTTACTTTTAATTCATGCCTTATCTTGTGACCATGTGATTTTGTGGAAGAAGGAGAAGTGATCAAGGCACTTGTTGAAAGTGAGAACAACCATGTCCATATAGTAATTCACCCATGAGGAGTGAGCATTTGGTAGCCCCGTTGAGCCTAAACAGTTTAGAACTCAGTTTAGTGATGAACTTGTTTTAAGTACATAATTTGCAAGTTTGGTTCATCACTGAATTTGATGAGTTTCTAACATTTTCTTCTTGAACCTTTGAAAATTGTATACTTTGATTTCCTTGCCTTAAAAAGCAAGGAGCATTCACTTTAGGTTGAGTCGAAAATGAGTTGGGGAGAATAAAAAGAAGATGCGTGCGTTACTCCAAATTTTAAAAAAATTCAAGCAAGCATGTAAAGAAAAGAGTGTGAATATGTCGTACAAATGAGAAAATGCTTGCTTGAATGAAAAAAAAATAGATTCAATAATTGTGCACGGTAGTTTGTGAAGGTGTAATGAAAAATTGGTGAAATGAAGTTGTGTTGTGTGAATATGTGTTTAGTGAATGTTCTTTAGCTTCGGCAATTTCGTTTCAATGGCCATTAGAAATGTCCCTTTTTGTTTACCCGACCAAACTACAACCCTGAAGTCCTTATTGATCTTTTACTTCCATGAATTCTTTTGTGTTCATTGAGATATGGTATGAATTTCTTAGTATTTGCATCATTGGTCATTTGAGTGTAATTGTCCCGTGCTTGTATGCACGTTTGCCTTCAATCCTTTTTCGAAGAGGAGTGTAGAATGACATGTGCATGATGAGTTAGTTGTCTCTTGAAACATTGTTTGAAATTGTTTAAGAGTCAAGTTCTTTTACATTATAGGTTCTTGAATTATGTAATTGTTGCATTGTTGTGATCGTTGTTTAGTTGAGCCGTTTTTCGCGTCTTGGTTGAATTGAGTGCTCGAGCAAATCCTCGGGAGAGGCATACTTTGCTTTAGGACAAACAAAGAGTCAGTTGGGGAGAGTTTGTTAGATGTCAATCATGATATATATTTGTATGAATTACTTGGCATTTTTCATTTCTTTCCATGTGGAATATGTTGATTTTAGTGTGGAATGATGTTGTTGTGCATTCATTGAAATATACTTGTGGTGCTTGTAATTTGTGTGCTAATGTGCAGGAATAGGCATAAAAAGATCAAGATTGTGATACACAAAGATGGGAAGCAAGTTGCCATTGAAGGAAGAAATCAACAACAGCATTCGCTAGGCGAGTGTTGGCGAAGCAGCCAGCGAAGGTTCGCCTAGCGAACATTAGCGAGTCTGCCAGCAAAGGGTGGCAGAAAGTATGCAAAAACCTACAGTAGGAAAGCTGGGTAAATTCGTTGGGCGAGTAAGCCAGTGAATGCTCGCTGATGTGTTCGCTAGGCGAAGGTGCCAGCGAAGGGTGGCAAAAACTTCCACTTTTGAAAACACCCAAACTTCGCTGGGGCGAATGTGGTAGCGAAGGCTCGCTTCGTGAGTGATTTGATTCGCCTAGCGGACCCACGATAATCCTTGTGGGCGGTTTAAGTCTGAGGCACTTAAAGTGCCATGTTTTAGTTCATTCGCTAGGCGAATGAAGCCTTCGTTGGGTGAAGGGTGCTGAGATTTTAAGTGTATAAATAGATTTTCATTTGTTGTAAAGAGGATCTCTTGTCCATGTTCACTAGTAATCATAGTTTTCAGTATTTTGATCATCAAAGAGTGTAATTTCACTTGGAGAAGCTGAAGTCGCATCCATTCTCGATTATTCGTCGTGGATGCTCATTCATTTCCTCTCTTTACTTGTCATCAAACCTACCATGAGAAGTGGTAGCTAAACACTCAATGTTGAGGTTAAATGTAGTTGATCCTGATTTTATGTATTGCATTTGATCTTTTGTATATGAACAAAGTCTTTGATCAATATAGATGATGTTGTTTTCTCTTAATGATCCATGTGTGATTTGTATTGCTCTAGACATAGATTCTACAAATCATGACCTAACAATTTTATCTCTTAAAAACCAAACTCTAGACATAGATTTGGGATTTGCTATTCGTATTGTGTTGATCTTAATGATTGTTGTTTAGATTGTTAGCGTGAGACATCATCTGACGGTCTAAACAACGATACTCATGACTTCGCTTTAGACATAAACTTAGTCGGGAGGATACGCGGTTGTATTGGTCGGAAACCGAGTTCATATGCTTGATTATTTGTTTATACGTAAAAAGGATTAGCGAAACCTAACCTTAACATGCTTTTATCAAAACTTTTACAAACTCTTTGTCACCAATTAATCTTTGCTACAAATTAATGTTAACAACAATTGAGAACCTTTTGAAACCATTGAACTTAGAATATCGCAACTATTGAACGACACGCATCAAATATCGAACAATCCCTGTGGAGACGATTAAAAAAAAACCCCACTATTACTCTACTAACAATGGATGAAAGAGCTTCCGCTTGAGGGGGAGAATAATGGATAGACTCACACTTGAGGGGGAGATTGTTAGGATACAAACATGTGGATGAAAGAGCTTCCGCTTGAGAGGGAGCTTAATGGATGAACTCATACTTAAGGGGGAGATTATTAGGAAATAATTGTAAACAAGTGTGAGTTCTAAGTCCCATATTGCTTAGAAAAGTGATGGTTGAGCACTTTATAAGTAAGAGGACCCATACACATACCACCATAAGGTTTTGGGCGAGTATGTGGTGTCTCTCTCACTTGTTTGGGTGAGTCTTTGACCTTTATGTGAGAGTTTGACCCAATGTGAATGCTTTCTCCTCATGATGACCCATAACATCCATCAAATAGTTACTATTATGATCATTGCTCTTATGAAAATAATAGTATTTTATTTTATCGACACCAAGATTATGGTGGCTGGAATTGGTAATTGTATGTCTCCTTCTTTAACTTTTTGCTAGAGTAATCTTGGAAGATGCACTTGAACGAAGCTGTGAGTAGGGTGTAATTATTTAACCTCCAGGAGGGGACACTAGAAATCATTCCCTTTGCCCCTTTCCACCTTGTTGTGGTCTAATTGATTCTTCCTCATATAATCCTTACAAGATTCCCTTTCTGGGAGCTAATTGACATCACCCCTTCCTCTTTTTGTCTTCCCTACATTGATATTTTCTTCATAATAGATGTATGGTTGCCCTCTTCATGTAACATTTGTTGACAATGGTTAATTCTTCAATTCATATCAGTTTTGTGTTGCAATTCTATACTAGTTTTGTTACAGTAAAGTCGTAATTTGTACAACAGACAAAATTTGAGAGACCTGATTGTTACAATTTAAAAATAAATAGGATCTGTTTATAGCAAAAAAAACATAAAGGCTTGTCTTGTTATAATAAAATAACTTAAAGAACACAAGATATATTTTTGCCTTTTTTTTTAATATGGTTGTCATCGTTTCCTTAGTTTTTAGGTGGAGATGAGATGTCATGCAATGGCCATTAATATTTACCAACAAATTTCTTCTCAAGATTTAATTGAGTTGGATTGTTGGCTTTAGAACCACGTGACTTCCTTGAAAGTTAGGGCGAATAGTTTATATTTCACTAAGCCTTTCGAACCTTGATAGTCGAGAATTCCTTTTATGTTCTCCATGTGCTCATCGAAGTTAGTCGATCATCTGTATCCATTCAAGATAATATCTCGAGCAATCTAGAAATCAGGAAGTTAGGAATATGAAGAGTGAATGATTCTATATTACTCCTCATTCCATAATGAGTGATCAATTTGGAATAAAAGAGTGTTCTAAAATGAATGACTCATTTCAATTCCCAATGCATCTTTTTCAATTTTACCCTTTAATTAATACTATCTCCGTCTCAAAATAAAAGTCTTTTAAGGTTGCTACACATAGATTAAGAAAAGTAATGATTGACTTGATAAATGTAACAATTTTACAAAACTACCATTAATTACTATTGGTTGTTATACATTGTTATAAATGCATAGTATGATTTGATATCTTGAAAGTAGTGCGGATAATATTTATTAGGGGTAAAGTTGGCAAAAATTAATTAATGTTGCATTGAAAAAGTAGAAAGACACTTATTTTGGGACAAATTTTTTAGGCTAAAGAGACATTTATTTTGAAACGGAGAGAGTATTACTTTCATCATTCCAATACATAATAAATGTACTTTAGTAAAAATATTATTTTCTCTCATTTATTTATTCTTTTTTTCTTAATTTACATAAAAAAATCATTTAAATCACTCATTGTAGGACAGATGAATTACTATTTTTAATCGGGATCATTTTCAAACTTTCTCTTCAAATATTTTATTAAAAATATCGAGGAACAACATCATTTAGGCAGCTCAAAAGTTGTTTGGGTGTGTGGATAAAAAATAATTTCTCTTCCGTGTAACTCTAATAAAATTCTTATTTGTATCGGAAAAAAAAATCCTTATTTATAATAACAATTATACTTGATTAGCAAGTCACAACTTTATTCTTAGTCTTTGGCTCTCTTTTGACATGGAAAAGGCAAATACACCTTCCTGTCTGGTCCGGGTAATACATGGATTTGATTTCCAATTTCCACAAGAGTGTGCTAGTCAAATTGTTGATTTATACATTCATCTAGTCATTAACTAAATCTATAATTAATATTATTATCTAAAGCAAAAATAAATGATTGCGTATTGGTGATTAATAAATTTATAAACTTAATCACCTTCAAATACTAAACAACCTATTAGTCTTATTAATAAAAGTTTGATTCATGTTTGATTGGGATATTGAATAAAATCCGGCATGTAATAAAAATATAACAACTCACACGAATAATTCAATTCATCCGAATCTCTTTCAAAATATGTCTAATTTTCCGAAGAAATTGACAAGTTTGAAAAATGTGAGAAATAATTTGACAAAAGAAAAGTATGAAAAATAAAAAAGATTGATATAATTTGTTATAAAAAAATCACGATGGCGTGACTGTGGTTAACTTAACCATGACACAATGAAGACAAATGGGTGGAAGATATGTTGGATGAGAAATTAATTAAAATTTATGGAGAAAATAATACTCAACTGTAGAAATTTATATGTAAATACTCTCACATCATAAAATGCTTAAGGTGCGTGGGAGGATAATTATAGGTAATAATCAAAATGAAAGGATAATATTGGATTTGAATTACTGCAACAAGTTATTCTAAAACAACTTTTGATTAAAAAATAACAAATGATCACTAATGCTCTTTGATCATATGTTAAAAAACAATATTATCTTTTTTTTAATAAAAAAAAAAACAATATTATCTTAAAACCAATATTATTGTCCAATCCTTAAATGACACCTACACATATACCCTGGTAGTGGCCCAATTTCTCATACGTTAAAATTGGATGATTTCTTAATGCACTCTATATATTACTTAAGCACCAAGTGAAAAGACTTAAATGCCCACAGATTTCGAAGACGCTCTTTGAACGCACCTTAAAACGTTAAATGATCTAGAGATGCATCTCCGTTGTATTTTAAAATTCATACATCATGCATTACCTCTAATAGGCATTTGACACACATATTATACCGGAGATGCATCTCCGTTTATTTTACGAAGATACATCTTCGTAACATACCTGAATAGTGCATGTTATGTTTTGTTTATTCAGATGAAGATTTCTAAACTTTATGTGTCATGTTATGTAATGAGATTTAAACCATAAAATCAATATCCAAAAAATGACGTATATAAATCCAGATGGTCCAAAAATGTCATATATAAATAAAGTCGAAATACACAATAAAGTAGCATGAGGTGAAAATAAAATACAATCCATAATGAACCCAAAGTACAACTACTATATACACTGCACTACTGCGTATGTCGGACTACATCTCCTTTGGCTCCTCTTCCTCCTCTGCCATCAATCCCCTTCGCCCTCCGGCACTGTCTCTGGTACATCAATGTCCTCTGTTCCTCAGTCATGATGGTGTCTAGGACCTACTCACATCAGAACCATCATTAGTGTGATGTTGCTGATGACCTGCTTCGTCTTCCACCTACAACACTCTGATAACTTTGAGTACAATTAGACCAAATCATCGGCCCCCCAGTGTCATACCCCAAATTTTGACCACTAAGATTCCCATCATTGTGAAAATCATCATCACAATATGGATGAACCATCATACCTCATCAGTCTCCCCAAAGATGGGTGAGCATTCACTACAAACAAAAATTAGGGTTTCAAGCCCTCTTAGAGCTCTTAGACAAATGATCAATCAAGGAATGACATGATCTTCAACTTGTATAAACCTCTCAAACATCCACAATGGATCAAGAGGACTCCCACATCAAGAACCAAGCACAAAGTTGCAACCTTCCAAGTAGATTAAGCCTCAAGATCGCCAGTGTCACCAAATTAGGGTTTTGGTCGACCAGGGCCTCTAGATGGAAATTTTCCTCTGGGCATGAGCCAATGCTTCAAAGCATAACCTAAGATACTCCATGGGAGCTCATGAACCCAATCATCAAGTCAATTTTGCCTCAGGGGATGCATTTATCAAAAATCAGGAATTAGGGTTTCTTGACCTAATTCACCCCTAAGTTGACTTTTGGGACAAATCATGAGCCAAGACCTCAAGACATGATTTAGGGGTCTCTAATACACCACATTGATCCATTTGGAACAATGGATTGAGCCAAGAAGCTTGATTCCCAAGTTTCAAGTTCATCAGAACCACAGTTAGGGTTTCGCGGAAAAAAGTCAATTGTGCCTTTGACTTTTGACCCAGGCATGCTCCCAAACCTTGGGACATGATTCAATACACCCTATAACACCTATGAAATCAATCCATCAAGTTTGATTTAGGTCAAGGAATTGATTTCATAGAGGATCGCACAGTTTGGAATTCATCTGACAAAAAGTCAACTGTGCACAAAAGTCAACTTTGACTTTTTGAGATTTTTCACAATTATGGTTCTTTGACCCTAAAATGATGTTAATGTGTGATTTGGATCACCATTCATCAAGAAAAATCAAAGAAAGTGAAATAACTTGTAAATGGGGTAACCATAAAAACTTAGAAAATTTTATAAGTTATGGAACAAAGTGGCAAGGGTACCAACTTTGGAGGATCATAACTCCTAAACCACAAGGCCATTTTTCCCCATCCAAAGCTGGATTTGTAGCTCTCATGGCCCTCTACAAAAGCTTCAAACACAACTCATTCCAATTCCTCATGGATTTTAAGTTATGGAATGATCAAAATCACAAAAAGTGAGAATGTCACTTTTTTCCAACACTTAGTGCAACACTTTTTTCCTCATAGATTTGGAGCATTTAATGGATGCACCAAGGTGGCATGGACTGAGCCATTTCCAACTGAATTCAGTCAAGACTTATCCAAGACCAAGGGAACCAGCAGCCTGTGCCCTAACCTTTAGTCAATGGCTAGAGGAGACTTGGATTCTCATTGATCAACATTGGCCAAATTTCTGCAGCAGTTGCCATTCACTATTGCTTGCAAAACAAACTTGCTCCACTATAAATAGAGCTCATTTATGATCAGTTTGAGTACACCAAAGCCATCAAACAGATGCTTTCCTCAAAATCACCTTCTCACTTCCAATTTTGCCTTGTAAGGCAAGTCACTATCGGGTTTTGAGTTTGAGAGAAATTCCAACCAAACCAATCACACACACACACACACACCTCATAAACATCATATAGAAGTGATCCAAGCACTCACATAACATCTGGAACATCAAAATCACAAAATCACCAGCCAACTACTCAAGCTTTTAGCAGACTTGCAGTTGACGTGCCAAATCAAGTTCCAACTCAATTCAATCCACTCCAAGCATCCAGACACACTCCATAGCACCTAGGGAAGCTGTCCATATCCTTGGAAGCAAGTTGTAACACCTCTAACATAAAACACGATCACCAGCTGCAAGAGGTAAGCATGAGCTCTTCTAACTCTATGATCCATGCATTTTTTGCTACACAATAATTTGGCCATATGTTCATAATCATGCATAGAGTGTTTTCCCTCAATCAATTACTTTGATTTCTGAACCATCATGCAAATTTTAGGGTTCTTGAGGTTTCCCTTTGATTTCTTATTCCATGCTTAAAATAAATGAAATTAAAGACCATAGACATGATCGTGAAGTATTCAGTGAGATTGGATAGAAAACGTAAATCTGCAGAAACAGAGGGTGGCGCGTGTTCTTGCCATGTTCTTGGCGCCCTTTTTGAAAATTCAAATATTTGAATTTTTGTGATTTTATTTAATTGATTTAAAAATTAATTTCTCTCTGAGTTTTAATGATTTTGAGTTGATTCTTTTTTTCAATAATTTACAAAAATGTTAAAATATTTTATTTTATCAAAAAATCCCAAAAATATTATTTATTTCATATATTTGATATTTTTGCAAAGAATTAATGTTTTATTTATTTTTAACATTTGAAATATTTTTTCTCCCTTGATTTTCCAAACTTAATTGATTTCCAATCATTTTGCGGATATAAACATGATTTTTCAAACATTAATCCAAGATCACAATTCATTTTTCACACATGTTTAACAATTTTGATCATTTTAATTGAATTCTTATTCAATTAAAATATATCTTTGAAAACAAATTAGGGTTTTGATTAATTTAACCCTCATCAAACTTTTTCAAACACTTTTGGGCCTCTAATAGAGTGTAAGACCCAACCCCTTTGAAAACCAAATTATTTGGGCCTCAGTCATTGTATAAGACCCACTATGTTTTCAAAAATCTCGGCGCGATCGCCATTTCAAAACAGAAAAACATTTGGGCCTCTCCTTGAGTTGTAAGCCCCATCTTTTCTTTTTAAAAAAAAATCTTTTTGGGCCTCTAATAGAGTGTAAGACCCAACCCCTTTTTGAAACCAAAATGATTTGGGCCTCAGATGTTGTATAAGACCCACTGTGTTTTCAAAAACCTCGGCGCGATCGCCGTTTTCAAACAAAAATCATCTGGGCCTACCCTCGTGTTATAAGCCCCATTTTTTTTCTTAAAATAATCTTTGGGCCTCTAATAGAGTGTAAGACCCAACCCCCTTTTAACCAAAACCTTTTAGGGCCTCAGATATTGTATAAGTCCCTCTGTGTTAAAGAAAAATCTCGGCGCGATCGCCAGTTAAAAAATCAAACCAACTGGGCCTACCCTCGCATTATAAGCCCCATTCCTTTTCTTTAAACACCTTTGGGCCTCTTGAGAGAGTGTAATACCCTTCCCTTTGTACAGAAAACCTTTTTGGGCCTCAGTCACTTGTATAAGTCCCTGTACAATTTCAAAACAACAGTGCAATCACTGATAAAACCTTGGGCCTCTCCTTGAGCTGTAAGCGCCAACAATCTTTTCAAAGCACTTTCTCCTTTGATTTAGAATATAATATTGTTATCAAAGTTTTCTTTGTTGAACAACTAACAAAACAACATGGAAGCTCTACAATCGAGTAAGTGTTTACCCACTTTCTTTATCCGCTTTGATGTATATATAACTGTATTGTGGGGCTGCTCACTGTAAGTCTTCCTTCAAAAACTTTTATATACTCGTCAAATATCAACTGTATAATACTAGTATAGTTATTTAGAGTTTTCCCCGTCAACTACGTCTAAAAATAGGTAAAGCCCTGTTGGTCACTCTTAAAATACAAACAAAACTAGATCCCCATAGGATTTCCAGATACAGTATTCCCTCCTCTTGGGGTTAAACAACATGGAGATGTGAAAGGCATCATTCTCGGTAAACCCTTTCTCAGACTGTCACTCTTAGAAATTGTCAAAGAAACTCTACTCCCCATAGTTGATCTATTCTCCGTGAATAGCATCTCTTGAGTTTCTTCCAAATTCTCGGAGTTTCCTGGCTTGATCTATTCTCTGTGAATAGCATGTCTTGAACTTCTCGGGGTTTAGGGACCCACGGGTTTCCTAAAAGCATCCCGCCTCCTCTTGGGCGTTGTACAAGGACCCATCGACTTCTTAAAAGCTCTTATGCCTTCTCTTGGGCTTAGTACAAGGACCCAGAGACCTCTACAGGTATAGGAACAGAACCTAGTCATCAATTTTCTAGAGTTTTCTTTCTGAGTCAAGTGTCAGACCAGTTAATGGGTTGACCTTCATCCCTTAACATACCAGCCTTCTCTTGGGCATCATACAAAGATCACTCACTATCTGAGAATCGATTTCTCAAAACACCAGTAGACTTGGACAGTCTCAATACCCTTTGGATTTCCCATTTCCTTAAAGAACATGAAATAACCCTGATCCTCTGATCAGTACCAAAGCACAACAATACCGTTAATCTTTCTTTCATAAGAACTGATTTTCTCTTTTATCTGACATAATGGACCTGTCACTAAACTGAAACAGTCACCAGCACAGTCAGCCTCCTCTTGGGCTTTGTACAAATGATTCTCCCCAGCGGAGCTAACCTTTTCAGACTCTCTTGTTGAGTCAAATCTCCTTTTAGCCTCCATCTCGGGCTTCGTGCGAGATACAAAACACTCTCTTGTTGAGAATAAAAGACTCTCTTGTTGAGTCAATCTCCCTCTAGCCTCCATCTCGGGCTTCGTACAAGATACAAATCACTCTCTTTTTGAGTATAAAAGACTCTCTTGTTGAGTTAAACCCTTTTAGCCTCCATCTCGGGCTTCGTACGAGATACAAATCACTCTCTTGTTGAGTATAAAAGACTCTCTTGTTGAGTCAAAGTTCTTTTTAGCCTCCGTCTTAGGCTTCGTATAAGACAGATAAAATCACTCTCTTGTTGAGTATAAAAGACTCTCTTGTTGAGTCAATTCCTTTTTAGCCTCCGTCTTAGGCTTCATATAAGACAGCAAAACACTCTCTTGTTGAGTATAAAATACTCTCTTGTTGAGTCACTTCCCCTTTAGCCTCCATCTCGGGCTTCGTACGAGACACTAAATCACTCTCTTGTTGAGTATAAAAGACTCTCTTATTGAGTCAAACACTTTTAGCCTCCATCTCGGGCTTCGTACGAGATAGAAAACACTCTCTTGTTGAGTATAAAAGACTCTCTTGTTGAGTCAATCACGTGTCAAACAGACTCTCTTGTTGAGTCACCTCCCTTTTTATCTTCGTCTTGGGCTTTATACAAGACATATACAAAACACTCTCTTGTTGAGTATAAAAGATCCTCTTGCTGGGTCAACGGCCTCTGCTTAGGCTTCGTATAAGGAATCCCCGGTTGAGCCAATCAACCCTTTTAGCATCAAAGTTGTGCCTTGCTCACAGCATACAATCATCAACAACTCATCTTTAGAGATGATAAATTCTCTCTCATCCGAAACCCTTCAGCTTCACATCTTGGGCTTTGAACAAGATACAAACCACCTTTAGCTTCACGTCTTGGGCTTTGAACAAGACACCAAAACAACCTTTTTCCTCCCATAGAATAGGAGGAACTACGATCGCTCTGATTTCCCTGAACGGGAATACGTAGGCATAAGATTGAAAAATCTTAGCGAGCACACTAATCAAAAACCCAAAATCCATTACCTTCATATATCAACCCAAAAGCATCAAATCTAAACACATTACCAAAAACCTCACAAATGGTCCAAACATTCTATTCTTAACAAAATAACCGAAGAGGGGTCCACATCTTAATAGCATCTGTAAACCAACAGTTTTGACTGTTTAAACTCAGTATGTAAGCAGGGTTAATTGGAGACATCTATTTCCCTTCCTTAATCAGCTTAACAGGATAAAAAATGAATCGAACTGTAGTGCCCAAGCGATAGTGATTCAAGACCACAAAAATCGCGCTACACCCAGTTGTACTCATGGATCCTCTCGAAGTCCTCGAAGTATCATAGGTAGTCGGCATCTGTTTAAGTGGCACTCTTGTCCACAAAAGTTACAGTACCAACCAAATATAGCAGGAATGGTCTCATAGCATACACTTTATGGAGCCCCACCTGCTTGTCACCCCCTACAGTCTATTGTACTCTAACAATCTCATATGTGTATACCTTTTTCGAGAATTCAAACCTAGCATGATTCCCTTGGTTGTATCCATCTCTGTCATCGTAACCTCTTGGTTAAATCCCAGGTAGTCTACCAAGATCTCGAGTGCATCGTCTTTGCTAATCCTCCCATGGTCTATAAGTTTCCCCCTAATCAGAAGATGTAGCAAACACAATACATTGTCGAATGTGATAGGCATCTCACCAAGAGGGAGATGAAATAACGAAGTCTCATTGTGTCATTTCTCCACGAATGCATTAAGCATCTCGTTATTGACCATAATATAACCGGTCATGCACAAGTCCTTCATCCCAGATAGGGACAAAGCTGACTGAAACCACTCCTTATTCGGCTGAGGCAAGCTAGTAATCTTCCACATGTGGTTGATAAACTTCTGCAGATCACGGTCCTGCCAAAAAATAAATCAATGTTAGAAACTTGTAATATAATAATAAACATAAATTAAAAAGAATGAATCTAACTAATGTTACCTCTCCATCCCAGGTATATCTGGCAATATGGTCTGGATACATAGGCAGTAGTGACAACTCTACAGGGCCTCCTCCAAATGGCTTTGGCTCAGCAGCCTCACCATCCGGAGGTGGCATAAACTCAACAACATCAGCAATAGGAGGTGGCACTGGCTTAGAAGCACCATCCGTTACAGGTGAAACTGGTGCCTCAGGCACCACCGGTGATTCCGGTACCTCTGGCGCCAGAATAAGTGAAATTTGGCCCTTGTAGGAGGATGGAGGAGTGATGCATCAGTAGGTGAAACCCATCTCTTACTGGAAGAAGATGATGGAGAAGCATGAGCCCTAAAAGTAGATTCCTCTGCATGGTCGGAGTGAACATGAGGCTCCAAAACCTGGCTCTTCTCCCACTACACTGATGCATGCTGTGTAATTCTCTCATGCCTCAGTCTATCGTGTATATCAGTCATAATGCTTGTAAGTAAAAGTAAACTAGACAATTAGTACAAGTAAGAAATGCTACAAGCAAGAAAAAAACAGTCTGCAAATTTACAGAGATGCATTTCCGATTAATGGGAAACTAAATGTTGAAAATTTCCGGAGAAGCATCTCCGAAATTTTCTGCAACTCTTCATGCCCATCAATGGAGGCAATGCAGACATGCAAACTCCAAGATTTATGGTTTGATCATCATTTTCAGCAAACAAATTTGTTTTATAGTATGTATAAACTAACAATCTTGAATTCCCTACTCATTTCTTACCTGAAACATCATTTTCTACTCATATACACAAAAACTCAAAAAACTTATCAAAAACATTTAAAACTTACAAATTTGGATTTTTTTTAGTGTTAGATGATGTCATTGATGTATTTGATGTTTATTGAAGATCATTTGAGCTTGATTATTTGATTTTATACTTTGTTGATTGAATTTTTTTTTAGAGAGTTTGATAAAGTTTTGAGTTTTTTTAGAAATGAGAAATGAGAAGGGTTCTTGCGTGATTTAAGCTTCAATACCTTCTGGAGATGCATCTCTGAATATGTTTGAAAATGCATCTTCGAAATATTTTAACATTAAGTCAGAATTGGATGCGCCCATAGATGCATCTCTCAGAGGGCATTTAAGTATTTTCACGTGGTGCCTAAGTAAGATATAGGGTGCATTAAGAAATCCTCTAAAATTGAGGATTTCTTATTTCATCCTATGTAGTGAAAAACACCATATGAAAATTCGAAAATGCCCTTCAGATTTCGGAGATGCATCTCCAGACGCACCCTTGTCTTAAGTCAAAATGTTAAAACTGAGCCACACTAACATATTTTCCAAAAAATAACCCAGAGATGCATCTCTAAAATATTTATGCATTCCTCTTTGAAAGGACCCTTTTAAACATAGATTGACCCGGAGATGCATCTTCGTATACACACCAGATGTATACAGAAATGCATCTCAGTAACTAGATAAGACAGTAAATATTAAGTTTGTTTTATTGGTACTCAGATGAAATTGACGATATAGTAAAAGTATACTATGATGAGCATTAAACCATACACTCGATATGCACAAAATGACATATATAAATTCAGATGCTCAAAATAAGTCATCAACCGATACACATTGAAGTCGAAATACACAATGAAGTCGAAATAACTCAAAATAAAATACAATCGATAATAAATCCAAAGTACATATAAAATGTCCCACACCTCATAGCCATTCGGAAATAGACCTTTGTCAATACCCATCTGCCTAATCTCCACAATACGGTGACATCTAGGCAACACATCATGAGCATGGTCTTTCATGGCCTGATCCTCCTCAATTATCTCTTGATGAGTTGGCCTTAGTGGATCTCCTAGAGCATAATGTACCATATAAGTATGTGATACCCTGAAGAACCACCGGATATACTCGTCTACATAGCTCCAGTCGCTCTCAGCTAAAGTACTATGTGCCTTCTCCAATACCAGATGATTAAAATAATCAGCAAACATAACATCTAACTATCTCATAATTATAGACCCATTCTCTAGAAATCAAAACGTAGCATGGCACTCTTAAGTGGCTTCAAACTCCCTCACGGCATCCTCTAGGTCAACTCCAAGATAGTTTACCATCAACTCTAGTGCCTCGTCACTACTAATCCTCCCATGATCTAAAAGTTTCCCCTTAATCGGAAGATGCATTAGACACGAGACATTGTCGAGTGTGATAAATATCTCACCATGTGGTAGATGAAATAATGACGTTTATGTGTGTCATCTCTCTATAAACACATTAAGCATCCCTTGGTTCACCGTAACATAACTGGTCTTACATAAGTCTTTCATCCAAGATAGTTGCAAAGCATCTTGAAACCATTGCTCAGTAGGTTGTTGTAATCCAGTAACCTTCTGCCCATGGTTGATGAATTTCAGTGGATCACGGTCCTGCAGAAAAATAAATCACTGTAAAAATTTATTTTAATAATAACAAACATAATTTAAAAAGACTGAATCCAACTAATTTTACCTCTTAGTCCCAGATATGTCTGGAAGTATGGTCCAGGTAAAGAGGCAGAGATGACAAGTCTAACAGACCTCCTCTAAACACTAGGGGTACCTCTACTACTTCCTCGGCCTGAGGTGCCTCGGGTTCCTCTGATAGCTCATATGTCTGGGGTTCCTCAAGTACCTCTAGTGACTGAGGTACCTTCGATGACTCGGGTACCTCTGCTACCTGAGTAGGTGAAACCTGTCGCCTACGCGAAGATAAAGACAGTGATACATGACTAGGTGATACCCATCTCCTACGGGAAGAAGAAGGTGGAGATACATGAGCCCTAGAAGCCGATGCCTTCGCATAAATCGGGATAGAGGTAATAGGATCCTGTGATGGTTGACCATTTTCCCTCTAAATAGACGCATGTTGTGCAATCCTGACGTGCCTCAATATGTCTTCTCTATTAGCCATAATGCCTATAAGTAAACCACACAAACACCACACAATGACTACAAGCAAGAAAATCCAAAAAAATGTAGACTAATAAACTATGGAGATGCATCTCCAGTTTCTGGAATCAAAACATTGAAAAACTACAGAGATGCATCTCCAGACTTTCCTACAACTCACCCATTCGTCAATGGCGCTAATGCAAACTACGAAAACATAAAAAAATAATGCATTAATCAATACATTTACCTATCAAATACGTTTCTCATTATTTATAAACTATCAAGCATGCAAAACTTTCTATTTCATAACTTAATCATCAATTTCTACAAATTTACACAAAAACTCAAAAAAAGTTTACAAAAATCAAAAACTTACAAATTGTGAGTTTACTTTAGCGTTGAACGAGCTCTTTAAAGTAATTGATGTTAATGGAAGAAGCTTTGAATTTGGTTGATTGATTTTGAGACAATGTGAGTTGAGAGAGTTTGAGAAAGGCTTGGAGTTGTTTTTTTAGAAGTGAGGAAGGAGAAGGGGTTTTGGCACGTTTTTAAACAAAAAGCATCTGGAGATGCATCTCTGTAATGTACATGAAGATGCATCTCCATAGTTTTTTTAGGAAAAATTGCACCAGAGGTCCTTTAATTTATTTTTTTTGAAATAGGTTGGGTTATTAAGTTTTTTTTTCTCTAACAACTTGGTCTTTTAAGTTTGTAAACATATGCATCGTTACCCTTTTTAAATAGAGTTAAGGTACTAATTGTGTATGCAATTATTTTGAGTGGTATGAAAATGATGAAATGCAACCACAAATACAATAGTCACGCATTTTTAAATGTTCAAAATGTGAGAAAAAAGATGTAGAAATCACCTAAATGACCAACTTGTTACAAAAAAAAACTTAAAGAACCAACATGTTAAAAAAAACAACTTAAAGGACCTCTGGTGTAATTTTGCCTTTTTTTTAACACTGACTTATAGCCTGATTCAAAAATCTATCGAGTTAGGGTGTATCCGGAGATTCAGAAATCAGATTTGGTCCTATGAATGTTTAGGGTTAGATTTATGCAATTGTAACAATTATAATAAAAGAATTAATGTTTTGGCAAATAATTAAGCTAATACCTTTATAGGAATATTAGACTAAATTGAAGACTCAAAGCAAGCAAGCTTTCATGAGACAAATTAAAAATATTATAGAGGAAAACGATATTCATAAAAATAATATTCACAAAGTAGAATTTAAAGATGCTATGGATTTGTTTAAGAAACCAGTTGAAAAGTCTGTTTCTATTAAGATTTACAACAAGAAATTAGGAATTTCAAGAATGAAATTAGAACTTTAAAAATCCTGAATGGTGAGATAGAAATTAAGCTTTCAGAATTATAAGAAAACGTGATTATTCAGAATCAAGTTAATTAAAACTTATTAGCACCATCTAGTTCGACTATAACTAATGAAGAAACTATTGTTTTGAATAATGTAGATACCTATATTAACAAAATAGATAAAATGATATCCCATAAATGGTATAGTAAAATAAATCTTATTATTAAAGATCAAATTTGTTATAGAACTTCTCTTCTTTTAGTAAAAATATCCATGAATCAATTATTTTAGGAACCCCTTTCATGTCTTTACTTTACCCTTTTATCGTTATACCTTAGGGCGAGAAGTTAAACTTTAATTCTTAGAACAACCTAAGATTAGAGATCTTCGCTATGCCCAGAGTAAGGTTATATCATTTATTAATCAAATTAATAATAAAAGAAAACAGATCAATTTCATTAATAAAGAAATTCACTTTAAAAAGGTAGAAGAACAATTACAATACTCTAATGTACAAGATAAAATTAAAACTACACAATTTCTTTTAATAAAAAATCTATGTTCAGATCAAGCTAATGCCTTTTGAAAGAGAATGATGCATATTGTTTTTTTTATCTTATGAGCCTGACTTTAAGGAAAGTGATATTCCGACTAAATCTAGGTCCGTACAAATAAATAAACAATATTTAGATTATTGAAAAAAAAAAGAAATACATGATTACTTAAAAAAGGACTAATCAGGCCAAGTAAGTCTCCCTAGAGTTGCTCAGCTTTTATGTTATTAATGTCATAGAATTAAAAAGAGGAAGTCCTCAATTAGTGATAAAGTATAAGCCTTTAAATAAAGAATTACAATGGATTCGATACCTAATACCTAATAAAAAGGTTTTGATAAACAAATTACATCATGAGCGTATATTTTCAAATTTTGACCTTAAAGCTAGATATTATCAAATTCAATTACAGGAAGAAGAGAAATATAAAATCGCTTATGTAGTATCATTTGGGCACTAAGAATGGAACATTATGTCATAAGGGATAAAAAGAGCTCCCTAATAATTTCAGAATATTATGATTTCTATATTTAATAATTATTCTCACTTTACTATGGTTTACTTAGATAATATAATAGTATTCTCTGATTCCATCCACCAACACCTAAGCCAGTTCTATGAAATAATTAAAGTAATATATTAGTGTTATCAGAAAATAAATTGAAATAATTTCAAAGTAAAGTTAGATTTTTGGGTTTTGATATTTGTCAGGGTATGTTTACGCCCATTAGTAGGTCCTTAGAATTTATTAGTAAATTTCCATACGAGTTAATGGATAAAACTCAATTACAAAGGTTTTTAGGTTGTCTTAATTATATTCTAGACTTTATCCCAAACCATAGAACCATATGCATACCATTGTTCAAGAGACTTCGAAAGAATCTTCCTCCTTGGGAAGATTCCATGACACATAGTGTCATCCAACTAAAACAAATAGTTAAGATACTACCTTACCAAGAAATCCCATAACTGAATGCTAACCTTATTGTTAAGACATATGTCTCAGGCATAGGGTTTAGAGGTATATTAAAACTATTACTTCCAGGCACAAATAAGGAATAGGTTGTCAAATACTATTCTGGAACTTGGTCTCTATCCTAATTAAATTATAGTACTATAAAAAAAATAGCAATTGTTTTATGTATTACTAAATTTCAAGATGATTTGTTTTATAAATCATTTTATTAAAAATCAATTGTAATGATGCTAAAAGTGTTTTAAAAAAGGATGTTAAAAACTTTTGTTTCAAACATATTTTTTTCAGGTGGCAATTTCTATTATTTTGTTTTGATTTTGAAATAGAACATATTGAAGGTATTAAAAACTCATTACCTAATTTCTTAACTCGAGAATTCTTGCATGGAAAGAATGAGCAAGAAACCGAGTAACTTTAGAGACAAATATGTGAGTTGAGTGCATTCTGCAACCTAGCCATGTTTTGAATGATGTCAAAACTAGGAGTGTGACTTAGCGTTTTTGTATATTAGACGGTATCAACCAAAGTTTAGATGTGCATTTAATCATTTTAGCCTTAGGATGCATACAAATGGTTTTGATGATTGGAAATGTCTAGGCATGTTTCATACATAAAAAAACTATGTTTTATTTGTGAACACTCTTGCACAGGCCGACCTATACGATTTCAGGCTTACCTATAGAAGTTGTTGCTTCAGTATATGCTACCCTATACAATTTCAGGTTGACATATAGAAGCTGTTGCTTCAGTATAGGTTGGCCTATACGATTTTTCAGGTTGGCTTGTATGCTGCAATATTAAAGCTTATAGGCTTTGTCTATGTGTTGACTGCTATAGGCAGACCTGAGTGCCTTAACAGGCCGACCTATTGCTTTCATAGGTCAACCTATAACCTTCTAAAACTTAAAATTTTGTTTTGCATTCTATTATTCTTGCATCCTATTTGCGTAATTCCACATACACATATATATACTCATACATGCACCTTTTTCTAGCATGGTACTAGTGAATTATCTAGACAAAACCAGATTACAAAGCATTTCCATCATCTTCAACCATTCTTCTATGCATACACACAATTGAACTACACATAATCATTTTTCAATTGGATGACCATCTAGATTAGGGTTGATAATGTCCAATTAGGTTTGGTGTAACTGAGAATATTGGGTTAGGATCTTTGTGTGTTTCAAATATGAAAACCAAGGTGGGTTTTTCCTTCAAGATCAGTGTGATTTTAAGATTTTGGACAAGATCACGTCAACACGGATTCGACCGAGTGAAGGCCTTGGGAAAAATGTGGTTTCCTTGCAAGAGAGTAGCGCGAGATAGTGAATCATGTGCAGGATTCTTGGGTTTAACAAGTGCGTGCTCGGAATAATCGGTGGATTGTAGTTGCATTGTTGGTGACTTGATCAAGCTTTGATCAAGGGTTTAGAGGTGGTTTAATCAACAACAAACAATAGGGTTTGTGGGGTTAGAATTCTTCACATCTTGTAAAAAACATTTTTACAAAGATAAGGTTAATTGCAAGTATCTCAATTCGATTTTGGATTGAGGGCAGACGTACCCATAGTGAGGCCAATTGGGGAACTGCCTAAACAAATCTTTGTGTCTCTTTATCGCTTTAATTTTCTTTAATTGTTGTTCTTGCAAATTATCGATTTCGTTGTTGTTTCAATTAATTCGATTGGAAATTATTTTCAACTTTCTTTTAAATTCTTGTTGTGGATATAATCACAATCACTTTGATTGTGATTGGCTTTTTACAACAACAAAATAAATCGAATTTCTAAATGTGATCAATTGCACACAAAGTGTTCGATAAATTGTCTTTGAGTATTTTTATCGCTTTGTGTTCATTGGAAATAAGCATTACAAATAGATTTGCATTTGATTGATCTGTGACTTGATCATTGTTGAACAATTTGTGTTCATTATCATTCCATAAGGCTTACGTTGCGCATATAGTTTTTGGATAGTAGGTTCAGTTAGACGATTCGATTCGGGTTATTTTTCCGTTGTGCCATACTTTTTGAAAACAACTTTTTGCCATGAGTTTTTGTTTTAAATTTGTGATCTATTCACCACCTCTAGATCAAAGCCTATCCTCTAACAAAATATGGACCCCCATTACTTTCAAGCAATAAATCCATAGCTTCTTATATATAAAAAATATTACCTCTCCATTACCTTCCTCTAATGCCTGCATTATTATCTCCTCTATCTTTTACTCAGAAAATTACTACCCCTTTATCCTCTAAAATTAGACCTTATGCAAAATTAGCATATTATACTCCTCCACCTACTACAAAATCTACATTTATTAATAAAAATTTCTCTAATTCTATTTTACCTTTGGAACCAAATTACTGCCTTTCAGACGCCTCACTATTATAGGTTATTTCGAGATTCCCCTAAATGGATTTTTCTTTTTACTAAAAGAATCTTTAAAAATAAGAGAATTTTATGAATTCATTCTGGTAGATACATGCTTTATATCTCTCACTCATCAATTTGATGAGAATAAAAAAAAATTAAGTTCTCAAAGTTTAAAATTATTAAAGTATTATCTCTGACTGATTGGAAACTACCTCCAACAAAAGCAAAATCTTTCTCGAGGTCTTATGCCCCACAAAAAGTTAATTATCTTGGTTACATGAATGCTTGGTCTAATATTTTAGTAGTTAAGCCTTTAACCACACTTGGTTTATATGGTCACTAAAGATATATCATTAAACATTCCTTACTGGTTTATCTAGTGGGTTCAACTAATTGGACTCAATCTAGATATTTTCCATGCTTATGCCTCTTAGGCTTTTTTTGGTTTTACTTTAAATATTACTTGTCCTCCACACAAGGCATTGTTATCTTACTGTGCAGCCTTTGGTATTACTTGCATTATCTCTTGGACCTTTACTTCTGAGCAATTATGGCAGGATTGTCCCGCCTCTCAGTTAGTAAGGAAGATTTCTTTCAAATGGTGGATCAAATTTAGTCTAGAATTATGTTCTTCAGCAAATTTGGATGTTTGGTTCAAAGCCAATCCAACCCTTTGTAAAAATACCAGTATTATTTCATAAGATACATCATTCCTAATGGATTGATATAAAGCTACTAGCCTCTTTGTCGGCTACTACAAGTCACCAAGAATTTCTTATTAAAATGAAAGAAGTTATGTCTGCTTTATCAAAAGTGAAAGTGCTTCTAGCACCTCTAACAACACCAACAATAACGAAGACGACTACTACGGTATTTCAGATGTTTAGGGATAAAGACTACTTTAAAGATTACCTATAATTATTACTTACAATTATTGGATAAGATCAATTACTTTTTTGAAGATAAGATTCGCCATTATTAACATAAAAGGCTACGTGTTATGTAACTTTATTTTGTTTGTCTTGTTGTAATCCTAAAAGGGCGTATGGTGTAACGTCCGTATTTAATTAAATATTTTAATTAAATAGTATTGAGTATTTTTCCGAATATTTGTTGACTATGTTGAATATGTTGGTTGATGCTAATAAGTATTAATCGGGTAATTAGTCGATTTAGTCGGGAGAAATTAATATTAGAAATAATATTTATTTTCGTAGAATATTAATTAATTGATTTAAGTTGTGTTGGCTTTAGTAGGATTATTTAATTAAAAATGATCTAAGTCGTAGAAAATAATATGGTGTTAATTTAGTAGAAGTATAAGAAAATATTGGGCTTATTTAGATGGTAGTAATAGTGGGGGTGTAGTAATGAGGCCCAATAAGAAAATAAAATAATAGAATTATTATATTAGGTTTTTAGAAACAAGGAGGAGTTAGAAAGTGGCTGTAAGAGGGAGTTGCAGAAAAAGAGGAAAAATAGGAGCAGAACGTGGAAGTTATGGAGAAGAGGTTACAGAAATTGAACGAAGGTTTGGAAGCATAGGTTGGAGAATAGAGAATACGAGAGTTGCCGTCAAAGTTTCAGTTTCGACCGGCAATTCGAGCTGCCTTCAATCCAAGGTAAGGGTGGGGTTCGAATTTTATAACCGGGTATATGATAATTGATACGTGGGATTGGGATTTATATAATTTTCTACTGAATGTGTTGAAGTGTATTGATGAATTGGTTTTGTTTTTGTGGAATGTGATGTTTGCTAAATTGTTTGGTTGTTGTTCTATAGTGTTAAACTTAGGTTGGAATTTGGTTAAATCAATAGAAACCGATGCTTTCGCGGACGAAAGTCGGAATAGATTGCGTAGTTGTGTTGAGAAATGTTAGGCCGTGATCGAGTATGCTTGTTTTATCGAATTTGGTTAATTTTGTAAGTTTTTGCATTTTTGGAGATTTGGGGGTTTAAGATTCGGATTGAAATCGAAAGTCGTAGAATTCACGTTTGATGGTTCCAAATCACTACTATATGTTTGGTATGAATGAGTATGTGTTTGTTTCGAAGAAAATAATTGAATCGGTCGGATTTTCTGACGAAAATGAAAAATCCCGTAGGGCTGTTATGCAGAAAAATTCTGGTTTCGGAAAGTTTGGATAATTCATATCTTTTGATCCGTAAGTCGGTTTTGACACTCGTTCGAAGCGTTGGAAAGCTAACGAGATGTTCTTTCTAGGAAAAATGGTTTTGAGGTCTGTATCTGGTTCAATTATAGCAGAAAATTGAAACCGTATCGTTGTGTTGATTTTTACCGTCGTGAATGTGTGCGATTGAGGTGTTATCGTGCAATATGCCTCAACAATGTTAACTGATTAATAATGCGGAGGAATAGCAATAATGTGGGGACTTAGAAATGACAGTAGCAGGTTTTGTATCAGAGTTGAATTTAATGGCAGTATAGTTTGGTAGCAAAACTATGTTTGTATCCGTAAGTTAAAATTTAACCGTATCGGTAAAATTATCTAGTGGTAATAGTAGTGGGTAAAACAGTACTGATTTAGCCGACTTAGTCGAGTTAAGCGGAAAAATTAGTTGTCCAGAATTAGTCGAAATTTGTCGAGGTAGTTCGTATAAATTAGTAGGTAATTTTGGTTGGTTTATGTTGTTGAAATCATGATGAATACATGGATTCGTAGGTACAGATGAGTAAGTTGCTTTGTCCCAATTTATGGGCATATTTAAGTTGCAGGCCTTTGGCCAATGTTGATTTGCTGTTGTTGTTAAGTGGCAGGCCTTTGGCCAATGTTGATTTGCTGTTGTTGATAAGTTGTAGGCTTTTGGCCAGTGTTTAGTTGAAATTGTTGTTAAGTTGCAGTTGTGTTGTGTTGAATAAGTTGAAGTTGTGGTTGTTGTCGCATGCATAGCATAGCATTATTAAGTTGGCCTGGATTGGCAATTTTTAAGTTGGAGCTAATGCTCACCACGTTGGCCTGGATTTGGCAAAATATTAAGTTGAAGGCTTATGCCTTGATGCCTCGATAACCTGGCAGTTTTTAAGTTGGGAGTTTTGCTCCAACGGTACCACATGCATACGCATAGTTGAGTCGCATTACTTATGTTGATAAAGTCGTTGTTGTATTATGCTGATAAAATTGTTGTTGTATTATGTTGATAAAGTCGTTGTTGTATTATGTTGATAAATTTGTTGTTGTATTATGTTAATAAAGTTGTTGTTGCATTATGTTGATAAAGTTGTTGTAGTATTAGGCTGATAAAGTTGTTGTTGAGTTGTTGATGATTGTTGTTTGTTATTGTTGTAAAGTAGTGAAATTGTATAATTTTAATCTAATGTATTGATTATCATACTTCTGATTATATTGTTCGATATCTCACCCCTTCTGCTGATATTTCCCCTACCATGGGAAATGGGCAGGTACTCAAGTTTTGCAGTGGAAGTTCGAAGTAACTTTATGAAGTCTTTTGTTGCTCTATGGCAAGTCTAAAGGGTCTTGCTCTGATACGTAATACTCGGGGGATGGACGCTTGTTGTTATTGTTGAATATGTTCTATGTTGTTGAATTTTAAGTTGAATTTATTAAGTATTATGTTGTTTTGAAGTTGTTTTAGTCGAACAAAAATGTTAAGTGAATCAAAGTTGAATATTCGTATCTTGAAGTTGTTTTCCTTTGAAAAGAAGATATATACGAATTTTGTTGTTATCAGTTCATCTGATCTAAGTGTTATGTATCTGTGCATATGAAATTAATCGAAGTTGTTTTTAAGATGAAAGTGTAGCATCCTATTGTTTGTTGAAATTTTATAACTCTGATTTTACTATTATCCGTCGGGTAGAAATGGGGTGTTACATTAGTGGTATCAGAGCAGGTCGGTCTGTCCGGCCAAGTTGTCTAATGTTGTTTATCCCTTAGTACGCGACAAGTGTGTGGAACACTGTCGGTACTTGTTTGTTTTCCTAATCAATGGTATGCAGGAGTTGGTTTGAAACAAGTGGGGGAGAAGTTTACTTCTCAGAGATGTTTGTAGTATGTGAAGTTGAATCAAGGTGATATTGATTGCAGGAGTGCAAGTGTTGTCAGAACTGTGTTGTTGCGAATCGACGAGAGTATAGACTCATGATTTTATCCGTCGGTCCAGTTGAGACATTTTGAAGGAAGACGAGTCAGTATGATTGATGTTTTCCCCTCGGAGAAGAGAGGGCAATGTGACGAATAGTGATATGCAAGTGGAGTATATCTGGAGTGAAGTCGGATGATTTTCAGAGTTGGGTGAAAAACAAGGATTGTTGGAAGAGTTTGGAGGCAAGAGAAAGAGGTAGAACTCATGTTCACCAATTTCGGTTTTTATTTTCGTATTTATGGAACAACCTTCAGTAATAGAAGCATAACTTTCTACTCGTAACTCCGATGAAAGCGATTCTGGACTTTTCGGAAAGTTTACGAAATTCCCTACAGTTTGCATATAAATTTTGTCTTCGGTATGTTTTTGAGGAGAGAGAAAGACGCGTTTGAATAGTTGGGTCTGATGCTGATTTTGTTTGGTGGAAGTTTGTATATGGGATTTCTTGACCAGTCCCATTGCAAGGACGATAACTTTTTACTCGTAATTCAGATTTGAGCGATTCTTGAAGTTCTAGAATCTACACGAAATTCCCTTCATTTTGGAATATAATTTTGTGTCTGGGAGGTCTGTATTGAAGAAGATAATCGTGTTTGAAGTTGGACAATTCTTGCTGGAAATAGTAAGATGAAGTCAAGTATAAAATGTTTAGTAATAAGAAGAAGAGTATCGGAGAAGCACATGGAAGTACGGCGTATGATAGTTGAGAATGATTAAAGTATAGAAATCTTTGAGGCATGTTAAATAGTAGAGTGGATTGTGTGTTGTTGGCGAGATGTTTCGACATGAGTCGGAAATTTTTGGAAGTTATATCACCAACCAGATGATGAGATGATATGGTTGAGATTGCGATTGGAATTAGAATCAAGTGTGAAACTATACGGATCATCGAAGTTGTGAGATTAAAAAGAAAGACGAAGGATTGGTTAAGGTTGTCAAAAGTTTTGGACTTGGATAAATGTTTCGATTGAAGTGGGCCGATTTGGATTGTACTAGATGTATCAGAAGAATATTCGATAATTAGGTTGTGCAACAAGTGTGTATAAGAATATATGTGTTGGATTTTGTGCGTTCTTGGAAATAAGGAAATTAAGAAAAACGTTTGTGAGCCTTAGAGAAATGGTAGAGCAGTATGCTTAGATAACGTTGAGCACGAGGAGGAAGACGCTATTTTAGTTGGATAATGATGATTTATGCCACCATTATGGTTGTCGGCTGTCTATTGACAAATTGAGGAACTGATCACCCTTAATCTCTTGTTGATAGTAGACGGAATCATGTGGATGGAGTAGACGTGTCTTGCCAACTAGAATAGTATGCACAGTGAATTGTTTGAGAATTGAGTTACAAGTATTGAAAGAAGTGAACCTATATGTTGAGTTAGCAAGGTGTGGATTATGATTTGTAAGATGAGGTTGCCTTGTTGTGTTGATTCAGATGAAGTTGTTTGGAGAATTTGGCTGGTATGAGTAGAACTTGATGAATTAGTTGTTTGATTGGTTTGGTTAATATGCCATGTTAAGTGTAGGTTATTGCGGCTAAATCTATGGCTATTGAGTGTTAAGCACTGTTGGTAAGATGATTTTTCTTGTTGAGATTAATTGGACATTGTACCCTTATGTTGTTGTAATGCTGTTAGGTGTTTAAGACGAGTTGAGACAACGTGTTAACGCAAGATGGTAAAGTTGTAGCTTATGTTTTATGATGATTGGGGATTCATGGAAGTATATATATATCCTATTCGAGATTTAAAATTGGTTGTGGTTGTAATGGTATTGAATATTCGAAGGTATTATTCTATGGATCTAGGTTGGAAGTATTCAGTAACTGTGAGAGTGTAGAATACCTGTTGGAACAGAGTTTCAGAAGAGTTAAGTCGAAAGTCCTTTAGTATGTCTGTTTTGGTGAAGGGAAGTTGGAGGTAAACTTGGTAGATTTGATACTTTACAAGTAATCAGAGTGCGCAGCGAAAGCGTGGTGTAGTGCAGTTATCCATACGTGGGTAACAACGATGTTGGTGGGTTGATCGCTGTGATGTCGTGTTTGAGCTTTTGTGTTCTTACCTTTGTTGTTGCCTCGTTACCTATGGTGATGGTAACGATCGTGTTGTGTTCTAACCCGTAGTGAACTTGTGTGTTCTTAACTTGGTTATTCTTTATGTCTTGAGTTAGTCGTTGGGGGCGTTGCGTAAGCATTGTTTCGTGTTGTTGTTGTCGTTGATGTGATGTATTGTTGTTTGGTGTTAGACGTGGGGTTGCCTTTTAGGGCAGGGAAGTTGATTTGTTAGCTGAGATAACGTATCTAGAGTGTGGTGCATCGAGTAAATTTTCGAGGACGAAAATATTCTAAGTGGGGGAGAGTTGTAACGCCCGTATTTAATTAAATATTTTAATTAAATAGTATTGAGTATTTTTCCGAATATTTGTTGACTATGTTGAATATGTTGGTTGATGCTTATAAGTATTAATCGGGTAATTAGTCGATTTAGTCGGGAGAAATTAATATTAGAAATAATATTTATTTTCGTAGAATATTAATTAATTTAATTGATTTAAGTTGTGTTGGCTTTAGTAGGATTATTTAATTAAAAATGATCTAAGTCGTAGAAAATAATATGGTGTTAATTTAGTAGAAGTATAAGAAAATATTGGGTTTATTTAGATGGTAGTAATAGTGAGGGTGTAGTAATGAGGCCCAATAAGAAAATAAAATAATAGAATTATTATATTAGGTTTTTAGAAACAAGGAGGAGTTAGAAAGTGGTTGTAAGAGGGAGTTGCAGAAAAAGAGGAAAAATAGGAGCAGAACGTGGAAGTTAGGGAGAAGAGGTTACAGAAATTGAACGAAGGTTTGGAAGCATAGGTTAGAGAATAGAGAATAGGAGAGTTGCTGTCAAAGTTTCAGTTTCGACCGGAAATTCGAGCTGCCTTCAATCCAAGGTAAGGGTGGGGTTCGAATTTTATAACCGGGTATATGATAATTGATACGTGGGATTGGGATTTATATAATTTTCTACTGAATGTGTTGAAGTGTATTGATGAATTGGTTTTGTTTTTGTGGAATGTGATGTTTGCTAAATTGTTTGGTTGTTGTTCTATAGTGTTAAACTTAGGTTGAAATTTGGTTAAATCGATAGAAACCGATGCTTTCGCGGACGAAAGTTGGAATAGATTGCGTAGTTGTGTCGAGAAATGTTAGGCCGTGATCGAGTATGCTTGTTTTAATGAATTTGGTTGATTTTGTAAGTTTTTGCATTTTTGGAGATTTGGGGGTTTAAGATTCGGATTGAAATCGAAGGTCGTAGAATTCACGTTTGATGGTTCCAAATCACTACTATATGTTTGGTATGAATGAGTATGTGTTTGTTTCGAAGAAAATAATTGAATCGGTCGGATTTTCGGACGAAAATGCAAAATCCTGTAGGGCTGTTATGCAGAAAAATTCTGGTTTCGGAAAGTTTGGAAAATTCATATCTTTTGATCCATAAGTCGGTTTTGACCCTCGTTCGAAGCGTTGGAAAGCTAACGAGATGTTCTTTCTAGGAAAAATGGTTTTGAGGTATGTATCTAGTTCAATTATAGCAGAAAATTGAAACCGTATCGTTGTGTTGATTTTTACCGTCGTGAATGTGTGCGATTGAGGTATTATCGTGCAATATGCCTCAACAATGTTAACCGATTAATAATGCAGAGGAATAGCAATAATGTGGGGACTTAGAAATGACAGTAGCAGGTTTTGTATCAGAGTTGAATTTAATGGCAGTATAGTTGGTAGAAAAAGTATGTTTGTATCCATAAGTTAAAATTTAACCGTATCGGTAAAATTATCTAGTAGTAATAGTAGTGGGTAAAACAGTACCGATTTAGCCGACTTAGCCGAGTTAAGCGGAAAAATTAGTTGTCCGAAATTAGTCAAAATTTGTCGAGGTAGTTCGTATAAATTAGTAGGTAATTTTGGTTGGTTTATGTTGTTGAAATCATGATGAATACATGGATTCGTAGGTACAGATGAGTAAGTTGCTTTGTCCCGATTTATGGGCATATTTAAGTTGCAGGCCTTTGGCCAATGTTGATTTGCTGTTGTTGTTAAGTGGCAGGCCTTTGGCCAATGTTGATTTGCTGTTGTTGATAAGTTGCAGGCCTTTGGCTAGTGTTGAGTTGAAATTATTGTTAAGTTGCAGTTGTGTTGTGTTGAATAAGTTGATGTTGTGGTTGTTGTCGCATGCATAGCATAGCATTATTAAGTTGGCCTGGATTGACAATTTTTAAGTTGGAGCTAATGCTCACCACGTTGGCCTGGATTTGGCAAAATATTAAGTTGAAGGCTTATGCCTTGATGCCTCGATAACCTGACAGTTTTTAAGTTGGTAGTTTTGCTCCAACGGTACCACATGCATACGCATAGTTGAGTCGCATTACTTATGTTGATAAAGTCGTTGTTGTATTATGCTGATAAAGTTGTTGTTGTATTATGTTGATAAAGTCATTGTTGTATTATGTTGATAAAGTTGTTGTTGTATTATGTTGATAAAGATGTTGTTGCATTATGTTGATAAAGTTGTTGTAGTATTAGGCTGATAAAGTTGTTGTTGAGTTGTTGATGATTGTTGTTTGTTGTTGTTGTAAAGTAGTGAAATTGTATAATTTTAATCTAATGTATTGATTATCATACTTCTGATTATATTGTTCCATATCTCACCCCTTCTGCTGATATTTCCCCTACCATGGGAAATGGGTAGGTACTCAAGTTTTGCAGTGGAAGTTCGAAGTAACTTTATGAAGTCTTTTGTTGCTCTATGGCAAGTCTAAAGGGTCTTACTCTGATACGTAACACTCGGGGGATGGACGTTTGTTGTTATTGTTGAATATGTTCTATGTTGCTGAATTTTAAGTTGAATTTATTAAGTATTATGTTGTTTTGAAGTTGTTTTAGTCGAACAAAAATGTTAAGTGAATCAAAGTTGAATATTCGTATCTTGAAGTTGTTTTGCTTTGAAAATAAGATATATACGAATTTTGTTGTTATCGGTTCATCCGATCTAAGTGTTATGTATCTGTTCATATGAAATTAATCGAAGTTGTTTTTAAGATGAAAATGTAGCATCCTATTGTTTGTTGAAATTTTATAACTCTGATTTTACTATTATCCGCCGGGTAGAAATGAGGTGTTACATATGGGCCATCTTTATTTTGTAGGACCAAATGTGATTTTTTTTAGAATTATTGATTTGATGTATTTTCTCATACGATGATTCTTCAGAAGATAGTCAAGAGATTTCTTCTTATAATTTTAACAATATGTTATTTAAAGTAATTATTAAACTTTCTTTTAATTCTTATGAAATGTATAAATTACTATTTTGATTAATTTTGTCTTAAACCTTGCATTTATTAGCATCCAAACAACCACACTTATAACATTTAACATCTTTGTCTTTATGTTTAAGTTTATTATTGTCTTTTTTGTAATCTTTCTTATCGTAATTTTTCTTCTATGGTTTTTTTTTAATCTGAATTATATTTATAAGATTGCTTCTTATGATAATGGAATTTTTTTTTTCCTTTACTAACAATTTTTAAATTCTTGGTATTGTTGGGTACTCTTAAATGAGTAGCTCCATATTGCTCCCAAAATGATCCCATTATGAAGAATCCTTTGTCAGACAAAACTTGAATCAGAACTTACTTTGAGATTGTTTGCAATTTGGAGAAGAGAAATTGGTATTTCTCAACTATGTATATTGTTGGAAATTTTGGAATGATGAAAATATGGAGTGGGAATTGGAATGATTTATTGACATTAAATGGACAATAAATGAGCACAAGGAAAAACTAATATAGAAGTGAAATTGAAAGGATCCATTTTAGTATATATATATATATATATATATATATATATATATATATATATATATATATATATATATATATATATATATATATATATATATATATATATATATATTCCAATTTGGCCAAACGAATTGGGCCCAAGGGGTACCCAATTTTGTAAAGGAGTAAGGACACACCTCCAAGCCATCTAGACATACACGTGCATTCGCGTCACTGCCGTCATCCGACTTGATTCGGTTTGGTTCGGTTGAAACCCGAATTGGTGAGAAATTTAATTAATTACAAATTAATTAGTGGAAATTAATTATTTATTAAGTGATTCCGTGGAAATTAATTAATATTTATGACGTGTCACTCATCAAAACCTAGTATTAACCTAATTTTGACTGAGTTTGGCTTGCCCTCCAAGAATAAGCCAGAGTCTGACTTGCTGACCAAGCAAAAACGACCAGTAATGGGCTTGAAATTTTCAAATCCCTCCCACGATTTTTGCTCCTCTCAGTTGAATCCATTTCCTATAAATAGAGTTCCTCAGTTCCTTTGCAAATCACTCCAAGTTTCTAAACCTTTCAGAATCTCTCTTCTCCATCTCATTCTCTTCATCTCAAATTATTTTTTCTATTCTAATTTTTTAGTGGCTTATCACGCCATCAACGACCGGATTATTTCCAGATACTACAAGTGGTTTAGAAAACATCCGAAGGTGCATCTCTTTAAATGATTCATTACAGTGCAAGTGATAATCGTAATTCTGAATATGTTATTTTATCTTGGAGACATCGTCGAAACTCGACCGCATTGTATAATTATTGGTAGTATGGTGAAACGTCTTAAAGAAAACGACCCAGTACGCGACTCGTCCCGATAATTTTCTTTATGGAAAATTTCCAAACCCAAAAGCAATAATTTTAAGATATTTCTTTAACTGCCATGGATATTGAGGAAATTATCGGTACTACTCGACCGCTATTGTCTCGGACAAACCATTTAAGTTTGAGGGTTATTACTTCAAACGTTGGCAAGCTAAGATGAAATTTTTATTAAATTTATAGAAGGTTTCCCATGTTTTGACTAAGGATATCCGTATTGCTCCTTCTGGATCAACTGAACTAACTAATGTAAGACAACTGTGGATTCAAACGGGACTTTCAACTCATTTGGATTAGATTCCTATGCTAAGGCTATGGCAACATATGATTTACATCTCAGGAAAGAGATTTATATATGGAAGGATAATGATTATTTTTGCAAAAATCACATTTTAACAACCTTGTTGTTGATCTGTACGATTACTACAATAATTGCAAGACTGCTAAACAGGTATGGGAAGCTCTGCGGAAGAAATATGATTCTGAAGAAGAATGTGAAAAGAAATATGTTGTGAGCAACTACTTAAACTATAAGATGGTGGATGAAAGGTATGTGGAAGCTCAAAGCAACGAAATTCAGAAAATTGCTTATGAAATCATAACTAAAGATATGCACCTAGATGAACAATTTCAAATTCCTGTTATCATTGATAAACTACCTCCTTGTTGGAAAGATTTTCAAAAAATTTCTTCGGCGCAAAAAAAAGAGTTTTTAATCGAGAGTCTGATCACTCGCCTTCAAATAGAAGAGGAAGCTAGGAAACAAGATCAGAAAGATGAAGTCTTAGTTGTTTCTAACAACAAAAAGAGATTCGGTGCGGTTCTGAAGCCTACGGGAAAAACATTAAAGAATCAAGAATGGGAATCCCTCTAGGGCCCATCTGCTCCAATTGCTAGGCAGCAACCATCACCTTATAGAAATTATGCTCCAATTTTCACTTGCTTCAATTGTGGAAAACCGGGTCACATGGCTAAGAAATGTAAGAGTAGGCCAAAACCTATTGTTGGCTCTAATACACAGGTTAACCTAACAGATTAGCAATTCATTGCTATGATCGCGAAAATCAACATGGTTGGTGGAAGTGATGCTTGGTGGATAGACATTGGTGCCTCTCATCATGTATGTTATGATCGTGTTATGTTCATGACATACACAAATTCCGAAGATAAGAAAGTGTTATTGGGAGATGCTCACACCACTAATGTTGCTGGAATTGGAGACGTTGAGATGAACTTCACCTAAGGAAAGACTTTAATCTTTAAGGACGTCATGCATGTTCCTCAAACTAGGAAGAATCTTGTTTCTGGTTTTCTTTTGAATAAGGAAGGGTTTAGTCAGTCTATTGGGGCAGATTTGTACACCATCACTAAGAATGGTATTTTTGTTGGGAAATGGTACACCACTGATGGTATGTTTAAGTTGAATGTTGATTTAAATAAAATTTCTCCTTTTATTTACTCTTTGTGTGATTTTAATATTTGGCATGCTAGACTTATTCATATTAATAAGCGAGTTATATCCAATGCAAGCAACTTAGGCCTAATCCCTAAATTAAATGTCAATGATTCAAATAAATGTGAATATTGTAGTCAACATAAATTAACTAAGACTTTGCATAAATCAATTATTAAAGAATCTGATCCCCTCAATCTTATACACTCTAATATATGTGAATCAGATGGAACTTTAACTAGAAATAGTAAAGGTTATATAATCACTTTTATTGATGTTTGTTCTGATTATACTTATGTATACCTAATGAAGAATAAAAGTGAAGCGCTTGACATGTTTAAGATGTATGTAACTGAAATTGAGAATAAACTCAGTAAGAAGATTAAGAGACTTCGTAGTGATAGGGGAAATGAATATGATTCTGGGTTATTTAATTATTCTTATAAAAAACATGAAATTGTACATGAAACGACTGCTCCATATTATCCTGAAATGAATGGTAAAGCAGAAAGAAAGAATATAACTCTTACTGAACTTGTTGTTGTAATTATAATGAATTCTGGTGTTGCACCTCACTGGTGGGGGAAATTTTATTGACTATTTGCTATGTCCTGAATAGAGTTCCCAAATCAAAAAGTAATATCTCTCCTTATGAGATATTAAAGAAATGACAACCAAACTTATCTTATTTGAGAAATTGGGGGCTGTCTGGCTAATGTCAGAATTCCGGATCTAAAACGAGTTAAACTCGCTAGTAGAGCCTATGAATGTGTATTTCACTGGGTATGCAACAAACAGTAAGGCATATAAGTTTTATGACCTAAATGCTAAAGTGATCATAGAATTAAATGATGTTAAATTATGTGAAGACAAATTTATTTTCAAATCGAGAAATAGTGGGGGCACTTAATTAAATCACACTCATGTGATAAGAAGCACAAAAAGCAACGACAATGTAGAAACTAAACTTCGACGAAGTAAAAGAGTAAGAGTTGCTAAAGAATATGGACCCGATTATGCGACTTATAATATAGAAGAAGATCGAATAAATCTTCAAAAAGCTTTGTCATCTCTGGATGGAGATTTATGGCAAGAAGCTATTAATGATGAGATAAAATCTCTAGAATCTAACAAGACCTGCCACTTAGTAAACTTGCCTCCTGGTTGCAAACCAATTGGTTGTAAATGGATTTTAAAAAAGCAACTAAAACCTGATGGAACTATTGATATATACAATGCTTGCCTTGTAGCCAAGGGTTTTAGACAAAGAGAAAATATAGATTTCTTTAACACCTTTTCTCCAGACACCAAAGTACATCCATTAGGATACTTATTTCAATAACTACTGTTTATAACTTAATAGTACGCCAAATGGATGTTAAAACAACTTTTTTAAATGGTGACTGTTCTGGACTGGACCAATGGTCGGACATGGTCCAATCCACTTTTGCTCCCAGAACGGCCCAATTGCCTAAGTCCAATCCACGAAGGGGCAAAAGTGACCTTTCTGCCCCTCAAACCGGGCAAGGACTGCACAGCTTCTCCCCGGAAATGCTGCCCGTGTCGCACGGCGTCTTCACTCCCCGAACAGCTAAGGGCATGTGCCCGAAACCATGCCTATGCCCGACATAACGGCTAGTTTTTGGCACCCTGCCTGACATAACGGCTAGTTTGGGCAGTTACTTATTCTTTGGGAAAACGGTTATTTTGCCTCGAAAATAGGACCGTTGGTCGCGCGCTGGGGGCACTATATAAACCCTCTAACTCGAGAGGGTCAGGTATCCAATAATCACCCTTGAAACTCATACTTTGTACTTGCCCCTTTTCTCTGACCCTTTCTTACTTGAGCGTCGGAGTGCCTTGCAGGTACACCCCCTCCTCCTCTTCATACGACCAGCATCTCAGACGTACTTGGTGGCCCACTCCAACGGGGATCTGATCCAGCCTTCACGATCAGTGGCGCCATCTGTGGCAAATTTTCAAGATCATCATCATGGCCTCTCAAGATCACGCCAAAGGTACTCTCCAATCTGCTGTCCTCCCCGTCAACAAAACTGACGTTGACAGACCATCTTCTCTCCTCGGAGATCCCCGTTTTCTGAGAGACGGGGCCACAACCTCTCCTTCCCATGCTCTTGCTGATCGCGAAGATAACCAGCCCTCGCTGGCCATCCAGCCCGTTCCTGCTCCACCCAACGCCGACCCGGCCGTGGTGGCCCTTCTGGAGGCACTCAACAAGACTAACCTCCTGATCCTTCAGTAAGGCGAAAGGATCGGGGAATTGGAGGAATATGTTCGACCAAGATCCTCCCCTTCTCCGAGGAAGAGCCATCGACGATCCAAGAGCCCGCAACCTCGGCGAGAAGTCGACCGAAGGCTGCGCCAAGAACTAGAACCTCGTGCTGTTCGGAAATGCGATCAGGTTTCCCCGCGGAACCAGCACTCTCCCTGCCACAAGAGGACTCGAAGAGACAAGCAGTCACCTCCGGTCAGGTCAAAGGGCCGGGCCCATTCACCTTCGGTCAGGTCAAAGGGCCGGGCCCATTCACCTTCCCCCCGAAGAGGTCGCCGACATGAGCGAGTCATCCGGTCCCCGTCACCAACCAGTTCCTGCAGCGATGATGAGCCTCACGACCCATTATCCCAAGAGATCTTGGCAACACGCCTCCCCAAGGGTCTGGAGAAGCCCCCAGCACTGGGCACTACGACGTCACGACTGACCCTGACGAGCACATCGAAAACATCGATGCGCTGTTGGATTACCGTGGCGTCCGGGGCATCATCAAGTGCCGGCTATTTCCAACCACGCTCCGAAAAGGGGCAATGACGTGGTACAAGCAGTTGCCCAAAGAATCTATTATGTCGTGGAAGCAACTGGGGAGGATATTCTCCCGGCATTTCACTGCGTCGCGGCGTCACCCCAAGACTGAAGCCTCCCTTGGGGCCATAATCCAAGGAAAAGACGAACCTCTCCGGGCATACATCGAGAGGTTCAACAAAGAAGCGGTACAGGTCCCTACAATGGACGATATGAAAAAATTTTAGCTCGAGCAAAGGGCTCCGCCCAGGCTCAGAATTCTCTAAAGTCGTCGGCCTCGCACCTCTGAGGAATCTGGATGCCCTCCTCCTCAAGGCACAGTCGCACATCCAGTACGAGGAGAAGGAAGCGGCCAACTCCGTCCGAGCTTCCCGCCACCAAGAGAACGCTCGGGCCTCCAAAGGCGAAGAAGCCTCGACATCCCGTCGAGGAGAAAGGAAGCGCGAAGATCGTCCACGAGACTCCCGCGACAGCAGGGGGGCCCACCGGACGATTCCACGACTATACCCCCTGACCGTCTCCATGGAGAAGATACTGTCTGAATGCACAAATTCGGAATTCAAGCAAACAGGGGTCCGCTTCCCCAAACAAATACCGGCCAAACCCAACGCCGACATATCGAAGTACTGCCGTTTCCATAAGAGTCACGGCCACACTACCGAAGACTGCATCCATTTGAAGGATGCTATCGAGATACTGATCAGGGATGGCCACTTGAAATAGTTCACTAAGAAGAAAGATGCTCCCCGACAGGATGCTCAGGAGTCCAAAAAGGTGGAGGAAGAGGTGCCTTCCTCGGAAGAGGCCAGCATCCAGGTCGCCATGTCCGTATCGTGACTAGAGGACTTCTACGTCCTAGATGAGCTCAACGCTCCTTCCTACTTCGCGGCCCACAGCCCGTGGGAAACATTCCCCTCCGCCATGGTCATCACGGGCGGGGACTTCAATAAAGTCACGGTGGGCTCCGTGAAAAGGAAATTCGAGCACCTAACAGCATGAGCTCCAGCAAGGTAACCACGCTCGACCAAGCCCAGAAGGGCTCCATCCCCATCTCCTTCTACAGGGAAGAGCTCCTCGGAGGGTCGCCAAACTCGAGCATACCCTTACTCGTCAGAGCTCGCATGGCGAAGTTCGATGTTCGTAGAATCCTCGTCGACCAAGGCAGCTTGGATGACATTATGTACTCCCAGCTATTTTCAACACTTCAGCTGGACGAATCACACCTCACCCCCTATGTGGGGTCTGATTTGCAAGATTTCAACGGATCAATGACCAAACCTTGGGGGTACGTCGAACTGATCATAACCTTTGGATCGGCAGAGATGACCAGGTCCGTCAAAGTGCAGTTTCTGGTGATAGATTGCCCATCACTGTACCAGTGTATCTTTGGAAGACCAACATTGACTGAGTTAGTAGATGTACCTTCAACCGTCCACCTCAAGATAAAGTATTACACTTCAAAGGGGATGGTCACCACCCTCCATGGCGACATAGAAGCCGCACGACGATGTTTCAAAGCAGCCACAAAGGGACTCAACGCCATCACGTCCAAACCAAAGGTTTCGAACAAACCAGCATTGCCAAGAAGTTCCGAGGAAGCCAAGCCTCTGCCTCAGGTCAACTCCATTGACCTCGACACCCGCTTCCTCGAAGAAGACCAGCAGGAGGACCAAGCAGCTTCAACCAGCTCGTCTACCCTGTCCAGCAGTAGCTCCCATCCGATGCACCTAATCCCAGATGGCAACTTTGAGCTCGTCTTGTTCGGCGAAGACCCCTAGTAGGGAGTGAAGATTGGAGCGGACCTCCCCGGCATCGCGAGGAAGCAACTCAAGGCCTGCCTCCGTGAGAACGCCGACCTCTTCTCCTGGAACTCCGCCGAAATGCCTGGCTTGGACCCGTCTGTCACCTGCCATCAACCCACGATTGACCCGGCCGTCAAAGCAGTAGCACAATGTAGGAGAAAGCAGTCTCCGGAGAAAACGGAGGCTGCAGAAAAGCTGTAAAGGACCTCCTCGAGGCCAAATTCATCTCGGAGGGAAAGTACACCACTTGAATGTCCAACGTTGTACTTGTGAAAAAATCTAATGGCAAATGGCGAATGGCGAATGTGCATTGACTACACCGATCTTAATAAGGCATGCCCGAAGGATGCCTACCCCCTCCCCAATATTGATAAACTTGTTGATAATTCTGCCGGTTTTAAACTTTTATCATTCATGGACACCTATTCGGACTAAAATCAAATTCCAATGGCAATGAGTGATAAAAAATACATGGTCTTCATGACCGATTCAGGCAACTATTACTACACCGTAATGCCCTTCGTCCTGAAGAACACCGACGCGTCCTATCAAAGAATGATGAACAAGGTCTTCCAGAGAGAGATAGGCGACATGCTCAAAGTCTACATGGACGACATGATCGTAAAATCCCACGAGGAAAACAATCACACTTCCCATCTAAGGAAGGTCTTCGAACAGGCCAGAAAGTACAAAATGTGTTTCAACCCGGAGAAGTGCACGTTCGGTGTCTGGGCAGGCAAGTTCCTCGGCTTCTACTTAACGGAACGAGGAATCGAAGCCAAACCCGATAAGTGCCGAGCATTCTCCGAGTTTCCGACGCCCAAGTCAAAGAAATCCATCCAGTCCCTCAACGGGATGCTCGCGTCATTATCTCGTTTCATGGCCAAGCCTGCCCAACACACCTTACCATTCTTCAAACTCCTCCGCAAGGAGGCAGCGTTCGAATGGACCGAGGAATGTGACAAGGCTCTTCTCCACCTAAAACGAACACTCTCAGAACCACCCGTTCTCTCTCTCCCGGACAACGGCAAAACCTTATACCTGTATCTCGTCGTAGCCACCGAGGCGGTAAGCGCCGCTCTTATCCGCGAGACGCCTGACGGGCAAAAGCACATATATTTTACGAGAAAAGCACTGCAGGGACCAGAGTTGAGATACCAGCAAATAGAAAAAGTAGCGCTGGCCCTCATCAACGGAGCTAGAAGACTGAGGCACTACTTTCTAGCCTACATAATTGTGGTTCGAACAGATCAACCCGTAAAGCAGCTACTGGAACGACCAGACATGGCCGACAGAATGCTCAAATGGTCGCTCGAGCTGTCCGAATTCGACATCCAGTATGAGAGCAGAAAAGCCCCCAAGGCCCAAGCTTTGGCCGACTTCGTCGCAGAGATGACGTTCGCAGACTCCCCCACTTGTGGAGCACGCAAATGGACCATTTTCGTAGACGGGGCCTCCAGTTCGGCGGGAAGCGGGACATGCATCATACTGGAAAGTGAAGAGGGAATCATCGTTGAAGTATCACTTACCCTGTCCTTCCCTGCCTCTAACAACCAAGCTGGGTACGAAGCCTTCCTCGCCGGGTTACGCCTGGCCGAAGACCTTGGTACGGAAGAAGTCGTTATTTGCACAGATTCACAACTCGTGGCCCTTCAAGTCCGAGGGAAATATCAAGCCAAAAATGACAACCTAACTGAATACTTAGCCCTGATCAAGAAGAAGATGACAAAGTTCGCGGCGGTGGAAGTAAAACATGTTCCCCGCGAACACAATGTCCGAACTAGCCAACACAAAGAGGAAAGACAGAAACAAGTCCGTCATACAAGAAGTACTCCCTCGACCCAACATTGAGAAAGCTTCCCCGAGTCTCGACGTACAAGTGGTCGGCGACAGCCATTGCTGGATGACCCCCGTTTACAACTACCTCGCTAAGGACGAACTTCTGTTCGACCCTAAAGAGGCCAGCATAGTTAGACGAAGGGCCCGCTCCTATGTCCTGATCGAAGATAAACTCTATCAACGAGGATTCTCCATCCCACTTCTCAAATGTGTCGAGGAGGAAATGGCCGCCCACATCTTGCGCAAAATCCACGAAGGGATCAACGCCCAACACCTCAGAGAAAGGTCCCTTGCCCGAAAGGCCCTCCGAGCAGGATACTACTGGCCAACCATGCAACACGACGCGAAAGAGCATGTGAAGAAATGCGATAAATGCCAACGGCACGAGGATATGCACCTAGCTCCACCTAACGAGCTCAAGGCTATGTCCTCCCCGTGGCCTTTTGCCTGGTGGGGCCTGGACATCCTAGGACCCTTCGTGGTGGGATCAAATCAGAACAAATACTTAATAGTGGGCGTGGACTACTTCACAAAATGGATAGAAGCGGAGGCCCTGGCCAAGATAACTGCCCTTAACATACTGTGTTTCTACAAACGAAACATCCTCGCACATTTTGGCATCCCCCAAGCGATATCGCGAACAATGGGACACAGTTCACGGATAGGAAGTTCCAAGACTTCGTTGCCCAGCTGGGCACGAAGCAACATTTCGCATCCGTCGAACATCCCCAAAAAAATGGGCAAGCTGAAGCGGTGAACCGAGTCATCCTTTGGGGCCTCAAATGAAGGCTGGACAAAACGAAGAAAACTTGGGTCGAGGAGCTGCACAGTGTCTTATGGGCATACCGCACAACTCCACACTCTTCAACCGGGGAGACACCATTTCGCCTGGCTTACAGGACCGAGGTTGTGATCCCCATCGAAGTTCACATACCCTCCAGGCGGACAGAGTCGCCCTTAGACGAGGAGATGAACGACGAATCATTAAGGGAGGAACTCGATCTCGTCGAGGAAATCCGAACAGGGGCAACCCTCCGTGAAGCCTCATTAAAAAAAAAAATTACCATCAGGCATAACGCCAAGGTGATATGACGAGAGTTAGACGCGGGAAGACTTATCCTAAGAAGAAACCATAAAGACCCTCGCGAAGGCAAATTGGCCGCTAACTGGGAAGGACCCTATCGTGTCCGCGCAAAAATGGAAAATGGGGCCTATTACCTAGAACAACTCAACGGGGAAGAACTTGCTCGACCATGGAACGCCAAAAAGCTGAAACAATACTACAGCTAAGGCCTTAACTATCGATTTGATCCGTCACGACGATGAGCATCACCTACCGGCCATGATGCACGCCTAGGTACAAGCGTCGCATGCAATGAAGCAGAACCCCGCTTAGGAAGGAGCCGGGTCTCAGCTCGACAGCGGTCCCTCAATCGAGCACCACCGTCGTCAAAGTACCACGACAGGCAGAACACCCAGCTCGCGATAGGAGGTTCACGCTGCAAACTCAAGCCTCAAATGTGACCCGAGCTCCGCATCCTCGCTCGATTATTCCCCGACCGTTCGTCCAGTACCCCTCACTGACGAACACATCTACAACGAGCAATCCCCAAAGCTTAAAGCAAAACAAAGTAATCCCTATTGCGGGCATACATGCACAAACGAGCATAAGTACAACACTTAGCGAAATTTAAAGTAGATAAAGCCATGCAAATCACAAAACCGGCCACGAGGACCAGACACATAATTAAAGGTAATAAGTGGCCACAAGGGCCACAATTGTGCTTGTTACATAAACAGGGGGCCACGCCTCCATTCAAAATAAGATTACAACAATTACATGGCACACAGGCTGGACAAAATTACAACAACAAGAAAATCCTTCACTCGTCCATCCGGTCAGTCTACTCGGAGTTGGGCTGAGGCCTCTGGTTATCCCCGGTCTGATCCTCGGCATGCTCTTCAAGGAGGGAATCAGTCATGATGATCTGGCCATCTTCAACGTGCGCCAGATAGTGGGTACCCTCGGTGGAAAGGTCAAGTTCAAGGTTCACCACCCGCAGTTGAGACACGGCGTTCCTGAAGGATTCTTCCGCGATAGCGATGTTGTTGTCCTCGGCCGCCAACATACGGGCAACCAGCTCAGACCTTATCTTAATCTCCTTCACGTCCTCGGGTTCATCTTCACCCGGACCATTAGTCGACCTCAGTTGCTCGACCAGTTCCTCTGCCGCTTTCTTTTCTGCGGCCAGTGTGGAGTTTTCTTTCTTCAACCTGGACATCTCCTCGTCCGCCTTCTTTCGGTCATCATCAGATCTCTTAGCCTCCTCTTTGGCCTTCCTCGTCATCTCCTCAAGGGATGCTATGGTGGCCCGAGCAGTTCTCAGTTCAGACTCAGTTGCAGAGTCCCCTTCAGCATAAACGACCGCCATCTCCAACATTCTGACCAGCACAGAAGCATCTTGGGCCACCAGCGCCCTCTTGCTCGGGTGATCCATACCTTCCAGCCGAAGAGATTCTGCCTGCGGCACGACCAAGGATGTTCCCTCGAAGAACCGTCTGTCATGAATGCACAGAGGGAGTTCGAACTTCCATTTTTCTGGCACCCGGGTGAGATCCACCCCTTCGGTAGCCCTGAACCGCTTGGACCGTGAGGCCAGAGGCAAGGGAGATCCCTGGGGGGCAGGAGTGGGAGAAGAAGTTCCCGTAGTAGGCTGAGGAGGAGGGGGAGCATGCTGGGAGAATCGGGTCTTGGGAGAAGCCGCCCCAGACTTGTTCCCCGCGAGAGCGTTCTTAACCATCCTTTCGTGAGCAAGAGGCATCTCACCTGCACAAACAAAATACGAACATGTTAGACGAGGAAGGAAACATAAGTCAGATAATTAAAACAACTAAAACTACCGAGCAATTTATAAGCTTCCGCGGGAGTCTTGCACTCCAAAAGCGCCTTGGTGTTGATGAAACGATACTCCACCCTCTGGCTTCCATCCTCCTCGAAGATGGGGTCACCCTTCTTCATCCAGCATTCAGCGAGCCGGAAGGAATTGACATACTTCACCAGCGTGTCGTAAGCAGCGGCATTCTGCCCATCCAGATTATGTGGCTGGAGAACGTACTTGTTGGGCTCCTTGGTAAAATGGCCAGGTCCCCAGTGAAAAGGGAACTTGAATACTCTCTCCCTGATGAACCTCCCCGCCTTGTCGCGCACGTCGTTACCCTCCTCGTCAACTTCAATTGACAAGGCATACGTTCTATCCTGGGCAGCTTTCGATACGGGCTCTATAATGTAAAACCTCTCCTTGAACGTCCGTATCAATTCTGAAAAGGGCTTGAACAACTTGCGAGGCTGTTTCAACGAAACCCAACCGTACCTCCTCCCCGTCAGCTGCCGTTGAAGGTGAAATACAGTGAAAAATAAGGGGAGAGTAGCCCCTATCCTCAAGTACTCGCACGTTAGCTCAAATGCCCGGATGAAGGCCAGCGAGTTCAGGTGCAGTTGCGTCGGGGCCAAATTCAAGTGCACGAACACTGACTGCTGGAAATCTGTGAACGGCAACCTCAGTCCCAGCTCTTTGAATGCATACTCGTACATGGCGAAGCGCTCCCCGTAATTTGTGCAGACCCTATCATCCTCGGAGGGAAAGTGCACCTTCCACTCCCCCTCTGGCCCGACTTCCATAAAGACGTCACCTAGGTACGTCGCGAAGGTGGACACATGCTCGGCTGGCTCAGCCACCGTCCACTCCTCCGTGGAACCCTTAACAATGTCCTCTTTTATTTCCTCCTCCTCCCCGGCTTCGTTGGGGATACTCGAAGATTCCGAGCTGCTGCTTTCTGAGGAACTCGCTTCCTCCTCGGACAAATCTATTATTATATCCCCGTATGGCCCTGTCGCCATGTTAATCACCTGAAAAGTAGAGAAAAAAGTGAATTCAACGAAGAATCAAATCCACCCTTCCACCGCTAGTCAAGTGAAAGGGCGCGCAAAAGGCTGAGGACGACGTCCCCGGCCTAAGCCCTAACAACGAACAAAAAACTCAAGAGTCTCCCACGAGGAGATGCCCGGAGTAAGCCACTTCCATACGAGGAACTTCCTCGAGCCACTTCCCAGTTTCCGTCTAAAGCTCCACCAGAAACTATAAATCTTCGCCGGAAACTGCAGAGGCTCGACGAAAACTTCATCGTACTCCAGAATCTGAACGATCATGGCGGTTACACATGCATCATCATCGCAATGACGCCGGAAACTGCCTGATTCACAAGAATAGCCTAAACCCCAGTGGTCGCGTCAACGGCGGGAAATGGCATAACCACCGCCCACCACCAACAACCGCCGGAAACGAATCCATTTCATCTTCTAAACCTAAACCTAACCGCATGCAATCTACAAATGACCTTCAAATGGATAAAAAAGCACGAAAACAGTGAACTTACTTGGTTAGAAAGGTGAAAGGCGGTTGCTCGGAGACTGGTACGGCGACCAGAGTTGCGTTCGGCGGTAGCGGGAAGGAGCTCTGTAGAAGACGAAGAGAAGATGTCATACCCCAAATTTTGACCACTAAGATTTCTCATCATTGTGTAAATCATCATCACCATATGGATGAACCATTAGTCTCCCCAAAGATGGGTGAGCACTCACTACAAACAAAAATTAGGGTTTCAAGCCCTCTTTGAGCCTTAGACAATGGATCAATCAAGAAATGACATGATCTTCAACTTGTCTAACCTCTTAAACCTCTACAATGGATCAAAAGGACTCCCACTTCAAGAATTAAGCACAAGAGTGCAACATTTCAAGTGGATCAAGCCTCAAGTTCATCTAATACAAAGTCAATTGACGCAGAAAGTCAAAGTTTGACTTTTGGTCAACTTTGAGCTTCACGAGCCATTACTCAAGAAAATATGATGGATGATTTAATTTTATCAAATTTAAATTAAGAAATCATGCAAAATTGCAAAATTGATCAAATTGAAGGAAACTTAGAATTGCAAAATTGATCAAATTGATCAAGTGCACAACTTTTCAAGGTTGTAACTATTAATCCAAGCATCCATTGATTTTGCGTAAGAGCTACTTTAAAATAGGGTATTTGATACTTCAACATTGAAGAAGGAATCAACTCAAAATATTATAAGGATTGAAAGATATAAGTGATCAAAGTTGGGAATTCTTAATGTCAAATGTCCCGACATTTCATAGGACATCATTAATATTTTTCCAGCAAGGATGTCCCAACTTCAAGGATGTTTTCTCCATGATCCAAGTTGATTCAAGCCAAAACTCGAACATCAAAGTTGAAGTACGTAATCTCACCTTTCCAGAAAGTCCTAGAAAGCTTATTTATCATTCTCGAGCAGAAAGTTATGGTCTCTGCAAAAGGCATTGATAAAACAGAATTTTCATGACAGCTTTTAGGACAGATTTGATCACACAAGTTCAAGGTCATTTTTGACAACTTTACGAGTCTTATCTTCACAAACCTTGAACATCAAAGTTGAAGTACGTTATCTCAGATTTCCAGAAAGTTGTAGAACATCCATTTATCATACTCGAGCAGGAAGTTATGGACTTTACAAGAAGGCTTGCTGCAGCTGTTTTTTTAGGACAGATTTTGTGCACTTTTTCTTGTGCCACACAATTTTCAAGCTTTGTCACCATGCAAGACAAGCATCAAAGATGCAATTCACTTCAACTCAAAATATCATAGTGGATTAAAAGATACAAGTGATTAAAGTTTGGAATTATTAATGTTTAAAGTTGTCAAATGTCTCAACATTTCATAGGACATCATTAATATTTTTCCAGCAAGAATGTCCCAACTTCAAGGATGTTTTTCTCCATGATCCAAGTTGAACCAAGTCTAGGGTCAAACATCAAAGTTGAAGTATGTCATCTCAGCTTTCCATAAAGTCCTGGAACAGCCATTTATCATTCTTGAGCAAGAAGTTATGGATTTTACAACAAGGCTTGCTGCAGCTGATTTTGAAGACAGGTTTCAGGACAGATTTGCACATTTCTTGTGCCACACGAATTTTTAAGCCTTGTCATCATTTTGGACACATCTGAGGATCAAATCCAAGGGGGATGATCTGATCCATAAGCCTCCCAAGTCCAAGATTCCACAAGTAGCATGCCAAACCTAAAAAACCCTAAAAGAGGGACAAGACTCCAATTTTGGTTTGGAGCATTTAATGGATGCTTAGAGGTGGCATGAACTGAGCTTCCTCTAACTAAATTCAGTCAAGATTCCTCCAACAACTAGGGAACCAGCAGCCTGTGCCCTAACCTCTAGTCAATGGCTAGAGGAGACTTGGATTCTCATTGGCCAACATTTGCCAAACCTCTGCTGCAACCACCATTCACTGTTGCTTGCAAAACAAACTTGCTCTACTATAAATAGAGCTCATTTTTGCTCAGTTTGAGTACACCAAAGCCATCAAACAGATGCTTTCCTCAAAATCACTTCTTTCACTACAAAATGCCTTCTTTAGCAAGGTTATTCTGAGTTTTTGAGTTAGAGAGCATTTCCATCACAACTCATGATCCAAACACATCCAATATGTCATATATAAGCTGTTCAAACCATCACATGTGACCTGTAATACCTTAAATCACAAAGTCACCTCTCAAAACCTCAAAATTGGACTTTTTTGCATTTTTCAAGCCATGTCTTGATTCAGTCACTTTCCAAACCAGATAAAACCTCAAACACACTCCAAATATCATACTTGAACTATCCCAAATGGTTCCCAACATCTAGAACACCATTTGAGAGAGTTGTCACTTTGGCCATTTTAACCCCCTTTGCAAGAAAGAGCTCCAACTTGCTCCAGAGGTTTCCAGCTGATTGCAACCATCCTAAAAGATTCTAAGGGGTCATTTGAGGGTGTCCAAAGCATCAAATCATTTCTGGAACAAAGCACTTGGTAGGTTGCACAAAATCTCCAAAAAAGAGGTAAAATTCACAACTTGAATTCTTTGAATCATGCTTTCCTTTGATGTCCATATACATGCATCATATTGAATAATTCTTGAAGCAAAAATGTAGTCCTTAATGTGTATGTTATGATCCTCCTACTGTTTGCACTTTAACATGTTTATATGTGGAGTTTATGTTGTTTTAAACTTAAGGTACAGTTCTGGTTTTTTGCTTTGTGTGTTCTGTACATTAAGTTTCAGTGTGCATAAGTAATACCATTGGATTCCTTGCAAAAATTTGGTCAAGATAGGTTCTTACGGATTTTAATTTCGTTAAAAATTGAGAGAGTTATGAGTGTTGAAAGTTTGATAAGCAAAGATGTTTAAAATCAACATGCAGTTCTGGTTTTTTGCTTTGTGTGTTATGTACATTAAGTTTCAGTGTGCATGAGTAATACCATTGAATTCCTTGCGAAAAATTGGTCAAGATAGGTTCTTACGGATTTTAATTTCGTTAAAAATTGAGAGAGTTATGAATGTTTGAAGTTTGATAGCAAAGATGTTGAAAACCAAGGTACAGTTCTGGTTTTTTAAGATGTCGAATGTGATGTTGTGACATCTTTCCTTTTTCTCTTATCTTCAAAACTCATGAAAGATGTCGAATGTGATGTTGTGACATCTTTACTCTTTTTCTTAGTTTATTTTCAAAACTCAACCAATTCTTTTACATAGCAAAAACCATCATTTTCCAATTCTGTTTTACACACTTCTTATTCATACTCCATAATATTTTAATCCACAAAAAAATCACAAAAAATATTATTTTTAGATTATTTTTAATATAGTTAAAAATATTGTTTTAAATTGTTTTAAATGCTTTTAAAATGATTTATTTTTCTTGATTTTTAAAACCAAAATGATTTTAAATATTCATGTGGATAAAATACTTTTTCATAAACCTTAATCATTGTTTATAACATGATTAATGATTTTATTTGATATTTTTATCATTTTTTACTTATTTTTCTTTGAAAAATGCCTTTAAAAAATGAAATTGGGGTTTCTTTGATTTTCACCCTAACAAATCTTTTTTCAAAAACTCCTTTGGGCCTCTAATAGAGTGTAAGACCCAACCCTTTTTGTACAAAAATATTTTGGGCCTCAGTTATTGTATAAGTCCTGATACGTTAAAAATCTCGGCGCGATCACCATTTTCAAACTGAAAATCATCTGGGCCTCCCCTCGTGTTGTAAGCCCCATTTCTTTTCCTAAAATACACTTTGGTCCTCTAATAGAGTGTAAGTCCCACCCCTTTTGTAAATAAAATATTTTGGGCCTCAAACATTGTATAAGTCCCTCTGTATATTTACAAAGTTCGGCGCGATCGTCGTCTTTTAACAAAAAAGACCATTGGGTTTCTCCTTGAGCTATAAGTCCCATTTCTTTTCATTTTTAAACCTTTGGGCCTCTAATAGAGTGTAAGACCCAATTCCTTTGTAAATACCAAAATTTTGGGCCTCAATCACTTGTATAAGTCCCACGGTGTTTCCAAAACCTCGGCGCGATCGTCGCCCTTTTCAAAATTAACCATTGGGCCTACCCTCGAGTAGTAAGACCCATTTTTTTCTTAAAACTCACTTGGGCCTCTAATAGAGTGTAAGTCCCAACCCCCTTTTTTACATAACCCATTTTGGGGCCTCACTTATTGTATAAATCCCTCTGTACATTCTAAAACCTCGGCGCGATCGCCATTTTTAAACAAAATCATCTGGGCGTACCCTCGAGTAGTAAGACCCGATTCTTTTCTCTAAATCTTTTTTTTGGGCCTCTTGAGAGAGTGTAAGACCCATTCCCCTTGTACAGAAAACTTTTTAGGTCTCAGTCACTTGTATAAGTCTCACTGTACAAACTCATATCACAGTGCAATCACTACTAAAACCCTGGGCCTCTCCTTGAGCTAAAGCCCCAATTTTTCCTTTCAAAGCACTTTCTCCTTTGATTTTGAAATATACTGTTGTTTTCAATCTTTCTTTGTTGAACAACTAACCAAACAGCATGGAAGCTCTACAACCGAGTAAGTGTTTATATGCTTTCATTTACCGCTTTCATATACATATAATTGTATTGTGGGGCTATTTCGCTGTAAGTCTTCTTTCATAAACTCATATCGACTGTGTAATAATAGTATAGATATTTAGAGTTTCCCCGGCAACTACGTCTAACACAGGTAAAGCCGTTTCGATCATTCTTAGAAATAGACAATACTAGATCCCCCATAGGAGCACCAGATACAGTCTTCTCTTCGGCTGTCCTCCTTAGGAATTGTTAAGAAACTCTACTCCCTAGAGATGATCTCTTCTCCGTGAATTTCATCCCTTGAGTTTCTTCCAAATTCTCGAACTTTCCTGGCTTGATCTATTCTTTGTGAATAGCCTGTCTTGAACTTCTCGGGGTTTGGGGACCCACAGGCTTCTTAAAAGCATCCCCGCCTCCTCTTGGGCGTTGTACAAGAACCCGTCGGCTTCTTAGAAGTATTCACAGCCTCCTTTTAGGCTTCGTATAAATGATTTCTTCCTCCGGGAATGATAGCCTCCTCTTGGCTTCGTACAAATTGTCCCTCGGCTTCTTAAAAGTTTCCAGCCTCATCTTGGGCTTCGTACAAATTGTCCCGACGACTTCCTAGAGGTATAGGAACAAAAATTAGTCATCTTAATAGAATAGTCTTTCAAAGAGTCTAGATCTTTCTACCGTGAACGTACTACTACTGTTTCTTTAAGCATAGTACAAAAGATAAAACTCTAGACTTGGACAGTCTAATTTCCTTGAGTCTCAAAGACATTCTCAAGCCCCTTTCAAAAATAGGAAGACACCCGTAGACTCGGACAGTCTCAATACCCTTTGGATTTCCCATTTCCTTAAAGAACAGGAAATAATCCCGATCCTCAGATCAAATCCATGAGTGCAACATTACTCATATAAGAACTGATTTTCTCTTAACCAACATACTGGACCTGTCACTCAACTAAAATAGCAATCCTTTTAGCCTCTATCTCGGGCTTCGTACGAGATACAAAAAGACTCCCTTATTAAGTCAATAATCCTTTTAGCCTCTATCTCGGGCTTCGTACGAGATACAAAAAGACTCTCTTGTTGAGTCAATAATCTCTTTTAGCCTCCATCTCGGGCTTCGTACGAGATACAAAGCACTCTCTTGTTGAGTATAAAAGAGTCTCTTATTGAGTCAACCTTTAGCCTCTGTCTTGGGCTTCGTACAAGACACATCTAAAAGCACTCTCTTATTGAGTCAACTCCTTTTAGCCTCCCTCTCGGGCTTCGTACGAGACACAAAAGCATCCTCTTGTTGGGTCAATAGCCTCCTCTTAGGCTTTGTATAAGAAAAACCCCGGTTGAGTCAATCAACCTTTTAGCATCAAAACTGTGCCTCGTTCACAGGATACAAACATCAACAACTCCTTTCATCTAATTGCTGTAAGCGGCAAGCCTCTGGATTATTTACATCCACGCCACTGTCCCTCTTTTAGCATGAGAAATTCCTAAGGAAAGATAGCATTACTCTACACTGAGTTAAAGTCTTCTCCTTCAGGTTAAAACCCCCTATAAAGGAAATTATGGCATTGCTAGGATTCACATATCCCGGTTAAAGTAATCCTCCTTTATAGTCAGTCACCCAACAGTTGTGACAAACAGACCCCCTCTAGAGATGACAAATTCTCTCTAAAGACAACACCTTTTTAGCTTCACATCTTGGGCTTCGAACAAGATACAAATAGACCCTTCAGCTTCACATCTTGGGCTTTGAACAAGATATAAACCACCTTTTCAGCTTCACGTCTTGGGCTTTGAACAAGACACCAAAACACCATTTCCTCCCATAGAATAGGAGGAACTACGATCGCTCTGATTTCCCTGTTTCAGTAAACGGGAATACGTAGGCATAAGATTGAAAGAAAAATCTTAGCGAGCACACTAATCCAAAAACCTAAAGTCCCCTATCTCCACCCAATCTGACAAATTCCCCATGAATAGTCCCAGTTTTCCACCTTAATAAAGTAAGAAGAAAGAAATGCCCCATTACCATATAGCATCCGTAACCTAACAGACCGCTGTTTAAACTCAGTATGCAAGCAGGGTTAATTGGAGACATCTATTTCCCTTCCTTAGTCAGCTCACAATAGGATAAAAAATGAATCGACCTGTAGTAAACCCCAAAGAGCGACAACGCTTAAGAACCGCATCCAAAATCGCTCGCTACAGAAGAGAATAGCGAAAAGTTCCAAATGAACTGAGTCTCCCCCTTTTTATACTGAGGGACACGTGCAGTGGCACGCCCTCGTAGGCCATGATGGTTATCAACTAGCCATCATTGCCTAGTAACTGCTGCACAAGGCTCGAGACACACATGGCGCCCTAACGTTTCAATTCCTCCTAACCGTTAGTCTCCCCGCACGACGGGCAATCCAGACACGGACATAAATATCACGAACACTAGGGAGCCACGGGCACCACGAGGCAACTTTCTCTGTCACCGAACGACGACTTTACGCTAGCTCCCCGGAGCCGCGAGCTGTCCTTAAGTCATCACTCCCATGCTCGGGAGCAACGACTTGGGGGGTTCCTATTCTGGACTGGACCAATGGCCAGACATGGCACAATCCACTTCTGCTCCCAGAACGGCCCAATTGCCTAAGTCCAATCCACGAAGGGGCAAAAGTGACATTTCTGCCCCTTAAACCAGGCAAGGACTGCACAGCTCCTCCCCGGAAATGCTTCCCGTTCCGCACGTCGTCTTTACTCCCCGAACAGCTAAGGGCATGTGCCCGAAACCATGCTTATGCCCGACATAATGGCTAGTTTTGGGCACCCTGTCCGACATAACGACTAGTTTGGACAGTTACCTATTCTTTGGGAAAACGATTATTTCGCCCCGAAAATAGGACCGTTGGCCACGTGCTTGGGGGCATTATATAAACCCTCTCACTCGAGAGGGTCAGGTATCCAATAATCACCCTTGAAACTCATACTTTGTACTTGCCCCTTTTCTCTGACCCTTTCTTACCTGAGTGTCGGAGTGCCTTGCAGGTACACCTCATCCTCCTCTTCATACGACCAGCATCTCAGACGTACTTGGTGGCCCACTTCAACAGGATCTGATCCAGCCTTCACGATCAGTGACTTAGAAAAAGAAATCTATATGGAACAACTGGAAGGGTTTGTGATCCATGGACAAGAAAACAAAGTCTGTAAGTTAGACAAGTCTCTGCATAAACAAGCTCCTAAGCAATGGCATGAAAAATTTGATAACTTAATGATATCGAATGGGTACAAAGTAAATGAAAGTGACAAATGTGTTTATTATAAATCATAAAATTGGAATGATTTATTGCCATTAAATGGACAATAAATGAGCAAGTGTACGAACTAACGTGGAAGTGAATTTGAAAGGATTCATTTTAGTCCCACATATGAGGGAACATAAATGTTAGTAGTGTGTATATATATATATATATATATATATATATATATATATATATATATATATATATATATATATATATATATATATATATATATTCCAACTTGGCCAAATGGGTTGGGCCCTAAAGGGTGCCCAATTTTGTAAAGGAGTGAGGACACACCACCAAGCCATCTAGAAACACACGTGCACGTTGTCGTTTGTCTGGCCGGCTCAGCTCAGCTCGGTCTAATCCGGTCTAGATGAATTAATTTTTTGAAACCCGGATTGGTGAAATTTAACTAATTACAAATTAATTAGTGAAAGTTAATTAATTATTAATTGATTTCATGAAAATTATTTAATTAATTAATATTTATCACGTGTCACTCCTCAAAACCTAGTCTTAACCTAGTTTTGATTGAGTTTGACTTGCCCTCCAAAAATTAATTAGAGTCTGACTTACTGACCAAGCAAAAATGGCTAGTAATGGACCTAAAATTTTCAACTCCTTCTCACGATTTTCTCTCCACTTAGTTGAATTCTTTGTCTATAAATAGAGTTTCTCAAGTTCATTTGCAAATCACTCTAGATTTCTGAACCTTTCAGAATCTTTCTTCTCCCTCTCATTCTCTTCATCTTAAATTATTTTTTCTGTTCTAATTTTCGAGTGACTTATCATGGCATCATTATTATTGACGGTACGGTGAAACATCTTAAAGAAAGTGACCTAGTACGCGACTTGTTCCGATAATTTTTTGTGGCATTGTTTCAAAACCGAATATATATATATATATATATATATATATATATATATATATATATATATATATATATATATATATATATATAGGGAACGTATCATATGAGAATGTCATTTTTATGTAAGAACATGAGAATGTCATTTTTATGTAAGAACATGAGAATGAATCTGAACAATTAGATTTTAAAATAAATTGTGGAGATTATGTGTCCGTTTTTTTTCTCTCTCCTCCATCATTTATTTTAATAATGGAGGAAAGAGAAAAACAAAAATCACACATAATCTCCATCATTTATTTTAAAATCTAATGATTCAGATTCATTTTCATGTTCCTACATAAAAATTGCATTCTCATAGGATATGAACCCTATATATATATATATATATATATATATATATATATATATATATATTGAAAATTTTGGTATCCAGCCTTGCGACCGACTAATCCAAGAGGGACCAATCTCACCGTCCACCCGCGGGGTCATATATATATATATATATATATATATATATATATATATATATATATATATATATGATGATGATGATGATGATGATGAAATAAATGGTAAATATTGCCGCAAAAGCAATGACAGAGGACGGCAAGTTTATCGTCGCTTTCCATCATCAAGGCACTACTTTTGAATTGATTAAGAATGGTCTTCGTTCAACCAAATCCACATTGTCAAATCTCAACTTTAATAAAACCTCTTAAAAACATGATAGTTTGAAAATAACCATTTTCTTTATCACAGTTCAAAAAGCAACGATTCCCTAATCTTGGATCACACGCACACGATGAACAACATACTCTCTTGTTCCCTCACTGACAAAATCACATCTTCCACGAAACTCACTCACACTAAAACCTATTTAGTGCTGAACTGAGAAAACGGCGGCGTTATTATTATTTTCATATCTAGAACCAGAACTAACAAACCGTGTCCGCGTTATTACACACCGTTCATCTTGGATCAAAACTTAAACCCGGTCGAACCGGTCAACAAGGGCGGCTCGACCGCTCACCTCTATCTAAATCCTCTTCAAGCTTCTTTCTTTATTCCATTCCATGCCCCAAAAGTATAAAATTGCAACTCATTTCACATTTGTCAACTAACAAAACCATTTCATTCACCATTCAATTTTTATTATAATATTAATTAATTAATCTAATGAAATAAATATTTTACTACATTATATATTCATTTCAACCAAAAAAAAAGTAGGTAGCATCTTGTTACAATTCAAAGTTCAATTTTGTCTGCACATTCCAATCAATTCAACTCCCTCATGCTCTTGCTCCATCATTCTTATTTTATTCTAACATACATGTGCTTTGCTCAATAAACAAAAAACAACAGCATCCAGGAGCAACCAACCAAACAACAACATAAATGTCAGAGTTGCAGGAAACACATTCCTCTTCCTATCTATTTTTAGTCTTTTCCTTCATCCTTCTTTCAGGTACCTCAATAAAAATAATCATATCTTTCTTTTTTCGACGTTGTTATTGTTATGATTATGTTATAATTGTTGTTTGTTCTATTTTAATAGGTAGTGTTGTTGTTGGAGATTCTTTTTCTTTAGACACGGACAAACAGATTCTGTTGAAGTTGAAAAAGTATCTAGACAACAAAACTCTTGCAGACCAAGGAAAGTACATAAATTGGAACAGTAATAGTTCCGATTCTAATCCATGTGAATGGCAAGGAATTTTGTGTAGCGAAGAAAAGAGAGTGATTTCGATTGATCTTTCTAATAGTGACATCACTGGAGAGATATTTCAAAGCTTTTCCGAGCTGACTGAGTTAACACATCTTGATCTCTCGCAGAATACACTCTCTGGAAATTTTCCGGATGATTTGAGAAACTGTCGCAAACTGTTGCATCTCAATCTTTCTCATAATATTCTTGAGGGAGAATTGAATGTTACTGGATTCACAAATTTGGAGACACTTGATTTGTCTTTGAATAGATTTCATGGAGATATTGGGTTGTTGGATTTTCCTTCCATTTCTGGAAATTTAGTGACTTTGAATGTCTCGGGTAATAACTTAACTGGTGAGATTGGTGACAGTTTTGATCAATGTTTGAATTTGAAGTACTTGGATTTGAGTACTAACAAGCTGAGTGGAGGTATATGGAATGGATTTGCAAGGCTGAAGCAGTTTTCTGTTGCTGAGAATCTTCTCTATGGAAACGTTTCGTCTGAAGCGTTTCCGTTGAATTGCGAGCTTGTGGAATTAGACCTTTCTCAGAATAGATTTTCTGGGAAGGCACCAAAGGAAATTTCTAACTGCAAGAATTTAACCATGTTGAATCTTTCAACCAACAAATTTACTGGAGATATCCCTATTGAAATTGGGTCCATTTCACTGCTTAAAGGATTGTACTTGGGAGGAAACAACTTTTCAAGAGATATTCCTGAGACCCTTTTGAAATTGAATAATCTGGTTTTCTTGGATTTGAGCAGAAACAACTTTGGTGGTGATATACAGAAGATATTTGGAAATTTTAAGCAGGTTAGATTTCTTCTGTTACACTCCAACTCTTACACCGGAGGATTGTTATCATCTGGAATTTTCACATTGCCAAATATTACACGGTTAGACCTTAGCTTCAACAAGTTTTCAGGTCCATTACCTGTTGAAATCTCTCATATGCAAAGTCTAGAACTTTTGATGTTATCATATAACCAATTCAGTGGAACTATTCCATCAGAATTTGGAAATATGCATAATTTACAAGCACTTGATCTTGCTTTTAACCGGTTGATTGGACCGATTCCTCCAAGCCTTGGAAACTTGAGATCACTCTTGTGGTTGATGCTTGCAGACAATTCGTTAAATGGAACAATCCCTTCGGAGTTAGGGAACTGTACGAGCTTGTTATGGTTAAACCTTGCCAACAATAATCTCTCTGGAAAGTTTCCTCGCGAGCTTTCCAAAATCGGAAAGAATGCGATGGAAACATTTGAGTTTAATAGGCGGAAAGACGGAATGATTGCTGGTTCTGGTGAATGTTTAGCAATGAGGAGATGGGTTCCTGCAGATTACCCTCCATTCAGCTTTGTGTATGATATTTTAACAAGAAAAAGTTGTAGAGGACTTTGGAATAAATTGCTAAAAGGGTATGGAATTTTCCCATTTTGCACACCAGGGTCTTCCCTAAGATTACCTTTGATATCTGGTTATGTTCAGTTAAGTGGAAACAAACTAAGTGGTGAAATTCCTTCAGAGATTGGAACTATGGCGAATTTCAGTTTGTTGCATTTGGGATTCAACAGTTTCTCTGGAAAACTTCCACCAGAGTTGGGAAATATTCCACTTGTGGCCTTGAACTTGACTACAAATAATTTTTCAGGTGAAATTCCGACGGAAATTGGAAATTTTATTTGCTTGCAAAATCTTGATTTGTCTCGAAACAACTTCTCGGGGGATTTTCCATCAAGTTTGAACAAAGTGGCTGAGCTTAACAGGTTCAACATCTCATACAATCCCTTCATACAAGGTGTGGTTTCATCAAGTGGACAATTTGTTACTTTTGGTAAGGATTCATATCTTGGTGACCCTCTTTTAATCCTTCCCCAGTTCATTGATAATAGTACCACGAGAAACGATAAAAACATGACTCGCAACAAAGACCATAAAAAGCCTACAAAATTGACTGTGTTTTTGGTGTTTTTAACCATAACACTTGTTTTTATCATATTTAGTTTTCTGACAATAATTGTCTGTGCATTAGTCAAATCCCCTTCAGATCAATATCTCTTGAGGGAACATGCAAAACATTGCAATGACTCAAGCAGTTCAGGAATAGAATCTTCACAATGGTTATCTGATTCTGTAAAAGTGATTCGCTTAAACAAGACAGCTTTCACCTATGCAGACATTTTGAAAGCAACAAACACTTTCTCAGAAAGCAGAATCATAGGAAAAGGTGGATTTGGAACAGTATACAAAGGATTTTTCGCAGATGGTAGAGAAGTAGCAGTGAAGAAGCTTCTAAGTGAAGGACGCGAAGGCGAAAAGGAATTCCAAGCTGAAATGGAAGTTCTAAGCGGCCATGGTTTCGGTTGGCCTCATCCGAATCTCGTCACACTCTACGGTTGGTGCTTAAACAATTCAGAGAAGATACTTGTTTACGAGTACATAGAAGGCGGAAGCTTAGAAGATCTAGTAACCGATAAAACACGTTTGACATGGAAGAAAAGACTGCAAATAGCCATCGACGTGGCTCGTGCGCTTGTCTATTTACATCATGAATGTGACCCTTCAATTGTTCATAGAGATGTGAAAGCTAGTAATGTGTTGCTTGACAAAGAAGGAAAAGCAAAAGTAACAGATTTTGGACTAGCTAGAATTGTTAATGTTGGTGATAGTCATGTGAGTACAATGGTAGCCGGAACCGTTGGATATGTTGCACCTGAATATGGACAAACAATGAAAGCTACTACAAAAGGTGATGTTTATAGTTATGGTGTTTTGGTTATGGAATTGGCAACAGGTAGAAAAGCAGTGGATGGAGGTGAAGAATGTTTGGTCGAATGGACGAGGCGTGTTATGATGGGAAGAAAACAACAACAGTATCATCATGTGTTGAGTTATTTGGGTTCAGAGGAAATGGTTGAATTGCTATGTATTGGTTTGAAGTGTACAAATGAGACACCAAATGGTAGGCCAAATATGAAACAAGTTTTGGCTATGCTTATTCTGATATCTAAGTCCAATGTTGGAGATTCAAGTGATCATGGACACATTGTTTAGTTGTTTTTATGGTTAGGAAATTGATAGATATAATAATATATATGGAGAAAAGTTTGTATAGTTTAAGGTGTTACATATAGTTTACATTAGACAGGAAAAATAATGTCATGCACAGTTCATTTCTATAACTGTATACAGAAATGTGATTATGTTGAAGTTACTCAATTTTGTTCATGGAGTGATTTTACCTTTGATAGTCCCTTTTTGATGAATATTAAATAGTTAGTGCATTTCAGATTTTTTTGTTCTAATTTGCAATTCTGCATTCTAAATGAAATAGTTAAGCCATTCATGTAAAATGGAGCAATTATTTGGAACAAGATGTAGATATTTAGGGAAATAACACAAACATGTGTTTTTGGGGCAAAATACTAAATCTTTACTGTTTTAAAAAAAGTGTAGATATTTACAATCCTCTTGTCACTCAAATAGACACGATTAAAGAAGCTTTTACATTTTCTCTCTTTCACAACTCTAAACCTTCAAGTTTTTTTGTCAGATACATCAATCATATAAGTATTTTATGGGAACCTTGAATCTTCTATTTGATTAGGCTTGAGACATCTTCAAGTTAATTACCATCATCAGAGAGTTGGAAAGCTATCTCTATAACTTAATCAACACAAACACAACTTGATCAACACAACCTGATATTCAAACATGTCCACTTGATCACTGCATAAGATGATCTTCAGGCTTCATCTTGATCAATATATTTTGATCTTCAAGCACCATCATTTGCTCAACATATCAAACATAATCACTTGATCATATCAAGCACTATAGTCTTCTCTTAAGAGTGTTGTCAACATCGAAACCAAATCAACAGTGTTAAGTCTCTAGTTTTTATGGTTGGAATTAATTTTGGTAAAACATGTTCTTCAGCAAGATGTACTGACATGTTGATCAGACATCTTCGCAGGATTTGTTTTCTTTTCAGGATTTGTTTTCTATTCACTTCTTGAAAGATTTGTTTTAATATCTGAAGATTTTCTGAAGCTTAAAATTGGTAGCCTATCTTCAAGGAGTTGATTTCGCTAGAAGATTTGATTGGATTGAAATTTGTTTTAACAAGATTTAAAAGATAAATCAAGTTTGTTCCTATTTTAATGCAAATATATTTTGCATGATTTGTGAAGCTTAACTGACTGAATTTTCTGCTGAATTAAGCCAAAACCGCGCTCTCCAAAAAGCTATTTAAGAAGATCATTGATAACCTAATGCTATGATTGATTATGTGTGCTACTGCTTGTAGTTTGTCATTAGGGTTTAGTGTCCTTTGTATTTTGTGAGCCTCTCTTATATCTATCTGATATTAGAGTAGGACTGTGTTTGAGGTGTAAGTTGTTAATCATCTATAAGCTTTTAAGCAAGAATGATTATGTATTTTTGAAGTGTGTCTTCTAAACTTTGATTATTTTGTTCATATCACTGTGTGTGATTGAAAGGAAATGAGAGGTGTCTCATATCTAGCAGAGTCTTAGATAGAAATAGCACAGATAGAGATTAGGTGAGAAGATTGTAAACTAGAGGTTGTTTGCTGAGAATCTTCAAACTAATTCTATTTTAGTGGATTTGCTTCCTCGCTTGGATGCCCCCAGATGTAGGTGATTTTAGACCGAACTGGGTTAACAACTAAGTGTGTTATTTACTTTATGCAATTTATTATATTACCTTGTCTTTAAATTGTTTGAAGTTCAGGTATTAGTGTCGTGGCATCTCTTTCGACATCTCATATCTGTTACCAGAATTTCAAACAAATAGTTCTAGACTTCATACCTGCAAGCACACATATTCACATATCTAAGGGTTTGATACGATACAATCATTTGGACTTCAACAACACCGATTATTAGTTTCATTATAATGAGAATACACATAGTAATAAAGTTATACTACTTTTTGACATGCATCAAAATATCCAGATCCGCCAAGATGCTTCAAAGATAAACACAAAAATCAAGTGTACGATCAATTGACATTTTCCAACTCAAAAGACTTCAACCAAGCAAAGTGTCATCAATGGAGGAAACTCCACAACTTTGTCATTATCGACTACGTCATGCCAACTAAATGTAAAGCAAGTCGTGAATAAATGACATGATATATATCAATTACAATTAGATATCTCTTTGAACATAGATTGTTAGTTGACCCACAAGAACAATCATAATCTTCAAACTTTAAATACACCTAACCACAAACATACACCCATTTTCCAACACAACAAAATTACCAAATCGCACAATAATTCATTAATAGCAAAAACCAATACATGTCAATTAATCACAAAACCAATGCAAGAGTTTAATCCTTTCTACAAACAACAATCTCAACATTTTAATTCACTTTTCCAACAACAAACACCAGTTACCAACCTATTATACCCATACCAATACACATAAATACACCTCAAACAGACAACAAATTTGAAACACCACAACAAAAAATTTCTTTATACTTAACATAAATATTCACACCAAATCCACCCATCAGCCAAAACTACTATTGCCCAACCATTACAACATGAACCCAAACAACAACACAATAAAACTTTCTTTGCATGGATAATGAATACAATTTCGACAGTGCAGCAACAAATCCAGCACTTTCAAAAGAGCTCAGGAACTATCTTTATCCTAATGATGAGGTTGGGGCTTCTGATAAGCCATCTCAACTAAATCAATTGAGGTCTCCACGACAAATAACATCTCTTCGGTATGGAATCTGAGGCGAAATACCTCATCAATAATGTAATAAATTGTATAAATAATTGTAATAAAATTTTAAGGCTTAAATAGTTTTTGTCCCTATAATGTGGCGTATTTTGTTAGAATTTTAGGTCACAAATTTAACATTTAAGGTGTTAGTGCCATTATTTTAATTAGTCAAGACTTAAAGGGGTCTAATTAATATAATATTAAGTTTGTAGCTAAAAACATAAATGTCATGAAATGTCAGGTTATTGTGTAGATACCATATGTAACACCCTTCTAAACCCACAAATATTTCGTAAATAAATTAATGAATAATTAAACACAATGTACCAAAAGGGGTGTCACATCGTCATAAAAACATCTTAAATAAACATCCTGCTCCGTAACACGGTTTTTCAAAACATTTAACATAATTAGTTCTTCACTAACATCAACAAAAATTCAGACTTCGCAGCGGAATCATAATCTCAAAGTAATTTATTTTCCTTCATCAAACATCAAAGTCTTTTGGTCATTATCAAAAGTCACCTCTTCAAATAAATCTAATTGTATAGAAAGCTCATAAAATAAGGCTAACAAAACAACATAATATTTGACTCAAGCGTTCCCCACATGATGTTACATATCAGAGCAAGACACCTCTATTATTAATGGAAATAGAGTAAAACAACTCCAAAGTTAAGTCTCCACGCATCTACGAGCTAATCTTGATCACCTACATGTTACCCACGTGGAGGCAACATTCAAACAGGTAGGGTGAGTAATCACAATTCATTACAAAAAATATAAGGAAAAGATATAGTAGTTACAACAACAATTATCCATACTTCATATATCCATCACACATCACACACATACTCACGTTGTCACTTCATTAAGTCATTCACAACTTCATTACGTCATCAATAAATCATCATCGTCAAAACATCACTTATGTCACAACATCATCAAAACATTTATTAACTCATATTTATGCAATGTCACTTAGTATATAATGCAACAAAACGACTCATGCATATGGTACCAACACTTTGATGAACACATGGTCATCTCCTTCCAAAGATCCCCACCATAGGATCGATTCCCACTTGGAACCGGAGCACATCATAAAACGCACTCAATCCACACAATGGAATTGAGGCCACCACTGGACCGATGTCCTAACATCGTCACTGGACAAACGTCCTAACATATGCCATGAATGTATGATGCACAACACCATAGAGTGTGGTTGTATATATGATACTTACAATTACGGCCCTGTAACCGTTGTAATAAACTGGAAAGCGCGCGCCCTATCACAACGATTTATCCAAAAAACCGTTGTGATAAAGTGATGGTCCTAAGTTCGATTCCCAGCATGCGCAGTTTTGTTTTTAATTTTATTCTGGATAGTGCACGAGTTATTATAACAATTATGATAAATAACTGTTGTTAAATTTTCTGCAGAATTTACAATTATATCCTGCTTTTATAATTTATACCAATTTTTAACCAATATTATTGTTCACCATATCACAGTAGAAAATACAACACATATTTGTGATAAAGTTATAATAATATTAATTGTATCATATTCATGATACACCATAATATCATCACGTGAATCTTATGTAACCAATACATCAACCATTACATCATCAGTAAACATACAAACCTAATAAACTATAACCTAATTCGTCATTACAACAAATGCAATGAACACTAAAAATAAAAAAATCTAGGTAATCTTCAACTGTTTCTTCAGGATCTTCACCTTCAACATCAATTCGTCCTCCTTGGCTTTGTAGGTGTTAACCATTCCCTTCTCCTCATTCAAGTTCTTTACTAGTGAAGAAATTATTTGTTTTGCTCTAGGATCCATCTCGTCATCCAACCAAGCAAAGTGAGAACATTGTTTGTATCCTTGAATCTTATACATCCCACAACCATAGAAACGGCGACCTGGGTTCGAGTCGGTCCATGACGTCATCAATGGAGCATTGAGACCACACTTACATACGTACCTTGAACGATTTGAGGACCTGCTTCCGTGGCTACATCCGGACTGCTGAGACATTTTAATGGAATGATTTGATGGAAACTTTATGGAAAAGAATGAAAAAAAAGTATATGGTGAATGAAACTTTATGGAAGGATTTGCTGAGACACTTTCATATTTTATCTAGTTCATGAAGCTATGAAAAAAAAGTACAAGGTGAATGAAGTTAACACAATGACTTCATACTTCTTGTATTTTTCTTCATAACTACATAAACCATATGTAACATAGCGAAAATATACGATTTGTTAAGATGGTGATGATGAATCTGAAATATTGAGAACATTCACACAAAAAAAATTGAACCCATTTTTAACAAGACAAGTAAACGAAATCGAAGCATAAGTGTAATGAACGAACCTCAAGTTAGTGATTAGTGAAGACGAATCTGAAGATGTATCTGAAGGTTGAAGTATGTTTAGAGTTATGTTATGAGAGGGAAGAGTGAAATATTTTAGGGTTTTCTTTTGAGAGAAACAGCTACTATGTACTGAACGTAGATACTTTCGCTTGTATACTAAAAAATAACACTTTTCATCACGGTTAGAAATTATAACCGTCATGAAATTTTCAAATTTTACAACGGTTGTTTAGTAACACCGTGGTTAAATATCTTGGTTATATAATTTTCAATTTTCTATTTTTTTAAAAGTCCTATAACAACGGTTGGATTATTAACCATTGTAAAATCATTTACAATTTAATTTTTAAATAATGGATTTAAGTGATACACGCTTAATGTAGTCTAAAAAATTGAGAACATGTATTTGCTGGGGATCGAAGCTTGCTACAAATCATATATTACTATGGTGTTATAAGACAACTGTAGTAATAAATCCAGCTACTCACTGATGCGCGAACATTATAACCTATTACAATGGTGTAAATGAATCCGTTGTAAACCTGGCGTTGTTACTTGCGCGTTTTGTAGTAGTGAATAATTCGACCACGACTAGTCAATTGCATCATAATACATGTAATCTTCATAATAACATCCTTCACATAGCATGTATGCACATCAAACATGCTTAAATGTCAACTTTATTCAACACATCACATAATCTTCATCACATAGCATTTATACATAATGTTATCATACACGTCATCAAACATCACTACAAGTAACATTTATCACATCACCTCAACATCAAAGTCATCATAATTAATTCAACAACAACATCATTACTATCATTAGACATAAAACAACACCAATTATTAATTACACAACGCCTTTTCATACATTTCACAAAACGACATAACTCGACAGTACGAAACAACCATCCACACATCAAATAGTTGGAATTATGGTACTGAATTGTTTTAAAAGAAAGTACATTAAACCAGCTATCCAACGATCTGAACCATGCATCAATCGGACACTCACAGCTAGAGTTATGAATTTTCAAAGTGTTAGGTCTTTGATTAGATGCATTTTGGCTAAAACAAGTTTACAGCAAGATGTTGGGTAAGATGTCCTGACATGGTTGCTCAGACATCAGTACATATGTGGTTATAATACTTGGCAAGATGTCGAGCAAGATGTTGAAGCATCTTCATCAACTGTCATGATAGATGTCATGACATCTTGGTCTGGTATAGCAGGCACTACTGTTATGTGATTTTTAGACAGATGTCGAAGACAATGTCATGACATCTTTGTCTAGTACAGCAGGCGCTGCTGTTTTATATCTCTTGACAAATTTGTTTTTATTTAATGAGAATCTTTTAGATATACCTCATCATTATGCGCAGGTCAAGGAGATTTATTAGGAGCAAGTCCAGATTTAATTGGATTTCATAAAAAGGATCTTTGAGAGTGTTTAGGAAACTATAAAAGATTTGTTCCTATTTTTATGTGAAGATCTTGTAGCTGATTTAAAATGTAAAGATTGGGCCTGATTAAAGAGTCCAAGCCCATACTGCAAGAGTCTATAAATAAGGACTTGATAGACCTAAAAGAGATAGAACACACAACAACAAGTCGTCGGTGCAACATAAGGTTTTAGGGTTTTGAGAGTCTCTTGTGTAGTTTGTAAGTCACCCATGTATCTTTTGATACTATGTGGTCAACATAGGTTGTTGTAAATTGTTCACTCTTAAGCTTTTAAGCATTGAGTATTTGTTATCATGTGGTGATTGTAAAGGGAATTGAGAGGGGTCTCATATCTAGGAGAGTTTTAGATAGAAGTTGCACGGGTAGTGATTAAGTGAGAAGTTGTAAACGGGGGAGTTTAGCTTTGAATTAATACTATTATAGTGGATTTCTTTCCTGGCTTGGTAGCCCCCAGACGTAGGTGTTGATTTGCACCGAACTGGGTTAATAATTGTTGTGTGTTCATTTACTTTCTACAATCTGTATTGTTCTCCTTATTGACATTGTGTAAAGCAGAGATCAAGTGTCTTAACATGTGTTAAGACATCTGTGATCTGCTATGCCAGAATTTCAATAGATAAGAGAAACCCATCTCACTCCCTAAACCATAACCTGTGATTATCTAACAGTTATAGTCACAATACATGTATCATCCTACTTGAAAGACACCCCTTTAAATACAAAGTTCAGTCAAGCATTCTTGACTAACAATTTAACTTGGATTTTCTTAAAAGCTTCATCCAAGAAAAATACACTATTCATTACCTACGGGTTTCTGGATCTGTACAAGTACCTATGTTTTCCACAATGTATCAAATCGATACAAAGGGAGACTTAGAAAAGAAACCTACGACTCTCAAACCCTAAACCCTACTTTACAAAATCGGATTCCTAAGTCTATGTCATTCTCCCTCTCTTTTTTACCTAGGACTAGGTCTTCTTTTATAACCTTCTGCTTCTTTGGGCTTTAAATCTTCTATTTATTGATCCCTTGATCCACTACTGTGATCGTTCCTTGATTCTTGCACCAGATTTAAAAGTTGTTATATTTGTCAAATATGGATGTTGGAACATTGTATTCGACATCTTTGTCTGCAACATTCTTCATTAAGTTTTAACCAAAATTTATTCAAACCCCAGGAGCTTTCAATCTCCCTCTTTTGAAATTTTTTGGCTAAAACTCCTTTTGGACAATAAACCCAGGGTGCTCCTGACGTCTCTTCACCCTGAGTGGTGGTTATGATTGGAATACTGATGTGACTCCAATCATGTTGGTGTACATGAGGAAGAGGATGACATGCATTCCCCCTTTCCCCATGAATCGATAATTCCTCACCTGGGGGGAAGAGTTTTGCTACTGAAGCAACCAAACACCAACATGGGTAACTCCTAACACAGGGCACAACTGTGTTCATAACTTAAATCACAGGACACGAAAGAAGGACTACAAATGGGAATAAACCTGAGACACAGTCAGAATGTCAGAACATTCTGTCCAACATCCTTGCAAACCAACTGCAAGGATAGACTCAACCCTTGTACTTTTCTCCCCCTTTTTAGCCAAAAATTGACAAACATGTCCAATACAGACCCATACCCAAACTGAGCAAACCTAAAACCGGATAAAACCCATGAGAACCCAGCACAACAAAAGAGATAACCTAAGATAAGATGAGGTCGAGAACACCCTTTATATACAATAGTGTTTTTCTTAGGATGTAACGAACCATTGGAAGTAACACATGTCCATTCAATGTGAGCATTAAATGAAAGGATGTATCTTCACTGAAAAAAGTGCACCGGCCAAATCGCATTTGACTATTTCTTCTTTTAACGAGGATCATTCAAGGAATACGCATTTACCGAGATGTATTTTTAACACGTGTTCCCTAAGACACATTCTCTCTACCGTCCAAAGCAATCAATAAGGATACAACCATGCATCCTAACCAATGTTCTAACATCTCGTCAGACTTTGTTTAGTCCCTCTTGTAGCATCTGATGCATATTCATAATCACTTTCAATGAGCCCCTAGAATAATCCTTTCAACCAGAAGACCAAAAATAACTGACCTAGATGTTAAGACATTTCTTCAAACATCTCCCAGTTAGCAGCAAAGACTCCCAAGATACTTATATCGCTCTGATTTTATCCATTGACACCCAATGACAGAATCAGAATAACCTGATAAGTCCACCTAGGACTTATACCAGTAGTGCAATGTTACGACATCTCGTTTGACATTTCATCCTCACCTGAGGCATTCTATCACAAACTGCTTGAAACCACAAACAATTTTGATAAACAACTGCTCTACTGCAGCAATATATCCAAAACAGAAGTCTAACTCCCCATGTCTAAGATAACCAGTGCTCCTTTGCAAGAAGAACACATTAAATGAATGGAAAACATAAGACACATCTTCATGTCTTCAAGAGCACACCATATGTTCAACACACCTGCTGAACGCATTCACCTAATGCCTGATCCTCAAGCAATCCATGTACCATACTAGTACATTCAACAGACATAAGTTTTCCCCTATATTTCACAAAAGATACTCCTCCAACAAGAAACACCCCAAAATCACCACATGATATCCCATGACAGCTTCATGATCATATAGTGAGAGTACCAGGATCACATCCTTTTACCACAACCAACAAACTCTTGGATTGAGACCAAAATGACCATTAATCCTTCTCATCCAAAAACCATTCATACCCTATACAAATTCACCTTGAATTTTACAGCCATAGATATCCTTGTTCCTTGAGATACAATCCAATTGAATCTGGAATGCTTCACATTCCTCAAAGAGACATACAGAGCCCCTTAGTTTGCTAGCTCTCCCAAATGTTCTTCACACTTGAAAACATCAAACACATGCTCCAGAAATTCTCATCTTATTTGCTCACAAGCACCAAACTGATCCACTTCTCTCTAGCATGACTTGTAGCAGAAGAAACCACCTCTCCATAAGCATTCTGACCTTATCAAGAGTCAGTCTTCTAGATAAACACCCCATGATTCAAGACAGTCTTCAATTTATCATTCTCCCATATGATAAGATAGAACACTTCTGATTCAACTGGTGAATATCAGCTTCCACAATCTGAACTCCAAGTTCAAAAACCATAATGATGTTCTAACATCAGTTAGGACATCCTGATCATATCATAGACACCATACACTATGGTTCTTGATACAATTACCACTGGACTTACTATCAGCATAGTAATCTAACTGAAGATCTCCAGACAAAACTGCGCCACCAGCTTGATCAATAAGAAAGTACTGTAACATGTCAGATAACCAATTGTGTATGATAGGGGAGTACTGTAACCTGTCAGATTATACAAGCTTCTGAGTTGGATGCGGTCTGCTACTGACTTGCTTGATTTTGGTTGATTGCCCTTAATGCATAGTTGCTTGGTTTGTCATATTATGGCTAAAAAGGGGGGAGAAGTAAGTAGTAGTAGTGTTCCTTGGTTGTTTCCTTGAGGGGGAGTTTTAGCCAGAATTTGTCAAAGGGGGAGATTGTTAGGTCTTTGATTGGCTGCATTTTGGCTAAAATAAATTTATAGCAAGATGTTGGGTAAGATGTCCTGACATGGTTGATCAGACATCAATACATATGTGGTTATAATACTTGGCAAGATGTCGAGCAAGATGTTGAAGCATCTTCATTAACTGTCATGACAGATGTCATGCCATCTTGGTCTGGTACAGTAAGCGCTGCTGTTATATGATTTTCAGACAGTTGTCGAAGACAATGTCATGACATCTTTGTCTGGTACAACAGACGCTGTTGTTTTATATCTCTTGATAGATTTGATTTGATTTGATAAGAATCTTTTAGATATACCTCATCATTATGCCCAGTTCAAGGAGATTTATTAGGAGCAAGTCCATATTTAATTGGATTTCATAAATTGGATCTTTGAGAGTTTTTAGGAAACTATAAAAGATTTGTTTCTATTTTTATGTGAAGATCTTGCAGCTGATTTAAAACGTGAAGATTGGACCTGATTGAAGAGTCCAAGCCCATACTGCAAGAGTCTATAAATAAGGACTTGATATACCTAAAAGAGATAGCACACACAACAACAAGCCGTCGGTGCAACATAAGGGTTCAGGGTTTTGAGAGTCTCTTGTGTAGTTTGTAAATCACCCATGTATCTTTTGATACTATGTGGTCGACATAGGTTGTTGTAAATTGTTCACTCTTAAGCTTTTAAGCATTGAGTATTTGTTATCATGTAGTGATTGTAAAGGGAATTGAGAGGGGTCTCATATCTAGGAGTGTCTTAGATAGAAGTTGCACGGGTAGTGATTAAGTGAGAAGTTGTAAACGGGGGAGTTTAGCTTTAAATTAATACTATTATAGTGGATTTCATTCTTGGCTTGGTAGCCCCCAGACGTAGGTGTTGATTTGCACTGAACTGGGTTAACAATTGTTGTATGTTCATTTACTTTCTGTAATCTGTATTGTTCTCCTTATTGACATTGTGTAAAGTAGAGATCAAGTGTCTCGACATGTGTTAGGACATCTGTGATCAACTATGCTAGACAATCACAAAGTTTTAGAAATAAATTTGTCTCAGTCTGCTCGCCTGAGGCTCGCCTAGCGAAGTAGTCTGCTCGCCTGAGGCTCGTCCAACGAAATAGGGGCGAATCACTGATCGGAAAATAACAAGTGTACTATTTTTACCGATGTAGTAATATTTGGGGTTATCCCCAGAATCGATCTCTCGAGGACTGCATGTAATTATAAGTGCAGATGCTATTTCAATTAAACAAAAATGCCTTTAGGGTTTGTTTGTTTTGAAAATTATAATAACAATTAGGAAAATAAGTATAATGAATAAAATTACTTAAGCAAGTATGAGAAGCTATGCTAGGAGAAGTGTATAAATTGCTCTGCAATAAACCCAATTATTATTCAAAGAGACATGCCTCAAACCTTAGCTTACCCAATCTTATTAGTGTTTTTCCTTAATTCCTTAACAGAAAAACCTTTGATATTCTCCCTTGACCCTAATTCCTTAGCAATCTCAGAATAACATCAAGCACTAGTTCTGACAAGATTTTTAAAGGTTATTGCGGGGTATCCTCATTCCTAAGTAATATCTACCGCAATATTATTTTACAAAAGCATTAGGGTGGTTTGTCCGACCTAATCCTAATCGTGAATCAAATTCAATTGGTCCGATCGAAAAAGCATTAAGAACATTGCAAAATAAAAGCTTAAAGGAAAAAGGCATAATCTCATAGAATGAGTCAAAATAGGTTCATTACATTGCAATTTAGGGACACCCCCTAGCATTGGGGGGTTTAGCTATTCATAATATTAAAAAGAAATACAATACGAAAAGTAGACATTACAATAGTAATCGGATGATTTTGATCTTCAATTGTTAGCACTCATGAAGAATCTCCCTCCTCCAGATCACTTGATCGCATGAAACTCTAACATAAAATTGTTCGTAAAAGCCAAAGTGTTTTTCTCCTCTAAAAAACTAGCTTAAGTAATTCCCAATCAAACATAATAGTATTGAATACCCAGAATGCCCCTTCAGGACACTTAATCTAACAAAGTCATAAAAATTGAAATTTGCTCCGCACAAGCCAACACGGGCCGTGTTGGCCCTCTGCCCCAAGGAAAATACAAGTTTTTGCTTCAGACCTCCTGACACGGGCCGTGTCAACTGACACGGGCACCTGTGTCAGGCCCCTGCCTTCAATTGCAAATGGCGTATTGCTCCAGACCTGCTGACACGGGCACCCGTGTCAGCTCCTTGTCTCCATCTCAAAACTCCTTTCTTGGTTATTCTCCTGACACTGGGGTCCGTGTCAGACCACTGCTACTTTGAGAAATTGCTTTCGGAGCTCCCCGATACCTCCATTTCTCGCATAAGTCATCCGGGGCTTCCCACTATGACCTGGAAATACTTAAAAACAACAAAACACAAGTAAAGTACAACAAAATCATAAAAACTAATGAAAGAAACAATAATAGATAGTTGAAGCGAAAAGTAGAAATAAGGTGAAAAACAACCATAAGAACTAACAATATGTTACCGATTGTGCTATTTCGTGCCGAATAATAGACGAAAGACAAGAGGAAATGGTGACCGATCACAACCCCAAACTTATCTCATTGCTTGTCCTCAAGCAATGCTCAAGATAGCAATTAAGTCACCCCCGAATTTCTTAACAGCCACAGTACCGATGAGATCTTTCGCAACTCTCTTTCACTTTCCTTTCAACCTTTCCTTCTTACCCGACTGATGACGATCAACTACACATTCACATCCAAGTACCTTTTTACCTGTAAGATTTTCACACTCTCACCAAATTTCTCGGGTTAAAGTGTTTACACTCAATAATCATAGCATGCAAAGTCAACTCATAAGCTTGAATAACATCTATTTTCATATCATACGCACACAACACACACTTTTGAGGGCTTTTACGGTTGTAATGGGGCTTAGGGACAAGGTGGGATAAACAAACAAAAAGGGGAACAACAAGTGGTTTTTGGCTCAGAATCGGTGTCGTTATTCTTATCATTGTGTTATTTGTTCTGTTTCACAATCACGGGTATCATGCACCATTTTACTAGGATTCTTTAGTTTCTACTCAATTGTTTCTTTGAGCTTACTTTTAGAATTCTTCAAACTAAATCCTCCTCTAGGTAAGTGCTTTGTTCAACTTCTTTTTTTTTCTTTTTGCACTTACCTAGTTCATATAGGTATCCCAACCCCAAACTTAGAATTTTTCACAGATCAAAAATCAACAACACTTATCTGAGCAAGGTGAGGGAGTGTTTGGGCTCATGGTTTAATTATGCGGTTAATAAAAAAACAAAGGAAAAATGGCTCGAGGGGGGTTAACGAAGGATAACATAAAAAGGGATGGCTGGAAAGGCTCGGGGTTAAAATAAACAAGTGCCTCAATGCGTATTTGTGTGCATTGAAATTCCAACAGATAAGTACGCAAACTAAGAGTGACAGAGACATACCTGAAGAACTCTCATGATGATAATGTGTTTGGCTTTTTATGATCCTCACCATGTTTGGTATAGCTTACATGTTCCAAAGTACCTTGCGTGTGATGTAGCTTCATCTCAGTCTCGGGTGCACAGTACTCTCGTATCAGTCTGATGTCTAAAAGTTACGTCCATCATTCACTTCAGTAGTACCAACTTTCGGGGATTTCCTGAAGAGTAAGTATGGGTTGCGTCTTTTCCTCCACTAACTACAAGCCTCGTCAATCACCCAGCACAAATACCTCATATCTGCAACACATGGAAACACAATACCAAACCAAATAAAAATAACAGAAAGAAAACAATAAATTGAAAACTGAAAGCCTACAAATAAAATCCCCCCCACACTTGAACCAAACATTGGCCTCAATGTTTTAGAACAAGCATAAGAGGGCACTCACAAAGATCCTAACTCATGATGCTGACGGTAATGCCACAACACTACTACATCATCGCTTGCACATGTAGGATCCAGATTATTTCCTGCAACCAAAACAAACACAAACATCAACTAGAAAGTAATTAATCAGACAAGCGTGGGTTGCCTCCCACGTAGCGCTTCGTTTAACGTCGTATGACTCGACGGGTTACTCCCCAATGCTATGGGGGGTACTTCAGCTTACACGTTTTGTTGTTTTTGTTGCTTGACCTATCCGCAACAGAGCACCAGTCAGATTCAGGACTACGAGCTACATTGTGATTAAACTCACATCCAACTTCCACATTCTTCCTTTGATGTTTTTTCTCTTCTTTCTTTGATGCTTCTTCCTCTTATTGACTTCTTTACTGGATGTTGGAATTTTGCTAGGTGCAATAGATGACTTAGATGCTGCAACCTGATGGATTATTCCAGAGACTTTTTCAAGAAGTGGTTTTGAGGTTTTGCTTTTTCCCACTGTTTGGATCATTCCAACTGCGAGGTGAATACTTTCCTATTGACCTTGCTTCTCGAGTTCCAACACTTTCAAGGTTGCTTCTTCCTCAAAATATTTCAAGGTTAAAGTACCAACCTCAATATCCACACTGCACCGACTAGTCATCAAGAATGGTTGACCCAGTATGATGGTCGTCTCCTCATCCTCAGGTAGATCAATGATCTCAAAGTCTACTGGATATGTGAAGTTATCAATAGTCACAAGCACATCTTCTGCTAAGCCGTATGACCGCTTGGTTGTGAGGTCGGCAAACTTCAGATTTGCTCCCGTTTCACTTATTTTCTTTATACCCAGCTTTTTGAAAATTGAGAGGGGCATGAGACTCACGCTAGCACTTGAATCAATCAATACTCTCTTAAAAGTTCTGTCCTTTATGGCACAGGGGATTGATACAGAACCAGGATCTTTCCGTTTGATTGGAATTCTCCTACCTTGTGATTCCCCACTACTCTCCTCAATTAGACTCTTTACCTCCTCTCCACTAGGTTTCTTTTTTTCAATGGCCTCCTTCATGAATTTCTTGTATAGAGGCAATTGTTCAAGTGTTTCAAAAAGGGCATATTAATCTCTAACTTTTTGAACAATGAGCTGAATTTCTCAAAGTCTTTTTCTTGTGTCTCCTTCTTTGTCACTCTTGAGGGGTACGGTAACTTGATCTTAGGTTTAACCGTTTCTTTTCTTTTCTCTTCTGCTGTCATAGCTTCTTCTTCTGCAACTTCCTGGCTTTTTGTGGTAACAACATTGACATTCTCATGATTCTTCGGATTGGGGATTGTGGTGCTTGGGAGGGCGCCTGGTATCTGAGAACTTACTAATTGTTGTGTTATCTGACTCATTTGAACCTCCAGATTCTTTATGGAGGTTGTGGTATTCATATAGCTATTTCGGGTCTCTTCCTAAAATTGCATGTTATGAGCTGCCATCTTCTCAATGGCAATATCCCATTGTGCTTTTTGGGGGGCCTGTTGCTGTTGTGGGTATTGTTGTTGATTATGATCTTTCCAGGAGAAGTTAGGATGATTCTTCCACCCTGGATTATAAGTTTGAGCGTAGAGATTATTCTACTTCAGGAATTTTATCTCTTTAATTTGTTGCGGAGTCGCAACACAATGTGCAGTGTAATGGGGTCCACTACAGATCTCACAACTCATGGGATGACCAGTTTGAACTTGTGCCACACTTTGAGTACCCACTTTCATAGCCTTTAACCTTCTTTCAACTTCCGCAACAATCTGATCTTCCACCTTCACAACCTGATTATTCAACTTCAAGTCAATCACACCCTCAGATTTACTCACACTTCGATCATATAACTCCAAATGTTCGTTGGAAGCAATAGCTTCAATAATTTTCTTGATACCAGTCGCAGTGGTGAAGTTGGATGATCCACCAGTAGCTGTATCAATAAGTTGCTTAGTTTTCATTCGGAGGCCATTGACGAACACCTGCATCTGCTTAATTTGATCCATGTTGTGAGTCGGACAGACTACCTAAATTTTCTTGAACCTCTTGTATGCGTCTCCGAGAGATTCTCCGTCTTCCTATTTAAAGTTCACAATATCATATCTTTTTCGGATATAAACAGAGGCCGGAAAATACTCATTCAGAAATGCCTTCTCCATCTCTTCCCAAGTGGTAATAATCCCAGCAGGTAACGAGTAGAATCACTCTTCAGCCTCTTCCTCCAGAGTGAAAGGAAACATTCTTAACTTCTTTGCTTCCTCCGTGTGCCCCTCAATCTTGAGAGTGGTGCTCATAGTTATAAATCTTTGCAGATGTTTGTTTGCATCTTCATTAACCTTTCCGGTGAAAGGTCTCCTCTCAAGTTGAGTGATGGTGCTAGGATGCAGCTAGAAATTCGGCACATTCACCGGTTGGTTTACAATGGTCAACCTACCAACAGGTGCATTTGCCACACCGTAATCACCTAGAAGTCTCTCTGCTGGTTAATTTCCAGCCATAATCACAGTATCTCTGTCCGCCTCTGAACCTGTTTCTGAACCTGAATCTGATTATTCTGAGTGAACAGAGACTTTTTCTTCTTCTGGTGTTTGGACTGACGGTTCTGATTCTGAAGTTGCCAATCTTGCTTGTCTACGCCTTGCGTGTAAAGTTCTTTCGATTTCTGCGTCAAAATTAAAATTTACTGAGGGTTCTCCTCGCATAAAAATGTTAGACGCAGATTAGTAGTAACAGTAATAATCCAGAAGTTATAAAATAAAAATAAAAAATAAAAATAACAGAAAAATAAAATTTTAGTCACAGAGTGACAAAATTTCAATTGAATTAACACACGAACTTATAATTTGGCAGTCCCCGGCAACGGCGCCAAAAACTTGATCGGAAAATAGCAAGTGTACTATTTTTACCGATGTAGCAATAGTTGGGGTTATCCCCAGAATTGATCTCTCGAGGACTGTGTGTAATTATAAGTGCAGATGCTATTTCAATTCAACAAAAATGCCTTTAGGGTTTATTTGTTTTGAAAATTGTAATAACAATTAAGAAAATAAGCAGAATGAATAAAATGACTTAAGCAAATATGAGAAGCTATGCTAGGAGAAGTGTATAAATTTATCTACAATAAACCCAATTATTATTCAAAGAGACATGCCTCAAACCTTAGCTTACCCAATCTTATTAGTGTTTTTCCTTAATTCCTTAACAGAAAAACCTTTGATATTCTCCCTTGACCCTAATTCCTTAGCAATCGCAGAATAACATCAAGCAATAGTTCTGACAAGATTTTTAAAGGTTATTGCGGGGTATCCTCATTCCTAAGCAATATCTACCACATTATTATTTTACAAAAGCATTAGGGTAGTTTGTCCGACCTAATCCTAATCGTGAATCAAATTCAATTGGTCTGATCGAAAAAGCATTAAGAACATTGCAAAATAAAAGCTTAAAGGAAAAATGCATAATCTCATATAATGAGTGAAAATAGGTTCATTACATTGCAATTTAGGGACACCCCCCAAGCATTGGGGGGGTTTAGCTATTCATAATATTAAAAAGAAATACAATACGAAAAGTAGACATTACAATAGTAATCAGATGATTTTGATCTTCAATTGTTAGCACTCATGAAGAATCTCCCTCCTCCAGATCACTTGATCGCATGAAACTCTAACGTAAAATTGTTCGTAAAAGCCAAAGTGTTTTTCTCCTCTCAAAAACTAGCTTAAGTAATTCCCAATCAAACATAATAGTATGGAATACCCAGAATGCCCCTTCAGGACACTTAATCTAACAAAGTCATAAAAATTGAAATTTTCTCCGCACAAGCCAACACGGGCCGTGTCAGCTGACACTGCAGGCCGTGTTGGCCCTCTGTCCCAAGGAAAATACAAGTTTTTGCTCCAGACCTCCTGACACGGGCACCCGTGTCTGGCCCTTGCCTTCAATTGCAAATGGCGTGTTGCTCCATACCTGCTGACACGGGCACTCGTGTCAGCTCCCTGTCTCCATCTCAAAACTCCTTTCTTGGCTATTCTCCTGACACGGCCCGTGTCAGGTGACACTGGGGCCCATGTCAGACCACTGCTACTTTGAGAAATTACTTTTGGAGCTCCTTGATACCTTCATTCCTCGCATAAGTCATCCGGGGATTCCCACTATAATCTGGAAATACTTAAAAACAACAAAACACGCGTAAAGTGCAACAAAATCATACAAAATAATGAAAGAAACAATAATAGACAGTTAATGCGAAAAGTAGAAATAAGGTGAAAAACAACCATAAGAACCAACAATGTGTTATCGATTGTACTGTTTCGTGCCGAATAATAGACGAAAGACAAGAGGAAATGGTGACCGATCAATCACCTTCCCCGATACAAAATTCTAGGAGCACCTCCTTTCCATCATTACCTTCGCCTCTCATCTCGCTCGGTGCTGCCCGAGCAAATTAGCTTCGCCCAGCAAAGCATATGGCTCGCCCCACGACGAGGCAAAAACAACAACTCTGCTGTTGCATTTTCTGCACCATACAAGTCCCAAATCCCATACGATTTCAATACCCTTTCCATCCAAAACTCATATGATTCAACATATATTCACAATACAACAATAATACATCATAATAGACATTACATACACCAAATCAAAGTATTTCAACATCATAAACCATCATAAAATTATCACGATAGCATCTATTATATTTGCACACTCACCTCACCAAATCATCATCATGAATCACATCATTTACGTCACAATAACATCATTAACAGATCACCACAATAGAACATCATAATCAACATCATGTTTATCATGAAATAGCACATCATAGCATAGCAACATGTGATAAGTCAATCTCATAAACACATAAATACTAGAATAATGTATCAAAACACTCATATAATTCAATCATAATGTAGTTCATCACGTCAGCTTTCCAACGCTTCGAACGGAGCGTCAAACGGACTCCTGAAACTCAAGTTACGACACTTTGAAAGTTCTGTCTACTGTCCCTCGCTTGAGGCTCACCCGGCGAAGCTGGGGTGACTACTTGCGAGACAACACTTCTCAGCCTGCGATATTCCCGTGGTTGGAGGCCTTCTGGACCTCCGAATTTGATTCCGTAAAAATTCCCAGTTCCGTAACATCATGCATTCATCAAGGATTCATTCATTCATTCATTCAATAAACTGGTTTTCACTAATTTCATCAATCTTCATCAAATTCATCGCACAAAACACAAACCTACCAACACCTTAACCCGATATCAATTAGAATAAACACAATTAAACCCCTTACCTTAGTTCTTAGCAATCGATCTCTTTCAAGCCCTACGGGATGAATTCCTCTTCTCTTCTCTCTATGCCCTAGCCGCTTCTCACTTTTCTCCAAAAGTCACGATCGTACAAAATGACCTCAAATCACCTTATTTCTTTAATCTTATTTTACCCCTTGGACCCTTTCTATGCTTTTCCCATCATACCATCACTAATCCTCACCATAATTACCTTCTTGCCATTATTCTCTCTTTTCACCTTATTATTCAATTATCTTCATTTATTCTAAATAAAATAACTAAAATTGTTATTATAACTCTTAAATAATATAACTACAATTATTTAATTCTAAATAATAGTAATTAACACCTTAATCCACCACTACACCACAACATGCCTTAATAAACAATAATTCGCATATATTCACCAATAAATCATAATTAACCAATTAAATAATCAATTATAATTTTTGGGGTGTTACAACTCTCCCCCACTTAGAACATTTTCGTCCTCGGAAATTTACTCGATGCAAACAACTCTGGACACGACTTTCGCATCCTTCTCTCCAACTCCCGCATCATGTTTGGCAACATTTCGAATACCACTAATCAACATTCCACATTGTTAACCACAATAATTCAACAAGATGCAATGCTACCGAGTTATGAATGCACAGGTTCATGTTCCCCCTTGTTCCATCACCCTAGGATACATGACCTATCACTTCCATTCTGAATTTCCAAATGGTTTGCATCATTCCCGTAGGTTTCAAATTTTTAACCCTTGACTCCTAACAAGTCACACACGCATAAAGAACTGCGCCACATCACGCTTAAGCTATGCCACTCTGATCATCTACTTTAAAGTCACTGTCCTCATTTTGATTTCCCTCAACTATCAGATTAACAAGTTTCACATGCAACTTCTGAATCTCTTTAATATCCACCAGAAATTCATTGTTCACTTTTGATAACCTCAACCTTCCATTCTACGACGTTAGCTCGCATACGACCTCAAGTCTCCGAACTGTTCAATAAGTCACACTTCTTTCATAGTCACTTTTTCATTAGATTCACCTGTAATGGTGAACGACTATCCTCTCGGTAGAACGTCAAACACTTTACACACCATCAAGCTGGAAAGACAAGTATATCCCATCCAACACGATCTCGTCTACTATCAACAAGAGATTAAGGGTGATCAATTCCTCAATTTGTTAATAGATAGCCGATAACCATGACGGGGCGTAAACCATCGTCACCAAACTATAATAGCGTTTCTTCAAAACTTGTGCTTAAAGTCACCTAAAGCACCATGGTCCAATTAATCTCCCTTGAGGTTTACAAATGCTTCCACAATTTCCTTCTTATTCGACCTCGTAATGAGACACCATCACCCACACATAATACATAGTCTACTTCACACTCACTTAGCATTACATAAATGTTAAATATCCTCCAACTCAGAAAATACTACTATACCAAATACATTACACATCATTTCGTTCCAATCAAAATCTTTATCCATGTAGAGGACTTTAACAACCTCCATAAATCCTTAGTTTCCCCTTAAACCTCACAACATCGAGGATCCATATATTTTCATATTTGGATCTCATTCTAATCATAATCTCAATAATATCATCCCCACATCCGGTTGGTGATAGAAAATCCCCAAATTCTCCCTGACACATGTTGATACTTTGCCATCACAAACATGATTTAAATCTCACATGAATTTATTATTTTTCCTTTACCATTACCTCTCTTTTCCTCAAAAGTTATCGTCACTCTAATCATTCATACTCGGCATAAGCTGCATCTTCATTTGCTTCTCCAATACCTCCACATCTTCCCTAATACCAAACATATCATTCCCTCAATTCATTCATTAACAACATATTATACTTGACCTCATCTCAAACAAACCGCGATAATAACCAGCTAAGCCCAAGAAGCTTCTAGTCTCCATAACTGACTTTGGAGTCCCTCAATGTAGAACTGCATTTACTTTGGATGGATCCACATATACCATAACCTGAAATAACATGCTCAAGAAAACTCACCTCCTCAAACCATAATCCACACCTTGACAACTTAGCATAAAGTTTCCTCCCTTTCGACACTATAATTCAAATCGCAACGTTCAACTATCCCTTATTCTGACTTAGATTAAATCAGAATGTCCTCAATAAACACTGCAACGAATTGATCTAACTATTTATGATGCCTACATCGAGTTCTAAAAGTTGTCTTCAAACTATCCTCACCATTCACCTGAATCTGAACGTAACTCGACCTTATTTCGATTATACTGTAGACATACTCGCCTACCAGTTGGTCCATCAAATCGTCAATCCCTTGAAGTGGATATTTAATCACAGTCATTACCTTAATCAATTGTCGGTAATCCACACACAACCTCATACAACCATTGTCACAGACATGCAAACATCTGAGTCTTATCTCCTAAGAGTTATCCTACTTGATTAACATATATCTTCAGGAAAACATCAGAAAATTACACACCACTAGCATATCACTAGCCTTCATGTTGCTCTCTATCCTTTGAGAAGCAACCTTCAACAATACCTGATTGTTCCCTCTCAAGGACACTTCGACCTGACCGCTAGACATAAATCTTGAATTGGTACTTCCTTCAAAATCGGGAAACAACACAGCCTCACCAACATTTGCACTCATGCAATCCACGACACACTGAACCAACTGTTCACACCTAAAAATATCTATGAGAAGCAAAGCTTCTCCCCCACTTGTCTCAAACTAACACCTGCATACAAACGGTTAGAAAAACAAGCAAGCATCGATAGTGTTTCACACATATGTCGCATACTAAGGAACAAACAACATTAGACAACCTGGTCAGACAGACCGACCTGCTCTAATACCACTAATGTAACACCGTTCTAAACCCACAAATATTTTGTAAATAAATTAATAAATAATTCAACACAATATACCAACAAGGGTGTCACATCATCATAAAAACATCTTAAATAAACATCCTGCTCCGTAACACGGTTTTTCAAAACATTTAACATAATCATTTCTTCACTAACATCAACAAAAATTCAGACTTCGCAACGGAATCATAATCTCAAAGTAATTTATTTTACTTCATCAAACATCAAAGTCTTTTGTTCATTATCAAAAGCCAACTCTTCAAATAAATCTAATCGTATAGAAAGCTCATAAAATAAATCTAACAAAACAACATAATATTCGACTCAAGCGTTCCCCACCCGATGTTACATATCAGAGCAAGACACCTCTATTATTAACGAAAATAGAGTAAAACAACTCCAAAGCTAAGTCTCCATGCATCTACGAGCTAATCTTGATCACCTGCACGTTACCCACATGGAGGCAACATTCAAACAAGCAGGGTGAGTAATCACAATTCATTACAAAAGATATAGTAGTTACAACAACAATTATCCATACTTCATATATAAATCACACATCACACATATACTCACACTGTCACTTTATTAAGTCATTCACATCATCATTACGTCATCAATAAATCATCATTGTCAAAACATCACTTATGTCATAACAACATCAAAACATTTATTAACTCATATTTATGCAATGTCACTTAGTATGTAATGCAACAAAATGACTCATGCATGTGGTACCAACACTTTGATGAACACGTGGTCATCTCCCTCCAAATATCCCCACCATAGGATCTATTCCCACTTGAAATTGGAGAACATCATAAAACGCACTCAATCAGCACAATGGGATTGAGTCCACCACTGGACCGAAGTCCTAACATCGTCACGGGACCGAAGTCCTAACATCGTCACTAGACAAACATCCTAACATATGCCATGAATGTATGATGTACAACACCAATAATAATTCGACCACGACTAGTCAATTGCATCATATTTCATGTAATCATCATAATAATATCCTTCACATAGCATATATGCACATCAAACATGCTTAAATGTCAACTTCATTCAACACATCACATAACCTTCATCACATAATCATCATCACAAAGCATTTATACATAATGTTATCATACACGTCATCAAATGTCACTACAATTAACATTTATCACATCACCTCAACATCAAAATCATCATAATTAATTCCACAACAACATCATTACTATCATTAGACATAGAACAACACCAATTATTAATTACATAAAGCCTTTTCATACATTTCACAAAACGACATAACTCGACAGTACGAAACAACCGTCCACACGTCAAATAGTTAGAATTATGGTACTGAAAATATTTTTAAGAGAAAGTACGTTAAATCATCTTTCCAAAGATCTGAACCACGCATCAATTGGACACTCACAGCTCGAGTTATGAATTTTCAAAGTTTTAGAAATAAATATGTCCCAGTCTGCTCGCCTGAGGCTCGCTCGACGAAGCAGTCCGCTCGCCTGAGGCTCGCCCGGCAAAACAGGGGCGAATCACCTTCCCCTATATAAAATTCCAAGAGCACCTATTTTCCATCATTAACTTCGCCTCTCAACTCGCTCGGCGCTGCCCGAGCGAATTAGCTTTGCACGGTGAAGCATATGGCTCGCGCGACGACGACACAAAAACAACAACTTTGCTGTTGCGTTTTCTGCACCAGACCAGTCCCAAATCCCATACGATTTCAATACCCTTTCCGTCCAAAACTCATATGATTCAACATATATTCACAATACCGACAATAATACATCATAATAGACATTACCTACACCAAATCATAGTATTTCAACATCATAAAGCATCATAAAATTATCACGATAACATGTATTATATTTGCACACGCACCTCACCAAATCATCATCATGAATCACATCATTTACAACACAACAACATCATTAACAGATCACCACAATAGAATATCATAATCAACATCATGTTTATCATCAAATAGCACATCATAGCATAACAACATGTGATAAATCAATCTCATAAACACATAGATACTGGAATCATGTATCAAAACACTCATATAATTCAATCATAATGTAGTTCATCACGTCAGCTTTTCAACGCTTCAAACGATGCATCAAACGGACTCCTAAAAACTCAAGTTACGACACTTTGAAGGTTCTGTCTGCTGCCCCTCGCTTGAGGCTCGTCCGACGAAGCTGGGGTGACTGCTTGCAAGACAACACTTCTCAGCCTGCGATTTTCCCGCGGTTGGAGGCTTTTCGGACCTCCGAATTTGATTCCGTAAAAAGTCTCAGTTTCGTAATTCAAAATCCCACAATTGTATAACATTTATAACAACCTATAACACTTATTTAGAGGTTCTAACATCACGCATTCATCAAGGATTCATTCATTCAATACATGGTTTTCACCAATGTCATCAATCTTCATGAAATTCAACACTCAAAACACAAACCTACCAACACCTTAACCCGATATCAATTATAATAAACGCGATTAAACCCCTTACCTTAGTTCTTAGCAATCGATCTCTTTCAAGCTCTACGGGATGAATTCCTCTTCTCTTCTCTCAGTGCCCTAGCCGCTTCTCACTTTTTTCCAAAAGTCACGATCGTACATAATGATCTCAAATTCCCTTATTTATTTAATCTTATTTTACCCATTGGACCTTTTCTATGCTTTTACCATCATACCCTCACTAATCATCACCATAATTACCTTCTTCCCCTTATTCTCTCTTTTCACCTTATTATTCTATTATCTTCATTTATTCTAAATAAAATAACTAAAATTATTATTATAACTCTAAAATAATATAACTACAAATATTTAATTCTAAATAATAGTAATTAACACCTTAATCCACCACTACCCCACAACATGCCTTAATCAACAATAATTCACATATATTCACCAATAAATCATAATTAACCAATTAAATAATCAATTATAATTTTTGGGAAGTTACACCATAAGTCAATATATAATTTGACGAAGGGGCAAATTAGAATATTGAAAAACTAAGAAATAACCCTAGGGTTATTTAAATGGGTTATGGTCCCGATTTGTAGAGTACGATCAAAATACGGTTTATCGGGTTTTCTCTCTTCATCCCCATCAGAGGAGATTCAAGGAACCCTAAGGAACTTTACAAATCGGAAGATCACATGCCCGCAACCTTCAACGATTTCAATGACAAATTCAGGTATGCTTTCACCTTCATTCTCTAATTGAATTCTGGTATGGGTATAAGGGTTTAGAGTTTTGTTGTTGATTTCTATATCGGTAGAAATCATAAGGTTATGCAAGTGGACGTTGAAACAGTCGCAGAGTCTTTAGGGGCAGTAATGATATCAAGAGAAGACAAAGCTAAGGTGGGAAACAATGTAACATCACAGAAGAGGAAATGGTCAAGTAAAAAGGTACCTAAACCAGAAGGTTTAACAAAAGGGAAGGCGTCAAAGGTAACACATACTAAGAGACAACTAATTGATGTTATGATCACTGAAGGATCAATTGAAGATTGTGGAACAGGTGATAAAAAACGGAAATAGGATGAAGGTGTGAACAAAGCAGCAAATGAATTACCAGAGGTGGTGTTGGAGGGTCAACACCGCCTAGAACAATGAAAACTCTGAGTTGGAACTGCAGGGGCCTGGGGAACCGACGTGCAGTTCAAAGTCTTGCGAGGCTTCTTCGTAACGAAAACCCCCATTTGGTTTTTCTGATGGAAACCAAATTGAAAAAGGAAGAAATGGCAAAGCTTAATCACAAATTAAAGTTAAGAAATGTTTTTTCAGTCAACTGCAATGGCATAGGGAAGGATAGGGCAGGTGGACTCAGCATGTTGTGGTCTGATGATCTGGAGATAAGGATAACATCTCATTCGTTAAATCACATATGTGGGTCTTATAAGCAAGAAGATGAATATTTTACTTGGTCTTTTGGGGGAATCTATGGTTTTCATGAAGAGGGCAGGAAAAGAGAGACATGAGAGCTAGTTCAGTCCATTGTGGAAGGAAGCAACAAAAAGATTTTGTTATTTGAAGATTTCAATGACATATCGAGTAAAAGGGATAAAAAAGGTGGAGTGGGGAGATCTTTAACCCAATTAAAGTGGAGTAGGAAAACTATAGAGAGAACTGGTTTAGTGGAAGTAAAATTCTCAGGCTATCCTTACACTTGGTCCAATGGAAGACGGGGCGAAGCGAACATTCAATGCAGGCTTGATAAGGCTTTCCACTCAAGAGACTTTGGAAGATATTTTCCCCTTACCAATGTTACTCATCTGTCTAGGTACGACTCTGATCACTCTGCCATTCATATTAAGATTCAAAAAGTGGATGCAAATGAGAGAAGAGCTTACCTATTCTGATTTGAAGAGGCCTGGTCAAGAGACAACAGATGCGAGGAATCAATTTAATCTCTTTGGAATGGTAATGCAGTTTCTTTTGGGCAGAAAGTGGCAAATATTCAATCACTTCAACATACTTTCAAAGAGTATAGAACATGATTAATAGCTAAGGAAATAAATCGATTGGAAGATCTGCTGAAAGAGGAAAGAAGACGGTCCTGCGACCCAGATGAGATAAAGAAGTATCACACTTTAAACTCCCAAAGAGACAAGCTGCTTAGAATTGAAGTGACAATGTGGAGACAGAGGAGTCGCGCTGTATGGCTCATAGAGGGGGACAAAAACACGAAAAATTTTCATGGAAAAGCGGATCAGCGGAGGAAAACCAATACAATCAAGAGGCTGAAAGATGAGGAAGGTACTTGGAAATATGGCAGGCTAAATTGCGAGAAGATCCTGGTGAATTAATTCTCCAAAAATTTCACTTCAGTTAGGCCATCAAATGTGAATCAAGGTTGTAGCTTTCTTAAGGGAAGTCTTTCTAGTGAACACAAAGACCTATGTGCCAAAGTGTTTTCTGAAACTGAGGTCCACAATGCCCTAATGTAGATGGACCCTACAAAAGCACCGGGTCCTGACGGACTCCCGACCTTATTTTTTCAGAAATACTAGAATATAGTGGGAAAGGATGTGACTGAAATGGCGTTGGAGGTGTTGAATCACAGTAGAGATCCTTCCACAATAAACTCTACTTTCATAACTCTTATCCCTAAACAAAAGAACCCTTCATCCCCTACCGACTTCAGACCCATCAGCCTCTGCAATGTTATTATAAAGATTGTGATGAAAACAATAGCCAACAGATTAAAGGAAATCTTGCCTGAAGTAATCAGCGAGGAACAAAATGCTTTTGTTAAGGGAAGACTCATAACAGACAATGCACTAATAGCTATGGAATGCTTTCATTGGATGAAGAATAAAAAGAAGGGTAAAAAATGAATCATGGCACTAAAACTCGACATGTCAAAGCATATGATAGAATGGAATGGGAATTTGTGCTTGAAGCCCTCAGAGTTATGGACTTTCCTGTCAATTTTATTCAACTCATTAAAGCCTGCATAACTTCTGTCTCATATCAGATCTTGATTAATGACCAACCTAGTCAGAAGATTGTCCCTATGAAAGGTCTCCGCTAAGGAGACCCAATTTTACCTTACTTGTTTGTTATTTGTGCATATGCTTTGTCCATCTTATTGAAGGAGGCATCGAAGGAGAAGCAACTCCATGGAGTCAAGGTGGCCAGGAAAGCTCCCACAATTTCTCATCTATTTTTCGCTGATGATTGTCTACTCTTTGCCAGAGCTAATGAAGCCGAAGCTGATCTTATCAAAGGAATTCTTCAAACTTACCAAGAAAACTCAGGTCAGATGATGAATAAAGACAAGTCTGAGGTCTCTTTTATCAAGAATTTAGAGGCTGATGTTCGAGAAGGGATTCGTAGCAAGCTAGGTTCTTAAGCGCTGGTCGCTCTCTGCGGTTGAGCTTAAACTACAGGTCGATTCATTTTTTATCCTATTGTGAGCTGAATAAGGAAGGGAAATAGATGTCTCCAATTAACCCTGCTTGCATACTGAGTTTAAACAGCGGTCTGTTAGGTTACGGATGCTATCAATGTGGGGGGCCTTTGTACTGGTTATTTGTATTTTCGCCAATACGGTTTTCTTTCTTTCTAGGACTTTCTAGCGGGGAACCAGGATTAGGATGTTAGGACTGATGCTTTTGAAATACTGCTTTTGATTGATGGAGATATGGGATTTGGGTTTTTTGTGGATTGCGCTCGCTAAGATCTTTTCTTTCGATCTTATGCCTACGTATTCCCGTTTACCGAAACAGGGAAATCAGAGCGTTCGTAGTTCCTCCTATTCTATGGGAGGAAATTGGTTTTTGGTGTCTTGTTCAAAGCCCAAGACGTGAAGCGAAAGGTAGTTTGTATCTTGTTCAAAGCCCAAGATGTGAAGCTGAAAGGTCTATTTGTGTCTTGTTCAAAGCCCAAGACGTGAAGCGAAAGGACCTCGACTTTAGAGAGAATTTTTCATCTCTAAAGAGGGGGAAGGAGAATTACTTTAACTAGGATACGCGGATCCGAGCAATGCCATAATTTCCGAAGAAAGGGTTTTAACCTGAAGGAGAAGACTTTAACTCAGTGTAGAGCAATGCCATATTTCCTTAGGAATTTCTCATGCTAAAAGAGGGACAATGGCATGGATATAGATGATCCAGAGGCTTGCCGCTTACAGCGATTAGATGAAAGGAAAGGAAGTTGTTGATGTTTGTGTACTGTGAACGAGGCACAACTTTGATGCTAAAAGGTTGATTGGATCAACCAGTGCTTTTCTTATACAAAGCCTAAGAGGAGGCTAATTTCCGCTAGGAAAATCATTATACAAAGCCTAAAAGGAGGCTAATTTGTGTCTCGTACAAAGCCCGAGAGAGAGGCTAAAAGTTTTTGACCCGACAATGGAGTCTTTTGGTATCTCGTATAAAGCCCGAGATGGAGGCTATTTGACTCAACAAGGGAGTTTTTTGTATCTCGTATGAAGCCCGAGATGGAGGCGATTGTTTGTTTGGCTCAATAAGAACCTTTTTGTATCTCGTACAAAGCCCGAGATGGAGGCGAAAGGGGGATTGACTCAACGAGGGAGTCTCTTATGTGTCTCGTACAAAGCCCGAGAGAGAGGCTAAAAGTTTGACTCAACAAGAGAGTCTTTGATACTCAATAAGAGAGTATTTTTGTATCTCGTACGAAGCCCGAGTTGGAGGCTAAAGGTTTATTTCAGTTGAGTGACAGATCCAATATACTGATTTTAAAAGAGAAAATCAGTTCTTATATGAGCAACACTGTACTCAGGGATTTGATTTGAGGATCAGGGATATTTCCTTCTCTTCGAGGAAACGGGAAATCCAAAGGGTATTGAGACTGTCCGAGTCTGCAGGTTTTCTTCCTATTTAACGAAGGGGTCACTTGAGAATGTCTTTGAGACTCAAGGAAGCTAGACTGTTCAAGTCTAGAGTTTTTATCTTTTGTACTATGCTTTGAGAAACAGTAGTAGACTCTATGAAAGGACTGTTCTATGAGGATGACTAGGTTATGTTCCTATACCTCTAGGAGTTCGTCGGGACAATTTGTACGAAGCCCAAGAGGAGGCTGGAAACTTTTAAGAAGCCGGCGGGTCCTTGTACGAAGCCCAAGAGGAGGCTATCATTCCCGGAGGAAGAGATCATTATACGAAGCCTAAGAGGAGGCTGTGAATACTTCTAAGAAGCCGTAGTGTCCTTGAATAATGCCCAAGAGGAGGTCGATGCTTTTAAGAAGCCCGTGGGTCTATCATCTCCTTTCCATTAGGAGAGATAACTCTTTTAAAGATAAAAACCACTGGTAAACGTGCGAGGTTTACTATCCAGCGACTTTTAACTTTGAAAGAGGGTTCCTTAGTTAAGGTCCAAGATTATGACCGTAGTGGGTACCCAAACCCCGAGACATTCAAGGCAAGCTATCCACAAGGAATAGATCAAGTTAGGAAAGTTCGAGAATTTGGAAGAAACTCAAAGATGCCATTCACGGAGAATACATTCATCTTGGGGAGTAGAGCTTCTTAACGATTCCTAAGGAGGACAGCCGAAGAGAAGACTGTATCTGGTGCTCCTATTGGGGATCTAGGCATCTATTTCTACGAATAAATGAAACAGCGTCACCTAGTTCTAGACGTAGTTGCCGGGGAAACTCGAAATATCTATACTATTATTACACAGTAGATATGAGTTTATGAAAGGAGACTTACAGTGAGCAGCCGCACAATACAGTTTATAATATGAAAGCAGTAAATGAAAGCGATAACCACTTACTCGGTTGTAGTGCTTCCATGTTGTTTGGTTAGTTGTTCAACAAAGAAAGATTGAAACAACAGTATATTCAAAATCAAAGGAGAAAGTGCTTTGAAAAAGAAAGATTTGGGGCTTACAGCTCAAGGAGAGGCCCAGGGTTTTATCAGTGAGCACACTGTTTTGACTTTGTACAGCGGGACTTATACAAGTGACTGGGGCCCAAAAAGGTTTTCTGTACAAAGGGATGGGTCTTACACTCTCTCAAGAGGCCCAAAAAGGTTTAAAGAAAAGAGAGTGGGGCTTATAACACGAGGGTAGGCCCAAATGATTTTTCGTTTAAAAATGGCGATCGCGCCGAGGTTTTCTTTTAACGCAGAGGGACTTATACAATAAGTGAGGCCCAAAATGTTTTGGTTAAAAGGGGGATTGGGTCTTACACTCTAATAGAGGTCCAAAGTGTTTTGAATGGGTCTTATAGCTCAAGGAGAGGCCCAGATGATTTTTTTATTTTTAAACGGGCGACGATCGCGCCGTTTACTTGTACAGAGGGACTTATACAATGAGTGAGGCCCAAAATGTTTTTGTGCAAGGGGGGATGGGTCTTACACTCTCTCAAGAGGCCCAAAGAGTTTTTTTAAAAAGGTTTGGGTCTTACACTCTCTCAAGAGGCCCAAAATGTTTTTGAAAATGATTTATGAGGGTTGAATTAATCCAAAACCCTAATTTGTTTTCAAAATGTATTTAATTGAATAAAAATTCAATTAAAATGATCAAAAATTGTTTAACACATGGAAAACAAATTGTGACCTTGGATTAATGTTTCAAAAATTAAGTATTGACCTACAAAATAATTAGAAAGCATTAAAAGTTGCAAAATCAATGTAGAAAAAATATTTAAAATGCCAAAAACAATTAAAATATTAATTCTTTGCAAAAATATCAATTATATGAAATAAATAATATTTTTGGAATTTTTTGATGAAATAAAATATTTTAACATTTTTGTGAATTATTAAAAAAAGAATCAACTCAAAATCATTAAAACTCAGAGAGAAATTAATTTTTGAATCAATTAAACAAAAATCACAAAATTCAAATATTTGAATTTCTAAAAATGGCGCCAAGAACAAGCTGAAGAACCCGCGCGTGTTCTTGGTTTCTCAGATTTGCATTTTCTATCCAATCTCCATGAATACGTAATCATATCATGCAATCCACATATCATTATGCTCGCCTCAACCTCACGATCATGTCTATGTACTTTAATTTCATTTAAATTAAACATACAACAAGAAATCACGAAGAGACCTCAAGAACCCTAATTTCTGCATGAAGGCTAGGATTTTTGATACACGATTCAAACAATGCAATTAATTGAGGGAAAACATTCCATGCATGATTATGAACATATGGCCAAATTATTGTGCGAGGAAATATGCATAGATTGAGAGATGCCCAAGTTTAGGCTTACCTCCAAGTCGTGACAGCAAGTTCAAAGTGATTTTGAGTTGGCGGTGTTACAGACAAGTTGTGATGATCTGGACAGCTTCCCTACACCATATGGAGTGTGTTTGAACACTTGGATTGAATTGAAATGGACGGGATCAATTTATGGCATCTCAGCTGCAACTTCACTTCAAACTTGTGTGGATGGCAAGTGATTTTGAGATTTTGATGTTCCAGATGTTATGTGAGTGTTTGATCAGCTCATATGTGATGTATGTGAGGTGTGTGAGTGATTGGTTTGATTGGAATTGCTCTCAAACTCAAAACCCGATAGCTACCTTGCTAAGAAAGGCATTTTTGCCAAGAGAAAGAGATTTTGAGGAAAGCATCTGTTAGATGGCTTTGGTGTACTCAAGTTGATCACAATTGAGCTCTATTTATAGTAGAGCAAGTTTGTTTTGCAAGGAATGGTGCATGGCAGCTGGTAAGTAGGTTTGGCCAATGTTGGCAAATGAAAATCCAAGTCTCCTCTAGCCATTGACTAGAGGTTAGGGCACAGAGCTTTGGTCCCCTTGGTCTTGGATAAGTCTTGACTGATTTCAGATGAGAATGGCTCAGTCCATGCCACCTTGATGGTTCCATTGAATGCCTCATTCCAAATTTGAAGTCTTGTCCCTACTTTGGCAACTCTAGGTTCAACATGCTATTCCTTGTTCCTTGGACCTTGGAGGCTTGGCTCAGTGATTGTCCCCTTTAGATTCAATCCTCTGAGGTGTCCAAGTGGATTGGAGCAATTGAATTTGGCTGATTTTGGCAAATCGACCAAAGTTACAAATTCTGCCTTGCCTTGACAGATTTCAGCAAGGCAACTTGGCAATGTTGTATCTCATGGTGTAGGTTGAATTTGGCAATGTTCTTGGCCATTTTGGAAAGCTCTTACATGATACAACAACTGTTTGAACAAGTTTGGTTTTGATCTCTTTTGATTCCAAGTGAAAAATCCCCCTACATTTGGAAAAAAGTGAAGCAGAATCTGACTTAGTGAAAATTTCACTAAGTATTGGAAAAAGTGACATTTTCACTTTTCAACCACTTTGATCACTCCATAACTCAAAATCCTTAATGAATTGGAATGACTTGTAGTTGAAGTTTTTGTAGGTGATAATGAGGGCTACAAATCCATCTTTGGATGAGAAAAAATGGCCTTGTGGTTTAGGAGTTATGGTCCTCCAAAGTTGGTACCTTTGCCACTTTATTTTTAACTTAGAAAAATTTCTAAGTTTTATGGTTACCCCTTTTAGAAGTTATCTCACTTTTCTTGATTTTTCTTGATGAATGATGATTCAAATCATACATTAACATCATTTTAGGGTTAAAAATCCATTTTGGTGAAAAATCTCAAAAAGTCAAAGTTGACTTTTGTGCACAGTTGACTTTTTATCAGATGAATTCCAAACTGTGCAATTCTTCAGGAAATCATGTCCTTGACCTAAATCAAACTTGATGGACATGTTCCATGGGTGTCATAGGGTATATTCAATCATGTATTAGGGTTTGGGAGCATGTCCAGGTCAAAAGTCAAAGTTACAGTTGACTTTTCCCTTAAAACCCTAATTGTGGTGCAGATGAAATTGAGACTTGTTGCTCAAGCTTCTTGGATCAATCCATTGTTCCAAATGGAACAATATAGTTCATTAGAGACCCTCAAACCCTCTCTTGAGGTCTTGGCTCATGGTTTGTCCCAAAAGTCAACTTAGGGGTGAATTAGGTCAAGAAACCCTAATTCCTGATTTTTGATGAATGCATCCCCTGAGGCAAAATTGACTTGATGCATGGGTTCATGAGGTTCCATGAAGTATATTAGGTCATGTTTTGGATCATTGCCTTGTGCCTAGATGAAAATTTCCATCTGGAGGCCCTGGTCGACCAAAACCCTAATTTGGTGACATTGTCGATCTTGAGACTTGATCCACCTAGAAGGGAGCAGCCTTGTGCTTAATCCTTGAAGTGGGAGTCCTTTTTGATCGATTGTGGATGTTTAAGAGATTAGACAAGTTGAAGCTCATGTCATTTCTTGATTGATCCTTTGTCTAAAGCTCAGAGAGGGCTTGAAACCCTAATTTTGATTGTAGTGGATGCTCACCCATCTTTGGGGAGACTAATGAAGCATAAAGGTACATCCATATTGTGATGATGATTTTCAAAATGATGGGAAATCTAAGTGGTCAAAATTTGAGGTATTACAGATGCCCCTATTTAATCTTCTTGGACCCGAAGGTGTGAATGACGAAGGTATTTGAGCATTCGGGGTGCAAGAGGATTAAATATCGGAATATCCAAAATTTTGATGGTGGTTATGAATGGTAGCTTACGCATTCATCTTCTTTAGCTAAGCAATGATGCTTAGAAAAGGTAAACTTCCCCTCGATCCTGGTTTCCTACCAAGGAACTGGTCTTAGTTTCTGATTTAAACTTCCCCTCGATTCTGGTTTCTTACCAAGGAACTGGTCTTAGTTTCTGATTTAAACTTCCCCTCGATCCTGGTTTCTTGCCAAGGAATTGGTCTCGGTTTCTTTTGGTCAATAAACTTTACTAACAAGGGACGCTATTCGTAGCGGCTTTCCTTCAAACTTCTCGCCGAATTTTCCTGGGGAGATGCCATTTGAGTGGAAAAAGTTTTGATGTCAGACTTGCTGGGGAACCCATTCGTCTGAATTGTAGAGGTACACAAACTTTTCTATTTTGGAGACGCCATTTGTCGATTATACTAGGGAAAGTGAGTCTCTTGAGAGACTGTTTTCGTTTGGGATCTTTCATCATACTTTTCTCGGGATCTTCCCGGAGAAACGCCATATGATGGGGTCCAATTTTGAGGTGCCGATGACCTTTTCATCAACGACTTTTCGGAGAAATACTGATGTACTGCTGAATCTCTGTTTAAGAGGCTTTCTCTGGGGATTTTCCTTAATCCGGGAAAGCGAGGATATCATCTTCAATGGCGAAGAGTGACATCTGTTGAAGGTTCTCTGATCTTTCAGAGGTTCAAGTTATCAAAGTGGCCAAGTGCCGACTCTGATCTAAAGATACACTGGTGGCGAGATTGTGCAGACGCAACACTTTCTGACGAGGAAAGAACTGACAAACTCGATTGAGAAAACTGTTTATCACTAGGGGACAAGACCGGCTAGAGTGATAACATGCAATATGAAATGTAAATGCAAATAAAAAATGCATGAAGTACGTATGTATATGCTGACAAAACTGACGCGACATACAGACTAATGGATGAACACAATTGGATACTCGACCATCGCGGGGCGAAGAAGTACCGTTGGTTCAAAATAGCAATTCCACCTTGCTTAGGAGAAATAGTCCCGTTGGGAGCTATGTTGATCGGGCTTAGGAGATGAGAACTCGGCCGAAGATGTCAGATGGAACATGGTCTCTGACATTATTGATCCTTCATTCAGGCGTACTGGTTTAGAATGAGTACTTTGATTCTGCACTTTGAAGTTCGCTTACTTCGGGAGAAGCGATCGATGTTCTTCTGATGTTCAACAGTCAAAAGAAATGCCATCTTTAATTTAAAAAGCAGAAAAAGTTTTAACAAGTAAATTCATTTTTGTTTTATTTCAAGAATCGCTGATTAAGTTTAAACAACGTCGTTCTGTAAAGCTAAAACAAGTAAAGAATTACAAACAAAAGCACAAGGGCTCAAATTTTATTGATAAAATGGAGATCAGCCAAACGCGTGATTCCAAAGAGTATATACAAAGTTAGAAAATGGTAATTTACAGGGAAAAGGGCTACGTTGAAACATAACGACCACTATCCTTCTACCAACTTTGAATTCGGGACATCCTGAGCTTCTGTCGAAGATGACCTTTGACTGGAGATTTCCTCCGATGGATGATGTAACTGCCGCTGCTGAGGGACTTGCCTCTGTTGAACATAGTTACTTGCCATTATCCCTAATTTTTGCCTGGATTGTACTATGAGATTTCCAATCCATCGGGATGATTCTTTTCATGTCTCTAACTTTTGCCTGGACCGCCCTTTCGGGTTTTCAATCCACCAAGACGTTTTTTTTAGGCGAAGTATTTCTTGACTACATCAACATTCGTGGGGTAGGCAAATTCCTCTCCGTCCATGGTTGCAAGTCTCAAGGCGCCGCCTGAGAAAGCTTTCGTGACCACATAGGGGCCGTCATAATTTGGGGTCCATTTGCCCCGAGAATCAGTGAGAAATGATTGTATCTTCTTGAGCACAAGGTCTCATTTTCTGAAGATACGCGGTCGGACCTTTTTGTCGAACGCCCTTTTCATTCTCTGCTGATACAACTGACCATGGCATAGTGCCGTGATTCTCTTTTCTTCGATCAGGTTCAGTTCGTCGTGTCGACTTTGACACCATTCAGCTTCGGTGAGCTTAGCTTCCATCAATACCCGGATTGATGGGATCTCTACTTCTATGGGGAGAACTGCCTCCATGCCATATACTAGAGAGAAAGGGGTTGCCCCTGTTGAAGTGCGGACAGATGTACGATAACCGTGAAGAGCAAAGGGTAGCATCTCGTGCCAATCTTTGTAGGTTACAACCATCTTTTGAACAATCTTCTTGATGTTCTTGTTAGCCGCTTCTACCGCTCCGTTCATCTTGGGTCGGTAGGGAGATGAGTTATGGTGTTCGATCTTGAACTCAGCACACAACTCTTTCATCATCTTATTGTTCAAGTTAGATCCATTATCAGTAATGATCTCGCTTGGAACACCATAACGGCAGATGATATTGTTTTGATAAATCGGACCACCACTTGTCGGGTTACATTGGCGAATGACGCTGCTTCGACCCACTTGGTGAAATAATCAATGGCTACCAGGATGAACCGATGTCCGTTTGAACCCTTGGGCTCAATCATACCAATCATATCGATTCCCCATATGGAAAATGGCCATGGGGAAGAAAGAACTTTGAGATGTGATGGCGGTACATGAATTTTGTCGGAGTATATCTGACACTTGTGACACCTCCTCATGTACTTGTAGCAGTCGGATTCCATTGTCAACCAATAGTACCCGGCCCTGAGAATTTTTCTGGCCATTGTGTATCCGTTGGCATGAGTGCCAAAGGATCCTTCGTGAATTTCTTTCATGAGCATGTCTGCTTCTGGTCTGTCGACACATCGGAGCAAGACCATGTCAAAATTTCTCTTATAAAGAGTGTCACCGCTCAGGAAGAAGTTTCCAGCCAATCTTCTGAGGGTTTTCCTGTCTTTTCTGAGTGCCCCAGATGGGTACTCTTGTTTCTGAAGGAAGCATTTGATATCGTGATACCAGGGTCTGTCGTCTATGACTGCTTCAATCGCGAAGATGTAAGCGGGCCGTTCAAGGCGCATTATGTCGATCTTAGGTATGTCATTCCATCGACCTACACTAATCATGGAAGAGAGAGTGGCTAATGCATCAGCCATGTGATTCTCATCACGAGGGATGTGATGAAAGTCGACTCTGTTGAAGAAGGGTAACAACCTTCTTGCATAGTCTTTGTAAGGAATCAATCCCGATTGGTATGTGTTCCAATCTCCTTTTATCTGGTTAATAACCAAGGCTGAGTCGCCGTATACGTCCAAGTTTTTGATCCTTAAATCAATCGCTTCTTCGAGACCCATGATACATGCTTCGTATTCGGCCTCGTTGTTCGTACATTTGAACGTAAGTCTAGCAGTGAAAGGAATGTCGATACCCTGAGGGGTAACAATGATTGCCCCAATTCCGTTTCCATAATGATTGACTGCTCCGTCAAAGATAAGTCCCCACTGGGAACCTGGTTCTGGCCCTTCACTGGGTAGCGGTTCATCGCAATCTTTCATCTTTAGATACATGACATCTTCGTCTGGGAAGTTAAACCCGATTGATTCTTGATCGTCAATCGGTTGATGAGCCAAATGATCGGCTAAAATACTTCCTTTAACGGCTTTCTGAGCATGGTACTCTATGTCATATTCTGATAGTAACATCTGCCAACGGGCAATCCTTCCCGTGAGAGCAGGTTTTTCGAAAACGTACTTGATTGGATCCATTTCGGAGACCAACCAAGTAGTATGACGAATCATGTACTGGCGATGACGTTTGGCTGCCCAAGCCAAAGCGCAACAAGTTTTCTCAAGCATTGTGTACCGAGTCTCGCAGTCGGTGAATTTCTTGCTTAGATAGTAAATGGCAGACTCTTTCCGTTTAGTTTCGTCTTGTTGGCCAAGTACACATCCCATTGAGTCCTCTAGGACTGTGAGGTAAATGATCAGTGGTCTTCCTTCCACTGGAGGTGATAGAATCGGAGGATTCAACAGATATTCCTTAATACTGTCGAAGGCGGTTTGGTAATCTTCTGACCAAACGCAATCCTGGTTCTTTTTGAGTAACTTAAAAATTGGCGCACATGTCGCGGTAATAAGGAATATGAATCTGGAGATGTAGTTCAAACGTCCCAGGAATCCTCTGACTTGTTTTTCAGTTTTCGGAGAAGGCGTTTCTTGAATGGCCTTGACCTTGTCAGGATCAACTTCAATTCCTTTCTGGCTGACGATGAACCCTAGTAGTTTCCCTAAACGGACACCGAAGGTGCACTTGTTGGGATTCAAGCGGAGCTTGAATTTTCTTAGACGTTCGAACAATTTTGACAGATGTTCAACGTGCTCATCCTCTGTTTTTGATTTTGCAATCAAATCATCGACATATACCTCGATTTCCTTATGTATCATGTCATGAAACAGAGTAGTCATGGCCCTTTGATAGGTTGCCCCGGCATTCTTCAAACCGAACGGCATTACCTTGTAACAAAAGGTACCCCATGGGGTAGTGAACGAAGTTTTCTCCATGTCTTTCGGCCCCATTTTGATCTGGTTATAGCCCGAGAATCCATCCATGAAGGAGAAAACTTTGAACTTTGTTGTGCTGTCTACCAGCATGTCAATGTGTGGTAAAGGAAAGTCGTCCTTTGGACTTGCCTTGTTTAGATCTCTGTAATCAACACACATTCTGACCTTTCCGTCCTTTTTGGGAACGGGTACGATGTTGGCTAACCATTGAGGATATTCAGATGTAGCGAGGAAACCCGCGTCGATCTGTTTCTGTACCTCCTCTTTGATTTTGATGGCCATGTTCGGGTGAGTGCATCTCAACCTTTGCTTTACTGACGGACATTCCGATCTTAATGGTAAGTGATGTTCCACGATGCTGGTATCCAACCCTGGCATGTCCTGATAGGACCAAGCGAATACATCGGGGAATTCTTTGAGAAGCTTTATCAAACCCTCTCTGGTAGTTAGACTGAGCAGTGCTCCGATCCTGATTTCTTTTCTCTCTTTTTCTGAACCCAAGTTTACCGTTTCCAACGGCTCTTTGTGAGGTTCAATGGACCTTTCCTCTTGTCTGAGTAGTCGGGAGATCTCTTCTGGAATTTCATTGTCAACTTCTTCTTCAGCCTCGAATACCGGGAACTCAAAGTTGGGAGAAGGCATCGGATCGTATGTTTCAACGGGGTATAAAACAAGCAATCTGCATGACGTGATGATTCGTGTTTAGAAGAGATAGAGAAAATGCAAGTGTGTGCAGTGTTTTGATTTTACTGCTTGTTTTTATTATTGAATATTTTTTAGGATTACCATTTTCTGAAAAAGCAAAAAGAGAAAACAGCAATTAATGCGGAAATTACAGAACGACGTTATTTTATTAATGAACAAGTCGAATCTTGAAACTACAGCCCTATAAAACAAAACTCACTCGCTCTGGGCAAAGCAAAGAGGGAAATTTACAGAAAGCGAGCCCTATCAAAACATCCGTTTCACCTGGGCAGGGTGAAAGGTTAAAGATGGCAATTACTTTGACTGATGAACGACCTTCGGAACCTCGACGGTAACCCATTGGCGGCGAACTCCTCGGTGAATCACAAAGTCTAGCACCTTCCTTGATTTGTCTCCAGAAATGACGCTGATTTCTGGTGGAGTAGGATCGTTGGAATCTGTCTCCCAAGTAGAATTGTCGTAGGAGGATTCCTCTGTTGCATTTTGCATAGCATTGGTGCTCTCAGCTGTATCTTCCCATCCAGTTGACTGGATATCTTCGAGCCTGATACGAGAGCTTTCGGGAGCAGTGTACTTGACCATAAAGTCGTATTTTCCACTTGGTTGTCCCAAAGTGTCCCAAACTTCTTTGGAACTGGAGGAGTCATCTCTCTCGATGACGTTGACCTCAGGAAAAGCATAGTTGATGAATTCTAGTCCTGCAAACGTTGCGAATTCATCTTCATGTTGAGTAATTTCTGAATGACCTGAGTGTTGATCCCATGACATGGCGGGGACACAGGTATTCTGTTCAATGACGCTCAGCTGAGTTTCATTACTCGGCTGACTTTCTTGCCCCAAGTTTCCTGGATAAGGTTGCCACATTGGCAGACCATCCATCAGGCCATAGTAATTGTGATCAAAGTTTTCTTTCATCAGAGTGTCTTCCTCTAATGAATTTGGCGGAGCACGACATCCTTCCGGATCACAATCCCCGTAGATCATTTCGACATCTGATCTTGGTATAAATCTCGGACTTTCTGTAGGAAAGTAAAAAGGCATAGGCACCTCTTCCTGAGACATATAGCTGTCCTTGTTAAGGTAGGACTTTCACTCTTCATCTGTGTCAGAGGGATCTTCCTCATTGATAGCATGAACTGTCTGAGACACTGGGTGAAGAAAACCTCCACTGTGGAAGAAGTTTTGAGGGGGATGAAGACTTTCATCGTTGGCGGCTGTCTGAGTACAGGTTGCGGAAAAACCAAGACCCTTCTTTGTTTTATTGTCAGTAGGAATGACAAGTTGTCCCCATCCTTTTGTATCGGTACTCTCGACCGCTTTGATAGCATCTTTGTATGAGGAAATCGAGGTTCCTTCTTCAGATTGATCGTTCTTGCTCACCGATAGTGCTTGGAACTGAGTTCCAATAACATCCTTGGGTTCCACACAAGCAGATGATGATAAGTTGCTTACAAGCAAGGCTTGTTCCCCACAAACCGTGACAAGTTGATCGTTCTTGACGAACTTTAGCTTTTGGTGGAGGGTTGAAGTAACCGCTCCAGCCTGATGTATCCAAGGTCTTCCTAATAAACAACTGTACATTGCCCGGATGTCCATGACCTGGAAAGTGATTTGGAAAGTGTGAGGACCAATAGTTATGGGAAGATCAACTTCTCCGATAACTGTTTTTCTAGATCCGTCGAATGCTTTGACGACGACCTCGCTGACTCTCATCAGAGGGCCCTTAAATGATAATTGCATCAAAGTGGACTTCGACATAACATTCAGGGCTGACCCTGTGTCTACCAGTACGTTGGCTAAAGCATCGCCCTGGCAGTTAACTGTAATGTTGAGCGCCATGTTATGACGACGACCCTCTTCAGGTAATTCCTCATCGCTAAATCCCAAATTATTGCAGGAAGTGATGTTAGAGACAATGCTATCGAATTGTCTGATTGTTACATCCTGTTCCACAAAGGCTTGCTCCAAGACTTTTTGTAGAGCCTCTCTGTGTGCTTCTGAACTGAGTAACAGTGATAATACTGAGATCTTTGAAGGAGTATGTAACAGTTGATCAACAATGTTATATTCACTCCTTTGGATGAGCTTTAGCATCTCATCTTTGTCTTTTGAAAAGTCGGGATTACCAGATTGACTGACTGGTGGATCAGGAATTTCTGCCTGAAGTTCCTTTTCTTTGTTGGATTCTCCAACCCCTCGGTTGAAGATTCGACCGCTCCGTGTTACACGACTGATGTCTGCAATATTCACGACGGAGGGTAATGGAATTTCCTTTCCATTTTCGATTATTGTTGCACCGTATTTGTAAGGGATTGCCTTAGCTGATTCATACGGTAGTGTCCCCGGTAGATAGATGACTATGGGAACCTTCTGATTTTTCTGACCATCATAAGTAATCTCGATCCGTTCCTGGTTGGGAACTTTAGATTCGTCAAGTATAGGGATGATGGCAAAAACATCCCTGGTCCTGTGATGACCAGAGATCGTGACAACATCCTCAACTTGCTCGGCAAGGTAATTCGGCGGCCAAATGATGGGTCCTGAACCTGGATATGGACGAATTTCTCCATGATCGACCTGACCCTGAAGAGCTGCTCTCACAAGGTAACACCCTTGGTTACTTTCCGAACAGACGCTGCAACTGTCATAGTTGTGTGGTGGCACCTGGCCACGCCCACTTTGAATACAATGTAACCTCACTAGGTCATCTTCCATTGATCGGACATCCTGACTTTGACGACGAGTAGGATTCCTGTTATTGATACTAATCTGCTGAGTATCTTCGTCCATATAGATTGGCATCCACCAGTGATTTAACAAGTGCTGAAGTGCCTCCTGGACAAGGGTACAACCTCGATCGTTTTCGCAACCCACTTTACAATTTTGATAGTCATGTGATATTAAGAATCCAAGTCGGACCTGCTCAGCATGTAACTCTACCAGGTTGGTATCCATTATGCGGATGTCGAAGATCTGAACCATGTTGATTTGATAGGAGTTCCTATCATGGTAGTCTTGGATCCATCCCAGATCCATCTGACGCTGGAGGGCCTCTTGTATGAAAGAGCATCCCTGTTTATTTACCGAGCAAATCAGACAGGAACTGTAATCGTGCCGCGGCAGATTATGATACTGGCTTTGCCTTGAGTGCATCGCCACCAAGTTGACATTCATCGCACGGATGTCGTGATTTTGAATGACATTAGAATTCGTGTAAACCATGTTAACTCCACGAACTCGGTGCTCTTGGATCCATCCAAGATCCATTTGTTCCTGTAGAGCTGCTTGCACTACAGAACATCCCTGGTTGTCTTTAGAGCAGATATCACACTGGTGATAATTATGAGGTGGCACATGGCCATATCCACTCTGTCTACAATGCATCTTGACCAGATTGGTCCCCAATAAGAGTACATCGTGAATTTGATAGACATTGTTAGTCTCTTTCTCAATCAGATTGACTGCAGCTTTCTCGTGTTGAGGCAGCGGGTTCGTGAGAACATTAGGATTCGTATCTTTGAAAGATAAGAGCCCGCTCCTAACAAGCTTTTGCACGTCGGATTTGAAATTGAGACAAGTCTCAATGTTATGCCCTGAACCTCCTTGATGATAAGGGCATGTCTGATCCGCTTTAAACCAAAAAGGCGGATTTTCCGGAACTGAAAGGGGAGACTTAGTCTGGATGTGCCCCTTAGCCAGCAGTAACGGAAACAGTTATGCGTACGTTACGGGTATAGGATCAAATCCTGGTGGCCGTGTTGTACGGTTGTTGTTATATGGAGTACGAGCCTGCTGAAGAGGCTGTTGTGTCCTTTGTTGGTCAGGTTGGCTCTGCGCAACCTGAGGTTGATACATAGGAACAGGCGCGGGGCCGATAGCAGGAGTAACAGCTGCTACTGGCTGATAACGTCGCCTTTGCTTTTCGAGAGAGATATTCCCAATATCTTGCTCTTTTTTCTTAGGGAGAGCACTACCGTATTTTTTAGTACCGCTCGTTGATCCAGTGTCTTTTACTAAACGTCCTTCTCGGACGGCTTCCTCAAGATGTACACCCATGCCGACCATTTCGGTGAAATCATTGGGTGCACTGGCGACCATTCGGCCGTAGTAAAATGAGCTCAAGGTATTTAAGAAGATCTTTGTCATCTCTTTTTCCTCAAGAGGTGGACAAATTTGAGCGGCAATTTCACGCCACCTTTGAGCATACTCCTTAAAGGTTTCCTTTTCCTTTTGCGACATCGATCTGAGTTGATCTCTGTCGGGTGCCATGTCCAAATTGTATTTGTATTGTTGGACGAAGGCAGTACCAAGATCTCTAAATGTACTGATCGTAGTACGGTTTAAACCCATGTACCATTTGAGTACGGCACCGGTTAAACTATCCTGGAAGTAGTGAATCAGCAGGTCCTGATTCTCCGTCTGAGCTGACATCCGCCGAGCGTACATCACCAGATGGCTCTAAGGGCAAGAGTTACCCTTGTATTTTTCAAAGTCGGGCACTTGGAACTTGTGCGGGACTTTCACATTTGGGACCAAGCAGAGGTCTGCGGCGTCCTTTCCAAATAGATCCTGACCGCGAATGGCTTGCAGTTCTTTCTGCATTTCCAAGAACTATTCCTGGAATTCCTCCATTCTATCGAACATAGTTTCCTTCTTACCAGAAGGTGTTGGTGGAATTTGTCCTTCCAGGACAGTGTGCACCACAGGGGGTGGCACCGTGACTACGGCAGTAAGTCTTGGCGCCTCCCGAAGTTTGTAACCTTCAGGAGTCTTCAGTATGCCCCTGGCATCTTCGCTTTCCCGAAGTTTGTAACCTTCAGGCCTTAACAGGCATGCCCCAAGGACGATCTTTCGGCATCTGATACCTAGGATCATACTTTTCTATGATGGGCGTTGAGGTGATCTCTGAGATCACAGTTCTTTGTAGCTGAGCTTCTGCCATGGCTTGCATGTCGTTACGAAGCTTTCTCATATCCTCTCTTAGAGCGTCGATCTCTTCTTTCAACTCTCTATTTTCTTCCTCAAGATCATCCATCTTTTTCTGACGATTGGCCCGAGTATTATACGAATGAGACAGTTTGACTCTAGAATCGAGACACAAACGTGAGATTCGTAGGGAAGAAGAATACGCGATGTGAGAATGATGAATGCAATGATTATATTAATTGTTGTTTTTTGGTTTAATCAGAATAAACTTCGACAATTAGATTGCAAATATCAAACAGTGGGGAAACCCCTTTTTATTGAAATTCAAAGGATTACAGAAATGGAAATACAGTAGATTACAAAGTGCAGAAACAGAAACCTAAACTAATGGGTCCCGAGTCCTCTCTGAAGAGAAGTCGGGTGCTGTTTCTGGTATCTTCCTTTTCTTTGACCGGGGTGCTTGGGCCGTTGTCGGGTTGTCATTCCTTTACCAAGTGAAAGGAGTGAGCAAATTCCTTTGGTCATCTTGATTCTCTACAGTATGCTGCTCCAAAATTTCAATCAGAGCATCTTTCTCTTTTAGTAGTTGCTGTATTTGGATGCACTCTACGTCGAGGGTGCGGTACTTGTTCTTCCAAGATTTTCTTTCCTTTTGAACTTTGTTGAGAGTAACCTGAAGCTTTTCAGTTTCCGTCATGAAGTACATGACAGTTTCCCTCGGTGGAAGAATTCCGTAACGAGGATAAGGCATTTTTAGCTTGAGAGCTCTGGTTTGTACCCAATGGAGATAAGGCTCCACCGAGACACAGTCTGGTTTTCCCAGAGACTCTCGTCCTTTCTTATGAACCTGTTTCCAAGCTTGCATTATTTCCATTTTTAGTGCTCTGTCACTTTCTCCTTCTTTGAAGAAAAGACCTTCCAGATGAACACCCAGTGGGATGTGTCTCATCGGGTATCCAAATTGACGGCGAACCAATACCGGATGGTAGTTGATTCCTCCTTTAGTTCCTATAAGGGGTACGTTGGGGAAGTTTCCGCAATGATCAATGATTCTGATTCCCTCATAAATCCTATTACACCAATCTATATCAGAGTTGGTAAGAGACATGATCTTCTGCGACCAACGTAAGACACTCTTGCAATCCCAAAAAGCAGCAGACTTGGGCAAGTGAGAGATAAACCATTTGTAAAGCAGAGGTACACAGCATGTGATCTCCCCTCCGCTGTACAAATTTCCCAAGTGTACAGAATGATACGCATCTGCGAGCAAAGTCGGCACAGGGTTTCCAATGAGAAAAACCTTAATAGCGTTGATATCGACGAAGTTATCGATGTTGGGAAACAAAAATAACCCGTAGGTGAGCAAGACAAAGATGCTTTCAAAAGCAGTCCCGTTCCCTATACTAGCGAAGTATAGAGCCTTTTTTGTCAAGAACTGGGCTGGCAAACCTTGGATGCCACCCTTAGTGGTCATGTGAGTCCTGACCTCAGACTCGTCCAAATGAATTGCTATTGCAATAGTCTGATTCTTTGGAATTTCTTCCAGTCCAGAAAATGGAGCTCGATCAGTGATATGTAAATCAGTCAGATGAGAATACTCCTCCAGCGTTGGTGCTAGCTGGTAATCCGGGAATGTGAAACAGTGATAAACCGGATCGTAGAACTGAATGAGCGCATCCATGATTCCCTCAATCACATGGACTCTTAACAGTGGTAGCAAACCACCGTGCTTGGCTCTGAAAGCCTCAGGGTTAGCGATCATCCTTGCTAACCTTCTCAAATCCCCTAGTTTTGGAACCTTGGAGGTATACTAGTGAGTTCTCCTTCTACCGAAATCCATCAGCGTAATCCTTTTCTCTGATATTTGCAATCACAGTCTTAGTTTAATTTGAAAAACAGAGAGACTAGAAGAGAAGTTTTTTGAATGTTTTAATGTTTTATTAAATGGATGCATGAATGCAGCACACAAAAACATAGAAAAAACATGGGGTCAGAGGGTCGTTGTCATGAAGTCAAGGCTCTACCCATCCCCAACGGTTTATACTAGGGTGATTTTTGTACCTGTACTCATTATCATCAGCTCCTCCCAGGAAGGCAGACAACAAGCGGATCGCCAGCGAGTTGTGTGCAATCTTAGAGTAAGTGCCATTCACCGAGAATAGATCACCAGCCTCAAATGAGGGTAGTATCGCGTAACAGCTATTTCCGATAGCTTCCGCACTACAAAAAAGGTTGGCTTTTCTTAAGTGTATACTCAATCTCACCACATGCGGCATCACACGCATTCCCAGTAGCAGAAAAATAAACACGTATAGCAATTAGGAAAAGCAGTATATATATTTGTCCTAATCATCCTTGACTTATAAAGCTACGATTCTTAAGTTCCTGACAGAAATGGGTTCCCCGACGGAAGCCCCAATCTGTGGTTCCCTGCCTAAGAGATGGACCAGCATAGGTCAATCTTTCTCTTCGGTAGAGTTCCCATTTTCTGTGGAAAACGGGGATGATGCCCTAAGGAAAAAAGATCCTGGCAAAGACTCCCCAGCAGAGTTGCCATTTTACAAGGAAAACAGAAAGAAAGAAAAACAATGGCCCCACGGTGGGCGCCACTTTTCTGTTGGCGGCCACCGCCATGAAAATGACTTACCCAAGGTTTAAATTGTAAGAAAGAAAGAATCGGCCCCACGGTGGGAGCCACTTTTCTGTAGCGAGCGATTTTGGACGCGGTTCTTAAGCGCTGGTCGCTCTCTGCGGTTGAGCTTAAACTACAGGTCGATTCATTTTTTATCCTATTGTGAGCTGAATAAGGAAGGGAAATAGATGTCTCCAATTAACCCTGCTTGCATACTGAGTTTAAACAGCGGTCTGTTAGGTTACGGATGCTATCAATGTGGGGGGCCTTTGTACTGGTTATTTGTATTTTCGCCAATACGGTTTTCTTTCTTTCTAGGACTTTCTAGCGGGGAACCAGGATTAGGATGTTAGAACTGATGCTTTTGAAATACTGCTTTTGATTGATGGAGATATGGGATTTGGGTTTTTTGTGGATTGCGCTCGCTAAGATCTTTTCTTTCGATCTTATGCCTACGTATTCCCGTTTACCGAAACAGGGAAATCAGAGCGTTCGTAGTTCCTCCTATTCTATGGGAGGAAATTGGTTTTTGGTGTCTTGTTCAAAGCCCAAGACGTGAAGCAAAAGGTAGTTTGTATCTTGTTCAAAGCCCAAGATGTGAAGCTGAAAGGTCTATTTGTGTCTTGTTCAAAGCCCAAGACGTGAAGCGAAAGGACCTCGACTTTAGAGAGAATTTGTCATCTCTAAAGAGGGGGAAGGAGAATTACTTTAACTGGGATACGCGGATCCGAGCAATGCCATAATTTCCGAAGAAAGGGTTTTAACCTGAAGGAGAAGACTTTAACTCAGTGTAGAGCAATGCCATCTTTCCTTAGGAATTTCTCATGCTAAAAGAGGGACAGTGGCATGGATATAGATGATCCAGAGGCTTGCCGCTTACAGCGATTAGATGAAAGGAAAGGAAGTTGTTGATGTTTGTGTACTGTGAACGAGGCACAACTTTGATGCTAAAAGGTTGATTGGATCAACCAGTGCTTTTCTTATACAAAGCCTAAGAGGAGGCTAATTTCCGCTAGGAAAATCATTATACAAAGCCTAAGAGGAGGCTAATTTGTGTCTCGTACAAAGCCCGAGAGAGAGGCTAAAAGTTTTTGACCCGACGATGGAGTCTTTTGGTATCTCGTATAAAGCCCGAGATGGAGGCTATTTGACTCAACAAGGGAGTTTTTTGTATCTCGTATGAAGCCCGAGATGGAGGCGATTGTTTGTTTGGCTCAATAAGAACCTTTTTGTATCTCGTACAAAGCCCGAGATGGAGGCGAAAGGGGGATTGACTCAACGAGGGAGTCTCTTATATGTCTCGTACAAATCCCGGGAGAGAGGCTAAAAGTTTGACTCAACAAGAGAGTCTTTGATACTCAATAAGAGAGTGTTTTTGTATCTCGTACGAAGCCCGAGATGGAGGCTAAAGGTTTATTTCAGTTGAGTGACAGATCCAATATACTGATTTTAAAAGAGAAAATCAGTTCTTATATGAGCAACACTGTACTCAGGGATTTGATTTGAGGATCAGGGATATTTCCTTCTCTTCGAGGAAACGGGAAATCCAAAGGGTATTGAGACTGTCCGAGTCTGCGGGTTTTCTTCCTATTTAACGAAGGGGTCACTTGAGAATGTCTTTGAGACTCAAGGAAGCTAGACTGTCCAAGTCTAGAGTTTTTATCTTTTGTACTATGCTTTGAGAAACAGTAGTAGACTCTATGAAAGGACTGTTCTATGAGGATGACTAGGTTCTGTTCCTATACCTCTAGGAGGTCGTCGGGACAATTTGTACGAAGCCCAAGAGGAGGCTGGAAACTTTTAAGAAGCCGACGGGTCCTTGTACGAAGCCCAAGAGGAGGTTATCATTCCCGGAGGAAGAGATCATTATAAGAAGCCTAAGAGGAGGCTGTGAATACTTCTAAGAAGCCGTAGTGTCCTTGAATAATGCCCAAGAGGAGGCCGATGCTTTTAAGAAGCCCGTGGGTCTATCATCTCCTTTCCATTAGGAGAGATAACTCTTTTAAAGATAAAAACCACTGGTAAACGTGCGAGGTTTACTATCCAGCGACTTTTAACTTTGAAAGAGGGTTCCTTAGTTAAGGTCCAAGATTATGACCGTAGTGGGTACCCAAACCCCGAGACATTCAAGGCAAGCTATCCACAAGGAATAGATCAAGTCAGGAAAGTTCGAGAATTTGGAAGAAACTCAAAGATGCCATTCACGGAGAATACATTCATCTTGGGGAGTAGAGCTTCTTGACGATTCCTAAGGAGGACAGCCGAAGAGAAGACTGTATCTGGTGCTCCTATTGGGGATCTAGGCATCTATTTCTACGAATAAATGAAACGGCGTCACCTAGTTCTAGACGTAGTTGCCGGGGAAACTCGAAATATCTATACTATTATTACACAGTAGATATGAGTTTATGAAAAGAGACTTACAGTGAGCAGCCCCACAATACAGTTTATAATATGAAAGCAGTAAATGAAAGCGATAACCACTTACTCGGTTGTAGTGCTTCCATGCTGTTTGGTTAGTTGTTCAACAAAGAAAGATTGAAACAACAGTATATTCAAAATCAAAGGAGAAAGTGCTTTGAAAAAGAAAGATTTGGGGCTTACAGCTCAAGGAGAGGCCCAGGGTTTTATCAGTGAGCACACTGTTTTGACTTTGTACAGCGGGACTTATACAAGTGACTGGGGCCCAAAAAGGTTTTCTGTACAAAGAGATGGGTCTTACACTCTCTCAAGAGGCCCAAAAAGGTTTAAAGAAAAGAGAGTGGGGCTTATAACACGAGGGTAGGCCCAAATGATTTTTCGTTTAAAAATGGCGATCGCGCCGAGGTTTTCTTTTAACGCAGAGGGACTTATACAATAAGTGAGGCCCAAAATGTTTTGGTTAAAAGGGGGATTGGGTCTTACACTCTAATAGAGGCCCAAAGTGTTTTGAATGGGTCTTATAGCTCAAGGAGAGGCCCAGATGATTTTTTTATTTTTAAACGGGCGACGATCGCGCCGTTTACTTGTACAGAGGGACTTATACAATGAGTGAGGCCCAAAATGTTTTTGTACAAGGGGGGATGGGTCTTACACTCTCTCAAGAGGCCCAAAGAGTTTTTTTAAAAAGGTTTGGGTCTTACACTCTCTCAAGAGGCCCAAAATGTTTTTGAAAATGATTTATGAGGGTTGAATTAATCCAAAACCCTAATTTGTTTTCAAAATGTATTTAATTGAATAAAAATTCAATTAAAATGATCAAAAATTGTTTAACACATGGAAAACAAATTGTGACCTTGGATTAATGTTTCAAAAATTAAGTATTGACCTACAAAATAATTAGAAAGCATTAAAAGTTGCAAAATCAATGTAGAAAAAATATTTAAAATGCCAAAAACAATTAAAATATTAATTCTTTGCAAAAATATCAATTATATGAAATAAATAATATTTTTGGGATTTTTTGATGAAATAAAATATTTTAACATTTTTGTGAATTATTAAAAAAAGAATCAACTCAAAATCATTAAAACTCAGAGAGAAATTAATTTTTGAATCAATTAAACAAAAATCACAAAATTCAAATATTTGAATTTCTAAAAATGGTGCCAAGAACAAGCTGAAGAACACGCGCGTGTTCTTGGTTTCTCAGATTTGCATTTTCTATCCAATCTCCATGAATACGTAATCATATCATGCAATCCACATATCATTATGCTCGCCTCAACCTCACGATCATGTCTATGTACTTTAATTTCATTTAAATTAAACATACAACAAGAAATCACGAAGAGACCTCAAGAACCCTAATTTCTGCATGAAGGCTAGGATTTTTGATACACGATTCAAACAATGCAATTAATTGAGGGAAAACATTCCATGCATGATTATGAACATATGGCCAAATTATTGTGCGAGGAAATATGCATAGATTGAGAGATGCCCAAGTTTAGGCTTACCTCCAAGTCGTGACAGCAAGTTCAAAGTGATTTTGAGTTGGAGGTGTTACAGACAAGTTGTGATGATCTGGACAGCTTCCCTACACCATATGGAGTGTGTTTGAACACTTGGATTGAATTGAAATGGACGGGATCAGTTTATGGCATCTCAGCTGCAACTTCACTTCAAACTTGTGTGGATGGCAAGTGATTTTGAGATTTTGATGTTCCAGATGTTATGTGAGTGTTTGATCAGCTCATATGTGATGTATGTGAGGTGTGTGAGTGATTGGTTTGATTGGAATTGCTCTCAAACTCAAAACCCGATAGCTACCTTGCTAAGAAAGGCATTTTTGCCAAGAGAAAGAGATTTTGAGGAAAGCATCTGTTAGATGGCTTTGGTGTACTCAAACTGATCACAATTGAGCTCTATTTATAGTAGAGCAAGTTTGTTTTGCAAGGAATAGTGCATGGCAGCTGGTAAGTAGGTTTGGCCAATGTTGGCAAATGAAAATCCAAGTCTCCTCTAGCCATTGACTAGAGGTTAGGGCACAGAGCTTTGGTCCCCTTGGTCTTGGATAAGTCTTGACTGATTTCAGATGAGAATGGCTCAGTCCATGCCACCTTGATGGTTCCATTGAATGCCTCATTCCAAATTTGAAGTCTTGTCCCTACTTTGGCAACTCTAGGTTCAACATGCTATTCCTTGTTCCTTGGACCTTGGAGGCTTGGCTCAGTGATTGTCCCCTTTAGATTCAATCCTCTGAGGTGTCCAAGTGGATTGGAGCAATTGAATTTGGCTGATTTTGGCAAATCGACCATAGTTGCAAATTCTGCCTTGCCTTGACAGATTTCAGCAAGGCAGCTTGGCAATGTTGTATCTCATGGTGTAGGTTGAATTTGGCAATGTTCTTGGCCATTTTGGAAAGCTCTTACACGATACAACAACTGTTTGAACAAGTTTGGTTTTGATCTCTTTTGATTCCAAGTGAAAAATCCCCCTACATTTGGCAAAAAGTGAAGCAGAATCTGACTTAGTGAAAATTTCACTAAGTGTTGGAAAAAGTGACATTTTCACTTTTCAACCACTTTGATCACTCCATAACTCAAAATCCTTAATGAATTGGAATGACTTGTAGTTGAAGTTTTTGTAGGTGATAATGAGGGCTACAAATCCATCTTTGGATGAGAAAAAATGGCTTTGTGGTTTAGGAGTTATGGTCCTCCAAAGTTGGTACCTTTGCCACGATTTTTAACTTAGAAAAATTTCTAAGTTTTATGGTTACCCCTTTTACAAGTTATCTCACTTTTCTTGATTTTTCTTGATGAATGATGATTCAAATCATACATTAACATCATTTTAGGGTTAAAAATCCATTTTGGTGAAAAATCTCAAAAAGTCAAAGTTGACTTTTGTGCACAGTTGACTTTTTATCAGATGAATTCAAAACTGTGCAATTCTTCAGGAAATCATGTCCTTGACCTAAATCAAACTTGATGGACATGTTCCATGGGTGTCATAGGGTATATTCAATCATGTATTAGGGTTTGGGAGCATGTCCAGGTGAAAAGTCAAAGTTACAGTTGACTTTTCCCTTAAAACCCTAATTGTGGTGCAGATGAAATTGAGACTTGTTGCTCAAGCTTCTTGGATCAATCCATTGTTCCAAATGGAACAATATAGTTCATTAGATGAATGCATCCCCTGAGGTCTTGGCTCATGGTTTGTCCCAAAAGTCTACTTAGGGGTGAATTAGGTCAAGAAACCCTAATTCCTGATTTTTGATGAATGCATCCCCTGAGGCAAAATTGACTTGATGCATGGGTTCATGAGGTTCCATGAAGTATATTAGGTCATGTTTTGGATCATTGCCTTGTGCCCAGATGAAAATTTCCATCTGGAGGCCCTAGTCGACCAAAACCCTAATTTGGTGACACTGTCGATCTTGAGACTTGATCCACCTAGAAGGGAGCAGCCTTGTGCTTAATCCTTGAAGTGGGAGTCCTTTTTGATCGATTGTGGATGTTTAAGAGATTAGACAAGTTGAAGATCATGTCATTTCTTGATTGATCCTTTGTCTAAAGCTCAGAGATGGCTTGAAACCCTAATTTTGATTGTACTGGATGCTCACCCATCTTTGGGGAGACTAATGAAGCATAAAGGTACATCCATATTGTGATGATGATTTTCACAATGATGGGAAATCTAAGTGGTCAAAATTTGGGGTATTACACTCGCATCAAAGAGAATACTGCAATATCCAAGCACGTCGACGAGTAGAAACTCATTGAATTAGAAGAAGTTATGGAAAGTTGATGTGAGCCCTCGTATCAAGAATTTCGTGTGGCGCCTTACAAAGGATATTCTTCCAACAAAAGCAAATTTGGGACGGAAATGTATTATTCTAGACGACAGTTGTGTTTTCTGTCACTCCCATGTAGAATCTACTCTTCATCTCTTTCTGCGATGTGATTTTGTCAAGCAAACCTTCTTTGCTCTTCCTATTGGTTTACGTGGTTCTTCAGAAGGGTACTGTTGGATTGGCGGGATAAGATTCTGGATGTTGGAAAGAAGGTTATTGCGAGGACAGTCTTTAGTGGTCTTTGGATGATTTAGAAATCTAGGAATGAAAAGGTCTTTAATTCTGTCTCTATTGATCCTTACCAGCTGGCGTCGAAGGTTTGGAATCATTACAGGAAATGAAAAATTTCATGGTGGTCCCAATGTTAAGCAGCTTGGGAATCCTGGTATTGATATGCATATTGGCTGGACAATCCAAACTGATGCTGGTTGTTTTAAGGATGGAACGATCTCTATGGGTTGCATTATAAAAGATCCTGAAAACAACATTTTTCTGTCAGCCTCGAATAGAATCACGAGCTTCGCAAATTCGGCGGTGGAGGAGGCATTAGCAATTCGATGGGGAATTCAATTGGCAAGAAACTTCAGTTTAAGTAGTGTTTGTTTTCAGTCTGATGCCCTTGTTATTGTTGACTGTATTAATGAATATGAGTTTAGAGCTTATGTAGAACACATAGTGGTAGATTGTAGGTCTTTGCTCAGCTCTATTTGCAATTCTTCTATTGTGTTCATTAGTAGAAGCCAAAACACTGATACCCATTTTATGATTGGGATTTGTAAGACCTTTGCTTCTAGATCTTGGTCTAATCACATCCCAAAGGTGGGTGATCTTTCTTTTGTAGCCAATTTGGCATCTCTTGGTGTTTAATTTAATTTCTTTGGCATAAAAAAAAAAAGAAAACATAAGATTATGAACGGATCTAACACGTTTTTTTATTTTGATCCCTAAATATTTTTTTTTGGATTGAGTCCCCTAACAGTTGATTTTTTTTTTGAATTTGGTCCCTAACGTTAAACTTCTGTTAAAAAACGGTGTTGTAGCCAACATCGATGACGTAACAGCCATTTTTTTCTTCCTTTTTTCATTTATTTTAAAACCATTAATTCCATGTCACCCTTTTTTGCTTTTGTTTTGTTTTGAGTGTTAAAAATTAAAAGGATTACATTGAAATTTGTGTCCCAGAATAAGTTAAACCCATGACCTTAACAATCACGAAGTATTTTATATCCACTAGATCAACCATCCAACTTGTTTATAACTTTGCAACACAAATATATATTACACAAGTGCTTCAATATTATCAAAATAGTTTATTAAATAGTTTAATTAATTTATAATTAAAAGATTAATTCATTTAGTAAACTAATTAAAATAAACTATTTTATCATTAATTAATAGTTTGAAATATTAAATAATTAAAATATTTAATAAAAAAATAGACTAATTAACAAATTAAAATATTTAATAAAATAAATATTTATTAAAATATTTACAATATTAAATAGTTGAAATATTTACTAAATTATTTTATCATTAATTAATAGTTGAAATATTAAATAGTTAAAACGTTTAATAAAGAAAATAGACTAATTAACTAATTAAATTATTAAATAATTAAAATATTTAATAAACTAAATATTTATGAAACTCTATGTGCTTTGTCTTTGCATTAAGCACTGGGTTATGGGATATGTGCTAAACTCTTGTATTCCACCTCAGCACTGGACCTGGAAACTGGTGTTTGTTTCTTGCCCCACCAGGAAACTAAGTTAGGCCCAAAAAAGATGCAAGCAATAGATGTAGACCTTCTGTCATATGGGTCAGAAGCCCAATTAGCATAACAAAAACCAGTGATGGTGATGAGAGCTATATAAAAAGGTGGAACCAGAAGAAGACCATGATGTAAGGTCACTTGCAAATACCTTACAATTCCTTTGACACCCTTCCAATGGTCTTCAAGAGGATTTAAGAGAAATAGGCAGACTTTATCTATAGCAAAGGAAATTTACAGTCTGGTTATGGTTACATACTGCAGAGTTCTTACTATAGACCTGAATTATGTTAGATCAACAACATTTTCTGAGCCTACCTTAGATAATTTTGTGCTAGAGGCCATGGGAGAGGCAATACCCTTTGCAGAAGCCATATTTTCCTCATGTCGTACCTCGAAAAATACAATCCTCGCGATGGACGCGGAAAAAACTGTTCGAAACAGAGTCGCCACCGAACTTTATTTATCCCAAAAGAGGGAAAGGAAAATATCGATAAAACCTTTAAAGGAAGATAAGAACATGGTCATCGCAACCAAATTCGGGTTCGGGAGTCGGTTACGCAAGAGGGAAGGTATTAACACCCTCTACGTCTGTTGTACTCAACGGGAGCCTCTTGAATCGATTCGTGAGAAAGTTAGTTAGGTTTGTTTGCTTATCTTTTAAGGTGTATATTATTTTCTAAGGGGGAAATTGGGTGGTTTTTTATTAGGGTGCTCGACAAGGATTGAGAACCCTTGTGCCTACGTATTCCCTCGTGCAATGGGAAAGTCAGAGCATTCGTAGTTCGTGGGACTACAGTTTGTTGGTGTTTTTTAAACGAACGAGTGTTTAATTCGCATTCTAACTGCTAAACGTTGGCTTGTCGGCTCGTCATGGGAGGCTGAAGCACTAGTTCATATGCGTGGAAGAATGGACTAAACAATGTTCTTTTTGTGAAAAAAGTTGTTTGATTTGAATTAAGTGTGTTAAGATTTGATTGAGAAAAAGAGTTGGATTTGGACGTGTTTTAGGGTTTCGGTCACACGTGGGCGAGGAAAGGAGAGTTTTTAGTCGTGTTGGATATTTTAGAGGTGACAATTGCTCACAAACGAGTAAGGGAACCCGCACCCAAGCAATAGGTGATAATTACTCACACACGAGTAAGAGAACTCGCACACAAGCAATCGACGAATTGTGGTTTATGTCTTTTAGAAGTGTCAATTGTTCACACACGAGTAAGAAAACTCGCACCCAAACAATAGGTGATAATTGCTCACACACGAGTAAGAGAACTCGCACACAAGCAATCGACGAATTGTGGTTTATGTCTTTTAGAAGTGTCAATTGTTCACACACGAGTAAGAAAACTCGCACCCAAACAATCAAGGAGAAAGACCAAAGACTTGATCCCCCTCGCATCACTTTTTAGGAAATTGTGTTTGAATATATGATTAAGTGTTTTGATAATTTGATTTTGAAAAGGTTTGAATGTTTGTCGAGTTCGTGTGCTTTAGAGTCGTCAATTGTCCACACACGAGTAAGAAAACTCGCACCCAAACAATTGAGAAGTTAAGGTTTAAGTTTTTTAGAGGCGTCAATTGTCTACACACGAGTAAGAAAACTCGCACCCAGACAATTGAAGAGAAAGGTCAAAGACTTGGCCCCCCTCACATCACCTTTTAGGAAATGGTGTTTGAATATATATTACGTGTTTTAAGCGGCAAGTGATTATAAAAACGTTTGAATAGTGTATGAATAATAGAAATAATATGAACAATAATATAATCAAGATAATATGAACAAGATATAATATTGACATAAAAGTGAATCAAGATAATATTGGTGAAAAATGTAAAGTTAGTGATTAATCGGATGAATCGGGTCCAATGTAGCGCTAGGCCATCGTAGCACGATCTATGACGAAGATCACACTATAGGAGGATGCACAATTTGATATTTGTGCTAAAGCACGATGGAGAAATGATATTGAGGATTATTCTCCAATGAAATCGTGCCACACGAAGAGAAAGGATGAAGATCTCGTCTTAATCACAAATTTTCGTCGATTAATTGAAGGTAACCTATCACGATCCCAAAGTATAGAAAGAGATCTCGATGATCACTCACTACAGATTTGAAATAATGAAGGTTAATCGCTTCAACAATCAACATTCCTGAATAAAAAGACTTCATCGATCGAAGATAAGAAAATAAAATGAAAATAGAAAATAAATATAAGTGGTCTCGTCTTTAATCACGATTTAATCGAGAAATCAATAAGCTATGATTTTTTACTTTCATTGACCGATAAAAAAAAAGAAAGTGGCCTCATATAAATCAAGATTTTGAATCGATTTCAATAAATCAACTTAATCAAGATTTTTTTATATCATCGGCCCAAAAGTGAAATTGAAAATCCTAAAGAGAAATCATACAAAATAGTAAAAATTCTCAACATCTTAGAAAAAACTCTTAAAATCTAAAAAGGACAAAATAGAATATGATATAAAAATCTTAAAGAAAAGAAAAAAGAATAATAATAATAATAATAATAATAATAATAATAATAATAATAATAAAAGGAGGGAGGGGTGAGTGTGAATCTTGGATGGATGTATGAAATCAAACATGGATTTAAAGCCCACAATGCCAAAACAAGGGCACGGTTTGGTTAGAAAGAAAGAAAACAACATAAAATATTAAAAGAGCAAGTCTAAGGCATGGTTTCAGGTTGGTTTTTAAAATGAAAACATTGTCACGATAGCAACAACAACATCGTCTCTTTCACAAACAAAACAAAACAAGGTCAAGAAAACTAAGTCCTTCCATCCCCACCTTCTTCGCTTGATCTCTCTCAATCTCGCCTCTTCACTCTCTCACGGTCTCGCTCGCATGCGTGCTCACTCCCTCTTCTACGATTCCGCTTTAAACTTCCTCGCTCGACCAGCTCAATTTCAGGTTGATCCATTTTTCGTTCAGATTCGTATCAGTTCTGTTCCTCTTCTTCTTCTTAATCGGGTAGTGATTTGAGTTTTCTTGGTGGATTTGTAAATGGGTTTGTTGTTGTTTGATTCGAATGGGTGTGTGGGTTATTGATTGACGTGAGGTTTGAGGCGATTTGGTCTGGGTTTTAAGAAGATTGAAGAAGGGTGAAGAAGGGTTTTGGGTTAAGGGTTCGAAGATTGGAGATTAAAGGTTTGAGTGTGTTGGCTTTTGGGGGTTTTGTGATTCGATTTCATTTTTGAGTTGAAGAAAGGTTTCGTGTTGTTATGTCGACATAGATTGAGGTTGCAGTTGGTGGTGATGAGTCGCAGTTATAAAGTTTGGGTTGCGGTTATTTCGCGAGCGGTGGTTGAGGGTGGAAGGAAAGAAGAAGGGTGGACGGATGTGAACCCTGAATGTTATGGTGGGGGAGTTGCTTTTCAGTGGTGGTTGGAAAGAGAGGTTAGTCGTTTGTGAGTTTGTCGTGATGCAAGTTGTGGTGCGAAGGTGGAGGAGAAATGGTTGACAAAGGGTCGGATTTACGACATGAGGTTGAGAGTTGAGGTTGTGAAGGGTGAGTGATATTGGTTGTGGTTGTGAGAGTTGGAGGTTGAAGATTGGGTTGTTTAGAGATTGAAGCTTTTATGAAGTGGTTTGTGAGGCAAGTTGTGGTGACTTTCAAGTTCAGTAGGTCGAAGACGTCGGGAACCATGTTGCAACCGCCATTGTTCTCTGGTTCGCCCTCGTTCTTTCCTCGCGTGGCTCTTCAATTTCGACTTTCTGAATCACGACATACCCGCGTTGACCTACCCTCTGTTTGGATTTCTTATCTCAAGTCGTTCTCTTCTCAAACTCATCTCGCACTTGTAACGCATCAACAAACAGAGAGAAAAAAGAACAAGGCAAGGCAAAGCAAAGCAAATTGAAACAAGGAGTAAACATCAGAGAGTAACACGAAGAAAAGAAAAGGAAAATTACCCCCACAGTGCCAGGTAATCACTCTGTAAATTTGAACTTTGCTTGTTAGAAGTGTCTTTCTCTGAGCTTGGTTGCTGTTTTTTTTTTTGTTTTGTGGATGAAGTGGAAGTTTTTGATGCAAATTTTGTGAGTTAATGGTTTGTTTTCATTTACAGTTGAAGATGAAAAAAAACGATGGAATGAAAGTATATGCTCCTTTTATTTTGCAGATTTTTGAATTGCTTTTGATGATGAGGATTCTCAAGGTTTCTTGAAGATGAGTTCTGTGTGTGTGTGAAGGTTTTGAACTGTGAGTTGGTTGTGGTGAGATTGTTCAAGGTTCGTCTTGAGAGGTCTGAAGGTTTGGTTGCTCGTGTTTTTATTTTCAACCCCGGATCCCCCGTCTTTTTCCCCCTCTTATTCTCTTCTTTTTGTTGTTGAGTGAGATTTTTTAAATTGTAGAATTGCCATTGAGTGGTTGTTATCACTGCATGTCTTGGTTATTGCAGGGTGCTGTTCTGTTGTAGCAGGTTGTCGCGCATGGCTTTGGGGCTGGTGTTGAAACAGACTTTTGGCTTGGTCAAAGTTTAATAGTGCTGTAAAGTTTGGAGTTTAGCAACTGTGCTCTGTTTTTTTATGAATTTGTATTTTTGATTGTAACAAAAAATAGTTAATGGCCTAAAAGGAAAAGACAATAAAAATGGACTTTGTGGATTTTTTTTAAATGAATAATAAAAAGAAAGAGTTAGAAATGGATAATTGCTAAAAGAAAATTAGGGATTGAAAGTGGATAATTGGTTTTCAAAATGATATAGGTCTTAACATGAATTTAAAATGGGTTAAATGGATAAAAAAAAGGAATTGGATTGATTAAAAAAGAAAATGGTTTGAAAATGGTCAAATGGTTTGATGAATTTAAATTGAATAAAATGGATAATGAAATTGGTTTGGAAAAGTGGATATGAAAAAATGGTTAATAGAATTTGGTTTAGAAAAAAGGAGATTATGGATAATGGATTCATGGTAGAAATTGAATATGGATTATGGTTTATGAAAATGGATATGGATAATAATGGAGAATGGGTATTTATGGACATTAAAAATGAAGTGGATTAAGGTAAATGGATTTAATGGATGAAAAGAGGAATATGGATTTTTTGTAATGAGAATTTAGAAGAAGAACTTAAAATGGATAGATGGATATTGGATGGATGTATAAATGAAGATTATATACAGGTAGGACAAATTTGGGGTATGACAGATGCCCCTATCTAATTGCCTTGAACCGAGAGAGTGAACGGCTACAACGTTCATTCTAAGGGTAGAAGTCAATTAGATATAAGAATGCCCCAAATTTTGTCTCATAAAAGGTAAAGAGCCGACAAAATGAAGTAGCGGTGTAAAATGAGTAGAATAACTTGAGGTTCTTTGGGTGGTCGAAGCAGTCCCTTACTCATTAAGGTTCTCCGATGATACCAAAGTCGTATCTTTGAAAAGGCAGAGGATTCTCTGGGTTGTCGAAGCAGTCCCTTATCCATTAAGGTTCCTCGATGATACCAAAGTAGTATCTCTAAAGGCAGACGATTCTCTGGGTCGTCGAAGCAGTTCCTTGTCCATTAAGGTTCCTCGATGATACCAAAGCAGTATCTCTGAAGGCAGACGATTCTCTGGGTCGTCGAAGCAGTCCCTTATCCATTAAGGTTCCTCGATGATACCAAAGCAGTATCTTTGTGGTAAATTTGCTGGGGGGATAGTTGAGCAAGATTCCTGTCGGAGGAAAAGTACTGGCTCTGTAGGGGAAAGTTCACAAGAAACTTTCTTTGGTATCCTCTGCTTGGGGAGTAAGAATAGCAACAGCTATTGGGGATTATCATTATCAACTGCATGGTTGAAGAATGTCTTGCTGGGGAATAGAATTCCTTGAGTATGTGCGGGGTATCAACTATTTTTAGAAGAATACTGCCGACTTTGATGGAGGACTGGCCAAGATGCTTGCGAACTGATCCTGGATCCCGCTATGCTATGCTGGGGATAGATATGCCATGCCTTACAAAATGCACTGAAACACATGCTAAGATGCAGCTGCCAGGGAATCTAATGCACGAGACCAATATGCTAATGATCAACATGATTGAATACAATGTTATGCTTGTATGTCATGTGTATGACGATGCAAATGATCGGGTGCGCTGGGGATAGGTTTCCTTGTCGAGGGTATCACCAGGGATTGGATTTGGTGGTTGCCAAGTAAAATTGGAATTTAGGTTATTTTGGTGCTTGCCAATAAGTTGGACTTTTAATGGTTGCCAATGAAGACAGGATTTTATAGGGTAGGTTTGAAGGTGCCAACGAGTGTGGACTTTTGAGTAGTTGCCAATAAAGGATTGGACTTTGGGTCAAACTTCCAGACTAACTGGATTGGAGGATAGATTACCAGACGAGACCTGGTGTTTAAACTTTGTTTGTCAGACTAGAACTGACTTTTGGACAGTCTACCAGACGAGAATTGGTGAGAAAAGGGTATTCGCCAGACGAGAACTGGGCCTTAAAATGATTTACCAAACGGGAACTGGACCTTAGAATGATTTGCCAGACGAGAACTGGGCCTTAAAATATTTGCCAGACGGGAACTGGGCCTTAAAGGATTTGCCAAACGAGAACTGGGCCTTAAAAAGATTTGCCAGACGGGAACTGGGCCTTAAAAATGTTTGCCAGACGAGAACTGGGCTTTGAATTGGTTTGCCAGACGAGAACTGGGCCTTAAAGTAGTTATCCAGACGAGAACTGGGTCTTACAGTGATTTTCCAGACGAGAACTGGACCATGAAAGCTTTGCCAGGCGGGAACTGGACCTTAAAACGATTTGCCAGACGAGAACTGGACCTTGAAAGCTTTGCCAGGCGGGAACTGGACCTTAAATGATTTGCCAGGCGGGAACTGGACCTTAAAACGATTTGCCAGACGAGAACTGGACCTTAAAATAATTTGCCAGACGGGACATGGACCTTTAAATAATTTTCCAGACGAGAACTGGACCTTTGGATTGCCAAGCTAAGTTGGACTTTGGATTGCCAAGCTAAGTTGGACTTTGGTTGCCTAGTCTTGCGGTATCAGGCTTTGAGATGTCAAATCTTGTTGGAAGGTTAGGCTTGAGGTATGATACACATGTCTATGCAATCAGCGAAGCGACATGACCAATGCATATGAGTGACTTATGTAATGATATGAAGGTTTCCAAGGATGCCCCAGTAGAGGATAATGGACGAATATGTTCCTACGCAGCAAGGTTTCTTGTCAAAAGGAAGGTAAAAGGTTATCCATGTGGGGTGATAGCATGATTCCCCGACACTCGTCTTGAACTCAACGGTCACTTGATGGTGTTCGCTTGAGCAACGAAGAGATTTTCCCCTGTGTGGCTCATCTTGCCCCTGTCCGGGTCTATGAAGAATTTCTCCTTGACAGAAAATTGGAAACAACTGTACCATGAGATGATCTCGAGATGGTTTGCCCCATAATTCCAAATCGTGAAAGGCTTCGTCTTTGAAAGGAAGTTGGAAGCAGATGTACCATGCGATGAACTCGAGATGGCTTGCCCCAGAATTCTAAGTCATGAAAGGATTCTTCCTTCATTGAATGACTCTTGAAGTATTTGGCTTCAAAGTACCCCTGATGTAGCTTGCCCCAGAATGAGCGTTGGAGCGACTTAACTTGTGTTGATTGAACATTGGAGGGGTTTTCCTTTAATCAAATGAACCTCTGGGTGGTCTACCCCTGGTTGGTAGAGTCTTGAGATAATTCACCTTGATCAACCTATTCTTGAATGATTTGCCCCAGAATCAACTAATGCTTCGGGGACTTGCTTTAAACTGACTGATTCCATAATCATTAGATGCCAATGTCCCTGTTCCATAGGGTTATGAGGTGTTGTTAGTTCAAGTCAACTTTGTTGAATGATCTAGCTCTCTTTGATTGCTCCTTGTTGGAATTTCCTTGATGTCAAACACTGACTTGCAGTCAAAATTGTTCATTCACAAATGGTAATTTTAATGCGTTGTTCATGCAAGTTTTGAAATAATCATCATTATTAGAATGATACAATAGTGTATGATGAATGGTCCATTAGCCCAAACACAATGCTTATTTAGCTAAGGTGAAAGATATAGCAAGAATATGACACCAATGCAAGATTAGCAAATCTCTAGGAGTTAGTTTACGCAACCTTGCTGTAGTATGCTTTCAGAATAAACCCCGCCTCAATTAGGTCTTTTGAGGGTTGTAACGTGGTCTGGTTCACAGTTTATAGAAACAAAGGATATAAGGCCCAAGATCTGTTTTGTACCCACCCTTTCTTCGTGACGATCTTCAGTCCTACGTTCAGTTGATTCTGCACATGTTTGTATTTGACGGTTCAAGGTATGCTTGAAATGACAGTCACCTTTATTTGTTTTTGATGAATGTCAGTGACCTCTTGATTTTGATAAGGTGGCCACTGAGTCTTATTTTGTTTTTGTTGAGGATTCGAGGACTTTTTGTTTTTTTTATCCTTATCTTTTGCATGGACTGATTTTGCTTTTCGAGTCCATCAGGATTGCCCTAATTTTTGCCTAAGTCTCCTTTTTGAGGTGTTTGACTTATTGGGCTCTTTTTTAATTTTGTCAGAGGATTGTGACTGCCAATTCATGGGTAATTGGTGAACAACCATCATGTTTTTGGATTTTGCTTTTGTGAACTGAGTGCGCAATCAAGTTAACTAAACACTACCCATGCCCCAGGTTGAGTGTAAGGTTTTGGAAATCCGAAGGAAACTTCTACTTCTAGGCTCGAAGTGGTTAACTAGGGACTAACTCCTTATCTCTCCAGTGTTTGGGGATTTGAAACAATGCCTGTACATCCTTGGCAGGATTCCATCCGAAAGCATACCATCAGCAATTATGGGTACTTTGTTTTCGTCATCCTCCCTCCAATCTTTGCTAAACAAAAGTTTGACAAAGAGAGTGGACAAGAAGTATATGGAAGAATTTTGTTGTTTTTGTTTTTTTTTTTGTATTTTTATATTTTTTATATATAAGTAAAGAAAAATGAGCGAATGCGACATGATTAATTCAGAAAACGCATGATCACATCATTAATATTACCATTCAAAACAACAATATTCGAAAACAAGTAGCGTTTAACATAACAAAATTACAAATGCAAATGATAAATGTCCAATGGTTGCCAGTATCTGAGGAAGTCTTCCTGTCTGAACCACTGGCTGCCTCTTGAAGTCTTGGACCTTATTTGGGCAAGAAGCTGACGTGCACAACCAAGTTCCCTTCTTGAAAGGACATGTGCCTTTTGTCAATCAGCTGTTGCACCTTGGCTTGAAAAGCTTTACAATCCTCAGTTGAATGCCCCATGGATCCAACATGATATCCACAATGTGCATTGGGGTCGTACCCAGGCGGGTATGGTTCTGGCAAAGGCTTGATATCTTTGGGCTCTACCAGTGAGTTTCGGACCAGATGCGGCAAGAGTTGACTGTACGACATAGGAACTGGGCGAAGAGGAGTTGTCCTTCTTTCCAAGTTGTTTCGAGGCCTATGCTGATTCTGATGATGATTCTGATATCCTCGACCATAGGCTCGTTGATTTGCACGAGGAGAAATCATGGGTTTCTGGTATGACGCCCTAGGATTGACAGGTTGCCCATAAGGATGATATGGCGCTGACAATGATAACTGTCGAGAAGCTGAAGGGCCATAAAGTCTTGTTGGTGTACCCTGAGAATACTCAACATTTGTTATGACTGCATCAATTTCATTATCCTCTTCCTCTTGGGGATTGCTGAAGGATTCAGTTTCACCATCTTGATTACTTGAGACGTCTTAGACTTGTTTAGCTTTGAGGTAACTCTCGATGCGTTCTCCTACTATTATGAGGTCAGAGAAGCTTGAGAATGAACTGCCAGTCATTCTTTCAAGATAGGTGTCATGCAGATTAACCAAGAACATGTCAATCAATTCTTTATCTAAAAGTGGCGGTTGCACCCTAGCTTCCAACTCTCTCCACCGTTGTGCATAGGTCTTAATGGATTCACCGTTCTTCTGAGATAGGCTTTGGAACTGCGTTCAACTGGGAGCCATGTCCAAATTGTACTCATATTGCTTTAGAAAAGCGTTGGATAGGTCTTTCCATGACTGGATACAGCTTCTTTCTAAATCCATGTACCAATTCAAAGATGCACCACTTAAACTGTCTTGAAAGCAGTAAATCATCAACTTGTCGTCGCGGACATGAGAAGTCATCTTTCGGCAGAACATCACCAAATGACGCTTCGGACAACTGAGACCAGCGTATTTCTCGAAGTTGGGTACTTGGAATTTTGGAGGAATTATCAAGTCTGGCACTAGGCACATATCAACAACATCGAGCCCAAAAATATCGCGCGCTTTCATAGCTTGAATTTTCTCTTCGAGGGCACAAAACCTTTTCTCCATGGAATCAGTTAGCGACATCATCTGAGACTGAGTAGGGACGTTCACTCGTGGAGGATGATCACCAGGTAAACGATCATACAATGGGTTAGTCGTCACAGCAAAACCTAATGAAGGAGTAAAATCCTCCATCCCAACATGTTGAAAGCTATCCTCTGACATAGCTATCATAACTTTCAAATTGTCTATGCTCCTTTTATCTCCTCTTGAACTTGCTTCAAATGCTTTGCGGCTACCACAGGTTCAGTATGAGCGTCTGGAAATCAGCTGGCAGGAAATGGACAGAGGATCGGATGAGTTTGTTGGAAAATGATATGCTAATGTCATGAGCATGCAATGCTTATGCAAGGTTCTAGGATCAAAACAACATTTGATTCTGAGGAAAGAGTTAAACACATGGGATATCTCTTATCACAAGACCCCCCATAGGTAGGCTCTAAACGGGTAGGTGCCTAGAGTTATGGATATATTTCGAAAGCATTATAGCCACGACAAAGATTTGTCCGACAATAATATTCTTGAAATAATCTCGTCTAGGTGAGGTCTTCATATCTTCCCCACGAGAAAGATTCCTCGGAGGTGTCCAATACACAACCATCGACATACGGGTTCTAAGTAGGGTTCTCAGAATCTTAGATCGAGGTCGGAAATATTACTGTCAGGAAGTAATACGTTCGAGGGATCTCATCTGATTGTGGCATTCGCATTAACTCACATAGAATTAACGCTACCAACCACCAAGGGTAAAAATGGGTTAAAGGTCCTTGGGATCAATGATTCAGGCTCGAAAACATTATCATTGTGACGAAGTAACGTCAAAACGATAACATTTCCAAGGGAATCTACTCCAAGCGGGGTCTTTGCTTTGGCTCACGCGGAAGAAACCACACAAACCTCTACTACACAACCACCATCTTAATCCTAGGGTTTTTCTCAGACTCGGGTGTAGAGCCGTCTCACAGAGCACCAATGATCAGAGAGCCCCCACAGTGTCACAAGATACAGTAATAGGATATAATAATAATGAGTAAGCAAATAGATAATCAAACAAGCAAGCAAACAGGCAAGAGAAGATAAACACACAAGCGGATCTAATACTCACAAATCAAGTCAAGTTAGGCTTGACTCTCTCTAGCATAGGGCAATGCATATCCCCAGCAGAGTCGCCATCTGTCGAACCTCAAAAAATACGATCCTCGCGATGGATACGGAAAAAACTGTTCGAAACAGAGTCGCCACCGAACTTTATTTATCCCAAAAGAGAGAAAGGAAAATATCGATAAAACCTTTAAAGGAAGATAAGAACATGGTCGTCGCAACCAAATTCGGGTTCGGGAGCCAGATACGCAAGAGGGAAGGTATTAACACCCTCTACGTCCGTTGTACTCAACGGGAACCTCTTGAATTGATTTGTGAGAAAGTTAGTTAGGTTTGTTTGCTTATCTTTTAAGGTGTATATTATTTTCTAAGGGGGAAATGGGGTGGTTTTTTATTAGGGTGCTCGGCAAGGATTGAGAACCCTTGTGCCTACGTATTCCCTCGTGCAATGGGAAAGTCAGAGCATTCGTAGTTCGTGGGACTACGGTTTGTTGGTGTTTTTTAAACGAACGAGTGTTTAATTCGCATTCTAACTGCTAAACGTTGGCTTGTCGGCTCGTCATGGGAGGCTCAAGCACTAGTTCATATGCACGGAAGAATGGACTAAACAATGTTCTTTTTGTGAAAAAATTTGTTTGATTTGAATTAAGTGTGTTAAGATTTGATTGAGAAAAAGAGTTGGATTTGGACGTGTTTTAGGGTTTCGGTCGCACATGGGCGAGGAAAGGAGAGTTTTTAGTCGTGTTGGATATTTTAGAGGTGACAATTGCTCACACACGAGTAAGGGAACCCGCACCCAAGCAATAGGTGATAATTGCTCACACACGAGTAAGAGAACTCGCACACAAGCAATCGACGAATTGTGGTTTATGTCTTTTAGAAGTGTCAATTGTTCACACACGAGTAAGAAAACTCGCACCCAAACAATCAAGGAGAAAGACCAAAGACTTGATCCCCCTCGCATCACTTTTTAGGAAATTGTGTTTGAATATATGATTAAGTGTTTTGATAATTTGATTTTGAAAAGGTTTGAATGTTTGTCGAGTTCGTGTGCTTTAGAGTCGTCAATTGTCCACACACGAGTAAGAAAACTCGCACCCAAACAATTGAGAAGTTAAGGTTTAAGTTTTTTAGAGGCGTCAATTGTCTACACACGAGTCCCAGACAATTGAAGAGAAAGGTCAAAGACTTGGCCCCCCTCACATCACCTTTTAGGAAATGGTGTTTGAATATATATTACGTGTTTTAAGCGGCAAGTGATTATAAAATCGTTTGAATAGTGTATGAACAATGGAAATAATATGAACAATAATATAATCAAAATAATAGGAACAAGATATAATATTGACATAAAAGTGAATCAAGATAATATTGGTGAAAAATGTAAAGTTAGTGATTAATCGGATGAATCGGGTCCAATGTAGCGCTAGGCCATCGTAGCACGATCTATGACGAAGATCAGACTATAGGAGGATGCCCAATTTGATCTTTGTGCTAAAGCACGATGGAGAAATGATATTGAGGATCATTCTCCAATGAAATCGTGCCACACGAAAAGAAAAGATGAAGATCTCGTCTTAATCACAAATTTTCGTCGATTAATCGAAGGTAACCTATCACGATCCCAAAGTATAGAAAGAGATCTCGATGATCACTCACTCCAGATTTGAAATAATGAAGGTTAATCGCTTCAACAATCAACATTCGCGAATAGAAAGACTTCATCGATCGAAGATAAGAAAATGAAATGAAAATAGAAAATAAATATAAGTGGTCTCGTCTTTAATCACGATTTAATCGAGAAATCGATAAGCTATGATTTTTGACTTTCATTGACCGATAAAAAAAAGAAAGTGGCCTCATATAAATCAAGATTTTGAATCGATTTCAATAAATCAACTTAATCAAGATTTTTTTTATATCATCGGCCCAAAAGTGAAATTGAAAATCCTAAAGAGAAATCATACAAAATAGTAAAAATTCTCAACATCTTAGAAAAAGCTCTTAAAATCTAAAAAGGACAAAATAGAATATGATATAAAAATCTTAAAGAAAAGAAAAAATAATAATAATAATAATAATAATAATAATAATAATAAAAGGAGGGAGGGGTGAGTGTGAATCTTGGATGGATGTATGAAATCAAACATGGACTTAAAGCCCACAATGCCAAAACAAGGGCACGGTTTGGTTAGAAAGAAAGAAAACAACATAAAATATTAAAAGAGCAAGTCTAAGGCATGGTTTCAGGTTGGTTTTTAAAATGAAAACGTTGTCACGATAACAACAACAACATCGTCTCTTTCACAAACAAAACAAAACAAGGTCAAGAAAACTAAGTCCTTCCATCCCCACCTTCTTCGCTTGATCTCTCTCAATCTCGCCTCTCCACTCTCTCACGGTCTCGCTCGCATGCGTGCTCACTCCCTATTCTCCGATTCCGCTTTAAACTTCCTCGCTCGACCAACTCAATTTCAGGTTGATCCATTTTTCGTTCAGATTTGCATCGGTTCTGTTCCTCTTCTCCTTCTTAATCGGGTAGTGATTTGAGTTTTCTTGGTGGATTTGTAAATGGGTTTGTTGTTGTTTGATTCGAATGGGTGTGTGGGTTGTTGATTGACATAAGGTTTGAGGCGATTTGGTCTGGGTTTGAAGAAGATTGAAGAAGGGTGAATAAGGGTTTTGGGTTAAGGGTTCGAAGATTGGAGATTAAAGGTTTGAGTGTGTTGGCTTTTAGGGGTTTTGTGATTCGATTTGGTTTTTGAGTTGAAGGAAGGTTTCGTGTTGTTATGCCGACATAGATTGAGGTTGCAGTTGGTGGTGATGAGTCGCAGTTATGAAGTTTGGGTTGCGGTTGTTTCGCGAGCGGTGGTTGAGGGTGGAAGGAAAGAAGAATGGTGGACGGATGCGAACCCCGAATGTTATGGTGGGGGAGTTGCTTTTCAGTGGTGGTTGGAAAAAAAGGTTAGTCGTTTGTGAGTTTGTTGTGCGGCAAGTTGTGGTGCGAAGGTGGAGGAGAAATGGTTGAGAAAGGGTCAGATTTATGACATGAGGTTGAGAGTTGAGGTTGTGAAGGGTGAGTGATATTGGTTGTGGTTGTGAGAGTTGGAGGTTGAAGATTGGGTTGTTTAGAGATTGAAGCTTTTATGAAGTGGTTTGTGAGGCAAGTTGTGGTGACTTTCAAGTTCAGTAGGTCGAAGACGTCGGGAACCATGTTGCTGCCGCCATTGTTCTCTGGTTCGCCCTCGTTTTATCCTCGCGTGGCTCTTCAATTTTGACCCTCTGAATCGCGACATACCCGCGTCGACCTACCCTCTGTTTGGCTTTCTTATCTCAAGTCGTTCTCTTCTCAAACTCATCTCGCACTTGTAACGCATCAACAAACAGAGAGAAAAAAGAACAAGGCAAGGCAAAGCAAATTGAAATAAGGAGTAAACATCAGAGAGTAACATGAAGAAAAGAAAAGGAAAATTACCCCCACAGTGCCAGCTAATCACTCTGTAAATTTGAACTTTGCTTGTTAGACGTGTCTTTCTCGGAACTTGGTTGCTGTTTTTTTTGTTTTGTGGATGAAGTGGAAGTTTTTGATGCAAATTTTGTGAGTTAATGGTTTGTTTTCATTTACAGTTGAAGATGAAAAAAAACGATGGAATGAAAGTATATGCTCCTTTTATTTTGCATATTTTTGAATTGCTTTTGATGATGAGGATTCTCAAGGTTTCTTGAAGATGAGTTCTGTGTGTGTGTGAAGGTTTTGAACTATGAGTTGGTTGTGGTGAGATTGTTCAAGGTTCGTCTTGAGAGGTCTGAAGGTTTGGTTGCTCGTGTTTTTATTTTCAACCCCGGATCCCCCGTCTTTTTCCCCCTCTTATTCTCTTCTTTTTGTTGTTGAGTGAAATTTTTTAAATTGTAGAATTGCCATTGAGTGGTTGTTATCACTGCAGGTCTTGGTTATTGCAGGGTGTTGTTCTGTTGTAGCAGGTTGTCGCGCATGGCTTTGGGGCTGGTGTTGAAACAGACTTTTGGCTTGGTCAAAGTTTAATAGTGCTGTAAAGTTTGGAGTTTAGCAACTGTGCTCTGTTATTTTTATGAGTTTGTATTTTTGATTGTAACAAAAAATAGTTAATGGCCTAAAAGGAAATGACAATAAAAATGAACTTTGTGGATTTTTTTTAAATGAATAATAAAAAGAAAGAGTTAGAAATGGATAATTGCTAAAAGAAAATTAGGGATTGAAAGTGGATAACTGGTTTTCAAAATGATATAGGTCTAAACATGAATTTAAAATGGGTTAAATGGATAAAAAAAAGGAATTGGATTGATTAAAAAAGAGAATGGTTTGAAAATGGTCAAATGGTTTGATGAATTTAAATTGAATAAAATGGATAATGAAATTGGTTTGGAAAAGTGGATATGAAAAAATGGTTAATAGAATTTGGTTTAGAAAAAATGAGATTATGGATAATGGATTCATGGTAGAAATTGAATATGGATTATGGTTTATGAAAATGGATATGGATAATAATGGAGAATGGGTATTTATGGACATTAAAAATGAAGTGGATTAAGGTAAATGGATTTAATGGATGAAAAGTGGAATATGGATTTTTTGTAATGAGAATTTAGAAGAAGAACTTAAAATGGATAGATGGATATTGGATGGATGTATAAATGAAGATTATATAAAGGTAGGACAAATTTGGGGTATGACACCTCAATGAGCAAATCCTTCAAGTACTTTGTATGAGACAACAAAAAAGAGCTATTAGGGAGATGTTGAACTTTTATGCCTAAAAAATAATCCAGTTGCCCTAAGTCTTTAAGAGAGAATGAGAGATTCAACTTGGTGATAAGTTGATGTATGAAGGAATTTGATGTGCCTGTGATGATTATATCATCAACATATACATGAACCAAGGTACAGTTGTTGTGAGTGTGCAACATAAACAATGAGGGATCACACTTGCTGGTTGTGAAATTTAGAGACAATATGGCACCTTTCAACCTGTCAAACCAGGCCCTAGGGGCCTGTTTAAGACCATATAAAGCTTAGTTTAACCTTCACACAAGTTTAGGTTCAGACTTTTCAAACCCTGGAGGTTGGACCATGTATACCTCCTCATTAAGAATGTCATTAAGGAAAGCATTGTTGATGTCAAGTTGTTGAATATGCCAACCATGAGTGATAGTAAGAGTAAGAACAATTCTCACTGTTATAGGTTTAACAACTGGTGAGAATGTTTCACTGAAGTCAAACCCCTTTATTTGATGAAAACCTTTAGCTACAAGACTGGCCTTATATTTGTTGACAGTACCATCTGTTTACTGTGAAAAATAGCAAACAACCTCTAGTCTACCAAATATGTAAGAAATTGGGTAACTTGCAGGATCGACCACACTAAATCCTAGAACATGTGCTAAAATAATTTAAAAGGATATTTGGAAAAAGATGAACACTTCCACAGTATTCATAATTAAGAATAGGGTTATTTCGACAATACTAAAGGAAAAGTAATACGAGGAAATGATTAAAAGTGCATTGGAAATAGGGGTTGACAAATTTGAACGACCGATTGAAACCGACCGACCCATTGTCTTTTTTATGTAAATGGTTCGGGTCGTGTGGGGTGTCGGGTTGATTCGGTTACTTAATTTGGATAATGTAGGGCTGCTTCGATTGGGTTCAGATGCTTATTTTGAATCCGACGAAAATCGAAACCGACCGAACTTAATTAATATATATTTTATTTATTTTTATTATTATATGACTGACTCACTATAAAAATGAGATTTATAATGTTTAAGGATATTATCATTTTTATAATTTAATGATAACATTGTGTACTTTCAAAAATACAAGACATGTAATATAAAATTTTGAGTATTATTTAGTTTATGATTTAAAGTATGATAATGATCAAAATTAATGTCAAATAATATTGAAAATATTATCCCATAATAATAATTTTTCTTTTAATAATAAAAAAATTGTTCTATTCTAAAAATTTGATATTTTTTATAATAAATTTAAAAAATGCTATTTTTATAGAATTGTTCTAATAAATATTAAACCGATTAAACCGATCCGACTTAACCGACAAACCGACTTAACCGAATCCGACAAAAATTGAAATTTAATCGGTCAAAATTGGATCATAAAACTAAAACTGTGGTTTACGTCGGATTTAAGTTTTTGGCCCGAAACCAGCCGAACCCGACCGTCTACCCCTAATTGAAAAATAACTTAACAAAGTAAAAGAGAAAAGATAAATTTCTAGGCAAAGATTAACTGAATTGCATTGAATAAGAAAAATGGCGTTACATAAAACGTACATTTCTTCAGAAACTCGTTTTTCTACACACGGATACTTTGAGTGATTTGAGAAATTTGTACAACTTTAACACACACAAATCCTAACAATAAGACTTGTTATTTATAATAGTAAAAAATAACTACCCTTAACGACCTACTAATTAGAGCGAGACAAATGGCATTTTGCATGTCTTTGCCCTTCAGATGTTCTCCATGTGTCTCCCTCTCTCAAATGGATAAGGACAAAGTTCCCTCCATTATTTGAAATTGAATTTTTGAATCGAACGTCATCAGTCAGTCTTCCGTCGAAACATATCTCCAAATTGTTAGAAATATTTCTAAGTCCATAGAACATGTCTCTTCTGCACAAGGACACTTTCGACTAAGCTCTCTGAAAATACCATTCCTGTCGAAGTCTTCCATAACTTCAAAAAAATTCCATTTCTTTGAATAAGACTCTCAAGTCACATTCAGGCGTCGAAATTAGGAGCTAACAAATTGCCCCCTAAAAATGTCATTTTTGACACCATTGAAGAAAAAGGAATTTTTTGAGAATGTCATTCGACACCTCATTCAGTCCTTGTGATGCTATGACGTCATAGCCATCATTACCATATCTGACACGTCCCCTCAAAGCGTGCAAGAATCTCCATCATCATCATGTTTCCTAGAGTCTAGGAAATCATGGGGCTAGGCATTAATTGCCACCGCTTCATCAGAGATCGTGGGGAAGACACGCGTCCTACTCCAAAAATTAACATTAACATAATTTATGTAACCGTTTCCACTTTCAGCTCTATAAATACCCCTTTTCAATAACTTATTTCACTTTTACGCTCTCTCACTCTCAAATCTCCCCAGAAAAACTTCTTACTTTCAAAAGCATTCACCTTCTTCATTTCTCTCCAACAATGGCTCCCTCTATGAAATTCTGGCATAGCAGATAGCAGATGTCCTAACACATGTCAAGACATTGTTCTGCATAAACATTTAAACAAGAACATAACAGCAGACTGATACTTTGAATATCAGAACTGCAAAAGCACAGATGTTACGACATCTGTTCCAACATGTTAATCAAAACTGAACTGTAAATTGCATAAGGATAAACAACACAGAATATGATGACCCAGTTCGATGCAACTCACCTACATCTGGGGGATACCAATCCAGGAAGAAGACTCCACTATCAGTAGTATAGTTTTATGTAAACAACCTCAGGTTTACAATAAACACCCACGCTTACCTATCACTACCCAATGAAGACTTTATCATTAGAAGTCACATCTAATTGATAAGAGAACCCCATCTCACTCCCTAAATCATAACTTGTGATTATCTAACAGTTAATACCCCGTAACTGTATCATCCCTATTGAAAGACACCCCTTCCAATACAAAGTTCAGTCAAGCATCCTTGACTAACAAGTTAACTTGGATTTGCTTCAAAGCTTCATCCAAGAACAATGTTAGATTTAATACCTACGGGTTTCTGAATTTATACAAGTACCTATGTCTACCACACTGCATCAAATCGATACAGAGGGAGACTTACAAGAAAGCTTACAACTCTCAAAACCCTAAACCCTATTTTCTACTTTAGAAAAGTGTTACAATAGGTTCAGTTGATCAGTCCTAGGTCTTGGTCTTCTTTTATACTCTTCTGCTTCCTTAGGATTCGAATCTTCTGTTTATTGACCCGTTGATCCACTGCTGTAGCCATTCCTTGATTCTTGCACCAGATTTAGAACCTGCTAAATTTGTCAAGTCAGAATGTCAGGAAATTGTTTTCGACATCTTTTTCTGCAGCATTCTACATTAAGTTTTAACTAAAATTTAGTCAAACTTCAGGAGCTTTCACTCCACACGATCAAACAAGGATGCTAACAAAATTACCAAGGAACCTGGAAAACCTGCAAGGGCTCCCAAAAAAGTCACTCAACTTCCTCCGTTCAATTCCATCTTTGGACCTGCCATGGTGGGAAACCAACAGTGTCTACCTGAACTTCTTGCTTAAGAGAAAAAGGGAGAATTTATGCTTCCCAGGTACTTATTCCTTTAACTGTTTCTGGCAAGCCTCAGGCTTTGTGTGGTCCTCTGACTGACCCCGATGTTGATTTTAGTAAGTTTAGGGATTTCTTTCCTACGTATCATAAATATAAACCCATAGGATAATGTAAAAAACCTAGGGCTAGCAATGAGGGTCCCAAACCTGCTAACCAAGATAATCCTCCAACTGAAGAGGCTATTGATCTTAGGTATATGAACAATTTTAGAGTGTTTAGGGCTAGTCCATCTTTGAAGAACCCCTCTGATTACTTAGGATGGCTGGGTAAGTTAGAGAAAACAAAATCTGAAGCTTAGAAAGAAATTAATGGGCATTTATGACTTAACCATGTTATCGAATATAGGATCTGAATATTGTTCGAACATGATGGTTTCGTCTCTATATTTCTGGGATAGCACACACTACACCCTCCATCTTCCATGTGGAATGATGACATCGACCATGTTTGACATAGCCGCTATCACAGGGCTTAAACCAACTGGGAACACCTATAACCCTGAGTTTATGGCTGATGACAGTATTAGTTTTTTGACCTCTAGGGCAGTGTACTCGACCCATATCGCGCATTATCACGACAAGGACGTAGAGGAGGTTTCAGATGTCGAACACATAGCATTTTTAGCTTTATGGCGGTCTCGCTGTGTCTTCTGTTCGAAGTCCCTTCAAGTGGCTAAGAAATTTGTGACTATGGCGAACCAACTCCATGCTGGCCACGACTTTTGTTTGAGCAAATTGATTCTCTCCAACCTCTATGAATCAATGAGCGAAGGCGTTACCCAACTCAAATGTCTGGGTGACAAAGGAAACCTCCTTCTCTCTAGACCCTTCTGGCTTCTACAGTTGTGGTTGAACGCTTCGTTCGAAGCTTGCCTTCCCCACAAGAGCCCAATTAACGAAGATGCTGATGACGTGAGAAATCGAAGGGTAGAAGGTCCTCGGTTGGCGAAGCTGACTCCTACTGATGATGGTCGACCCATCCAACAAACCTTTACTAACTTCATCATGATATTCACAAAACGTTGTGACTTCACACCCCACATGGGTCCCTTCGCTGCAAGTAAATATGGCCCTGAGTGGTTTACCAGACCATTCCTAGCACCGTCGAAGGCTCAAGAAGCAGAATCTACTGCGATTTGGGAAGCCTTTCTGACTCCTAGGGTTTTAACCCTCAGATTTAACCCCTCAAAAAGTCAAGTTACTTTGATTGCTTACCAACAAAATCTGGTCGCTCGACAATTTGGACATGTTCAAGTTTTACCCAGACCCTTGTATGAGAAGAAACACCTCCTCCTCCTTTATAACGCAGTTCACTCTGAAGCCGTAGCTATTAAGCAAGTCGCACGGTATGCTGGTCGAACACAGCTTGTTCTAGTAGCTTTCGAACCAAGCTTTCTCTGTACTCAAGAATTCAATGACTGGTGGAAGGCTTACTATTGATGCGTCCGCAAGTGCACAGAAATATCGAAGTAATATAAAAGATTGTTGAACCCACAGAGACCAATGTCAACCTATCGTTATCTATTACTGTGATGTAAAGCTAAGGTTAATGATATTAGATAAAAGGGAAACTATGACTAAAACTAAAAATGAACTTAGAAAATATGATAAAGAGAGGCCGGAATATGGGTTCCGCGTTCCTAAAGGACTTTGTAAAATCCGGGTACTAATTACAACTATAACTTAGTTTCGTAGAATAAACAAACTTAAAGACTTCGCCTCACGCTCTCGCGGTATTAACTAAAATCATGTTCCCTAATCCCAAGATTTTTCTCTCGCTCGCCCGGTAACTAGGAAATATATTTTGAAAGCCAATAATGTCCTAAACGTATCTAAAGCGCTCTCGCTGTATTTAGATATGTTGCTTAATTTCCATTATCCGGTTCGACCCCCACGCTCTTGCAGTGCCGGCTCTAACCTTAATTAATTTCTCACTCCCGTGACAAAATCGTGTTAAATAACCTCTCACTTCCGTGACTAAGCTATTTAAATTAGACTTGGAAATTAAAACCAAAACATAATTTTAATCATAAGTTCGCACCTATTATTTTCTATCGAGTCCCGTCGGTAGCGACGGTCCTCATACGCCAGACTCAAAACTATTTAGTCGGACATGGATAGGAAAATAAACATGCAGATATGATAATAAACTAAAATCGGAAACATGCCTTGACAATTAAATAAGAAAACGATAAAATAAATAACAATAGATAAAAACCTAGAATAAATGGATGCTTTGAATAATACATTGAAATCTCGAATACGAATCCGATTGCAGAAAATATAATGGCAGAAAATAGAATCCTAAAACTATATTGGTAATAGTCCCCCGATATGGAGAACTATTACTTTTACATGGTAAAAGAAACTGCTTAATTCTAAACAATAAAAATCTGGCGAAGAGAGAAAGAGAGGCCTCTGTGTGTAGAAAACTGCTTCCATATATAGCCTTCATTAGTTGTCGTGAAACAGGGAGAAAAGATCTCCAGGTGGGTGCATACGACCGAAAATCTATGAGGTGCTCTATTAACTGGTTGATCGTGGCTTTGTTGAGTTGTAACCGTTGAGAGGCCACGTAGTTTCAAATTAATTTCTGAGAAGTTTGCTTGTGTCGGTTGTCATAGCCTTGTGACGAGGGTCACAGCTTTAAGCTTGTGACGGTCGCCATGCCAATGTGACGGTCGTCATGCTTCCTTAATGCAGAATCCTTATTCTGCTGTCAAAACACCTGGTTTTCTTCTATTTTCTTCTGTTTTCTTCTTTCTTATAATTAAATCCCAAGCTACCTGAAAATATAAAATAGAGACATAAATCAAGGTGTAGATCAAATAAAATAGAAGAAATCACAACTAAAATTCATGTAAGTTAAGTGAAAAATACGATACATTTTCGAGTTATCAAACTCCCCCACACTTAAACCTTTGCTTGTCCTCAAGTAAACCTTGACTCGTGAGAAAAATAGTGTATACGGATACTCATCTTAGGCTACCAACTCTACTTCGGTTAAGTTTGTATCGATAGGTACTTGCTCACACATTAAGGATATCGTAACAACACAATTCCGCTTTTACGGTCATCAACCTCCATCCTATACAAACCAATCTGAATCATGTCATTATACCTAATCCTAACTCACTCATCCTTCTTTTATCCCTTTTCATTCTGGCGCAATCATATTAAGTCTGTTATCCTATCACATTCATGGTAGGATAGCCTGTTAATGACTATGATCTCATTATCATCTTTCATTTTTTTTCTTTTTGCACATTGGTTTAAATATCAATAAAATAAAGAAGTTTGCACCGTTGGGCTAAATGATCGGGTGAGGATCATCTAACTTAGAGGGAGCATTTCATTCATTTATTTTTTTTCTTTCTTCTTAATTTACCTTTTAAGCCTGAGATCATACACTTATTTGCACCGGCTTCCTACTTAGTGCATGCTTAGGATGATGTTGACTGCTAAATAAACTACTTAGGGACTACTAAAGGGGTGAGAATTTAAGGCTATGGCATAACAAGTACTCAAATCGATTTTCATAATTTAGAGGCTCACGGTGTTAGAACGATACCGATCTTGCGGAATTTTCCCAAGTCTTAAAATTCAACCTCAATTTCGTTTGTAACCTAAGATTTTCAAAAGAAACCCTGTTTTTAACTCAAAAATTTTCAAAATATTTGGAATGGCTCAAGAGAATGGGGAAATCGATAGACAACATAAAACCACCATAAAGACTTGACAGCACATGCACAGATGGACGAAACATTTAAAACAGAAAAAAATTTAAAATCATGCTGGAAAATAGTAAATCTAACTAGAAAGCGGTAAAATGAAAGCGGTAAATGTTCCTCCCCCACACTTAAACCAAACATTGTCCTCAATGTTTTGATAAAAGGTGGTAAAGGAAGGATAAAACCTGTATGAATTCCACGACCAAATTTGCTCTGATTCTTCCCATGTTGTCCCTGTCTTCGCTGGCCTCTTCTACTCCGGCGTCTTGTACTACGAGTTATCTGAATTTGCTGAAACTTCACTTTACTGAAGCCACTCATCCTACTACCTGTTTTCGAAGGAAGTGCCTGCAAAAATGTTAGAAAAATATGGTGCGGTGTGTGCAAGTGGAACCTGATCATGCGAAAGGACAAGGAGAAGGTGAGTCACGAATAGGAGAGATATGCCCTCTTCTATCATACTCATCATCGGTGTCACCACCAGCAGCGACATTCGTAGGAATGTGCTTGGGCACCAACTCATCTTAAGGGATTGTCACCTAGAGATTTTTCGCCTAAATATGGCTGAGACGTGACAAGCGATACAATTCTTTATTTTCTGCAAGCATAAATAATAAAAGGAAAACATTAAATTAAAAGCTCATGGGTTTCCTCCCACGCAGGGCTTTGTTTAACGTCGATAGCTCGACAGCTAATAATTTTCAGTTTCCATGGCCACTTATCAAGCCATCTCACATATCCCTCACCTTTTCTTTTCTTTCTCTGTGGGGTGGTTCATTCTTTCGAACTTGTGGTGGTGGTTCTGGATCTATCCTAAGTATTAGCTTTTCGAGTTTGGGCTTAGTTATCTCATCCACCATCTCAAAGTCTAACCTTACCCTCTTAGCACTAATGATTTCCCTAGTTTTATGGTCCTCTGATTTTCTCTTTCTATGCGTGGCCTTAAACAAAGATGCATCGGTGTGGATATTTTCCAATGCCTTCACATGCGTTTTGGATTGGGAGTCTACAAACCTATGCGGGAAAGGAATCGGTGGGGTATAGGGATGAGGAATGACATTAGGTGCTTCTTTCTCTGCCTCTTTGACGACCTCCCTTTCAGGTGGTCCTAGTGAATTTTTCTCAATCTTCACTTCTTCCTTACCAGCACTCTCCTCAACCTTATTATCACTCTCCTCAACCTCATTATCACTCTCCTCGGGATTCTCAATTTGTTTTTCATTAATGGTTGTTACAACATCCACATGCTCCTCAGGGAAGGGTCTTATAGGTGTCTGTGCAAGCAGGGAGATTTGAGTCTCCAATGCCTCAGTGTGAGTCGCGAGGGACTCGACTATTGTGTTTATCTGCCTAAGGGTTTCATAAGCATCGAGATGTTGTTTTCTAAGCTCTTCATTCTAGAGAGTTTGTGTCTCCACAAAGTGCTCTATCATAGATTCTAACCTAGAATTAGTTGTTGTTTCAATGAAATCCTCCATTAATGCTTCGAGGCTGGAATTAACAGATTCTTGTGGTTCCTCGAAATATTGGGAATGTTGATCGTAGAGGAAATTTGGGTGCGGTTCCTCGAGATATTGGGAATGAGTCAGTGTCGCATTGAAATCTTGCATTAATATTTCTAGGTTGGAATTATGAGATTCTTGTGACTCCTCAAAATGTTGGGATTGGTAGTTGCAGAGGCAATTTGGGTGAGAATGAGTTAGTGATGCATTGAAATTCTCCATTTGTATTTCAAGGTTGGAATTATGGGATTCTTGCGATTCCTCGAAATACTGGGAGTGGTGATTGTAGAAAAAATTTGGGTGATACATAGTAATGAGTACCTTAGTCTATACGGTGCAAGAACGGAATAACAATATTGACTGTTGGTCCCCGGCAACGGCGCCAAAAACTTGATGCGTCCGCAAGTACACGGAAATATCGAAGTAATATAAAAGATTGTCGAACCCATAGAGAACAATGTCAACCTACCATTATCTATTGTTGCGATGTAAAGCTAAGGCTAATGATATTAGATAAAAGGGAAACTAAGACTAAAACTAAAAATGAACTTAGAAAATATGATAAAGAGAGGCCGAAATATGGGTTCCGCGTTCCTAAAGGACTTTGTAAAATTCGGGTACTAATTAAAACTATAACTTAGTTCCGTAGAATAAACCAACTTAAAGACTTCGCCTCACGCTCTCGCGGTATTAACTAAAGTCATGTTCCCTAATCCCAAGATTTTGCTCTCGCTCGCCCGGTAACTATGAAATATATTTTGAAAGCCAATAATGTCCTAAACCTATCTAAAGCGCTCTCGCTGTATTTAGATATGTTGCCTAATTTCCACTATCTGGTTCGACCCCCACGCTCTCGCAGTGCCGACTCTAACCTTAATTAATTTCTCACTCTTGTGACAAAATCGTGTTAAATAACCTCTCACTTCCGTGACAAAGCTATTTAAATTAGACTTGGAAATTAAAACCAAAACATAATTTTAATCATAAGTTCGCACCTATTATTTTCTACCGAGTCCCGTCAGTAGCGACGGTCCTCATACGTCAGACTCAAAACTATTTAGTCGGACATCAATAGGAAAATAAACATGCAGATATGATAATAAACTAAAATCGGAAACATGCTTTGAAAATTAAATAAGAAAACGATAAAATAAATAAAAATAGATAAAAACCTGGAATAAATGGATGCTTTGAATAATACATTGAAATCTCGAATACGAATCTGATTGCAGAAAATATAATGGCAGAAAATAGAATCCTAAAACTATATTGGTAATAGTCCCCCGATGTGGAGAACTGTTACCTCCCAAATTCCCTCAACTGCTGTAATACCCCAAATTTTGACCACTTAGATTTCCCATCATTGTGAAAATCATCATCACAATATGGATGAACCATCATGCTTCATCAGTCTCCCCAAAGATGGGTGAGCATCCAATACAATCAAAATTAGGGTTTCAAGCCCTCTCTGAGTGCTTAGACAAAGGATCAATCAAGAAATGACATGATCTTCAACTTGTCTAATCTCTCAAGCATCCACAATGGATCAAAAAGGACTCCCACTTCAAGGATTAAGCACAAGGCTGCTCCCTTCTAGGTGGATCAAGTCTCAAGATCGACAGTGTCACCAAATTAGGGTTTTGGTCGACCAGGGCCTCCAGATGGAAATTTTCATCTGGGCATAAGGCAATGATCCAAAACATGACCTAATATACTTCATGGAACCTCATGGACCCATGCATCAAGTCAATTTTGCCTCAGGGGATGCATTCATCAAAAATCAGGAATTAGGGTTTCTTGACCTAATTCACCCCTAAGTTGACTTTTGGGACAAACCATGAGCCAAGACCTCAAGACATGATTTGAGGGTCTCTAATACACCATATTGATCCATTTGGAACAATGGATTGATCCAAGAAGCTTGAGCAACAAGTTTCATTTTCATCTGCACCACAATTAGGGTTTTAAGAGAAAAGTCAACTGTAACTTTGACTTTTGACCAGGACATGCTCCCAAACCCTAATACATGATTTAATATACCCTATGACACCCTTGGAACATGTCCATCAAGTTTTATTTAGGTCAAGGACATGATTTCCTGAAGAATTGCACAGTTTGGAATTCATCTGATAAAAAGTCAACTGTGCACAAAAGTCAACTTTGACTTTTTGAGATTTTTCACCAAAATGGATTTTTAACCCTAAAATGATGTTAATGTATGATTTGAATCATCATTCATCAAGAAAAATCAAGAAAAGTGAGATAACTTGTAAAAGGAATAACCATAAAACTTAGAAATTTTTCTAAGTTAAAAATAAAGTGGCAAAGGTACCAACTTTGGAGGACCATAACTCCTAAACCACAAGGCCATTTTTTCTCATCCAAAGATGGATTTGTAGCCCTCACTATCACCTACAAAAACTTCAACTACAAGTCATTCCAATTCATTAAGTATTTTGAGTTATGGAGTGATCAAAGTGGCTGAAAAGTGAAAATGTCACTTTTTCCAACACTTAGTGAAATTTTCACTAAGTCAGATTCTGCCTCACTTTTTACCAAATGTAAGGGGATTTTTCACTTGGAATCAAAAGAGATCAAAACCAAACTTGTTCAAACAGTTGTTGTATCATGTAAGAGCTTTCCAAAATGGCCAAGAACATTGCCAAATTCAACCTACATCATGAGATACAACATTGGCAAGTTGCCTTGCTGAAATCTGTCAAGGCAAGGCAGAATTTGCACTTTGGCTCGATTTGCCAAAATCAGCCAATTTCAATTGCTCCAATCCACTTGGACACCTCAGAGGATTGAATCCAAAGGGGACAATCACTGAGCCAAGCCTCCAAGGTCCAAGGAACAAGGAATAACATGTTGAACCTAGAGTTGCCAAAATAGGGACAAGACTTCAAATTTGGAATGAGGCATTCAATGGAACCATCAAGGTGGCATGGACTGAGCCATTCTCATCTGAAATCAGTCAAGACTTATCCAAGACCAAGGGGACCAAAGCTCTGTGCCCTAACCTCTAGTCAATGGCTAGAGGAGACTTGGATTTTCATTTGCCAACATTGGCCAAACCTACTTACCAGCTGCCATGCACTATTCCTTGCAAAACAAACTTGCTCTACTATAAATAGAGCTCAATTGTGGTCAGTTTAAGTACACCAAAGCCATCTAACAGATGCTTGTCAAAATCTCTTTCTCTTGGCAAAAATGCCTTTCTTAGCAAGGTAGCTATCGGGTTTTGAGTTTGAGAGCAATTCTGCACAAACCAATCACTCACACACCTCACATACATCACATATGAGCTGATCAAACACTCAAATAACTTCTGAAACATCAATTTCATGAAATCACCAGCTGGTTGCTCAAATTTTTAAACAAGGTGCAGCTGAGATGCCATAAAATGATCCAGTCCATTTCAATTCAATCCAAGTGTTCAAACACACTCCATAGGGTGTAGGGAAGCTGTTCAGATCATCACCACTCATCTGTAACACCTCCAAATCAAAAATCACTTTGAACTTGCTGTCACGGCTTGGAGGTAAGCACATACTTGGTCATCTCTCAATCTATGCATATTTCCTCGCACAATAATTTGGCCATATGTTCATAATCATGCATGGAATGTTTTCCCTCAATTAATTGCATTGTTTGAATCGTGTATCAAAAATCCTAGCCTTCATGCAGAAATTAGGGTTCTTGAGGTTTCTTCGTGATTTCTTGTTGTATGTTTAATTTAAATGAAATTAAAGTAAATAGACATGATCGTGAGGTTGAGACGAGCATAATGATATGTGGATTGCATGATATAATTACGTATTCAGTGAGATTGGATGGAAAATGCAAATCTGGGCAAACTGAAAAACGCGCGTGTTCTTGGTGTTGTTCTTGGCGCCATTTTCATATAATTTGAATATTTGAATTTTGTGATTTTGTTTAATTGATTCAAAAATTAATTTCTCTCTGAGTTTTAATGATTTTGAGTTGATTCTTTTTTTAATAATTCACAAAAATGTTAAAATATTTTATTTTATCAAAAAATCCCAAAAATATTATTTATTTCATATAATTGATATTTTTGTAAAGAATTAATATTTTAATTGTTTTTGACGTTTTGAATATTTTTTCCACATTGATGTTGCAACTTTTAATGCTTTCTAATTATTTTGTAGGTCAATACTTAATTTTTGAAGCATTAATCCAAGATCACAATTTGTTTTCCATGTGTTAAACAATTTTTGATCATTTTTATTGAATTTTTATTCAATTAAATACATTTTGAAAACAAATTAGGGTTTTGGATTAATTCAACCCTCATAAATCATTTTCAAAACACTTTGGGCCTCTAATAGAGTGTAAGACCCAATCCTTTTTTGACCAAATCATTTTTGGGCCTCAGTGTATTGTATAAGTCCCGATACCGTCAAAAACAAACGGCGCGATCGTCGTCTTTTGAAAAATAACCTTTTGGGCCTCTCCTTGAGCTATAAGACCCATTCAAAACACTTTGGGCCTCTATTAGAGTGTAAGACCCAATCCCCCTTTTAACCAAAACATTTTGGGCCTCACTTATTGTATAAGTCCCTCTGCGTTAAAAGAAAACCTCGGCGCGATCGCCATTGTTAAACGAAAAATCATTTGGGCCTACCCTCGTGTTATAAGCCCCACTCTTTTCTTTAAACCTTTTTTGGGCCTCTTGAGAGAGTGTAAGACCCATCCCTTTGTACAGAAAACCTTTTTTGGGCCCCAGTCACTTGTATAAGTCCCTCTGTACAAATTCAAACAGTGTGCTCACTGATAAAACCCTGGGCCTCTCCTTGAGCTGTAAGCCCCAAATCTTTCTTTTTCAAAGCACTTTCTCCTTTGATTTTGAATATACTGTTGTTTTCAATCTTTCTTTATTGAACAACTAACCAAATAGCATGGAAGCACTACAACCGAGTAAGTGGTTATCGCTTTCATTTACTGCTTTCATATTATAAACTGTATTGTGGGGCTGCTCACTGTAAGTCTCCTTTCATAAACTCATATCCACTGTGTAATAATAGTATAGATATTTCGAGTTTCCCCGGCAACTACGTCTAGAACTAAGTGACGCCGTTTCATTTATTCGTAGAAATAGACGCCTAGATCCCCAATAGGAGCACCAGATAAAGTCTTCTCTTCGGCTGTCCTCCTTAGGAATCGTCAAGAAGCTCTACTCCCCAAGATGAATGTATTCTCCGTGAATGGCATCTTTGAGTTTCTTCCAAATTCTCGAACTTTCCTGACTTGATCTATTCCTTGTGGATAGCTTACCTTGAATGTCCCGGGGTTTGGGTACCCACTACGGTCATAATCTTGGACCTTAACTAAGGAACCCTCTTTAAAAGCTAAAAGTCGCTGGATAGTAAACCTCGCACGTTTACCAGTGGTTTTCGTCTTTAAAAGAGTTATCTCTCCTAATGGAAAGGAGATGATAGACCCACGGGCTTCTTAAAAGCATCGGCCTCCTCTTGGGCATTATTCAAGGACCCTACGGCTTCTTAGAAGTATTCACAGCCTCCTCTTAGGCTTCGTATAATGATCTCTTCCTCCGGGAATGATAGCCTCCTCTTGGGCTTCGTACAAGGACCCGTCGGGTTCTTAAAAGATTCCAGCCTCCTCTTAGGCTTCGTACAAATTGTCCCGACGACCTCCTAGAGGTATAGGAACAGAACTTAGTCATCCTCATAGAACAGTCCTTTCATAGAGTCTACTATTATTTCTCGAAGCATAGTACAAAAGATAAAACTCTAGACTTGGACAGTCTAACTTCCTTGAGTCTCAAAGACATTCTCAAGCACCCTTCGTTAAATAGGAAGGAAACCCGCAGACTCGGATAGTCTCAATACCCTTTGGATTTCCCGTTTCCTCAAAGAGAAGGAAATATCCCTGATCCTCAAATTAAATCCCTGTGTACAGTGTTACTCATATAAGAACTGATTTTCTCTTTTAAATCAGTATATTGGATCTGTCACTCAACTGAAACAGTTACAATAGCCTCCATCTTGGGCTTCGTACGAGATACCAAAATTCTCCCCAGTGGAGTCAAAACAACCTTTTAGCCTCTCTCTCAGGCTTTGTATGAGACACAAAAGATTCCCTCGTTGAGTCAATCACCCCTTTTTTTGCCTCCATCTCGGGCCTCGTACGAGATATAAATCCCTTAAGCAAGGGTCGAACTCTTTGCTAGCCTCCTCTTAGGCTTTGTATAACGATATGCCCCACTGGGTCAAAAACCTTTAGCCTCTCTCTCGGGCTTTGTATGAGACACAAAATAGCCTCCTCTTAGGCTTTGTATAATGATTTTCCTAGCGGAAATTAGCCTCCTCTTAGGCTTTGTATAAGAAAACCACTGGTTGATCCAATCAACCTTTTAGCATCAAAGTTGTGCCTCGTTCACAGTACACAAACATCAACAACTCATTTCCCTTCATCTAATCGCTGTAAGCGACAAGCCTCTGGATCATCTATATCCATGCCACTGTCCCTCTTTTAGCATGAGAAATTCCTAAGGAAAGATGGTATTGCTCTACACTGAGTTAAAGTCTTCTCCTTCAGGTTAAAACCCTTTCTTCGGAAATTATGGCATTGCTCGGATCCGCGTATCCCAGTTAAAGTAATTCTCCTTCTCCCCTCTTTAGAGATGACAAATTCTCTCTAAAGTCAAGGTCTTTTAGCTTCACATCTTGGGCTTCGAACAAGATACAAATCACCTTTCGCTTCATGTCTTGGGCTTTGAACAAGACACCAAAAAACCATTTCCTCCCATAGACTAGGAGGAACTACGAACGCTCTAATTTCCCTGTTTCGGTAAACGGGAATACGTAGGCATAAGATCGAAAGAAAAGATCTTAGCGAGCGCAATCAACAAAAAACCTAAATCCCATATCCCCATCAATCAAAAGCAGTATTTCAAAAGCACCAGTCCTAACATCCTAATCCTTATTCCCCGCCAGAAACCTTTGCCTAGATAGAAAGAAAGAACCGTATTGGCGAAATACGAATAACCAGTACAAAAGCCCCACCACATTGATAGCATCCGTAACCTAACAGACCGCTGTTTAAACTCAGTATGCAAAGCAGGGTTAATTGGAGACATCTATTTCCCTTTCTTATTCAGCTCACAATAGGATAAAAAATGAATCGACCTGTAGTTTTAAGCTCAACCGCAGAGAGCGACCAGCGCTTAAGAACCGCGTCCAAAATCGCTCGCTACAGAAAAGTGGCGCCCACCGTGGGGCCAGTTTTTATTTCTGTCTATTTTCCTTGTAAAATGGCGACTCTGCTGGGGAGTCTCCTTTTCTGCCTTAGGGCATCATCCCCGTTTTCTACGGAAAATGGGAACTCTACCGAAGAGAAAGATTGACCTATGCTGGTCCATCTCTTAGGCAGGGAACCACAGATTGGGGCTTCCGCCGGGGAACCCATTTCTGTCAGGAACTTAAGATTCATAGCTTTATAAGTCTAGGATGATTAGGACAAATATATATACTACTTTTCCTAATTGCTATACGTGTTTATTTTTCTGCTACTGGGAATGCGGGTGATGCCGTATGTGGTGAGATTGAGTATACACTTAGGAAAAGCCAACCCTTTCGTAGTGCGGAAGCTATCGGAAATAGCTGTTACGCGATACTACCCTCATTTGAGGCTGGTGATCTATTCTCGGTGAATGGCACTTACTCTAAGATTGAACACAACTCGCTGGTGATCCGCTTGTTGTCTGCTTTCCTGGGAGGAGCTGATGATAATGAGTACAGGTACAAAAATCACCCTAGTATAAACCTTTGGGGATGGGTAGAGCCTTGACTTCATGACAACAACCCTTTGACCCCATGTTTTTTCTATGTTTTTGTGTGCTGCATTCATGCATCCATTTAATAAAACATTAAAACATTCAAAAAACTTTCTCTTCTAGTCTCTCTGTTTTTCAAATTAAACTAAGACTGTGATTGCAAATATCAGAGAAAAGGATTGCATTAATGGATTTCGGTAGAAGGAGAACTCGCCAGTATACCTTCAAGGTTCCAAAACTAGGGGATTTGAGAAAGTTAGCAAGGATGATCGTTAACCCAGAGGCTTTCAGAGCCAAGCACGGTGGTTTGCTACCACTGTTAAGAGTCCATGTGATTAAGGGGATCATGGATGCGCTCATTCAGTTCTACGATCCGGTTTATCATTGTTTCACATTCCCGGATTACCAGCTGGCACCAACGCTGGAGGAGTATTCTCATCTGACTGATTTACATATCACTGATCGAGCTCCCTTTTCTGGACTGGAAGAAATTCCAAAGAATCAGACTATTGCAAGAGCAATTCATTTGGACGAGTCTGAGGTCAGGACTCACATGATTACTAAGGGTGGCATCCAAGGTTTGCCAGTCCAGTTCCTAACCAAGAAAGCTCTGTACTTTGCTAGTATAGGGAACGGGACTGCTTTTGAAAGCATCTTTGTCTTGCTCACCTACGGGTTATTTTTGTTTCCCAACATCAATAACTTCGTCGATATCAACGCTATTAAGGTTTTTCTCATTGGAAACCCTGTGCCGACTTTGCTCGCAGATGCGTATCATTCTGTACACTTAGGAAATTTGTACAGCGGAGGGGAGATCACATGCTGTGTACCTTTGCTTTACAAGTGGTTTATCTCTCACTTGCCCAAGTCTGCCGCTTTTTGGGATTGCAAGAGTGTCTTACGTTGGTCGCAGAAGATCATGTCCCTCACCAACTCTGATATAGATTGGTGTAATAGGATTTACGAGGGAATCAGAATCATTGACCGTTGTGGAAACTTCCCCAGCGTACCCCTCATAGGAACTAAAGGAGGACTCAACTATCATCCGATATTAGTTCTTCGTCAATTTGGATACCCGATGAGACACATCCCACTGGGTGTTCATCTGAAAGGTCTTTTCTTCAAAGAAGGAGAAAACGACAGAGCACTAAAGATGGAAATAGTGCAAGCTTGGAAACATGTTCATAAGAAAGGACGAGAGTCTCTGGGAAAACCGGACTGTGTCTCGATGGAGCCTTATCTTCATTGGGTACAAACCAGAGCTCTCAAGCTAAAGATGCCTTATCCTCGTTACGAAATTCTTCCACCGAGGGAAATTGTCATGTACTTCATGACGGAAACTGAAAGGCTTCAGGTTACTCTCAACAAAGTTCAAAAGGAAAGAAGGTCTTGGAAGAACAAGTATCGTACCCTCGATGTAGAGTGTATCCAAATACAGCAATTACTGAAAGAGAAAGACGCTCTGATTGAAATTTTGGAGCAGCATACTGTAGAGAATCAAGATGACCAAAGGAATTTGCTCACTCCTTTCACCTGGCAAAGGAATGACAACCCGACAACGGCCCAAGCGCCCCGGTCAAAGAAAAGGAAAGTACCAGAGTCAGCACCCGGTTTCTCCTCAGAGAGGACTCGGGACCCATTAGTTTAGGCTTCTGTTTCTGTACTTTGTAATCTACTGTATTTCCATTTCTGTAATCCTTGGAATTTCAATAAAAAGGGGTTTCCCCACTGTTTGATATTTGCAATCTAATTGTCGAAGTTTATTTTAATTAAACCTAAAAACAATTAATATAATCATTGCATTCATCATTCTCACATCGCGTATTCTCCTTACCTACGAATCTCACGTTTGTGTCTCGATTCTAGAGTCAAACTGTCTCATTCGTATAATACTCGGGCCAATCGTCAGAAAAAGATGGATGATCTTGAGGAAGAAAACAGAGAGTTGAAAGAAGAGATCGACACTCTGAGAGAGGATATGAGAAAGCTTCGTAACGACATGCAAGCCATGGCAGAAGCTCAGCTACAAAGAACTATGATCTCAGAGATCACCTCAACACCCATCATAGAAAAGTATGATCCTAGGTATCATATGCCGAAAGATCGTCCGTGGGGCATGCCTGTTAACTATATCCCGGAAGGATATGTTCCGCCGATCACTGAAGATCAGGGAATCGCAACGGAACCCGCTGGGCCTGAAGGTTATAAACTTCGGGAAAGCGAAGATGCTAGGGGCATACTCAAGACTCCTGAAGGTTACAAACTTCGGGAAGCGCCAAGACTTACTGTCGTAGTCACGGTACCACCCCCTGTGGTGCACACTGTCCCGGAAGGACAGATTCCACCAACACCTTCTAGTAAGAAGGAAACTATGTTTGACAGAATGGAGGAATTCCAGGAACAGTTCCTGGAAATTCAGAAAGAGCTGCAAGCCATTCGCGGTCAGGATCTATTTGGAAAGGACGCCGCAGACCTCTGCTTGGTCCCAAATGTGAAAGTCCCGCACAAGTTCCAAGTGCCCGACTTTGAAAAATACAAGGGTAACTCTTGCCCTCAGAGCCATCTGGTGATGTACGCTCGGCGGATGTCAGCTCAGACGGAGAATCAGGACCTGCTGATTCACTACTTCCAGGATAGTTTGACCGGTGCCGCACTCAAATGGTACATGGGTTTAAACCGTACTATGATCAGTACATTCAGAGATCTTGGCACTGCCTTCGTCCAACAATACAAGTACAATTTGGACATGGCACCCGACAGAGATCAACTCAAATCGATGTCGCAAAAGGACAAGGAAACCTTTAAGGAGTATGCTCAAAGGTGGCGTGAAATTGCCGCTCAAATTTGTCCACCTCTTGAGGAAAAAGAGATGACAAAGATCTTCTTAAAGACCTTGAGCTCATTTTACTATGACCGAATGGTCGCCAGTGCACCCAGTGATTTCACCGAAATGGTCGGCATGGGTGTACGTCTTGAGGAAGCCGTCCGAGAAGGACGTTTGGTAAAAGACACTGGATCAACGAGCGGTACTAAAAAATACGGTAGTGCTCTCCCTAAGAAAAAAGAGCAAGATATTGGGAATATCTCTCTCGGAAAGCAAAGGCGACGTTATCAGCCAGTAGCAGCTGTTACTCCTGCTATCGGCCCCGCGCCTGTTCCTATGTATCAACCTCAGGTTGCGCAGAGCCAACCTGACCAACAAAGGACACAACAGCCTCTTCAGCAGGCTCGTCCTCCATATAACAACAACCGTACAACACGGCCACCAGGATTTGATCCTATACCTGTAACGTGCGCAGAGCTGTTTCCGTTACTGCTGGCTAAGGGGCACATTCAGACTAAGTCTCCCCTTTCAGTTCTGGAAAATCCGCCTTTTTGGTTTAAGGTGGATCAAACATGTCCTTATCATCAAGGAGGTTCAGGGCATAACATTGAGACTTGCCTCAATTTTAAATCCGACGTGCAAAAGCTTGTGAGGAGCGGGCTCTTATCTTTCAAAGATACGAATCCCAACTTAACACGAGAAAGCTGCAGTCAATCTGATTGAGAAAGAGACTAACAATGTCTATCAAATTCACGATGTACTCTTATTGGGGACCAATCTGGTCAAGATGCATTGTAGACAGAGTGGATATGGCCATGTGCCACCTCATAATTATCACCAGTGTGATATCTGCTCTAAAAACAACCAAGGATGTTCGGTAGTGCAATCAGCTCTACAGGAACAAATGGATCTCGGATGGATCCAAGAGCACCGAGTTCGTGGAGTTAACATGGTCTCTACGAATTCTAACGTCATTCAAAACCACGACATCCGTGCGATGAATGTCAACTTGGTGGCGATGCATTCAAGGCAAATCCAGTATCATAATCTGCCGCGGCACGATTACAGTTCCTGTCTGATTTGCTCGGTAAACAAACAGGGATGCTCTTTCATACAAGAGGCCCTCCAGCGTCAGATGGATCTTGGATGGATCCAAGACTACCATGATAGGAACTCCTATCAAATCAATATGGTTCAGATCTTCGACATCCGCGTGATGAATACCAATCTGGTAGAGTTACATGCTGAGCAGGTCCGACTTGGATTCTTAATATCACATGACTATCAAAATTATAAAGCAGGTTGCGAAAACGATCGAGGTTGTACCCTTGTCCAGGAGGCACTTCAGCACTTGTTAAATCACTGGTGGATGCCAATCTATATGGACGAAGATACTCAGGATGTCCGATCGATGGAAGGTAACCTAGTAAGGTTGCATTGGATTCAAAGTGGGCGTGGCCAGGTGCCACCACACAACTATGACAGTTGTAGCGTCTGTTCGGAAAGTAACCAAGGGTGTTACCTTGTGAGAGCAGCTCTTCAGGGTCAGGTCGATCATGGAGAAATTCGTCCATATCCAGGTTCTGGAGCCATCATTTGGTCGCCGAACTACCTTGCCGATCAGGTTGAGGATGTTGTCATGATCTCTGGTCATCACCAGATCAGGGATGTTTTTTCCATCGTCCCTCTACTTGACGAATCTAGAGTTCCCAGCCGGGAATGGATCAAGGTTACTTATGACGGTCAGAAAAATCAGAAGGTTCCCATAGTCATCTATCTACCGGGGCCACTACCGTATGAATCAGCTAAGGCGATCCCTTACAAATACGGTGCAATAATAATCGAAAATGGAAAGGAAATTCCATTACCCTCCGTCATGAATATTGCAGACATCAGTCGTGTAACACGGAGCGGTCGAATCTTCAACCGAGGGGTTGGAGAATCCAACAAAGCAAAGGAACTTCAGGCAGAAATTCCTGATCCACCAGTCGGTCAATCTGGTAATCCCGACTGTTCAAAAGACAAAGATGAGATGCTAAAGCTCATCCAAAGGAGTGAATATAACATTGTTGATCAACTGTTACAGACTCCTTCAAAGATCTCAGTATTATCACTGTTACTCAGTTCAGAAGCACACAGAGAGGCTCTACAGAAAGTCTTGGAGCAAGCCTTTGTGGAACAGGATGTAACAATCAGACAATTCGATAGCATTGTCTCTAACATCACTTCCTGCAATAATTTGGGATTTAGTGATGACGAATTACCTGAAGAGGGTCGCCGTCATAACATGGCGCTCAACATTACAGTTAACTGCCAGGGCGATGCTTTAGCTAACGTACTGGTAGACACAAGGTCAGCCCTGAATGTTATGCCGAAGTCCACTTTGATGCAATTATCATTCAAGGGCCCTCCGATGAGAGTCAGTGAGGTCGTCGTCAAAGCATTTGACGGATCCAGAAAAACAGTTATCGGCGAAGTTGATCTTCCCATAACTATTGGTCCTCACACTTTCCAAATCACTTTCTAGGTCATGGACATCCGGGCAACATACAGTTGTTTATTAGGAAGACCTTGGATACATCAGGCTGGAGCGGTCACTTCGACCCTCCACCAAAAGCTAAAGTTCGTCAAGAACGATCAACTTGTCATGGTTTGTGGGGAACAAGCCTTGCTCGTGAGTAACTTATCATCATCTACTTGTGTGGAACCCGATGAGGTTATTGGAACTCAGTTCCAGGCACTATCGGTGAGCAAGAATGATCAATTCAAAGAAGGAACTTCAATTTCTTTATACAAAGATGCTATCAAAGCGGTCGAGAGTACCGATACGACAGGATGGGGACGGCTTGTCATTCCTATTGACAATAAAACAAAGAAGGGTCTTGGTTTTTCCGCGACCTGTACTCAGACAGCCGCCAACGATGAAAGTCTTCATCCCCTTCAAAACTTCTTCCACAGTGGAGGTTTTCTTCACCCAGTGTCTCAGACAGTTCATGCTATCAATGAGGAAGATCCCTCTGACACAGATAAAGAATGGAAGTCCTACCTTAACAAGGACGACTATATGTCTCAGGAAGAGGTGCCTATGCCTTTTTGCTTTCCTACAGAAAGTCCGAGATTTATACCAAGATCAGATGTCGAAATGATCTATGGAGATTGTGATCCGGAAGGATGCCGTGCTCCGCCAAATTCATTAGAGGAAGACACTCTGATGAAAGAAAACTTTGATCGCAATTACTATGGCCCGATGGATGGTCTGCCAATGTGGCAGCCTTACCCAGGAAACTTGGGGCAAGAAAGTCAGCCGAGTAATGAAACTCAGCTGAGCGTCATTGAACAGAATACCTGTGTCCCCACCATGTCATGGGATCAACATTCAGGTCATTCAGAAACTACTCAACATGAAGATGAATTCGCAACATTTGCAGGACTAGAATTCATCAACTATGTTTTTCCTGAGGTCAACGTCATCGAGAGGGATGACTTCTCCAGTTCCAAAGAAGTTTGGGACACTCTGGGACAACCAAGTGGAAAATACGACTATATGGTCAAGTACACCGCTCCCGAAAGCTCTCGTATCAGGCTCGAAGATATCCAGTCAACTGGATGGGGAGATACAGCTGAGAGCACAAATGCTATGCAAAATGCAACAGGGGAATCCTCCTACGACAATTCTGCCTGGGAGACAGATTCCAATGATCCTGCTCCACCAGAAATCAGCGTCATTTCTGAAGACAAATCAAGGAAGGTGCCAGACTTTGTGATTCACCGAGGAGTTCGCCGCCAATGGGTTGTTGTCGAGGTTCCGAAGGTCGTTCGCCAGTCAAAGTAATTGCCATCTTTAACCTTTCACCCTGCCCAGGTGAAACAGATGTTTTGATAGGGCTCGCTTTCTGTAAATTTCCCTCTTCGCTTTGCCCGAAGAGAGTGAGTTTTTGTTTTATAGGGCTGTAGTTTCAAGATTCGACTTGTTCATTAATAAAATAACGTCGTTCTGTAATTTCCGCATTAATTGCTGTTTTCTCTTTTTGCTTTTTCAGAAAATGGTAATCCTAAAAAAAAACATTCAATAATAAAAACAAGCAGTAAAATTAAAACACTGCACACTTTTGTATTCTCTCTATCTCTTCTAAACACAAATCATCACGTCATGCAGATTGCTTGTTTTATACCCCGTTGAAACATACGATCCGATGCCTTCTTCCAACTTTGAGTTCCCGTTATTCGAGGCTGAAGAAGAAAATGACGACCAAATTCCAGAAAAGATCTCCCGACTACTCAGACAAGAGGAAAGGTCCATTGAACCTCACAAAGAGCCGTTGGAAACGGTAAACTTGGGTTCAGAAAAAGAGAGAAAAGAAATCAGGATCGGAGTATTGCTCAGTCCAACTGCCAGAGAGGGTTTGATAAAGCTTCTCAAAGAATTCCCCAATGTGTTCGCTTGGTCCTATCAGGATATGCCAGGGTTGGATACCAGCATCGTGGAACATCACTTACCGTTGAGATCGGAATGTCCGCCAGTAAAGCAAAGGTTGAGACGCACTCACCCGGACATGGCCATCAAAATCAAAGAGGAGGTACAGAAACAGATCAACGCGGGTTTCCTCGCTACATCTAAATATCCTCAATGGTTAGCCAACATCGTACCCGTTCCCAAAAAGGACGGAAGGGTCAGAATGTGTGTTGATTACAGAGATCTAAACAAGGCAAGTCCAAAGGATGACTTTCCTTTACCACACATTGACATTCTGGTTGACAGCACAGCAAAGTTCAAAGTATTCTCCTTCATGGATGGATTCTCGGGCTATAACCAAATCAAAATGGCGCCGAAAGACATGGAGAAAACTTCGTTCATTACCCCATGGGGTACCTTTTGTTACAAGGTAATGCCGTTCGATTTGAAGAACGTCGGGGCAACCTATCAAAGGGCCATGACTACTCTGTTTCATGACATGATACACAAAGAAATCGAGGTATATGTCGATGATTTGATTGCAAAATCTAGAACAGAGGATGAGCACGTTGAACATCTGTTGAAATTGTTCGAACGTCTAAGAAAATTCAAGCTCCGCTTGAATCCCAACAAGTGCACCTTCGGTGTCCGTTCAGGGAAACTACTATGGTTCATCGTCAGCCAGAAAGGGATTGAGGTTGATCCTGACAAGGTCAAGGCCATTCAAGAAATGCCTTCTCCGAAAACTGAAAAACAAGTCAGAGGATTCCTGGGACGTTTGAACTACATCTCCAGATTCATATTCCTTATGACTGCGACATATGCGCCGATTTTCAAGTTATTGAAAAAGAACCAGGATTGCGTTTGGTCAGAAGACTGCCAAACCACCTTCGACAGTATCAAGGAATACCTGTTGAATCCTCCGATTCTATCACCTCCAGTGGAAGGAAGACCACTCATCATTTACCTCACAGTCCTAGAGGACTCAATGGGATGTGTACTTGGCCAACAAGATGAAACTAAACGGAAAGAGTCTGCCATTTACTATCTAAGCAAGAAATTCACCGACTGCGAGACTCGGTACATAAGGCTTGAGAAAACTTGTCGCGCTTTGGCTTGGGCAGCCAAATGTCTTCGCCAGTACATGATTCGTCATACTACTTGGTTAGTCTCCGAAATGGATCCAATCAAGTACGTTTTCGAAAAACCTGCTCTCACGGGAAGGATTGCCCGTTGGCAGATGTTACTATCAGAATATGACATAGAGTACCATGCTCAGAAAGTCGTTAAAGGAAGTATTTTAGCCGATCATTTGGCTCATCAACCGATTGACGATCAAGAATCAATCGGGTTTGACTTCCCAGACGAAGATGTCATGTATCTAAAGATGAAAGATTGCGATGAACCGCTACCCAGTGAAGGGCTAGAACCAGGTTCCCAGTGGGGACTTATCTTTGACGGAGCAGTCAATCATTATGGAAACGGAATTAGGGCAATCATTGTTACCCCTCAGGGTTCCCACATTCCTTTCACTGCCAGACTTACGTTCAAATGTACGAACAACGAGGCCGAATACGAAGCATGTATCATGGGTCTCGAAGAAGCGATTGATTTAAGGATCAAAAACTTGGACGTATACGGCGATTCAGCCCTGGTTATTAACCAGATAAAAGGAGATTGGAACATATACCAATCAGGATTGATTCCTTACAAAGACTATGCAAGAAGGTTGTTACCCTTCTTCAACAGAGTCGACTTTCATCACATCCCTCGTGATGAGAATCACATGGCTGATGCATTAGCCACTCTCTCTTCCATGATTAATGTAGGTCGATGGAATGACATACCTAAGATCGACATCATGCGCCTTGAACGACCCGCTTACATCTTCGCGATTGAAGCAGTCATAGACGACAGACCTTGGTATCACGATATCAAATGCTTCCTTCAAAAACAAGAGTACCCATCTGGGGCACTCAGAAAAGACAGGAAAACCCTCAGAAGATTGGCTGGAAACTTCTTCCTGAGCGGTGACACTCTTTATAAGAGAAATTTTGACATGGTCTTGCTCCGATGTGTCGACAGACCAGAAGCAGACATGCTCATGAAAGAAATTCATGAAGGATCCTTTGGCACTCATGCCAACGGACACACAATGGCGAGAAAAATTCTCAGGGTCGGGTATTATTGGTTGACCATGGAATCCGACTGCTACAAGTACATGAGGAGGTGTCACAAGTGTCAGATATACTCCGACAAAATTCATGTACCGCCATCACATCTCAAAGTTCTTTCTTCCCCGTGGCCTTTTTCCATATGGGGAATCGACATGATTGGTATGATTGAGCCCAAGGCTTCAAACGGACATCGGTTCATCCTGGTAGCCATTGATTATTTCACCAAGTGGGTCGAAGCAGCGTCATTCGCCAATGTAACCCGACAAGTGGTGGTCCGATTTATCAAAAACAATATCATCTTCCGTTATGGTGTTCCAAGCGAGATCATTACTGATAATGGATCTAACTTGAACAATAAGATGATGAAAGAGTTGTGTGCAGAGTTCAAGATCGAACACCATAACTCATCTTCCTACCGACCCAAGATGAACGGAGCGGTAGAAGCGGCTAACAAGAACATCAAGAAGATCGTTCAAAAGATGGTTGTAACCTATAAAGATTGGCACGATATGCTACCCTTTGCTCTTCATGGTAATCGCACATCTGTCCGCACTTCAACAGGGGCAACCCCTTTCTCTCTAGTATATGGCATGGAGGCAGTTCTTCCCATAGAAGTAGAGATCCCGTCAATCAGGGTATTGATGGAAGCTCAGCTCACCGAAGCTGAATGGTGTCAAAGTCGACACGACGAACTGAACCTGATCGAAGAGAAGCGAATCACGGCACTATGCCATGGTCAGCTGTATCAACAGAGAATGAAGAGGGCGTTCGACAAAAAGGTCCGACCTCGTGTCTTCAGGAAAGGAGACCTCGTGCTCAAGAAGATACAATCATTTCTCACTGACTCTCGGGGCAAATGGACCCCAAATTATGATGGTTCCTATGTGGTCACGAAAGCTTTCTCAGGCGGCGCCTTGAGACTTGCAACCATGGACGGAGAGGAATTTGCCTACCCCACGAATGTTGATGTAGTCAAGAAATACTTCGCCTAAAAAAAACATCTTGGTGGATTGAAAACCCGAAAGGGCGGTCCAGGCAAAAGTTAGAGACATGGAAAAAAAAGAATCATCCCGATGGATTGGAAATCTCATAGTACAATCCAGACAAAAATTAGGGATAATGGCAAGTAACTATGTTCAACAGAGGTAAGTTCCTCAGCAGCAGTTACAGCATCATATATCGGAGGAAATCTCCAGTCAAAGGTCATCTTCGACGGAAGCTCAGGATGCCCCGAATTCAAAGTTGGTAGAAGGATAGTGGTCGTTATGTTTCAACGTAGCCCTTTTCCCTGTAAATTACCATTTTCTAACTTTGTATATACTCTTTGGAATCACGCGTTTGGCTTATCTCCATCTTATCAATAAAATTTGAGCCTTTGTGCTTTTGTTTGTAATTCTTAACTTGCTTTAGCTTTACAGAACGACGTTGTTTAAACTTAATCAGCGATTCTTGAAATAAAACAAAAATGAATTTACTTGTTAAAACTTTTTCTGCTTTTAAATTAAAAATGGCATTTCTTTTGACTGTTGAACATCAGAAGAACATCGATTGCTTCTCCCGAAGTAAGCGAATTTCAAAGTGCAGAATCAAAGTACTCCTTCTAAGCCAGTATGCCTGAATGAAGGGATCAACTGTGTCAGAGACCTTGTTTCGTCTGACACGCCTCGGCCGAGTTCTCATCTCCTAAGCCCGATCGACATAGCTCCCCGCGTGGACTATCTCTCCTAAGCAAGGTGGAATTTCTATTTTGAATCAGTGGTACTTCTTCGCCCCGCGATGGCCGAATATCCAATTGTGTTCATCCAGTAGTCTGTATGTCGCGTCAGTTTTGTCAGCATATACATACGTACTTCATGCATTTTGATTTGCATTTACATTTCATATTGCATCGTTATCACTCTAGCCGGTCTTGTCCCCTAGTGATAAACAGTTTTCTCAATCGAGTTTGTCAGTTCTTTCCTCGTCAGGAAGTGTTGCGCCTGCACAATCTCGCCACCAGTGTATCTTTAGATCAGAGTCGGCACTTGGCCACTTTGATAACTTGAACCTCTGAAAGATCAGAGAACCTTCAATAAATGTCACTCTTCGCCATTGAAGATAATATCCTCACTTTCCCGGATTAAGGAAAATCCACAGAGAAAGCCTCGTGATCAGAGATTCGGCAGTACATCAGTATTTCTCCGAAAAGTCGTTGATGAAAAGGTCATCGACACCTCAAAATTGGACCCCATCATATGGCGTTTCTCCGGGAAGATCCCGAGAAAAGTATGATGAAAGATCCCAAACGAAAACAGTCTCTTAAGAGACTCGCTTTCCCCAGTAGAAATAAATGGCGTCTCTAAACAGAGAAGTTTGTACAACTCTACAACTCAGACGACTGGGTTCCCCAGCAAGTCTGACATCAAAACTTTTTCCACCCAAATGGCATCTCCCCAGGAAAATTCGGCGAGAAGTTTGAGGAAAGCCGCTATGAATAGCGTCCCTTGTCAAGAAAGTTTATTGACAAAAGAAACTAAGACCAGTTCTTGGTAGGAAACCAGGATCGAGGGGAAGTTTAAATCAGAAACTAAGACCAGTTCCTTGGTAGGAAACCAGGATCGAGGGGAAGTTTAAATCAGAAACTAAGACCAGTTCCTTAGTAAGAAACCAGGATTGAGGGGAAGTTTAAATCAAAAACTAAGACCAGTTCCTTGGTAGGAAACCAAGAACGAGGGGAGGTTTATTTCAAAAGAAAACTGAGACCAGTTCCTTGGCTGAAAACCAGGATCGAGGGGAAGTTTACCTTTTCTAAGCATCATTGCTTAAGAAGATGAATGTGTAAGCTACCATTCATAACCACCATCAAAATTTCGGATATTCCGATATTTAATCCTCTTGCACCCCGAATGCTCGAATACTAACGTCATTCATACCTTCGGGTCCAAGAAGATTAAATAGGGGCATCTGTAATACCCCAAATTTTGACCACTTAGATTTCCCATCATTGTGAAAATCATCATCACAATATGGATGAACCATCATGCTTCATCAGTCTCCCCAAAGATGGGTGAGCATCCAATACAATCAAAATTAGGGTTTCAAGCCCTCTCTGAGTGCTTAGGCAAAGGATCAATCAAGAAATGACATGATCTTCAACTTGTCTAATCTCTCAAGCATCCACAATGGATCAAAAAGGACTCCCACTTCAAGGATTAAGCACAAGGCTGCTCCCTTCTAGGTGGATCAAGTCTCAAGATCGACAGTGTCACCAAATTAGGGTTTTGGTCGACCAGGGCCTCCAGATGGAAATTTTCATCTGGGCATAAGGCAATGATCCAAAACATGACCTAATATACTTCATGGAACCTCATGGACCCATGCATCAAGTCAATTTTGCCTCAGGGGATGCATTCATCAAAAATCAGGAATTAGGGTTTCTTGACCTAATTCACCCCTAAGTTGACTTTTGGGACAAACCATGAGCCAAGACCTCAAGACATGATTTGAGGGTCTCTAATACACCATATTGATCCATTTGGAACAATGGATTGATCCAAGAAGCTTGAGCAACAAGTTTCATTTTCATCTGCACCACAATTAGGGTTTTAAGAGAAAAGTCAACTGTAACTTTGACTTTTGACCAGGACATGCTCCCAAACCCTAATACATGATTTAATATACCCTATGACACCCTTGGAACATGTCCATCAAGTTTGATTTAGGTCAAGGACATGATTTCCTGAAGAATTGCACAGTTTGGAATTCATCTGATAAAAAGTCAACTGTGCACAAAAGTCAACTTTGACTTTTTGAGATTTTTCACCAAAATGGATTTTTAACCCTAAAATGATGTTAATGTATGATTTGAATCATCATTCATCAAGAAAAATCAAGAAAAGTGAGATAACTTGTAAAAGGAATAACCATAAAACTTAGAAATTTTTCTAAGTTAAAAATAAAGTGGCAAAGGTACCAACTTTGGAGGACCATAACTCCTAAACCACAAGGCCATTTTTTCTCATCCAAAGATGGATTTGTAGCCCTCACTATCACCTACAAAAACTTCAACTACAAGTCATTCCAATTCATTAAGTATTTTGAGTTATGGAGTGATCAAAGTGGCTGAAAAGTGAAAATGTCACTTTTTCCAACACTTAGTGAAATTTTCACTAAGTCAGATTCTGCCTCACTTTTTACCAAATGTAAGGGGATTTTTCACTTGGAATCAAAAGAGATCAAAACCAAACTTGTTCAAACAGTTGTTGTATCATGTAAGAGCTTTCCAAAATGGCCAAGAACATTGCCAAATTCAACCTACATCATGAGATACAACATTGGCAAGTTGCCTTGCTGAAATCTGTCAAGGCAAGGCAGAATTTGCACTTTGGCTCGATTTGCCAAAATCAGCCAATTTCAATTGCTCCAATCCACTTGGACACCTCATAGGATTGAATCCAAAGGGGACAATCACTGAGCCAAGCCTCCAAGGTCCAAGGAACAAGGAATAACATGTTGAACCTAGAGTTGCCAAAATAGGGACAAGACTTCAAATTTGGAATGAGGCATTCAATGGAACCATCAAGGTGGCATGGACTGAGCCATTCTCATCTGAAATCAGTCAAGACTTATCCAAGACCAAGGGGACCAAAGCTCTGTGCCCTAACCTCTAGTCAATGGCTAGAGGAGACTTGGATTTTCATTTGCCAACATTGGCCAAACCTACTTACCAGCTGCCATGCACTATTCCTTGCAAAACAAACTTGCTCTACTATAAATAGAGCTCAATTGTGGTCAGTTTAAGTACACCAAAGCCATCTAACAGATGCTTGTCAAAATCTCTTTCTCTTGGCAAAAATGCCTTTCTTAGCAAGGTAGCTATCGGGTTTTGAGTTTGAGAGCAATTCTGCACAAACCAATCACTCACACACCTCACATACATCACATATGAGCTGATCAAACACTCAAATAACTTCTGAAACATCAATTTCATGAAATCACCAGCTGGTTGCTCAAATTTTTAAACAAGGTGCAGCTGAGATGCCATAAAATGATCCAGTCCATTTCAATTCAATCCAAGTGTTCAAACACACTCCATAGGGTGTAGGGAAGCTGTTCAGATCATCACCACTCATCTGTAACACCTCCAAATCAAAAATCACTTTGAACTTGCTGTCACGGCTTGGAGGTAAGCACATACTTGGTCATCTCTCAATCTATGCATATTTCCTCGCACAATAATTTGGCCATATGTTCATAATCATGCATGGAATGTTTTCCCTCAATTAATTGCATTGTTTGAATCGTGTATCAAAAATCCTAGCCTTCATGCAGAAATTAGGGTTCTTGAGGTTTCTTCGTGATTTCTTGTTGTATGTTTAATTTAAATGAAATTAAAGTAAATAGACATGATCGTGAGGTTGAGACGAGCATAATGATATGTGGATTGCATGATATAATTACGTATTCAGTGAGATTGGATGGAAAATGCAAATCTGGGCAAACTGAAAAACGCGCGTGTTCTTGGTGTTGTTCTTGGCGCCATTTTCATATAATTTGAATATTTGAATTTTGTGATTTTGTTTAATTGATTCAAAAATTAATTTCTCTCTGAGTTTTAATGATTTTGAGTTGATTCTTTTTTTAATAATTCACAAAAATGTTAAAATATTTTATTTTATCAAAAAATCCCAAAAATATTATTTATTTCATATAATTGATATTTTTGTAAAGAATTAATATTTTAATTGTTTTTGACGTTTTGAATATTTTTTCCACATTGATGTTGCAACTTTTAATGCTTTCTAATTATTTTGTAGGTCAATACTTAATTTTTGAAGCATTAATCCAAGATCACAATTTGTTTTCCATGTGTTAAACAATTTTTGATCATTTTTATTGAATTTTTATTCAATTAAATACATTTTGAAAACAAATTAGGGTTTTGGATTAATTCAACCCTCATAAATCATTTTCAAAACACTTTGGGCCTCTAATAGAGTGTAAGACCCAATCCTTTTTTGACCAAATCATTTTTGGGCCTCAGTGTATTGTATAAGTCCCGATACCGTCAAAAACAAACGGCGCGATCGTCGTCTTTTGAAAAATAACCTTTTGGGCCTCTCCTTGAGCTATAAGACCCATTCAAAACACTTTGGGCCTCTATTAGAGTGTAAGACCCAATCCCCCTTTTAACCAAAACATTTTGGGTCTCACTTATTGTATAAGTCCCTTTGCGTTAAAAGAAAACCTCGGCGCGATCGCCATTTTTAAACGAAAAATCATTTGGGCCTACCCTCGTGTTATAAGCCCCACTCTTTTCTTTAAACCTTTTTTGGGCCTCTTGAGAGAGTGTAAGACCCATCCCTTTGTACAGAAAACCTTTTTTGGGCCCCAGTCACTTGTATAAGTCCCTCTGTACAAATTCAAACAGTGTGCTCACTGATAAAACCCTGGGCCTCTCCTTGAGCTGTAAACCCCAAATCTTTCTTTTTCAAAGCACTTTCTCCTTTGATTTTAAATATACTGTTGTTTTCAATCTTTCTTTGTTGAACAACTAACCAAACAGCATGGAAGCACTACAACCGAGTAAGTGGTTATCGCTTTCATTTACTGCTTTCATATTATAAACTGTATTGTGGGGCTGCTCACTGTAAGTCTCCTTTCATAAACTCATATCCACTGTGTAATAATAGTATAGATATTTCGAGTTTCCCCGGCAACTACGTCTAGAACTAAGTGACGCCGTTTCATTTATTCGTAGAAATAGACGCCTAGATCCCCAATAGGAGCACCAGATACAGTCTTCTCTTCGGCTGTCCTCCTTAGGAATCGTCAAGAAGCTCTACTCCCCAAGATGAATGTATTCTCCGTGAATCGCATCTTTGAGTTTCTTCTAAATTCTCGAACTTTCCTGACTTGATCTATTCCTTGTGGATAGCTTGCCCTGAATGTCTCGGGGTTTGGGTACCCACTACGGTCATAATCTTGGACCTTAACTAAGGAACCCTCTTTAAAAGCTAAAAGTCGCTGGATAGTAAACCTCGCACGTTTACCAGTGGTTTTCGTCTTTAAAAGAGTTATCTCTCCTAATGGAAAGGAGATGATAGACCCACGGGCTTCTTAAAAGCATCGGCCTCCTCTTGGGCATTATTCAAGGACCCTACGGCTTCTTAGAAGTATTCACAACCTCCTCTTAGGCTTCGTATAATGATCTCTTCCTCCGGGAATGATAGCCTCCTCTTGGGCTTCGTACAAGGACCTGTCGGCTTCTTAAAAGATTCCAGCCTCCTCTTGGGCTTCGTACAAATTGTCCCGACGACCTCCTAGAGGTATAGGAACAGAACTTAGTCATCCTCATAGAACAGTTCTTTCATAGAGTCTACTATTGTTTCTCGAAGCATAGTACAAAAGATAAAACTCTAGACTTGGACACTCTAACTTCCTTGAGTCTCAAAGACATTCTCAAGCACCCTTCGTTAAATAGGAAGGAAACCCGCAGACTCGGATAATCTCAATACCCTTTGGATTTCCCGTTTCCTCAAAGAGAAGGAAATATCCCTGATCCTCAAATTAAATCCCTGTGTACAGTGTTACTCATATAAGACCTGATTTTCTCTTTTAAATCAGTATATTGGATCTGTCACTCAACTGAAACAGTTACAATAGCCTTCATCTCGGGCTTCGTACGAGATACCGAAATTCTCCCCAGTGGAGTCAAAACAACCTTTTAGCCTCTCTCTCAGGCTTTGTATGAGACACAAAAGATTCCCTCGTTGTGTCAATCACCCCTTTTTTTGCCTCCATCTCGGGCCTCGTACGAGATATAAATCCCTTAAGCAAGGGTCGAACTCTTTGCTAGCCTCCTCTTAGGCTTTGTATAACGATATGCCCCACTGGGTCAAAAACCTTTAGCCTCTCTCTCGGGCTTTGTACGAGACACAAAATTGCCTCCTCTTAGGCTTTGTATAATGATTTTCCTAGCGGAAATTAGCCTCCTCTTAGGCTTTGTATAAGAAAACCACTGGTTGATCCAATCAACCTTTTAGCATCAAAGTTGTGCCTCGTTCACAGTACACAAACATCAACAACTCCTTTCCCTTCATCTAATCGCTGTAAGCAGCAAGCCTCTGGATCATCTATATCTATGCCACTGTCCCTCTTTTAGCATGAGAAATTCCTAAGGAAAGATGGCATTGCTCTACACTGAGTTAAAGTCTTCTCCTTCAGGTTAAAACCCTTTCTTCGGAAATTATGGCATTGCTCGGATCCGCGTATCCCAGTTAAAGTAATTCTCCTTCTCCCCTCTTTAGAGATGACAAATTCTCTCTAAAGTCGAGGTCTTTTAGCTTCACATCTTAGGCTTCGAACAAGATACAAATCACCTTTCGCTTCATGTCTTGGGCTTTGAACAAGACACCAAAAAACCATTTCCTCCCATAGACTAGGAGGAACTACGAACGCTCTGATTTCCCTGTTTCGGTAAACGGGAATACGTAGGCATAAGATCGAAAGAAAAGATTAGGCAATCAACAAAAAACCCAAATCCCATATCCCCATCAATCAAAAGCAGTATTTCAAAAGCACCAGTCCTAACATCCTAATCCTTATTCCCCGCCAGAAACCTTTGCCTAGATAGAAAGAAAGAACCGTATTGGCGAAATACGAATAACCAGTACAAAAGCCCCCCCCCCCCCACATTGATAGCATCCGTAACCTAACAGACCGCTGTTTAAACTCAGTATGCAAAGCAGGGTTAATTGGAGACATCTATTTCCCTTCCTTATTCAGCTCACAATAGGATAAAAAATGAATCGACCTGTAGTTTTAAGCTCAACCGCAGAGAGCGACTAGCGCTTAAGAACCGCGTCCAAAATCGCTCGCTACAACTGCCAAGCGCTGATTTTAGAGTGGCCTTTGCCCCTCCATTTCCAGACTGGTTCGTCTGTGGGGATTCTATCAAAATCCTTCGCCAAAAATCAAAACCAAAAGCACAGCGGGTGGTTCAGACCAAACATGCACTAGACAGTTTTAAAGGGCATCTTTATATTGGGATCGAAGATGTTCGCATCGAATCTGAAATATATGAAGGCGTGAAATGGGAGGATTTCGACCCAATATTTCCTTATTTATTTCCTTTCACATATAATAATTACTTTCTGTTTTATTTTAGCCGTGAAAATTCCTCCAAAGAAACCACCAGTTAGGAAGCACGCAGAAGTGAAAGAAGAAGGAGGAAGCAAAACAACAACAACAACAACAACAACAACAAAAAAGGTATTTCGCAACCTTTATTAATTTTGTCACTTTTTATAAATTCCAATATTTCCTAACGTTTTCCTTTTCAGGGCGCTCGAAAGCTGCCCCCAACTCCTCAGAAAAGGAAGGCAAAGGAGGATGCAGTGGTGGTAGTTGAATCGGATGATGAGGACTTATCTCCGACTGCTGAACAACCCCTGAAGAAGAAGAAAAGGCAACTCAAAATGAGTGAAGCCCTTGCTCAATCTCAAATGAAAGTCGTGAAGGTCTCAACAAGGAAACTCACCAACTTAACCATTTTGGAACCAACTCCTGAAGAGATGTTGAAGAAGGTTGCAGACCATCCTGAAAGTGACAAATCAAGCCCTGGGGCAGAAGCTCCTAAGGTACTAACATTTTTTTTATACCTCATTGTCCTTAGTATTCTTGTTCTACTACTAACTTCAATTATATTTTTCATGACGAAGCAGGAGTTTCGACTCAACCAGCTGCCGAATCAACCAACCCCATAATCCTCAACAGTGAAGGTGAACCAACGTATCAACCCACTTCTGCGAAGGATTCAGAGACGAGCTCGATAAGCGAAATAAATCAAATGGTTAGGGAACATCGCGAAACTTCGCCACCCAAGACCACTACTCAGAATTCTCACACCAGTGGCTCTAAACACGAAAGTAATCAGGTGAAGGACATGGAAACTGAAGTAGTTACAGAAGTGGATAACCCTCATGCTCCTATCAAAGAGGAAGCTTAAGATGGCTCTCCAAGAGTCGAACGTATGGATATCACTCAGCAAGATCCAGATGATAACATGGAAGAAAAGGAAACTCACTCTATACTTCAAAACTATTCGATGCCTATTGAGGAGTTCATAGATAATCCTAAACATGTCGAGGAGGATCATGACCAGGAGGAAGAGGATGAAGACATTTATGAGGAGATAGTCGTCGAACCGAACCCTAATCTTGGTCCGTCGACTGCAAAAGATTCAGGCAGTGCCTTTGTGACCCTTTCTGCAGAAGAGCTGACGGCCTTGAAAAAGAGCAACCCTCGATAATACCAAAAGGGTTTGATTGGCTCTAGGGGAAGTTTGTCTGAAAAATGTCTCAGCTCTCCCTCAGTATCTGGTGGTCGATCAACCAGTAACCCTGCTAGTGAGATACTTACAAAGATCAAAGAAAAAGTTTTCAAAGGTGACCTGTTTCGAATCATAGAGTCTGATCCTACTTCTCCTCTTGCCTTGAAGGGTCTTCTTAAGAAAGTTGACATCCTGACTGCTTCTCCTAAAATTGTAAATGTTATCTTGGAACTAACTTCTATGATTGACCAAGTTACTGCTGATGTTGCCAAAATCAAGCAAAGCTCAAAAGACATCAAAAGTTATACTGGCTCTGTAGCGGCTGCATGAGATGCAGCCTCAGAGTCGACCAATCGCTTAACTGACTTAGAGAAAGCCCAAGAAGACAACAAAGCTGAAATTGAAACTAAGAATCAAAATATCCATTCCTGGGAGGAACAAATCAGAGAACTTCAAGCCAAAATTTCGAAGGCCAAAAAGCAGAATGTTGAGTTTTAGAAATTTGATAACTCCCAAATGGCGAAAGAACTTGAAGTTGGGTTGGACTTTGCTGATAAGGTTCAAAAGTTAGAAGCAGAACTGGAGGTCATAAGGTCAACCAAATCCGTCTGTGAGAAGCGGCTGGATCTTCTGAAGTCGAAATACCTCAGCATGAAGGCCTCCCTTCCATTTTGGTTCTTTTTATTTAGTCATTAATTCTTGAATTATCTAATGACTTTTTTTTAACCCTTCGTGGTTCTTTTGATTATAACGAATTTAGCCCTTTTGGCAAAAAAAAAATTGTTTTACCATGTTAGCTTCGATTATTTTGTATACATGATTACTCTTTGGCTATTTTTACTTCTTGAAGTGCAGGTTTGTATTTCTTCAAATACCTCCCGTTTACCCTCAAGATTTTTCTATCTTGATCTAACTCTTCGATCTCATAAGCACCATTCGAAAAAACTTGTGTGATTTCAAAAGAGCCTTCCCATTTAGGGGACCATTTCCCCCAAAGCTCTATATTTTCGATCCATAGGAAAAACTTCTTTCCAAACCAACTCTTCAGGCAAAAAAGTCTTAACTTTAACTTTCTTATTATAAGACTGTTCTACTCTCTTCTTCTGCATTTTCAATAACTCTAAAGCATTAAGCCTTTCCTCATCTAAGTCTACCAATTTGTCTAACATCATTTTCCAATATACCTCAGATGGGATCTCATGATGCCTCTGGATTCTCGTCGACTGAAGATATATCTCAACTAGTAATACTGCATCATGACCAAAGGTCAATCGAAAAGGTGTGGAATTAGTCGCCTCTTTGGGGGAGGTTCGACATGCCCAAAGAACCTGGTCAAAAGTTTTGTGCCGATTTTTAGGCTTCTTTCCCACACGTTTCTTAATTAAACTAATAACTACTTTGTTTGCTGCTTCGACTTGACCATTAGCCTGAGCGTAATAAGGTATAGAGGTTAATAGCTTGAAACCCATTTCTTTAGCAAATTCTTGCATTTTTTGACCAGTGAACACTGATCCTTGATCTGTTGTAATGGTTTATGGGATTCCAAACCTATAGATAATGTGTTTTTTAATGAACTCGATTACGTCTTCTTGGTCAACATTTGGCAATGGCACAACTTCGATCTATTTCGTAAAATAGTCAATGCCTACCAAAATGTACCTTTGATTTTTAGATGAAGCTGGTCGAATTTCACCAACCAAATCCAAAGCCCAACCTCTAAAGGGCCATGGCTTGACTATATAATGTAATTCGCTTGCAGGGACATGCTGTATACCTGCATGCACTTGGCACTCTTGGCATCCCTTAGAGAATTTGATGCAATCTTTCAACATAGTAAGCCAATACATACCTTGTCAAAATAAAAGCCATTTCATCTTGTAGCCTGCCTGGTGAGCCCCACATGCCCCACTATGAATAGTCGAAAGGGCTAAGTACGCTTCTGACTCACTAAGGCACCTAAGCAAAACTCTCTCAGGAGTCTTTTTAAATAATCCATTACCCAAAAGAATATAACTTAAAGCTCGATACCTGATTTTTCGATCTGTGGACACCGTTGGGTTTTGCAGGTATTCCACTATTGGTTTTCTCCAGTCTTCATCTGTCAAACTATCTACTGCTAAGATTTCAAAATTCTCTTTATCAGCGTATCCTAGCTTCGTCGTTTCCAAATCTGATGGGGACAATCTGGCTGATACAACTCTTCCTCTGACTTCGATTGAATCTTCTAATTTTTCCTTTGAAATTTTATACCCCGAAGCAATATGATCCAAGTCATTAGCCACTTGATTCTCCAACCGAGGTATGTGTCGAATGCTCACTACTTCGAACTTTTTCAGTAATCGATTGGCTATTACAAAGTACATAATGAGATTTTCTTTAACAAATTTGTACTCCCTTGTAATTTATTTTATGACTAACTCTGAGTCTCCCATTATTTTGACTCGAGTTTCCCCCAATTCCAACAATATCTTAAGTCTAGCTATTAAAGCCTCATATTCAGCCTCATTATTAGAACAACTACCTTCGACTTTATACTTGAATTTTGTTGGAATTTTATTAGGAGAAATGGTCAAGACTCCTACGCCTATACCATCTTTATGACTAGAACCGTCGAAATACAATTTCCAAGGTTCGAGTTCAAGATATTTTAACATGTTTTCGTTTATAGAGTGGTCGACGATGAAGTCAGCTACCACTTATCCCTTAGCAGCCTTTAAAGGCATGTAAGTTAGGGAATACTAAGTTAAAGCTAATGCTCATTTACCAATTCGTCTGTGCAAAACTGTTCTAGACAACATATGTTTAATGATATCAAAATGAGACGAAACATAAACATCAACTGGTTTTATATAATGCTTTAACTTTGTACAAGAAAAATACAAGCATAAACACAATTTTTCAATTATGCTTTACCTAGTTTCTGCATCGTTCAAAACCCTACTAAGGTAGTAAATGGCTCTTTTGACGCCATTTTTATCCTATTGAGCCAACATGCTCCCTAAAGTTTTGTTCGATGCATATATGTACAGTCTCATGCTCCTATTCCTACAAGGCGGTGCTAGAATTGGAGGATGACTCAAGTATTCCTTGATTTTGTTGAAAGCTTCCTGCTGAGCTTGCCCCCATTCGAATCCTTCCTTGTTTAGTCGAAGCAGAGGTGAGAAGGCTTGAGTTTTTATGCTAAGGTTCGAGATGAATCTCCTTAAGAAATTGATCTTTCCCAGCAGTGACTACAATTCCTTCTTTGTTGATGGCGCTTTTGCCTCCATAATGGCCTTGGTCTTATTCAGGTTTATTTCGATTCCCTTCTTATGGACCACAAAGCCTAAGAAATCTCCCGCCTACACACAAAAAACACATTTGAGAGGATTCATCTTTAGACCATGGCTTCTCGTCCTTTCGAATGATTGTCGAAGATGGTCAATGTGATTCTTCCCTGAAATAGACTTCACAACAATATAGTCAATGTAAATTTGCATAAAAGTCTCTATGTAATCATGGAAGATCGAATTCATCTCTCTTTGGTATTTCGCCCAGCATTTTTTAGGCCAAAAGGCATGACTACCCACTCGACATGCCTAAGGCCCCAGGGCATCGAAACGCCATTTTAGGGACATCCTCCTCAGCAATGAATATTTGGTTATATCCAGAATAACCATCGAGCATACTAAGATATTCATGGCCAGCGGCAGAATCGACTAGCATTTCTGCCACAAACATTGAGTATTCGTCCTTTGGGGTCACAGTATTTAAATCTCTAAAGTCTATGCAAACCCTCAAAGTGTTATTCTTTTTAATAACAGGTACAATATTTTCTAACCATTCGACACACCTAGCTATTCGAATTAATTTGCAACGAAGAAGCCTTTCGACCTCCTCCTTGATCTTTGAGAGAATTTCCGGTGCAAACTGCCTTGAATTATGCTTGATTGGCTTCTTTCCAGATTTAATTGGCAGCTTTAATTCGACCAGCTCTCTGCTTAGGCCAGACATCTCATCGTAATCCCATGCAAAGTAGTCTTTGAACTCCTTTAACAACTGGATCACTTCGACTTTGAGTTGTGGGCTGATATTTGCACTGATATATATTGGCCTTTTCGTTACCCCCTATCCCAAGTTGATCTCTTCCAAAGGATCTTGCGCTAGCATTTTAATATTGGCTGTCAACGGATCCTTCTCGAAACCCAAAGGCTCATCATCATAGATGGCATCGAGCATCTGACCTTGCACCCCACCCTGAACTTTATCAGGTGGTTCCGGATCGAAGTCCTTACCAAGACCTTCTTGGTTTAATCTTTTGTTGGCTTCAACAACCATATGCTTAACTTCGGCCTCCGGGGTCGCTTGTAGTTTGTTTTTGGCTATGTAAGCCGAAATCCTTTTGAGCACCTCAAATTCAGACATCATCATCGAATTCGCTCCCCCAGCCCGTGGGGTTAACTCCAGATGTCCCTTCGTAAGCAAAGTCATATTCTCCTACAACCTCCCGATCCCACTAAAAACCATTTGTTGGATGCAGGTACAACTAACAATATGCGTTGTCGTCTGGAGTGAATGCAAAGTTGGTTGGGTTACATGGAGCTATGTTAGCCAAATTTCTGTCGAAACTACGTCTATCGACATGATTAATCGAAGCCATGAAATAACTCTGGTCAGCTTCGATATTTTCCATAATACCATCTATTCGCCAAATGGTAATTCTCTGATGCATTGATGATGGCACGACTCATATTCCATGGATCCATTCTTTTCCTAACAATAAGTTATAGTTAGCCTTCGTCTCCACAACCATAAACATGGTTGATCTTGTAATTGTTCCTAACGTCAAATCAACCTGAATGACCCCCAATGTGGTGCCAACCTTCCCTTCATAATTGGACAACACCATATTATGGGGCTTGGTGTCTGTGTCGAACTTCCCTATTTTTCTTAACATGAAATGTGGCATCAAGTTTACCGTTGCACCGCAATCTACCAGAATCTTGTTGACTGGCACATCTTCAAGTTTCACAGTGATAAAAAGAGGCTTCAAGTGACTTTTCATAGCCTCATTGGGTCTTTCGAAGAATGCATTTTGTTCTTCGACACAACCGTTGTTCATCACATAGTAACAAACTGGTCTATGAGTGGCCATCTCTATCTCAGTGTTATCTTCCAGCTCTTTGACCTCATTTATCTGGTCGAATTCCCTTGGTAGGACACATACCACGTTAACCAAAATATCGAGAGGCTGCTCTGACCCTGAATCGAAATTATCAGTGAGCAACTCGTCCTTAGAACCCTTTCGATCGTGCTCTTCTTTGGTTGCTTGCTCTTGTGTAGCCAATAACTTCCTTCCCAGTGGCGCCTGTCGACTGATACGTTGGTGCTTGACTCTGTTTTCGCCTCAGCTTCTCTCTGAGCTTTCCTTCGTCTTTGTTCCCTTCTCCACTGGGACCTGGACATAGGGTTTTTCCCTTTATAGTTCTCTGAGATGTAGGATGGTTTCTTTGAGGCCATTGATGAGCCTTTATCTACATCGAAACTCTGCCATTTATGTTGGCTTTTTTCCTTATTTTCATTCGGTCTTATCCACTTGCCATTAGAAAGCTCTGCAAATGGCTTAAAAGTGACGGGTCTTGCCCCTGGAACTCTTAACTTCGGCTGTTCCTGCTTCGAAGAAGATTTTCTTGGGTCGAAGCCCTACTGACCATGAAAGGCTTTCTCCTTGCGCCTTTGTTTGGCCTTTCTGTCTCCCTCGAGATTTTGCGCTGTCTTCTTGTCAAATACAACACTGCATCGAGGACACAACATCACTTCTGACTTCTTCCTTTGGCACCTATGTATGATGTCAATCAGATTTTCCTTCTCTCTTGGGAAGGCCAATTTGTTGTCTTCTTCTTGTCGACGTTCGTCATCAACCTCCATGGGTGTCTCTTGCGAAACCTCCACCATGTTGATATCCATTTTGACATCGTCAGTAATGTCAAGCTTATGTAACTCCATTTGAAGGCCCTCAGCAGCCTTGTCCATTCGAACGAAACCATCAGCGGTTTCTTTGGTTATCATCATCCAATGGGAATCCTCAGTGATTCCTTCGTCAGAGTCTTCAATAACTCCTATGTCGACACCATCAATAGTGTCTTTAGTGAAACTTTGGGCAGCCTCACTAGCAAAACTCTTCATGAACCCTTGGTCGAGACCCTCAGTGGTCCTGACCATAACCACTCCATTGTTGAAGTCATCAGTGACTTCGACCATGTTGACAGTGTTGTCGGGACCTTCACTGACCTCGATCATGTTAACCTCTGTTGGCTCTGTGTAGTGAGCGTCGGCCACCGGTAAAGGATCAGCATCAATCTTCACCTGACTTTTAGACTTCTCACCAAACTTGAGCCTTCCCTCCTGGATAGCATTCTGATGAGATCCATGAAAAGAAATCATTGAGAAGTTTTATGGCCCAAGAAATTATGATACTTACAAAAACCTCTCCTTTTTATTTGTTCTAAAGGAGGTATTTTAGCACTAGGAGGCACTATCATTTGACCATCCTTAACTAATAAATCGAAAATTTTGTCACACTTAGTAACGTCGAAAGTGTAAGTTTTCTTAGGAAATTTATCATTTTTTTCTGGTTCGACAGGGTTCTTTCCATTCGAAGGGGCCAACAACTTACAAGAGTAAGGCGGACCTTGTTTCAATTCAGCAAGATCAATCTCGCCCTCGTCGAAACTTACTGGCTCATTATAATATTTGTCGTCTTCTTCATTGACTTCGACGTAGGCTAACCTTTTATTCTTATTTGCAATAGCCTTCTCTTCCTTCAGGTGTTCTAGTTGTCGAACCCTATCATCTAATTGGACCATATCCCTTAAATATTGGGTATCCAATTTCTTCCTAATGGAATAATCCAGGCCTCCAGCGGCCATTTCGACCAACTCATGTTTTGGAACTTGTGTAAAACATCTAGCCTTGAGCAGTCGGAATCTGTTCAAATAGTCATCTATTGGCTCAGTAAATTTTCGTTTTATACTAGCCAACTCCTTTAGACTGATCTAATTTTGTCTCATATAGAACTGCTCATGAAATAACCGTTCCAACTGGGTCCAATTGTGGATCGAATTTGGTGGCAAAGTTGTGAACCATGTGAAGGCATTCTTCGCAAGAGAACTTGGGAGGTATTTTACCCTAAGATTCTCATCGTTCGAAATCTCCCCAACTTCCATCAAATACCTAGCCACATGTTCGACAGTGGATTCAGTGGTGTCCCCTGAAAACTTTGTGAATTTAGGGACCTTCGTCATATGGGGTAAATCCGACTGAAGTATGTATTCTGACAACAGTGATGTGTAATTTGGCCTTCGAAGGCCAAAGTTTACTCCATTCTGTGCCATAATCCTTTCGACTATGGCTACCAAATTATTATCTGGTGCCACGTCATTACGTCGAACCTGTTGTATGACATTGTCAGCATTCTGGTTTCTATTTACCAAAACCACCCTTGGTTGTTCTCCTACGGGAATTTGTGGCCGATTCCTAGGGGGTTCGACTACTCCCTAGTTTGCTAAATTTGCCTGAGGTATGTTTCCTGGGTTTTGTTGGACTTGGTTAATAGTGGGGTCCTCTTAGAACACTACCTCTTGGTTTTCTGTGATATATTCTCTTGGTGGATGTCGAGGAGAGTTTGGTACACCAAAGAAATCTGCAAGGCACGTCATTTGCGCTGCCATTTGCTAATTAGTCCGGGTGGTATTTTGGATAAGAGGCTGAAAGATTTCTCCCATAGTTTGGGACATCATTTAGACCATTTGATGGTTACTTTCTTCCATTTGTTGCCTTAAGTATGTTGTAGTAGTATTTGTCAAGTTTGGCATTTGGGTTCAATATCCCATTCCTAAGGATTGGTTATTTTGACCCATGTTAACCCCAGATCCTGACCCTTGTAGTGGCGAAGTCACTATGGGTTCTGCAAATACTAGAGGAGCATTCTGTAAGTTTGCTATCATCGAAGTTGGCATCCCATAAGGCGGGTCTCGACTAGACAAAGACATAGAGAATCTAAGGGGAATAAATGGTTGGAAATTAGCATTTCCCACTGGTGGGGGAGTCCTTGGTGGTCCCCTTGATCCAACATAACTCAGAATGGGCTGAGTATGGGCAATCGAATGTGTAGGGATCGAACTTGCCATAGATAGTATGGCTTCAGAAACAGGCGCTGAAACCGTTGGTCCTTCAGTCGAAGATCCTGGGGTGGTTCTACGTTAATACTTGGCGTAGTTTGAGGATTCGAGCTATTTAGTTGAGGGTTCGAATTATTTGACTGGTTTGTACTTGCCATTTTCCTCGTATATTTTCTCCTTGGTCAATCTTCGTTAGTGGTGGCTACTTTACCACTTCTTAATAACATACAACGAAATTTTCGACAGAGAAAAGATAATTAGATGCAGAATTATAAGTTTCTTTGAAAACACAAAAAAATATTTTCACAAATCACTTTAGCACTATCCCACTGAGCGTGCCAATTTGTTTACTGTGAAAAATAGCAAACAACCTCTGGTCTACCAAATATGTAAGAAATTGAGTAACTTGCAGGATCGACCACACTAAATCCTAGAACACGTGCTAAAATAATTTAAAAGGGTATTTGGAAAAAGATAAACACTTCGACAATATTCATAATTAAGAAAAGGGTTATTTCGACAATACTAAAGGAAAAGTAATATGAGGAAATGATTAAAAGTGCATTGGAAAATAACTTAACAAAGTAAAAGGGAAAAAATAAATTTTTGGGCAAAGATTAACTGAATTGCATTGAATAAAAAAAAAGGTGTTACATAAAACGTACATTTCTTTAGAAACTCGTTTCTCTACACACAGATACTTTGAATGATTTGAGAAATTTGTACAACTTTAACACACACAAATCCTAACACTAAAACTTGCTATTTATAATAGTAAAAAATAACTACCCCTAACGACCTACTAATTAGAGCGAGACAAATGGCATTCTGCATATCTTCACCCTTCAGATGTTCTCCACGTGTCTCCTTCTCTCAAATAGATAAGGACAAAGTTCCCTCCATTATTTGAAATTGAATTTTTGAATCGAACGTCATTAGTCAGTCTTCCGTCGAAACATATCTCCAAATTGTTAGAAATATTTCTAAGTCCATATAACACGTCTCTTCTGCACAAGGACACTTTCGACTAGGCTCTTTGAAAATATCATTCCTGTCGAAGTCTTCCATAACTTCAAAAAAAATCCATTTCTTTGAATAAGACTCTCAATTCAATATCAGACGTCGAAATTAGGAGCTAACACCACCTGCATTTTATTTAACTCTAGCATCCAATGGGTTGTCTATGAGTAGGTGGAGGAACACGAGTCCAGGTCCTGTTCTTGAGAAGAGCATCATGGATAGCCACATATCACTCTAGAATAGCCAAGGCATGTATATAGGAAGTTGGTTCAACATGAGTGAGTAGCAGGGTGGGTTGGAGTCTGGGTTATATTATGCCATTTTTGGCTCTGGTTTGCATAGGTTGAGTGTTATGGGGATGAATTCAAGGAGAAGGTAGGATAGCCAGTGTAGGCAAGGCATTAGATGAGCTTGGTGAAGTAGATATATCTAGTGAAATAAGCATAAAACTATGGTCAGAATCATCTACTGAAATTAGTGCTTGCCTAGTAAAATCAGTTGCAATAAGGTGAGGGGATGGAGAGAGAGAGAGAGAGAGAGAGAGACTGAGGAAATGAATGTAATTATTGATTCAGTTATGGGATTAGAATGGGGCTGATTCAGAGAAGAAGATGTGGGATGAGATTGAGACCGAGACCCAATATTGGAGATTATGGGTGAGAATGAAGAGGTGGGAGATTGAGACTCAGTATTGGAGATTGTGGGTGATATTGTAGTTGCATGTCTCTACTATTCGGTTATTTTGTTGCTTGTCTTATCGCTTTCATCTATGTCTTTGTTTCGATTCGTTGAATCTCATTCACAATTGCATTTCTCATGTTTGACATGCATAAAATTAATAGCATATGATAGTGATATGAAACCCCCTTGTGTTTTTGAACAAATTTGATTCAAGGTAAAATCTCAAAAAGCTTTTGAAAACTAAAATTTTGAGATTTTACCAAATTGATTCGAATCAGACAGTTTCACACTGGATTCGTGATTCTGATCAAATTGGACAGTAGCTTAACTCAGAAATTTGATCCTGGTCAGATTTTTCACTTGATCCTGATCACTTTCCTGAGAACAGATTTTGTCTGATTTGATTCAAATCAAAATTTATGCATGATTCGAATCAATTTCATTATTTCCAAATCATGTTTGATTCTGTTTAATTTGATTCAAATCAAACTTTCAACATGATCCGAATCAAATTATTTTGCCTAAAAATCCTGTCAGTTCTGGGCAATTTGATTCAAATCATTTTTTGTTCATGATTCGAACCAGAAGGCTTGTGATTAAAATCATGTATTCATTGATTTGAATCAACTGACATATTTTTCAAAAATTGGGCATTTCTTTCATTTCACTCCATTTTTGCTCATTTGATTCAAATCATATTTTTCTTGATTCGAATTTAACTATCTTTTTTCAACCATTTTGTGTGCTTCATCTCAGACATATATAAATCATTTGCTGTCATCATTCAAATATAACACACATCATTCTGTCATGATTTTTCAGTGTTATTTTGTGTGAAAATCAATTTTCACTATTTTGAGTGTTCAAAATATTTCTACAAATTTCTCACATCTTCAACTTCAATCGACTTTAGATATTGTCAATTATAGTTCTGAGATTGATCGAAGGAGGTATGTACTTGAAACTAACCGTTATTGGAGATCTTGTTGAGTTTTCAGGTTGTTAGCAAGAAAGAGGAATTGTCAATAGTGGTGACAAATTCCATTGAAAAGAAGTAGGTTCTTCTCTCCAGCATTGCTTTAATAGTAACTGTTTGGAAGGCTAAAGATAAGGAAGAGTTCTTCTCGGATCTTCAGACAATATCACTACTCAAGGAATCGGTAGGATCAAGGGGTTGATAGCTACACACGAAAGCTTGAAGCAGAATTGGTGTTATTGGAAGGTTCAAGAAACGTATTCGAGTAAAGATTACGTGGAAGAGTTTCACAAATTTGCTAGATACAAGTCAAGATCCAAATTAGGAGATTTATTTTCTTAACTGTAAATCATGGATTTGTAATTGTATGAACTCTTGGAAATATTTGTTAGATAACAAGGATCTATGCAGGTTCCAATAGGTAACCATTGAAGAGTGCACGTAGGCCAAGCGAGGACGAACACTAAAGTAATATAAATCTTGGTGTCATCTCTCTAACTCTATTCTTGCATTTATATTTTGTAGTGATTGCATGCTAGGTTTTTCAATTATGTCGTATTATATCGTTTTGTTCTTAATAACACTTAATTACGTAAAGCTTAGGTTTTGTTGGAATTGGACAACTAGTCAAGCTAGTAATGTGATTGATAAATCTAAAAAAATGAATTGAATTTAGTAATCCACATAGAATCAATTTGTGTACACTTCTTGTGACTACATAACTTGAGTCAACTCATACCAAAAGTTTCATTGTTTCTAATCTTTGATATTTGTGAAACGAATTGTGTGTTTACTTGATCATAATGAATTTTATAATATTCATTTTTGCTTTAAACCGTGCGTAACTCATTTTGAAAGTAATCTGATGTTGGAAAATTGAGGTTGCATTTTTTTTTAATTTCAGTCTATTTACCCCTCTCTAGACTGTTTTTCTGCTTCCATATTCACACCCAAGAATTGGCATAAAGAGCTGGTCTTTTGATTGTGTCTAATCGACATCCAAAAGTTTGTGAATATGTCGGAAGATAAAGACCCTAAGGGAGCATATAATAGAGTACCAGTTTTCAAAAGCAAAATTATACATATTGCAAATCGATCATGTATGTACACTTGTTATCGATTGACAAAAATTTGTGGTGCACCGTCACCGAGAGACCATATATTCCCATGGGCGATAAATGACGTTGTTAAACACTCTAAAGATTGGACTGTTGATAAAACCAAAAAGGTTTCATATGATTTAAAAGCGAGGAACATAATCATTTCAACACTAAGTGTTAAAGTGTTCTATTCGATTTCACATCATACGAGTGATAAAAGTATGTGGGATGCTCTCCAAACTCTCTATGAGGGAACAGAAGACGTCAAAGATTCTAAAATCAATATGTTTACAGAAAGTTTGAACTATTTTATATGAAATCAGGAGAATCCGTGGACTCCATGCAAACTAGATTCCTCAATTTGATCAACAAACTACAAAACATAGGTAAAACCTTTTCCAATAAAGATTGTAGTAACAAAATATAAGATCCATGTGCAGAGTGACAATTAGTAATTTAGAAGACTATATTGTCTAATATTTTTAATTCAATTAATTATTAAAATAAAACGAAAATAATATAGACTATAAAGTGTCTAACATTTAGTATAATTTATGGGAATAAAATGAAATAAAAAAAATGAAGTGACCAAAATAATACTCTAAAGCAACTTAAAATATTAAAAGTATAATTCAGCTTTTTTGTATTCCTCTCTTGAAAAGAAAAGATTGGAAAGGAATATGATGATGATCACATTCACCGCAAAGTGGTCCAAAAGGAACAAAGTAACGCTCGCTACTCGCTAGCATTCCGATCACGAGAATCTGACAAAAACATGAACATCACATTTCGAATCATATCGCATTCCTGTTTCTGTCCATTTTCTGTTGCAGGATATTTTTACATTTGGTAACTGTTGAAATGTGAAACCATACACACAGGTCAAACTTTGTAGCACCTTACCAACTACCAAGGTAACAAAGTTTTATAAATAACTAAAGAAGGCGATGGATTTACTAAACTGCCATTCTTAACTATTGCTATATTAAGAAATTAAGAAAATGTACTAATATGATTAACAGTTAATAATAATATATATAGAATGAAAATTTGTTAAATATTTACCTAATTAATTTGTGGTTATTGTATATAGGGACGAAGTAAATTGTTTAATTTTTTAGACAATTTATTTTTCTGTTTTTTATGGAATATGTCTATCCGGTTGTTTACTTATTTTGTGACTGTTAATAAAAATTACAACAATTCTTACCTTCTTATTTATTTACTACTTACATGAGCTCCTATCATATAAGCCATAATTCTCTTACCATTTAAAATTTAAGTTACATGTTAATATGTGATTTTTTTTTTAAAAATTACAAAAAAAACCAATGTTTCAAAATATTTACTAAAGTGGCTGGATTTCCAAAAACCTTCTAAGAGTGACGCCATATGGGATGACGCCTCAGTTAGAGACCACATGCCAAATCATATGGCGTCTCAGTGTATGTCGTCATGCCCTAAAATTTCGTTGTTAACTTACCTAAGAGTCGCCATTCCAGATGGCGCCTCAGTGTAAGTAATTTTATTTATTTTTTAATTTATTGTGATGCCCTAGACTGATGAATAAAAATACCCTACACTCTGCATACCTATACTCTGCGTCCACTAGTCATTAGCATGCCTCTGCACCATTGTTTTTGTTTCAGACCACTATTCAAGACCACTATTGACATGACAATACAAGCATGCTTTGGAATCTCATGCCTTACTGCACATGTCAGACTACAAAGACCAAGATGCATGCAAGGAATCTCATGCATGACTACACATGGCAGACTGCAAAGACTAAGATGCATGCAAGGGAACACATGGCAGACTACAAAGACCAAGAATGCATGCATTATGATGTGACTCCCCTCTACACCAATATAAATACCATCTCAGCATGCCATAATTTTCATCTCATCCCAAACTCTTCTCTTCTCTTCAAACCACAAAAACTTTGCATCCATTCCCTCAACTAACAACCAGTTACGAAAAAAAAATGTCTTTGCACACGATGGAAAACAACCACCGAGGAACGCCGGAAAACGTTGACGATTTCGTAAGTGTTCCTGTCTTCTTTTGTTTTACACTACTAAACTTTGATGTATTTTATTATCTAAGTAATGTTGCTGGTTTTTTTTGTTCCGGATGTATCAAGGTTCCGTTGCCGTGTGTTGTACCTCAAATTTTACCCTAATCTTTTTGGTAAATGTTGTGTGACTGAACTTTCTCTGTATTTTTAATATCCATTTTATTCGTTTTATTTTAACATTTATCTTAATAGTTTTATTCGTTTTTAATTTAATTTTAATATGGCTTATTTCTAATTTTTATTTTTATATTGCTTTATTTTTATTAATTTTTAATTAATCATCATTTTAACTTAATTTAATTTTGCATTTTTAGTCTAATTAATTAAATTATTTGTAATTTAGTTTATTTAATTTTTGAGTTAGTTAATTATTTATTACTATTAATCATCTATTAATCCAATTCTTTCTCTTAACCCATTTCTAAATCTTTTTTCAATTATCCATTTAAAATCTTTTTTTGTTGATCCAATTAAATCTACAATTCCAATTATCCATAATATCCATTTAAATTTAAATTTCCAAGTCCAAGTCAATTTATTTTGCAAGGTTCATTTAATTCATCAGAAGCCCATTTCTTGTTTTCAAAAGGCCCATTGTGTAAAATCAATTCAAAAATGCAAATTGTTGCTGTTGCCACCTTGTTCAAAACGGTACCAAGCCTCTGCAACCTCAACGTAAACCTGCTGGTACGAACACCAAATCCTCTGCAGCCTGAAAGTGACTATTCACAACGTTCAAATTCAAAAGAAAAGGATAAAACAAGTTTTGAATTTAAGGAGAAAGGGGGGAGGTCGGATAGAGGGGGGGGGGGTTACAACAACGTTTACAAAAAGCAAAATCTCTCCTCACGTCGAACCATCATCACCATCCATAAACCTTCTGCAACAAACATCAATAACAACAAAAACCATAAAAACCCCTCAGCTGGGAACTTCTTCTTGGATTTTTTTCCAAACACCACCATATCTCCAACGAACCCGCTCACGAACCAACATCCTCCTTCAACCATTTTCAGCAAAAATCACAACAATCAAAACCCAATCTTCATCCCAAACACTAAACAACCTAACGTGTTTTCTGTTTTACATTCACCTTCTTCAAACCCATACCAAATCTCCTCCAAACCTTTCAATCTTTTCAATCCACTGAACTCAACAATCTTCATATACACCATCAAATAACCCATCCCCTCTTCATCGTCCCATTCGAATCTAGCAGAACCTAAACATCAACCTTCACCTTTGCTAAACCCAACCACCATAAACCACCTTCAAACACTGCATCACTGTTAAACAACCTTCAACCTCTTCAACCTCCATCAAACATCAGTAACTCCACACACAACTCAAACGCAATCCTCTAACAATCTTCAAACTTTCAATATCAAACCTTCAACAACCACAATAACCCAAATCATTTTCAACACATCTAGAAAACCAAAGAAAGAGGGAGAAGAAGAGAACGAGGGTAAAATCAACACGAACCTGGAATCGCAAACTAAAAGCGAAGAGAGGGAGATCGTAAGCGATCAAAACTTGAGCGAGAGAGGCGAAGAAGGTTGCGACTTGTTTTGTTGTTTTCCGTTTCCGTTTCATCCATGAGTCTGAGGTTGTGTTGATTTGGTTTTGTTTGAAGAAAAGCTTATTTCCTTTGATGACGTTACACACCAGCCTTAAGTATATTGGTTTTCTTTTTTTGTTTTAAAACCTTGTTTGACTGAGGTTAAGGAATCCATTTGTGGCTCGTGGGTAGGATGAGGGGCTTCGGGCCCATTTGTTTTGACTATACCCCTTTTATTTTCTGAACCCCTCCGCTGTTTTCTAAGCCGTGATGGATGATGGGCTTTCATGAACCCAAGTGATTCCATGGCAACACATTGCACATTACACACCCCATTTTCAGCGCCTCACACCCTTTATTCATTTCAACCCCCCCCCCCCCCCCCCTTTTTATGTTTTTATTTATTTTGTTTAAAAAAAATCTTTTTGAATATTTTAGTTTCTGAACTTTAAATGGTTAGTGCTGATTTTTGATGTTGAGTTTTTCATATTTGTGGGCCGATGATATATAAAAATCTTGATTGGTTGATTTTATTCAAATCACTAAAAAAATCTAGATTTGGAGGAGGCCACTTTCTTTTTTATTTTGGTCGATGAAAGTTAAAAATCTAGATTATCGATTTGTCGATTAAATCTTGATTTAAACGAGACCAACTTGTTTTTCATTCCGATTTTATTTCGGTCGATGAAGGTCAAAAATTCAAGATTATCGTTTTGTCGATTAAATCTTAATTTAGACGAGACTAGTTTTATTTTTCATCCCGATTCTATTTTGGTCGATGAAAATCAAATGTTAAGATTATCGATTTCTCGATTAAATTTTGATTAAGACGAGATTAACCTTTTATTGTCATATCTTTATTTAGGTCGATGACGTTATACAAATCGTGACTTGTAGATTTATTCTAAATCAATAAAGTCTTGACAAATGGGAGGCTACCGTTCGTTTTTCTTTTTGGTCGATGAAAGTCGGAAGTATAAGATTGTCGATTTCTCGATTAAATCTTGATTTAGACGAGACCGACTTTTATTTTGGTCGATGACATAACAAACCTTATGGTTTGGTTGATTTCATTGAGTTGACAAAACTTTGATCAACATGAGACCACTTTCTATTTAGTCGATGAAAGTCAAGAATTATTGATTATCGATTTCTCGATTAAATCATGATTAAGATGAGACTATTTCTATTTTATTTCATCTTATATTTAATCATTGTCTAACATGTTTAATTCTCACTTTGCATCGATATCATGATTTTATCCTATCTCATTAGCTTAATTCATGTATTACTGTATCATCGTATTCGCATTATATCTCTTTATCTTAGTATCTTATAACTGTTTTCTTTCCCTTCATTCCAAAGGAAGGTTAGACATGTTGACTCCTAAGTCATTGACCTTCCACCTTAACCTAAGTAACCTCTTAGGAGAAACTTTATTTCTTAGCCTCATCAGAGCCACATAAATTACAACTAGCTTTAGGAGAGAGATCTTAAACTCTCAGTGATATTCATCCTAATGAATTTATCACTTTCCCTACTGACTAAAACATAACATAGGTCCATCTCAACTAGACTTAGAGAGTTCTTAAACTCTACAATGAGTTTGTACTCGTTTCCCCTCTGAATATTGACCATAGTTAATAGTTCAGTATAAGTAGAACTACGCGTACTCTGATTCTATTCCCGAGGATACGTAGGCATAAGGTGTGATGCCTTATCGAGTATACTTAGATACTAACCCCTAGGGTTTCAACCTTTAGCAAACATAAGACATTAGAACAAGAGGTTCCCGTAGAGTACTACGGACGTTTAGGGTGCTAATACCTTCCCTAGGCGTAACCAACCCCCGAACCTTAGATCTTCCCCCTTTAGGTTTTTCTAACGATCTTGAACCTTTCCTTTGGATAAATCAAAGTCGGTTGTAAAAGAAAATGATGCAAATTAATTAATAATTTGTTATCCGATTTTCACCGCAACAGAAATGGCGACTTCACTGGGGAAATAAGACCTATTTCTGGTCCTTTCCTAAGAGGGTTAAGCCTATCTTGTTTTTTATTCATGTTTGCTTATTTACTTGTATATGATTATGTATGTCATACTTGCTTATATATCTGTATATCTGTTCTTGCTTGACTTTTCCTGTTATATTGGGCTGATATGATATCTATGAGTGAGATAAATCCTATACCCGAATTTAAGCGTACACTTATTATAGGACGATGGTATATTCAAGGAGGCTTTGAGGGAGTCGATTCCTGAAAAAGTTGAATTGAGAACACAATCACTCAGTTGAGGCCCTCTCGAGAGTCTAGTTATGTTGAATGATCTTATTCGTGAAAGCGTGCTACCCTCGACCTAGGAGCCCATGATATTGAGGACCGTAGTTACCAAACCCCACTTGGCCTTTTAGGATGTAGTGCGGAGACCATGATGGAGTCTATTTCTGAATTGGTTGTCACGCGATACTACACTCAGACGAGATCCTCTTGAGAATTTTATTGATTACCAAGTCATCTGGGAAATCGTTAAAATCCGAAAGATGGATTGTAGACTCTGGGAACTCTTTAGAACCTTGTTCGGTAGGTGAAAACCAGTAGTACATACCTATTGGGATGGGTAGACCACGACTCCATTCATGAGACCCTAAACCTAGGATTTGTATGTTTTATTGTGTGTGCATGTGTGTTTGCCATATGTCTGTGCTTGTGTACTTTGTGCATCTCTACATTTAAGCATTCCTAGCCCTTTGGTTTTGAGAAACTCAAATACTTGTTTCCTTTTCAAAAGATCAACAGAGCTTGGATTTAAAAAAAAAAACAAAAACTTTTTCATTTTTCCAAAAAAAATTTCGCAACTTGCCTTTGAGTTCCTTGAAACCATTTGGCTTGCACTAGCATCTCATTTGCATCATGTCATAGCATGTGCATCTCCTCTCTGTCTTCGTCTTACGTCGTCGTTTTCCCTTCAGAATCGTCTTTGAATCGTCACCCGAGCTAAACTCGACAAAGGATGTCTGAACAATACTGCGAGATGGACAGAGTTAACAATGAATTGAGTGAGCTCCGAGGAGGAATGGGGCAGATCATGGAAGTTTTGAATGTTATACGAGCAAAGGTGAATACGCAGGTCACCGTAGTCTCAGAAGTCGTTGCTACAACTGTAGAACCTCCCACTACTATTGTGAACCCCACTTTAGGCATGCCTTTTAACTTTATGCGTGCTCCGGCCGACACTTCTACTCAACAAGCCATTCCTTTGGTTAATGAGGCTTTTCAAGTTATTCCTACCTTCACTCCAGCAACAGTGCAAGCTCAGGTGCGCCCAGTTTTTCAGAATCCACCTCCGGTTCATGATCATGTCAATAGGTCCGATGAAGGGGATAATCGACATAAAAGGTTGAAGGAAAGAACAGAGACAATGCAGAGGAAATTTGAAGTAATGGAGAGGAGCAATGTATCTATTACTAATGTGAAAGACATGTGCTTAGTCTCAGGCTTGGTAATTCCACCCAAGTTCAAACTACCCAATTTCGACCTTTACTCAGGAGCGACCTGTCCTAAGTCGCATTTAGTCATGTATTATCGTCGAATGGCTGCATTTATGGATAATGATAAGTTGATGATCCACTGCTTCCAAGATAGTTTGAAAGGAGCTGCTGCAAAGTGGTATTTGACTTTGAACCAATCTAGGATCCGATGTTTTCAGGATGTATTTGATGTTTTTGTAAAGCATTATAGATATAACATGGACCTGGCGCTAGATCGTAGACAATTATTGAGCATGTCACAGCGCGATACCGAGTCTTTTAAAGAGTATGCACAGAGATGGAGAGAGCTGGCTTCACAGGTAGAGCCACCTTTATCTGAAAAGGAGATAACTGATTGGTTTGTCGACCCGGTTAGACCGGAATTCTATGAAAAGATGATCAGTAGCGTGTCTGCTAGTTTTTTCGATATTGTTGCTGTGGGGATTAAAGTAGAGCTTGGTCTGAAGAGTGGAAAAATGACCAAGAAAGCTGGTAGTTCCAACGACGATGCCAAGAAATCCTTCAAAAGGGAAGGAGATACTAATGTGGTGATGACAAACAAAAGGAAGAAAAATCAGTTCTGGAAACATCAGCAACAACAGTGTTATTCTGTTCAACAACCTTATGTGGCCGCCATCGCGCCAACATTCAACCACCAAGTTTCTGTTTATCAGCCGGTTCCTCAACCACCAGTGTATCAACGAGCGCCCAACGCTCCTGCTTATCTCCAACAGACTCAAGTTTCTCGTCAGAATATTCCAGGCAAAAGAAAGGGTGGAAGGCCTCCGATTCCTCCCATTCCTATGACGTATACAACATTGTATCCTGTTCTGATGTAACAAGGATTAATAACTACAAGGTCGTTAGGCCCACCTCCTGATCCGCTTCCACCTTCTTACAATCCCAACACTCATTGTGCATTCCATGAAGGCGCACCAGGCCATAATTTAGAAGGTTGTTTTGCTCTGAAGCATATTGTGAAGGACTTGGTAGAGAGAAACATTTTGTCTTTCGATGGCTCCCAGCCTAATATCAAGAATAATCCTTACCCGCTCATGAGATAAACGATGCTGTAGAAGATGTATCAAGACCAAGATGGACTATGATTAAGCTCCTTTTTTATTTTCTACATTTGATTTCCCTAAAGCTGGCAATCTTTAGACTGTTTCAGCATTTCTGTTGTATTTTCTTTGCATATTTGAATCTATTTGCTTATAAGCTTTGTTGTACTTTCAAATTGGCAAGATTAATGAAATGTTTGTGCATCTTTTGGTTAAATCCATTCGTTTCACTCTTTTTTTTACTTTTATTTTCATAAAAGCAAAAATTTATATCTTTTTCACTCCTTTTTCAAACTTTTGTTTAAACAAAGATTAGGGAGGATGATGAAAACCTCATGTTCATAATTGTTGTGGTATGCCTTCAAATTAACCTCGCCGAGGATGTAAGGCATTGTTGCAATTCATCCCTTGTTAACCCTTTCGAGCCTAGAAGTAGGAGTTTTCTTTCCTTACACACATAAAAAACCTTAAATCTGAACCTTGGGGGCAGGGTAGTTCTCAGTTTAACTGGATTGTGCATTCAAATACGAGCGCTTCATATAAGACGCCAGTCAGCTTTCAAATCAAGTGACTTCCTACTTTTGGAGATTTGAATGTATATTTTGAGTTAACTGAGCGTAGGATTTGAGCCTTTATCTTTTGTTTCATAAACCATGAACCAAACCACATTACAACCCCTAAAAGACCTAATTGAGGTAAGGTTGTTTTGAAAAGCATACTACAGCAAGGTTGAGTAACCTGACTCCTAATAATTTTTATTACTCGCGTGTGTTGGTTACTTCCTTAATGACTAGACCCACCTTTGTTTTTGACCATTTTAATCATTTCACTGTGCGTTTTCTATCAAAGCTTTGTTTTCAAACTTTGCATTAAACTTTGCATTAAATTTTGCCAATTTTTTTGATGAACGATACTTGTTTGCAAAAACAATTCAATATCAAAGGAATCCCAACAAATACAGCTAACTAGAGGATTCGACTTGATAAAGGAAGCTCAGTTAGGGGCAACCAAGTGTGAGGTTTGCCAATCTATTATCCCAAGAGTTGACAAATCAGGGGCAGAATTCTTCAAGTTCAGAATATTGGAACAAGTCTCCTCCAGGTCATCCTATGACAATTGTGGACTCCAGTGACCCATCAGCAGGGGAAAGTTTTGTTCCCCCAGTCGTTTCTACTACCATTTGGGTATTACGAATACAGTTGAACCGGGGCAACTATGTCTAAGTTCATTTCTTTTCAAAAGTTTGAAGACATTGAAGCATCTAGTGCGTCAATTCTTCTGTGAAATCCTTTTGGTGACTTACCCTCACGAACCAGTTAATCAGGGGCAATCAGGTCGAGATTCGGCAAATCTCTAAAAAAACAGTCAGTCAAGGATATCTCCTTCACATATCAACCAAGTTGACAGGGGCAAGTTTGTTTCCTAAATCATCAAACAACCATTCTGAAGAACAAGTTCAAAGGGCTCTGTTGTGCAAACGCGGTTAATCTGGGGGCAGTTACCCCGAGATCTCTTCGAGAGTTTGAAGATATTGAAACACCTTGTGTGCCAATTCTTCTATAAAATCTTCTTGTTATCCTCTTCCAACAAACCATATGGACTGGGGCAGATAAGATTTGAAGATGATCGTCATACAAGTCAGAATGCAGGGTTACTTTGTTCTTATGACATCCTTCACTAGCTCCCCAATAAGTTGTTACTTCAGCTAATCTTGGCCATTCGCTATAGATTCTCCACCAACAAAGAAATCAAGCTCATGATGGCAATACTCATGATGTTATACCTCAAGTGGAATACTATTTTCACCAATGAAGTTGTTGATTCTTCGTCATCACCAATATTGGTCCAGCCCTTTGAGTTTGGCTGGGTATCCTTTGTCGAGATGTTTTTCATCTCCGGTTTCGCTTCTTGTCTGTTTTGTCAGCATAAGCATAAGCATGTCATTAGCACTCATATGCATAGCATCTTAGCATTTTCGCTTCTTTTTTTGGTGTTTGCCTGTTTTGGGTTCACTTTGGTGTTTGTCTCCCCAAGTGACTGGGTTTGTCTATTCACTCCAATAGAAAGTCAGCCCTAGGCATAAAGTGCCCATCTTTTCTGAATTCCCCACAGAGTTTGATTCTCGTGGATGATGATTGGTTCAATTATCTTTTCCTTTTGGATAAGATAAATCCCCATTTGAGTTCTTTCCTCAATTGGAGTCTTGTTTGACCGTTTCTTTCTAGTTTGTTCCTAGATTGAACTTTGGTCCCTGACAGGTGTGGTTTTCAAACCTATCTTTGAACGTGCATTTATTTTGCACAGTGTCTCGCAAGAATATTTTACAAGATCCTCATTGAAGACATAATTATTTCTCCAACATTATTGTGATATCAACATATTTTTGAAGCAGCAATCTCTTGAAGAAGCTTGGCAGTCTCTTATAAGCAGCTTATCTATCTCTGGTGCTATTCAACTTCTTCGCAACCGTAATTGGGTATTCCCCAGGAAGCCTTATCTTCAGCTATGCAACTCCAGTACTGACCTATCAGACTTTATACCATTATTGGGGTCCATTTCTTGGTTCTATCTCCAATAAGGTTCTTCTTCTTTCCAAAGTGCCAATCGGTCATGCTTGAACCTGTTGTTCCATCACTTTGGACGTCCTTTCCCAGTGAAGACCGTTTTTCGGTTCAACCTTCATTGCGGGTCCTTTCTAGAATGTCATCTAGTCGCGTTTAGCCTTGATGATCAATTATTCTATATACTTTGTTGGAGCCCATTTTTTTGGTTCTATCTCCAACAAGGTTACTTCTAAAGCGCCAACCGGTCATACTTGAACCTATTGTTCCGTCACTTTAGAGGTTACTTCTAAAGATCCAACCGGTCATACTTGAACCTGTTGTTCCATCACTTTAGAGGTGTTTCTAGGATGTCATTTAGTAATGTTTTGACTTGATGATCAATCATCCTAGATACTTTATTGGAGCCCATTTCCTGGTTCAATCTCCAATAAGGTTCTTCTTTTTCTAAAGTGCCAACCGGTCATACTTGAACCTGTTGTTCCATCACTTTAGAGGTGTTTCTAGGATGTCATTTAGTCATGTTTTGACTTGATGATCAATCATCCTAGATACTTTATTGGAGCCCATTTCCTGGTTCAATCTCCAATAAGGTTCTTCTTTTTCCAAAGTGCCAACCGGTCATACTTGAACCTATTGTTCCATCACTTTGGATGTCTTTTCCCAGTGAAGACTGTTTTTTGGTTCAACCTTCATTGTGGATCCTTTCTAAAATGTCATCTGGCCTTGATGATCAATCATTCTAGATATCTTTATTGGAGCCCATTTCTTGGTTCTATCTCCAATAAGGTTACCTTTCTGGCTCCTACCGATTTTCCTTCATGAAGCAGATTATGTGTTATCTCAACCAACTCTTATTTGAGTACCAGAGTCTATTCTTGACTCATTAACCATGTTCCCATTTAGACCTCAGCTCTTTATGCAAGAGTCCCTAGAGAAGTCAGCTGTTAGACGACAGAATTCTTAGTCACTAGAATTGTTATTCGTCTTGAATACAATAACTTCGTCAATTTTCATCTGATTCTTGGAAGCGGAAGTTCTAAGAAAACACGAAGATGAACTAAGTTTTACTCTAGTATCAAGGTGTTTTATGAATCAAGTTGGTACAGGAAGAATTAACAGTGTTGTTTTTGGCATGGATCTGCCATCTCCAGAGAAAAGAAGATTACCCCGGTTATCCTGGATGTTTGGGTTTCAGGGTGTTGACTTGTGTTATCCTTTCTTCTTTCCTGTTTTGCGTCGTTCACGTCGCTTCTAGTATATAACTGAGCATATGCATCATACCCTTGCATCTTCGCATCCTTGTGCTTTGTTTTGCTTATGGTCTTTTGTTTGTGCCTGTCTTTATTTCTCCAGTGAAGTAAAGACATTCCCGGCTTGCTTCATGTCGTGCTTGTTCGGTCTTAACCTTTGCGTGCCAGGTTGGAATCTTTAAACCTTTTGCTGTTCTCCAAGAAGTTTAAAGATTTTCTAAAACCTGTTCTCGTTTGAATCGTGTCAGACCTGAACTTGGACCTTGTTTGAATCATGTCAAACATTGTCTTTAAAACTTGTTCTTGTTTGAATCGTGTCAAACCTGAACAGAGTCTTTGTTCGAATCATGTCGGACATTGCCTCTTGTTTTAAAACCTGTTCTTGTTTGAATCGTGTCAAAATTGAACTTGGACTTTGTTTGAATCGCATCAAGCATTGTCTGCTAGCTTTAAAACCGTTCTTGTTCGAATCGTGTCGGACATGAACAGAGTCTTTGTTCGAATCGTGTCGGACATTGCCTCTTGTTTTAAAACTGTTCTCGTTTGAATCGTGTCAAACTTGAACTTGGACTTTGTTTGAATCGTGTCAAGCTTTGTCTTCTTGTCTTAAAACTTGTTCTTGTTCGAATCGTGTCGGACATTGAACCCTTACCTTTAGATTTTTGAAAACTTGCTTTAAGCTAAGCTCCTTGGAACAATTTTCTTCGACCATAAGACTCATATCTGGTGCGCAGAGTTTGTCTCTGTCTTTCTGGCTTTTTTTGAAGATCCCATTTTTAGCTCTTCAGTATAAGATCCCCAGGAAGTCTTTGCTTGGTTGTCTGTCCTTTTGAGCTGATCCCCGGTGATCAGGTTCTTCTTTCTGGTTTCATGCCCAGGAAGAGTGTGGGTTTGTTTTGTCCCCAGTAGTCTGTCTCCCGGATCTTTCCCCAGTGAAGATTGTCTGTGGTCTTTTCCCCAGTGTTTCTTTGGGAGTCTCCCCGGTGGCGGGTCTCTTTTGTTGGTTAGCTTGTATCCCTAGTGAGGTGTTTCTCATGGATACTAACTTTCATCCTTCCCCCAGTGAAGCTCTGTGATCTTTTTGCTTCCTGTTTGCCCTTTGGTGTCTTGTTGTGTCTGCATTTTCTTGCATCTCCTTGGCATCATGTCTGTTGCATTGCATGTGTGTGCATCTGAGGGCAAAATTTTTGGTTATCTGTATTTAAATATCTTTCACTGTTGATTACATGAAGATCTTCATCTCTCATGTCATCACGTGAAAATATTTAAATAGGGGCAACTGTTGTACCCCAAATTTTACCCTAATCTTTTTGCTAAATGTTTTGTGACTGAACTTTCTCTGTATTTTTAATATCCATTTTATTCGTTTTATTTTAACATTTATCTTAATAGTTTTATTCGTTTTTAATTTAATTTTAATATGGCTTATTTCTAATTTTTATTTTTATATTGCTTTATTTTTATTGATTTTTAATTAATCATCATTTTAACTTAATTTAATTTTGCATTTTTAGTCTAATTAATTAAATTATTTGTAATTTAGTTTATTTAATTTTTGAGTTAGTTAATTATTTATTACTATTAATCATCTATTAATCCAATTCTTTCTCTTAACCCATTTCTAAATCTTTTTTCAATTATCCATTTAAAATCTTTTTTTGTTGATCCAATTAAATCTACAATTCCAATTATCCATAATATCCATTTAAATTTAAATTTCCAAGTCCAAGTCAATTTATTTTGCAAGGTTCATTTAATTCATCAGAAGCCCATTTCTTGTTTTCAAAAGGCCCATTGTGTAAAATCAATTAAAAAATGCAAGTTGTTGTTGTTGCCACCTTATTCAAAACGGTACCAAGCCTTTGCAACCTCAACGTAAACCTGCTGGTACGAACACCAAATCCTCTGCAGCCTGAAAGTGACTATTCACAACGTTCAAATTCAAAAGAAAAGGATAAAACAAGTTTTGAATTTAAGGAGAAAGGGGGGAGGTCGGATAGAGGGGGGGTTACAACAACGTTTACAAAAAGCAAAATCTCTCCTCACGTCGAACCATCATCACCATCCATAAACCTTCTGCAACAAACATCAATAACAACAAAAACCATAAAAACCCCTCAGTTGGGAACTTCTTCTTGGATTTTTTTCCAAACACCACCATATCTCCAACGAACCCGCTCACGAACCAACATCCTCCTTCAACCATTTTCAGCAAAAATCACAACAATCAAAACCCAATCTTTATCCCAAACGCTAAACAACCTAACGTGTTTTCTATTTTACATTCACCTTCTTCAAACCCATACCAAATCTCCTCCAAACCTTTCAATCTTTTCAATCCACTGAACTCAACAATCTTCATATACACCATCAAATAACCCATCCCCTCTTCATCGTCCCATTCGAATCTAGCAGAACCTAAACATCAACCTTCACCTTCGCTCAACCCAACCACCACAAACCACCTTTAAACACCGCGTCACTGTTAAACAACCTTCAACCTCTTCAACCTCCATCAAACATCAGTAACTCCACACACAACTCAAACGCAATCCTCTAACAATCTTCAAACTTTCAATATCAAACCTTCAATAACCACAATAACCCAAATCATTTTTAACACATCTAGAAAACCAAAGAAAGAGGGAGAAGAAGAGAACGAGGGTAAAATCAACACGAACCTGGAATCGCAAACTAAGAGCGAAGAGAGGGAGATCGTAAGCGATCGAAACTTGAGCGAGAGAGGCGAAGAAGGTTGCAACTTGTTTTATTGTTTTCCGTTTCCGTTTCATCCATGAGTCTGAGGTTGTGTTGATTTGGTTTTGTTTAAAGAAAAGCTTTTTTCCTTTGATGACGTTACACATCAGCCTTAAGTATATTGGTTTTCTTTTTTTGTTTTAAAACCTTGTTTGACTGAGGTTAAGGAATCCATTTGTGGCTCGTGGGTAGGATGAGGAGCTTTGGGCCCATTTGTTTTGACTATACCCCTTTTATTTTCTGAACCCCTCCGCTGTTTTCTAAGCCGTGATGGATGATGGGCTTTCATGAGCCCAAGTGATTCCATGGCAACATATTGCACATTACACACCCCATTTTCAGCGCCTCACACCCTTTATTCATTTCAAACCCCCCTTTTATGTTTTTATTTATTTTGTTTAAAAAAAATCTTTTTGAATATTTTAGTTTCTAAACTTTAAATGGTTAGTGCTGATTTTTGATGTTGAGTTTTTCATATTTGTGGGCCGATGATATATAAAAATCTTGATTGGTTGATTTTATTCAAATCACTAAAAAAATCTAGATTTGGAGGAGGCCACTTTCTTTTTTATTTTGGTCGATGAAAGTTAAAAATCTAGATTATCGATTTGTCAATTAAATCTTGATTTAAACGAGACCAACTTGTTTTTCATTCCGATTTTATTTCGGTCGATGAAGGTAAAAAATTCAAGATTATCGTTTTGTCGATTAAATCTTAATTTAGACGAGACTAGTTTTATTTTTCATCCCGATTCTATTTTGGTCGATGAAAATCAAATGTTAAGATTATCGATTTCTCGATTAAATTTTGATTAAGACGAGATCAACCTTTTATTGTCATATCTTTATTTAGGCCGATGACGTTATACAAATCGTGACTTGTAGATTTATTCTAAATCAATAAAGTCTTGACAAATGGGAGGCTACCGTTCGTTTTTTTTTTGGTCGATGAAAGTCGGAAGTATAAGATTGTCGATTTCTCGATTAAATCTTAATTTAGACGAGACCGACTTTTATTTTGGTCGATGACATAACAAACCTTATGGTTTGGTTGATTTCATTTAGTTGACAAAACTTTGATCAACATGAGACCACTTTCTATTGAGTCGATGAAAGTCAAGAATTATTGATTATCGATTTCTCGATTAAATCATGATTAAGATAAGACTATTTCTATTTTATTTCATCTTATATTTAATCATTATCTAACATGTTTAATTCTCACTTTGCATCGATATCATGATTTTATCCTATCTCATTAGCTTAATTCATGTATTATTGTATTATCGTATTCGCATTATATCTCTTTATCTTAGTATCTTATAACTGTTTTCTTTCCCTTCATTCCAAAGGAAGGTTAGACATGTTGACTCCTAAGTCATTGACCTCCCACCTTAACCTAAGTAACCTCTTAGGAGAAACTTTATTTCTTGGCCTCATTAGAGCCACAGAAATTACAACTAGCTTTAGGAGAGAGTTCTTAAACTCTCAGTGATATTCATCCTAATGAATTTATCACTTTCCCTACTGACTAAAACATAACATAGGTCCATCTCAAGTAGACTTAGAGAGTTCTTAAACTCTACAATGATTTTGTACTTGTTTCCCCTCTGAATATTGACCATAGTCAATAGTTCAGTATAAGTAGAACTACGCGTACTCTGATTCTATTCCCGAGGATACGTAGGCGTAAGGTGTGATGCCTTATCGAGTATACTTAGATACTAACCCCTAGGGTTTCAACCTTTAGCATAGAACCTTTAGCAAACATAAGACATTAGAACAAGAGGTTCCCGTAGAGTACTACGGACGTTTAGGGTGCTAATACCTTCCCTAGGTGTAACCAACCCCCGAACCTTAGATCTTCCCCCTTTAGGTTTTTCTAACGATCTTGAACCTTTCCTTTGGATAAATCAAAGTCGGTTGTAAAAGAAAATGATGCAAATTAATTAATAATTTGTTATCCGATTTTCACCGCAACACCGTGGACACGCATACTTCCGTCACGACCCTTTCACTGAAGAATATCTAAGAAGATGTGGATTTGGAGAAGTGATTAAAATCCCGTCATACCATGTAGACCCCAAGTTTATTCTGGCCTTGCTAGATGTTATTTATTGCTATTGTTCGGTCGTTTTTTGTTTCCAGAAAGCACTGGAAACAGTGTAAATATTATGTATCTCCCTTTGTTGTATAACATTAACAGAGTAAACGAATATCGTTGGGGTTCAGTTGTCCTGGCCCATATGTATAGTTCACTCTGCAAACTGCAAAAAAAGACGCGTGTACATTTTATGGTTGCGCCTATCTCCTTCATGCGTGAGGTTGGTCGAGAATGCCAACACTATCTCCAATTAACCGGAACCCCTTCACATTCCCCTACGCATTAAGGTAAGCTTATACACTTCCCTCCCCCTTTTTTGTATATTGAAATGTTTAGTTGTAACTAATTCATTTCTAACTACATTTTCAGGTGGGCAGTTCCGAAAATGAGCTACAAACGAAACCCCAGGAACGCCATAACAGTCTACCGCAACCTGCTAGACCACATTGGCCCAAATGAAGTATATATTCCTACAACTTCCATAAATATTTCTAACATTTTGTACAGTTTCTCATTAAACCTTTTGTTCTTGTAGTTTGTCTAGAGGCCGTACGAGGAGCTCGACCACCAGTCCAACGAAAATGATGCTGTCGTGTGGACTTCTAAAACGCCAATTATTCGGTTCACAACTGTGGAGATGCATCAGAGCGACCGAGTCAAACTTTAATTCGGAATGCATCAGGATATTCCGGTGGCTCCTACAAGTTTGGGAACGTGGCATCTGCGTAGAGTCGACGCGTAGAGTCGACACGTAGTGGAAAATGGGTGAGTGGACCAACTTTGCAGCAGCGCTGTGTCAACACTGGGAGAACCGACACCAGCGCGTCTTAACCGATCCCATTGTACAAGATGTTATGCCAACAGAACAATATATGAGTTGGTTTAGGTCTGTTACAACACCACAACCACTCCTCTCTCAGCCCACATATCTAGTTGACCCCTGCCAACGTGTGTCTTCCTCGCAACAGAATACCCAGCAATATGCCCAACATCATACACCGACCTATACACCACAACAAGAAAATCCTTACCCCTATAGCCCTGACGAGTCTTTCGAACCCACCGAAGCACACCCAAGCCCCCCACAAATGAACACCCCATCTTCCTACCACCAAGAACCACAATCATCCTACAGCCAACAAACCCACCGACTGTTCGACTACCAAACCCTACATCAATCGCTGACTCAGTACCAACACCCATCAATGCATCATTTCGGCCAACCATACAGTATGGAACCAACCCAACCCCCCATACAAATTACACAAACATGGGCATGCAGCTGGATTACGGAAGCACCGTCGGCGGCAATCCCCCGGCTATTGGGGACAGATGCTTCAGAATTTGTCTTAAGCATCGGGGCCATCGTCTGATGCGCCGGGGCCATCTCAACAAACACAAAGACCAGCCACCACACCTCAACAAACTTGTGGTGCTAGACAAAGACGTCGTGCAAGAGTCCCTGAATGTGGAACCGGTGGTCGTTTAGATAGGCATGATCATTGAAATTTTTTTGTATCCAAATATTGTACTAATTATTATCCTTAACAATGTGATGCATTGTTGAATGCAGAATAGGGCAAGCAAGGAAAAATATTTATTTTTGGAAGAATTCCCTCCGGGATTTATGTCGTAACCACAGAGATCGGTTCGAGGAAAAGAATGTCGTTCGACAATCTCTCGCGTTTATGAGTTTGGTTTTGAATGGTTTCAAACAAGAAAACAGAAAAGTAAACATTAAAACATAAAACAAATTCATTCTTCAGAGAGAAAAACTCGTCCGACAATGCATATAAATCACTCCTCACAAACTTAAACTTACCGACCAGTTATACTCCACCTACAATACTCCTCAATATCACCCAGGATCGCTCACAACAAAGGTTATGTCTAACGCACAGTTGAGATAACAACCGTGTCACTCTCTTCGTCACTCTCACGAGCGAAGCCTCGAAACACGGAAGGCTTTAAGCTTCGACGCCTATTGAAGATTGTTAGCTCTAAATCTATCTCTAGAATCCAGAAACTAACAGACAATCATCTCTAATCGAAGTTTGCGACGGTTATCTCTAACGCAACCCAAACCCCGCGCATAAAGCAAAAATCAGATACAATCACCAATAAAGATTTGTAAAGCAAGTTTTATACAACGCCATGGGCGACAAATATACATGAGATCGCAGTCAATACATATACAAAACCCAACATAGAAGAAAAACACAAAGAAGAAAAGAAATGAACCAAACACTTCACGGATTGTCGGAGCCGATCGATGAGAAATCCACCTCGGATCATCCACATGCAAGCTTCCATGTTGTTTTCTAATCTAATCTACTGAAAAAATTAAGTTTGATGGAGTTGGAGCAAGAATCCCCAAAACCATCCTCTAAAAAATGCTGAAAAATGAAGTTTATCGGTGGTTTTTGCCGCCCAGGTTCGCACTGCGAACATATGCCGCCTTAACTTCCTCCAGAATGGTGTTTTTCATGCTTCCAGGCACTTTTTATTCGCCACGGGTTCGCAGTGCGAACTCGCTAGCGAGTGCTCGCCACGGGGGTTCGCAGTGCGAATATGACAGTAAACCAGAATTTGTTTTGATCATAACTCATGAACCGTAACTCCGATTGACGCACGGTTTGAAGCGTTGGAAAGCTTATTCAATTCTCTTTATGAATATGGAAAAATCCCATTGCTGGAACACCTGTAAAAATAAATGAAAATCAATTAAACTCAATGATATTTACACGGTACCGCACTATACACTGAAAACGTAAAGTAAACGTATTTACGAACAAAGCGGGGTTTATTTAACCAATTTTAACACAAAGTAATGATAAGTGCAACAAAACTTATATACAAAAATAGGTACATTTTGCACTTATCATGCATTTATGGCTATCATAATTTTATTTCCAATACAATTTTCAATTCACAAATTTAACAAAACATAAAAAAAAAATTTTAAAATGTTTTTTTATTCTCAATTAAAAATTAAATTTTTTTTTAAAAATAACACACTGAGGCCCCATCTGGAATGGCGACTCCTCAGAAAAAAAATTAGGGTTCTTATTACACTGAGGCGCCATATGGTTTGGCATGTGGCCTCTAACTGAGGGGCCATCCCATATGGCGCCACCCTTAGAGGATTTTTGAAAACCCAACCACTTTGGTAATTATTTTAAAACATTGGTTTTTTATTTTTTATTTTTTGAAAAAATAAGTTATATTAAAAAAAAAATCTTAATATGTTATCCATTGCTTAAATATAAATATAAATGGCTTAATTTCTGTGAGGTTATCTAAGCATGGATGCATGCTAAAGACCACCCCATAAAATATCCATGCTTGAGGGAGATGCTTCAAATTTCAAATAAACAAACATGATAGGGCCCACAGATGACCACTTAACCCATAAACAAATAGATTAAAATAAAAGCAGCCAAGGAATGCAACAAAACCAATTAAAAAATATAAATTGGAAAAATCAAGGTAGTTTATAAGATTCTTCTTGTTGCAGCAACCAAAGGTCAAGACAGTGAGACACTGTTGTCTGATTTTGATTTTTGAATTCTTCTTCTTATTTTTCAAGTTAAGTCACAATTAAATTAGGCCTACCCGAAATGGAATTTAGTATTTCTCAAACTTTAGTTTCTTAACAGAAACTCGTAACCACTCGAGATCAAATATTTTTTTATATTTATTTTTAAATAATTTTATCTGCACAATTATGGAGTGAGTTGTTTTAGTTAGATAAAAATGAAAAATAAAGTTATAAATGAGAAATATATGATGGATGATGTTGACGAGTTTAATGTCGTCTAAGTTTCATTATTTTTCTCTCTCCCAAATCTTCATTGAGACAATGCCCCATCACTGCAGATCCAAATCCCCATTTTCTCTGCTTTTCATTCTTCCATCCCACCACAATCTCAATTTCACTTTTTCATTTCAATGACTCTCACCTTCACTTTTCTACATCCGGTGCACCATTTTTCTAACCTTCATACTTCTTCTTGTTATTTCTTTTTTTCTCTCTCTAATCCACTAGTTCTATTCACTTTATTTTGTATGGCTGAGCTTTGATTTCTTCATTACTACTCTAGAAGGACGATTTTGGTTTCTAATCTATTTGACTTTTGTTTCTTTGTTTCTTTGTTTCTTTCCTCCAATTGCGTTTTTGAAACGTTAATTGATTTTTATTTTACCCAAATCACTCTCTTAGATTCATTATTCTTGTACATGTGATTTCATACTCTTGTTTTTTACTGCAAGATTTTTTATTTTCTAACCATTTTTTCTCTTCTCCTACCCCACAAATTGAATTATTGTACTTGAATGCTCACTCTCTGATACTGTTAACTGTTATGTACTTCTCTTTCATCGCTGCAATTTCATTCATTTCGAGTTAATTCTGTTTTAGGTATCAAAATAATATGTAGATACTCTTTTTTGTGTACTTGAAAAGATTGGTTTCATCGTAATAATTCACCTTCTTGATGAGTAGATTTTCATTTTGACTCTAATTGTTTGTAATTATGATGTATTTGCTGATTTTGTTTGTTTGTTTGATTGTAGTAAGACGCCGATCATGTCTCCACGATACAAGAATCGTCCAGTTAAACTCGATGGTTCTATTTTTCTAGGTATGCATACAAGTTATCTTGAAAAATGAGTCCAGCTATTAACTTAACTGTTCTTTTGTTTCCAGCGAAAGTCGAAGTGAAATCGGTTATCTCTTTTTAGTGAAATTCTTGTTTAAATGTACATTAAAAGTAAAATTTTTTGTTTGATGTAGGTTGTTCTTCCTTGAAAATTGAGGGTACCATGCTATATGTTGTATGATTGAAATTGAAACCTCCTAGTCCTACTACATTATCATTTATGGCATTATTGGGCGCAAATGTTCAATGCAATGACAATTTTCCGAGATACTATTCGACCAGGGAGCTCATCTTTGACTCTGAAGGCAGCACATGGGCCTCATCTAATGTTAATAATGAACTAAGGACTGATTTCTGTCACATGGGACCCTTCCCATTATCATCACCTTCTACCCTTTTAGGCTACAACCAGGAGCTTGTGAAGCAAACAATACTCAAGCATGAAGCCATATTTAAGGATCAGGTATGTTAACTTGATGATTTCTATTCTTCGGTTAGATTATCCTCGGTTTTTTGTCTGTTCTTTTCTGCCAAAAATTGCCATGATTGTTTTATTATTGAAATGTGTGATTTGTAGTGTAATTTGCTTAAGCCTTTGTACTCTGCTTTGCTATTGAAGAGTAAACTCTTTTGTAGCACCGACCCCTCTGGAAAAAGGCGACTCCGCTGTCCATGTCAATGCCGGGCACCGACACCAACGCTTGTGATTATGCTTAATTTATTCTTTTTTTTTAAATTATTACTGGTGTCGACGTGTTAGTGTTGGTGTCGTGTCCAGTGTCCGTGTCTGTATTTGTGGTCCGTGCTTCAGATGCTTTGAGATGGCAGTAAGAAGAGTTAAGAGTTATCAATAGTCTTTAATGAGGTAGTTGGTTTTAGATGAATACAGTATGAATGAATGAGACTAAAGGAGCAAAGGGATAACCTTATTCAGTTCAATAAAAATAACTTTTAAGAAGTAATTATCATAATTCATTAAATTACCATTCTTTGCTCCTTGCATATAGTTGTTTGTTGCTGTTTATGACGATGTGGCTCTTCATTATTCTTGAATACTCATCAAACTCTTTTGTTTTGTATGTCTCTGAATTGTACATTGCTCTTCAGATTCGTGAGCTCCACCGTGTTTACCAAAAACAGAGGGAATTAATGGATGAAATTAAAAGGAGTGAATTACATAAACAAAATGTAAGGTTGGAGGCATCATGGTCTAGTTCTGCTTTGTCATCTAAAAACGCCGAAAATAAATTTTGGACACCAAACCTGCCCTGGTCAGCCTCTCAATCATCTGTTTTATTTGCTGAAAGCATCCGGTTGCCACCTGTCTTTGCTCAAGAAAAGAACAGGCATATTTTTCCTGCTCGTGCTTCAACTGTAACCGAAGAATCTTTAAAAGATTACAAACTACCAGAGTCCAAATGTAAAAGAATCGGTAAAAAGTTATTGGATCTTCAACTTCCTGCCGACGAGTACATTGATAGCGACGAAGATGAAGAGAATGTACCGTTTAAGCTTGACTTAAATGTACCATGTAGGCTTGAAGTAGAACCAGCTGCAATGTCTAATGATATGGAGGGCCCTGCACATCATATGAGCAATTGTTTGTATGATCTATCAATGAGAACAAAATTCGAATCTCAAAATTTACGTGATGTCATCAACAAAAGACAGGATCTTGAAGGATGCTCACATAACCAACTGCCAGAAAATGAGAAGAAATGTGAATGGAAGTCCTCAGGTAATAGTGGTACTCAAATTTTATTACTCTTTATTTTTCAGATTTTTTAACTGCTAAATATCGTCAGTTCATGCATATACACAATTATAACTCTGTATGATTTGATTTACTTTTCAGGGCTAATTGGTGGCTTGTTTGATTCTTTTGCTAAAGGTATTAATACCGAAAAGCAACCTGTTTCAGTCGATTCATTTAGTAAGAATATGGAGCAATTTGATGACCGTTCATCGCTTCAAATTAACCGAGGACCTTGGACAAAGAGAAAGTTTTGTAGCAGTGAGAGCTCTGCACAAACTCAATGTCCTACAAGTAACGGTTTGATTAAGGCAATGGGGTTGCCTTGTCTTGAAGAAAGTAAAACCTCAACCCATATTGAATCTGTCGTTTTAAATCCTTATGATACGGGAGTTATACAAGGTTTCAAATCAAGGGAGATTGGGGAAAGTAACTTAGGTACAGAGAAGGCTCTTGCGTTTCACAGCAACGGAAAGCCTCACTTGTCATCCGGTCCACATTCTTTTCATGACTTTGCCACCGAATTCTTCCAAAACCAATCCAAAAATCAAAGGATTGATGAAATCGAAAAAGGTTGCATTTCTGTTGTAAAGTCACCTTGTGTTGATGTGCCAAACTCTGGAAAACTGATTCCCTCAGGTGAGCATTTGATTAAGAATGAGAAGAAGCAGGAATTTTTGGCAGGTATTATCGACCTAAATTCAAGCATGATTGAGGATGAGAATATGCCGATTGATGTTGACTTTCATGCACCCGCAAGTCCAGAGAACAAGGAATGCTCTCCACCCAGAGGAGAATCTGATGAAAACCAGCTTGTGACACCCTTTCAATTTACAAAACATGAGGATCACCATGTGCAAGAAGAGCAAACCAGAATTGCAGCAGAAGCTTTGGTTTCCATATCAGGATTTGTAGCTCAAAAAGACATCCCAATGACAACTTGTTCATCATCTGAATCTTTTATGATTAGTCCTCTTAACTGGTTTGCTGCAATTGTTTCAACAACAGTGGATCATTTAGAGAATGACAATGAAACCGATTTCAACGACAAGGTTAATGGTCTCAAGGAGTTTCTGTCTGATGAAATGGATTACTTTGAGTTCATGACCTTAAATTTGACCGAGAAAAAGGACCTAGATTTCTGCTATAAGAGTATTGACCAAACCAAGCAAATTGGTGGATCGACTTCACCAACTCAACCAAGGAAGAGTGTCCGAACAAATAGGGGAAGGTGGCGAAAGGATTTTCAAAGTGAAATCCTTCCAAGCATTGCTTCTTTGTCAAGGTATGAGGTAACCGAGGATCTTATGACTATTGGAAGCCTTCTAAGTGCTGGTACTCACTCCGAGACGTGCTCTCAAAGAAATGCACATATTAATGTACCAAGTAGGGGGAGGAAAAGATCATGTACTTCAACCTCTACCACTAAAGACACAGACTTGTTGAACTTGAAACAAATAACTAGCATCACTAAATTGGGAATTGAGAAAAAGGGTCTAATAAGTTGGGGAAATACGTGTAAAAAGCGAAGAGGGAAGAGATTTCGCATCACTAAACCTTGGTTTATTTGAAGCTAAGTATAGAACTAATTCTTAGACTATGTTCATTGACATTGGATGAGATTTTTATGAAGTATAGAATGATTTGTAAATGTCTTCTTATATAATATATTAACTGAAGGATAGAAAAAAACTCTTGTATATCCTGTTTTTTTTCTTGGGATTGAATCCATTATATCCTCTCAGTGCAAGAGATGGAATAGTTTTTATCTTCTTGTTTTGTTGTTGGAAATTAATTCTAGTAGCTTATCCATTGGAGGTGCAGTCATGCTACGTTTTTGTAAATGCCCATTAAACTCAACTGAAGTGCTCAATGTATATTAGTAAAATATAAGCAGTAAGTTTTAGCTTTCTTGTAGTTTATATTCAATAAAACTACAATAATCATAACAATTTTATAATAGTCTCCTTAACAAAAGAGATTGACAAGTCGATTCAAAAATTTATTAGGTCTAGTGATATACGTGTTCATAAATTACTTTAAGAATTGCTTAAATCACCCAATATATTGCTATCACACCTTCGTGAAAAATCCAAAATATCAATTAATTCTGAAGATGCATTTTCGGACGCACTCCAAATACACACAATTATGTCTGATTTTGAAGCACGCCTCAGACTTTTGTCTAATTTGTTTTCGAAAATGTATCTCTGTAAATTTTACTGAGGTGTATTTCTGAATCATACTGAAGCAGAAAGAATCACAAAACTAGAAAGATGCAATGCATAAAGAAAAATAAAATTATGATTGGTAACATAAAAAAAAAAATGAAACATTACTTAGGTAATCCTTAACATAAATCGAACATTACATTTTAACATCCAGGTGGACGTTCTAACATCTTTATAATATATTCGATCGATCTCGAAGTCGTCGCATCTACCTCAATCAGAACTTTTGTCTCGTAACAGAAAAATGTATTCCATATAGCTCTTAAATATGCACCTATCTTCAGCTCAAAAATTGTCGAGCTCAATCTTACATTCGTTGTCAATCGAGGATGAACGGTACTCGAGTTTTACAATTTTTCGATTCTCAGCGTATGGTAGGAGATTCAGCAGTATGTATTTCAAATCTCCAATATGGGTGTACTCATTGAACTTAAACTCATTTAAAGGTTTCACGTCGTTAAAGTAGACATATGCGACATGCCAAATTGATGTTCATTCTGGTGTAATGTGTTTTGGTAAGAAATATGAGATAAGATCCTCATACTTATAGTAGTTCTAAACAAATATGGACCTTAGAAATTTTATCTTGTATCAGAGGATGTTCTGGATATGCATATCTGATACCACCCTATTCTGTTATTTCGAAGATGTATTTTTGGAACCACTCAGAACAAAATAAAAGTATGGGTCAGATAGAAATATAACCTGTTTTGAAACGAATAATTTTTTCTCGGAACCACCCTATTTTATACCACATATTCATAACGAAATGATGAGCTAAAAATATCGATTTCCTCCAACAAGTCTTGAGCTTGCATCTTCTTGGCTGAAGCCAATGTAACTTTTTCAAACCCCAAAGGCTCATCATCATAAATGCAGTTGAGCCTTTGGCTTTCTAATTTGTCCTTATGTTCCTTAGCCACTGTTGAATGCTCTATTTCGACCAACTTGGAAACTGGATTCTCACCAATCTCCTTTGCTTTATCGGTTTCAATCGAATTGGTTTCGACAACCAATTGTGGTCGAATTTTGGCCTCCAAGGCCACCATTATTTGATTTTTGGCCATATAGGCCGCAATTCGAGCTAGGGTGCCTAATTTAGTCATCAATATTGTTCACCATGAATAACCTCATACTTGCAGTGGCATCTTCATCAGACTCATTCCCCATGGAGTCTTGTTTCCACATGAATCCATAAGTAGGATCCATCTTTTTTGAGTAAAAGACACCCCTTTGCATAGAGAATTCCTTTCCAATAGAAGTGTAGGGTGAAATGGTTGTTAGCTTCTTGTAGAAAGTCCTCTTATCCACATGTCAACTTCAGCAAGGAAATAGCTCTAATCGGCTTTGACATTTTCCAAAATTCCATCAGGCCTCCAGATTGAAATATTCTAATATAGAGTTAAAGGGATTACTCCTACATCGTGTATCCACTCCCGACCCAGCAATAAGATGTTATTTGCCTTAGATGGAATGACTCTTAAGGCCTGGCTTATCTAGCCTTCATAATTAGATAAGACCATGTTATATGGCCTCGAATCCGTGTCCTTTTTGCCAATCTTCTTTAATAGGAAATTTGGCATCAAATTAACTGCAATTCCACCGTCCACCAGAACCTTATTGATGCCTACTCCATCAACCTTAGCCCAAATGAAGATTGGCTTAAGATGTTTCTTTATTTCTTCACCGGGCTTTTTAAAAGCAACATTCTCATCTTCCATTCCACCATTACTCATGATATAGTAGCATAGAGGCATATGGTTTGCTATTTTTAGCAAGGCATGCATCTTCCTCTTTGGTAACCTTAGTAATTCTGTCGAATTATATAGGTAACATGGAAACAATATTTCACATGATATTGAGCATTTCATCGAATCCAATTTCAAAGTTGTCAATGAGAATGTCATCATCTTTGATCGAGACGGGGTCCTTATCCTTAAACTTGACCACCGTTGGCTGAAGGGGAAAGATTCTCTTTTCCATGGACTCCTTTATCACTTGAGCAATTGTCAAAGGTGGGAATTTAGTGTTGCTACTAGATTCTTCAACTTTAAAAGCGATTTTCTTAATTCGTTGGTATCTATACCATTGTGTCCTGGTCAGAGGATTCTTACCAAAATAGTTTTAGAACTATACGAGTAGTTCTTTGAAACATAAGAGTTGTCATGGTATATGATGAGCCTTAACCTACTTCGACCACTTTCTACTTTTGATGATTAGCATTAAGCTTGACGTTGGGTCGAATCCATTGGATAGGAAGCACACTTGCAGGTGGAACGTACATATTCTTCTGATTATTCCAATAGCGTGGGGGCCTTTGATATCTCTGATAAGGGGCCCCCCTTTGAGACTTATCAAAGGTAAATTTGGGCCTCATGTCGACCCATGGATTCTTTTTTGGCTGCTGAAGCTTGGCTTTTTTCGAGATCATTTGTTGCTTCTTTGTCAAAAATAGATTACATCGAGGGAACATCATCACTTTAGAATATTTGATTTTGCAATGATTTAGGAAATCAATTAGACATTCTTTATATTTTGGATACACCTCCTTGACTCTTTCAGTGTAATCCGCCACATTCAACTCTTAGAACCTTGGACTGGGATTCTTAGCAATTTCGACCATCATAATCTCCATGGGTTCGACAAAATTTGCCTCCTCGACTTGCAAGGGGTCTGAGTCAATTTTCACAGGAGACTTAGGTTTATCACCAGACTTAAGCATGACTTCTTTCAGAGCATCTTGCACCAAATCCCTGAAAGAACACATTTATAAGCCTTATGACCAAGGAAAATTTGCTATTTACAAAAACCTTTCTTCTTCCTTTGTTCCAATGGTGGCATCTTTAGGCCTTTCGGCACTGTGATTTGGCCATCGGCAACTAGAAGATTAAAATTTTTCATCATATTTAGTTACATCAAGAGTATAAGTTTTTGTAACAAATTTTTTATTTCTACTTGGTTCAACCAGATTTTTTTCATTAGAAGGTCTTAAAACTTTACAAACATACGGAAGCCATGGCTTTAATTCTGCCATATTAACCTCATTTTCTTCGACATACTAAAAAACTATGTTGAGTTCTTGATTGCTATCATCTGTTTTTATGTAGGCAATATTTTCCTTCATAGGGTGTCGATTTGATCTACCCTACTATGCCTTCAACTGTTCGACTTGTCTAACCTTGTCTGCTAACTGGGTCATATCCCTTAGGTATTGGATATCCAACTTCTTCCTAATGGAATAATCTAAACCACCCGCATCCATTTCGACTAACTCGTGTTCATGAACTTAAGTAAAGAAACTTGACTTCATCAACCTAAACCTATTGAGATAATCACATATCGATTTAGACAATTTTTGCTTCACACTGGCTAACTCTTTTAGGCTAATTTTCAATTGACCCATATAAAACTGCTCATCGAACACCCTTTCTAGCCGATTCCAATGATGTATGAAGTTGGAAGGGAGAGTAGTGAACCATTTAAAAGCATTATTGGTTAAAGAATTAGGGAAGTATTTCGTCTTTAGATTTTCATTATTAGCCAAATCACCGGCTTTTGACGGGTATCGAGCAATGTGCTTGATAGTGGACTCACTAGTATCACCTGAAAACTTAGTAAATTTAGGAACTTTCCAACCCCTGGAGAGTCCAGTTTGCAATACATATTCAGATAAAATAGAAATAAAATTTGGCTTATGAAAACCAACATTCAGACTGTTTTGGGCTAGGATTTGTTCAACCATATTTGCTATGTTATTTAGCTCCCTAAAACTGTTTTGTTGGACTTTCCTAACTACTTGATATGCATCTTGGTTCCTGTTCACCAACACCGCATACGGGCCATTTCGACTTAAGCCTCATTCGACTACCCTGGGTATAGGTTTTTCGACTGATTGAGGTATAACCTGCTGTTGCATTTGATTGTTGGGAACAACATTATTTTCAACTCCTAGATTTTGGACTACCCCAATTACTTGGGTATGAGGAATTGGCTGAATGAGGGTTTGAGGAGCACCAAAGAAATCAATAATTCGACCCATTTGATGTGTTAATTGTTAGTAAATATGATTGGTATTTTGGATCAGAGAATTGAACGTAGTACCAATTTGTTAGGTAAGCATGTTAACCATATCATGGTTACTGTCATCCATTTGTTGCCTTATAGCCAAGAGAGAATTAGTAATTAAAGATAGTATAACTTGAGGGATATATCCTAATCCTCCTTGGGGTTGACCTATTCGACCAGGATTGCTTATGGCAGATCCTAACACCATGTATTGATTAACATAAGAGGCAACAACCATTGCCTTATTTGCATACATCGATGCGTTAGTCTGTAGACCAACCATTAATGCAGTTAGCATGCCATATGAATACTCCCTACCACCATGGAGAATTATGAATCCCAGCGGAATAGAAGCCTAATACATTTGTCGCGGCGCGAAAAATACCTGAGTGCATCGCATGCTCGATGATACAAAAAATTCGCCACCGAACTTTATTTATTCCAAAAAGAAATGGAAAATATTGATAAAACCCTTGGAAAAGAGAAACGGGTAAGGGAGTCGGTTATGTGAGGGGAAGGTATTAGCATCCCTCACATCTGTCGTACTCGACGGGAACCATTTTGCGTGTTTTTTTTCTTGGATGGGTATTACTATCTAAAGGTTACTTGCGACAGAGGAAAAAATAAGTTTTAAATTAGTGTGCTCGCGGAGGATTAGAGCCCTCGTGCCTACGTATCCTCATAGTGCAATGAGTAAATCAGAACTCCGTAGTTCAGAGTAGAAAATAAATGTGTGTTGGTTGTTTTTAGAGAATAATTATAATTGTATCCTAGAAGTGTGCAGACATTAGCTGATTTGATCCTAGGTCAGATGCTCCAAGCTTTTAGTCTAACTGCTAAGGAACGTATTATAAAAAGTTATTTTTCAAAAAAGAAAGAAAAGAAGAATTATTTTGCAAAAGGTTTAAGTGTCAAAAGGAAAAGAAAAATTTGATTTAATAAGAATAGAAAGAGCTTGAATAACAAAGGTGTTGCGAAGTGAAAGGCGTTGTGAAGGCGTGGTGACAATATTGTTTGGACTAAGAGTGTATTGTTTGAATCCATAAGGTAGGTGTTTATGAACCAAAAGGTGTGGCGGTAACCAATAAATGGCGTGGCCAATGCAAAATTGTATAATTTTGCCTAGATCCATGGATCAAGACCTAGAAAATGGGTATTTCCAGAGCATAGAACTCTATAGGGTAGAAATGAGGGTGCCAGAGAATAAGGCTCCACAAGGCAATGCATGAAAGTTGTCAGAATATGAGGCTCCACAGGGTAAAAATAAAAGAAAATGGTTTTCCAGAGCATGAGACTCCACGGGGAAACACATGAGATTGCTAGAGCATGAGGCTCCACAGGGCAAAAATAAAAGAAAGGGTTATAGTTCAGAGATGAGTGCTTGGTCATGAGGTGTTTTACCCAAAGAAGGTATGGATGCCAAAGAAGGTTGTGTCTGGTCCAAAGAGAAGAGTATTGTTGTAGTGTTAGGGTGTTGTATGTTGAATGTGGGGAAGAAGACTTGTCAATCATTTTATTTGAGTTGCACTAAAGTCTATGAACGGATGCGAATACTTTGAATAAATGAGGCCTACACCACGTACTCAAAGTTACTCTAGACAAAGGTAGAAATAATCTATTTCATCATTCTCCGTTGCTTAAGGCTCATGGTGCACAATTTGCATTGTAACTGAGAGGTGTTAAAGAGCCTTTTGTTGTGCTTGATGTGATCTGGTGTCCTGTCTCTCCACAATGTCTTGAGTTTGTCTTGAGTTGATATCCAGTCTTGATGTCTAGTATCTATAAAATTTTGTAGATGAAGCTTGACTTGACTTGAAAGATCCAATGTAGTGTAAGGGTTTTAACTCAATCAAATGATGAAGGGACTTATGATCACTCAATTAAATATGAGTCCAAAGTGATTAGTAAATTGTTCAGGACAACGTTAAAACAAAGTCCAACAAGTCTAGTTAATTGATCAAGCAAGAACTTGATCAACTAGTTAAGGATATGATCAAGTAAAAAATCATTCATCAAACACATGAAATTAATTAAAGACTAAAAATATTTAAAAAAAAATTGGAATTAACATAAATACCCTAATTTCTAATGAATTTTAATTGTAAAATTAAAAAGACATTCTAAAACTAATTCTAATTCAAAATTAATCTAAAAATTATACTATTTTTCTAATGTATATTTAACATGTATTTTCTAAGCTAAGGAAACTAATGTATGAATTTCTAATTAAAACTAAAGTATATATTTCTAACTAAAACCAAGGTATTTATTTCTAACTAAAACTAAAATGTTAATTCTAAGCTAAATAAACTAATGGATATTTTTTAAGCTAAATGAACTAATGGATATTTATTCTAACTAAAATTAATAGGTACTAATGGTTATTTATTCTAACTAAAATTAATAGTTACTAATGTTACTATATGCTACCTAAGGCTAATATATATATATATATATATCCTAATTAAAAATATTAGTATATTAGAAAAAGCCTACTGAATGTTCAAAACTAAAGCTATTGCCTATAAATATTAAAGCTACTAATGTTATTAAATAAAAGCTACTAATATATATATATATATATATATATATATATATATATATATATATATATACTCTCCGGATACATCTATAAGCAAATTTATTTTTTTGTGGTACATTTGACTATTAGTGTATCTAGTCTATATATGAACTAGATACATTAATAGTCAAATGTACCAAAAAAAATAAATTTGTTTATAAATATATCCCGAGGGTGTATATTCTAAGTGACTAAAAGTAGCTTTTTCTATCTGAAACTAAAGTGGTAATAACAGTATTGTATGCACACCATGTCCTAGCGTTGACTTGGTAGATGAATAGCACTCGTCGCATACCATAATTGCATTACCATGTTATTAAACACATATACTAGGGGTATTACCATGTTATTAAACACATATAGTCATATACAATGAAAAGGAATAATAGAACACCAAGTAGGAGTATTTTATATTGTATATACGTATGAAGTGAATGAAATAGGTGAAAATACTAGTTTTGCACAAGCTTTCGATAACGGCTAACGGAATCAAATTTGACGAATTAATATTTTGTTGGAATTGAAATTTTACAAAGAAATCAAATATATATTATAAATTGCAAAACAAGCATCAAATTATACCGAAAATAGCAAAAAGTTGGCGAAAAAATCGATTAAAAAATGTGTCGGTTCGGTTAAAATATGTATCGGAACGAAAAACTAATTATATATTCACGATCGTGACGAAAAATTGCTTTTACTAATATATTCATATCTTATTAATATTTAAGAATTAAAAAAACACTATTTCCAAGTTTATGGGTTTCATGCCAAAATAAGTGTTTATCCAATAAACTAATTCAAAATAGTAGCTTAAACTAATCAATAAGCAAACATCCAATAATTCATGGCAAAAGTGTGGAAGAAAAAAATGATTACCGACGGAGCAGATGTTTGCTTCGGTTAGTGTTGAAAATCAGAGTGTTGAAGAGAAATACGAAAAACTTCAAGAATAAGTTCCTTTAATCCAATTAACTTCCAAGCTTGATGATTATTCTTGATGATGAATGATTTTAGAAGATGAATCTTGAATGTAAAATATTGATTAATAGACTTGAATTGATGAACTTTGGATGATGATTGTTGATGAAACTTAATAAACTTTAGAAGATGGTTTTTTATAAAACTTGATAAACTTTAGATGATGATTATTGATGATAATGCTTGAATTGTTGATTGATGATTTGTTGAAGTTGAATTGTGGCTAAGTTCCACTATTTTAGAGTTTCAATGTGAAGTTCTAAATGGTGATGAAGATGAACTTTGGTGAGGGTGAGGGAGAAAATGAATTGAAAGAGAATTTGAGAAGAAAAAAAATGGTGGAAAAATAATGGTTAATTGTGAATTTTCTAAATTAGGTTAGTTCATGTTAGCTAGCTCCAAAATTGTGACAAATAACATGTTTATATCGACTTGACAAGTGAATAAACACTCTTGGATTGTGATCCAAGTAATGGATTTATCAATGGTTAGAAATTAATTTAAGCTCAATTTGTGGATCACTAATTATAACCCTTGGATCAAACGTTAAGAATTGGGGTGTACGCGGATTTGGTTGGATCGGGTTTTGCCTAACCTGTTACCCAACCCGTTGAAACTTCAATGGGTTGGGTTCTTCGTCCAACCCACAATTTCATTGTCATAATCGACCTGAACCGACACGTTCATTTATGAGTTGGGTTGGGTTGGGTTCGCGGGTTGTGTTTCAAATTAAAAATATTTTTTTATGATTCTTTTTATCGGTTTAAAAAAATGTAACGCAACTCAATATAATCATACACATTTATAACACTCAAATTTGATGAAAACCGTCATATAATATCTAATAAAATTCATTAACATGACATAATACTTGATAATAGTATAAAATTCAATAATACACATTATTTCCATAAAATACATAAGTTGTAAATGATACAAAAGAAAATATGAAACAATATTTAATCTTAGAATCACGTAAACTCATTTATCTAATAGTATTATTGGTGGAGAATAAAAAAAATTTGGAAAAATTATGGTTATCAGTGAGATATTAATTTTATTTTTTTATTTAAAATAATAATAAATTATTAAAGCCACGTCAATGGATTGGGTCAACGGGTTGTAAAACTCAAATTCGAAACCCGGACCAAAACTATATAGGTTGTTATGGGTTGGGTTGGGTATACTCGTAAATGAATGGGTTCGGGTAATTTATTGGTTGGTTCGGTTTGGGTCAGCGGGCTCGTGGATCGTCCTGCACCCATGAACACCCCTAGTTAAGAACGGTTGGGATTAAATGCAATTTAGTTGAAAGTTGGAAGTTAGAAATTGTGTTAGTTTTGTAGTTAGAGAAGTTAAGGATAATTAGGTAAATGGATGGCTCGTGGAAAAATAGGTAGTTAAGGGTAGTTAGAGACCAATGATGTTGGAGTTTAGTAAAATTACCAAATTAGGATGTAAGGCAAATGGTCACTAGTAATTAATTTGAATTTGAATGCTTTTGTCTTGACCACTTTTGATAAATTACCCCATGACTTTAAGGCTCTGTTTGGTAAAACTATCTGATAGCTGATAGCTGGTAGCTGGTAGCTGATAGCTGGTAGCTTATAGCTGGTAGCTGATAAGTTAATTTAACTGTTTGATAAATTAGCTGTTACACTAGCTGATAATTACAAAATGACTTAAAAGGACATTTTTAATTAAGAAATTTGTGATTTCATTATCTTATTATATTATATTATTAAATTAATTTTTATTCGATAAAAGTAAATGCATTAATAACAACATGCAAAACAATTTTAATATATATGAAAAATTAAAGATATCATCAAAATATATAAATTTGTATAAAAGTTTCATGGACTTTGCTATTTAGTATGAATATATTGACAACAAAATTCAATGGAAAAAAAACCAGCAAACCATATATAAAGCAAGAGTATTTCATAAAGCCATTTAAAAAGACATAAAAGTAAAAGTAATCGTAATAACTACGATTCTTGGTCTAATTAACTCATTCTTTCGTAAAATATATTTTTTTTTTTAATTCCTAATTGTATAATGAAATTTAATAAAATATGTGAAATAATAACATTGTAATTTTGAATTTAGTTATATTAATCTAAAAAAATAACAAATATAAGTTTATTGTCTAATATTTTACAATAAAACTGTAATAATATTTTGAATTTTCTTCATCTTTGTTGATTTTATTGATTCTATTCCAATGTTTCACTAATTTAAGAATTATCAACACTATTTTTAAATTAATTATATAATTTATATTTAATAAATAAAAATAATATCTAAAATCTTCTATCATATTCTTCAAAATCTCCCTAAATTCAATCTTTTAAAATCAATTTTTTAATAGTAAATATTATGTGTATATATATATATATATATATATATATATATATATATATATATATATATATATATATATATATATATATATATATATATATATTGTTAAAATAATAAGGGTATAATTGGAATAAAAAGTCATAAGCTAAAAGCTACAAGCTCAAAAGCTACTTCAAATAGCTTTTGAAAAAAAAGTTAAAAGCTAGTTAAAAAGCTAAAAGCTAAAAGCTAAAATGCATTACCAAACAGAGCTTTTTAATCAAAATGAGCTGAAAAGCTAAAAGCTACAAGCTAAAAGCTCTTTTGAGAAGTGATTTTGCATTGAAAATTAAGCATTTTTGAATGGTATAAGCTCATGAATTAAATTCTGAATTTTTGGGCTTGACAAAATGTTAGAAAGTGTTGAAAAACAAGTATTAAAGTAAAGCTTGATGGAAGATAGAATTTGTTGAAAATTAGTACTTGACATAATCATGACACAAGTCATTTATGATGAATGATGATGAATCCCTTGATCAAATGCTTATGGAATAGGTCTAGGAAAATTCAGGAGTCAAAACCGAGTCATTGGTCGATAGTTGACCAAAAGTCAACAGTTGACCAAAAAGTCAATTATACCCAAAAGATGCAATTTTTTATCCTTTTTCCTTGTAATCTATTCTTTTGATCTATATCTCAAGCAACATCCATTGTAACATGAATTTTCGGTAAATTAATGAAATCTTCTTTTTATTCTAACTTTGCCCTTTTCTCTGAATCCAAACAAACCTCTGAATTAAGTGACAATCATTCCAATCTCCCAGCTAACCATGAATCTCAAATAAAGATATGATTCGTATCACAGGTAATATGGGAAATAAACCCGAATAATCACCAAATAATATCTATTTCGAAAATCCGCTTAAACCCATTACATCCACTATTATATAACCTTGACCTAATGATTATGTTATGCAAAATGCGATGAATAGTATGTTAAATGCATGACCTAATTGAATGAATTGATGACCATGTATGCAGATGATTTTTAACCATAAGCCAGATAAATTGAGAAAATTGTAGGGAAAATTTTAGGGGTATGACAACCTCCTATAATGGTTTGTGTAACCATGGGAGTAGGAGGAGAATTGGTTGTTTGTGGTGGGGGTATATCACCATTTATAGTGTCGTAGTCGAAACTAATGTTTGATTCATGGCAATAGTAGTTACTCCAACAGTTGTTGCAATGCTTGCAGTACCAATCATCGTTCTGATTGATTGCACTTCTACATTTTGAGCATTGTTCTGAGGAGGATGAACCCCTTGAAGGGATGAATTCTTTGATGATTGACGAGACATACTAACAAGACTGCCACTCCTCAGGCGCATAAACACTAAACGACTGAAACCATTTGAATGTGTGAAGAGCGTAAAACAAAAATAAAAACACATACATTCTTTGCAAAAGTTTAATTTTTGCACAAAATGGGTCCCACTAGACGTGCCAATTTGTTTACTTGTGTTTTTTTGTAAACAATCACAAGTTTTAGTTCAGTTGTAGAATCAAACTTGAAAGTCTTAAATGCCACTTTGTGTAAAATGTTTGAGAAAATGTAATTGTGCTGAAAGAATTTCTAATGTAAATGGCAAGAGAAACAGAGTAAAAATGTTTAAATTAATAAAAGCAAATAAATAAGTAAATAACAATAAAGCAATTGAAATGTTTGATTTAAAAAGGGAACGCAGGTTCATACATTTCTCACAAAATCGTTATCTCATTGAATCAGATGTATGAGATTTAAAGAGAACAAAATGAATTACAACCCCTGACTACAGAGTCAAATTTCGCTTATATACTAGATACACTATCAACTACCATCAATGATTAACTCTTCAAATTCCAACACGTATACTGCTACATGGGTTTTTGTCTTCTGATTTGTTTCCACGTGTCCTCGGAATTTGAACCGCTTCAAACTGCCACTGCTTTCAAAAACGTCTTTGAGGCATTCAACCACATATGTCGAAAAGGTTAACATATCGAGTTTGTGACTTGATGTCGAAAATATGACTTAGTTATCCACACTTAGCATTTTTATATATCTTATGTCACAAATTCATATTAAAATGTCAGACTAAAAATCTCAGACTAACACTATAACTATGACTACCACTATGACTATCACTATGACTATCGTCGATCACCACTTCATTCATTCACCAATCCGACCACCATCATTGACCACAACCTAAAACAACTAACATTTTAAACACCATAGATCAATATTAACAACTACTCAAACTTCTACCAAAAACTACTCTCTCATATATTTTGTAGGGGTGTTCATTAGTTCGGACAAATCTGAACCAAACTAGAATCCAAACCAAACCATGGTGTTTCGTTCGAGGATTTTTTTTTAGTTCGGGAAAAATCGAACCAAACCAATGAAACTCGATGTTAATTGGTTTGGGCAACAGATTTTCAAAATTCTACCCGTGAACCCATCTACTAGAACTAACTATATTAAGTCATATAATTTATATTATTATTATAATAGAAACTAGTATAAGATATTCAACTTCAAAAAGAAACAAAATAAAAAACCAAGTACTTGGGCTCGAGTGGTAAACGAGCTCCTGCTAAGAGACGAAGGTTCGGGGAATACCGAGTTCGATTTCTAGTAGGAATAATATTTTGCCAGTGTCTGTACCTCTCGACACGAGCTCTGGATTACTAGGGCCCTTTTCCCCTGGGAACCAGAGTGCGCAAAGCAAAAAAAATAAACTACTAAATTAATTATATATTTTTAATATTTTTATGTTTGCATTTTAAATTGATTTTGATTTTTAATTTTTTTTAAAATGTATAAAGAAACACCGCAAGTATAATTTGTTGGAATATTTTAATAATTTAATATTATATTGTTATTTCAATAATTATGTGGTAAATTTTTTTATTTATTATATTAACTATTTTATCAATAAAGTGCCTTTAAATAATTAAGTGATCAAATAATGTTAAAACGACTATTTAGATTTTATTTAGAAATTATTTAATTAATTAATTAATTAAATAATTGGGTATGAGTTAAAATATGAGTGGATGTTAGAATAACCCATTTGGAAATAATTGAAACCCTAATTGTCTATCACACTATATATAGACTATGATTCTCAATATAACGTACACTAACAAATAATCTCTTTTTCCATCTGAAGAGAATTCAATGCAGATCTTTTAATTTTATACATATTTGATTTCTGCGCCTAAATTATATATTATAATTTCTTGAGCATGTATGTTTTTTTTATTAATCGTTACTAATTTAATTCCAACAACTGGTATCAAAGTTGGAATTAAAATTAAAATTATCGGAATTAAAATTGTCTTAATGAATTATATGATTTTAATTTTTCGATAATAATATAGTGGCATAAATTTGGTTTAATAGGATTTCAATATTATATGCTTTGGTTTTTTGGCGGTACAGTATAATGACAGTCTGTGAGTAATTTGAATAATATAACATGATTATGTTTTTTTTCTATTACGTGGATTCAATGTTGATGTGGAGAACAATTTTGGTTTAATAGGCACAAAATCATTCATAGTACTACTGCAATATTTTAATTAATATATAAATGTATTTTTGTATTTTTTTAATTATTATAATACTTTTTAACTTTAGCCCCATTTTTGAAATTAAAACGAGGCTTCTGAAATGATTGGGCTGACCCTGATCACCGAAACAATTTCACTACGTGAAAAAAATTATGTGATTTCAATTTTTTTGTTTTATTTCACATATAATTATTTGAAAACAAATTGTGTTGACCCTGTTATATAGTAGCGTAGCGGAAACAATACATAACAATTATGTATTCTTATATATATATATATATATATATATATATTGATCGGAGAGGATCAGAAGGAGATCGTCGCGACCTTCGTATAGGGCAAGAGTTGATGCTCGTAGAAGAGGAAAAAGGGGTGGAGGTACCTGCAAGGTACTCCGATGCCAAAGTAAGTGTTTGGACAAAAAGGGGAAAAGCAAGTAAGAGATGTCAAGTATACGATATTTGATACCTGCCCCACTCAAGCGAGGGGGTATTTATAGGTAGATTTCTGGCGAGCAAAGCGCCTGATCTACCAATGAGAGATTGCTAGATGGAGGGCAAGGCGCGTGGCCTTTTGACTTGGACTAACTGTTTCCGTGATATCCGGGGAGGCAGTTGGTCGCGTGAACTACTCTGCGCGTGAAGGGGACATGCCCAACGGCTATATTGTGCCCAACGGCTATATTGTGCCTATTGGGCCTGTTCGTCAACTATAGTGGATTGGGCCTGACCCTTAAGGGCAGGAAGCCCTGCCCGGTCCAGAACAAGAGCCCCCCAAGTCGTTGCTCTGCTGGAGAGTAATGACTTCAGACAGCTGTGACTACAACTGTACCGTCGGGGAAGTGGTTGCTCGCGTGGAGTGTCCCACTCGTGCCCGACCATATGTGGTCGTTTGATGATTACGCTGAATGTCGACCAAGGTTTGTAGCGTGCTCGCAGATATTGATGTTTTTCGCCGAGCAGCCCTGCACGGATGCGTTCATTTTAATGAGGAGACTTGCTCGTGGGAGCCAAGGACTTGGGTGTATTTTCTGTAATGAGTCAGGAGAAGAGTTTTTGTGACACGTGGTGAGCATTTATGGCTTTTGTCAGTCTTAGGGCTGCATAGGCTATGATGACCTTCACGATTCCCCACGATCAAATGGTTATAAAAGGGTGGAGGAAGGTTTTATTTTCATAATTCTCACAAGTTCTCACTCCTTGCTCTTATTTTCTCTGCAACTAGTCCTTCGCCGGAGTTCCTCTTCGCCACCGTTGATCCTCCTCTTCTCCGTCAACCTCTCATTCTTCCTGTAAGTTTGTTCTTCCTTTTCTGTATTATTTTTTTTTATGAACCTTCAGTTTTCTGGGTGTTGTTCATGGATTCTCCGGTGAGTTTATGAATTTTTCGGTTGAACTTCATGTGTTCTTCGATGAACACGGACTTCTGGAAAATTCATGAAGAACATGAAGAACATGATGAATTTCAGGATTTTTGTAGAAATTGTTAGCGTAGATCCTTGTAGAATCTGGTTAAGTGTAGAATTTTGTTTGTAGTCGGGCACAAGGCCTGTTCGGAACTTTGATGTGATTTTGAAGTGAGTATGCGTCCTCGTATGGATATCTGCGAGTTCTGGTCACAGAGACCTCTCCTGATGATTGCTAGGTAATTTATACGGGCTCGCGATTGTCCTCGACTTCATCAATGCCCTTTCACTTGATTAGTGGTGGAAGGGTGGATTTGATCTTGGATGTCGAATTCACTTTTCTTCCTCTGCCTTTCAGGTGAAAATGGCTGAACCCCAGGATGATGTTGTGCCCGACACGCAAGATACACAAGAGGGGCCCAGTGTGCCCGTTGATTATTCAAATATCAAGGTAGCAGGAAGGGACCTTGACTGGCTCGCACATGAGCCTCTATCGTTCCGATCAACTTTCTCCGCAGAGGAGATACGAGAATTTGACTTGTTGGAGAGACGTGTAGATGACGCTCCTCGGACGTGGAAAGCATTTCGCCCCGGGGAGTATGATAGAATTTGCTCCTCGTACCCAGGATTGCGTTTTCCTATGTACGAGTTCGCTTTTACGGAGGCCAAGATGCGTCTCCCTTTTACCGACTTTCAAGTTTCCCTGTTCACCCATCTGGCCTTGTGCCCGTCTCAGCTTCACCCCAATGCCTTGGCTTTCATCTGGGCATTTGAGCTAGTGTGTCGTTACCTTAATGTCGGCGCGACCATAGATCTTTTCTTCTGCCTTTTCCAAATCCAAAGGAGCACAGCGGGGACGAAACAAAGTTGGGTTTTGTTTAAACAATAGAGTAGGCTGTTCTGGCCGTATTCTGATTCAATTCGCAACTTCAAGGATAGGTTTCTGATCGTGAAGCCTATTACCGAGGAGGCAAAGAGGACTATCTCGACCATTGAGAAGGTGGTAGTGAATGGTAGGGAGAGGGATGGTGTCGTCTCCATATTTCCTTTGGAATGGGTCTATACCCACTTTAAGCGCATAACGGATCAGTTCCTGGTGAAGCACGAGCAGCTTTGCCCGGCGGATAAGGAAGGGTATAGACTTCTTCACAAATACGTGGAGAGTTTTTCCCCGGCTTTCGTGGTTGATCGGCATGGGAATGCGGAGATCAGGGATGACGGGGAGCCCGTCACTGCAGCTAGATATATTAATATCAGGGCTCTCCTCGAGTGTGATAATGACGATGATGCGATAACCTTGCTTGGTATGCTCCACTGTTTGATTTTATTTCTTTGAATTCTTGGTCCTGACTTGTTATGTGTGTTCGCAGGTATGATGGCCGACATGCGGGAGCGTTTGATGAGGTCCCAGGCGGCGAAGGTTCATAAGAAGACGACTGTAGGTGCCAAGGGCGTGGCGACCAAACAGATTGTACCGGAAAGCTTCACAGCTGTTCCTCCACCTGTTTCAGAGGTAACTTCCACCCCGGAGACCCCGGACACCTCACATAAGAGAAAACGAGATGTCGTTGGGACGTCTTCGGGTGCTGGCCCTAGAGGTTCTGGTGCTGGTCATCTTGTCCTGCCCGCCTGCTATTGGCGCCGAGATTTATTTGCTGAAGAGGAGTCCATAGTTGTTCACGATTCTGAAGTCGTGGTTATTCTAAATGCCAATCCCAAAGCGAGGAGAAAACAGATGTGCCAGGATGCTGCGGGCATGTTTAGGGTGCTTGAAGCAGCCCTTGTCCTTGCCGATGATGAAGCTGCTACTTGGGCAAGCCTCGTGACGTCCAAGAATAGAATTGTCGAGCTGGAGATGGAAAATAACAAGCTGTACAATGATTTAAAATAGTTTGAAGGTCACGAGGAGGCCAAAGTGTTGCTTCAGAAGGAGGTGACCCAGCTGAAGTTAGATGCGCTCAAGGCTGACGAGGAGAAGGCGAGTTTGTAGGCGAGGATCGTTGAATTGGAAGGCTTGACTTCAACTGTCCAGGACGAGAATGACGACGAAAAGTCCCTGAAGTCGCGGGCTAACTTGATCAGGAGGATTAGACTCCTTGGCGAGGACGACCTGAAAGCAACTGAGTTCGGCTTCAGTGCTGCAAAAGAGCAGATGGTGGCCCTCAACTCTGATGTGCAGCTCACGACGGATGGGATGGGTTTATTCAACAAGGTGGTGGACGGTCAAGTCATTCCTGCCGAAGAGGAGAGCGAAGTCGCTGAATAAGACTTAGTGTATGCATGTTTTGTGGGCATGTGTGCCCTTATCATTTTGTATGGGCGCTGCCCCTTTTTGTATTTGTAACATTACCCGGTGATTACCGGTGTTTTAATATACTTGGAATTTGTAGTGTTTTTTCTTGGACGTTTGCTCTGTTTGTTTATATGTGTGTGTTCGGCGAGCTGTGAAACCTGCCGAGGAGGGCGAAGTGGTTTTGCCCATGATGAGGCTAGGACTTCGTTTGAGGTACTAATCTCATAGGCTTGGACTATTCCCATCGCTAGCTGGGTGTCCTGCCTGAATGATGCGACAACGGCGGAGCTCGGTTGAGGTATCCCCGTTGTGCACAGGATCTGCTCGTACAACGAGCAGAAGCTGGCCGGCATTGTAATGTGTGTCATGTTTCACCAGGGCATGATACGATGGCCGCGCAACTCTCCCCATTTTGGGCGATTACGTCGGCAATTTGCCTATCCTTGTGGTTAAGGGTTAGCTATAGTACTGCTTGAGCTTTTCAGCATTCCACGGTCGAGCAAGTTGTTTTTCGTCCAGTGTTTCTAAGTAATATGCTCCTGTGCCCGTTTTGGACTTGAGCCTATAAGGTCCTTCCCAGTTTGCTGCCAGTTTCCCTTCGCGCGAATCCTTCTGGTTTCTGCGCAGGACCAGACTGCCTACGGGGAAGTCGCACTTTATGACTCTGGCATCATGTCATAACGTTATTTGTTGCTTTAATGCGGCCTCGCGGAGAGCAGCCCCTGATCTTATTTCTTCGACCAGATCGAGCTCCTCGCGTAGAGCCTCATCGTTCATTTCTTCGTCGAGGGGAGCTTCTGTCCTTCTGGAGGGTTCCCTTATCTCCACCGGTATTACCGCCTATCTTCCATACGCTAGTCGGAAAGGGGTTTCCCCGGTGGTAGAGTGGGGTGTTTTTCTGTACGCCCAGAGGACGCTGTGGAGCTCCTCGACCCACCTTTTCTTGGCCTCGCCTAGCCTCCGCTTCAATCCACGTAGGATTACTCTGTTTGCGGCCTTCGCTTGCCCGTTGGTCTAGGGATGCTCGACCGAAGTAAAGTGTTGTTTTGTTCCCAATTTGGCGACGAAGTCTTGGAATTTTCTGTCTGTGAATTGGGTTCCATTGTCGGTTACGAGGTCCTGGGGTACCCCGAATCTGGCGAGGACGTTCCTTTTGTAGAAACGCAATATGTTGAAGGCTGTGATCTTGGCGAGCGCTTCGGCTTCAATCCACTTTGCAAAATAGTCGACGACCATGATTAGGAATTTATTTTGATAAGATCCCATTGTAAAGGGGCCTAGGATATCCATCCCCCACTAGGCGAAGGGCCACGACGAGGAGAGGGTCTTTAACTCGTGGGGTGGTGCCAAATGCATATCCCCGTGGCATTGGCAACGGTCACATTTTTGTACATGTTCTTTGGCGTCGTGTTGCATGGTTGGCCAGTAATATCCTGCGCGCAAAGCTTTTCGAGCCAGGGATCTTCCCCTAGGTGTTGTGCATTGATGCCCTCGTGGATCTCTTGTAAGATTTCGGGGACCTGGGCCTCGTCGACACATTTCAACAGGGGGATGGAAAATCCTCTTCGATTTAATTTGTCCTCGACCAGTACGTACGAACAGGCTCGCCGCTTAGTTACGCTGGCCTCCTTACTGTCCTCGGGGAGTTCCCCCATGGTGAGATAATTGTACACCGGGGTCATCCAACAAAGGGGATCTCCGATGACATTAACATCTAGCAGGTCGGGTTTTACAATGCTCGGGCGGGCCAACATTTCTTGTATGATGGATTTGTTCCCACCTTTTTTCCTGGTGCTGGCTAGTTTAGAGAGGATGTCTGCTCGGGTGTTTTGCTCGCGCGGGACGTACTGAACTTCCCATGCTTCAAACTCCGCTATTTTTTCTTTTACCATTGCCAAATATTCGGCTAGTTGGTCGTTCTTTGCTTGGAACTCTCCCCGTACTTGGGCCGCTACGAGCTGGGAATCAGTGCAAATTTTTATTTCTTTCGCGCCGACGTCTTTGGCCAGTTGTAATCCTGCGATGAAGGCTTCATACTCGGCTTGATTGTTGGATGTTTTGAAGGAGAGGACCAGGGATACTTCGATCAGGGTCCCTTCCTCGTTCTCGAGGATAATTCCTGCTCCGCTGCCCGAGGGGCTCGATGCGCCATCCACGTAAACGATCCACCTCTGTGTCCCTCTTGGAGGGGATAGTTTCGGAGTCATTTCTGCCACGAAGTCGGCCAGGACCTGTGCCTTGAGGGCTTTCCTCCCCTCGTAGTGAATGTCGAACTCGGCCAATTCAAAGGACCATTTTAGCATCCTGCCCGCCATATCTGGTCGGCTTAACAGCTGCCTAATAGGCTGGTCGGTTCTGACGATGACGGTGTGCGCTAAGAAGTAATATCTGAGTCTCCTCGCGGTGACTATAAGAGTAAGGGCCACTCGTTCTATTTGCGTGTACCTGACTTCGGGTCCTTGTAGGGCTTTGCTGGTGAAATAGATGGGTTTCTACCCGTCGTTCGTTTCTCGAATAAGTGTTGCGCTAACTACTTCGTTGGCCACAGAGAGGTACAGGTATATTGTTTCCCCCTGGTCTGGTCGGGACAATACTGGAGGCTCGGATAAAGCTTGTTTGAAATGGGCAAGGGCCTGCTCGCATTCGTCCGTCCACTCGAAATTTGCTTCTTTTCGGAGTAATTTGAAGAAGGGCAGGGCGTGCTGGGCGGATTTGCTCACGAAGCGGGCAAGGGACGTGAGCATCCCGTTGAGGGTTTGTATTTCCCTCTTCGACCGCGGAGTGGGGAACTCCACGAGTGCTCGGCATTTATCTGGGTTTGCTTCTATTCCTCTTTCAGTGAGGTAAAACCCGAGGAATTTTCCTGCTCATACGCCGAAGGTGCATTTTTCTGGATTGAAACGCATCTTACATTTTCGAGCTTGGTCGAACACCTTTCGTAAGTGGGTGGTATGGTCGGATTCCTCTTGGGATTTTATGATCATATCATCCATATATACTTCGAGCATGTCCCTGATTTCTGAGCGGAAGACTTTGTTCATCATCCATATATACTTCGAGCATGTCCCTGATTTCTGGTCGTTATAGTAATAGTTCCCCGAGGAGGTCATGAATGCCGTGTACCTCTTGTCCTCGTCTGCCATTGGGATTTGGTTGTATCCCGAATAAGCGTCCATGAAGGACAAGAGCTTGAAACCTGCAGAATTATCTACGAGTTTATCTATGCTCGGTAGCGGATAAGCGTCTTTCGGGCAAGCCCGATTGAGATCAGTGTAATCAATGCACATGCGCCATTTTCCATTACTTTTCTTTACAAGTACCATGTTTGAAAGCCAGGTCGTATACCCGGCCTCGGAAATAAATTTTGCCTCTAAGAGGTCTTGTACAAGTTTTTCGGCAGCTTGTGCCTTTTCCTCGGATTGCTTTCTTCTTCGTTGGACAATGGCGCGAGCAGCTAGATTGATTGTCAAGTGGTGACATGCGGTTTCTGGATCAAGGCCGGGCATATCTGCCGCACTCCAGGCGAACAGGTCGACATTGTCGTCGAGACATTTCTTCAACTCCTTCTTTACCTCTTCGGGGAGACCAGCGCCTATCTTTACTCCCCTGTTGGGGTTATTGCTGAAGGTGATGATCTCGAATTCCCCATCTGGGACTGGTTGCAGAAGTGCAGGAGATGGGGAGCTTGTTACTCCTGACTTTTTGTCTTCGTCATGATCTTCTCTTCCATCTTCAGGAAGCCTGCTATCGAGGTCGATGGTATGCACGGGAAGCGTGGGCTTTTTGTCTGGCTGGCCACCTTCAGCTGGAACCTCACCTTCTCTTGGACGCTTTGCCGCTTTTGTCGTCGTCGCGATCTGGTTCTGCCCTTTTATCGCGGCCTCGAAGCATCTGCGAGCAGCCTTAATGTCGCTATGCAGAGTTGCGACGTGCCCTTTCTCTGTATAGTACTTGAGTTTGAGGTGGACCGTAGAGGGGATAACAATGAGTTCTGCAAGAGCTGGCCTGCCGAGGATGCACTGATAAAGTGACGGGCAATCAATGACTAAGAACTGCGTTTTGATTATCCGAGATGCCTCTTCCTCGCCAAAAGTGACTAGTATCTCCACGTAACCCCAAGGTCGGGCCGTTGCTCTGTTGAATCCTTGGAGATCCGATCCCACGTATTGTGAGAGGTTGGACTTACTCAGTTTCAATGCGCGGAACATGTTGGTATACATGATGTCCACGGAACTGCCCTGGTCGACCAGGATTCTCCGAACATCGGTAGAGGACAATTTGCCCCTGATCAGCAGAGGAATATGGGAATTTGGTGATCCTCTGGGGAGTTTTTCTCGGTAAAATGTGATCGGCTGCGAACGCCCTTTACCCTTTTCGATCGTGTACAACTGCTCGGGGCTACTGTCTATCAGTTGTTCAAAATTTCGTTTGATGGACCCTATTGTAAGCTCGTGGTACCCCCCACATGAGATGACCATGGCCGTAGGAAAGGCTTCCCAGGTGCTGTGGATGAATGCCTGGGAAGTCGGGTCGAGGTGGTCAAGAACGAAGAAGTCCTCTGGTCGGCTGACGGCCATTGCGACCTGCGGGGGAGGACTGGATTGGGCTGATTCTGCGTTTTTCTTCGGATCGGATGTGTCTCATCAGGAGGACTCTCCCTTCTTCACGTATTGCTTCAGGTGACCCTCTTTGATGAGGATCTCTATTGCGTCCTTAAGATGCACGCAATCTTCTGTCACGTGGTCGTGACTACGATGGAAACGACATTATTTGCTTTTGTCGACGTTTCCTTTGGACGTGGTTGGTTTAGGGAACCTGACACCCCCTTGTTTAAATTCTGTGTTGATGCAGTCGGAGAGAATGCGCTCTCGCGAGGTCGTGAGTACGGTGTATTCTGTAAACCGGCCAGCTGGCCCTTTGCTTTCGCGAGGATGCTCATCCACCTTTTCTCTTTCCCTTGCCAGGATGATTCTGGTTCGTCTTTTTTTGATGCCCGGGGTACTTCGCGGTCTCTTAAGTCTCGGGCATGGAATGCGGCTTCTTTTTCCTCGTAACGGATATAGTCCTCAGCTTTGCAAAGGAGTTCTGTCAGTGTCTGGGGAGCTTTGATCCCTACAGCCTTACGGAAATCGCTTTTGGGCCGGAGTCCCTTTTCGAGGAGGTACTTCTTCATGTGATCCGTTGTTCGGACTTCCACCGCTTCTTTGTTAAATCTTTCAATGTACGCCCGCAGGGATTCATCCCTGCCTTGTATAATGGCCTCCAGCGTAGCCTCCGACTTAGGGTGTCATTGGGAAGCTGTGAAATGTCGGGAAAACTGGCTCTTTAACTCCCTCTATGAAGAGATGAATCCGCGAGGAAGTCGTTTAAACCATGTCATCGCTCCCTTTCTCAAGGTGATGGGGAACATTTTGCATCTGATAGCCCCGGAGACACCGTGATATTGGAGCATAGCTTCTATATTTTTGATATGCTCGCGGGGATCAGTCGTCCCGTCGTAGGTTGCCAACGTGGGTGGTTTCTCCAATCCGCGGGAAATTCGAGTGTCGAGGATGTCTCTTGTGAACGGACCTTGAACGTCATCGTCACTGCTGGAACTAGGAGAGAGCGAAAGGGAACGACTGTTCTCGCGGCTTCGACTTCGGCGAGGAGAACGTCCGCGGGTGCGTCGGTGATCGTACTTATCCGAGTGTCGAGGTCTCTTGGAAACCGGGGAGTGCCTGGATCTCCGTGGGGGAGACTGATGGCGTCGTCATGCTAGATCGGGTGTAGGGTTCCTCGATCTTGAATGTTTCCTCTTCGGGGAGAGGCTGTCGCATCTTCGCTTCGAGGGAGTCCGTGGACGCGGGGAAAGACTCATCCGTTTTTCTGATGCAAGGCGTTCCTGAAGGATATGCTCGAGAGCATTGAGCTTCTCCCCCTGCTGGAGGATTAGGAGGTTCGAGTTGTTAAGAGATGCGATGAGCGCTGCGGTTCTCAGATCAGCATCCTGGGGAACCAGGATGGGCTCGAAGGTGAGCTCCATGGCTGGTGCCCGTGGCTTTGGTTCGTCGGGTTTCAGGGAAGCAGGCCTTCCGTCTCTTCGGTCACTTTCCTGCGGGATATGCCCGACGAAAGCGTGGTCGTTGTTGTTGTTGGCCGCAGGGGCCACAGAGTCTTGGTGAACATCGTTCTTGATGAAAGCCATGTCGATCTGAGATTTGAAAGGATGAAGCTTTGGTCTTTGTTGAGCAAGAGAGAATCTTGGTTAAAGACGGGGAAGCTGGATTCCCACAGACGGCGCCACTGATCGGAGAGGACCAGAAGGAGATCGTCGTGGCCTTCGTGTAGGGCAAGAGTTGATGCTCGTAGGAGAGGAAAAAGGGGTGGAGGTACCTGCAAGGTACTCCGATGCCAAAGTAAGTGTTTGGACAAAAAGGGGAAAAGCAAGTAAGAGATGTCAAGTATACGATATTTGATACCCGCCCCTCTCAAGCGAGGGGTTATTTATAGGTGGATTTCTGGCGAGCAAAGCGCCTGATCTACCAATGAGGGATTGTCAGATGAAGGGCAAGGCGCGTGGCCTTTTGACTTGGACTAACTGTTTCTGTGGTATCCGGGGAGGCAGTTGGTCGCGTGAACTACTCTGCGCGTGAAGGGGACATGCCCAACGGTTATATTGTGCCCAACGACTATATTGTGCCTATTGGGCCTGTTCGTCAACTATAGTGGATTGGGCCTGACCCTTAAGGGCAGGAAGCCCTGCCCCGTCCAGAACACACACACATATTATATATATATATATATATATATAAATTTTTTTTAACGTGAGTGTTAATTTAATTTGTTTTATTTAACACCCTTCTATTACAATAGATTTATTATACCGGTATGTACATGATATAAACACAATTATTAAGTAATTAGGTAAACATACAATTTTGACATTACATTTGCAGGAAATGTTTATGTGAATTTTAAAGACCTTCCCATTTAATTTATTAAATTAAAATTTTCTAGTAACTTTGATTGGATTATTTAAAATAACAAGTTGTAAAAGTAACATCTGTTATTTAAATTTGCCCCAAAATTTGCATGCATGTGATGGTAAATATGTAGTAATTATCAAGGCTATCCATGTGGTTAATGATTGATGTCAAAGGCATCCATCATCTGACAGAACTTATTACTAATGTTTGATCATTGCGTGAGAGTATCGCTTACAGTTAATTCTTGCAATCAAAGTTTGAGAATTGATGGTGTTTTTGGTATCTTGTCCAGGTCTTATTTAATTTGCATATAAAGAATATTGTGCATGTCTATATGGTTATTTGGCATGCCTACTAATGTTATTGTATGTTTATTGTTATTTTCATTGGATCCAGTTGCTACTGCTACCGCTACCGCTCCAAATTTTGTTGCTCAGATTAACTCTATCCTTATACTGAGTGGGATGAACTTTAAGTCTTGTAAATAATTTGTGGAAATCGTGCTTGGGTGCATGAATTCAGACTTATCTTTGAGGGAGGAGCGTCCCACCACCACTGCTGAGAACCCAAATGAAACTAAAATAGAAAAATGAGACTGATCTAACCGAATATGCCTCATGATGATCAAAATATCCATACCTGAAATGATTAGGGGCTCGATTGCTGAGAGTGAAAGTGCCAAGAAGTTCCTCAGAACTGTGGAGCAATTCTTTGCTAAAAATGATAAGGCTGAGACAAGCAAATCCTTGTCCAAACTCATTTCAATGGTTTATAAAGGAAAAGGGAACATAAGGGAGTACATAATGAAGATGTCTAATCTCGCATCAAAACTCAAGGCATTGAAGTTAGAACTTCTTGAGGATTTGATTGTGCACTTGGTTTTTATCTCTCTCCTGGCACACTTTGGGAAATTCAAATTGAGTTACAATACTCAGAAGGACAAATGGTCTCTCAATGAGCTCATATCTTACTGTGTGCAAGAGGAAGAGAGGCTAAAGAGAGAGAAGACTGGAAGTCCTCATTTGGCTACCAGTTCTCAGAATAAAAGGAAGAAACCTGTGGGAAATTTTTCTCAAAATAAGAAGGCAAAGGAACAACCTAAGGAGTGTTAAGTACAAATTTTAACTATTTTTGTATATAAGTTTTGTTGCACTTCTCGATACTTTTTGTTAATATCGTACGAATAAACCCCGCTTTGTTTGTAAATACGTTTACTTTACGTTATAGTGTATATATTGCGTTATTGTGTAAATATCATTGAGTTTAATTGTTTTCCATTTATTTTTACAGGTATTCAATCAAGGATATCTTGCCATAATCATAAAGAGCATTGAATAAGCTTTCCAACGCTTCAAACCGGGCGAAAAACGGAGTTACGATTCGAAAGTTATGGCCAAAACAAGAAAACAGAAAATGTTGTATGTCTGCTCTCGCCCCAAGCTCGTCAGACGAAGCAGAGGCGAGCCAGACAGACAGAAACCTGTAAAAAAAGTGCAGAATAATCTGTTTTGCTCCGTCGGGCGAACCGGGACTTCGCCAGGCGAATTTTGACGGACAGAAACACCATTTAAGGGCCAAAAACACAATTTTTAGGTTATGGTTTTGGGGATTTTTACTCCCACCTCCATCAAACTCATTTTTCAGTAGGATTAGCTTAGAAAACAACATTTGAACTTGCACACGGATGATCCGGGGTGGATTTCTCATCGATCGACGCTGACAAACTGCGAAATGCTTTGTTCATTTCTCTTCTTCTTTGTGTATTCTTCTTTGTTGGGTTGTTGTATATGTATTTATTTTGAACTCATGTATATTTATCGCCCATGGCGTTGTATAAAATCTTCTTTACAAATATTTATCGGTGATTGTCCTTGATTTTTTGCTTTATGCTCGGGGTTTGGGTTGTGTTAGAGATAAACATCACAAACCTTGATTAGGGATTATTATCTGTTAGTTTCTGGATGCTAGAGATAGATTTAGAGCTGACAATCTTTATGGGTATCGGAGCTTAATGCCTCTGTGTTGTTTGACTCAGGTGCGAGAGTATCGACGAGAGTAATACGGTTGTTCTCTTAGCTCAGTGTGTTAGAGATGGACACTGTTGTGAGCGATGCTGGATGATATTGAGGAGTATTGTAGGTTGAGTATAACTGGTCGATAGGTTTAAGTTTGTGACGAGTTGATTATATGCATACCGAATAAGTTTCTTCTCTCTGAAGAATGAATTCTTTTTATGTTCATATTTACTTTTCTGCTTTTACTTTAACCAATTTAATTCAAACTCTTAAATGCGAGACTTGTCGAACGACAGTTTAATAGCACCGATCTCTGTGGACACGATAAATTCCCGGAAAAATACTTCCAAAAACTTTTGTTGCTTGCTGCTTTACCGCTCCAACAAAATGGCGCCGTTGCCGGGGATTGGTGTTTTTATTGGATCGCATTGCGATAGTTTCTTTATTTTAGAGTTTTGTAGATATCGTATATATTGTCTATTTTCCCTTGTTTATATTTATACTTGTATATGTTTACCATATGTGTGAATTTTACATGTTTTGCATACTTGTGAATATAGTGTATATATTTGTTTCTCTTCACGTTTGCCAAAAGTGTGGTTAGATGTGTAGTTCCGGTTAGAGCTCGAAGAGATGAGAGCAGAGGCAGGAGTGAAAGCATTTGGCTCATCCGAAGAAATGTGTTGGTTTGTAAATAATAGGCGTCGAGCTTACGACGTAAAACAAGCATGTTGTATTGTTTTTAGTTTCTTTATTGTTTTTTATTGTATTAGTATAGGTAGTGTGGTGAATTGGTTAAACATGTTGAAACTGGACCAATTCTAAAAATTCTCAAATCTTCACTTTTCAACTTGTTTAATTCAATTTCACCCGGTCTTTTAGTATGTTCATAGTAGTTATTTTAATGTGTTAATTTTTGTATTTGTCCAAGAGCTTATTTTGAGTAGCTTGAGGAAATTTGAGGTGATTTTTCCAAGTTTGATCGTTTCAACTTGCGAATGCATGGTAATGATGTTGTTTAAAGTTTGGTACATTTCCAAGGTATGTGTTTATTGCTTTCTAGACTATAACATGTACATGAAACTTAGGCTTTTTACAAATTTTGTGCCATTCATTCTTTTGTACTACTTGTTCATGAATTGAATCACTTTAGTTCCTACCCCAATTGTGAGGAAGCTTTCCATTGTTCATATATGCGCAGAGTACCAACATTCTTGTTTTAGCTAGATTTTATTATGTTTAATCTTTTATTTGTATTGATTATATGAATGCATGAAAAGGATCAAGGCAACTGTTTAATTTTTAGCACAACCACCTTGGTCAAATAGTCAATTTACCTTGTGAGAGTGTGAGCATTCGGTAACCCCTTTGAGCCTTTTTGTCAATATCCATGTTGCATTTGAACTTGATGCTTGTCTATGAGTATTTAGTTCACTTTTTGAATGGATTTTGATCCTTGTTTTCTTGAACCCTCAACTGTGTGTTGTTGTTTGAATTTTTACCTTGCCTTAGAAAGTAGAGAGTATTCACACATTGATGTTGGTTGAATTCAAGTTGGGGAAAGCAATGTTTGCTCACTTATGTTGTTGGTTGCTATGCGGTTGTGAAAAAGAAAAGAAAAAGAAAAAAAAGAAGAGAAAAAGAAAGAAAAGAAAAGAGAAAAGTTTTGAAAAAGAAAAACAAAAAAAATTCATATAATTGTGCTAAATAAGTATTTTGTTTTGTGTAACACTTGGAATTTTGGATGAAGTTGATTGGAATTTTGTGTTTGAGTCTTTGTGAGTTGATCACTCCCTTAGGTTTAAGCAAGTTTTTGTTTCAAATACCTTTAGAAATTGCCCCTTGTTTGTTTACCCGACCACGCTACAACCTTGAAAGCCCTTGTGATTCTTGCTTTTATGTTTTCAATATGAATTTTGGATGAGTGCATAATTTAATCTTTTGTTTGCAAGATTGTTGTGTGAGTGAAAAGTACCTCATTTTGTGTTTTTCATCTACCGATGATTATTTTTGCTAAGTGTGATTCACGTTTGAACTTGTGTTGCTTTAGGATGTTTGGCATGATTTTTTTATTTAGCATTTGTTTTGTGCCTATGTTGTCGTTGTAGTTTAGTGGTAAGTATTTACTTTTCGTGTACCATTTTTCATTTGAACCATTCATTTGTCCTTTTTTCAAAACCTATTGAGTCGTGATTCTTTGGTTATTACTCTGTTTCTTTGAGTCGCTTGATTCTTGTTTAGGGACAAACAAGTTTAAGTTGGGGAGAGTATGATAAGTGCAAATTGTAGCTATTTTTATATATAAGTTTTGTTGCACTTATCGATACTTTTTGTTAATACCGTACGAATAAACCCCGCTTTGTTTGTAAATACGTTTACTTTACGTTATAGTGTATATATTGCATTATTGTGTAAATATCATTGAGTTTATTTGTTTTCCATTTAATTTTGGAGGTATTCAAGCAAGTATATCTTGTCATATTCATAAATAGCATTGAATAAGCTTTCCAACACTTCAAACCGGGTGAAAAACGGAGTTACGGTTCAAAAGTTATGGCCGAAACAAGAAAACAGAAAATGTTGTATGTCTGCTCTCGCCCCAAGCTCGCCAGGCGAAGCAGAGGTGAGCCAGACAGACAAAAACGTGTAAAAAAGTACAGAATAAGTTGTTTGGCTCCGCCGGGCGAATCGGGACTTCGCCAGGCGAATTTTGACGGACAGAAACACCATTTAAGGGCCAAAATCACAATTTTTAGGTTATGGTTTTGGGGATTTTTGCTCCCACCTCCATCAAACTCATTTTTCAGTAGGATTAGCTTAGAAAACAACATTTGAGCTTGCACACGGATGATCCGGGGTGGATTTCTCATCGATCGGCGCTGACAAACTACGAGATGTTTGGTTCATTTCTCTTCTTCTTTGTGTATTCTTCTTTGTTGGGTTGTTGTATATGTATTTACTTTGAACTCATGTATATTTATCGCCCATGGCGTTGTATAAAATCTGCTTTACAAATATCTATCGGTGATTGTCCTTGATTTTTTGCTTTATGCTCGGGGTTTGGGTTGTGTTAGAGATAAACATCACAAACCTTGATTCGGGATTATTATCTGTTAGTTTCTGGATGCTAGAGATAGATTTAGAGCTAACAATCTTTATGGGTATCGGAGCTTAATGCCTCTGTGTTGTTTGACTCGGGTGCGAGAGTATCGACGAGAGTAATACGGTTGTTCTCTTAGCTCAGTGTGTTAGAGATGGACACTGTTGTGAGCGATGCTGGATGATATTGAGGAGTATTGTAGGTTGAGTATAACTGGTCGATAGGTTTAAGTTTGTGACGAGTTGATTATATGCATACCGAATAAGTTTCTTCTCTCTGAAGAATGAATTCTTTTTATGTTCATATTTACTTTTCTGCTTTTACTTTAACCAATTTAATTCAAACTCTTAAATGCGAGACTTGTCGAACGACAGTTTAATAGCACCGATCTCTGTGGACACGATAAATTCCCGGAAAAATACTTCCAAAAACTTTTGTTGCTTGCTGCTTTACCGCTCCAACAAAATGGCGCCGTTGCCGGGGATTGGTGTTTTTATTGGATCGCATTGCGATAGTTTCTTTATTTTAGAGTTTTGTAGATATCGTATATATTGTCTATTTTCCCTTGTTTATATTTATACTTGTATATGTTTACCATATGTGTGAATTTTACATGTTTTGCATACTTGTGAATATAGTGTATATATTTGTTTCTCTTCACGTTTGCCAAAAGTGTGGTTAGATGTGTAGTTCCGGTTAGAGCTCGAAGAGATGAGAGCAGAGGCAGGAGTGAAAGCATTTGGCTCATCCGAAGAAATGTGTTGGTTTGTAAATAATAGGCGTCGAGCTTACGACGTAAAACAAGCATGTTGTATTGTTTTTAGTTTCTTTATTGTTTTTTATTGTATTAGTATAGGTAGTGTGGTGAATTGGTTAAACATGTTGAAACTGGACCAATTCTAAAAATTCTCAAATCTTCACTTTTCAACTTGTTTAATTCAATTTCACCCGGTCTTTTAGTATGTTCATAGTAGTTATTTTAATGTGTTAATTTTTGTATTTGTCCAAGAGCTTATTTTGAGTAGCTTGAGGAAATTTGAGGTGATTTTTCCAAGTTTGATCGTTTCAACTTGCGAATGCATGGTAATGATGTTGTTTAAAGTTTGGTACATTTCCAAGGTATGTGTTTATTGCTTTCTAGACTATAACATGTACATGAAACTTAGGCTTTTTACAAATTTTGTGCCATTCATTCTTTTGTACTACTTGTTCATGAATTGAATCACTTTAGTTCCTACCCCAATTGTGAGGAAGCTTTCCATTGTTCATATATGCGCAGAGTACCAACATTCTTGTTTTAGCTAGATTTTATTATGTTTAATCTTTTATTTGTATTGATTATATGAATGCATGAAAAGGATCAAGGCAACTGTTTAATTTTTAGCACAACCACCTTGGTCAAATAGTCAATTTACCTTGTGAGAGTGTGAGCATTCGGTAACCCCTTTGAGCCTTTTTGTCAATATCCATGTTGCATTTGAACTTGATGCTTGTCTATGAGTATTTAGTTCACTTTTTGAATGGATTTTGATCCTTGTTTTCTTGAACCCTCAACTGTGTGTTGTTGTTTGAATTTTTACCTTGCCTTAGAAAGTAGAGAGTATTCACACATTGATGTTGGTTGAATTCAAGTTGGGGAAAGCAATGTTTGCTCACTTATGTTGTTGGTTGCTATGCGGTTGTGAAAAAGAAAAGAAAAAGAAAAAAAAGAAGAGAAAAAGAAAGAAAAGAAAAGAGAAAAGTTTTGAAAAAGAAAAACAAAAAAAATTCATATAATTGTGCTAAATAAGTATTTTGTTTTGTGTAACACTTGGAATTTTGGAAGAAGTTGATTGGAATTTTGTGTTTGAGTCTTTGTGAGTTGATCACTCCCTTAGGTTTAAGCAAGTTTTTGTTTCAAATACCTTTAGAAATTGCCCCTTGTTTGTTTACCCGACCACGCTACAACCTTGAAAGCCCTTGTGATTCTTGCTTTTATGTTTTCAATATGAATTTTGGATGAGTGCATAATTTAATCTTTTGTTTGCAAGATTGTTGTGTGAGTGAAAAGTACCTCATTTTGTGTTTTTCATCTACCGATGATTATTTTTGCTAAGTGTGATTCACGTTTGAACTTGTGTTGCTTTAGGATGTTTGGCATGATTTTTTTATTTAGCATTTGTTTTGTGCCTATGTTGTCGTTGTAGTTTAGTGGTAAGTATTTACTTTTCGTGTACCATTTTTCATTTGAACCATTCATTTGTCCTTTTTTCAAAACCTATTGAGTCGTGATTCTTTGGTTATTACTCTGTTTCTTTGAGTCGCTTGATTCTTGTTTAGGGACAAACAAGTTTAAGTTGGGGAGAGTATGATAAGTGCAAATTGTAGCTATTTTTATATATAAGTTTTGTTGCACTTATCGATACTTTTTGTTAATACCGTACGAATAAACCCCGCTTTGTTTGTAAATACGTTTACTTTACGTTATAGTGTATATATTGCATTATTGTGTAAATATCATTGAGTTTATTTGTTTTCCATTTAATTTTGGAGGTATTCAAGCAAGTATATCTTGTCATATTCATAAATAGCATTGAATAAGCTTTCCAACACTTCAAACCGGGTGAAAAACGGAGTTACGGTTCAAAAGTTATGGCCGAAACAAGAAAACAGAAAATGTTGTATGTCTGCTCTCGCCCCAAGCTCGCCAGGCGAAGCAGAGGTGAGCCAGACAGACAAAAACGTGTAAAAAAGTACAGAATAAGTTGTTTGGCTCCGCCGGGCGAATCGGGACTTCGCCAGGCGAATTTTGACGGACAGAAACACCATTTAAGGGCCAAAATCACAATTTTTAGGTTATGGTTTTGGGGATTTTTGCTCCCACCTCCATCAAACTCATTTTTCAGTAGGATTAGCTTAGAAAACAACATTTGAGCTTGCACACGGATGATCCGGGGTGGATTTCTCATCGATCGGCGCTGACAAACTACGAGATGTTTGGTTCATTTCTCTTCTTCTTTGTGTATTCTTCTTTGTTGGGTTGTTGTATATGTATTTACTTTGAACTCATGTATATTTATCGCCCATGGCGTTGTATAAAATCTGCTTTACAAATATCTATCGGTGATTGTCCTTGATTTTTTGCTTTATGCTCGGGGTTTGGGTTGTGTTAGAGATAAACATCACAAACCTTGATTCGGGATTATTATCTGTTAGTTTCTGGATGCTAGAGATAGATTTAGAGCTAACAATCTTTATGGGTATCGGAGCTTAATGCCTCTGTGTTGTTTGACTCGGGTGCGAGAGTATCGACGAGAGTAATACGGTTGTTCTCTTAGCTCAGTGTGTTAGAGATGGACACTGTTGTGAGCGATGCTGGATGATATTGAGGAGTATTGTAGGTTGAGTATAACTGGTCGATAGGTTTAAGTTTGTGACGAGTTGATTATATGCATACCGAATAAGTTTCTTCTCTCTGAAGAATGAATTCTTTTTATGTTCATATTTACTTTTCTGCTTTTACTTTAACCAATTTAATTCAAACTCTTAAATGCGAGACTTGTCGAACGACAGTTTAATAGCACCGATCTCTGTGGACACGATAAATTCCCGGAAAAATACTTCCAAAAACTTTTGTTGCTTGCTGCTTTACCGCTCCAACAAAATGGCGCCGTTGCCGGGGATTGGTGTTTTTATTGGATCGCATTGCGATAGTTTCTTTATTTTAGAGTTTTGTAGATATCGTATATATTGTCTATTTTCCCTTGTTTATATTTATACTTGTATATGTTTACCATATGTGTGAATTTTACATGTTTTGCATACTTGTGAATATAGTGTATATATTTGTTTCTCTTCACGTTTGCCAAAAGTGTGGTTAGATGTGTAGTTCCGGTTAGAGCTCGAAGAGATGAGAGCAGAGGCAGGAGTGAAAGCATTTGGCTCATCCGAAGAAATGTGTTGGTTTGTAAATAATAGGCGTCGAGCTTACGACGTAAAACAAGCATGTTGTATTGTTTTTAGTTTCTTTATTGTTTTTTATTGTATTAGTATAGGTAGTGTGGTGAATTGGTTAAACATGTTGAAACTGGACCAATTCTAAAAATTCTCAAATCTTCACTTTTCAACTTGTTTAATTCAATTTCACCCGGTCTTTTAGTATGTTCATAGTAGTTATTTTAATGTGTTAATTTTTGTATTTGTCCAAGAGCTTATTTTGAGTAGCTTGAGGAAATTTGAGGTGATTTTTCCAAGTTTGATCGTTTCAACTTGCGAATGCATGGTAATGATGTTGTTTAAAGTTTGGTACATTTCCAAGGTATGTGTTTATTGCTTTCTAGACTATAACATGTACATGAAACTTAGGCTTTTTACAAATTTTGTGCCATTCATTCTTTTGTACTACTTGTTCATGAATTGAATCACTTTAGTTCCTACCCCAATTGTGAGGAAGCTTTCCATTGTTCATATATGCGCAGAGTACCAACATTCTTGTTTTAGCTAGATTTTATTATGTTTAATCTTTTATTTGTATTGATTATATGAATGCATGAAAAGGATCAAGGCAACTGTTTAATTTTTAGCACAACCACCTTGGTCAAATAGTCAATTTACCTTGTGAGAGTGTGAGCATTCGGTAACCCCTTTGAGCCTTTTTGTCAATATCCATGTTGCATTTGAACTTGATGCTTGTCTATGAGTATTTAGTTCACTTTTTGAATGGATTTTGATCCTTGTTTTCTTGAACCCTCAACTGTGTGTTGTTGTTTGAATTTTTACCTTGCCTTAGAAAGTAGAGAGTATTCACACATTGATGTTGGTTGAATTCAAGTTGGGGAAAGCAATGTTTGCTCACTTATGTTGTTGGTTGCTATGCGATTGTGAAAAAGAAAAGAAAAAGAAAAAAAAGAAGAGAAAAAGAAAGAAAAGAAAAGAGAAAAGTTTTGAAAAAGAAAAACAAAAAAAATTCATATAATTGTGCTAAATAAGTATTTTGTTTTGTGTAACACTTGGAATTTTGGAAGAAGTTGATTGGAATTTTGTGTTTGAGTCTTTGTGAGTTGATCACTCCCTTAGGTTTAAGCAAGTTTTTGTTTCAAATACCTTTAGAAATTGCCCCTTGTTTGTTTACCCGACCACGCTACAACCTTGAAAGCCCTTGTGATTCTTGCTTTTATGTTTTCAATATGAATTTTGGATGAGTGCATAATTTAATCTTTTGTTTGCAAGATTGTTGTGTGAGTGAAAAGTACCTCATTTTGTGTTTTTCATCTACCGATGATTATTTTTGCTAAGTGTGATTCACGTTTGAACTTGTGTTGCTTTAGGATGTTTGGCATGATTTTTTTATTTAGCATTTGTTTTGTGCCTATGTTGTCGTTGTAGTTTAGTGGTAAGTATTTACTTTTCGTGTACCATTTTTCATTTGAACCATTCATTTGTCCTTTTTTCAAAACCTATTGAGTCGTGATTCTTTGGTTATTACTCTGTTTCTTTGAGTCGCTTGATTCTTGTTTAGGGACAAACAAGTTTAAGTTGGGGAGAGTATGATAAGTGCAAATTGTAGCTATTTTTATATATAAGTTTTGTTGCACTTATCGATACTTTTTGTTAATACCGTACGAATAAACCCCGCTTTGTTTGTAAATACGTTTACTTTACGTTATAGTGTATATATTGCATTATTGTGTAAATATCATTGAGTTTATTTGTTTTCCATTTAATTTTGGAGGTATTCAAGCAAGTATATCTTGTCATATTCATAAATAGCATTGAATAAGCTTTCCAACACTTCAAACCGGGTGAAAAACGGAGTTACGGTTCAAAAGTTATGGCCGAAACAAGAAAACAGAAAATGTTGTATGTCTGCTCTCGCCCCAAGCTCGCCAGGCGAAGCAGAGGTGAGCCAGACAGACAAAAACGTGTAAAAAAGTACAGAATAAGTTGTTTGGCTCCGCCGGGCGAATCGGGACTTCGCCAGGCGAATTTTGACGGACAGAAACACCATTTAAGGGCCAAAATCACAATTTTTAGGTTATGGTTTTGGGGATTTTTGCTCCCACCTCCATCAAACTCATTTTTCAGTAGGATTAGCTTAGAAAACAACATTTGAGCTTGCACACGGATGATCCGGGGTGGATTTCTCATCGATCGGCGCTGACAAACTACGAGATGTTTGGTTCATTTCTCTTCTTCTTTGTGTATTCTTCTTTGTTGGGTTGTTGTATATGTATTTACTTTGAACTCATGTATATTTATCGCCCATGGCGTTGTATAAAATCTGCTTTACAAATATCTATCGGTGATTGTCCTTGATTTTTTGCTTTATGCTCGGGGTTTGGGTTGTGTTAGAGATAAACATCACAAACCTTGATTCGGGATTATTATCTGTTAGTTTCTGGATGCTAGAGATAGATTTAGAGCTAACAATCTTTATGGGTATCGGAGCTTAATGCCTCTGTGTTGTTTGACTCGGGTGCGAGAGTATCGACGAGAGTAATACGGTTGTTCTCTTAGCTCAGTGTGTTAGAGATGGACACTGTTGTGAGCGATGCTGGATGATATTGAGGAGTATTGTAGGTTGAGTATAACTGGTCGATAGGTTTAAGTTTGTGACGAGTTGATTATATGCATACCGAATAAGTTTCTTCTCTCTGAAGAATGAATTCTTTTTATGTTCATATTTACTTTTCTGCTTTTACTTTAACCAATTTAATTCAAACTCTTAAATGCGAGACTTGTCGAACGACAGTTTAATAGCACCGATCTCTGTGGACACGATAAATTCCCGGAAAAATACTTCCAAAAACTTTTGTTGCTTGCTGCTTTACCGCTCCAACAAAATGGCGCCGTTGCCGGGGATTGGTGTTTTTATTGGATCGCATTGCGATAGTTTCTTTATTTTAGAGTTTTGTAGATATCGTATATATTGTCTATTTTCCCTTGTTTATATTTATACTTGTATATGTTTACCATATGTGTGAATTTTACATGTTTTGCATACTTGTGAATATAGTGTATATATTTGTTTCTCTTCACGTTTGCCAAAAGTGTGGTTAGATGTGTAGTTCCGGTTAGAGCTCGAAGAGATGAGAGCAGAGGCAGGAGTGAAAGCATTTGGCTCATCCGAAGAAATGTGTTGGTTTGTAAATAATAGGCGTCGAGCTTACGACGTAAAACAAGCATGTTGTATTGTTTTTAGTTTCTTTATTGTTTTTTATTGTATTAGTATAGGTAGTGTGGTGAATTGGTTAAACATGTTGAAACTGGACCAATTCTAAAAATTCTCAAATCTTCACTTTTCAACTTGTTTAATTCAATTTCACCCGGTCTTTTAGTATGTTCATAGTAGTTATTTTAATGTGTTAATTTTTGTATTTGTCCAAGAGCTTATTTTGAGTAGCTTGAGGAAATTTGAGGTGATTTTTCCAAGTTTGATCGTTTCAACTTGCGAATGCATGGTAATGATGTTGTTTAAAGTTTGGTACATTTCCAAGGTATGTGTTTATTGCTTTCTAGACTATAACATGTACATGAAACTTAGGCTTTTTACAAATTTTGTGCCATTCATTCTTTTGTACTACTTGTTCATGAATTGAATCACTTTAGTTCCTACCCCAATTGTGAGGAAGCTTTCCATTGTTCATATATGCGCAGAGTACCAACATTCTTGTTTTAGCTAGATTTTATTATGTTTAATCTTTTATTTGTATTGATTATATGAATGCATGAAAAGGATCAAGGCAACTGTTTAATTTTTAGCACAACCACCTTGGTCAAATAGTCAATTTACCTTGTGAGAGTGTGAGCATTCGGTAACCCCTTTGAGCCTTTTTGTCAATATCCATGTTGCATTTGAACTTGATGCTTGTCTATGAGTATTTAGTTCACTTTTTGAATGGATTTTGATCCTTGTTTTCTTGAACCCTCAACTGTGTGTTGTTGTTTGAATTTTTACCTTGCCTTAGAAAGTAGAGAGTATTCACACATTGATGTTGGTTGAATTCAAGTTGGGGAAAGCAATGTTTGCTCACTTATGTTGTTGGTTGCTATGCGGTTGTGAAAAAGAAAAGAAAAAGAAAAAAAAGAAGAGAAAAAGAAAGAAAAGAAAAGAGAAAAGTTTTGAAAAAGAAAAACAAAAAAAAATCATATAATTGTGCTAAATAAGTATTTTGTTTTGTGTAACACTTGGAATTTTGGAAGAAGTTGATTGGAATTTTGTGTTTGAGTCTTTGTGAGTTGATCACTCCCTTAGGTTTAAGCAAGTTTTTGTTTCAAATACCTTTAGAAATTGCCCCTTGTTTGTTTACCCGACCACGCTACAACCTTGAAAGCCCTTGTGATTCTTGCTTTTATGTTTTCAATATGAATTTTGGATGAGTGCATAATTTAATCTTTTGTTTGCAAGATTGTTGTGTGAGTGAAAAGTACCTCATTTTGTGTTTTTCATCTACCGATGATTATTTTTGCTAAGTGTGATTCACGTTTGAACTTGTGTTGCTTTAGGATGTTTGGCATGATTTTTTTATTTAGCATTTGTTTTGTGCCTATGTTGTCGTTGTAGTTTAGTGGTAAGTATTTACTTTTCGTGTACCATTTTTCATTTGAACCATTCATTTGTCCTTTTTTCAAAACCTATTGAGTCGTGATTCTTTGGTTATTACTCTGTTTCTTTGAGTCGCTTGATTCTTGTTTAGGGACAAACAAGTTTAAGTTGGGGAGAGTATGATAAGTGCAAATTGTAGCTATTTTTATATATAAGTTTTGTTGCACTTATCGATACTTTTTGTTAATACCGTACGAATAAACCCCGCTTTGTTTGTAAATACGTTTACTTTACGTTATAGTGTATATATTGCATTATTGTGTAAATATCATTGAGTTTATTTGTTTTCCATTTAATTTTGGAGGTATTCAAGCAAGTATATCTTGTCATATTCATAAATAGCATTGAATAAGCTTTCCAACACTTCAAACCGGGTGAAAAACGGAGTTACGGTTCAAAAGTTATGGCCGAAACAAGAAAACAGAAAATGTTGTATGTCTGCTCTCGCCCCAAGCTCGCCAGGCGAAGCAGAGGTGAGCCAGACAGACAAAAACGTGTAAAAAAGTACAGAATAAGTTGTTTGGCTCCGCCGGGCGAATCGGGACTTCGCCAGGCGAATTTTGACGGACAGAAACACCATTTAAGGGCCAAAATCACAATTTTTAGGTTATGGTTTTGGGGATTTTTGCTCCCACCTCCATCAAACTCATTTTTCAGTAGGATTAGCTTAGAAAACAACATTTGAGCTTGCACACGGATGATCCGGGGTGGATTTCTCATCGATCGGCGCTGACAAACTACGAGATGTTTGGTTCATTTCTCTTCTTCTTTGTGTATTCTTCTTTGTTGGGTTGTTGTATATGTATTTACTTTGAACTCATGTATATTTATCGCCCATGGCGTTGTATAAAATCTGCTTTACAAATATCTATCGGTGATTGTCCTTGATTTTTTGCTTTATGCTCGGGGTTTGGGTTGTGTTAGAGATAAACATCACAAACCTTGATTCGGGATTATTATCTGTTAGTTTCTAGATGCTAGAGATAGATTTAGAGCTAACAATCTTTATGGGTATCGGAGCTTAATGCCTCTGTGTTGTTTGACTCGGGTGCGAGAGTATCGACGAGAGTAATACGGTTGTTCTCTTAGCTCAGTGTGTTAGAGATGGACACTGTTGTGAGCGATGCTGGATGATATTGAGGAGTATTGTAGGTTGAGTATAACTGGTCGATAGGTTTAAGTTTGTGACGAGTTGATTATATGCATACCGAATAAGTTTCTTCTCTCTGAAGAATGAATTCTTTTTATGTTCATATTTACTTTTCTGCTTTTACTTTAACCAATTTAATTCAAACTCTTAAACGCGAGACTTGTCGAACGGCAGTTCAATAGCACCGATCTCTGTGGACACGATAAATTCTCGAAAAAATACTTCCAAAAACTTTTGTTGCTTGCCGCTTTACCGCTCCAACAAGGAGGCCACTTGCTTCTTTTGAAAGAAGGTTGGACACATGAAGAAAGAGTGATCCAAGTATGGTGCATGGCGTGAAAAGAAGGGTAATTTTCTCACTTTTGTTTGTTCTGAAATTAATTTAGTTTCTATACCTAATGATACTTGGTGGGTAGATTCTGGTGCTACTACTCACATTAGTATTTAGATGAAGGGTTGCCTGTGGATCGTCTGCCAAGTGATGCTGAAAGATTCATCTATGTGGGTGATGGCAATACAGTTGCAGTAGAGGCTATAAGGATTTTTAGATTATTATTAAAGACCGGTTTTCATTTGGATTTGATTGAGACTTTTGTTGCACCGTATATTAAAAGGAATTTAATTTCTATTTCTATTTTGGACAAATCAGGTTATACTTGTTCGTTTGGAAATAATGAATTTAGCCTCTCGTATGATTCAAATGTTGTTGGTTACGATTCTTTGAATGATAATTTTTATATGCTTGACATTGAATGTCCTTATAACAAAATAATGAAAATAGAGTCACATGGTACAAAACGAAAATTAAATGAGAATTCTGCCACTTTATGGCATAAGGGATTATGCCATATATCTAAACAAAGAATTCAGAGGCTTATGTTGGACGGTATCTTAGATACCTTGATTTGTCAGACTTTCAAGTCTCCATTTAATGTATCAAGGGTAAGTAGACAAACAAAAGGAATTTCCATGCTGAAAGAGCTAAGGATGTCTTAGAACTAATTCATACAGATATATGTGGTCCATTCCCAACATTAGACACCTATACATTTGGGGATCTCCAGCTGAAGCAAGGCCTTATAAGCCTCATGAAGGTAAGTTGGACGCAAAGAGTGTTAGCTATTATTTTATTGGATACGTTAAACGCTCTTATGGGTACAAGTTTTACTATCCCATCACTAGAACAATTTTTGAAATAGGAAATGCAATATTCCTTGAGGATGTAGAGTTTGGAGGGGAAGGAAGCATAAAAAGTGTTGTCTTTGATGAAGAAACTATTTCTCACATTGATCAAGTATTTGTACCTATCTTTGTTCTAAAAACAGATCCTGAAATAAACAATTATGTTATTCCTAACACCCCTCAAGAACAAGACAATATTGAGTTTCTTCCTCAAGCACCACCTATAGTTCAAACTCAACAACCTCAAGAGCCACCATTAAGAAGATCAACTAGAGTGAGGAAAAGTGCAATTTAAGATGATTATGTTGTCTTTCTTCAAGAACGTGAGGATGACATTGGTTTGACTGAGGAAGATCCTATCAACTTTAGTCAAGCTATGCGGAGTCCAAACTCTCTTAAGTGGGTTGATGCCATGAAGGATGAGATGAAGTCGATGGCTGACAATAATGTGTGGGATCTCATTAAATTACCTGAAAGAAAAAAACCCATTGGTTGTAAATGGATATTTAAAACCAAAAGGGATTCAAAGGGTAACATTAAGAGATATAAAGCTCGTCTTATTGCAAAAGACTTTACTCAATAGAAAGGAATTGATTATAAAGAGGCCTTATCTCCACTTTCTTTGAATGACTCTCTTAGGATCATGATGGCATTGGTAGCTCATTTTGATTTAGAGTTGCATCAGATGGATGTAAAGACTGCGTTTCTAAATGAAAACATTGAAGAGAAAATATACATGGTGCAACCAGAAAATTTTGTGTCAGGAACCCAAAGTCTATGGTTTGCAAAATCAAGAAATCTATTTATGGCCTTAAACAGGCTTCCCGTCAATGGTATTACAAATGTCATCAAGTAAAATCCTCATTTGGTTTTGAGGCGAATCCGATTGATAACTGTGTATACCAAAAGTTCAGTGAGAGTAAATTCGTTTTCTTGGTACTATATGTAGATGACATCCTTTTGGCAAGCAAGAATATAGGCTCATTACACGAAACCAAGAGATTTCTCACAATAAATTTGAGATGAAAGATCTTGGGACATTTCCTTTGTCTTAGGAATTCAAATACTTAGAGACCATTCTCGAGGTATTTTAGGATTGTCACTAAGGAGCTATATTGATACAGTTCTGGATAGATTCTACATGAAAGATAGTAAATCAGGAGACACACCCATTGCTAAAGGAGATAATTTTCATCTTAAACAGTGCCTCACTATGGATCTTGGAAAGGAAGAGATGCATAAGGTTCCATATGCTTCAGTTGTGAGAAGTCTTATGTATGCTAAAGTCTGCATCCGTTCCGACTTAGCATTCATTGTAGGAGTTCTTGGGAGATATCTAAGCAATCCTGGTATGCAGCACTGGATAGAAGTAAAGCGTGTAATGCTCTACCTGAAGAGAACAAGAGACTTCGTGTTCACTTATCGGAAGTCACATAACTTGGAGACCATTGGGTATTTTGACTCAGATTTTTCCGGATGCCCGGATAGCAGACGTTCCATATCTAGTTACATCTTTCTCTTGGCTGGAGCAGTCGTCTCCTAGAAGTCTTCCAAACATACTTTAGTGGCTCATTCCACCATGACAGCGAAGTTTGTAACTTGCTTTGAAGCATCAAATCATGTAATTTGGCTGCGGAATTTTATCATAAGCCTACGCATTGTTGGGAGCATTGAAAGGCCCTTGAAGGTTTATTGCGATAATAATGCAGTTATGCTCTACTCCAACAACAATATGAGTTCTACAAAATCGAAATTTGTCGATATAAGTATCTTGTTGTGAAAGAAAAAGTTCAGGAGAAACAAATTTTGATAGAACATATAGGGACAGACTTAATGCTAGTTGATCACTAACCAAAGGTTTAGCACCTAAGGCTTTTCATGGGCATGTTGCTCATATGGGTCTTGGTTTTGAGATTGCGTTAGATTAGTAGGAGTTTTTTCCTTAATTTTCTATGTTTTATGCTTTGCTTTTATTTTGGTACAAACTTTATGTTATGTTTAATTTTCTGCAGAAATAAAAACTTATGAGATACTATTGTTATAACAATATCAATTTTTTTTTGTTATGTGCAAATATTGTAATTTTGAATTGCACCTAAGGAACTTCAGATTGATCTCACTAAAGACACCAGTATGACCAGTTAGAAATATGCATGATTTAGAGATCACATTGCATGAAATTTCCATGCCACGCATCCATATCGATGTATGTCATCAAGTACTTTGATGTGGTGGTCGTCAGAGTTTCGCCATGTTATACGTTAGTAACGACAACCGCGGTAGTCCCATTATTGATGTATGAGGTGGACCAGATTGTAAAGTTGAAATCTAACAATAAATAGCATTCGGATGTGCGCCTAAAAAATTATGATATAATTATTAAGATATATTAGCCAAGTGGGAGATTGTTTGAATATTTTAATAATTTAATATTATATTGGTATTTCAATAATTATATGACCAAATATATTTATTTATTATATTAACTATTTTAACAATAAAGTGTCTTTAAATAATTAAGTGATCAAATAATGTTAAAAAAACTATTTAGATTTTATTTAGAAATTATTTAATTAATTAATTAATTAAATAATTAGGTATGTTATCAAATATGAATGGATGTCAGTATGACTCATTTGAGAATAATGAGAACCCTAATTGGTCATCACACTATATATAGGCATGGTCCCTAATATACCGTACACAGACAAATAATCTCTTATCCCCATCTGAAAAGAATTCGAGACATAAGTAGTACTTGTTGAGGAAGAACCACAAAAGTCGTCAATTTTTGAGTTTTAAGATTACCATTAAAATAATTTTTTTCAATGGATCCCGATATTTAAAAATAATTTATCGATCTTTTAATTTTATACATGCTTGAATTTCGCGTTTAAATTATATATTATAATTTTTTGAATACTATGTTTTTTACTAATCGTTATTAACGTAATTCCAACGTAATTATCTTGTCCAATAATTGTGGAACAAAAACAATAATCATTATAACTTATCTTCGTTTTTTTTCTTTCTTTCTTTTGTTTCATTTTAAATAGTGTTGATCGGTAAACTTTATAAAATACACCATCCAAATCAGTTAGCTAATTATTTTATTAAATTACGTTAGGCGTCATTTTTTATTCATTCATTCAAACATACAACAACAACAACAGGTGAGTTTTTATTTTATTTTATTTTTTTAAGAGGGTGAGTTTTATCTCATTAGATAGGGTCGGTTACATGATGACACATCTTTAATTTTCTATAATACTAATTCATTGTTGAATGGCTATCTTTAGATAACTTTAATTTAAGTATAGACTATATAAATGAAATGAATTTGATGATCCATGAAAATTATAATTTGGTGAACCATAAGAAAAAAAAAACTTATTTTTTATGTCTATTTTGGTCTAAATCGAAATAGCATAATTACTATTAGGAAAATTTTATGGTGAAGTCATTAAAATGACTTTTTTGGTGAAGTCACTTTCTGCCCAATCAGAATTATGCCCTACGCCCTAAAATGCCACATAGGACTGTATCATAAATGCCACTTACTATGGTAATTTTATAGTTATAAATATTGCAGTTAAGTCCCTAACATATTAATATTGTTTTTAAATTTTAATATTTATAATAAAAATCAATTAAAACAACATTACACACACGATTGTTAACAAGCTGAAATTTATCTTCCTCAATTCATCAACACCATATTTAGCTTTCATATTCGTCCGCCATTTTTAAACAACCTGAAGCTCATCTTTTCGGATTTTCTGTAGAGGAACATTAACAAAACATTCATCGTGACCTGAAATTCATCTTCCTCACTTCATCAACACCATATCCAGTTTTCATATTCGTCCGTCATTTTTGTCCCATTCAATCGCTCACCAAACATAACACGGCCAAAAATCTGATTGTGTTTGTATTGAGCACGTTGTTGCTAAGGTAAATGCAAAAATGTTTGTTATATTTACTGATTTCAAATAAAGTATAAATAGGGGTGTTAAATTCGATTTCAAATTGGAAATTAGGGTTTATGCTTGAATTTGTATTGGGGTTGTTTTGATAAGATGTTATGTGAATTAAGTTGTTAATGTTTTAGGACACAAGCCCAATGTTTAGAGCTGAGTTTGATATGTTTAGAGTTGTATTGAATTAAATGAGTTGATTTTAGAGTTTTTTGATATAGCTGAGTTTGATATGTTTAGCGTTGTTTTGAATTAAATGAGTTAGGTTTCAGTCATTTTATATGTTCAGAGTTGAGTTGCGGAGTGACTTATTTGATATGTTTAGAGCTGAGTTAGATATGTTTAGAGTTGTATTGAATTAAATGAGTTGATTCTTTTAGTTATTTGATAGAGTTGAGTTTGATATGTTTAGAGTTGTGTTGATTCTTTGAGTTATATGATAGAGTTGAGTTTGATATGTTTAGAGTTGTGTTGAATTGAATGAGTTAAGTTTGAATCAGGTCCCTTGAATTAATTAGGAAATAAGGAATTGTGATTGATGTTGAGTTTTGTTGTGTTAAAAATTGTGAGTTGGTGTTAAATTTAATTTAAATTTTATGAATTAGGTTCCTTTGATTTGAATAGGAAATTAGGTGCTGTGATTGATGTTGAGTTTTGGTGTGTTAACAAATTTGTTAATTCAGGTTTACTATGGAAAACTGCGACCATTTTGATTGTAACGACGGTCGTTGTCGTGATACTGATGCATCTGATGCTGAATCGGACTATGCTCAGAATGACAGTGATTCGGTGTCCAATGAGTATCAAAGTTCAGATGATGGCGATGGCACTGGTAATATTCACAAAGAAGATTTTGTTGAATTAGATGCAGTTGTAGGTGATAGAATGGTGAATATTAATGTCGTTCGGTACAGTTGCTGAGGCTAATGAATTTTATTTTAAGTATGGTAAATGTAAAGGTTTTGCCATTAGGAAAAGTGATGTTAGGACAAGAGGGACTGAGGGTAGTAAAATAACAGTAATGAGGCAGTTTTTATGCAATAAACATGGTCTAAGAGAGAAGAAACACTTTAGTAGGGTTGATAGGAAAAGAGCTCACAGAAGTTTGACCCGTACTAATTGTCTCGCTAGGCTTCGTGTGCATTACAAAGACGCCACAGATAGATATGTGGTGTCATTGTTTGAAGAGGCTCACAACCATGAATTAACCCCATCTAGGTTTGTGCACTTACACCCTATTTATCGTGAAATTTCTGAAGCAGATAGAGCTCAGATTAACAGTCTTCAGTCACATGGAATTAGAACTTGTCATATAATGGGATACATGGTTGCTCAGAAGGGTGGATACGCTCGTGTTGGGTTTACAAAGAAGGATCTGTACAATTATTTTGATAGAAAAATGCGTGCTACTATTAAAGATGGTGACATTGCCGCTGCTTTAAATTATCTAAATGTGAAGTCATCTGCTGATCCCATGCTATATGCTAAATATATCGTCGACAGTGATGGACGAATGAAGTCTCTTTTTTGGGATGATGGGAGTAATAGATCTGACTATTTTTGTTTTGGTGACGTGGTTGCGTTCGACACAACTTACAAGAAGAATAAATACAACTACCCATTGGTAATATTTTCAGGGTGTAACCACCACTCTCAGACAGTTATATTTGGTGTTGCATTGGTATCAGATGAAACGACAGAGATGTATAAGTGGTTGTTGGAGTCTTTTGTAGAGTGCATGGAAGATAAATACCCAGAAGCAGTTGTAACCGATGGAGATGGGGCGATGAGGGAAGCTATAAAAAAGGTGTTTCCGAATGCGAACCATCGTTTATGTGCTTAGCATTTGAATAAGAATGCAGGTGAGAATGTAAAGAACTCCGGATTTTTGCAAGGTTTTCAAAAAGCCATGTAATCAAATTTTACAAAGGATCAATTTGAAGAGTTTTGGTCTGAGCTAATTAAAGAAAACGGACTTGAAGGAAATCCTTGGGTTGAAAAAATGTATGAGAACAAGTCACTATAGGCAACTGCATATCTACGTGAGAAGTTTTTTGGGCGTATAAGAACTACATCTCAATGTGAAGCTGTTAATGCAATAATCAAGAGTTATGTCAGGAACAAAGGCTGTATTTTTGAATTTATGCATAATTTTCAGCAGGCTTTGAGAGATTATAGAAACAATGAACTGGTTGCCGATTTTAAATCAAAGTTTACAGAACCTGTGTTGACTACTCACCTGGGTTTGATTGAGAGCCATGCCGCGAAAATTTATACTGCAGAGATTTTCAAAGAAGTCAAACAGGAAATCATGAAGGCTGGATCATTGATTGTGAAGACAAAATTAATTCACAGTGCATTTAAGACTTATAAACTTACAAAATATTGTCGGGACGACTATGAAATTGAGGTTTTGTATGTTGGTGACACACTTCAATGTGAGTGTATGTTATTTGATTCTCGTGGGATTCCATGTTCTCATATGTTTTATGTCATGAAGGAAGAACATGTTGATCGCATTCCTACCGCTTTGATTTTGTCACGATGGACGAAGGATACAAAAATTAAATATTTTAACATGAATGGTAATGGTACATTTGATTCTAATATGATTCAGGAAACTCGGTTTGGTGCATATTGTTCTGCTTTTACTACTTTTTGCAAACAAGCTTCAAAAAAGGAAGGTGTTTATGGGGAAATAATGGATGACATTCTGAATTTACAAAAAAGTATTACGGTACGGATGATCCTATTGGGGCAGCGAAGCCAGCCGTAGGTGATCCAAAGACGGTGAAGAGCAAAGGTGCTCCAAAGAAAAAAAGGAATGACACAAAAGCTATGAGGCGACTTACAACTCATGATGCAATGAGTTGTCTGGTAATTTCAATACTTATATTCTGTTCGTTTTAGTCAATGTCTTGTTCTTTCAATAAACAGGGTAGTTTCTATGGTATAATTTGCAGGGTAAAGAAAACGCGCCGTCTGAACGAAATGTTGAGTTGGAGTCAATGTCAGTAACTGATTCTTTAAGCCAAGTTGTGAAGGTATTAAATGTTTTTTTATATAAGGTCTGATATGTTTTATTAATTATAATGTGTTATTATATGTATCACGGTAATAACTTGTTTTTAGAAACAGAACAAGAAAGGAAAAAGAAGTCGTAATGGTGAAAGTAGTGTGCAAAAGAAAAGTTCAGATCCACTGAATTCTTGTGGCGCTAATGTGACAACGACTGCACGCACGGAAGTTGGAAGCACAAGCAGACCAATGCCTACAATGTATAGACTGTAAGCTGTCATGCCTGTGGTACATCCGGTATTACATCCAATGCACGTATAACTCGTATACCCGTTGTATGGAATGAGTCTTTCCGAAAATTCAGAATCGTGCTACGGTATGCTTCAAAAAGCGATGACCTATGGTGGTACTTGAATGAGTATTTAAGTAGATGTAACGGATTTTTAGTGGTTTGACACGGGTAAGGTTATAATACCTCCATCTCTATACCTCCACCTAATTCTATGCATACTGTAATGGTTATATTCCCAACTTGCATTAATATTTTTTCCTTTTAGACTTAATGCCATTGAATGCTATTTAGGTTAGGTGTAGAATAGGAGATGGATGCAAATTTGGATGAACTCGTGGTCGAAGAAAATGGCATTTCATTCAAATATCATGTCACTGATGCTGCTGTAAGAGGCAAGAATGTTTTCGTAAGCAATCTGGACCTGTTATTTTAAGCGACATGATGGTATTTCAGATACGCATATATGATACCGATGTTGTAGTTGAAACATATTTTAAATGCAACACTTTTCGGCTACTGTTGCTGAAAATTGGTTATTGTTGTTGCAAACCGAGATCAACCTTGTTGATGTTCATACAAATGTTGTTTACCCATGTGTGTCGAAGACTGTGACAGCTCCCCCTACAATAATGTTTGTTCGTTTTATGATGTAATCTGTTTAATTTTATGTTTAGAATGAAACTTGGTTGAAGATGGAAAGAAATTTTCTTTGATGATTTGGTAAGTAGTTGGTGGTGTGTTAGGCCCATCGTGAAAAAGTCCAACCATTTCAAGTTTGTGTACAATGTATGGATGTTGAAATGAATCAAATGTTGAGTTTCATAATGAACTATTGCAGTTACTGTAATGAATTATTGTGTTGCTTGTGTATAATATTTAATTAAATCACCGTTTATGAGCTACATATAAAAACTATTAACTAACCCGTGCTTTCACACGGGCCTGTCTGTTCGAGGATTTTATGTTATGGACGCGTAATTGTTAATCAAATTGAAGAAAAAAATGGTAAAATTATAAAAATAGGTATACTAGAAATTAAAAATTTGTATTGCTACGTATAAGAAATTGTTGTGGGTTGTAAAAGAAGGAATTAAATTAATTGTTTACATATATAAAAATATTTTAATCAACAATGTATTTTTTCCTGTAAATAAATATTAGTTTTGTTTTGACACTATTTATACAAAAAAATTGAATGAACAGTAAAGTTATTTTCGTATATAAAAAATTTGAATCAAAAGTAAAGGTGTGCCCGTTTATAATAATAGAATATTTTTCATATCTAAAAAATTTGAATCAAAATTGTATTTGTGCCCGTTTGCAACATTAATATTTTTTTTGTATATAAAAAAAATTTGAATCAAAAGTAAAGTTGTGCCCATTTATAACAACAATTTTTTTTGTACAAAAAGTTGAATCAAATTTTTTTTATAACAACATATTTTATTTGTAAACTTACCCAGATTATTATTTTGGGTGTCTTTTACATTCTTCCTGGGCTTCACGTTGGAAGGTCGGTGTTAAGTACTCCTTAATTACAGTTAGTTGTTGCTATAGTTCAACAGGTTGGGTTAACAGAAATAACACATTTTTCTAATTGACACTATATTTGGCATGCAACAATCATTTTTCATGCACACAAAATCTATGTTCCAATTGCTACTGTATCACTAATTTGCACCAAAAACTATTCATGGTCCCCATTAATAATTCATAATTCAAACCTATCTCACAAAGATACCAGATGTACAGAAACAAAACATAAATCCAAAAAGTAACATTAGGTAAAGCAACACGCCACCTATTTCACAAAAGCAAACCAAAATATTACTGCAAATTGAACCTTGGTTCAGTTACAGATACACAAACAAAATGGAACGCTGCACCAGCTTTTCATCAACTGCTACACATTTCTTCTTTCAGGCCCCTCAATGGTTTAACAGAGATACATACATGGTTCTTGGAGAGAAAGTATCTATGGAAAAACCAAGCTTGTCACCTCTTCGTAATCTCTTCTTTTTAGCGTACTCATACCAGCCTGTCCCTATAAATTTTTCCTTTTTCACCATTTTTCCGTTCCGCTTTGCACTGTGAATGTTTCCAGAGTAAGTATTCCCAGTATCTTCATCAACAATGACTATTTCTTTTTGGTCCCAAAACAGACAATTCTTTGTGACCTCCCTTGGAAAATGATGTACAAATTAAGTTTAAAACGACTAAATATCAATTTGTAACATATATTTCATTTAGAAAATATGGTGAGTTAGATTGTCTTATAAGAACATTTTTCTGAGCCTTATAACCAAAAGAAATTTCCTTTTCCCAGTAAAATACTTCCTCTTTCTCATCTTTAGATTCTTTCTCCGAGTCTTCCTCGTCTGAGTCGTCATCATTAGACTGATATTTGTCATTGTTCCCTTCGTCTGACTCAAACCATTCAGTGTGACGCACGAATTTTAGTCCCAGCCCTCCATTCCACAGTTTGTCTTGTACAGTTTTCGATTCCTCCTTTTCTTCATTGCTTATGTTTCCTTCCCTTCACAACATTAACAAACAAAATACAAAATATAACACTTCAACATCCAGAACAAACTGATAATAACAAAGTAAATAAAGGCATCACTTATTTCAGATTCATTTTTACTTTTTGCACTTGCAGACAAACATGTCTCTGATATATGCAACATCACCAAACCGAAATTTTATCATCAAATAATGCATGCATTTACAAAATATAACCCTAAGTCATAAATAACATATTACATGTTAAACTTTTTTCAGCAAACTCATTAACTTTAGAACTTTCACCAAAAGAAGGTTTTTTCAAAGTAATGTCTTCGTTCACACCCCTTTTAGCAGCCTTTCGTACTTTCTAAATATCAAGAACACTTGATTTTGATTTTCCCTTATTTTTATTTCTGGATGCAGCTTCTACTTCTTTAGTGACATCAACAACTTCTAAATACATGTTGTCAAGATGCTGTTGAATATGTTCCTTTGTTGTTGTGCTATCAGACGAAGATCTGAAAAAAAAAACAAATTTCATACATTAAAGTATTGATGATCTATAAAACTAAAAACATTTTTTGATTAGTTGAAAGGAAAATGAAGAGCTTACCCGCTTGAACATGAAATGGGTTTCCCAGTTTCCATGGAGTGTTGATTTCGTGTACAGTTCCAACAAATGCCTCTAACCATTCCTTGTTATGGTTTTCTGCACTATGAATACCAATTTATACTATATAAAGTGGGCCTTTTTTCAACCAATCATAGCTTATTTTGTGGCTTTTAACATATCCATCGAAAATATGAATGGAGTATTAATTAGTTATGTTATGATCAAGCCGTTACTGATAAATTGAGTGAGGCCTCAATCACATTTTCATATATCCATCTTTAGATAAGTATAATATATTATTAATTAGTTGTGTTATTATTAATGAATTGGCATTGCGCCCCAACGGTCATGAGCTGGTTTTGAAGCATTTGGCAAGCGAAGGGTCTGGGGTTCGAATCCTCCTCGCCCCATACCTTTTGCTATTTTTATTTTGTGGCTTTTAACACTAGTGGGAATTAAGAACCTTTTGCTATTTTTATTTTGTGGCTTTTAAGGGAATTAAGAAAGGTGAAAATTTAAAAATATTCAGAAATAGAATATATTATAAAATGATAAAATGATAAGATTATATTTTATAATAAAATAAATAGTTAATTGTAGAAACAGGTCACTACAAACAGTGATGTGCAGTACATTAAGAAGACAAAAAACATCTAAAATTAGGCGACAAGAATTAGAAAGAAAATATGCAAACTTAATCACTAAATCTAAAACTCCTCGATGTCAAAAAGTTGTCCCAGGTGTAGTCGTGATGATCGTCATCATCAGAATCAAAGATATCATAGTCTGGTTCTTCATCATCATCTGAATCAAATTTTTTAACCCTTCTACCCATTGTTCCTGATCTCCTGAATCTTCTCCTCTTTCGTCTTTGTCGCACAGCAGGGGCCTGATGATGATGTTCAACATGGGGAGGTTGTTCGTGCGGCAGGGGGTGGTGGTAGTCGGCAGGTGATTGAAGCTCCGGAAGTGGTTGGATGTCAGCAGCTGGTGTTACTTGGACAGGAGGATTGACTTTTTGTTGTGTCTGTTGATTTAATAAAAAAAAAGGTTGAAAGCGGAAGAAAGAAAAATGGAGAGATGAATCTAGTATTTGAAAAACAAAGTAGGTAATTTAGGATCCGAACCTGCTCTGGTTGTTGGACGTCATATGGATGTTGCAATGTCGTCGATGGTTGTATTTCAGCCGCCGTCTGCACCTCAAAAGGCTATGAAACCTGGACGACGTCGTTGGTCGCCATAGAAATAGTGCTACATTTCTAATTTATTGTTTGTGTTGGTGAGAGAATGAGGCTTGTTTATATAGTTTGGCATGCGACTCTTAAGCTTCTCCCTGCATTTGGTAATGTAAAAGCTTTAATTATCTTGAACTATAATAGTGGAACATAGGGAGGCAAAATAATAAGTAGCGTTGATGGTCAAGATTATTGAAAAGTTGGAAATATGGGGTGTTGAGAATTCTGCAGCTTTACTTGATCCTGAAAGAACAACAAAAATGTAAAAGTGAAATATCAGGAAAACATAGACAAATGCATGTTTCTAAAGAAACCTTAACCAAGTTGATATCCAAGTATTATCTATAAATGAAATTCATAAGATTCGAAAGCAGTGGCATGATAATAGTTATCTGAAAAATGTATTCAGAAAATTATGAATACTATTATGAATACTATTATTAATTAGTTATGTTATAATATATTATTAATTAGTTGTGTTATTATTAATGAATTGGCATTGCGCTAAAGCGGTCATGAGCTGGTTTTGAAGCATTTGGCAAGCTAAGGGTCTGGGGTTCGAATCCCCCTCGCCCTAGACCTTTTGCTATTTTTATTTTGTGGCTTTTAACATATCCATTGAAAATATGAATAATATTATTAATTAGTTATGTTGTGATCAAGCCAAAGATGATAAATATAAAGTATCAAGTTTACATTATAAACACCAACTAATATAAAAGTAAAACAACTACGTAGAAATTTTTGCAGAATGGATTCCCCAACACCATCCAACACAGAAACATAAGTTCAAACCAAAAATAATACATCCAGACCAAAATAAAGCCGCATCAAATATTCCTCATAATATCCAGCTAAACCATAATAACCGACCCGTTCAACTCCTTTCCACTTTAACATACACGTACGGAGAAAACCTCAACATGCTCCAGACCAGCGTATCACCATTTCGAAGTTTCTTATATTGAGCAAATTTATACCAACCTAATGCCATGTACCTTTCGCATATGCTTGGTTTATTATTCCTCTTAGCAGTATAAACATGGCAGTAGAAAACTTTTCCTATGTCCATATCAACAACATTGATTTCCCTTCTCAATACTGGAAGACATCTTTTGGCAATGTACTTGGGAAAATGCTGCATATAAATAAAAGTCAAAATAAATCAACGGTTATACTTTCTGGACATTAGCGCAATTCATCATATATTGAAGTATACTTACCATGACGTTGTTTGAACTACTATTGCCGTTTCTAATGTGAATCTTCCAACTAAACTTTTTTGCACTCGATGACCACTCTTCAGTAATTTCATGAGACAAACTTACCTTCCCAACAGCTTTACCTTTTCTCTTCTTATCCACCAACTTGGCACCATATTTTTTAATGCATCCTGTTGAATATCTTCCTTCCTTAGCCGTTGTATCGACTTTTCTCTTCTTTGATCCACCAGAAACCCTTTCTTCCACAACAACTTTTCCTCTTCCTTCTTTAGATACGGGTTTATCAATAGATTTGCTCATTAGAACCCTTCTTTTTTTTCCAGCATTATTCTCCTCCATAGTGTCGACCCGTTCTTCCTTAATCGGTTGAATTACAACATTTTTTGCATTGGGTTGAACAACATGGACATTCTTCGTTGTCACAGCCAGAGAGTCATTTGTACGAAGCCTATTTGCAGACTTCTTTTTCTTTGTAGCAACATAGCCAATCTCAACAATTAAACCCCTTATGACTTCCATTGGGTCTTTTTCGCTGTTGTGTTAATGGAAAAAAAAGACCATTATCAGGCAGTGTATACATTACAAAATTTTGAAAGACAAATTTTTATGAAAAAAAAAAGCTAATGTTTAACAAGGACCTATGTTCAAGATTGAAATCTATATGGACATCAATTACTAAAATTGAACAAAATCAATATCAGTAAAATAACGAATGTTATCAGTAGAACAACAACATTAAATGTTAATCGGTTTGTCCCCTAAAGCTTTGCCTACTATCATCCGAAGCAAACCCTAAACACAAAATTTGTGTTTCATTTTAGGAAATTGAAAGATTTAGAACATGCAGAATCATTTTCCCCTTTTCGTTAACCCTTACCAATTAAAAAAAACCCCTAAACCCATTTCATTTATGAATTATTGAGAACATGAAACTCCCTTTCCAGCTTTCGTGTTTAGGGTTTTGACGTATAATTATTAGAATAACGGATTGTAACTTGATTTTTCATCCACCTTCCGATTCGTATGTTAAAATCAAACACACTAATAAAACCCTAAAATCGTCAAGGATCAATTTTAATTATATAAAACATGCTACAACAATAAATATTAAACAAATAATAATTTATAACCTGGATTCTGAAATAGTATCATCCAATATAGTTTTTCGTCGACCTTCCATTATTGATTTCGCTAGCTGCGTTCAATGGTCTGCAAAATAATCCAAAAGTCTATCAAAGAGAGATGACTTTGGGATTGTGTGACAAGATTTATGTTTTTTTATATAAGTTAATGTTGTATTCGCCAAACAATCAAACATTCATAAACTACACTATATATATAAATATCTTATATTAATATTAATTTTCATAAACTACAATATATATATATATATATATATATATATATATATATATATATATATATATATATATATATAGTAATATTCATTTTAGAGTAATATATATCTTATATTATACTATAAGATATATATAGTTACATTTTAAACTTTTTTTCCTAGTTATAGTAATATACTAGTACATGACCCATTCAAGGCAACAACTTTATAATTAATTTTTCTAAAAAAGAAATCGACTAATTTAAACTTTGTAAACATTTGTATGACACTAAACCTGCTAATAATATAAACCAAAAGTTCTTCTCAACTTTCATTGTGCACCAAAAATTGCTTTTTTCAAGTACATTGAGCACATAAAATCTAAAATGACTATTGGTTTCCTACATGTAGGCATAATCATCATTACCTACATGTAGAGACTACTTCTTAATCCTTACAAATTAAGCATGCAGTCTTTCAAAAACTCCACAACTTCACAACTCCTGTTACTACACCGATCAATCCAACACAAGCAGGCAAAATGAAAAAAAACTTCTCCATCAGCCATGGGAAACACACGCAAACCACGCAGAAAGACTGCAAGGAATAAAAGGAATACAAACACTTCAACTCATTCAATTCAAATCACTGAGCAGTTCTCGGAGACTCACAAAAAGAACTTCAAATATGAGATTATTGTGATATCATCAAGGTAATAACTCTTTTTTTTAATCTTCTACTTAAGATGTCTATCATTTTCATGTAAAGATGCTTCAAATAACTTGTTAATAAGTAAATGAATCGGGAACCAGTTACTGTTACATAAGGAAGCAGTCACCTAACTTCTACGTGTGTGTAATTCTATACTATAGTGATTTTCAATCTTTTATATGAAAACTTTCTTCAAAAATCGTATGGTTAAATTTCTATGATAAATTTCTCCAAAAAAACTTTTTTGATTGATTAAGAATGAACCAGTTACTTGTTTACTTTTTAATTTATTTATTAATATCTTTCTATTTCATAAGGAACTTGTTACTGTGTAAGTCTTTGTTACATTTATACATCACAAACTGGTTAAAAAACTTTCCCATTGATTTTGTGAGGCTTGTGTTAAGGTTTTAGTAACAGATTCTTCAAAATGATTGTTTAAAATTTTTACTTATTAATCCTTTTCTATATAATTACTAATCTGATTTCTTAAATGGTTTTGGTAGTCACCAAACTACTAGCCCGGGGTTTCATGACAACGACGACTCAAAAGATTATGACTCCACAGCTTCAACCCCTAAAGTGGAGCGTAAGCAGTTGGTTAAAAAACGGTTAGCAACTGAGAGGAAATCCACCAAGTCCAAATTTAACATGTCTTTGGGCACAACATCAGCCCCTCCCAAATTCAAGCTTACAAAAGAGGCGACTGGAATGCTGCATGAAAATCAATACAACATGATTAAGAGGAATTTGTTCTGTAAGCCTGAATATTATGATGACAATGATTTTTACCTTAACAATCAACCAGGATGCCAGATTAGATATGACGGAACCGAAACTACTTTCAAAATTCCTGACGTAAGTATCGACTAATTTTTTAAAAATCAAACGTAATATAACATTATATTATATTATTACTTACAACAGTGTCATATTTATTTGATGACAGTGGATGCCAATGACTTTTAGACCCACCCCAGATATGACTTTAGATTCCATTAGTGCTTACCTAACAGCATACATCTTTATACCTGATGATGAGAACACAAATGAGTATGTCTTTTTAATTCACATGCTAAAACCTAATTGTAAACTTTATGTATCACATTAATTTGATAACAGATGAGTAATGACACTGCATAAATCTATTCTTTGTAGTGACGAGGTTCTAGTTAAAACTACATCAGATGTAGTTGGGGATAGGAAGGCACTGAAGACTCTGATGCCTAATTGTATTGTTGACCAAGAGGTTATATTTACATGATTTGAATTAAAAAAATTTATTATTAATGTTGATCTAATATCAATTTCATTTTACTTTACAGATTCTTAATCTAGTTGTTTCCACCCAAAATTATTTGATAAGCACATTGGGAAAAACAAAGTATGTTTGGTATTTGCCTACGGAGTTTGCGGTGATTACCACTACTAATCCAACTACTACATTTACATTCATTAAGAATTAATTATTTACTTAAACTATATTTTATTTAAGCAATGCGCTTTGGACAAGCAACATTCAGCTGAATATGTGAGGAGGATTTATTAACCAAAGTTCATGACTACAACAGCTCAACATATGTCAAAGGTCATTTCCTGTTACTTTACGAAAATAGTTATTACATTCAAATTTGTTAATTATGTTCATATCACTTAATATTAGTTTTTTTTATAGATTGTTATTCCTATGAATGACGAAGGGTGGCACTAGTATCTTCTGGTTGTTGATTTTATTGAAAGAAAACTGATTTGGTTGGACCCTATGCCTTCGGCCGATAGGTATCACTGGAGACGTCAAGCAATTCTAAAATTGGTATGCATGTTATATAATTTGAATTACTTTCTAAACTATTATTTGTTTTTGTTTGATTCAATTTTAGTATTTACTATTGTGGCAGACACTATTTCTTGAAGAAATTTTTCTTCATGATTCTTTTGATCGACTCTGTCCATTTTTAGAAGACAATATGGTCACAAACTTTGACATTCTTCAACCAAGGCGCCTCCCAAAGCAGCGTCTCAATTCATAAGTATTCTCAACCCTAACCAAGTTTGCCTATTTAATCGAAATTACCTGTTATTGTGAGACTAATGCATTTAAATGAATGACCATAGAAATGACTGTGGAGTGTGGGTTGCAAAATGGATGATTGAATGTATCTTCAATAGTGATTATGAAACCGTATCTGTAAGTTGCCTTAATGTGATCATTATTTCTCAAACATTTCCCCTCTGATTAGCTTTCAAATTTTCCTAAATGTTTATAATTATATGCATGTTCTCACTCCTACCAGGATGAAACTTGCACTTTACCTGCTTCAATCATCAAATAATGTTTTGTTGAACGAAGTTCTGGCAAAGGCTACAACTTATTGGGATGATCAGGAGAGGAAAAGGAAGGCATTGGTGAAGGATATGTGGAAGTATTTTTGAAGTATTTCGGAAAATGTTGATTCATGTTGGTTTTGTTGTTATATTTAGGATACTTTAATTGTGTTTTGGATAATTTGTGCTTGAGTTTGGATATTTTGGCATTAACTTGTGTTAAGCTCCTTGGTTTGAAGATGTTTTGTTATGATATGTAGAACTGCATTTTAATTCTATTTTTAATTTAATTTTTAGATGTCACGTGGTATTCCTTGATTTAGGGACTATTTTATTTTATTTTATTTTTTTGATTACAAGGGACTATTTTAGTTTTGAATGCAGGAAATAGATAATTGTTATTAAAGATTTAATTTCGGTAGTTGTAAAGTTGGTTGAATATAGATTTTATTAAAGATAAAAAATTTATTAAAGATTTTATTATAGTAGCCCATATAATAAGAATCATAAAACAAAAATATAATGAAGTTTTCAATTTCATTTATCATTGGGTCAGTCCAAACCGGGTAGGCCCAACGCTAGAGGTGTATATGTATTACAATATATTAGGACTGATATGCATATATAACACACATTATACATCATCTTTTCTTCTAATTAATGATTTAATTTGATACTGCAAACTGGTGTTTCATATGTTGTAGTATATTCCAAAATATATTGCAACCCAATGTTTCAGTAAAAAGCAAGATTATAAAGATGGTAGACCTGGAAGCTGGCAAAGGTTACAACTGTGTGATTCATAGGGCTGTAAGGGATGACTTTGAGACAAAAATTGGACACGAATGGTACAAATATGCAACAGATAATATGCTTAAATCAGCATGACTCCCTTATCCAATGTGATTAGTGTGCATTTGGTGAAACAATGATGCGATGAATATCCTCTGGTGAAGATATATATTAAGTTGTGGTTCTAAAATATGATATTATGTAATGAAGTTGTGGTTCAGATGATGTTTTAACTTATAAACTTATAAGTTATGTTATCAAGTAATGCTTGCAATTTATGTTGAAAAACGTCGGTTGAATAACACTCATGGATACATCTATGACATATGATCTGTATTAATTCTGTTAAGAATGTGAATTCTCAATGCATTTAGGATAATTTGGTTGTTTTTCCTTGTTTGGATGACGATTTGTCTGTATTCTGGATAATGTGATTTTATACTCAATTTAAGTATGATGTTTTTATTAAGTATTTGGTATAATGTCGCATTAGGTTGGTTTTGTTTTTAGATTGAATATAAAGGATAATTAGAACATTGAAAATAGAAGAGAAATTTTCATTGATTGCAAAGGATTAATACAACAGAACCCTAAATACATCATCAATTATTTTGAATTTATATTTCATGTAGACCCAGCATTGAGCCACATTCGATCTCAAGGGCATCAGTTAACCCTGCCATCCGCATCTTTTTGACAATCCCTTTCCGAATAAAGATTTAAGATAAAAGTCTTCCGTAGCGAATGTAGAAAAGCTTCCCTTTGTGAGAACTCAAGATTTTCTCTTTAAGATAGCTAAAGATGATAAGCGGTATGTTGACTTTCTTCTTAAGAAGAAATAAATACAGAAATTGAACGTCATCATGAGTGATCACTTTCTGATATTATATTCTTGGGCAAAAGTTTCCCACCAAAAGTTGATGCCAGATCTTTTCCAAGAGAGCAATGAAGGAGTTATCAGGGTTGGTGAAGATACCATTGAGAACATCAGAAATGAAGTCACCGTGGTAGAGCTCAACACAAGTTCCACTATCTTCACATTTCATCACCCTTGAAATAAGTTTTGGAGTGATAGTGATAGGAAAACCAAAAATATTAGACCAGATAACACACATACCCTTGTCGTTTAGTTTAATAGATGCATTCATCCAGAATTCTTTAACAACAACAGGATAGATGGCTCCATCTAGAATGTTAAAGTAGTGTTCCAGGTTTTGTCAAGAGCACATTGTAGTAAAATCGACTCCATGTTCTTTCAAATAGTCAGCAGACACAATTTTCTCTGGGAGGACAAATAACACGGTTTCCTTGTTGTTGAAAGAAGGCATATTGATAGAGAAGAAAGAAAGAGAGAGGATTAATGGGCACACAAAAAATGAAGCGAAGATAAGAGGAAAAAAATATGAGGAGAGAAGAAGTGGAGCAAAATGAAAATTTAAATAAATCAAGGGGGTAGGAGTCCTCATAACAGTAATTAATGACAATGTCATTCGAAAGGACTTCATATGTTCCCAAGACATAGGGTATCACAAAAGTCTAAATAGAAATGTTTGGATATCTGCATTTATGACATTTGTTTCATGTTTGGTGGAGTATTTTGGATGATGTGATATTTCAGTTCAAGATGTTATGGGTAGTTGCTGTTAATTTGTCAATGTTGTTAGTGGAAGGAATTAGTGCTTAGTGGATTGTTTAATAGTGGTGACTCTTTCATAGTTGTAACCATAACTACTACTTCTTCACTACTACTCAAGTCTATCCATCTCTGTTTGATCATCATAACTACCACTTATTTTGTATTAATGAAATTTCCATTCTATCTTAATGTTGTGTTCTTTTTCTTTGTCAAATTCTATTTATCTTAGAGGATTGTTTAATTATGAATTATGTACCTAGTAATGGTGACTCTTTGATAGTTGTAACCATCTCTACTCATGGTATATATATTCTGTGTATGAGATACATTTTGATAAGTGAAAATACAAGAATATTCAGCCCCAAAAAGATTTTCTTACCCTAAATTCTACAACAATATAATTTATCACATACCACCTCTAGAATACCACAAAGACTAGCATATAGCATAATGGCATATTATAGTTACTAGTACATTACTAATTTGAAGTCGTAATTTAACATTTTTGACGTTTGGATTTGACATACCTCTTTGTGATCTTGCTAAGTACAATTAAATTAAGCTCATTTCACATACCCCTCCTTCACATGTTGACTTTATCTCTATTCACCATGCTGCATAATCATCTAAGTCGTTTCAATTTGCAATACAACTTATGTTAATATCTAACAACGGAAGAGTACCTTAGGCAATAAAGCGAATATTGACCACTATGACAAAGTTTGATCTTGGAAACCAAGCAAAACTTTTCATGTATTAATCGAAGCTCTTTAACAATTTGATATTGAAAATCAAAATTTGACATTGGAATAGAGTAACAGTTTTCACGTAACAACATGCCTGTAAAGTTGAACTCAAAAATAGAACAATATCTACGATATCGGTATATACAAGTTACACGTTTATCATTACATTTGAAAAATCATATTTTCCCAAACATTTGGACTTGTCTAATCATAAAATGGACTACATTGAACAACATTCACTTGTAACTATAGAGTTTATGTTATTGATCACAAATACAGAGTATTATCTACGATATCGTTCTATAGAAGTTTATGTACAAGAGCTTATATCAAACTTACAGGCAGGTATATCTTATGTTGAATCCTTGCATCCCACGTAGAGAAAGCACTTGGGCCTGTCAATACCATCCAATAAGTGAGAATTATTTTACCCATTCAAACAAGCGTCAACTGTTAGCCCATTTGTTTCCTTTCTCACATAAGAACCTAATACAACAACCTTCCTTTTTTTTTATGCCAAATAAGATTCATTAAACACAGCGAAATGCCGAATTTGCTACAACAGACAATTCATCCACCTTTGGGATATGATTTGACCAAGACCAGGAGCCAAAGGTCTTACCAATCCTAACCATAAAGTGGGCATCCGATTTTTGGTTTCTGCTGATAAAAATAACAGATGAATTACAAAGAGATTGCAGCAAAGTCCTATAGTCTACTACTAAATGCTCGACATCAGCTCTAAAATCACAATCGTTAATACAGTCGACAATAAAAAGAGCATCAGACTGTAAACAAACATTGCTCAAACTGAAATAATTTGCTATTTGCAGCCCCGATCGAATTGCTAGAGCCTCCGCCACCGCTGGGATTGCAAAGCTCGTGAGTTTCTTCAAGGCTGACAGGAAAATGTTGTCTCCAGAGTCTTTTATAATACATGCCAATGAAATAGTTCCATCCTCAAAGCAGCCAGCATCCATTTGGATCGTCCAATCACCATGCCTAACATTTCTAGGGTTCCGATTCGGCTTGCCAATGGAGCCATCAAGACAATTTCCATTTTCTTGAGCATAAGTCCAGATACTCAGCGCTAGCTGGTGCGGATCAAAGGAGATAGACTTAAAGACCTTCTCATTCCTGGATTTCCAAACCATCCACAGCCCAGCAAAAACCGTCCTTGCTATGACCTTCTATTCAACATTCAATATTCTTTCTAGCTAATCCAACAATGTCCCTTCAGACAGAATACGAATTCCCAAAGGCAAAGCAAAAAAGGTTTTCTTGACAAGATCACATTGCAGAAAGAGATAGAGAGTGGATTCTACATGGCAGTGACAAAAAACACAAGAGTTGTCAAGAAGCATACCATTTCGTCTCAAGTTTGCTTTTATTGGGAGGATATCCTTTGCAAGGCTCCAAATAAAGTTTTTGATATGCGGGCTCACGTCAACTTTCCACAGTTTCTTCTAATCCAAGGCACTGACATAGCAGATTGATAGTTAGATATAAGGATCTCCTATTTACTGCACTGCATCAACGTTAATTATTTTAGGAGTAGTAATTGTAATTTTTTTTATTAATTATTATTGATTTATCATAATTTCGGGATTTGAATTCAACGTTATTGAAGAGTAAATTTCCTCTAGAGATGTTAACGTTGCTGCTCAAATTAAGCACAAAACGATACTCTTCATTTCAAAGTTGATACTAAACCAAGTGTATGTACTATCTCAATTTTTTCTTAAGTATATTTTAAATTAAGTTATATTTTTCTGGTTTGCTTATTAGTGTTGTAATATGTATATGTTCTTTAGGTGTTAACAATATGTACTTATTAAACTTGAAGTAAATTTTGATTGAATTCATCATGTATTTGAAGTTAATACATATTTTCTGTGAAAGTCGTTGCTTCATTTGCATAATGTTTATTTAGTGGTCTGCTGCAAAACTATTTTGCAGAACTACCCTTTCTAGCAGCCCCGTGTATTTGCAAGTCATAGATATTAATATTGCAAAATAACATTTTCTTTGTTGGCTTAAATATCCATTTGTTAATTCAATGTTTTCTAGTAGCCCCGTTATTTGCAAGTTATAGATATTAATATTGCAGAACAACCTTTTCTTTGTTGGCTTAAATATCCATTTGTCAATTTCCCTTGAATTTTATATTTTTGTTTATGTACGTAATATAGAAGGTTTTTGCATCATGACAAAATTTCATGGTATTTGCTTATTTATGTTATTTGGTGATGCAGGTTTCTGCTAGGACCTGAAACTAATCCTGCAACAGTGGAAAAAATTTAGATATGCAATTGAAAATCAAACAGGACCAAAACATAACTCACTTGAAAATGTTTTTTATTGTTTGCAATTGTTGTGAGAAGAATAGGGAAACTCCTAATAGATGTTGGAATTATTTTCAAAAAATAAGGGTTACTCCCTATTTATAGATTTAGGTTTACTTGTTCTCCAAGCCAAAACCCAAAACTATAAAAGCCCAAAATACCTATTTTTGGAACTATATCAAATCAAATCTAAATCTAAATCAAATCTGTGTGAAACTACTGTTTTGACACACCATTGCTTCGACACTTTGACACAAGGAATTACAATTTAACACACCACCTAATTCATTGTGTCTAAGTTATCTACATTCATCATGGCTCTTAGTTTTCTGAAAACTTCGACCTGCACTCCCTTCGTCATGATATCTGCAATCTGATTCTTAGTTCTACAGTGTTCCAAGTTCATCTTCCCTTCTGCTACCTATTCTCAAAGATAATGGAACCTCATTCCAAAGTGATTGCTTCGACCGTGTGCTATTGGATTCTTCACCAAGTTGATAGCTGACATGCTATCGATCTTCATGGTAATTGCTCCATGACTCTTCCCTGTAATCTCTTCGACCAAGTTCACCATCCAGGTTGCTTGACGTGCACAAAGAGAAGCAGTTATATATTCTGCTTAGCATGATGACAATGCCACTACTGGCTCCTTTCTCGAACTCAAAGAAACTGGTGCACCACCTAACATAAACACATATCCAGCTGTTGATTTTCTATCCTCAACATCACTACACCAGCTAGAGTCGATGTATCCCACTAACTTGCATTCTTTCCCTTCTTCAGCTGCAGGAAACAAAATGCCGTAGTCGAGAGTTCCTTTTAGATACCTCAGTATCCTCTTCGCTGCTGCTAGGTGTGATACCTCTGGCTTCTGTGTGAATCTACTTACCATACCCACACTGTATGTTAAGTTAGGCCTTGTGTGACAAAGGTATCTAAGTGTCCCAATAAGTCTTCTGTATTGGGTTGGGTCGACATCATCTTCATCTGAATTTTTTGACAGTTGCAGTCTGGTCTTAGCTGGAGTCGAAGTTGGGTTGCAATCTTGCATCTTAAATCTCTTGAGTATTTCGCCTGCATATCTTCTTTGGTGCATCATCAAACCTCTACTAGTCTTGTAGAATTCAATGCCAATGAAATATGAGAGATTTCCCAAGTCTGACATTTCAAACTCCTCACTTAGGTCATGTTTGAAATCTTCGATCTCCTTCTTGCAACTCCCTGTTATCAACAAAACATCGAAATAGAGGCATAGTATAAGCAATTCATTATTGCTTCTCCTTATATACACTCCAGGCTCAGTCGTATACTTCACAAATTCCTTCTCCCTTAAGAAGCTGTCGATTTTCTTAGTCCAAGCTCTTGGAGCTTGCTTAAGTCCATACAGGGCTTTATGCAACATGTACACCTTTCCTTCTTCGCCTCGTTTCACATACCCAGCTGGTTGTGCGACATAAACTTCTTCATCTAAGGGGCCATTAAGGAATGCACACTTCACGTCCATCTCACATATGTGCCAATTGTTCATATTTGCTAGACCAACAACCAACCTGATTGTTTCGATCCTAGCAACAGGTGCGAACACTTCATCGAAGTCGATTCCTTCCTTCTGTAGAAATCCTTTCGCCATAAGTCTCGCCTTGTGTCGAGTTACTTCTCCTCTAAGATTCACCTTCACCTTGTAAACCCACTTCACATCAATTGCCTTCTTGCCTTGAGGCGATTCAACAAGTGACCAGGTGTTGTTGACTTCGATGGACTCTAACTCCTCATTCATTGTTTTCACCCACTTCGAATCTTTCAATGCCTCAGCTACATTGACTGGTTCGATATCTGCATAGAAAGCATAATGTACCAGCTCACCCTCTTCATCGACCACATCACCTGATGTAATTACACATTCTTGCAACCCTGCAGGCATGTGTCTTGTTCGTCGAGGTCTGCTTGGACCTGCTTCATCTTTGACTTATTCCTGTCGAACTTCTCTTTCGACTTTAGTGGCTGGTTCTTCACAAGAGATTCTCACTGAATCCTTCTTGGCATTCTCAGTCCAGTCCCATTCTTTAAGCTCATTTATGATCATGTTCCTACTGATCACTACCTGCTTATTCACTAGGTCGAACAGTTTGTAACCTCTAGTCGAATGATATCCTATCAAGATCATCTGATTCAACTTGTCATCAAGCTTCCTTCTCAACTGATCTGGTACATGTCTATATGCTATAGATCCAAACACCTTCAAGTGACTGAGGCTAGTCTTGACACCAGACCAACATTCTTCTGGTGTGATTCCTTCAAGCTTCTTCGTCGAACTTCTGTTCAAAATATATGTTGCTGTCGAAAACGTTTCTCCCCATAATTCTTTAGGTAAATGCTTTCCATTCAACATACTTCTCACCATGTTCATGATGGTTCTATTCTTTCGTTCTACAACTCCATTTTGCTGTGGAGTGTAGGGTGGCACCACCTCATGCACAATCCCTTCTTTTTCACATAATACATCGAACTCTTTCGAAACATACTCTCCACCACCATCAGTCCTCAGAATTTTCAACTTTCGACCACTCTGTCTTTCGACCATGGATTTGAATCTGGCAAATACCTCGATCACATCACTTTTCTTCTTGATGAGGTAAGTCCACAACTTTCGACTGTAATTATCTATGAACGCAGCAAAGTATCTGTTGCCACCAATTGAATCCACCTGGATTGGACCACATACATCAGAGTATATGACTTCCATAATTGCCTTTGACTTCCTTCCTGCATCCTTGCTGAGGCTATTCTTGTGTTGTTTCGACTGAACACACTCTTCACAGACTTCACTTGGAATGTCGATTTCTGGTAATCCTGAAACCATATTTCTTCTCTTTAGCTCTCTGATGTCATTGAAGTTGAGATGGCCTAGTTGAAAATGCCATAACCACTCATCTCTGCTGGCTGCAGTTGCTAGGCACTTGTGCTCCATCACCTTGAGTTCAATCTTGAAGGTCCTATTCTGGGACATTGGAGCCTTCAAGATCAACCTACCACTTGCGTTGAAGACTCTCATCATCTTGTCTTCGACAACTACCTTGTAGTTCTTTTCGACCAGCTGCCCTATATTGAGCAAATTACTCTTCATGCCTGGTATGTACAACACATTGGAAATTGTTAACCTCTTTCCATCTTTCCTCATAATCAGAACATCACCAACACCTTAAACTGCTAGAGTGTTATCATTTGCAAACTTCACTGTGTTCTTCAACGAGGGCTTCATGTTAACAAACCAATCTTTCCTTCCAGTCATGTGTGATGAGCATCCTGAGTCCAAGTACCACTGATCTTGGAATCTTTCTTCATCTCTTATTGTGACCATCAGCAACGTCTCTTCTTCTTCATGTTTCGCCACCTTTGCATCAGTTTCTTGATTTTTCTTCTTTTCTGGACAGTCACTAAAATAGTGGCCTTACTTTTGACAATTGAAACATTGAATGGGACTCTTGTCAGATTTTCGACCACCACTTCTTCCTCTACCTGCAGCACCACCTCTTGGGTTGCCTTGGTTCCAGGGTTTTCTCTGATTCGACCAGTTTCCTTCATGCTGATTTTGACCAGTCGAATTGTTGTAGCTTCCTCTACCTTTGTTGCCATTCACGTTTCCTTTGCCTTTCCTTTCCTTTTCTGACTGCGCCTGCAAAGCCATATCACTCTTCGACTCTCCTGCAGCTCTTTCAGCCATCCTTTGTTCATGAGACTCAAGCATCCCTTGAAGCTCTTCCTTCATTAATACTGACAAGTATTTCGACTCTTCTATGGCTACTACAACGTGGTCGAACTTTGGAGCCAATGTCCTCAAGATCTTTGCAACAACTGATCTTGATGTCAATACCTCTCCACATACCTTGATTTGATTCACCAGCTTTGTAACTCTGGTGAAGAAATCTGTTATACTCTCATTGTCTTCCATCTGAAGCAACTCATAGGTTCTCTTATGAGTTTGTAACCTCACCTCTTTCACCTTCTCTGCGCCTCTAAATGACTTTTCAAGAATCTCCCACGCTTCCTTCGCTGACTCTACATCACTAACTTTTTCAAAGTTATCTGGATCGAAACACTGATGGATTATAAAGAGAGCTTTATAATCTTTCTTCTTCAACTCTTTGTGTGCAGCCTTTTCTTAATCTGTAGCATTCTCCGTAAGCGGTGTTACTCCTTCCTTCACAAGATCCCAAAGATCTTGATAACAGAAAACCACCTTCATCTGCTTGCACCAATTCTCATAATTATCTTTCTTGAGAATCGGAAGACTCGCCGGAAAGTGCCCATTCGAATAATTCATTGCCATCACGATTTTCCTTCCTTGAATCGCAACCGGACCTCTAGATACCAGATATTGGAATTATTTTCAAAAAATAAGGGTTACTCCCTATTTAGAGATTTAGGTTTACTTGTTCTCCAAGCCGAAGCCCAAAACTATAAAAGCCCAAAACACCTCTTTTTGGAACTATATCAAATCAAATCAAAATCAAAATCAAATCTGTGTGAAACAACTATTTCGACACTCCCTTGCTTCGACACTTCGACACAAGGATTTACAATTTAACAATAGGATCAGTGGGAAGGAGAATATTAGATATATTGGGAGATAATCGGTTCATTGCAAGTTAGTGTTGATTTGTTTATGTTGAATGCTTTCGAATAAGATGGAATGAAATTGAATTTAATAGATGAAATTTCATTGGATATCTTTGTTTAGATTGTTAGTGATGTCAAATAGACAGTTAAATAATTTGTTGTTGTTTGGCGATACATTATTAGAAGATCAAAATTTGATTTGTTTGATCTTTATTAGGGATGGTAATGGGTAGAGTTTGGGCAGGGTACTATAGTACTCGTCCCCATATCCGCAATTGGAAAAAATCCTCGTACCCGAGCCCATACCCGCTTGGGTACCAGCACCGGTACCCGTACCCGTACCCGTACCCTATGGATATGTAAGTGTATGTACCCGTACCCGTTACCCGCATTTTTTATAAAAATAAATATATCAAGTATAAAATATCATATTATTTTTAAGTTTTTAAGACAATTTACTGTTGGATTATGAAATAAAAGATCACTTGTATTAAATATGTAGTAGTTTAAAGTTCATGTTTTTAAAAAAATTGATAGCCATTTATTTTTATGTAATAATATAAATTAAAATATATAAATATATATTGTGCGGGTATGGAGCAGAGTGGGTATTAAGGTGCCCATCCCCGTACCCATCCCCGCTTATTTAAGTGGATAATTACTTGAGTCTATGTTCGTACCCATTTTTATGAGTTTTTACCTTATTCGTTATGAGTATTTTTATAGGCACCCGTTCGGGATGGACCAAATTATCATCACTAATCTTTATCCTATGATTCGTTTTCGAAGAGACATTATTTGTTTCATGATTTTAGTCAAGCTTTAATTGTGCTTATAGCAATATAAAATTATAAATTTTTATACTACTAATAATAAACTTAGTATGTATATATATATATATATATATATATATATATATATATATATATATATATATATATATATATATGTAATTTAATTATAATATTATAGTAATTATTTCATATTAATACATTAAATCTTTTTATTATGAAATAATGTATGCAAAAAAATTAAATATGCTTTATTAGGATTAAATGTCAGATTATAGTATCATATTGATATGTGTGTTGGAGAGAGGATGAAGGAAAATCTGAGACAAGCCATTGTAATGGAGGCACGTAGAGAAAGAAATAATCAACTATCTACCCATTACTAAAAGGTATCATGAATTGTCCAAATTGTCCTTCTACCAAAAATAAAATACACCATGAAAAGGTTATTTTGGTAACTAACAAATTCATCCAAAAACAAAATTAGCTTTTCACAGTTGCATGTCATGTGTTGGCTTAACATTGACTACTATTTACTATCTTCTATTTACTCATTCAAATTAAATATTACATACACTCATTCTCTCTCTTCATTCAAATTTCAAATCATTTTCACTTTTTTTTCTCATATTTTCTCACTTTCATTTTAATTTTTTTTCACTATATTTTTTATTATCGCTAAAAATACTAATAATCGATTTTTTAATTTTAATAAAATAAAAAACTTATTTATATCACGGGTCACTATCAACATAATATTTATTTTATTTTAATTAATCATTATCTTATATTTAAATATTATTTTTTTCTTTCTCCATCTTATGATTCATTTTTTTTTTCTTTTTATGTAATTATTTAATACAATTTAATTTATATGGTTATTGTTCATTTTACAATTAAGCATATCATTTTAAATTTTGCATTTGTATTTAAATACATTTTATATCGCACCAAATAATTTATTTATCTCACGGGTCATTATCGCATCAAAATTTTCCTTTTGTCTTTCTTCATCTCACGGTTTTTTTTTTGCATGATTATTTAATACATCTGTATATAAATACATTTTATATTGTATCAAATAAACTTTCTATTTCACGGGGCACTATAAACACAATACATATTTTATTTTAATTAATAATGATCTTAAGGGTTAATAGGCATTTACCCTCTGCAATATAGGCGAGTTTTGATTTACCCCCTTTAAAAAAATAATTTGGGATTACCCCTGAAATTTTAAAATTCTAAGTCTTTTGCCCCCAGGTAGAAAAATCACCCCCTGTAAAAAAAATTATTTATTTACCCCCCTGATTTTTACACGCTTAGGGGGTACCCCAAAATTTCAGGGGTAATCCAAAATTATTTTTTTAAAGGGGGTAAATCAAAACTCGCTTATATTGCAGGGGGTAAATGCCTATTAACCCTTATCTTAATTTGAAAGATAAAATCCTTATGATCAAATATTACATATTTTTTTTTATCTCAAGAATCTTTTTTTATTTATTTGTATTTTAATACAATTGAGTTTATATAATAATTGTTCATTTTATAATTAATAGCTAATTTAAATTTAAACACGTATATAAATATATTTTATAACGTTCAAAATATACATTTAAATATATTTTATATTGTATCAAATAATTTTATCCGTGCGGGAGCACGAATATCTTACTAGTTAGTAGTATACGTGTGAAGATATGGACCTGGACGAAATTCGTAGGAACAGTTAAGCGAAGAACACATGTGTGAGTCAGCGATAGCAAAGATGGAAAAGGTGTAATATACTTTGAGAGGAGTAAAAAGTTTAGTCTTATACTATATTGGAACTCTACAACTAATAAAAACACGATATTATTATTATTCAATCTAATAATTTCAAAGAAGGTGATGTATTTCGTAAAATAACACTAGAGTTTTTTATTGTAAAATAAATACTTGAGTTTTAATATTTTTAACGTAAATTTTATTCGATAAGTTTCAATCATTTATTTATCAATATAGAGTTTATTCTCATTACATTTTTATTTTATATTTTCTAATTTATCTATTAAATTTGTTCCAAATCTATAGATTTTGTTGTAAAATTTATTTTGTTGAATATGTATACTTAAAAAATTAGATAAATGTATCTTTAGTTTCTATTTTAAAATAATCAAATATTCTATTTTAAAATACACTTTATCACACTAGAAAAATGAAATTATTAATTCAAATATTAAATTTTAAAATATTTCATTTCAATTTCCTTTTCTGCCGTTAATGATTTGTGTAAGTATTGTCTTTAATGTCCTTTATTTTTTGTGATTAATATACAAATTATTTTTGTAACCTCTCATCTTTGATATCGATCATTATATATCAAGATATTAATATTAATAATTAATGATAATAATGGTACAAGTTAATAATAATTGTTTTTGTAACCTAGCAAACACAAAAACAGAAGGAAGCATTTTTTGTGAGCTCTAATGAGGTGATTCTGATGCGGTTGCTTGGCGATTTCCGGCGCACAACCTAAGATGACCAAAAGATGTGTGGGCCGGCTGAAGAAAGAGGTGGTGGCACGTTCAAAGGTTGTGGAGAGGACAATCATCACTCAGATGATGGTTGAAGAAGAAACATGTGGAAGTAATGTGACTCAACCCCAACTGTTGAAGATGAAATATATGGCAGTGAAATTGGAGATGTGGCGGGGAACTTGAAGGAGATGAACTCACCGATAGGGAACCATCAGGAGATTGAAGACAATGACACTACCTTGAAGGTGACTGAATCAGAGGACCCTTATCTGAATAATGTAGTGAAACTGTTTGAGGAAAAGCGTGAGAGTATAGGTTGGGGCAATGCAGAGAAATTGTTTGAAGAAAAGAGAGTGCAACCCCTGGGTGGTAAACCATGGGTGGACATAATCTAAGGAAACATGGATTATAGTCGTGGTTTGGCTGTTGAATATGTGGCTCATACATTGGTAAATGGTGAAATTGAAATCCTCATTGATGAAACTGATGTAGAGGATGAGTTAAAATTCAGGGAACCGACTCTGATTCTCTTTGCACTAGGTAAAGCACTTTCAATGAATGCAGTGAAGAAGTATATGGAAAAGACATGGAATTTTGTAGCTTTTCCTGAACTTTACTATAATGATATAGGATACTTCGGTGTCAGATTTAAAACAATGGAAGATAGAGACAAAGTGATGGGACAAGGACCATATTTCATCTTTGGGATTCCATTATTTCTACAAAATTGGTCGACTGATTTTGAGATAAAGGAGGACCTGCTACGTGTTCTCCCGTTATGGATCACAATGCCACATCTTCCATTACATTTATGGGCGCGAGAAAAGTATATCAAAGATAGCAAGTGCAATTGGAAAGCCTATTACCACTGATGAATGCACGACAAGAAAACTGAGGATATCCTATGCTAGGGTGCTAGTAGAAGTGGACATTACTCATATGCCAAAATACCATGTTTGGATCAAGGATCATAATGGAAAGATGCTAAAGTAAAAATTTGAGTATGAGTGGAAGCCAAACTATTGTCAAAAATGCTTGAAGATAGGGCATAATTGTACCTTAAAGAAAGCAGTTCCAAGTTAGAAAAATGAGAAACAATGGAGGCCAAAAGTTGCATACCCTGAAACAATAATGAAGCATACCCCTAAAGCCAATGATGACAAAAGATAAAAGATACAAAGGCAAAAACCTTGTGGTAACTGAAAAGGAATCCAATGTTCCTGATCAAGGTATGTCCTGCCAAAATAGTTTTAAGCCTCTAAAGATGGGAGAATGTCTGGTAGGGGACCCCTCCCGCATCCCATGATTGTTACTTGGAATGTGAGGAGCATGAATAAGGAGGCTAGGGATAGAGATATTTACTCCTCTCTCTCTCTCTCTCTTTCTCTCTCTCTCTCTCTCTCTCTCTCTCTCTCTCTCTCTCTCTCTATCTATCTCTCTCTGAGTTCTAAGTGCCTATCATTGACTTACTAGAGACTAGAGTTAAGAAGAATAATGCAGAGAGAATCATAAATTTTTTTGGTACCAAATGGACATATGCTGATAATTATATGGATCATGATAATGGAAGGATTTGGCTTCTGTGGAACCAAAATTTTGTGAACATCAAAATCTTGCAGACAACAGATCAAATGATACATGTTAAAGTGTATGGCCTAGATCAAAAGCTCCTACACATGGTGACTATCATTTATGCTTATAATAAGCTTGAGCAAAGGAAATCCCTTTGGAATGACATTAAGAAAATAGGGGGACACATGAATTATCCTTGGATTATCCAGCTGAATCAAGTGGAGGAATCTATGCTTATACAAAAGGCTAAAACTACCTGGTTAAAACTTGGAGACAACAATAACTCCTTTTTTCATGCTTCAGTGAAAGAAAAGAACAAGCATAAATGATTATATTCTCTAACCTCATTGAAAGGTAAAATTCTTAGCACCCAAGAAGCTATTAAAGAGGAAATTCTTTATTTCTATTCTAAGCTGGTGGGAACAACAAAAATTGAATTAAGAGGTCTTGACATACCTGCTATTAGAAAGGGTAACAATTTGTCTTGGGATAGTGCTCTGAAGCTGATCAGACCTGTTGATGAGAAGGAAATTTGGAATGCCCTAGTTGCTATTAGCATTACCAAAGCTCTGGGAATTTATGGTTTCAACTCTTACTTCTTTAAATTTGCCTGGTCTGTTATGAATAATGATGTTCAAGAAGAAACTATAGAATTCTTTCAAACTAAGGTCTTGTATTTGGCTGCTAATTGCTCACTTGTAACATTAATTCCCAAAACATCAGAGGTTGCCACCATCAAAGACATGAAACCCATTTCATGTTGTAGCACAATCTACAAAATTATATCTAAGATCCTCACTAACAGATTGGCTGAAGTGATCCATGAAGTTATTGATGATAGCCAATCAGCTTTTGTGCCAGGGAGAATCATCTATGACAACATAATGTTGGCTCAGGAATTGATTAAAGGGTATAACAGGAATAATATATCCCCTAGATGTATGATCTAAATGGACATACAAAAGGCCTACGATACAATTGAATGGTCTACTCTTATTCACATGATGAAGGAGTATGGGTTCCCTCAAACCTTCATTGACTGGATTGCAGCTTGTGTAAAAATTATTTCTTATTGTTTCTCAATCAATGATGTTCCCTCTAAGATAGTTAAAGCTAGAAGAGGATTGAGACAAGGTGATCCAATCTCACCTTTTTTATTTGTCATGATAAAGGAATACCTTCATAGGAGTATGCAAGGCCTTGATCTTATTCCCAACTTCAACTTCCATCCATAGTGTGACAAGCTGAAAATCACTAATCTTTGCTTTGCTGGTGTCTTACTTCTCTTTGTAAAAGGTGATGTGAAATATGTCAAACTCATGATGAACAAGTTCAAGGATTTTTCAGCAGTAACTGGCCTTAAAGCTAGCATTTCTAAGTGCAAAATTTACTATGGAGGAGTGGATGATATGACTAAGCTGCAAATCAAGGAGGAAATCAGGTTTGACACTGGCAGCATGCCTTTAAAGTACCTTGGGGTTCCTCTAGACAGTAGTAAACTATATATTGCTATGTGCCAACCTCTGATTGATAAGATGTTGGTAAGGCTAAATCATTGGAGTACGAGACTTCCATCTTATACTGGAAGAATGCAATTAGTGAAGAGTGTTTTATTTTCTATTGCCAACTATCGGACGCAAATATTCCCTCTCCCCAAGAAAGTCATTCACCATATTGAGAGTTTATGTAGGAATTTCCTTTGGACTGGTAAAGATAGTTCTTCGAAGAAAACTCATATTTCTTGGGAGCATTTGTGTAACTCGGTCTCTGCAGGGGTAAGAATCTCATTGCCCTTTTCAATTGGAATAAAGCTACAATTGTGAAGTTGTTGTGGAATGTTTGTGCTAAAGAGGATAAGTTGTGGATCTGTTGGATACACTTATATTAAATTAAAAAACAGAGATGTGACAACTTTCCAACTGGCCTTGAATAGCTCTTGGATCCTTAAATGAGATTATCAACCAAGGATATATTGAGTAAGTTCAGGATTATAATGGATGGAAGATGCATATATTGTGGGCATCATGAGACATGTAACTATTTGTTATTTAAATGTGAAGAAACCAAAAGAATTTGGAGCCAAGTCCTTGCTTGGCTGAGGTATAACCATGTTCCGCAACAGTGGGAAATTGAGTTGCAGTGATGCAACGACATGTCGAAAGGCAAGGGCAGCATAGTTAAATTGTTAAAGAGTGCCCTTGCTGAAACTGTATACTCGATTTGGATGTTTTACAACCAAGTTGTTTTCCAAAATCGTGATACTAAGGAGTTGCGAAGTACGGAAATTATTCAAAATGTGCTTTGGCGTGTGGAAACCAATAAAAAATTAGCTAGATTTTGCATGAGAAATGTAATTTGTTGTATTTTGGTTGTGTTTATTTTCTTGTCTGCTTGTCTATTTGTTGTGCCTGGATCGTTGGATCGGCGCATATATTATTGATATTTTTGGAATAAATTTATTATTTGATCCAAAACAACATTATTTTTGTAACCTCTCATCTTTAATAATAATTGTTTCTGTCTAGCTTGTATTATAATTATAACAATTATAATTATAATAGTAAAATTATTTAACTTTTTAAATCAATAAATTTTTTTAAAATGATGATATAAATATTTAACATAATAAAATAATAAATATGTTTTTCAATATATTACACAGTTTGATTATATCCATTCAATTTGTTGTCTTTTTTATTCTTTTTACTTTAAAATGATAGGTAATTTAGTTTTTAATTTTTTTTTCAATTTTATAATATCTACCGTATATTTCATTTTTCTACTTTAAAAATATAAAAAATATACTAATGATTCAAATATTTTTATATGCGAAAGAAAATTATAGACACAGGTTTTGTTGTTCCGCAAACATTTCAACTTCTACTTGCATATTTTTTTTAAATAATAAACTCTTTGTTAAACAATATTGGCTTTCTTTTATTTTTATTATATTTTTATTACAATTAAAATCTGTTTCATTTATTGAAATTTATGCAATTAATATAATTATTGAATAAATCTGTCTTATTAGTGTAATTAGAGGAAAAAATATATTACTAATCCAGATACGTCATAATCTTTTAAAAATAATAAACTCTTAATTAAAATTTTTTGTCTTTATGTTATTTTTACTATGTTTTTATTACAATTAAAATCCACTTCATTTATTGAAATTTATGCAATTAACATAATAATTGAATAAATCCGTCTTATTAGTGTAATTAGAGGAAACAATATATTACTAATCCAGATACGACATAATCTTTTAAAAATACTAAACTCTTAATTAAAAAATTTTGTCTTTCTTTTATTTTTATTATGTTTTTATTACAATTAAAATCCATTTCATTTATTGAAATTTATGTAATTAATATAATAATTGAATAAATCCATCTTATTAGTGTAATTACTGAGGAAAAATATATTACTAATCCAGATATGACAAAATTTTTAAAAATAATAAACTCTTAATTAAACAATTTTGTTATTCTTTTATTTTGATTACAATTAAAATTTGTTTCATTTATTGAAATTTATGCAATTAATATAATAAGGCAAAATACCCTTTTTGGTCCCTTAAGTATACCCCCTGGTTCACTTTGGTCCCTTAATGTTTTTTCGTGCCATTTTGGTCCTTTAATTATATAAAAGATGCAAAAGAGTCTCTTCCGTCCATTTGACTCAAATGGATGTTTGTTTTGTCCTCCTGGCGTCTGAGCTGGTATCGTGTCACCTTCTTCTTTATATCATCTTCATCGTTTCACTGTTTGCAGATGTAGTTGCTTTTCTTCATCGTTCCATTGTTGTCTTCTTCATAGGAAAACAAGTTGTAGTCTTCTTCTGCTTCATAGTACGTATTGTCTTCTTCTTCTTCTTCATCATCATTCTAATTGCTTCAAGATGAAGGTTAGCTATGGACATTCGTTTCTAAAGGAGAACAAATCTGAAAGTTGTCATTCATGTGTTCAAAGTTGCTCGCGAGTTGTACCGTTGTGTCTTTGTGGAGATGAGGTTGTGCTTCGTAGGGCAAACACTGAGAAGAATTTCGGAAAGAAATTTTGGGGTTGTTCCAATTATAAGGTAAGCCCTAAATTTTGTTTGAGTTAAAATTTGGTAAAAATACGATTTTAACCCATATCTATTTCACAGGGGTCCTTGCAAAGAGGATGTGGTTTTTTCATTTGGCTCCATGAAGAATTAGCAGAAGACACAAATCAAGTTTTGGTGAATAGATTGGAAAACTTATTAAAGGATTTTGAAAATTTGGAGTTTAGAAATGAAGAACTAGGAAAGGTTGTGACTGAAATTCAAGTTCAACTGAACAAGATGTGGAAGTGGAAAATTATGTATTTTGTAATGTTATGTGTATGGTTTTTTAGGATGTTTTAGGAGTGGAAATTTATGTCACTATTAGGATGTTTTGTAATGTGCAACAGATCACAATTTAATTAATTTTATGATTTTTTTTGTTTGGTATATGTTTATTTCTAGCAACATATTATTTGGTTGATACATTTTTGGCTCAAACATATATCAAATTGACACAACTTATAACATTACTCAAAGATGAACACAAACTGACTTTAATTGATATTGTAGAAAGACATACAGATAGTTCCACAAAGGTTCCAAAATGCATTGACATGTTACATAGACATGTTCAAAATGACTTCAAAATACACTACAACATACAGTTCAAAACGACTTCAAAAAACAGTACAAAATACTAAATGTTCCAATACCATAAACTAAATAAAGCCTAATTAATACTAGATGTTTTTCTTTGGTGTGATCCTCTTGGTTGGGGTTGTCCTTCTGGTTGTAGGACCAATCACATTCTTTGAAGCAGATAATCTTGTTGTTGGTCCTGGTGCTACAAATGGCCTTCTTACACCAAGCTTTTGTGGCCTTACAGTTGCTTTTACTGTTTCTATTGAGCATTGTCCCGATACAGCCTTTCCTTTAGAAGACTTGGTTGCATCCTTGTAACCTTGTGTTGCTGATGACTGAGTTGCCTTGTAACCTTGAGATGTTGATGTATGTGTTGCTGTGGCCTGACTTGCATTGGTCTGAGACGCTGCTACATTAGAAGTTGTGGCCTGACTTGCATTAGCCTGAGATGCTGCTACATTAGAAGTTGTGGTCTGACTGGCATTGGTCTGAGAGGCTGCTACATTAGCAGTTGTGGCCTGACTGGCACTGTTCTGAGACACTGCTACATTAGAAGTTGTGGCCTAACTGGCATTGGTCTGAAATGCTGGAGCATTAGTTGTTGTGGCCTGACTGCATCCTTACACCTCACCCTCACCCTTTTGTTGTCATTTTTTTTAATTTCAAGTCTCTACCATTTTGTACAGCATATGAGGCAACTGCACCCTTAATGTCACTTTTGGAAGTAAAATACATACCAAGCTCCCATTTGTAATTGGACATATCTTTCATTCCTTTGAAAAGTGGGTACTTCTTCCTCTTAACTACACTACTGCCATCACTATCACAGCCACTTTGAAGTTCATCACTGTCATTATCACTCCCCTTAAGCTCTCTTATATCTTGTGTGCTCTTTTTTTTTCCACTTGACTTTCCTTCACTTTCAAATGTAATGAGATCATCAAGTTCATGTTCATCCATTTCATCATACCCATCAGATTCATCATCAAATGCTATATCAAGTGCACTATCATAATGGAAGCTCTCATCCTCACTATCATCAGAATTAGATTCATCATGCACCTCACCAATATTACCATAACTCGGCCTTGTTTCTCCTTTCTCCACAACAACATCAGTATCATTCACCCCAACACCTACTTCCTCCATAACAACATTAGTATCACTTACCCCAGCACCTACTTCCTCCACAACATCATTAATATCGTTCACCCCAACACATACTTCCTCCCCAACAACATTAATATCACTCACCCCAGCACCTACTTCCTCCACAACAACATTAGTATCATTCACCCCAGCTTCTCATTCTTCCACAGCAACATTAGACTCATCCAATTTATCAATTAACTTATCATGCAACTTATTAAGTAACTCTTGAACCTCATCTACAATGATCTCATGCTCCTCAACTTGTGTATCCACTGGTCCATCATAATAATCAGGCTGAGACAAAGTGTGTTGAATGTAAATGTCAACACTTTGGTGCACCCTGTAAAGGTCTGCAATATCTAAAGCACCTTTGCCATCAACTAGGGCTATCATCCCAAATTGTAGATCCTTGTAATACATCTTTTCAAAGTCCCTATAAGCTAAGTCCTTCAAAACACCTACTAACTTAAAAAAACTCCGCCTATCAACATCCACTTTCAATTCAACTATCGTTCCTCCTACATACACACTAAGTTCAGGTTCAACGAATTCACCACTGTGGTGAACTTTAAGCTCCAAAAATTCTTTCATTATGACCTAACACAGTTCAATAACATTGTTTCAACTTAAGTAAATCTAGTTTTAACCTAAATATACAGAAAGCCCTAAATCTATCTAAACCCTAAATAGAAACAAACCCTCAAAACATTATGGAGAGAATACTTACCTGGAATCCTTCTTCTTCAAAGTTGATTCGTCTTCAGTCTACCCTTGTTCTTCATCTTCGCAGCTGGTTCTTCTTCGTCTTCGCAGTTGCTTCTTCTTCTTCTCCAGTATAACTCTTCGTTAGTTTGACAAGAATGATACTTCATAAAATTCTAATCTTCTCTTACATTACATTTGGTAGTACACGTAAGCAGAACCAATGCCATCTAGATTTCACTTACCCACCTCAGCATACAAACTACCAGCTGTTTACCGTGAAAATTGTTAAACAACCGCTGATCTTCCAAATCTAACTTTGGTGACTCACAGGATCGATCAGATTGATCCTAGGACATGTGCTAACAACTGGTTTAAAGTAAGTTCTAAAGAACTAAACACTTCGACGGTGTTCATGGAGAAAGGTTTGTTAAAAATACAATTTAAAAGACATTAAAAAATTTTAAGTAAGAGACTGAAAATGTAAAGGAAAGGGTCGAAGGGGTACATTAAAGGTTAAAAGTAAATAAGACAGAGGGCAAAAAAGTAAATTGCATCAAATAAAAGACAAGTGCTTAACGAAATATTGAAGTAAATTGCATTGAAAAGATAAATGGTGTTTACATCACGTACATTCTCACAAGACTCTTTTCTCTACACGCGAATACTTTGAGTAAATTTGGAGTAACTTGTACAAAGTGAACACAACACCCCCAATTCTATTGCTAGAACTACTATTTATAATAATAAAACTAACTGCTGTTAACTTCCTAAAACAGTCAACACATGACAAGTGTTGCGCTGTATGCTTTTGTCCCTTGGATGTGCGCCACTTGTCTCTTTCATGAGCGGACCAGAATAATTACTCCCTCCTTTATTTGAATTTGAATCCCTTAGCGTCGAACATCATCAGTAGTCTAGGTCGAAGGTTATTTCCAGATTCTCGGAAATATTTCTAAGTCCCAAGCATATTCTTTATACAAGCATCCTCGACTTAGATTCCACCTAAAATTCCAGTCGAACACTTCTTTGGGCCTCTTCCAAGAATTTTAACATCAGTTAATTCCTCCAACTTAATACAGGCGTCGAATTTATGAGCCAACAAATTGCCCCCCAAAAATGTCCTTTTCGAAAATACTGAAGGAAATGTCATTTTTTGATAGTGTCCATTCGACGCCATCTTTCGACCTTATATTGGTGTCAACATAATTGACGAACCCACGTTTCAAGAAACTGTTCAGTTTATTTTCAATCACATTTATGACATCATAGCCAATTATGATTATATCTAAAACATCCCCTCGGAAGTCACATCAAATCCCAAACCATCATAACCTTTCCTAGAGTCTAGGAGATCGTGAGCATGGGAAGTAACTGCCACCACCCCTACTTTTGCTCCTGGGGGAACACGTGTCCCACTAGCTTTTAGCCCCTAATGATGATTAGTGACCTTTTAGTGCTTCCAAGTACTTTTATAAATAGTTTCTTCATAAACTATTTTTATTTTTCCAACTCTAGAGTGCCCACTAAACACTTCTTTCTCTTTCTTTTCAAAATCTTCAACTCTTCATCTTCAGTAAACCCATTTTCTTCAAGTTTTCAACAATGGCATCTTCAAACACTACCGCTCAAGACCCAAAGGAAATCCAGAAGTTCAAAGGGCCAAAGAACATGCCACTACTCCCTCCATTCGCTACATTGAATGGACCTAAAGTGGTGAAGAATCAGTAGTTCATCCCTGAGCCTCTCAAGGAAGAAAAAAGGCATATTTACGAATCCCAGGTACTGATTCCTGTTACCGTTTCTAGCAAACCGTTAGCTCTATCTGGTCTTTTATCTTCTTTAGATGTAGATTATGCAGCTATTAGTGATTTCTTCCCTTCATACCGTTAAACCAAACCCTTAGGGCAGAAAGACAAAGCTAGGGTAACATCTGAACCCCATGACAATGTAGCCCTAACAAACATAGACTTAAAGTACTTGAATGATGGGTCTATATTATTTAGGGCAACCCCATATTTCAAAGACTCTGATCTCTACTTAAACTGGTTAACCAAGGTAGAGAAACTCAAAGCAGAAACCTGGAAGGAAATAGGGATTTATGACCTGATCATGATGTCGAAAACAGGTCCAGCTTACTGTCCGACTTTATTAGCGTCATCTTTATACTTCTGGGACAACACGCACTATACTTTCCATCTCCCGTGCAGGTTGATGACGCCCACCCTCTTCGACATAGCCGCTATTACAGGGCTCAAACCACATGGACTAGTTTATGACCCGGAGGTGGATGCTCAAGACACCATAGGTTTTTCAACCACCAAACATACCTACACCCATTTCATAAACCATTACCACAACAAACAAACTGACACAGTCAAAGATCAAGAGCACATAGCATTTCTGGCTATGTGGCTTTCTCGTTGTGTATTTTGCACCAAATCTTTGCAGGTGGCCAGGAAATACCAAACTCTGGCCAATCAATTGCACCTTAATCGAGGCATTTTCCTAAGTGAAATGATATTGGCCAGTCTGTATGAGTCTTTAAGTGAAGGTGCTGGTCACCTAAAAGATCAAGAAAGCGATGGGAACCTCCTGCAATCAGGACCTTTTTGGCTACTCCAACTTTGGCTTAATGCCACTTTTGAAGCCAACCTCCCTAACAAAGGGACTGTGGACGAAGAGGCTACAGCAATTAAGGAGTGACGAGTCGAATGGACTCGACTGGTGCATCTAACCCTAAACGAAGAAGACCAGGCACTTAGGGCATCCTTCTCTGGCTTTGTCAAGATGTTTTCCAAGCGCTATGAATTCACACCAAGGATGGCACCATTCACTAAAAGAAAATAGGGTCCTGAATGGTTTACCAGGCCCTTTCTCCCTTCGTTCAAGAAGCATGAAGAAGAATCAAAGCATGTCTGGGAGGCATTCCTGATCCCTCGACTCATCGTTCATCGACTCAACCTGCTAAGGGGCCAGACATCTTTGATGGCCTACCAACCAAATTTTGTCTCTCGACAACTTGGTTTGGTCCAGACTCTACCCAAGTGCCTGTACGAGAAAAAGGTCCATGTTATCCTTCCCTACACCGTCTATGATGCTATGGAGAGTTTGACGCACCTCTCTCGACATGCTCACAGATCACTCCTCACTCCTGTCTACTTTGAGCCCTTTCACCTCTGTACTCAAGAATTCCACGACTGGTGGTCAAAGCATTACGCTGCAGAGTTCCTTGATGTTTCTAGCTTCATTCAGTTGATTGACCAAGCTTTTGTTGATGTGCAGGAGAAGGTCAAGAAAGGTAAATCCATTCATATCAAAGAGATTCGAGCCTTCCAGAAGTACTTTGAAACTGTTTATCGACCAGATGATATTAGTCGAACCGTCCGTGAAGCCGCAGTTACGATGAGGGAATTTTTTTTAAAGAAAATAGAGAGTTTGAAACTCCCTTCATACGTTCCTCCTGAGAAACACTATTAAGCGGCTTTCGTACTGTTTCCTCTGAAGACTCCTCGCCTGCCATCTGCTGACTTTGGAGTGGCTCTTGCCCCTCCATTTCCAGATTGGTTCATCTGTGGAGATTCTATAAAGATCCTTCGTCAGCAGTCGAAACCCAAGGCTCAGCGGGTGGTCCCGACTAAGCACACGCTAGACAGTTTCAAAGGACACCTTCATGTCGGTATCGATGATGTTCGCATCGAATCTGAAATACATGAAGGTTTGGATCCTTCGATTTATGTTCTTTCATTTGAACTTTATCATTACTAACTTAAGGTAACTTTGTTTGTTTTGCAGCTGTACCCAAAAAGAACATACCTCAGCAACCGGTCGAAGCAAAGGGTGAAGGCAGCAAGGTAAGTCACACACCTTTTCCTTTCGTTGATTAGTCTTTCTTTTCCTTAATACTTCTCATCATTTCAGGCTTCCCGCAAACCACCTCTGACACCTCAGAGGAAGTCAAAGAGGGGCACTGCCCAAATTATCTTTGATTCGAAGGAGGATGACCAATCCCCTCATGAAGACCTAAAGATAAAGAAAAGGAAAAAAAACCCAGCCAAGAGACAAATGCTGCTGGTGGCCAATCTGAGCTTAAAATGGCCAAAGTCTCCAAAAAGACAACCACTACTAGAGTTGCAAAAGCCTCTTCTGGAGCTGCCTCTAAACCAGCCGCAGAAAATGCTGAAAGCAATAACTCTAGCCCTGATGTTGAAGGTGTCAAGGTAGCTTATCAAGTCACTCTTCAAAGTGCCAATTTATTTACCTTGTTTCCTTTTGTTCTAATTTGCTTCGATTTGATTCAGGTTGATGCAAGTGGTTCAAAGCCACTGGTGGATAATCCTCCTTCTCCAGCCACTCTTCTGAATAGTCTAGGTGAGCCTACATACCATCCCACTTCTGACTTGGGCTCTGGAATGAGTTCACTAGATAAAATTAACAAACCTGGCTTTGACACAGCTCCCCCTTCGTCGCCAAAGACTACCGCCCAGCAATCTCAAACAGATGCCTCCGACCACGAGGAAGACGATAGTCAGCAGAATCCTGAAACAAAATATCCAAGAGTTGCTGCCATGGATGAAGATACAACCTTGGTCAATGAAGAGGGATCCCCAATAAACGAACCCGTTGGGGTTGACAATGCTGACCCAGAAGGGGAGGAGGAGATGGAAGAAGATGATAATGAGATAATGCATCAGTCTGAACTTGATGGCCACAGTGATGAAAATTATGATGACAAAATGGACGAAGATGAAGAAGAGGAGGGCAAAGGTGAGGAGGAGAAAACTGACAAAGGACTTAACAATGAGCCAACCCTTGTCGAAGCTACTACTACCCCAGTAACTACTGCTGCTGCTGAAGGCAAGGCAACCTCAACTGTGTATGGAGCAGGCCTTTCTGAAAAGGAACTTGATGCCTTGAAGGCCAGAAACCCTCGACAATACATAAAGATCCTTCTTGGTCGTCGAGGAAGTTCATTTGACAAAACTCCTGGTACTTCGAGTGCCTCTAGGGATCAGCCTTCAAGCAAACCCGAGGACAATATCCTTCCGAAGATCAAAGATAAGATCTTTAAGGGTGACCTTTTCACACTCTTACAGATGGATCCTGTCACTCACATCTCTCTGAAGAATCTCCTCCAACAATTTGACATCCATGCTATTTCTCCAGAATCTGCCAACATCATTTTTGAGCTAGGCACTATGATTGACCAAGTCTATGGCGACCTCAAGTGCCTTCTCCAAATCGAAAATGCAATTTCAACCAAAGCTGGAAGTGAGGCTGCCGCTTGGGCTTCTACCACTGACTCTGAGAATAAGGTAGCAGAATTGGAGGAAACCAAAGAAAAGAACAAGCAGGAAATCACCTCCAATGAACAAAACATTGCTTCCTGGGAGCAAAAGATCAAGAAGCTTCGAGCTAAGATCTCAAAGGCCAAAAACCGCAACGCTGAGCTGTCTGCCTTTGATGACTCTGTCGTGTCGAAAGAGATTGACAATGCAATCTCCTTTGCTGAGGAAGCTCGACAACTGGAGAAAGAAGTTGAACGATTTAAAATCTGACAAGGCCTTGTGTGAAAGGCGTCTTGAACTCCAGAAGTCGAAGTACTTGAAGATGAAATTGAATCTCCCTTTTTAGCTTGTTAATTTCTTTGTAATATTTTTTTTTCTTTTTAGTATAATGCTCCATAGCCATTTGAGGCTTTTATATGTAATGACTTTCAAGCCATTTTGGCATTCATGAATACCATTGTTAGCTTTGCCTTTTTTGCATCGAATTACTCTTTAGCAATTTTAATTTCTTGAAGTGCTGATTTATATTTTTTCAAATACTTGCCATTTACTTTCAAGATTCGTCTATCCTCACTTAATTCTTCAACTTCATAGGCTCCATTAGAAAATACTTGCGTAATTTGAAACGGGCCTTCCCATTTTGGGGACCATTTGCCCAAGGCTCTAACCTTTCGATCCATAGGCAGGATTACCTTCCAAATAAAATCTCCAGGCAAAAAGGTCTTAATATTAACCTTTTTATTGTAAGACTTCTCCACTATTTTCTTTTGTCTCTTCAAAGTTCTAAAGCTTTAAGTCTTTCTTCATCCAAATCTACCAACATATCTAACATCATATCCCAATAAAAATCAGAAGGAATTTCATGATGTCTCTGAATCCTTGTCGACTGAAGGCAGATCTCCACAGGCAATACTGCATCATGACCATAAGTCAATCGAAATGGAGTGGTGTTAGTTGCCTCTTTGCGGGAGGTTCGACATGCCCAAAGAACCTGGTCCAATGTCTTATGCCAATTTCTAGGCTTTTTTCCCACATGTTTTTTAATCATACCAATCACCACTTTATTGGCTGCTTCGACCTGACTATTAGCCTGAGTATAATAAGGTGTAGAGGTTAAGAGTTTGAAACCCATTTCTCTAGCAAACTCCTGCATCTTTCGACCAGTAAAGGCTGATCCCTGATCTGTTGTCATCGTTTTTGGAATTCCAAACCTATAAATGACGTATTTTTGAATGAATTCGATTACATCCTCTTGATCCACCTTTGGTAAAGGTACCGCTTCGATCCACTTCGTGAAATAGTCAATACCCACCAAAATGTATCTCTGATTATTAGAGGATGCTGGTCGAATCTCTCCAATCAAATCCAAAGCCCAACATCTGAAAGGCCATGGTTTGACTATAGAATGCAGCTCACTTGCAGGGATATGCTGTATGCCAGTATGAACTTGGCATTCCTGACAGCCCTTAGCGAACTCAATGCAATCTTTTAGCATAGTAGGCCAATACATGCCTTGTCGAAACTATAGCCTCTTCATCTTATGGCCTACTTGATGTGCCCCACACGCCCCACTATGGACAGTCGAAAGGGCAAGATACACCTCTGATTCACCAAGGCATTTAAGTAAGACTCCCTCAGGGGTCTTTTTAAATAATTCATTACCTAGAAGGACATAACTTAAAGCTTGATACCTGACTTTTTGCTCTGTGGACGTTGTTGGATTTTGCAAGTATTCGACTATAGGCTTCCTCCAATCTTTGTCCGACAAGCTGTCTATTGCATAAATCTCAAAATTTTCCTCATCAGTGTATCCAAGCTTCGTCACTTCTAGATCTGATGGGCATAATCCAACAGACACGACTTTACCTCTGGCTTCGATTGCCTCTTGTAAATTTTCCTTCGAAACCTTATACCCAGAAGCAATCTGAGCCAACTCATTGGCCACTTGATTCTCTAGTCGAGGTATGTGTCGAATGCTTACTACTTCGAATTTCTTTAGTAGTCTGTTGGCTATTACAAAGTACATGATAAGATTTTTCTTAACACATTTGTACTCCTTTGTAAGTTGCTTTATGACCAACTCTGAGTCTCCCATTATTTCGACTCGAGTTGCCCCCAACTGGGTAAGTTGCTTTAAACTCCTGCAACAACTGGGTAACTTCGACCTTAAGTTGTGGGTCAAGATTGGCGCTGACATATATTGGCCTTCTGATTTCCCCTTCTCCTAGGTCAATTTCTTCTAATGGATCTTACGCTAGCATCTTAATATTATTTGCCAGCAGATCCTTTTCAAACCCCAAAGGCTCATCATCATAGATGGCATCAAGCCTCTGGCCTTGCTCTACACCCTAAACCTTATCAGGTGGCTCTGGGTCGAAATCCTTACCAGGACCTTCTTGGTGTAATGCAGAATTGGCTTCGCCAGTCATGTATTCATTGGCAGCTTCCAAAGCCGTTTGTAGTTTGGTTTCAGCCACATAGGCCGAAATTCTTTTCAAAGCTTCGAACTCAGTCATTGTCACTGAATTCACTTCCCCACCCTGTGGGGTCTACTGCAGGCTCACCAAGGTATGGCAGCCTTTCCCCTAGCACCTCCTTATCCCAAACGAAAACCATCGATGGGATGTAAGTACAATGAGCAAAATGTTTCATCATCTGGGACAAACTCAAAATATGTTGGGCCACAAGGGGCAATGTGAGCCAACTGTTTGTCGAACTGTCTCCTGTTGACATGATTTATTGGTGCCTTAAAATACCCCTAATCAGCTTCAATGTTCTCGACTATGCCATCTGGCCTCCAGATGGTGATTCGTTGATGCATTGAGGATGGCACTGCACCAATGCCATGTATCCACTCACGTCCTAAGAGCAGATTATAATTGTCTTTCGTTTCTACTACCATGAAGACAGTAGACCTAGTAATTGTCCCAACGGTTAAGTTAACCTATATCACACCTAGTGTAGAGCCAACTTTTCCTTCATAATTCGAAAGAACCATATTATGTGGCTTAGTATCAGTATCATACTTACCAATCTTGTTCAATAAGAAATGTGGCATCAGATTTACTGTTGCGCCACAGTCCATTAATATCCTGTTTACTGGTACATTCTCCACCTTCCCAGTGATGTAGAAAGGCTTCAGGTGACCTTTCATCGCCTCTGTAGGTCGCTCGAAGAAGGCGTTCTGCTCTTCAACGCACCCATTATTCATGATATAGTAGCACACAGGCTTGTGTGCTGCCATCTCTGCTTCAGTGCAAGCATCCAAATCTTCGACCTCTGTAATTTGGTCGAACTCCCTAGGCATTACAGACACCACATTGACTAGGATGTCCAAAGAAGCATCAGACTTAGAGTCGAAGTTGTCTGTCATTTCTTCATCATCTTCGACAATCTTTTCATGTTTGTCCTCTTGAGAGGAAAACAACTTCCGCCCCACAGGCAATTTTTCAGCAATCTTCACTTAATTCCCTCTGTTATTATCAGTAGGGACATTAGTACTGGACTCTCCTTGGTCCCTCGACTGAGCCTCCCTGAGAGCCTTCCTTCTATGTTGTTCTCTCCTCCATTGAGATCGCGACATCGGGTTCTTCCGTTTGTAGTTTTCAGAGACATACGCCGACTTGTTGGAAGTCTGAAACTCCTTTCGATACTCTATGGAAGAGCCTCTGTTCACATCAAACTTCTGCCACTTTTTCTGACCTTTTTCCTTTCCTTCGACAGGTTTCATCCAGCTTCCCACTGGCGCATTACTTGTTGGTTTGAAGGTGTTGGGTATGGCCCCAGGGAACTGTGTTTTTCCCCCCACTTGTTTTGAAGAAGACCTTCTAGGATCAAAACTCCTTTGACCTCCTTTGCCTTCCTAACCCCCTCAAGATTATGGGAAGCCTTTTGGTCGAAGATTGCGCTGCACTTGGGGCATAACATGACACCTGATCCCTTCTTTTGGCAGCAGTGAAGGAATTCAATGATAGTCTCTTCTTGTTTTGGATACGCCACTTTGTTACGCTCTTCTTGGCAGCTTGCTTCATCAACCTCCATAGTCTTAGGTTGTGTAATCACGACCATATTCACATCCATATCGACATTAGCATTAAGATTCAGATTGCAGAAGTCTACACCAAGGCCTTCAGCAGCCTTATCCATCTTAACGAAACTCTCAGCAGTTTCTTTGGTAACCAGCACCATGTTGGAATCTTCAATGATCCCATCATCTAAGCCATTAGTAGCTTTGTAGAAGCCATCAGCAGCCTCGCTCATGAGTTTCTCCATTATATTGATGTCAAGGCCTTCAGTAACCTTGGCTAAAACAGCATCAATGGTGAAATCTTCAGTGATTTCCACCATGTTGATTGAACAGTCGAAGTCATCAGCAACCTCCACCATATGTACTTCTGGCTCAGTATAATAGGCATCCATTGTTTGCTATGGATCAGAGTCAATTTTCATTTGACCTTTGCTTTTCTCTCCGAACTTCAGCCTGCCCTCCTGGATAGCGTTTTGCACCAAGTCCCTGAAAAGAAAACACTGAGAAGTTTTATGACCCAGAAAATTATGATACTTATAAAACCCTCTCTTTTTTCTTTGTTCTAAAGGTGGCATTTTAGCGCCAACAGACACAATCATTTTTCCATCTTTAACTAACAAATCAAAAATTTCATCACATTTAGTGATATCGAAAGTATATGTTTTCTTTGGAAACTTATCATTCTTTTCAGATTTGACAGAATTTGTTCCATTCGAAGGAGCTAACATTTTACAAGCATAGGGAGGGCCTTGCTTTAATTCAGCAACATCTATCTCATTTTCATCGAAATACAATGGTTCATCATGCAAACCTTCGACATCTTCATTATATTCAACATAGGCTACCTTTTTACTCTTGTTAAACTTAGCCTTTTCGTCTTTCAGACATTCTAACTGTCAAACCCTATCAGCTAGTTGGGCCATATCTCTCAGATATTGGGTATCCAACTTCTTTCTAATAGAGTAATCAAGGCCACTAGTGGCCATTTCGACCAATTCATGTTCTGGCACTTGTGTAAAGCACCTAGCTTTAAGTAACCGAAACACATTCAGGTAATCATCTATTGGCTCAATAAACTTTCATTTTATGCTAGATAATTCTTTCAAACTAATCTTAGTTTGTCCCATGTAGAATTGTTCATGGAATAAACGTTCTAACTAGGTCCAATTTCAGATTGAGTTAGGAGGCAGGGTTGTAAACCAAGTAAAAGCATTTTTGGTGAGAGAACTTGGGAAATATTTTACCCTAAGACTTTTGTCATTTGCAATCTCTCCAGCCTCAATCATATACCGGGCTACGTGTTCGACAGTAGATTCAATAGTATCTCCTGAGAATTTGGTAAACTTTGGGACCTTCGTCCTATGAGGTAATCTGATTGGAGAATGTAATCTACTATTGGTGATGTATAATTTGGCCTAGTAAAACCAAAATTTACCCCATTTCGAGCCATTATCCTTTCGACCATGGCTGCTAGGTTGTTATCTGCTGCTACGTTGTTACGTCGAACCTGTTGTACAACATGGTCAGCATCTTGGTTTCTATTTACTATAACTACCTCTTGTTCCCTCTCTACAGGAATTGGCACTTGGTTCCTAGGTGGTTTGACTCCAGGAGGTTCGAGTCTAAGGGGTTCGACTATCCCCTGGTTTTCTAGATTCGCCTCAGGTACGTTCCTTAGGTTCCGCTGTGGAATGTTCTCCACAATAGTTACGCCTCGAATAGGGGCTGGTACACCCATGAATTCTGCCAAGCGTGCCAATTGCACTGCTCATTGTTGGTTAGTTTGAGTAGTGTTCTGATCAAGGGCTGGAAAATTTCCCCCATAGTTTGGGACAAGGTTTGTACCATTTGTAGGTTACTCTCATCCATTTGCTGTCTCAAACATGCTATAGAAGTATTTGTCAGACTAGGACCTTGAGTAGAATATCCCACACCTACACTCTGACTGTTTCGACCCACATTTATCCCAGATCCTGACCCTTTTAATGGCGAAGACATTACATTCTCTGAGAATATTGGGGGGGGGGGGGGCATTTTCGAGGTTTTGCATTACTGACGTTGGCATTCCATAAGGTGGATTCCTTGGCAACGGTTGTGAAAACCCTGGAGGAGGAAAATGCCTAAACGTCGAAGTTCCTCCTGGTGGAGTTTGGGAATTCGATGCTTGTGGCCCAATGTATTCCAAAACAGGTTGAGTGTAAGCCCTTATATATGTCGACCCTGAACCTGCCACTGATGGCATTGGTTCATACATAACAGGAGGCAGTATTGGCTCTCCTGTCGAAGGAACTGGCGGTGGCACTACATCGTCCCTAGACACATTTTGAGGGTTAGTGTTACTAGGCTGAGTATTTGAATTACTTGATTGAGGATTAGAACCACTCCCTCGAGGGTTTGGATTGTTTGGCTGACTAGTGTTCATCGCCATTTTCCTAGTGTATCTTCTCCTTGGCCTCTCTTCGTTTGTAGTGGCTACTTTTCCACTTCTCAATAACATGCAACGAAGTTTTCTCAAAGAAAAGACTAATAAATGTAGATTTTCTAAACTTGGAAAAAATCTTTATAGAAGTTAGCATCGTCCCACTGGGCGTGCCAATTTGTTTACCGTGAAAATTGGTAAACAACCGCTGATCTTCCAAATCTAACTTTGGTGACTCACAGGATCAATCAGATTGATCCTAGGACATGTGCTAACAACCGGTTTAAAGTAAGTTCTAAAGAACTAAACACTTCGACAGTGTTCATGGAGAAATGTTTGTTAAAAATACAATTTAAAAGACATTAAAAAATGTTAAGTTAAGAGACTGAAAATGTAAAGGAAATGGTCGAAGGGGTACAGTAAAGGTTGAAAGTAAATAAGACAGAGTGCAGAAAAGTAACTTGCGTCAAATAAAAGACAAGTGCTTGACGAAAGATTGAAGTAAATTGCATTGAAAAGATAAATGGTGTTTACATCACGTACATTCTCACAAGATTCTTTTCTCTACACACAGATACTTTGAGTAAATTTGGAGTAATTTGTACAAAGTGAACACAACACCCCCAATTCTATTGCTAGAACTCCTATTTATAATAATAAAACTAACTGCTGTTAACTTCCTAAAACAATCAACACATGACAAGTGTCGCGCTGCATGCTTTTGTCCCTTGGATGTGCGCCACTTGTCTCTTTCAGGAGCGGACCAGAATAACTACTCCCTCCTTTATTTGAATTTGAATCCCTTAGCGTCGAACATCATCAGTAGTCTCGGTCGAAGGTTATTTCCAGATTCTCGGAAATATTTCTAAGTCCCAAGCATATTCTTTATACAAGCATCCTCGACTTAGATTCCACCTAAAATTCCAGTCGAACACTCATTTGGACCTCTTCCAAGAATTTTAACATCAGTTAATTCCTCCAACTTAATACAGGCGTCGAATTTATGAGCCAACACCAACTGAAGTCTTTTTTTTGAATTTTGACTAACATTCCATTAACGGAAGGAGTAACGTGGATATGTTTAGATAATTAAAGGACCAAAATGGCACGAAAAAACATTAAGGGACCAAAGTGAACCAAGGGGTATACTTAAGGGACCAAAAATGGTATTTTGTCATATAATAATTAAATAAATCCATCTTATTAGTTTAATTACGGGGGAAAAATATATTACTATTCCAGATATGACAAAAATATATACTACTTATTGAAATCTATTTATATAATTAAAATAATGATTGAATATTGTATGAATTCAAAACCGGGAAAAAATGTGTTATTTATTGTATTTTAGAAACAAATGGGCGTAACACATCCGTACTCGTGTGAAGCGAATGCACGAGTATCCAGACCAGAATTCGGGCAACCACGGGTTATTACATTTTTATTATTTATGTTACTAATAATTTTATTTTAAAATTATATTTAATTTAAGATACAATATTTTTTAAGATAATATATGAAAAAGTGAACTATATATTATTGATATAATCATTTCACTAATATATGTTATTAATGACAAATGTTATTTTTAAATTAATGAGTGAATTTTATTTTATTTTTCTAAATTGGAACAATTGTTTTTAATTCAATTATTTTTATAAATAATCTCTAAACAAAAATAATATTACATACAAGAAAATATATCGTTCATTCAAATATTTTTATATATGAAAAATTATATTTATGATTGAAAAATTATATTTATGATTCATATATAAATTAAAATATATCTTTTTTAAAAAGTAATAAATTATTTTTGTAAAAGAAAATTATCTTACTATTTTATATTTTTATTATAATTTAAAAACAAATGTGTGTAACATACCAATACTGATACGGATGCACGGGTATCCATCCGTTATATTAATGAAAAAAAAAAACAAAAGAAGTTGGAGGGATCATTCCAAAACCAAACAAAAAACTATCAAAATCAATAATTTGGAAGACAAAATTTGTCACCGAGTAGTGTGCGACATTATAGATCGAATACTATGATGGATTAATCGTGATTGAATACTATGATCGAAACCATGATGGATTAATCTCTCATAAAAAATTCAAACTAACTAAATTGATTGAGTTGTCAGATCTTTATTACTCCCTCTGTCTCAAAATAAGAGTCTTTTTAGCCAAAAAATTTTATCTCAAAATAAAAGTTATTTTACGTTTTCAATGCAACAATCATTAATTTTTACCAACTTTACCTCTAATAATTATTATCTACACAACTTTTAAGACAGTACATCACATTACACCTTTATGACAACCAATGGTAATTAAGGGTAATTTTGTAAAATTGTTATATTTAATTAGTCAATCATTACTTTTCTTAATCTATGTAAATAACCTTAAAAGATTTTTATTTTGAGACGGAGGGAGTAGTGTTGTATAAATAATTATCATTGTTATCACTATACGTAAATGTGTTAATTTATGCGGCTTACTTTACTTTTGTTGATGTTATACTTATTCAGAGATAAATATTTTGTTCCTATATTATGTTAATAGAAATTAATTGTTATGCACTGTGAGTATAAATTTTTTACACTATTAATACATCAGAATCATCTGTTTGTATTACTTTTTAGATGATTAAAATAAAAGTTAAACTTTTTAAATAGATCAGTGATAATGATTAACTGACAGTATAAAAAATCTTTACATTATCCGTGTATATCAATTAAATTCATGTTTATAATACATTTTTGGCAAAAACATCATCAGAGGTCTTTTAAGTTATTTAATGCTACCACTTAAGGTCTTTAAGATTTTTTTGTAACGGTTGGATCCTTAACGTTTTAAAAAGTTTGCACCGTCATCATTTTTTGAAATTTTCATTAAAAAAAGACATATGTGGCAAAAACGAAGCTTAGGTGGCATTTATGTGGCATTTTATTTTATTATTTATTTATTTATTAATTCCACGTGGATTTTAATTTAATTTTTAATTTTCTTATTATTTTTTATTTTTTATTTATATTTTTTTATATATTTTTAAAATTTTTTTAAAATTTTTTTAAAATTTTTTTAATTTTTATTTATTTGTACACCAGTTAAGACTGTAAGGACCTGATTGTTACATTTTAAAAACATATGGGACGTGAGTGTTACACTATTTTTTTTAATGCAAGTTACAAAATGTGATGACATTATAAAAACCAGTTTGGAGCAGCGGAAAATCCATCCCTCCTTGTACCATATTATTGTGCATATGGTGAATTTATTATTAATAGAGAATTTTATTTTATTGTAAATGACCAACTCAATCTTCTGCTATAGAAATAAATTAAAATAGTATAGATATATTAAATTGAGAATCCAAAGTGTATTATGTTCAGAGAATAGAAATAGTATAGATATATTAAAAAAAATGGAGGTAGTATTTTTTTTTTACGCGCAAGTATAAATTTTTGATTTTCAGAACCAGACAAATCTGTGGTAGGTTTGTTTGCATTGACTGTCCACAGGACACATGGTTTGACTTTAGGTAGGGATAATAATCCATGTGTTGATCATGCATACCATGTGCCAGTATCTCTTACAGGAGTGAACAGAGGTGAAAAGGATTGGTAAAGAAAAACAACATTACTTGCAAACATAGTATTATCACACTGATTAAGATTTTCTAGAAATACTCATTTTTTTTTGTTTGGTTTAAAGATTAAAAGTAATTTTTTTTATATTAAAGATTAAAAGGAGTACTACCTTAGTCCTATTATTTATTTAATAATTAATATATTTATCTATTATACAATCCAAATACATTATATTAGATATTTAATAAATCAAAAAAGTATAAACTTCTTCTTATATATAGAACTAAAGGGAGTATTATTCCCATGTTAATTAAAATTAATTTTATTTTAATATTAACTATTTTTGAATTCTAGTATTTCAGTATACTATTTGCTTCAGTGTCAACTTCAAAATTTAATTTGACCAAAATTTTGATAAATATATTTTCCTCTCTATTATTTATATTTCTAATTTATTAAATTAATCAATTGATAATATAAATGAATTTCAATTATTTTCTCATAATGCTTTTAAACTAGACTACAAGCATCCAATATTAAAAGTATTTATATAAGTTTAATTAACTGTAGTTAACTCCTTTAACAATTCTCTTAACACTTAACTAACATATAATATAAATTTTCAAAAAGTAAAAAGAAAATCTACACAACAACGAATAAAGGTCTTCATTCATTCTTACTTGCTTTCTGCTGCTCCAAACTGGTTTTTATAATGTCATCATATTTTATAACTTGCATTAAAAAAAATAGTGTAACACTCACGTCCCATATGTTTTTAAAATGTAACAATTAGGTCCTTCAAGTCTTAACTTGTGTAAAAATAAATAAAAATTCAAAAAAAAATTTTAAAAAAAATTTTTAAAAAAATTTTTAAAAAAATTTTAAAAAATTTAAAAAAGAATTTAAAAAAAAAATTAAAAAAATAAAAAATTTAAAAATTAAATTAAAATCCACGTGGAATTAATAAAAAAAATAAAAAATAAAATAAAATGCCACATAACTGCCACCCAAGCTTCGTTTTTGCCACATATGCATTTTTTTAATGAAAATTCCAAAAAAGGGTGACGGTGCAAACTTTTTAAAACGTTAAGGACCCAACCGTTACAAAAAAAATCTTAAAGGACTTAAGTGGTAGCATTAAATAACTTAAAGGACTAAAAGTGTTGTTTTGCCTACATTTTTATATTTCAGTTGTTTATTTACTCGTGCAACATGTTAAGATACTCTGATTTATTTTTTAAAAGACTAACATATTTATTTGTTCAAATCTTTGTGTATTGTCATTTTTAAAAAATAAATGAAATTTCTCTGGAAAATTCAAGGTGTTACATTCGTACATTTCATGATATTTTTTTAGAATAACAAGTGTGAGTCAGAATCTTTGAGAAATAAAGTGTGAGGAAGTCTCACACACCTATCACCTTAAAGTTTTGGGTGAGTATGCGGTGTGTCTCTTACAATATGTGTTGCTCATAAAGGAATGTTGAATGTCATTTAACATATTCAAGTTAGTTTAGTTTTGAATTTCATTTACTTTTGAATTTGAATTTGAATTTGAGTTTCATTTGGGTATTTATATAAACCCAAATATATTGGTATTTATAACAAAATTTAGTTCTCCCATTTTGAGAAAAGTTAGTTAGAAAACTTCTCTCTCTCTCTCTCTCTCTCTCTCTCTCTCTCTCTCTCTCTCTCTCTCTCTCCTCATTCTTCATCTTCATCTTCTCAAAGTTTTGTGCATTGTTAATTGACGTTCATTATTGAACTCCAACAATTGGTATTCAGAGCTTCAATTCTGATCTAGGAACGGGAAACACGAGTGTACGTGAGGCGTGTGATTTATTTTGTTTCTGAAATTCGTGTTGAATTAAAGCTCGAAATCGAGGAGAATCACGATTCTTTGTGAGAATTGAGTGATTTTCACAAGAACTAAGACGAATGGTGGAAACACTAACTTGAAAACAAAGCTTTCGGTATTTTATGTAAATAATTGGAATCGATGGATGATTCAGATGTGTGTGTTGTTTGGAGCTCAAGATGTTCTTGATCTCGTCAATGACGGTTACACGCCGATTACAGAAAGTGCAATAGAAGTGCAAAGAAATGCGCAACGTGAAACGGGGAAGAAGGATCATAAGGCATTATTCTATATCCCTCAGTGTGTGGATACGACTGTGTTTGAGAAGATTGTTGACACGATGACGGCGAAGGCGACGTGGGATACACTAGTTCAGCGTTATGGTGGTGAATCCTCAATGAAGAAGGTGAAGTTACAATCCTTGCAAAAGCAATATGAAAATCTCAACATGAAGGACCATTATAAGGTACCTGAATACATCTCTAGAGTAACTGTGTCACAAATGAGATGAAGGCTTATGGGGAGACGCTATCTAAAAAAGTTATTATTGAGAAGGTACTAAGATCACTTACTCCTCAGTTTGATCACATAGTTATAGCTACTAAACATTCTAAAGACACCAGTACCATGAGAATTTAAGAACTTTAGAGCAGTCTAGAAGCACAAGAGTTGCGTCTGACTGAGAGGAACTCTGAAAGGGAGTTTGAGCAGGCTCTGAAAGCTTCTTTTGTTAAGAAGAACAAGAGGCAAGCATGGTCTAAGAATAGAAGAAAGTCTGCTGGTGTTCAGAAGTCATAATCCTCCAATCCAAATGAAAAGAAACACAAGAGTGTTTAGAAGGAAAATGAGAAGTTTGGATAGAGAAAGGTTCAGTGGTACAATTGCAACAAGTTTGACCATTTTGCTGTTAATTGTTGCCTAGACATGGAAATAAAGGGTGAAAAAGCCAATATAGCCAAAGGAGATTCTGATGTTGAACCTGTGCTATTAATGGCATCTGAGAATGAAGGTAAAAATATGGTAGACTTGTGGTATATAGACAATGGTTGCTCAAATCACCTAACTAGAAATAAGAGATAGTTTGTTGATTTTAACTCTAGTAAAAGGAACAAGATCATATGTGATGATGATAAGTATCTGAATACTGGAGGAATGAGAAATGTCAAAGTATCTGAAGAATGGTAAAACTGCGTTGATTCAGGATGTGTGGTATGTTCTTGGCATGAAGAGCAATCTGATGAGTGTAGGTCAGTTGATTGGAAAATATTTTTTATAACCGTGAAGGACAATCTCTTGAAGTTGTATGACTATAATTAGAAGGTGATTAAGAATCCTGAACAGTGAAGGAATAGGACATTTAAGGTGAATGTGAAAACTGCAGACTCTTAATGCTTTAATGCAATAAGTGTTGTAAAGGAAAGTGAGTTGTGGAATAAGAGATTGGGGCATCTAAACTTCAGAAGCTTAGGGCATATAATTTCAAAGAAACTGGTTCATGGAATTCCTAAAATTGTGGCACCGGAGAAATCATGTGATGTATGCATGAGAGGAAAACAACCAAGATTGCCATTCTCATCATAAATGTCTCTGAGAGCAAAGCATGTTTTAGGTGTGGTGCATTCTAATGGTTGTGGACCATTTCCAGTAGCTTCACTTGGAAGGAACAAGTAATTTGTGTATTTTGTAGATGAGATCACCATAATGACATGGGTAGCCCTCATAAAGTTCAAACACGAGGTGTTTGATGAATTCAAGAAGTTCAGAGTTAAGGATGAGAATTAGAGTGGACAAAGTCTAAAGATTCTCAGAACTGATGGTGGAGGTGAGTTCAACTCTATAGAGTTCAAGAAGTACTGTGAGGATAATGGAATTGAGCATGAGGTTATTACTCCGTACACTCGTCAACACAATGGCCTTGCTGAAAGAAGAAACAGAACTTTTCTTGATATGACAAGGAGCATGCTGAAAGAGAAGAATTTTCCTCATACACCGTGGGGCGAAGCTACTGCCACTTCAACATATGTGCTCAATAAATGTCTAACCAAGAAGTTAAAGGGAGTTGTTCCTATTGAGAAGTGGACTAGAAGTAAGCAAAGTGTGAGCCATCTGAAGGTGTTTGGTTTTGTTTGTTACAAATATTTTCCAGATGTTAAGAGAAGGAAGTTGGATGATAGAAGCAAAGTCATGTTACTTATAAGTTACCACAGTACAAGTGCTTATAAGCTCTAATGTCCAGTCACCAACAAATTTCAATTCAGCAGAGATGTTATTGTGAAAGAATCAAAAGTGTGGGATTGAAGCAAGTCTCAATCCAACTCTAGTGCAGTAATAACATCTAAGTTACGTTCTGAAGGTATTTCTACCTCTGAAGATGAGTCAGAGTTTGAAGGTGACTCAGAAGCTGAAGTTGAATCTAAAGATAAGTCCGAGTTTGAAGGTGACTCTGAAGCCGAAGTTAAATCTGAAGATGAGTCTGAAGGTGAATCTGATGATGATTTAGATTTTGATAATGATTCAAATTCTGATGATGATCTACACTCTGGTAGTAATCCAACCTCTGATGGTTCTCCTGCGTCTAAAGGTGACCTTCTAAAGGTGGAGCCTCTGAAGGTGGTCATGCCTTTGAAATTAGGCTACAAAAAATTTGACAGATTCCAAGAAGGCTTGCAGATTTTGAATTGTTGCAAGATACTAAGATTGATTCTAAAGGGGAAGTTATTCATTGGCCATGATGGTGGACTCTGAGCCTGTCAGTATCAATGAAGAACTTAAGAAGAAAGTGTGGTTGAAGGTTATCAAATAATAACTTTAGGTAATTGAAAGAAACCATACATGGGAGTTGACTATGTTGCCAAAGGACAAGAAATCCATTAGTATCAGATGGGTATACAAGACAAAAATGACACCATATGGGTCAATTTCTAAGTATAAAGCAAGGTTAATAGCTCGAGGATTTCTGCAGAAATCTAGTTTAGATTACTTTGAAGTGTTTGCTCCTGTAGCTAGACATGAAAAAATCAGACTGGTGATTGCTATAGCTGCAAATAGGAATTGGCCTATGATGTATTTAGATGTGAAGTCAGCTTTTCTGAATGGTCCTTTACAAGAGGAAGTTTATGTTTCACAACCTCCTGAATTTGTGAAAAAAAATAAGGAATGAATGATATATAGGTTGAATAAAGCTTTGTATGGACTGAAACAAGCTCCAAGAGCTTGGAATTTGAAAATTGATTCATTTTTCAAGTTTCAAGGATTGAGAAAGTGTGAGATAGAGTATGGTGTATATGTTCAGCATATCTACGAAGGCAATATGATTTTGGTGTGTCTTTATGTTGATGACATGTTGCTGACAGGAAATTGTATTTCTGAAATGAACAAGTTCAAGAAGGTGTTGATGAATGCATTTGAGATGACTGATGTAACACCCCAGTTTTTATTAAATTATTTTATTTAAGTTATTTGTGAATTCTTTATGATTTATATGTGTTTTATTTAATTATTGTGTGTGAATAGATAAATAAGAGGGTATGGGTGTATGTCTTATAGATAGAGGTGTAGAGAATAAGTAGTGACTTGTTGGAGTTGATATAAACTATTTAAAAATTATTAGAATCTTGATAATTAGAATAAAGAGTATTTTAATTAAATTGTTTAAATAAATAAGTGTGATGGGGGTGTGTGACCGTGAGGGGAGAATGTAGAAAGTAATTAGAAACAGATGGATTTTATTTAGAATTATTTTACTAATTAAAATAATGCTCTAGTGTTATTATTTAAATAAAATAATGAGATAAAGGGGAAATAGGAGTTTGTAGAGATATTGATCAACCGGCAGAAAAGACAGAAGAGTCGCCACCGAACGTTATTTATCCCGACGTAGGGGAAGGAAACGATCGAAGAAAACCTCAACAAAGGGAAAGGAATGGTCATCGCAACCATAGTCTGGGTTTAGGAGTCAGATACGTGAGAGGAGGGTATTAGCATCCCCTCGCGTCCATCGTACTCGATGGGATCCACGCTTGTTGTTATCGATCAAAGGGTGTAGATTATCTGAAGCTCAACTGCTAACTGGAGACGGAACGGGAGAAAAGGGAAGGTGAAAACCAAAAGAGGACTCGCAAGGATCATCGCAATCATATGGCTACGTATCTTCATGGACGAATGAAGAATCAGAGTCGACGTAGTTCGACGGACTACAAGTTTGTGGGGGAAGGTAGCTCGCCAAGACATCGCATCTCGTGCCTACGTATCCTCAATCATACCGGAGAGAGGAAGTCAGAGCAGTCGTAGTTCGACTCACATGGTCTGGTTGTTTTCTGTTTTTTAAATGGAAGACGCCAACGTTCACGCTCTAGCAGTTTAGGTGTTGCCGCTCGTTGTGAGGAGTCTTACGCCAATGTGGTTGAATTCAAGTTGGGGAGAATGATTGTGTATTTATTAGTTGGATTCTATAAGGATTGAAAACGAAAAGAAAAAAGAGAAAAATTTGTGAAAGAGAAAAAGAAAAAAAAAGAAAAAGAAAAATCCTTGAAAAAGGAAACAAAAAGAGTTTCAATAATTGTGCTAAATAAGTATTGTGTTTTGTGTAACACTTGGGATTTTGGAAGAAGTTTGATTGAAATTTTGTGTTTGAACTTTTGTGAGTTGATCACTCCCTTAGGTTTAGGCAAGTTTTTGTTTCGATTGGCTTTAGGAATTGCCCCTTGTTTGTTTGCCCGACCACATTACAACCTTGAAAAGTCCTTGTGATTCTTGCCTTTGTATGTTCAATATGATTTTTGGATGATTGCATAATTTAGTCTTTTGTTTGCAAGTTTGTTGTGTGAGTGAAAAATCCCTTATTTTATGTTTTTCATCTATCGATGATTGTTTTTGCTAGGTGTGATTCACATTTGAACTTGTGTTATTTTAGAATGTTTGACATGACTTTTGTATTTAGCATTTGTTTCGTGATTATGTTATCGTTGAAGTTTAGTGGTAAGTATTTACTTTGTGTGTACCATTTTCGATTGAACCATTGCATTTGTTTTTGTTTGTAAAATCTTGTTGTTGCGTGATTTCTTGGATTTCGCTTTTGTTCCTTTAGTTGTTGGCTTTGTTTGAGGACAGACAATTATGTAAGTTGGGGAGAGTTTGATAAGTGCAAAATGTACCTATTTTTGTATATGATTTTTGTTGCACTTATCGTTGCTTTTTGTTAAATATCATACGAATACACCCTGTTTGTTTATAAATGCGTATAGTTTACATTTTAGTGTATATATTGCATTTCGTGTAAATATCATTGAGTTTAATTGATTTTATCTCATTTTTGTATGTATTCAAGCAGTGGGATTTTGCCATTGTTGTATAGAGCATTGAATAAACTTTCCAACGCTTCGAACAGGGCGAAAAACGAAATTACGGTTCAAGAGTTAAGAAGAAAACAAGCTTTGGATTTTCAAGCATGCTACGAGCGCCCTTAGCGTGCTCCTAGCCCAAGGAAGCATGCTATGAGCGCGCTTAGCGCGCTCCTAGCCCAAGAAAGGATCTAGTTCCAGTGAGTAGCGCGCTCCGAGCCCGCTTAGCACGCTTTTAAGTCGGTTTAACATTAATAAGAGCGCGCTTAGCACCCAAAACTGCGCTTAGCGCGGTCTGCGACTTTGACAGTCCATAAATAGTGGAAAAACAGATTTTTTAGAGAATGGTTTTGGGGTTTTTTCTCCCAACTCCATCGAACTTCATTTCTTTAGTAGATTAGCTTAGAAAACAACATGGAATCTTGCATTTGGATGATCCGGAGTCGAATCTCTCGTCGATTGGTGTTGACGAACCAATAAATGTTTGGTTCCTCTTCTCTCTTCTCTTTGTAATTTCTTCTTTGTTGGGTTTGTATATGTTTTTACTTTGATCTTATGTATATTTGTTGATCATGGTGTTATATTTAATTTGCTTTACAAATCTTTATCGATGATTGTCTCTGATTTTTGCTTTATGCGCGGGGTTTGGGTTGTGTTAGAGATAAACATCGCAAATCTTGATTAAGGATGATTATCTGTTAGTTTCTGGATGCTAGAGATAGATTTAGAGCTAACAATCTATTTGGGTGTCGAAGCTTAATGTCTTTCGTATTTCAAGACTTCGTGCGCGAGATTGACGAAGAGAGTAATACGGTTGTTTTCTCTCAGCTCGGTGTGTCAGAGATGAACACTTTTGAGAGCGATGCTGGATGATATTGAGGAGTATTGTAGGTTGAGTGTAACTGGTCGGTAAGTTTAAGTTTGTGACGAGTGGAATATATACATGCTTGATAAGTCTTTTCTCTCTGACGAATGAATTTTCTTGTGTTAATATTTACTTTTCTGTTTTTATGTTTCAACCAACTCTAAACCCAAACTCATTAACATTTAAATTGTCGAACGACAGTTCAGTAGCACCGATCTCTGTGGACACGATAATTCCCAAAAAAATATTTCCAAAACTTTTGTTGCTTGCCCTATACCGCTTTTAACATAGGTCCACCATGAAATGCCCCATTTGGCTTCGAACGACCGTCAATTCTGCTTGAATTTGCTCCATGATCAGCTTCCAGCTTCTTTAAAGAGTTAAGTCTAAAATTCTGAAGAAGACCAGATCAGGATGGGAATAACCATCTTCAAACACCTGTTATGCAGATGAGTATGAAAATGCTATGCAAATGCCATGTTCAAATATTTCCAAGGAATCATTCTGCTTTGATTCAAGTTTTTCACATAAGAACCACAAGAAATAGATGGAAATGATCAGCAACGAGTCTCAAAGTTAAGATCCTTGGAAATACAAGAATATGTATGCAATCATGTTATGATAATATGGATGCAAAGACATGGGATCAGAAGTGCCACATATAACTGGACGTGTCAGTGCTGAACTGTGTGGATAGTGTCTGTGCAGAATGGCGTGAATAATAACTGGCTGAATATAGCAGGGTGAACTGTCCACTTCTGTAAGAATACCAGAAAACCGGGTAGGTTGGAAGTCAAAGTTACCTGCAAACCTGTAAACACCCATCCCCTCTCACATGTAGGTTCTAAGACTAAGGATCCTCAGTGTTATGGACTCTCAGGTCGAGAAATGATGATACATTCACCATTTCTGGTTTGGCATCATCATCAATCGAGGAGGCCTCAACTGATTCCCCTCAAAAGGTCATCCTATGGCAAGTTCTCAGCTTCGGGTCCTCGGATCAAGAAGCGTAATGGGTTTACCATTTCTGGTCTTCCATTATCACCTCTTGGGAGGAGTTCCTCAACTGAGTCCTCGGGAATGGTCACCAGAGTCGACAACTCATCAAGGGAATATCTAATGACCTGCATCAACATGCAGTATCGAATATCTCCTAGAGGAACCTCGTCTGGCTGTGGGTCTCGTGAACACTACACGTGGTCACCACCATGCAAGCGACACGACTATCCACTCTAAAACCTGTGTGTATACTCAAGCCTGGGTAGTAGGCTTATCTCTCAGAACACCCATCCCACCAAAGAAAACAATAGTCCAGCACAGTCCAGTATATATGGCAATAATGAATGTAAAGCAAGTAAATGCGACAAAAGCGAAAGACATGCAATAAAAGCCATAAATAAAACAGGCAAAGCAAACAGATAAACACCCAACAATAAAAAATAAACAGGAGCTAGGATTGACTCGCATATGGAACCAGAGTCCCCAGCAAAGTCGCCAACTGTCGTATCTGCAAAAATTAACCGGCGGAAAAGACAGAAGAGTCGCCACCGAACGTTATTTATCCCGACGCAGGGAAAGGAAACGATCGAAGAAAACCTCGACAAAGGGAAAGGAATGGTCATCGCAACCATAGCCTGGAGTCGATTACGCGAGAGGAAGGTATTAACACCCCCTCGCGTCCATCGTAGTCGATGGGATCCACGCTTGTTGTTATCGATCAAAGGGTGTAGGTTATCTGAAGCTCAACTGCTAACTAGAGACGGAATGGGAGAAAAGGGAAGGTGAAAACCAAAAGAAGACTCGCAAGGATCATCGCAATCCTATGCCTACGTGTCTTCATGGACGAATGAAGAATTAGAGTCGACGTAGTTCGACGGACTACGGGTTTGTGGGGGAAGGTTGCTCGCCAAGACATCGCATCTCGTGCCTACGTATCCTCAATCGTATCGGAGAGAGGAAGTCAGAGTAGTCGTAGTTCGACTCACAGGGTCTGGTTGTTTTGTGTTTTTTAAATGGAAGACGCCAACGTTCGCACTCTAGCAGTTTAGGTGTTGTCGCTCATTGTGAGGAGTCTTACGCGATTACCTATTTGCAGTAGAACGGAAATGATGTATCCTTTATGAATGGAGTGAGGGAGACGAGAAGAGAATCCCGAAGGAAGACGATTGTTTGTTTTTGTTTTTTAGAAGAAAGTGTTTTGATTTATTGTGTTTGTGGTATGTTTCATGCTAAAGACTATGACATAGGAGCGAATACTTTACAAGGTCGCTCCCAATGGAACGTTTGCAAAGCATCCTAGAAGAGTGAAGGAGACCTTCACTAATCATTTCCCATGTGCTTAAGGCTCGTGGCGCACTCCACATACGATATTTATTAAGTGTTTTTAGCTTTTCTTTTGAGATGAGAGAAGAGAAAGGAATCAAAGTTGAAAGAAAACACTAAGGGAGACTAGATCCTAATGTTATCATACAATGGTGGCCCTATAGTTAAGGTTAAGAGGGGACTAACATACTTGTTATCATACATGGATTGTTATCCTAATGTCTCTCTTACCTCCAACTTAATCGGATATTTAGTGGAGCTAGCAATCCTAAGAGATCATGTGAATCAACACAAGTAAACATTATTCTAAACAATCACAAAAGAGAGAAGTGAATAAGAAGTGAGCTGAAAAGAAATAATGTGAGTATAAACAAGCATGCAAAGTATCATAAACAACTTACCATCTCCATGCCAAGCTCAACTATCAAGTAGTTGAAAGCAACATACAAAACTAAATCCTAATGTATAGGAAGTGCTCTAACTCTACCCTAGGAGCAAAATTAAACCATAAGTAATGAATAGTGAACCCTAGAGGTACATGACATACTAGGGGTAGTAACTAATCCTACTCTAACCTATCTATGTCAATGTCCTAAACAAAGTCAAAAGGTTACAAGTTATGTTCTACAACAACACACAAACATTGGCTATTTACAAACTATGTCAAAAAGACTTGTAAAAGTCACAAAAAATGGAAGTCAAGTCACATATTCAAGCCACATATATGATATAAACATGTAAAGAGCAATTTTGAAGTATGGAGAAGTAATCATGGAATGTACATCAATCAAGTTCAAGTGGTGACAATAAAGTTAAACTCACATTCATGTTCAAACTTATGGAAGTATAATACCAATTAGGAGCATATTAAATGATCTATAAATCCATGTGGGCAGGTTATGATTCATGTTAAGCCATATGTGAAATGATGTACAAAAAATCCTAAAGAGGATAGCACAAATACTTCATCAAACTAAGACACCTAAGCAAACATCAAGCATAATCGAGTAAGCAACTTAGGGTTCAAAAAAAATCATGTAAGTCATGATCAAAAAGTCACATTTAAGTATCAAAAAGGCACCTAAAATGCCATTGTATATAGGCTCAAACATGCTCTCAAAATTGGTTTTAAGGAGCTCACACATTGGCATTAACTTGACCTAGTTCTAGCATGTATCAAAAATTGGTCATGTAATGGAATGGTCCATGAAAAATAGTTAGATTCTTTATAAAATTAGGAGAAATTAAAAATTTCATGTTAAAGTCAGTGAGTGATCACATTCAAAAAAATTGGATCAAAATCATGCATCAAAAGCATTCAATTAATTGCAAACATTAAGCACATGTCAATTAATGATCATACAGACACAAGTCACAAAAAGTACTTAGAAAGTGACTCAAAAATTATGATTAAAGCATGAATTTTAACATTTAAATATCCTATTATGAATTTTCAAAGCACACACAAAAAATTGGATCACAACTGTTAATGGTATGTCATTTTTAGAGGCTTGAATCACAAGGTATGTCCATATACACACATTACAATCAGAAATTGGAAAAAAAAAAACCAAATATGATCAAAAATGAAAATAAAATTCATTAAAAATTAAATAAAGCATCCAAGAATCAACATAAAATACTTTAAAATTTTTAGGCAATTTTTATTATTTTTAATATGCAATTTTCAAACGTGTATCAAAAAGAAAGAAAGAAAACACAAAGAAATAAGGGGGGTGCGCCCTAAGTATAATCTCAGTTCACGATTCCCTGGGCCAACAAATGGGAGGTGGGATTAGTAAAAAACGATTAAGCCCAAATCACAATGAATGAGATCCTCACTTCCCAACCTCAGGAAACAAAACTTCACAAGATCAAATGTTCTCTCCCCTTAATATTCACTTCGCCGAAGATTATTATCACCGCCGCGCCGGAAATCGCCTCCGGCGGCGGCGGAGGGTGATACTACACAAACCTAATATTGTCATACCCCAAATTTTGACCACTAAGATTTTCCATCATTGTGAAAATCATCATCACAATATTGATGTACCTTCATGCCTCACCAGTCTCCTCAAGGATTGTTGAGCATTCACTACAATTAAGAATTAGGGTTTTAAGCCCTCTTCGAGCTTAGACAAAGGATCAATCAAGAAATGACATGATCTTTAACTTGTCTAACCTCTCAAACATCCATAAAGGGTCAAAAGGATTCCCACATCAAGAATCAGGCACAAGGTTGCAGCATTCCAAGTGGATTAAGCCTCGGGATCGCCAGTGTCACCAAATTAGGGTTTTGGTCAACCAGAGCCTCCAGATGAAAATCTTCATCTGGGCATGAGCCAATGCTTCAAAATATAACTCAAGATACTCTAAGGGACCTCATAAACCCAATAATCCAGTCAATTTGACCTCAGGGGATGCCTTCACCAAAAATCAGGAATTAGGGTTTCTTGACCTAATTCACCCCTAAGTTGACTTTTGGGACAAAACATGAGCCAAGACCTCAAGACATAATTTGAGGGTCTCTAATAAACCACATTTATCCATTTGCAACAATGGATTGATCCAAGAAGCTTGATCTACAAGTTTCAATTTCCTCTGGACCACCATTAGGGTTTTGAAAAAAAAGTCAACTGTACCTTTGACTTTTGGCCAAGACATGCTCCCAAACTCTGGGACATGATTCAATATGCTCTATAACACCTATTGAACATATCCATCAAGTTTTATTTAGGTCAAGGACTTGATTTCACCAAGGATCGCGCAGTTCAGAATTCATCTGATAAAAAGTCAACTGTGCACAAAAGTCAAGTTTGACTTTTTGAGATTTTTCACATTTATGGTTCCTTAACCCTAAAACAATGATAATATGTGATTTGAATCATCATTCATCAATAAAAATCAAATAAAGTAGGATAACTTGTAAAAGGGGTAACCATAAAAACTTAGAATTTTTTCCAAGTTATGGAACACAGTGGCTAGGGTACCAACTTCCAAGGATCATAACTTGAGATCCAAGCAACCATTTTGAATGATCCAAAGATGGATTTGTAGCTCTCATGGCATACTTTAAAAGTGTCAACTACACCTCATTCCAGTTCTTCATGGATTTTTAGTTATGGAGTGATCAAAATGGCTGAAAACATGAAATGTCACTTTTTCCAACATTTAGTGAAATTTTCACTAAGTCAGAATCTATCTTGCTTTTTTTCAAAATGTATGGGCATTTTTCACTTGGATCCAAAAAGTTTCAAGGCAAACTATGATCACACATGTGTTGTGATAAGGGTTTTCCAAAATGTCCAAGAACTCCATCCAAATCCATCTGAGCTAGGAGTTATGACAGTTGCAACATGCCTTGCTGCAAACTGTCTTGGCAAGGTAGATTGTGAATTAGGGCTCGATTTGATCAATTTGTGCAAATGACAAACAAGTTTATCCATATGCACACCTCAGGGGGAGACCAAGGAGGAACAAACACTGATCCATAAGCCTCCCAAGTCTTTGGAACTACATATAGGTTTGGCACCCCTAAAAGCTAAAGATGCCTCAAGACTCCAATTTTTTTTTAGGCATTCAATGGATGCTTAGAGGTGGCATGTATCAGAGCAAAGATGAACACTTCAGTCAAGCCTTATCCTGGAATCAAAGAACCATAGGCCTATGCTCTAATCTCAAGTCACTGGCTAGAGGAGACTTGAGATTCCAAAATAATCCAATTGGCCACAGACCTGTACCAGTTTCCATACACTATTGCAGCCAAAACAAACTTGGTGCACTATAAATAGACCTCATTTGTGATTAGTTTGAGTACACTAAAGCATCCAAACTGATGCTTTCCTCAAAATCACCTCTTTCACTCCAATTTTGCCTTCCAAAGCAAGTCACTATCGGGTTTTGAGCTTGAGAGCAATTCCTACCAAACCAATCACACACACACACCTCATAAACATCATATAGAAGTGATCCAAACACTTAAACAACATATGGAACACCAATTTCACAAAATCACCATCCAACTGCTCAAGTTTTTAGCAGACTTGTAGTTGGGGTACCATTTTAAGTTCCAGCTTGTTTCCAACCACTCCAAGCATTCAGACACACTCCATAGCACCTAGGGAAGCTATCCACATCATTGGAACCAAGATGTAACACCTCTAACTCAAAACACGATCACCAGCTGCAAGAGGTAAGCCTCAACTTGGTCATCTCATGATTCATGCATATTTCCTTGCACAATAATTTTGCCATATGTTCATAATCATGTATGGAATGTTTCCCCTTAATTAATTGCTTTGTATGAATCGTGTGTGGAATTTCTGAGCCTTCATGCAGAATTTAGGGTTCTTGAGGTTTCTCTTTGATTTCTTATTCCATGCTTAAAATAAATGAAATTAAAGACCATAAACATGATCGTGAGGTGAAAATGAGTATATTGATATGTGGATTGTGTGATTTCATCAATTATTCAGTGAGATTGGTGAGAAAATGCAAATCTGGGCAAAACTCAGAACACGCGCGTGTTCTTGGTGTGTTCTTGGCACCTTTTTCAAATATTCAAATATTTGAATTTTGTGATTTTTATTTAATTGATTCAAAAATTAATTTCTCTCTGAATTTTAATCATTTTGAGTTGATTCTTTTTTTAATAATTCACAAAAACGTTAAAATATTTTATTTTACAAAAATTTCCCAAAAATATTATTTATTTCACATACTTGATATTTTTGCAAAGAATTAGTTTTTATTTGTTTTTTAACATTTAAAATATTTTTTCCTTCTTGATTTTCCAAACTCAAATGGTTTCCAATCATTTTGTGAATAAAAACATGATTTTTGAAACATTGATCCAAGATCACCACTCATTTTTCACATGTTTTCAATAATTTTTATTAGTTTTTAAACAAAATTAATTCCATTTTAGACAAAATTAGGGTTTTGATTAATTCCACCCTCATCAATCTTTTTCAAACACTTTTGGGTCTCTAATACAGTGTAAGACCCAACCCCTTTTGAAAACCAAAATAATTTGGGCCTCGGTCATCGTATAAGACCGACTGTATTTTCAAACCTCGGCGCGATCGCCATTTTTAAAATAAAATAATTGGGCCTCTCCTCAAGCTATAAGTCCTATTTCTTTTCTTTAAATACTCTTTGGGCCTCTTAATAGAGTGTAAGTCCCACCCCTTTGTAAATAATACCTTTTGGGGCCTCACACATTGTATAAGTCCCTCTGTATATTTTCAAACGTTCGACACGATCGCCGTCTTTTTAACAAAATCAACTGGGCTTCTCGTTGAGCTATAAGACCTGTCTTTATTCATTTTCAAACTCTTTGGGCCTCTAATAGAGTGTAAGACCCAATCCCCTTTTGACCAAAACTTTTTTGGGCCTCAGTCGTTGTATAAGTCCCGATACGATATTCAAAACAACAGTAGAATCACTGTTCAAACCTTGGGCCTCTCCTTGAGTATAAGCCCCAACAATTTTGTCACAAACAACTCCCTTTTGATTTAGGTTCAAATATACAGTTGTTATCAAAACTTTCTTTAATTTCTCTGAACAACTGACAATACAACATGGAAGCTCGCTCACCTGTAAGTTTTAACAGCGTTCATTTACTCGCTTTAATATATATAACTGTATTGTGGGAAGCGGTGCATGGTTAGTCTTTTTTCATTCTTTTAAATACATGTCAGATATATATAACTGTATTGTGGGAAGCTGCACATGGTTAGTCTTATTTCATTCTTTTAAATACATGTCAGATATATATAACTGTATTGTGGGAAGTTGTGCATGGTTAGTCTTCTTTCATACCTTTTTAAATACTTGTCATATATCAACTGTATATATACTAGTATAGTTATTTAGAGTTTTCCCCGGCAACTAAGTCTAGAACTGGGTAAAGCCATGTTGGTCACTCTTAAATACAAATAAAACTAGATCCCCCGTAGGATTTCCAGATACAGTCTTCCTTTCTCTTGGGGTTAAACAATATGGAACAAAGAGAAAGACAGTATTCTCGGTGAACCTTTTCTCAGACTATCCCCCCTAGAAATTGTCAAAGAAATTATACTCCCCGGAGTTGATCTATTCTCTGTGAATAACGTCTCTTGAGTTTCTTCCAAACCCTCGAACTTTCCTGGAATGATCTCTTCTCTATGAATTGCATTTCTTGAACTTCTCTTGGTTTGGGGACCCACAGGCTTCCTAAAAGTATCACCGCCTCCTCTTGGGCATTGTACAAGGACCCTTCGGCTTCTTAGAAGTTCTCATGCCTTCTCTTGGGCTTAATACAAGGACCCTGACGACCTCTTAAAGGCATAAGACACAACTTAGTCATCCTTTGCTAGAGCAGTATTTCCAGTGTCAGACCTCAGGCCATTTTAGGGTTGATTCTCATCCCTTAATGCCCTCTCCTCCTCTTGGAGGCATCATACAAAAGATAAAACTTTTACACACCCGTAGAGTTGGACAGTCTAAATCCCCTTGAGTCTCAAAGACATTCTCAAGTTCCTTACAACTATAGGAAGAAACCCCGGGCATTCTGGATCGATCTCCAGCAGAAACCCAGCCTCTCTCATGAGAGTCCCCGACCAGGGTCAACACCATCCCAAATCAGAACCTCAAGGTATCTATCACCTCAACTCTTATGTAATCCTCAGCAAGAGTTTATTCCCCACTTGGACCTGCATGGGGATCTCAATTATCCTCAGTAAAAGATAGCCTTCTCTTAGACTTTGTATAAGGACCTTTCCTCAGTGGAAAGCTAGCCTCCTCTTAGGCTTTGTATAATGATCATTCCTCAGCAAAGTCAGTCTCCTCTTGGGCTTTGTACAAATGATTCTCCCCAGCGGAGCTAACCTTTTCAGACTCTCTTGTTGAGTCAAGACCCTTTTTGCCTCAATCTCGGGCTTCGTACGAGACAGCAAATCACTCTCTCGTTGAGTATAAAAGACTCTCTTGTTGAGTCAATCAACTTTCAGACTCTCTTGTGGAGTAAATCACCTTTTCAGACTCTCTTGTTGAGTCAATCACTTTTCAGACTCTCTTGTTGAGTCAAGCACTCTCTTGTTGAGTCAACCCCTTTTAGCCTTTATCTCGAGTTTCATACGAGACAAATAAAAACACTCTCTTGTCGAGTCAGAACCCTTTAGCCTCAATCTTGGGCTTTATACAAGACATAAATTCCCATCTCTTAAACTGGGGACAAAAATCTTCCCCAGCCAAGTTATTTCCTTCCCAACCTTCGTTTAGGCTTTTGAGGAATAATTCCCCTAAGCAGAGTCAAACTCATTGCAACCTCAATCTTGGGCTTTGTACAAGACAGATAATACTCTCCAGCAAGAGTCAAACTCATTTCAGCCTCAATCTTGGGCTTTGTACAAGACACATATAGACCTCCCTGACGGGGTCAAACCATTTTTTAACCTCCTCTTAGGCTTTGTATAATGATATCCCAAAAGAGTCAGTTTCTTTTTTAGCCTCAATCTTGGGCTTTGTACAAGGCAGATAAAACACCCTCTTGATGAGTCGGTCTTATCTAGCCTCCTCTTAGGTTTGGTATAAAGAAATCCCCTAGCCAAATCAATTAACCTTTTAGCATCAACCTTGTGCTTTGATTAAGGCATACAAAAAGTCAGCAATCTCTCTTTAGAAATGACAAATTCCCTCTCAATACCCTTTTAGCTTTAATCTTGGGCTTTGAACAAGACACCAAAACCTCATTTTCCTCCCTTAGAATAGGAGGAACTACGATTGCTCTGATTTCCCTGTTTCGTTTAAACGGGAATACGTAGGCATAAGATTGCGAAATCTTAGCGAGCATACTAATCAAAAACTCTAGGTTCAGTACCTTCACATCAATCAAAACTTAGGTCCAGTACCTTACCAAAAACATAAACAAAATTCACTCTCCTTGTCACACCTTCCCAAGAAACTTTCCCAACCCATTAACAGATAAACACTATCAATTACAAAGTGAAACCTAAAAGCTAATGTCCTGTGGATAACCACATATAGGATGGATAATTGACAACTACCCATTGTATAACCTGACCCCGACTCCCCGAATCTCTTAAAGCGTTTGTTCAGTTAAAAATTTGCGTGCAAGGTTAGTTTTAGATACCTTCCCTTTCCCTTCCAGCTTCATGGGATAAACAAGAAATCAGAAAGTAGCACCCTTTCTCCTTGAGAAGAAAACCCAAACTTCAGCGATAAGTGTAGCGAGCGATTTTGAACGTGGTTATTAAGCACTGTAACTTTGGGGTACTACAGGTCGATTCATTTTTTATCCTATTGAAGCTAATGAAGGAAAGGAAATAGATGTCTCCAATTAACCCTGCTTGCATACTAAGTTTGAACAGCGGTCTGTTAGGTTACAGATGCTATGTGGATATGGGGCTTCTCTCTGCGTATTTTGCTAAGAGTGAAATGTCTGGATTATTTGTGAGGATGTTAGGACTGATGCTTTTCCATTGATGTATGAAGGCATGGGATTTTGGGTTTTTTGATTAGTGTGCTCGCTAAGATTTTTTCAATCTTATGCCTACGTATTCCCGTTTTAACGAAACGGGGAAATCAGAACGATCGTAGTTCCTCCTATTCTATGGGAGGAAAAAGGTTGTTTTGGTGTCTTGTTCAAAGCCCAAGACGTGAAGCTAAAAGAGGTTTGTATCTTGTTCAAAGTCCAAGATGTGAAGCTGAAGGGTCTATTTGTATCTTGTTCGAAGCCCAAGATGTGAAGCTAAAGGGTTTTGATTTTAAAGAGAATTTGTCATCTCTAAAGAGGGATATTTGGTCTGTTTGTCACAACTGTTGGGTGACGGATCATAAAGGAGAATTACTTTAACTGGGATATGTGAATCCAGCAATTCCATAATTTCCTTTATAGGGGATTTTTAACCTGAAGGAGAAGACTTCAACTCAGTTTAGAGCAATGCCATCTTTCCTTAGGAATTTCTTATGCTAAAAGAGGGACAGTGGCGTGGATATAAATAATCCAGAGGCTTGCCGCTTACAACAATTAGATGAAAGAAAATGAGTTGTTGATGTTTGTATACTGTGAGCAAGGCACAAATTTTGATGCTAAAAGGTTGATTGACTCAACCGGGGTTTCCTTATACAAAGCCTAAGAGGAGGCTATTGACCCAACAAGAGGGTGTTTTTATGTGTCTCGTACGAAGCCCGAGAGAGGCTAAAAGGGTTAACTCAACAAGAGAGTGTTTTTGTATGTGTCTTGTACGAAGCCCAAGACGGAGGCTAAAGGCGCTTGACTCAACAAGAGAGTCTTTGTACCTCATACGAAGCCCGAGATGGAGGCTGAAAATGTTTGACTCAACAAGAGAGTCTTTTATACTCAGCAAGAGAGTATTTTTGTATCTCGCACGAAGCCCGAGATGGAGGCTAAAAAGGGGGTTGACTTAACAAGAGAGCCTTTTATACTCAATAAGAGAGTGATTTGGTATCTCGTACGAAGCCCGAGATGGAGGCTAAAAGTGTTTGACTCAACAAGAGAGTCTTTTATACTCAATAAGAGAGTGTTTTTGGTATCTCGTACGAAACCCGAGATGGAGGCTGAAAGTGTTTGACTCAACAAGAGAGTCTGAAAAGGTTAACTCCGCTTGGGAGAATCATGCACAAAGCCCAAGAGGAGGCTAGTGTGCTGGTGACTGTTTCAGTTGAGTGACAGGTCCAGTATGTTGGATAAAGAGAAAATCAGTTCTTATATGGGTAATGTCGTGCTTTGGGATTGATCAGAGGATCAAGGTTATTTCCTATTCTTTAAGGAAATAGGAAATCTAAAGGGTATTGAGACTGTCCAAGTCTACGGGTGTTTTGAGAAATCGATTCTCAGGTAATGAATGATCTTTGTATAATGCCCAAGAGAAGGCTGGTATGTTAAGGGATGAAGGTCGACCCATTAACAGGTCTGACACTTGACTCAGAAAGACAACTCTAGCAAATTGATGACTAGGTTATGTTCCTATACCTGTAGAGGTCTCTGGGTCCTTGTACTAAGCCCAAGAGAAGGCATGAGAGCTTTTAAGAAGCCGAAGGGTCCTTGTACAGCGCCCAAGGGAATGCGGGGATGCTTTTAAGAAGCCTGTGGGTCCCCAAAACCCGAGAAGTTTAAGACATACCATTCACCGAGAATAGATCAAGCCAGGAAAGTCTGAGAATTTGGAAGAAACTTAAGAGATGCCATTCACGGAGAAAAGACCATCTCTGGGGAGTAGAGTCTCTTTGACAATTTCTAAGGGTGACAATCTGAGAAAGGGTTCACCGAGAATGCTGCCTTTCACGTCTCCATATTGTTTAATCCCAAGAGGAGGGAAGACTGTGTCTGGTAATCCTATGGGGATCTAGTTTTGTTTGTATTTAAGAGTGACCAACATGGCTTTACCTAGTGCTAGACGTAGTTGCCGGGGAAAACTCTAAATAACTATACTAGTATTACACAGTTGATATTTGACAGATATATAAAAGTTTGTGAAAGAAGACTTACAGTGAGCAGCCCCACAATATAATTTATATATATATATATATATATGAAAGCAGATAAAGAAAGCGGGTAAACACTTACTCGGTTGTAGAGCTTCCATGCTGTTCTGTTAGTTGTTCAACAAAGAAAGCTTTGATAACAATATTATATTCAAAATCAAAGGAGAAAGTGCTTTGAAAAGATTGTTGGGCCTTACAGCTCAAGGAGAGGCCCAAGGTTTTATCAGTGATTGCACTGTGGTTTTGAATTTGTACAGAGGGACTTATACAAGTGACTGAGGCCCAAAAAGGTTTTCTGTACAAAGGGATAGGTCTTACACTCTCTCAAGAGGCCCAAAGGTTTGTTTAAAGAAAAATAATGGGGCTTATAACACGAGGGTAGGCCCAAGGGTTTGATTTTTGAACTGGCGATCGCGCCGAGATTTTCTTTTAACGCAGAGGGACTTATATAATATCTGAAACCCAAAATTGTTTTGGTTAAAAGGGGATTGGGTCTTACACTCTATTAGAGGCCCAAAGGTTTATTTTTGTACAAGTGATGGGGCTTAGAGCTCGAGGAGAGGCCCAAATATTTTTGTATTTACAATGGGGATAGGTCTTACACTCTAATAGAGGCCCATGAGTGTTTGAAAATGATTGATGAGGGTTGAATTAATCAAAAACCCTAATTTGTTTTCAAAATGTATTTTAATTGAATAAAAAATTTAATTAAAATGATCAAAATTGTTAAACATGTGGAAAACAAATTATGATCTTGGATTAATGTTTCAAAAATCAGGTTTTGATCCACAAGATGATTGGAAATCACTAAATTTTGAAAATTCAAGAAAGAGAAAATATTTTAAATGTCAAAAACAATTAAAATATTAATTCTTTACAAAAATATCAAGTATATGAAATAAATAATATTTTTGGGATTTTTTGGGAAAATAAAATATTTAACATTTTTGTGAATTATTAAAAAAAGAATCAACTCAAAATCATTAAAACTCAGAGAGAAATTAATTTTTGAATCAATTAAATAAAATCACAAAATTCAAATATTTGAATTTTCAAAAAGGGCGCCAAGAACAAGGGCAAGAACACGCGCCACCCTCTGTTTCTGCATATTTGCATTTTTTATCCAATTTCACTGAATACTTGATTATATCATGCAATCTACATATCAATCTACTCGTTTCAACCTCACGATCATGTCTATGGTCTTTAATTTCATTTATTTTAAACACGAAATAAGAAATTAAAGAGAAACCTCAAGAACCCTAAAATTTGCATGAAGGTTCAGAAATTCCATACACGATTCAAACAATGCAATTGATTGAGGGAAAACACTCCATGCATTATTATGAACATATGGCCAAATTATTGTGCAGCAAAAAATAAATGGATCATAGAGTTCCAAGGATATGAACAACTTCCCTAGGTGCTATGGAGTGTGTCTGGGTGCTTGGAATGGTTTGAAACAAGCTGGAACTGAAGATGGTATCCCAACTGCAACTTGGTTAAAACCTTGAGCAGTTGGCTGGTGATTTTGTAAAATCAGTGTTCCAGATGTTATTTAAGTGTTTGGATCACTTCTATATGATGTTTATGAAATGTGTGTGTGGTTGGTTTGGCTGGAATTGCTCTCAAACTCAAAACCCGATAGTGACTTGATTTGGAAGGCAATTTTGGAGTGAAAGAAGAGATTTTGAGGAAATCATCTGTTAGATGGCTTTGGTGTACTCAAACTGATCACAATTGAGCTCTATTTATAGTAGGGCAAGCTTGTTTTGCAAGGAATAGTGAATGGCAACTGCTGCATAGGTTTGGCCAATGTTGATCAATGAGAATCCAAGTCTCCTCTAGCCATTGACTAGAGGTTAGGGCACAGGATCCTGGTTCCCTTGGTCTTGGATAAGTCTTGACTGAATTTAGTTGGAAATGGCTCAGTCCATGCCACCTTGGTGCATCCATTGAATGCTCCAAAACAAAATTGGAGTCTTGTCCCTCTTTTAGGGATTTCTAGGTTTGACATGATATTTTTGGTTCTAAAGACTTGGGAGGCTTGGGATCAGAGTTGGTTCCTCCTTGGTCCCCCCTTGAGGTGTTCAGATGGATAGAGTTGCTTGCCCTTTGCAAAATTTTAGCAAATCAAGCAAAACTCCAAAATATGCCTTGCCATGACAGTTTGCAGCAAGGCATATTGGCATTGTCATATCTCATGGCTCAAGTGGAATTTGATGGAGTTCTTGGCCATTTTGGAAAGCCCTCATATAATACAACAACTGTTTGATCATAATTATTTTGATACTTTTAGGAACCAAGTGAAAAATGCCCCTACATTTGGAAAAAAAGTGAAGGCAGATTCTGACTTAGTGAAAATTTCACTAAGTGTTGGAAAAAAGTGACATTTTCACTTTTTGTGATTTTGATCATTCCATAACTTGAAATCCATGAGGAATTGGAATGAGTTGTGTTTGAAGCTTTTGTAGAGGGCCATGAGAGCTACATATCCAACTTTGGATGGGGAAAAATGGCCTTATGGTTTAGGAGTTGTTCTGGACTGGGCTGTGGTTCCCTACAATCAAACAGGCCCAATCCATACAACTTGAAGAAGCCCAATAAAGTCCTAGAGAAGGACACATGACTGCCATACGCGAGGCCAAAGGTATGTCGAGCACCTGGCTCCTTGACAGTGTCGAGCATCTGAGGACAAACAGGAAAGGAAGACATCACACCACGATGAAATGGACCTCCTCGACAGACTAACTTCTCCCCGCAAGAATACTCCCAACATCGTTGACTCATAGGTCCTCGACAAGCATGGTTCTCCACCATTAGGTCATATCCAGACCAAGACCACCATATCTCCTCGACATGGTAGATCTCCCCCGAAGAGTCTACTAATGATCTTATCTACACAGATACGTTTCATGTAACCGCCTACTAATGGCATTAAAGAGATGATTACACTAGGGTTTTGACCACGAGCTGGTCATTATTACTACACGTAAGCCCTAACAGTTACTTGGAACGGGTCACACGTTGGTCCCACTCGTTGCATATAACCGTTGGCCATGTGCTGGGGTCTCCTATAAATACCCTCTCACTTGAGAGGGTCAGGATAAGTTAACTTCTTACTCTCACTCACTTTCTCTGTATTTGTTGTGCACTCACTGACTTAAGCATCGGAGTGTCCCGCAGGTACACCCCCCGACCGTTTTTCATCATCATTGAAGTAGCAACAAGTCTAGACGTCGTTGGCCATCTTCAAATTGTCTGATCCAGGTACGATCAGGAGTTATGATCCTCCAAAGTTGGTACCCTAGCCACTTTGTTCCATAACTTAGAAAATTTCTAAGTTTTTTATGGTTACCCCTTTTACAAGTTATCCAACTTTTCTTGATTTTCCTTGATGAATGATGATTCCAATCACACATTAACATCATTTTAGGGTTAGGGAACCATAATTGTGAAAAATCTCAAAAAGTCAAAGTTGACTTTTGTGCACAGTTGACTTTTTGTCAGATGAACTCCAAACTGTGCGATCCTCTATGAAATCAAGTCCTTGAACTAAATCAAACTTGATGGATTGATTTCATAGGTTATATAGGGCGTATTGAATCATGTCCTAGGGTTTGGGAGCATGTCCTGGTCAAAAGTCAAAGATACAGTTGACTTTTTCCTCAAAACCCTAATTGTGGTTCAGATGAAATTGAAACTTGTTGCTCAAGCTTCTTGGATCAATAAATGGATCAATGTGGTTTATTAGAGACCCTCAAATCCTCTTTTGAGGTCTTGGCTTATGTTTTGTCCAAAAGTCAACTTAGGGGTGAATTAGGTCAAGAAACCCTAATTCCTGATTTTTGGTGAATGCATCCCCTGAGGCTAAATTGACTTGATGATTGGGTTCATGAGGTTCCAGGGAGTATTTTAAGTTATGCTTTGAAGCATTGGCTCATGCCCAGAGGAAAATTTCCATCTGGAGGCCCTGGTAGACCAAAACCCTAATTTGGTGACACTGGCGATCTTGAGGCTTGATCCACTTAGAATGGAGCAGCCTTGTGCTTAATCCTTGACGTGGGAGTCCTATTGATCCATTGTGGGTGTTTGAGAGGTTAGAAAATTTGAATATCATGTCATTCCTTGATTGATCCTTTGTCTAAGCACTCAGAGAGGGCTTGAAACCCTAATTCTGATTGTAGTGGATGCTCACCCTTCTTTGGGGAGACTACTGGTTCATCCATATTGTGATGATGATTTGCACAATGATGTGGAATCTTAGTGTTCAAAATTTGGGGTATGACAGATGCCACTATTTAATCTTCTTAGACCTGAAGGTGTGAATGGCGAAGCTATTCGGGCATTCAGGGTGCAAGAGGATTAAATATCAGAATACCCGAAATTTTGATCGTGATTAAGAATGGTAGTTCATGCATCCTTCTTCTTTTGCTAAGTGATGATGCTCAGAAAATGTAAACTTCCCCTCGATCCTGGTCTTCAGCCAAGGAACTGGTCTAAGTTTCTGATATAAACTTCCCCTCGATCCTGGTTTCCTACCAAGGAACTGGTCTTAGTTTCTGATATAAACTTCCCCTCGATCATGGTTTCCTACCAAGGAACTGGTCTTAGTTTCTGAAATAAACTTCCCCTCGATCCTGGTTTCCTACCAAGGAACTGGTCTCAGTTTCTTTTGAAATAAACTTCCCCTCGATCCTGGTTTCCTACCAAGGAACTGGTCTAAGTTTCTTTTGTCAATAAGCTTTCATGACAAGGGACGCTATTCGTAGCGGTTTTCCTCAAACTTCTCACAGAGTTTTCTTGGGGAGATGCCATTTGATGGAAAAAGTTTTGATGTCAGACTTGCTGGGGAAACCCATCGTCTGAGCGGTAGAGGTGTACAAACTTCTCTGTTGGATATGCCATTTGTCGACTCTATCGGGGAAAACGAGTCTCTTGAGAGACTGGCTTCGCTTGGGGATATTACATCATACTTTTCTTCGAGATCTTCTCGGAGAAATGCCATACAATGTACCCCAATTTTGAGGTGCTGATGACTTTTTCATCAGCGGATTTCTCGGAGAAAAACTGTTGTGTTGTCGAATCTCCGGTTAAGAGGCTTTCTCTGGGGATTTTCCTTAATCCGGGAAAGCGAAAATATCATTTTCAATGGCGAAGAGTGACATTTGTCGAGGGTTCTCTGGTTCTTCAGAGGTTCAAGTTATCAAAGTGGTCAAGGGCCAACTCTAATCCAGAAATAAACTGGAGGAGAGAGATTGTTCAAACGCAACATTTCCTGACGAGGAAAGAACTGACAACTCGAGTGAGAGGACTTTCATCACTAGGGGATAAGACCGACTAGAGTGATAGTGATGCAATATAAATGCGAATGCAAATCAATAACGCATGATGCATGTATGTATATGTTAACAAAACTGACACGACATACAGACTAGTAGATGAACACGACTGGATACTTGGCCACAGTGGGAGATAAAAAGTATCGCTGGTTCAAGATAGCAATTATGTCTTGCCTAGGAGAGATAGTCCCTGCGGGGGAACAACCGTTGATCGGGCTTAGGAGATGAAAACTCGGTCGAGGATGTCAGATGGAGCATGGTCTCTGACACAGCTGATCCTTCATTCAGGCGTACTGGTTTAGAAGGAGTACTTTGATTCTGCACTTTGAAGTTCAATTACTTCTGGCAAAGCGATCGATGTTCTTTCGATGTTCAACAGTCAAAAGAAACTGCCATCTTTATTTTAAAAGCAGAAAAAGTTTAACAAGTAAATTCATTTTTGTTTTATTTCAAGAATCACTAATCATGTTAAAATGTCGTTCTATAAAGCTAAAACAAATGAGAATTATAAACAAAAGCACAAGGGCTCAAATTTTATTGATAGGATGGAAATCAGCCAAGCGCGTGATTCCATAGAATATTTACAAAGTTAGAAAATGGTAATTTAAGGGAAAAGGGTTACATTGAAACACAACGACCACTATCCTTCTACCAACTTTGAATTCGGGACATCCTGAGCTTATGTCGAAGATGACCGTGACTGGAGTTTTTCTTCTGATGGATGGCATTACCGCTGCTGAGGGACTTGCCCCTGTTGAACATAGTTACTTGCCATTATCCCTAACTTTTTCCTGGATTGTACTTTGAGATTTCCAATCCACCGGGATGATTTTTTTCTTTATGTCTCTAACTTTTTCCTGGACCGCCCTTTCGGGTTTTCAATCCACCAAGACATTTTTTTTTTTAGTTTAGGCGAAGTATTTCTTGACTACATCAACATTTGTGGGGTAGGCAAATTCCTCTCCGTCCATGGTTGCAAGTCTCAAGGCGCCGCCTGAGAAAGCTTTCTTGACCACATAGGGGTCGTCATAATTCAGAGTCCATTTGCCCCAACAATCAGTGAGAAATGATTGTATCTTCTTGAGCACAAGGTCTCCTTTTCTGAAGACTCGAGGTCAGACCTTTTTGTCAAACACCCTCTTCATTCTTTGTTGATACAACTGACCATGGCATAGAGCCGTTATTCGCTTTTCTTTAATCAGATTCAGTTCGTCGTGTCGAATTCGACACCATTCAGCCTCTGTAAGCTTAGCTTCCATCAATACCCGGATTGATGGGATCTTTACTTCGATGGGGAGCACTGCTTCCATTCCATAAACTAGAGAGAAAGGGGTTGCCCCTGTTGAAGTGCGGACAGATGTGCGATAACCGTGAAGAGCAAAGGGTAGCATTTCATGCCAGTCTTTGTAGGTTACAACATCTTCTGAATAATCTTCTTGATGTTCTTGTTGGCCGCTTCTACCGCTCCATTCATCTTGGGTCAGTAGGGAGATGAGTTATGGTGTTTGATCTTGAACTCAGCACACAACTCCTTCATCATCCTATTGTTCAAGTTAGATCCATTATTAGTAATGATTTGGCTCGGAACACCATAACGGCAAAAGATATTATTTTTGATAAATTGGACCACCACTTGTCGGGTTACATTAGCGTACGACGCTGCTTCGACCCACTTGGTGAAGTAATCAATGGCGACCAGGATGAACCGATGTCCGTTTGAAGCTTTGGGTTCAATCATACCAATCATGTCGATTCCCCATATGGAAAAAGGCCACGGGGAAGAGAGAACTTTGAGATGCGTTGGCGGTACATGGATTTTGTCGGAGTATATCTGACACTTGTGACACCTCCTCATGTACTTGTAGCAGTTATATTCCATGGTCAACCAGTAGTACCCTGCTCTCAGAATTTTTCTCGCCATTGTGTGTCCGTTGGCATGAGTGCCAAAGGATCCTTCATGAATTTCTTTTATCAGCATGTCTGCTTCTGGTCTGTCTACGCATCGGAGCAAGACCATGTCATAGTTTCTCTTATAGAGTGTGTTGCCTCTCAGGAAGAAGCTGCCTGCCAGTCTTCTGAGGGTTTTTCTGTCTTTCCTTAGTGCCCCAGGTGGGTAATCTTGTTTCTGAAGAAAGCATTTGATATCGTGATACCATGGTTTGTCGTCTATGACTGCTTCAATCGTGAAGATGTAAGCGGGCCTTTCGAGGCGCATTACGTCGATCTTAGGTAAGTTGTTCCATTGACCTACACTAATCATGGAAGAGAGAGTGGCTAACGCATCAGCCATGTGATTCTCTTCACGAGGGATATGATGAAACTCGACTCTGTTGAAGAAGGGTAATAACCTTCTTGCGTAGTCTTTGTAAGGAATCAATCCTGATTGGTATGTGTTCCAATCTCCTTTAATTTTATTGATAACCAGGGCTGAGTCACCATATACATCCAAGTTTTTGATCCTTAATTCGATCGCTTCTTCGAGACCCATGATACAAGCTTCGTATTCGGCCTCGTTGTTTGTACACTTGAATGTTAGTCCAACGGTGAAAGGAATGTGGGTACCCTGAGGTGTTATGATGATTGCCCCAATTCCGTTTCCATAATGATTAACTGCTCCGTCAAAGATAAGTCCCCATTGGGAACCTGGTTCTGGCCCTTCACTGGGTAGTGGTTCATCGCAATCTTTCGTTTTCAAGTACATGACATCTTCGTCTGGGAAGTCAAACCTGATTGATTCTTGATCTTCAATCGGTTGATGAGCCAAATAATCAGCTAAAATACTTCCCTTAACGGCTTTCTGAGTGTGCTATTCGATGTCGTATTCCGATAACAACATCTGCCAACGGGCGATTCTTCCCGTGAGAGCAGGTTTTTCAAAGACGTACTTGATTGGATCCATTTTGAGATTAAATAAGTAGTGTGACGAATCATTTACTGGCGAAGACGTTTGGCTACCCAAGCCAAAGCGCAACAAGTTTTCTCAAGCATAGTGTACCGAGTCTCACAGTCGGTGAACTTCTTGCTCAAGTAGTATATGGCAGACTCTTTCCTTTTTGTTTCGTCTTGCTGGCCAAGTACACAACCCATGGAGTCCTCTAGGACTGTGAGGTAAATGATTAGTGGTCTCCCTTCCACTGGAGTTGATAGAATCGGCGGGTTCAACAGATATTCCTTGATACTGTCGAAGGCGGTTTGGAAATCTTCTGTCCAAACACAGTCCTGGTTCTTTTTGAGTAATTTGAAAATCGGCGCACATGTCGCGGTCATGAGGAATATGAATCTGGAGATGTAGTTCAAACGTCCCAGGAATCCTCTGACTTGTTTTTTCAGTTTTCGGAGAAGGCATTTCTTGAATGGCCTTGACCTTGTCAGGATCAACCTCAATTCCTTTCTGGCTGACGATGAACCTTAAAAGTTTCCCTGAACGGACACCGAAGGTGCACTTGTTGGGATTCAAGCGGAGTTTGTACTTTCTCAACCGCTCGAATAGTTTTGACAGGTGGGTCACATGCTCCACTTCTGTTTTAGATTTGGCAATCATGTCATCGACATATACCTCGATTTCCTTGTGTATCATGTCATGAACAGAGTAGCCATGGCCCTTTGATAGGTTGCCCCGACATTCTTCAAATCGAACGGCATTACCTTGTAACAAAAGGTACCCTATGGGGTGATGAATGAAGTTTTCTCCATATCTTTCGGTGCCATTTTGATTTGATTATAGCCTGAGAATCCATCCATAAAGGAGAATACTTTGAACTTTGCCGTACTGTCTACCAGCATGTCAATGTGTGGTAAAGGAAAGTCGTCCTTTGGACTAGCCTTGTTTAGATCTCTGTAATCCACACATATTCTGACCTTTCCGTCTTTTTTGGTACGGGTACGATGTTGGCTAACCATTGAGGATACTCTGATGTGGCGAGGAAACCTGCGTCAATTTATTTTTGTACCTTCTCTTTGATTTTGATAGCCATGTCCGGGTGAGTCCGTCTTAACCTCTGTTTTACTGGCGGACATTCTGACCGTAACGGTAAATGATGTTCCACGATGCTGGTATCCAACCCTGGCATGTCCTGGTAGGACCAAGCAAACACATCGGGAAATTCTTTGAGAAGCTTCGTTAAACTCTCTTTGGCAGTTGGGCTGAGCAGTGCCCCAATCCTGATTTCTTTTCTCTCTTTTTCTGATCCCACGTTGATCGCTTCCAACGGCTCTTTGTGAGGTTCAATGGGCCGTTCCTCCTGTCTGAGTAGTCGGAAGATCTCTTCTGGAATTTCGCCGTCAACTTCTTCTTCAGCCCCAAATACCGGGAACTAAAAGTCGGGAGAAGGCATCGGATCGTATGTTTCAACGAGGTTTAAAATAAGCAATCTGCATGACGTGATGATTTGTGTTTAGAAGAGATAGAGAAAATGCAAGAGTGTGCAGTGTATTTTTTTTTTGAAAAACTGCCTATTTTTATTATTTGAGATGTTTTTTAGGATTACCATTTTCTGAGAAAAGCAAAAAGAGAAAATAGTAATTAATGCAGAAATTACAGAACGATGTTATTTTATTTATGAACAAGTCAATTCTTAAAACTACAGCCCTATAAAACAAAACTCTGTCGCTTTGGGCAAAGCGAAGAGGGAAATTTACAGAAAGTGAGCCCTATCAAAACATCCGCTTCACCTACGCAGGGTGAAAGGTTAAAAGACGACAATTACTTTGACTTATGAACAATCTTCAGAACATCGACAGCAACCCATTGGCGGCGAACTCCTTGGTGAATCACAAAGTCTGGTACCTTCCTTGATTTGTCTTCAGAAATGACGCAGATTTCTAGCGGAGCAGGATCATTGGAATCTGTCTCCCAGGCAGAGTTGTTGTAGAAGGATTCCTCTGTTGTATTTTGCAGAGTATTTGTGCTTTCAGGCAAATCTCCCCATCCAGTTGGCTGGATATCTTCAAACCTGATATGAGAGCTTTCGGGAGTGGTATACTTGACCAAGAAGTCAAATTTTCCACTCGGTTGTCCCAGGGTGTCCCACACTTCTTTGGAACTGGAGAAGTCATCTCTCTCGATGTCGTTGACCTCAGGAAAAGCATAGTTGATGAATTCTAGTCCAGCAAGCTTTGACAATTCATCATCGTACTGGGTAGGTTCTGAATGACCTGAGTGTTGATCCTATGACATGGTGGGGACGCAGGTATTCTGTTCAATGATGCTCAGCTGATTTTCATTGTTCGGCTGATTTTCTTTCCCCGAGTCTCCTGGGTACGGCTGCCAGATAGGCAGACCATCCATTGGGCCGTAATAGTCATGGTCAAAGGTGTCCTTCATCAGAGTATCCTCCTCTAATGATTTTGGCAGAGCACGGCATCCTTCCGGATCACAATCTCCATATATCATTTTGACGTCTAACCATGGTATAAATCTCAGACTCTGTGCGAGATAGCAAAATGGCATAGGCACCTCTTCCCGAGACATATAACCGTCCTTGTTAAGATAGGATTTCCATTCCTTATCTGTATCAGAGGAGTCTTCCTCGTTAATGGTATGGACTGTTTGAGACACTGGGTGAAGGAAACCTCCACTGTGGAAGAAGTCCTGAATGGGATGAAAATTTTCATCGTTAGTAGCAGTCTGGGTACAGGTTGAAGAAAAACCAAGACCCTTCTTTGTTTTGTTATTAGTAGGAATGATAAGTTATCCCCATCCCTTTGTATTGTTACTTTTGATCACTTCGCAAGCATCTCTGTATGAGGAAATCGAGGTTCCTTTCTCTGATTAATTCTTATTGCTCACCGAAAGTGCTTAGAACTGAGTCCCAACAACCTCCTCGGGTTCTACACAAGTAGATAATGACAAGTTGCTCACGAGCAAGGCTTGTTCTCCACAAACCGTGACAAGTTGATCGTTCTTGACGAACTTCAATTTCTGGTGCAGTGTTGAAGTGACCGCCCCAGCCTGGTGTATCCAAGGTCTTCCTAATAAACAGTTGTATGCTGCCCGGACGTCCATGACCTAGAAAGTGATTAGGAAAATGTGAGGACCGATAGTTATGGAAAGGTCGACTTCACCGATAACTGCCTTCTGAGACCCGTCAAAGGCTTTGACGATGACCTCACTGCCCCTCATCGGGGATCCTTTGAATGATAGTCGCATTAAAGTGGACTTCGGCATAACGTTGATGGCTGATCCTGTGTCTACCAGTACGCTGGCTAAAGTATCGTCCTGGCAGTCAACTGTGATATTGAGTGCCATGTTGTAGCTTTTACCCCCTGGCAAATCCTCGTCACTGAATCCTAAGTTGTTGCAGGAAGTGGTGTTAGAGATGATGCTATCGAACTGTCGTATTGACACATCCTGTTCCACAAAGGCCTGCTCTAAAACTTTCTGTAGAGCCTCTCTGTGGGCTTCGGAACTGAGTAAAAGCGATAACACTGAGATCTTTGAAGGAGTTTGTAACAGCTGATCAACAATGTTGTATTCACTCCTTTGGATGAGCTTCAGCATCTCATCATTGTTTTTTGAAAGGTCGGGATTATTGGATTGGCCAACTGGTGGATCGGGAGCTTCTGTCTGAAGTTCCTTTTCTCTGTTAGGTTCTCCAACCCCTCGGTTGAATATTCGACCGCTCCGTGTTACACGACTGATGTCTGCAATATTTACGATGGAGGGTAATGGAATTTCCTTACCATTCTCAATTATTGTTGCACCGTATTTGTAAGGGATTGCCTTAGCTGATTCATACGGTAACGGTCCTGGTAGATAGATAACTACATGAGCCTTCTGACTTTTCTGACTGTCGTAAGTAACTTCAATCAGTTCCTTGCTAAGAACCTTTGATTCGTCCAGTAGAGGGATGATGGTACAAACATCCTTGTTCCTCTCAGGGTCAGAGATTACAACCACGTCTCTGATTTGATCAGCGAAGTAGTCCAGCGTCCAGTCAACGGACCCTGAAGCTAGGTATGGGTGAATCTCCCTGCGATCCAACTGACTCTGAAGGGCTGCTCGCACGAGGTAACATCCTTGGTTATTTTCCAAATAGACTCTATAACGTTCATAGTTGTGTGGTGGCACCTGGTCACACCCGCTTTAAATGCAGTGTAACCTCACTAGATTTGTTTTCGTAGATCGGACATCCTGACTTCGATGCCGAGTAGGGTTCCCATCAACCACACTGATTTGTTGCGTGTCTTCATCCATATAGATTGGAAGCCACCAGTGGTTTAACAAGTGTTGTAATGTTTTTTGAATGAGAGCGCACCCTTGATTACTCTCACAACATCCTTTACAGCTCAGATACTCGTGAGAAGTGAGAAAACCAAGTTGAACCTGCCTGGCGTGTAACTCCACCAAGCTGGTATTCATCAGACGAATATCAAAAATTTGAATCATGTTGATCTGGTAGGGATTCCTATCATGGTAGTCCTGGATCCATCAAGATCCATCTGACGCTGGAGGGCCTCTTGCACAAAAGAGCATCCCTGTTTGTTTACCGAACAAGTCAGACAGGAATTGTAATCGTGCCGCGGCAGATCATGATACTGGCTTTGCCTTTAGTGTATCGCCACCAAGTTGACATTCATTGTTCAGATGTCGTGGTTCTAAATGATGTTGGCATTCGTATAGGTCATGTTGACTCCACGAACTCGATGCTCTTGGATCCATCCGAGATCCAATTGTTCCTGCAGAGCTGATTGCACCATAGAACATCCCTGATTATTCTTAGAGCAGATATCACACTGGTGATAATTATGAGGTGTCACATGGCCATATCCACTATGTCTACAATGCATCTTGACCAAGTTGGCCCTTAATAAGAGTACATCATGAATTTGATAGATGTTGTTAGACTCTCCCTCTATCAAATTAACTGCAGCTTTCCCATGTTGAGGCAGTGGTTTGTGAGAACATTTGGATTCGTATCCTTGAAAGATAATACCCCGGTCTTAACAAGCTTTTTCACATCGGAGTTGAAACTAAGACAGTTTTCTATGTTATGCCCTAGTCCTCCTTGATGGTAAGGACACGTCTGATCCATTTTGAACCAAAAAGGTGGATTTTTCGATACTGTAAGAGGAGACTTAGTCTGGACGTGCCCTTTGACTAGTAGTAACAGAAACAATTCTGCGTACAACATGGGTATAGGGTCGAACCCTGGTGGTCGCGTTGTACGGTTATTGTTGTACGGAGGACGAGCCTGCTGAAGAGGCGGTTGTGTCCTTTGCTGATATTGCTGTTGATTAGGTTGGCTCTGCGTAACCTGAGGTTGATACGTAGGAACAGGCGCAGGATTGATAGCAGGAGTTACCGCCACTACTGGTTGATATTGTCGCCTTTGCTTTCCGAGAGAGATATTCCCAATATCTTGCTCTTTTTTCTTAGGGAGAGTACTACTGTATCGTTTTGTACTACTTGATGATCCAACGTCTTTTACTAAACGTCCTTCCCGGACTGCTTCCTTAAGACGAACCCCCATACCCACCATCTCAGTGAAGTCATTGGGTGCACTGGCGACGATTCTGTCGTAGTAAAATGAGCTTAAGGTCTTTAAGAAGATCTTTGTCATCTCTTTTTCCTCAAGAGGTGGACAAATCTGAGCGGCAATTTCACGCCATCTCTGAGTGTACTCCTTAAAGGTTTCCTTGTCCTTTTGTGACATTAATCTGAGTTGATCTCTGTCCGGTGCCATGTCCAAATTGTATTTATATTACTGAACGAAGGCAGCGCCAAGATCTCTGAATGTGTCGATCCTAGCGCGGTTCAAACCCATGTACCATTTTAATGCGGCACTAGTTAGACTATCCTGAAAGTAGTGAATTAATAGCTCCTGGTTCTCTGTCTGAGCTGACATCCGCCGAGCGTACATCACTAAATGACTCTGAAGGCAAGAGTTACCCTTGTACTTTTCAAAGTCGGGCACTTGGAACTTGTGTGGAACTTTCACATTGGGGACTAAGCAGAGGTCTGCGGCGTCCTTTCCAAATAGATCCTAACCGCGAAGGGCCTGCAGTTTTTTCTGCATTTCCAGGAACTGTTCCTAGAATTCATTCATTCTGTCGAACATGCTTTCATTTCCACCAGAAGGTATCTGGGGAATCTGTCCTTCCGGGACAGTGTGTACCACGGGTGGTGGTATAGACATTATGGCCGAGACCCTCGGTGCCTCCCGAAGTTTGTAACCTTTAGGAGTTGCTGTCATGCCCCTGGCATCTTTGCTTTCCCAAAGTTTGTAACCTTCAGGCCCAGCGGTTCCTGCTGCGGTTCCCTGATCCTCAGCGATCGGCGGAACATATCCTTCCGGGATATAGTTAAGTGGCATGCCCCTGGGGCGATCTTTCGGCATCTTGTACCTAGGATCATACTTCTCCACTATGGGTGTTGATGTGATCTCCGAGATCACAATCCTTTGTTGTTGCATCTGACCTTCTGCTAGAGCTTGCATGTCGTTATGAAGCTTTCTCATATCCTCTTTCAGAGTGTCGATCTCTTCCCTCAACTCTTTGTTCTCTTCCTCAAGATCATCCATCTTTTTCTGACGATTGGCCCTAGTATTGTACGAATGAGACAGTTTGACTCTAGAATCGAGACGCAAACGTGAGATTTGTAGGGAAGAAGAATGCGTTTATGAGAATGATGAATGCAATGATTATTAATTATTTTTGTTTATTCAAAGCAAACTTTGACAATTAGATTGTAAATATCAAACAGTGGGGAAACCCCGTTTTATTGAATTCAAAGGATTGCGGAAATGGAAATATAGTAGATTACAAAGTGCTGAAAAAAGAAAACCTAAACTAATGGATCCTGGGTCCTCTCTGAAGAGAGCTCAGGTGCTGGTTCGGGTACTTTCCTTTTCTTTGACTGGGGCTCTTGGGCTGTTGTCGGGTTGTCATTCCTTTGCCAAGTGAAAGGAGCGAGCAAACTCCTTTGGTCATCCTGATTTTCTACAGCATGTTGCTCTAAAATCTCAATCAGGGCATCTTTTTCTCTTAACAGTTGCTGTATTTTCTTACACTCCACATTGAGAATACGGTACTTGTTCCTCCAAGACCTTTTCTCCTGTTGAACTTTGCTGAGAGTAACCTGAAGCTTTTCCGTCTCAGACATGAAATAAAGGGCAGAGTCCCTTAATGGAAGAACTTCCTGACGAGGGTAAGGCATCCTCAGCTTGAGAGCTCTAGTTTGTACCTAATGGAGATAAGGCTCCATCGAGACACAGTCTGGTTTACCTAGAGACTCTCGTCCTTTCCTATGAACGTGTTTCCAAGCGTGCACTATTTCCGTCTTTAGTGCCCTGTCATTTTCTCCTTCCTTGAAGAAAAGACCTTCCAGATGAGCATTTCGCGGGACATGCCTCATCGGGTATCCAAGTTGACGACGAATTAACACTGGATGATAGTTGATTCCCCCATTAGTTCCTATAAGGGGTACATTTGGGAAATTTCCACAACGGTCAATAATCCTAATCCCGTCGTAGATTCGATTGTACCAATCGATGTTAGAGTTGGTAAGAGACATGATTCTCTGTGACCAACGTAAAGTATCCTTTTGATCCCAAAATGCAGCAGACTTGGGCAAATGGGAAGTGAACCATTTGTATAGCAGGGGTACACAGCACGTGATCATTCCTCTGTTGTATAAATTCCTTAAATGCACCGAATGATACACATCTGCGAGTAAGGTCAGTATGGGGTTTCCAATCAGGAAAATCTTAATGGCATTGATATCTACAAAGTTATCAATGTTGGGAAACAAAAATAACCCGTAGGTAAGCAAAATAAAGATGCTCTCGAAAGCGGCCACATTCCCTATACTAGCAAAGTACATGGCTTTCTTTGTTAAGAATTGGGCTGGCAAACCCTGGATTCCACCCTTAGTGGTCATATGAGTCCTGACTTCTGACTCGTCCAAATAAATTGCTCTTGCAATGGTCTGATCCTTTGGAATTTCTTCCAGTCCAGAAAAGGGAGATTGATCAGTAATATGTAAACCAGTTAGGTGAGAATACTCCTCCAGCATTGGTGCAAGCTGATAATCCGGGAATGTGAAACAGTGATAGACCGGATCGTAGAACTGGATTAGCGTAGACAGGATTCCTTCGATTACATGAACCCTTAATAAGGATAACAATCCTCCACACTTGGATCTGAAAGCCTCGTGGTTGGTGATCATTCTCACCAGACCTCTTAAATCCTCTAACTTTGGAGCCTTGAAGGTGTACTTATGAGTTTTCCTTCTACCGAAATCCATTAGCGCAACCTCCTTTCTCTGACATTTGCAATCATTGTCTTAGTTTAATTTGAAAAAGAGAGACTAGAAGAGAAGATTTTCTTTTTTTGAATGTTTTTTAGATGAAAGTATGAATGGAACACACAAAAACATAGAAAAAACATGGGGTCAAAGGGTCGGTGTCATGAAGTCAAGGCTCTACCCCCCCCCCCCCCCCAAAAGGTTTATACTGGTGATTTTTTGTACCTGTCCATAAAATCATTGACCCCTCTGGGATAACAACAGCAAGCGGATCGCCAGCGAGCTGATGTATCCTGGAGTGATCTCAGGCGAGGGTAGTATCGCGTAACAACTATTTCCGATAGCTTCCGCACTACAAAATGGCTTAAGTCTACTAAAAACCTCAGCTTCTCAGATAACCCAGTCGACCACACTACTTTTAAAAACCGAAGTCGTATAGGCAATGTATCTGCAAAGGGAGTCTCAATTGAGTTTGATGATCGATCGAGGGCTCTTAACTGGAATTCACTCCCAGTAAGATTACCTACATTGCCATCACCTATCTTAGGTGTATACTCAATCTTTCCACATGCGGCATCACACGCATTCCCATTAGTAGAAAAATAAACACAGATATCAATTAGGAAAAGCAGTGTATATATTTGTCTTAATCATACTATACCTCTAGTCTTATGATCCTATACAGACAATGACTCCCCAGCAGAGTCGTCATTTCTATGACAGTTTGTTGAATTTACGGTTTCCACCGAGAATTGTAAGAAAGAGAAGAAGGCCCCACAGTGGGCGCCATTTTTCTGTAGCGACCGATTTTGGACGTGGTTCTTAAGCACTGTCGCTATGGGGTACTACAGGTCGATTCATTTTTTATCCTATTGAAGCTGATGAAGGAAGGGAAATAGATGTCTCCAATTAACCCTACTTGCATACTGAGTTTGAATAACGATCTGTTAGGTTACAAATGCTATGTGGATGTGGCGCCTCTCTCTGCTTATTTTGCTAAGAGTGAAATGTCTGGATTATTTGTGAGGATGTTAGGACTGATGCTTTTCGATTGATGTATGAAGGCACGGGATTTTGGGATTTTTGATTAGTGTGCTCGCTAAGATTTTTTCAATCTTATGCCTACGTATTCCCGTTTTAACGAAAAAGGGAAATCAGAGCGATCTTAGTTCCTCCTATTCTATGGGAGGAAAAAGGTTGTTTTGGTGTCTTGTTCAAAGCCCAATACGTGAAGCTAAAAGTGGTTTGTATCTTGTTTAAAACCCAAGATGTGAAGCTGAAGGGTCTATTTGTATCTTGTTCGAAGCCCAAGATGTGAAGCTAAAGGGTTTTGACTTTAAAGAGAATTTGCCATCTCTAAAGAGGGATATTTGGTCTGTTTGTCACAACTGTTGGGTAACGGATCATAAAGGATAATTACTTTAACTGGGATATGTGAATCCAGCAATGCCATAATTTCCTTTATAGGGGATTTTTAACCTGAAGGAGAATACTTTAACTCAGTTTAGAGCAATTCCATCTTTCCTTAGGAATTTCTCATGCTAAAAGAGGGACAGTGGCGTGGATGTAAATAATCCAGAGGCTTGCTGCTTACAGCAATTAGATGAAGGAAAAGGAGTTGTTAATGTTTGTATACTGTGAGCAAGGCACAAATTTTGATGCTAAAAGGTTGATTGACTCAACCGGGGTTTCCTTATACAAATCCTAAGAGGAGGCTATTGACCCAACAAGAGGGTGTTTTTATGTGTCTCGTACGAAGCCCGAGAGAGAGAGGCTAAAAGGGTTGACTCAACAAGAGAGTGCTTTTGTAAGTGTCTTGTACGAAGCCCAAAATGGAGGCTAAAGGCGCTTGACTCAACAAGAGAGTCTTTGTACCTCGTACGAAGCCCGAGATGGAGGCTGAAAAATGTTTGACTCAACAAGAGAGTATTTTGTATCTCGTACGAAGCCTGAGATGGAGGCTAAAAAGGGGGTTGACTCAATAAGAGAGCCTTTTATACTCAACAAGAGAGTGATTTGGTATCTCGTGCGAAGCCCGAGATGGAGGCTAAAAGTGTTTGACTCAATAAGAGAGTCTTTTATACTCAACAAGAGAGTGTTTTTGGTATCTCGTACGTAGCCCGAGATGGAGGCTGAAAGTGTTTGACTCAACAAGAGAGTTTGAAAAGGTTAACTCCGCTTGGGAGAATCATTGCACAAAGCCCAAGAGGAGGCTAGTATGCTGGTGACTGTTTCAGTTGAGTGACAGGTCCAGTATGTTGGATAAAGAGAAAATAAGTTCTTATATGGGTAATGTCGTGCTTTGGGATTGATCAGAGGATCAGGGTTATTTCCTGTTCTTTAAGGAAATAGGAAATCCAAAGGGTATTGAGACTGTCCAAGTCTACGGGTGTTTTGAGAAATCGATTCTCAGGTAATGAATGATCTTTGTATAATGCCCAAGAGAAGGCTGGTATGTTAAGGGATGAAGGTCAACCCATTAACAGGTCTGACACTTGACTCAGAAAGACAGCTCTAGCAAATTGATGTCTAGGTTCTGTTCCTATACCTGTAGAGGTCTCTGGGTCCTTGTACTAAGCCCAAGAGAAGGCATGAGAGCTTTTAAGAAGCCGAAGGGTCCTTGTACAATGCCCAAGAGAAGGCAGGGATGCTTTTGAGAAGCCTGTGGGTCCCCAAACCCCGAGAAGTTCAAGACATGACATTCACCGAGAATAGATTAAGCCAGGAAAGTCCGAGAATTTGGAAGAAACTCAAGAGATGCCATTCACGGAGAAAAGATCATCTCTGGGGAGTAGAGTCTCTTTGACAATTTCTAAGGGTGACAGTCTGAGAAAGGGTTCATTGAGAATGCTGCCTTTCACGTCTCCATATTGTTTAACCCCAAGAGGAGGGAAGACTATGTCTGTTAATCCTTTGGGGATCTAGTTTTGTTTGTATTTAAGAGTGACCAACATGGCTTTACCTAATGCTAGACGTAGTTTCTGGGGAAAACTCTAAATAACTATACTAGTATTACACAGTTGATATTTGACAGGTATATAAAAGTTTGTGAAAGAAGACTTACAGTGAGCAGCCCCACAATACAATTTATATATATATGAAAGCGGATAAAGAAAGCGGGTAAACACTTACTCGGTTGTAGAGCTTCCATGCTGTTTGGTTAGTTGTTCAACAAAGAAAGCTTTGATAATAATATTATATTCAAAATCAAAGGAGAAAGTGTTTTGAAAAGATTTTTGGGGCTTACAGCTCAAGGAGAGGCCCAAAGTTTTATCAATGATTGCACTGTGGTTTTGAATTTGTACAGAGGGACTTATACAAGTGACTGGGGCCCAAAAAGGTTTTCTGTGCAAAGGGATGGGTCTTACACTCTCTCAAGAGGCCCAAAGGTTTGTTTAAAGAAAAAGAATGGGGCTTATAACACGAGGGTAGGCCCAAGGGTTTGATTTTTGAACTGGCGATCGCGTCGAGATTTTCTTTTAATGCAGAGGGACTTATACAATATCTGAAGCCCAAAATTGTTTTGGTTAAAAGGGGATTGGATCTTACACTCTATTAGAGGCCCAAAGGTTTATTTTTGTACAAGTGATGGGACTTACAGCTCGAGGAGAGGCCCAAATATTTTTGTATTTACAATGGGGATGGGTCTTACACTCTAATAAGGCCCATGAGTGTTTGAAAATGATTGATGAGGGTTAAATTAATCAAAAACCCTAATTTGTTTTCAAAATGTATTTTAATTGAATAAAAAATTCAATTAAAATGATCAAAATTGTTAAACATGTGGAAACCAAATTGTGATCTTGGATTAATGTTTCAAAAATCAGGTTTTGATCCATAAGATGATTGGAAATCATTAAATTTGAAAAATCAAGAAAGAGAAAATATTTTAAATGTCAAAAACAATTAAAATATTAATTCTTTACAAAAATATCAAGTATATGAAATAGATAATATTTTTGGGATTTTTTGGGAAAATAAAATATTTTAACATTTTTTTGAATTTTTAAAAAAAGAATCAACTCAAAATCATTAAAACTCAGAGAGAAATTAATTTTTGAATCAATGAAATAAAATCACAAAATTCAAATATTTGAACTTTCAAAAAGGGCGCCAAGAACAAGGGCAAGAACACGTGCCACCCTCTGTTTCTGCAGATTTGCATTTTCTATCCAATCTCACTGAATACTTGATTATATCATGCAATCTACATATCAATCTACTCGTTTCAACCTCACGATCATGTCTATGGTCTTAATTTCATTTATTTTAAACATGGAATAAGAAATCAAAGAGAAACCTCAAGAACCCTAAAATTTGCATGAAGGTTCAGAAATTCCATACACGATTCAAACAATGCAATTGATTGAGGGAAAACACTCCATGCATGATTATGAACATATGGCCAAATTATTGTGCAGCAAAAAATGCATGGATCATAGAGTTAGAAGAGCTCATGCTTACCTCTTGCAGCTGGTGATCGTGTTTTGTGTTAGAGGTGTTACAGCTTGGTTCCAATGATATGGACAGCTTCCCTAGGTGTTATGGAGTGTGTCTGGGTGCTTGGAATGGTTTGAAACAAGCTGGAACTGAAGATGGTATCCCAACTGCAACTTGGTTAAAACCTTGAGCAGTTGGCTGGTGATTTTGTGAAATCAGTGTTCCAGATGTTGTTTAAGTGTTTGGATCACTTCTATATGATGTTTATGAAATGTGTGTGTGATTGGTTTGGCTGGAATTGCTCTCAAACTCAAAACCCGATAGTGACTTGCTTTGGAAGGCAATTTTGGAGTGAAAGAAGAGATTTTGAGGAAAGCATCTATTAGATGGCTTTGGTGTACTCAAACTGATCACAATTGAGCTCTATTTATAGTAGAGGAAGTTTGTTTTGCAAGGAATAGTGAATGGCAACTGCTGCATAGGTTTGGCCAATGTTGACCGATGAGAATCCAAGTCTCCTCTAGCCATTGACTAGAGGTTAGGGCACACACAGGCTGCTGGTTCCCTTGGTCTTGGATAAGTCTTGACTGAATTCAGTCAGAAATGGCTCAGTTCATGCCACCTTGGTGCATCCATTGAATGCTCCAAAACAAAATTGGAGTCTTGTCCCTCTTTTAAGGATTTCTAGTTTTGGCATGCTATTTTTGGTTCCAAAGACTTGGGAGGCTTGGGATCAGAGTTGGTTCCTCCTTGGTCCCCCCTTGAGGTGTTCAGATGGATAGAGTTGCTTACCCTTTGCAAAATTTGAGAAAATCGAGCAAAACTCCAAAATCTGCCTTGCCATGACAGTTTGCAGCAAGGAATATTGGCATTGTCATATCTCATGGCTCAAGTGGAATTTGATGGAGTTCTTGGCCATTTTGGAAAGCCCTCATATGATACAACAACAGTTTGATCATAATTGGTTTTGATACTTTTTGAATCCAAGTGAAAAATGCCCCTACATTTGGAAAAAAGTGAAGGCAGATTCTGACTTAGTGAAAATTTCACTAAGTGTTGGAAAAAAGTGACATTTTCACTTTTTGTGATTTTGATCATTCCATAACTTAAAATCCATGAGGAATTGGAATGAGTTGTGTTTGAAGATTTTGTAGAGGGCCATGAGAGCTACAAATCCAGCTTTGGATGGGGAAAAATGGCCTTGTGGTTTAGGAATTATGATCCTCCAAAGTTAGTACCCTAGCCACTTTGTTCCATAACTTAGAAAATTTCTAAGTTTTTTATAGTTACCCCTTTTACAAGTTATCCAACTTTTCTTGATTTTTCTTGATGAATGATGATTCCAATCACACATTAACATCATTTTAGGGTTAGGGAACCATAATTGTGAAAAATCTCAAAAAGTCAAAGTTGACTTTTGTGCAAAGTTGACTTTTTGTCAGATGAACCCAAAACTGTGCGATCCTCTATGAAATCAAGTCCTTGACCTAAATCAAACTTGATGGATTGATTTCATAGGTTTTATAGGGTGTATTGAATCATGTCCTAGGGTTTGGGAGCATGTCCTGGTCAAAAGTCAAAGATACAGTTGGCTTTTTCCTCAAAACCCTAATTGTGGTTCAGATGAAATTGAAACTTGTTGCTCAAGCTTCTTGGATCAATAAATGGATCAATGTGGTTTATTAGAGACCCTCAAATCCTCTTTTGAGGTCTTTGCTCATGTTTTGTCCCAAAAGTCAACTTAGGGGTGAATTAGGTCAAGAAACCCTAATTCCTGATTTTTGGTGAATGCATCCCCTGAGGCTAAATTGACTTGATGATTGGATCCATGAGGTTCCATGGAGTATTTTAAGTTATGCTTTGAAGTATTGGCTCATGCCCAGAGGATAATTTCCATCTGGAGGCCCTGGTCGACCAAAACCCTAATTTGGTGACACTGGCGATCTTGAGGCTTGATCCACTTAGAAGGGAGCAGCCTTGTGCTTAATCCTTGAGATGGGAGTGCTCTTGATCCATTGTGGGTGTTTGAGAGGTTAGAAAAGTTGAAGATCATGTCATTCCTTGATTGATCCTTTGTCTAAGCACTCAGAGAGGGCTTGAAACCCTAATTCTGATTGTAGTGGATTCTCACCCATCTTTGGGGAGACTACTGGTTCATCCATATTGTGATGATGATTTGCACAATGATGGGGAATCTTAGTGGTCAAAATTTGGGGTATGACAATAAGGTGGTCGCGTCACCGACAAAAATCGCTCGCTACAGTAAAATGGCGACTCTGCTGAGGAGTCTTTAGAATGATCTTTGGGGTATCGTCCCCATTCTCCAACAGTAAAATGGCGACTCTGCTGGGGAGTCCTTAGAATGATCTTTTGGGCATCATCCCCATTTTCCAACAGTAATATGGCGACTCTGCTGGGGACTCATTTTATTTGTTAGGACTAGGCTATAGCTCTTAAGAGGTCTAGGATGTTAGTTTTAGGATGAACATATATATCGCTTTTCCTAATTGATATACGTGTTTATTTTTCTGCTAATGGGACTGCGAGTGATGTCGCATCTGGAAAGATTGAGTATACACCTAAGATAAGTGATGGCACTAGACGGGTAATCTTACAGGGAGTGACTCCCAAATAAGAGGTCCCGGTCGACCATCGAATCAGTGGAGATACCCTTTGCGGATTCAATGCCTATACGACTTCGATTATTGAAAGCAGATTGTTCGATTGGGTTATCTGAGAAGCTGAGGATTTTATTAGATAGAAACCATGTTACTATTTTGTAGTGTGGAAGCTATCGGAAATAGTTATCACGCGATACTACCCTCATTTGAGATTACTCTATGATACTGCAACTTGCTCGGGTGAACCAGCTTGCTGTTGTTATCCCAAGAGGGGTCAATGATTGTAAGGACAGGTACAAAAAATCACCAGTACAACCTTTGGGGATGGGTAGAGCCTTGACTTCATGGCACCGAACCTTTGACTCCATGTTTTTTCTATGTTTTTGTGTGCTGCATTCATGCATTTATTTCATTAAAAACTTTAAACAAAGAAAAAAAATCTTTTTTCTCGTCTCTCATTTTTCAAATTAAACTGAGACAATGATTGCAAATGTCAGAAAAAAAGACTGCGTTATGGATTTCGGTAGAATGAGGACTCACAAGTACACCTTCAAGGTTCCAAAATTAGAGGATTTGAGAGGTTTGGCGAGGATGATCACCAACCCTGATGCTTTTAGAGCTAAGTACAGAGGACTGATGTCTCTGTTAAGGGTCCATGTAATTGAAGGAATACTGGCTACGCTCATTCAGTTTTATGATCCGGTCTATCACTATTTCACCTTCCCAGATTATCAGCTAGCACCAACACTGGAGGAGTACTCTCACCTGACTGATTTGCCTATCACTGATCACGCTCCCTTTTCCGGACTGGAAGAAATTCCGAAGGATCAAACCATTGCAAGAGAAATTTATTTAGACGAGTCAGAAGTCAGGACTCACATGACCACTAAGGGTGGAATCCAAGGTTTGTCAGCCCAGTTTTTGATAAAGAAAGCCATGTACTTTGCTAGTATAGGGAACGTGGCCGCTTTCGAGAGCACCTTTGTTTTGCTCACCTACGGGTTATTTTTGTTTCCCAACATCGATAACTTCGTAGATATCAATGCCATTAAGATATTTTTGATTGGAAACCATGTACCAACTCTGCTTGCAGATGCTTATCATTTTGTACATTTAAGGAATTTGTACAACAGTGAAATGATCACCTGCTGTGTACCCCTGCTATACAAATGGTTCATTTTCCACTTGCCCAAGTCTACTGCATTTTAGGATCCTAAGAATACTTTACGTTGGTCGCAGAGAATCGTGTCTCTTACCAACTCTGACATCGATTGGTACAATCGAATCTATGACGGGATCAGAATCATTGACCGTTATGGAAACTTCCCTAATGTACCCCTCATAGGAACTAAAAGAGGAATCAATTATCATCCAATTTTAGTTCGTCATCAATTCGGATACCCGATGAGGTATGTCCCGCGTAATGCTCATCTGGAAGGTCATTTCTTCAAGGAAGGAGAAAATGACAGAGCACTAAAGACAGAAATAGTGCATGCCTGGAAACGTGTTCATAGGAAAGGAAGAGAGTCTCTAGGAAAACCATATTGTGTCTATGTGGAACCTTATCTCCAATGGGTACAAACTAGAGCTCTCAAACTGAGGATGCCTTACCCTCGTCAAGAAGTTCTTCCGTTAAGGGACCCTGTCCTTTATTTTATGTTCGATACAGAAAAACTTTAGGTTACTCTCAACAGAATTCAACGGGAGAAGAAGTCTTGGAAGAACAAGTACCGTATTCTTTGTGTGGAGTGCAAGAAAATACAACAACTATTAAAAGAAAAAGATGCTCTGATTGAGATTTTAGAGCAACATGCTGTAGAAAACCAAGATGACCAAAGGAATTTGCTCGCTCATTTCACTTGGCAAAGGAATGACAACCCAACAACGGCTCGAGAGCCCAGGTCAAAGAAAAGTAAAATACCAGAACCAGCATCTGAGCCTTCCTCAGAGAGGACTCAGGATTCATTAGCTTAGACATTTCCTTTTACAACACTATGTAAATTACTGTATTTCCATTTCCGCAATTTTGAATTCAATAAAATGGGGTCTTCCCTACTGTTTGATATTTGCAATCCACTTGTCGAAGTTTATTTTGATTAAATATATATATATATATATATATATATATATATATATATATATATAATCACTGCATATCATTATTCATTCTCACGAAACACATTCTTCTTCTCTGCGAATCTCACATTTGTGTCTCGATTCTAGAGTCAAACTGTCTCATTCGTACAATACTCGGGTCAGTCAACAAAAGAAAATGGATAATCTCGAGGAAGAGAACCAAGAGTTAAGAGAAGAACTCGACGCTCTAAAAGAGGACTTGAGAAAACTTCGCAACGATATGCAAGCTCTGGCAGCAGCTCAGATGCAACAACAACGGACTGTGATCTCAGAGATCACATCGACACCCATAGTGGAAAAGTATGATCCTCGATATACCATGCCTAAAGATTGTCCCTGGGGCATGCCACTCAACTATATCATGGAAGGATATATTTCGCCGATCACTGGAGATCCGAAAACTACAGTAGGAACTGTTGGGCCTGTAGGTTACAAACTTCGGGAAAGCGAAGATGCCAGGGGCATGACAGCAACTCCTGAAGGTTACAAACTTCGGGAGAGGGGAATACCCATAGTAAATGCTGTAATGAATATACCACAACCTGTGGTACACACTGTCCCGAAAGGGCAGATTCCACAAATACCGTCTGGTGGAAATGAAAGTATGGACGAGAGAATGAGGGAATTCCAGGAACAGTTCCTGGAGATGCAGAAATAACTGTAAGCCAGTCGCGGTCAGGATCTATTTGGAAAGGACGCTGCAGACCTTTGTTTGGTCCCTAATGTGAAAGTTCCGCACAAATTCAAGGTGCCGGAATTTGAAAAATACAAGGGTAACACTTGCCCTCAAAGTCATTTGGTGATGTACGCTCGGAGAATGTCAACTCAGACAAAGAACCAACAGCTACTAATCCACTATTTCCAAGATAGTTTAACCGGTGCCGCACTCAAATGGTACATGGGTTTGAACCGCACTAAGATAGCCACTTTCAGAGATCTTGGTGCTTCCTTCGTTCAACAATATAAGTATAACCTGGACATGGCACCCGACATAGATCAACTCAGAGCCATGTTGCAGAAGGATAAGGAAACCTTTAAGGAGTACGCTCAGAGATGGCATGAAATTGCCGCCCAGATTTGTCCACCTCTTGAGGAATAGAGATGACAAAAATCTTCCTGAAAACCTTGAGCTCATTTTACTACGATAGAATGATTGCTAGTGCGCCCAGTGACTTCACTGAGATGGTGGGCATGGGAGTTCGTCTTAAGGAAGCAGTCCGAGAAGGATGTTTAGTTAAAGATATTGGACCATCAAGCAGTACCAAAAGATACGGTAATGCTCTCCCTAAGAAAAAGGAGCAAGATATTGGTAATATCTCTCTTAGAAAGCAAAGGAGATGGTACTAACCAGTAGCAGTTGTAACTCCAGCTATCAACCTTGCGCCTGTTCCTACGTATCAACCTCAGGTTGCTTAGAGTTAACCGAATCAACAACAATATCAGCAAAGGACACAACAGCCTCTTCAGCAGGCTCGTCCTTCGTACAACAACAACAACCGTACAACGCGACCACCAGGGTTCGACCCTATACCAATGTTATATGCAGAACTGTTTCCATTATTACTGGTCAAGGGGCATGTCCAAACTAGGTCTCCTCTTACAGTACCAGAAAATATGCCTTTTTGGTTCAAAGCGGATCAGACTTGCCCTTACCATCAAGGAGGACCAGGGCATAACATAGAAAACTGTCTCAGCTTCAAATCCGATGTACACAATCTTGTTAGGAGCGGGGTCTTATCCTTCAAGGATGTGAATCCAAATGTTCAGACAAACCCGCTGCCTCAACATGAGAAAGCTGCAGTAAATTTGATATAGGGAGAGTCTAACCACAACTATCAAATTCATGATGTACTCTTATTGAGGGCCAACCTGGTCAAAATGCATCGTAGACAGAGTGGATATGGGCATGTTCCATCTCATAACTATCACCAGTGTGATATCTGCTCTAAAAATAATCAAGGATGTTCTCTGGTGCAATCAGCTCTACAGGAACAGTTGGATCTCGGATGGATCCAGGATCATCGAATCCGTGGGGTCAACATGACTTATATGAATTCCAACATTATTCAAAACCACGACGTTCGTGCAATGAATGTCAACTTGGTGGCAATGCACTCAATTCAAAGCCAACATCATAATCTGCCACGACACGATTACAATTCCTGTCTTATCTGCTCAATAAATGATCAGGGATGCTCTTTTGTACAAGAGGCCCTTCAGCGTCAGATGGATCTTGGATGGATTCAGGATTACCGCAATAGAAATCAATATCAAGTGAATATGATTCAAATCTTTGATATTCGCTTGATGAATACCAGCTTGGTGGAATTACATGCTAAGCAAGTCCAGCTCGGTTTTCTGACTTCGCATAATTATCAAAACTGTAAGGGATGTCGAGAGAGCGACCAAGGATGTGCCCTCGTTCAAAGAAATTTGCAACACTTGTTAAATCACTGGTGGCTTCCGATCTATTTAGACGAAGACACACAACAAGTCAGTATGATTAATGGGAACCTGTCGCACCTCGAAAAAATCTCTTAATCGAGAGACACGACCCTTCGCGCAAAAGGCGCGAAACGGTTCGATAGAGTCGCCATCGAACTTTATTTATCCCAAAAGAGGGAAAGGAAAATATCGAGAAAACCTTTAAGGGAGGAGATAAGAACATGGTCGTCGCAACCACATTTTGGGTTCGGGAGTCGGTTACGTGAGGGGAAGGTACGCGCACCCCCTCACGTCCGTTGTACTCAACGGGAACCTCTTAATTCAAATCGCGATACTCGTTAGCTAAGCTTGTTTATTTTCTTGTCTATGATAAATGCAAAATGATAAGATAAAAGGGAAGGATGCTAAGGGGGAAATTGGTGGTTTAAGGATAGATTGCTCGGCAAGACCATCGCAATCTTGTGCATACGTATGCTCATTCGAACGAGAATAGGTAATCAGAGCAATCGTAGTTTGACTACGGGGTTTGACGAAAAAAGATGGTAGTGTGCTCGCCAAGATCATCGCAATCTCGTGCCTACGTATCTTTACTCGGACGAGAATAAAGAATCAGAGCAGTCGTAGTTTGTGGTACGCCCACGAAACAAGGGAGTTGGTTGATTTTTAAAAGAGGCATCAATTGCTCACACAGGAGTAAGAGAACTCGCACCCAAACAATCGAAGGAAGATCAAAGACTTGAACCCCCATTTTTCACCTTGAAAGAGTTTCGATAGTTGTTAGTCGTTTTGAGGTTTGATTATGAAAGTTCGCTTGACATAGGATCAAGGGTTTATTGTATGTGCTTGGTTATTTTGAAAAGGATTTGATTTATTAAAAGAAGAGGCGTCAATTGCTCACACACGAGTAAGAGAACTCGCACCCAAACAATCGAAGAAAGATCAAAGACTTGAACCCCCATTTTTCACCTTAAAAGAGTTGCGATAGTTGTTAGTTGTTTTTGAAGTTTGATTATGAAAATCCGCTTGACGTTGGATCAAGGGTTTATTTGTTATGAAAAGAGTTTGGTTTGAAAAAGGATTTGGTTAGAGGTTGATTTGAAAATGGGCTCGACGACGAATCGAGAGTTTGGTTGAAAAGGGTTTGTTTGAAAATGGCTCGACGATGAATTGAGAATTAGTTTGAAAATGGGTTGTCTATGCTAGTCCCTAGGGGTGCTCCTAGTAAACAAACCACAATCAAAGAAACAACGAATGCGTACATCGGAATGGGAGAGAGGTACATGTAAATTACAGGGGATGGCATGAAATAAAAGGTCTCATTGTAAGGTAGCCCAAGAGGAAGCCGTGTGTGTGCAAGGTGTCCTAAACTAAGCCTTGAACCAAATCTCCAAGCGAAGTATAGTAACCAACAGTCCATCAAATTATTGTTTTAGGGTTTCGATATTTGTTAATGTTTTTTTATTAAAGTATGAACAAAGAAAATGGTTAGATGAATAAGTATGAATAATATGATATGGACAATATGAATAATATGAACAATATAATAAATATAAAAATGAACAAGATATAATAAAGTTGGTCTCGTCTTAATCAAGACTTAGATCGATAATCGACAAGCTATGATTTTTGACCTTCATTGACCAAAAGTGAAAATAAAAGAACATGTGAAATGAAAATCATAAGAAATGAAATAAAATCGAGAAAAAGAAGAAAGGTCTCACCTTTATCAAGATTTTAAATAGAAAATCGATAAATCTTTGATGTTTGGTTTTCATTGACCCAAAATGAATGGTAAAAACAAATAAATCGAAAAGAAAATAAATAGGCCTCATATTAATCAAGATTATAGATCTATTTGAAATAAATCCACAAATCATGATATTTTTGATATCATTGGCCCAAAAAGAGAATCGAAATGGAAATGGAAATGAAATAAAGAAGAAATAAATAATGGTCTCATCTTAGTAACCATTTTATCGATAACCGACAAATGATGGTGTTAGATTTTCATTAACCAATAATAAAATAAATCAAGATGAAGATGAAATAAAATATTAAACAAAAATTGAATAGAATAAAAGAAAAGCAAACAAAAAAAGTAGAAAATTTCCAAAGAAAAAAGAAGGACGGAGCGAACTGTGTAATGAATCAAGCTGTTGGGCTTGGAAGGCCATCATCCGAACTTACACCATGAGACAAAAAATAAAAGAACGATCTCTTGAAAAGTTCAAGAAGCCAAGTTTAAAAAGAGGACCACGACTATGTCATCAGCTCACTATTTTTTTAAACAGATCCAAAGTAACAAAACTATGACAACGATACTGTAAGGACAAACACGCATAAACACGACACGACGCATCATCAACCTATCTCTTTCGATTCTCTCTGCTCGACCTCTCTATTTGCTCGATCCTGTTTCAGGTTTGTGAACCCCTCCGTCTCACTTCGTCTATCGTTCTGGTTTGTGGTTGGTTTCGAACCTCATTTTATCTCTTCTTTCAATTTCATCTCCTTTTTCCGATTCTATTTCGGCTTCACTCTTCTTCTACTCTGAGATTCGGTTTTGTTCTCTGTTTTGGTTCTGGTTTGGGTTATGGAGGTTTTGGAGATTTAAGTGGGTTTGTGAAGGGTTGAGTTTTGATGAAAGTTTGATTGTTTATGGTTCATGAAGAAAATAGATGAAGGTTTGATGTTATGGGTGGAGTTGGCGAGTGTTTAAAGATTTGTTTAAGGTTGGTTTGGTTTAAGGCTATATGAAGGAAGATTGGGTTGAAGAAGGTTTGGATTCTGTGAGGTTTTAATTGTGGGTGAAAAGAACTTTGAAGAAAAATGAAGGTCGGTTATAGAAGGGTCGAAGCAAGGTTTGGTTGAGTAGTGTTTGAAGGTGATGGAGCTGAAGATTGGAAGAGATTTGCGGTTGTTATTTGAGTAGAGGAAGAAAGGTTTTTTTTGTTGTTTGAGAAATGAAGATGATAATTTTTGCGGCTGACCTAATCAGATTATTTCAGATAGAAGAATGAATCCTCATTTATATATCAGAGCTTGTGAACTGCATTTCTTTTCAATTGCTTTCATTGTCGTTTCGCTCATTTTTATGCCGTTTTGCAATTGTTGCTCTGTGTATTGGTTTGCTGCAGTCTCACGTGGCTTTTTGGGTATTGTTGTCCTTGTGAAATTCACAGGTTTTATCGTGTGGTGGCAAAGGTGAGTGGTTGTACGAGTAACGCTTGGAGGTGGGTTGCGATTTGTACGGTTGTTTCGTGAGGTAGCGAGTTTTGTGGTCTTGCAGCGTGCTCTGTGGTGCGGAATGGTATAGAGTGGGTCATGGCTTATTTGTTTCATGAATCTTTTCCTGTGTGTGCTGCGTTTTGTTTTTTATGAAGGTACAAGTAAATTGCGTGTGAAAATGCTAGCATGAGCTGGCTTGGAAAATGAGGCAATGTAGCAAGATCACCGTCTTTGTGTTACTACATTGGCTTGGCTCCTTAGTTTCTTCTTCTTCTTTTTTTTGTAATAATTTTCCATGAATGGCCTTTTTGTATTTTTTGACATTTGATTGTGGACCTTGAACTTTGAATTTAGTTTATTTGGATTTAATGGGAAACAGAATGGATAATGAAATTAGATATGGATATAGGTAAATGGGTTTGGAAATTGGTCATTTTTGGGATTAGGTTGCAAAAATATAATGGTGTTTTGAATAAAATTTGGACATGGATGAAATAATTAGAAATGGTTTATAGATATTGATGGATACTAGAAAAATAAAATGGATTAGAAAAGGTAAAAATGGATAAAATATGGATAAAAATGGTTTTTGGTAGAAATTGAATATGTATATTGGTTTAAGAATAGATATCTAAATTATAAAAGATGGAGAAAATATGAAAAATAGAAATGGATATGGAAGTGGTTCAAAGTAGATATTTGGGTAGAATTAAGAAAAATGGTCTAAGAGAAAGTTATGAAAAAAAATGGGTTTAATATGGATAATGGATTAAGAAAGAATGGTTTGATGGATTAACGGATAAAAATAATGGAAAACCGAAAGCGGAAATGAACATGGACATTAGATGGATAGTGGTAATTGGGTTGGATAAAATGATAATGGAAATGAATGGACTGCCCTTGATTATCTTAAACTGTGAAATAACTGATAACTTGACATAGCTTGATAAGTTGATCACACACAAATGATTTGCCTTGACGTTAACCCCAATTGGATCATCGCACAAACACCACTTTGAATCTTGCATACCTTGTACTTGATCCTGAAACCAAACTTGCCTAACCAATCCCGTCACAACCAGATGAACTCCAATCCACATTGCACACACACTTAACTTGACATCCTCAAATGAAACACAGACTTAGATAACAGGAAAGTAACATATTTTTGGATTTTTTGAATAATGGTTAGTGGATGAATGTACAGATGAAAAATATATACAGGTAGGACAAATTTGGGGTATGACAGAACCCCACTAGGCATCAAAGTCTGGATGTCCGATCAATGGAAACAGATCTAGTGAGGTTACACCGCATACAAAGCGGACGTGGCCAGGTGCCACCACACAACTATGAACGCTGTAGAGTTTGCTCTGAAGATAATCAAGGATGTTACCTCGTGCGAGCAGCCCTTCAGAGTCAGTTGGACCACAAAGAGATTCAACCGTGTCCAAGTTCTGGGTCAACCAATTCGTGCCAGACTTTGTCGTTGATCGAATCAAAGATGTTGTCGTAATCTCTGATCATTAGAGGACCAAAAATGTTTGTACCATCATCCCTTTACTTGACGAATCGGAAGTTCCCAACCAAGAACTGATTGAAATTACTTACAATGGTCAGAAGAATCAGAAGGCTCCTATAGTTATCTATCTACCAGGACCATTACCGTATGAATCAACTAAGGTTATCCCTTACAAATACGGTGCAACAACAATTGAGAATGGAAAGGAAATTCCATTACCCTCTGTCGTGAATATTGCAGACATCAGTCGAGTAACACAGAGTGGTTGAATCTTCAACCGAGGAGTTGGAGAACCTACCAGAGAAAAGGAACCTCTGACAGAAGTTCCTGATCAACCAGTTGGTCAATCCAGTGATCCTGACCATCCAAAGAACAGCGATGAGATGCTAAAGCTCATCTAGAAGAGTGAATACAACATAGTTGATCAACTTTTGCAAACTCCTTCAAAAATCTCAGTGCTATCACTTTTACTTAGTTCCGAAGCTCACAGGGAGACTCTACAGAAAGTCTTAGAGTAAGCCTTTGTGGAACAGGATGTGTCGATAAGACAATTCGACAGCATCATCTCCAACATCACTTCCTGCAACAATTTAGGATTCAGTGATGAAGAACTGCCGGAAGAAGGCAAAAATCACAACATGGTGCTTAACATTACAGTCAACTTCCAGGACGATGCTTTAGCCATCATACTGGTAGATACCGGGTCAGCTCTAAATGTTATGCCAAAATCTACTCTAATGCGACTATCATTCAAAGGATCTCCGATGAGAGGCAGTGAGGTCACCATCAAAGCATTTGACGGATCCCGGAAAATAGTTATCAGCGAAGTCGACCTTCCCATAGCTATCGGTCATCACATTTTCCTAGTCACTTTCCAGGTCATGGGCATCCGAGCAATATACAGCTGTTTATTGGGAAGACCTTGGATACACGAGGTTGGGGCAGTCACTTCAACACTTCACCAGAAGCTGAAGTTCGTCAAGAAGGACCAACTAGTCACGGTCTGCGGAGAGCAAGCCTTGATCGTGAGTAACTTATCGTCGTCCACTTGTGTAGAACCAGAAGAGGTTGTAGGAACCCAATTCCAAGCACTTTCGGTGAGAAACGGCAATCAATCAGAAAAATGAACATCGATTTGCTCATACAAAGATGCTCTCAAAATAATCAAAAATAACAATGCAAAAGGATGGGGACAACTTGTCATTCCTACTGATAACAAGACAAAGAAAGGTCTTGGTTTTTCTTCAACCTGTACCCAGACAGCTACTAATGATGAAAGTATTCATCCCATTCATAACTTCTTCCATAGTGGAGGTTTCCTCCACCCAGTGTCTCAAGAAGTACATACCATCAACGAGGGAGATTTCTCCGATACAGATGAAGAGTGGAAGTCATATCTTAACGAGGATGGTTATATGTCTCAGGAAGAGGTGCCTACACCATTTTCCTATCCCGTACAGAGTCTGAGATATATACCAAGGTCAGATGTCAAGATGATATACGGAGATTGTGATTCGGAAGGATGTCGTGCTCCACCAAACTCATTAGAGGAGGACACTCTGATGAAAGACAGATTTGACCACGACTATTATGGTCCAATAGATGGCCAGCCTATCTGGCAGCCGTACCCAGGAGACTTGGGGCAAAAGATTCAGCCGAACGATGCATATCAGCTGAGCATCATTGAAAAGAATACCTGCATCCCCACCATGTCATAGGATCAACACTCAGGGCATTATGAAAATATACAGCACAAAGATGAACTTGCAAAGCTTGTTGGACTATAGTTCATCAACTATGCTTTTCTGAGGTCAACGTCATCGAGAGGGATGACTCCTCCAGTCCTACCTAAATATGGGACACTTTAGGACAGCCAAGTGACAAGTACGACTTCATGGTTAAGTACACCGCTCCGAAAAGCTCTCGTATCAGGCTCAAAGACATCCAGCCAACTGGATGGGGAGATATACCTAAGAATGCAAACACTGTGCAAGATACAGTTAAGGAATCCTCCTACGACAACTCTGCCTGGGAGACAGATTCCAATGATCTTGCTCAACCAGAAATCAACGTCATTTCTGAGAGCAAATCAAGAAGGAAAGTACCAAACTTTGTGACTCACCGAGGAGTTCGCCGCCAATGGGTTGTTGTCAACGTTCCGAAAGTTGTTCATAAGTCAAAGTAATTGTCGTCTTTATCTTAACCTTTCACCCTGCCCAGGTGAAATGGATGTTTTGATAGGGCTCACTTTCTATAAATGTCCCTCTTCGCTTTGCCCAAAGCGACAGAGTTTTGTTTTATAGGGCTGTAGTTTCAAGAATCGACAAGACCATAAATAAAATAAACGTCGTTCTGTAATTTCCGCATTTATTGTTGTTTTCTCTTTTCGCTTTTTCAGAAAATGGTAATCCTAAAAAACAACTCAAATAATAAAAACAAGCAGTAAAAAGAAAATACACTGCACACACTCTTGCATTTCTCTCTATCTCTTCTAAAATCAATCATCACGTCATGCAAATTGCTTTTTTTAAACCCCATTGAAACATACGATCCAATGCATTTTCCCAACTTTGAATTCCCAGTATTTGAGGCTGAAGAAGAAGATGACAAAGAAATTTCATAGGAGATCTCCCAATTACTAAGACAAGAGGAAAGGTCCATTAAACCTCACAAAGAGCCGTTGGAAACAGTCAACTTGGGCTCAGAGGAAGAGTGAAAAGAAGTCGAGATTGGAGCCCTGCTCAGTCCGACTGTCAAAGAAGGTTTGATAAAGGTTCTCAAAGAGTTTCCCGATGTATTCGCTTGGTCTTATCAGGACATGCCAGGGTTGGATACCAGCATCGTGGAACATCATCTACTGTTAAGATCAGAATGTCCGCCAATGAAACAAAGACTAAGACAGACTCATCCAGACATGGCCATCAAAATCAAAGAGGAAGTACAGAAACAGATTGACGCAGGTTTCCTAGCCACATCAGAATATCCTCAATGGTTAGCCAACATAGTACCAGTTCCAAAAAAGGACGGAAATGTCAGAATGTGTGTAGACTAGAGGGACCTGAACAAAGGAAGTCCAAAGGATGACTTTCCCTTACCACACATAGACATGCTGGTAGACAGTACAACGAAATTCAAAGTCTTCTCCTTTATGGATGGATTCTCGGGCTATAACCAAATCAAAATGGCTCTGAAATATATGGAGAAAACTTCCTTCATTATCCCATGGGAAACCTTTTGTTACAAGTTAATGTCGTTCGTTTTGAAGAACGTCGGGGCAACCTTTCAAAGGGCCATGACAACTCTGTTCCATGACATAATACACAAAGAAATCGAGGTATATGTCGATGATATGATTGCCAAATCTAAGACAGAAGAGGAGCATGTGACCCACCTGTCAAAACTATTCAGGTGGTTGAGAAAGTACAGACTCCGCTTTAATCCCAATAAGTGTATATTTGGTGTCCTCTCAGGAAAACTTTTAGGGTTCATCGTCGGCCAGAAAGGAATTGAGGTTGGTCCTGACAAGGTCAAGGCCATTCAAGAAATGCCTTCTCCAAAGACTGAGAAACAAGTCAGGGGATTCTTGGGACGTTTGAATTACATTTCCAGATTTATATTCCTCATGACCGCGACATGTGCGCCGATTTTCAAATTACTCAAAAAGAATCAGGACTGCGTTTGGACAGAAGACTGTCAAACCGCCTTCGACAATATCAAGGAATACCTGTTGAACCCACTGATTCTATCACCTCCAGTGGAAGGAAGACCACTGATCATTTACTTAACAGTCTTGGAAGACTCTATGGGTTGTGTACTTGGCCAACAAGACGAAACAAAAAGGAAAGAGTCTGCCATTTACTATTTAAGCAAGAAATTCACCGACTGCGAGACTCGGTACACTATGCTTGAGAAAACTTATTGTACTCTGGCTTGGGCAGCCAAACGTCTTCGCCAGTATATGATTCGTCACACTACTTGGTTAATCTCTAAAATGGATCCGATCAAGTACGTCTTTGAAAAGCTTGCTCTCACGGGAAAGATTGCCCGTTGGCAGATGTTGTTATCTGTAACACCCACATATAATATAATACATCAAAGCATCCATATCATACATGAATTCACGTTTTGGTACTGAAATACGATAAGTCCCTAGTTAACACATTATACATATACATGCCCAAAAATACCTAATACAAAAACTATGGCATTATATATACAAGATGTTCCAACACTAAGAACTAGATCAATTAATGATCTCAAAGTAATCTTCAAAATGAAAGTCTTGCCATCCCAAAAAGCTAAGGTAGTAAGGAAAGTCACACAACTTTATCCTTACCCTTCGCCGAACCTGTAGTACCTATAAAATAATCAACAACGTGGGGTGAGATACATCAAATCTTAGTGAGTTCCCTATCTTATAGGTCCTCTCGGCTTTACAAGGTTCTACCACACCTAACTCAAGTCAAAAAGGGAAGGGAAGTGACTTTGAGTACATACACACACTATATGGATCCATGCTCATGAGTCATGTTAACTCACACTATCACACATCGATAACCTCACCAAGGCATCCCATTTTCATGTCCGCTTCTACGTCTAGAAGTAGACCCGAGTCATGGATCCCGGTAACCTACTTGACATACGAATGAATTCGGGTTCTACGGGCCATTAACCGTTATGAACCGTCACTTCACACGGGCCATTAACCGTCACAAGCATACGCTCCCTGAGCGCCATTCGTACTGCACGCGGGAATCAAACCTGCCAAGTAGCCATGCATATGTTTCAGAGGAGCTCGAGACTCATGAAATTGCAACTCAAGATAACCGGTTACGATTTTGTGTTCACACACACAAACGTGGTTGTATTCGACAATCACAAGGCCACCTTCGCCTTAAGACCTCTTTTGTCTTTCTCAAATAAACACAATAAAACATGATCCATACTAGTGTAGTTATTCCCATACCATTCGGTAATAGACGCACGCCTCGGCCCCTCACGCACGAGCGTCGACATTCCGTTATTCCACAATTTCCTAGTCGTTACTAGGTTCCAATATTGTTATATTTATATTCCTCACTCTACCTATTTCGTATTTTAACATGCATATACTCTCAAACATGCATAACAACAAGAAAAATAGGTAAACACAAGTCGATCATATAATAGAATCACACAATTCAACAAATCCATAAGTTACACCAAATTTGGTTCCCTCCGACTTATTTAATCGGGCATCAAAACTAGTATTTTTCACTTCCATTAGATAGAGTATGTTGATAGCTCTTTATCGGTACCAAGAACATTTAAATCGGGCGAATGAGTCAAAAGTTAGGAATTTTAGAAGAAAAATAGTTATTCTTTTGTTTCATGTCGCGCTAAGCGGGCCCCACCCGCGCTAAGCGCGCTACTCTCGGCCTGATGGAGTTGAAAATTCTCCAAACCGCGCTAAGCGGAAAATACCGCGCTAGGCGCGCTCTGCGTTATGCAGAAAAAATTTCCTTTTCACAGCAGCCTTCTAACCACACTTTCACCCCTAAAACCATACCCAATCAACCAATAGGGGTGTGTGATCATGGTTCTTTCATGGGTTATTCCACAAACTTCACAAACATAATTTCCAACAACATTTCATAATTTCCACACAAAACCCTAACATTTCAATTCAACAACAAACATCATAACAACTATCAATGGATGAATCTATACATATATTGATCATACTACGCAATTTATAACACACTTCAACCGTTAGATTCTTTGATTTTACACAAAACCCCATTTTTCCCCAAAATCCAACCTTACTCTAAAACCTCAAGAAATTATACTCTAAATTTTCTATCTAGAACCCACCTGGATTAGAAGATGATGATGATGAAGAAGATGAGATGAATTGATGAAGAGTTGATGATGGTTGTTGACCTTGAGCTCTTGAACTTTTCTTCTTTTTCTTTCCTTTCCTCTTCCTTCTCTCTACTTTCTCTTTCTTTCTATTATCTAGCTTTTGTTCCAAATGAAGAGAAAAAGGGAAAATGAAATGATATAGAGAAATGTCATTAGTTAGTAACACTACTAAATGTCCAAAAAGTCTCCATAACGCCAAAAGTTAAAACCTCAGAGTCAGAAAAAGTATTAATTTGATCTGCTCTAAGCTCATCAGTTTACTCTAATTATTTTATCCAAATAAATTTTTAGAGTAGACCGGAACCCAACTGATCAAACGAATATTATCCAGAGTAAATAAGTTACGGGGTATTACATCCTCCCCCCCCTTGAATAGAAATTCGCCCACGAATTTAAAACAATTACCTGAATAGATGAGGATAAACTTCTCGCATCTCGGATTCCAATTCCCAAGTTGCATCACACGGATGCGTCTCATCCCACTGGACCTTAACAAGAGGAATCTCTTTATTCCTTAACACCTTAGTTTCTCTTCCTGTGATACAACTCGGTTGAGGCTCAAATGTTAAATCTGCTTCTATCTCAATCGTATCTGGTAGAATTGGCTGAAGAGGATTAGGAACAAACTTTCGAAGCTGAGATACATGAAAAACGTCGTGCATCTCTGACAGAGAAGTCGGTAAAGCTAATTTGTAAGCTACTTCCCCAATTCTTTCTAAAATTTGATAGGGTCCCATGTATCTCGGGCTTAGCTCGCGGGACTTAAACGGTCCTTTCAATCTCAATCTCGGAGTAACTTTCAAAAATACATGGTTACCTTCCTCAAATTCTAAAGGTCTCCTACGGTTATCCGCATAACTTTTCTGACAATCTTGTGCTTGTTTAACCTTCTCACAGATCATTCGAATCTTTTCCATAGTTTCTTGAATAATCTCAGGTCCCAAAATTCTATCTTCACTAACTTCCACCTAACACAAAGGTGTTCTACACTTTCTCCCATACAATGCTTCTTAAGAAGCCATATCGATGCTCGCATGATAACTGTTGTTATAGGAAAACTCGATCAACGGTAGAAGTTCCTTCCAATTTCCTCTACTTTCTAGCACACAAGCTCTTAACATATCCTCCATCGTTTGTATTGTTCGCTCAGTCTGACCATTCGTCTGCGGATGATTCGACACTCAAACGTAACCTCGTATCCATAGCTTGTTGAAAAACCTTCCAAAACCTTGAAGTAAACTTTGGATCTCTATCGGACACAATGCTAGAGGGAACACCATGCAATCTCACAACTTCAGCAATAAACAACCTTGCAAGATGACTTGCCTTGTAAGTAGTCTTCACGGCTAAGAAATGCGCAGATTTCGTTAGTCGATCCACAATCACCCAAATAGAATCGTAACCACCCTGCGTATGGGGCAACCCTACTGCAAAATCCATAGAAATACTATCCCACTTCCAAACTGGAATCTATAAAGGTTGTAATAGACCGCCCGGTCTTTGGTGTTCAATCTTCACCTGTTAGCACACTGCATATTCTGACACATATACCGCAATATCATTTTTCATTCCTGGCCACCAATAATCCTTCTTTAAGTCCTGATACATCTTCGAAGAACCAGGATGTATCGTAAAAGCACCTTTATGAGCTTCATCTAAAATCTTTCTTTTTAATACCTCATCATTCGGAATACAAATCCTTTGGTTAAACAGAACAATCCCATCCGCTGCTCGTGTAAAACCCGGTTGAAATAACATCTCTTGAAACTTCTCTTCTAAAGTTTGTCCTTGTTGAATCTCAACTCTTAGAGTAGAATTAACATTCAAATTTCCCATGATTACACCATTCGGAGTCCACACAAATTGAAGATTAAGATCTCTAAACCTTTCCAACAATGCATACTCAAATATCATCAATTCGGCACCATGTACCCTTTTCCGACTTAATGCATCTGCTACCTTATTCGCTCTTCCTGGATGATACTTTAATTCTAAGTCATAATCCTTTAAGTACTCCATCTACCTTCTTTGTCGCATATTTAACTCCTTTTGATCAAATAAATACTTCAAACTCTTATGGTCACTGAACATTTCAAAATGTACACCATATAAATAATGACAGCACACCTTCAGCGCAAATACAGCTGCTGCTAGTTCCAAATCATGAGTTGGATAATTCTTCTCATGAACTTTTAATTGTCGAGAATCATAAGCTACAACTTGACCGCCTTGCATAAGAACACCTCCTAATTCCATCTTAGAAGCATCGTAAAATACTTCGTAAGAGTTGTTAGGATCAGGAATGATTAACACAGGAGTCGTCGTCAAACTTTCCTTTAATTTCATAAAACTTTGCTCACAACCCGAATCCCACTCATAAGCACAATCCTTCCAAGTAAGCTTTGTCATTGGTAAGTGTCATACCCTAATTTTTGACCCTAAGATTCTATTTCACATCGCCTGCATAACATATCACATCATTTATAGGTCAATCATCCATGCATAGCTAACCAATTTATCAGACTTGTGTTTGTTTGTTTTCCTTTGTGACTTTAGGGTTGCTGCAGAAGCTTCAAAGGTTATGGGGGTTATGTGTGTGCTCATAGTGAATTTGGTCACTTGTAAGTTGTGTTGAATTCCTCTGGAGATATGCCTTCATTCTTATGGTTCCTCATTCGGTACAAAGTCATTTTTCTCAAGATTCCTCAGAGGATAAGGGTTTTCTGTTCATTGGTATTGAGCATGGGAATTTAAGACATCATGCCATCCAAAATTACAGGTCTAAGCAAAGATTTTAAAATCTTTCCACATTCAAAAACTCAAAGACTTTCATAAGCTCATACCATGGTAAGATGCGAAGAGGTTCAAGTTCCAATTTATTTTTTTTACGTCAAGCCCATATCATTCGTGTCCAAGATTCAAAATCAAATTAAGTTGCAATATCCATGAGTTTTTTGGCCATAAATAATTCACTTGAGTTCATTATTCAAAATTCAATATTCAAAACTCAATGACAAAGAAGTTTTGCATCATATTTTAATTCTAAAATTCAAGAAATGCAAATTTTCTATTTAAGATGAATACGAGATTTGAAGAATTTTAAGTCAAATTAATTCAAGGTTCAAATGATCATTCCAAATTTCATTCTTCATGTCAAGATTACAAATTCCAAGTCACAATGTATTTTCCACTTTCCAAAATCACTCAAGGCTTACATGTTGGATTAAAAAATTTCGAGAATTTCATAAAGATCTCAAGTCACCCATACAAGATTTCAAGTTTTTTTCATGCCAAAGCTGCCAAGTTCATTCACAATACTAGAGCCAAATTCCAAATCATGGTTACAAGGATTAAAATTACAAGACTAATTCAAAAGGATTCCATGACAAACATTCAAAATGAACAAGTTTGGATATAAGATTCAAAGATCCATTACAAAGTACATGGCAGTAGGAGAGAATGTCTTGTTTGAAGCTAAATCTCACGATTCATATTACAAGCTGGTAGTACATGATATTACAAGCTGGTAGTACATGATTTTGAGCATAGCCCACAGCTTAGTTTCTTACACTAGCCACAGGACAAGAGGTACCCTGGCTTGGAAGACTACACCACCAGAACCTTGTGAATCTGCTTGGATATTGTGTAGAATGGAAGCATAACAAGTATATTTACATGGTGAAGAACAGAAGCTAAGTAGGGATGAAAGGATAATAATTGCTCTTGATATTTCGTACGGAATAGAGTATCTTCATGAAGGAGCAGTCCTGCCGGTCATACATCATGATTTGAAGTCTCCCAACATATTGCTATACGACACGATGATGGCAAAGGTTGCTGATTTTGGCCTCTCATTGGAAGAAATATTCAACCGAAACTCTGGTCTTAAAGGTACTTATGGCTACATGTACTCGGTATACATTTCCGCAAACAAGTTAACAACCAAGAGTGACATATACAGTTTTGGTTTTGGTATCATGCTTTTCGAGCTCTTCACGGCCATCCATCCTCATCAAATTTTGTTGGAATATGTTAACTTGACAAGCGACTTATTGGAAAATGCAATGTTGTAAAAGTAAGCTCAACCTGCTAATTTCATAACACTCATCAGTTAAAATAAAATTTCAAGCAGCTGCACCTCATAGCAATACCAGATTGTATAGATTTCACTCATTCAAGCTTATTTAGCAAAATGAATGCCATTTTAACAAGTAACGATGTGTGTGCTAAACTAATACCATTATCAACAGATTTCCAAAACCGTGCCGAACATAATGAGATGAAAAATGGAAACTCATTTATGGAAATCACAGTAGGACCAAACACAATCTAGAGCATCAATTTTCAAAAGGACATGTCTCATACATAATTAATCGAAAAAAGAAGTTTATGATTAACATATGAATGCGATGGAAACTTGTCTTAGTAGCAAATCATACACAGCTCATAATTAAGTCAAACATTCAATGATAAATCAAAATCAAGGAAAGAAATCAGAGATGTTTAGACATGTTCAATCAAAAAGTTCATCTCACATTCAAAGTCAATTCATTTCTTTCAAAAGCAATCAAGCGTATCGGTTCGAAAACTGAAACAAATAATCCTCAATTAAAATCACTCCAAAGTCAGAAATAGCAAAGAAGTTAAAGGAATTATTGTCATTCAATCACAAGAATCAGCAGCCATCTCACATTCAATGTCGAAATCAAAAATTAATATCCCTTGTGCCTATAAAAGGACACCCATCGGAGTGAGCAAGAGGGGGGAGGACACCAGATATTCACAGAAAAAAACCATTCACCTCAGTTTATACGCACACCTTCAGAAACTCACCAGAAAACATACACACCAAATTCACGGTCCTCAATCAGCGCATAAACAGGATTAACATTACCACAAATTCAACTTCATACAGAAATTCACAGCGGTAACATACACAAACCAGAAATTCATCAAAAGATCACAAACACCCGGAGCAGCAGAAATCATCAAATTCACAACAGAATCACGATTCATACACGCATTCACAACAACACTCAGAAGCCATGTCACGCGCAGAGAAGTAAGAGAAGGAAAGATTCAAGAGGTACCTGAGCACTTGCGCTAGCATTTTGGGGGAGTTTCTTCAATAGGTACACCTTAAAACTCTTTACTCGTTTGATTTTGTTGTTTGAATGATACTCTGAATGCTGTGTTGGCTGGTTTTAGCTTCGATTTGTTTGTTTTCGACTGTGATTAGTAACTTAGGGTTTAGATTGGGATTGAGTTCAATTGGAGGTTTTGGTGAGCTTGTAGATAAATTGATGTCAATTTGGAATAAGGGTAAGAAATAAGGTAGGGTTTATGTAGATCATTTTAGGTTTGGGGATGATTTCGCCGGGGAAGACGGTGCCACCGCCGCCAAACACTGTCTTCTCTGGCCAATGTTTGTTTCTGAAGAATGTTAGGGTGAAAGACGTTTGGGAGGAGAGAGAGTACTGAGAAGATAAAGTTATTGAGAGAGAGAGAGAGAGAGGTTGAATGCGTATGTTTATATCGTAATCTCATAAGCCTTTCCTTACCCGCGTGTCAAACTCCTGGCATCCAGGGTCTCTAATTATGACACGTGTCCCCATTATGTGCACCATCAGGATCTCATTTTGTATCATGCGTGTAGATTTCATGAAAGTATACTGTACACCCTTGATTTCTAACCATCAGATGTGAGGCATCATGAGACTTTACTTTGATCCAACGCTCAGGATCCGGTCTGAGGTCAATGGATGACTCAAGGTCCATCATGGACCCTTTCTTTCTGCTACGTGGGCCTTCCTATTTTGGGCCTTGTTTTCTGCTTAATGCACCCTCAGATATCTAATCCTGTCCATTTCATTCTTAAATTATTTATTTTCTTGTTATTTTTATTTTATATTTATTTTTATTTAGTTTAGTTTTTTTTTTTAATTCATATTTATATTATATTAAATAATTTCAAAAAAAAATGTTTTTACTTAATTATATTAAATTCTTTTATTTAATATTGATTAATCCATTAAGGGAATAATTTTATTAAATATTTGACTTTAATCTAATTAATTATCCTAAATTAATTCTTCTTTGATCCTAAAAAAAATCTTAAAAAACATTTTTTTAATTAGTTTCTTTAATTCCAAAAATCTAAAAATACTATTTACCCTTATTTTAATTTCTCTTCTGATCATTGACTGTTTCTTCGGTGCATGAATAATATTAATTTTTATAGCTGGTGACTGTATATATCTCGCCATAGATGCTACTTCCCCTTGGAACCTTGACCACCGTCAAGAAGTTCCTCTTCTTAGAACTACGCATACTCTGATTCTACACCCGAGGATACGTAGGCATAAGGTGCGATGCCTTATCGAGTATACTTAGATACTAACCCCTAGGGTTCTCAACCTTTAGCATAGTACCCTTAGCAAGCAAAATATAAAAATAAAAATAACATAATAAAATGAGAGGTTCCCGTAGAGTACTACGGACGTTTAGGATGCTAATACCTTCCCTAGGCGTAACCAACCCCCGAACCTTAGATCTCCCCCTTTAGGTTTTTGACCTTGAACCTTTCCTTTGGATAAATCAAAGTCGGTGTCGAAATAAATGTGATCCTAGTTCATTAATAACTATGGTATCTAATTTTCACCGCGATAGAAATGGCGACTCTGCTGGGGATTTTATGATGTTTTTTATTATTGAGGGTTTCCCCTAACTCGTTTATTTATGTTATTATTATTTTTTGCTTGCTTGGTTTTCTTTTTGTGCAGGTTTGGGTACTTAGTGTGGTGAGACAAAGTCCTACACCCGGACTAGAGTGAAATTAAGATAGGAAAACGGTGAGACTTCAATGATACTTTGAGGGAGTCGATTCCTGAAAAAGTAAATTTAGACTTCACCACTCAGTCTAGGCCCTCTCGAATAAAATATTTGTCCAACGAGTTCATTCGTGAAGACGATATGGTTTCGATCTAAAGGCCCTCGGGACTGGGGACCGTAGTTACCTTTAACCCAACTTGGCCTATTAGGTAGTGCAGGGACTATGCGGGAGTCTATTTCCACGATAGTTGCTACACGATACTACACTCAGACGAGATTCTCTTGAGAATATTACTGACTACCAAGTGATCTGGAAAATCGATAATATCTGAAAGATGGATTGTAGACTCTGGGAACTTTGTAGAACCCGTTTGGCAGGTACATTTGAAACTATAGTACACACCTATTGGGATGGGTAGACCATGGCTCCATGCTCGTGATCTCCAAACCTAGGCCCTTGCTTTTTTGCATGTATATATGTGAACTTGTGAATATGTGTATACCTGTGTTTGTGCATTCATGCATCCATGCAATCATGCACCATCTTTTTAACCCTCTTCAAGGAATTTAGAGGTATCTTGCAAACATCATAGGTTTTACCGTGGATTTTAGAAATTATACTCTATTTTGTAATCCTTAAAAATAAAAGAGAAATTCAATGAAATGAGACCTTTTCAGTCACTCAAAAGTTTTATCCACTTTATGGTGTTTGTAACATAACCTTTGAGTTCCTTGAAATTCATTTGCATACATCATTTACGTCGCATCCTTTGCACTCCAAGTTCTCACTTTTGTTTCTTCTACCATAGTCGAGTCATCATAATCACGGTACTCAAGCCAGGAAGATGGATCATTTGGAACAAGAAAACTACACACTTCGAGCAGAGATTGCCGCTTTGAAAACTAACATGGAAACTTTTTCCACCACGATGAAGAATCTGAGGGAAACCTAAGAGTTGGAGAATTAAGTACTTCGCGACAAAGTTGCAAACTTGAAGGCTACCAAGAGGAGTCTGATGAATTGGGTCAAAGATTTGGTCATATCCCAACACCATGATATTGAGGAATGCTATGTCTTGAAGGAGAAAGTGAAAGAGATGATTCAAAAGGGAGTCTTGTTCTTCGAATTGTGCGAACCCCAAGTTGAGATCCATCTCTTACTTAAACAAGAAGCAATCCCCTCCTTGCACATGATGGATTGATATAGAGGACGGTTTTCTCTGGGCTATGTCTCGTCATATTTTAAGCTTATTTGCTGTTTTCATATGTAATTTTCTGCGTTCGTTAATGCACTTGTTTGCGTGTGAGAACTCATTATTTTGAATAATTAATGCAATGAATAATGTTTGTCTTGAAGAAACCCATTCGCTTCACTCATTTTAAATGCTCTTTCAATTTTATAATGCCAATGCTACCCGATCTCTTGTTTAGACAGAGAATTGGAGGGAGGGTGACGAATCAAAAACGCAAGATCTCTTGTTGTATGCTTTTGAATAAGACTTTGCTGAGGATGTAAGGCATTGTTTCAAACCCCCAAACACCGGAGATATAAGGGAGATAGACCCTCGTTAACCCCTTTGAGCCTTGAAGTAGGAATTTTCTTTTCTAAATAAAAAAAAAACCCTCAATTTTAACCTGAGGCAGGGTAGTGTTCAGTTAAGTTGATCGAGCGCCCAGACTTTCAAAAAAAAAGAGGAGTGAACATCCGAGAATCCACTTTATCTATCCCTCACACATTAGGAGGCTAGCAGTAAAATTCACAATGATTATCCCTCGACTATCTAAAGAGTGAGGCAGTCACAATCCTTTCAAAAAGGTTAAAATGACTTAGAGTCACACGACTTGTTCCTAAATCAAAAAGAAAAAAGAAAAAGCCTGCTAAGTCAAAACCTATGAAGAAGACTTAGGAAAAATTGGGGTATCCCGCTGGACTTCAAATTCAAATCAAAGAGACTCAGTCCAGGCAAAAGTTAGGGAATGAAAAAAACAAAGGATTATAAAGAAAAATCCTCAATAAATAACAAAGTCGTGTGATCGAACGCCAAAAGCAAATAGGTTAGTGACTGTCATGTCCAAGGCCTCAGTGGTTTCTCAACCGTAAAAAAAAAAAAAAAAAAAACCTCCTTTTGAGAGATGAGTGCTCGTGCCAGGTTAACTGAATGTAGGACCGAAGAACATCACGAAGAAGGGGTGGGTACAAATAAACTTCGAGCCTTTATCCTTTGTTTCTTAAACTGTGAACCAAGCCACGATACCACCCTCAAAAGACCTAATTGAAACAGGGTTTATTTTGAAAGCATACTAATTGAGATAACGTTTCTTGACTCCTATGAGCAATGCTCAAAATTTGTGTTGCCTTTGTAAAATAAATAAATTTCATATCCCAACTGGTGATTCAGTCACAGGTTATTGCGATTGTTTTTCAAAAAAAAAACTCAAGATAAACGTGTGTGTTGCATTACCCATTTCAGAATTAACATTTTCTACATGCTAACGTTGCTCGACATCATAGAAGCTTGCATATGAGCATCAGTAATGAGCTCGGTCTTTTTAGACTTGAAACTTTGATGAGTAAATGGAAAATTATTTCAGAAATATGTTCGTATCCAGAGGCATGTTTCCTGAAGACTCCGCTGAACAGGGGCAAGTTATTCTCAGTTGCTGCTTTCACCGTCTGGCCATCCCTAAAGGGCGAGTTTGAAGACTCCGTTTTAAAGAATATAGTCAATCTGGGGCAGTTATGTCGAGATTCTACAAATCTCTCAAGAGTTAGAAGACATTGGAATAGTGGGACGCCAAGTTTTCTATAAAATCCTCTTGAGGCGACTTTTTCTCATAAACCATGTGACCTGGGGCATTGAAGAATTGAAGACTCTTTTTTCCCATTTACAACAACTGTTGTCTGAAATGGCGGCTACCATGCAGTTCATCAATGCAGAACTACCTTTTTCTCATAACATTCTTCACCCATACCCCAAGGAGCTTCTGTCTCAAGTGGTGTGATGTTTCTCCCCAGTAAGTTCTACTTCAGTGGTCATGACAATTCCCAGGTGAATATCTACTACAAGCAGTCATGACATGTTTGATGCAAGATTTCCCCACTTGGTGACCTAAGAATTCCCAGTAAATCTCTTTGGCTCCAACCTTCCCCAGCAAAGTGGATGTTTATTTCATCCCCATGAAGTTTCAACTCTGACATCTTCAGCTGCGATTTTGATCTGAGCTTCCCCAAAAAAGTGGATATTTATTTTATCCCCTATGAGACCTCAGCTCTGGCATCTCCAACTCTCTTTCAAATTACTTCAGTTCGCAATGGATATTTATTTTATCCCCTGTGAAGTCTCTCCAATCATGAGTTTGATTCTTTACCCAGGGGGTCTTTCTCATTCTCAACAGAGTGATCGGATTCATCTTGACAATTCCCTAAGTGAGTCATGATGTTCATCCCAGGTGAAGTGCTCTCTTTTCCCCAGAGAAGTTTGAAGCCCTGAAATAGGATTGTGGTCCCACATGTGGTTTTCCATTCATCCCCAGTGATACTTCTATCCTGCGAAGATTGGCCGAGTATCCGTGTCGAGATGTTTATTTCATCTCCGATTTACTTCCCTTGTTTGTTTTGTCAGCATAAACATAACATGACATACATTCATGCATATAGATACATGGCACCCGTGCATTTTGCATTTTGTGATGTTCGTTTGATCTTTCACTCTGGTTGCATTTATCCCCAAGTGAATGGGGTTTGTCCCCTCTCTCCAAGTAGAGTCGTCAGCCCTAAACAGAAAGAGCATATCCTTTCTAATTCCCCACTGAGTTCGATCCTCGTGGAAGATGGTTGCTTTAGTTTTTCTTTTCTGTTTTTGGATAAAGATAAACCCTAGTTGAGTTCATTCCTCACTGGATAGAGTCTTGCTTAACCGTTTCTTTTCAGTTATTTCCTGAATTGAACTTTGGTCCCTGACAATCACAATTTTTAAATCTCTCTAGGCTGTTAAACCTAAATCGAGTGTGCATTTATTTTGCACTTTGTCTCCCTTGGAAGAATCTATTTGAAGATCACCAATGAAGACAAAATATTTCTCTAAGCAGTGTTTTCCAGAATTTATACCCAGACAACAAGTGGCAACCTCTTTATTTGAGCAGCTTGTTTTGGTTTTCAGATTTCTATTTGGATGGCAAATGGCAGTCTCTTTTCAAGATAGTTTGTCTATCCCCAGAAGTTATCAAGATTATCAACCCGTTCTCCATCAAATGGCATCTCTCCGGAAATCCGTCAGAGAAGATTGTTGAAGACTTTACAGGTTTTTTCTTTATTTGAGAATTCCTGTTACAATGATTTTATTTCAAACTACAACAATACTGCTCCTCAGTGATATTCTCCCAGTGATCTCACTATTCAATTTAGTTCCATCAAATGGCATCTCTTCGAGAAGTTTGGTGAAGATTCAGATGATCTTTCTCTTTATTTGAGAAGACATTATTTTGCAAGTCAGTCAGTCTGCATCTCCTTTTGAAGATCCCTGGTGAATTTTCCTAATCTTCAATGAATTACGGATTCTCGCTAAGGTCTTCAATCTCTAGTGAAATTCTAATCCCCTGTGAAGTTACTTTCCAACAAGTATTCGCCTTTCCGGGAGGAATTCAAGACCTTTGCTCGAGACAGACAACCTCGTAGCTTCTATTTCAAGACTTTGCTCGTGGCATACAACCTTGAAGCGTTTATTTTCAGACTTGCTCGTGGCATACAACCTCGCAGCATTTTATTCAAAAACCCGTTCATGGCATACAACCTTGAGACGTGGGGAGGTTTATTTACCCTTTCTAAATGAATCATTAGTTAAAGAAGAATCTGAATTATATTTTAACCATTGGAAGCTTATTTTGGTTATTACCTTTGCTTAGGCTATCATATGTTTGATAGTAGGTAATATACCATATCTTTTTGGTCTGATACATGTGCTTAGGCTACCATGTTTGGTAGTAGGTCATCTTTCCTTTCATGTTCACCTCTGCTTAGGCTATCATATGTTTGATAGTAGGTAACACACATTTCTTTTGGGTCGGACACCTCTTCTTAGGCTGCCACAGTTGGTAGTAGGTGATCCTTCTTTTCCAGTCTATTACCTCTGCTTAGGCTATCGTGTTTGATAGTAGGTAATATGTCTATCCTTTTGGTCAGATACCTTTGCTTAGGCTACTGTGGTGGTAGTAGGTCATCTTTCCTTTTGTGTTTACCTTTGTTTAGGCTATCATGTTTGATAATAGGTAACACGTCTTTCTTTTGGGTCAGACACCTTTGCTTAGGCTACCGTGTTTGGTAGTAGGTGATCTCTTCCTTTCAAGTCAATTACCTCTGCTTAGGCTATCATATGTTTGATAGTAGGTAATATGTCTATTAGATTTTGGTTAGATATCTTTGCTTAGGCTACCATGTTTGGTAGTAGGTCATCTTTCCTTTTGTGTTTACCTTTGCTTATGCTATCATATGTTTGATAATAGGTAACACTTTTTTTTTTGGTCGGACACCTATGCTTAGGCTACCGTGTTTGGTAGTAGGTGATCTCTCCATTCAAGTTCATTACCTTTGCTTAGGCTACCATAGGTTCGGTAGTAGGTAATATATGCACCTTCATTTCAATTGGATACTTTTGCTTAGGCTACCATCTGTTGGTAGTAAGTTATCCTTCTTTTCAAGTTTCTTGCCTGTTGTAGGCAATACACGCCTTTGTCCTATTTGAAGATACCTTGTGATTGTTAGTTGGTAGTCTCTCCCCTAGTGGAGTTGGGATCTTTCCCCGTGGAGTCTTGCTTTGCTAAGTCGTCCTCATCGGGTCTTCCATTCTTTAATTGTGTTTCAACATTTTCTGTATTCGATTATCCCCTGTGACGTTATTCCTCACAGGTTCCTTTTTCTTGCATTCATATCATTTCATGGCATATCATGTGCATCTTGTGGCATCTTAGGGCCAAAAATTATGCATGTTTGTATTTAAGTCTCTCCTATCTCGTCGAGACGAAGATTTAAATCTCCATATCTCCGGATAGGAGAAACTTAAATAGGGGCATCTGTCATACCCTAATTTTTGACCCTAAGATTCTGTTTCGCATCGCCTGCATAACATATCACATCATTTATAGGTCAATCATCCATGCATAGCTAACCAATTTACCAGACTTGTGTTTGTTTGTTTTCCTTTGTGAATTTAGGGTTGTTGCAGAAGGTTCAAAGGTCATGGGGGTTGTGTGTGTGCTCATAGTGATTTTGGACAATTGCAAGTTGTGTTGAATTCCTGTAGAGATATGCCTTCATTCATATGGTTCCTCATTCGGTACAAAGTCATTTTTCTCAAGATTCCTCAGAGGATAAGGGTTTTCTGTTCATTGGTATTGAGCATGGGAATTTAAGACATTATGCCATCCAAAATTACAGGTCTAAGCAAAGAGTTTAAAATCTTTCCACATTCAAAAACTCAAAGACTTTCATAAGCTCATACCATGGTAAGATGCGAAGAGGTTCAAGTTCCAAATTTTTTTTTATGTCAAGCCCATATCATTCGTGTCCAAGATTCAAATTCAAATTAAGTTGCAATATCCATGAGTTTTTTGGCCATAAATAATTCACCTGAGTTCATTATTCAAAATTCAATATTCAAAATTCAATGACAAAGAATTTTTGCATCATATTTTAATTCTAAAATTCAAGAAATGCAAATTTTCTATTTAAGATGACTACGAGATTTGAAGAATTTTAAGTCAAATTAATTCAAGGTTCAAATGATCATTCCAAATTTCATTCTTCATGTCAAGATTACAAATTCCAAGTCACAATGTATTTTCCACTTTCCAAAATCACTCAAGGCTTACATGTTGGATTAAAAAATTTCGAGAATTTCATAAAGATCTCAAGTCACCCATACAAGATTTCAAGTTTTTTTCATGAAAAAGCTGCCAAGTTCATTCACAATACTAGAGCCAAATTCCAAATCATGGTTACAAGGATTAAAATTACAAGACTAATTCAAAAGGATTCCATGACAAACATTCAAAATGAACAAATTTGGATATAAAATTCAAAGATCCATTACAAAGTACATGGCAGTAGGAGAGAATGTCTTGTTTGAAGCTAAATCTCACGATTCATATTACAAGCTGGTAGTACATGATATTACAAGCTGGTAGTACATGATTTTGAGCATAGCCCACAGCTTAGTTTCTTACACTAGCCACAAGACAAGAGGTACCCTGGCTTGGAAGACTACACCACCGGAACCTTGTGAGTCTGCTTAGATATTGTGTAGAATGGAAGCATAACAAGTATATTTACATGGTGAAGAACAGAAGCTAAGTAGGGATGAAAGGATACAAATTGCTCTTGATATTTCGCACGGAATAGAGTATCTTCATGAAGGAGCAGTCCCGCCGGTCATACATCGTGATATGAAGTCTCCCAACATATTGCTAGATGACACGATGAGGGCAAAGGTTGCTGATTTTGGCCTCTCATTGGAAGAAATATTCAGCCGAAACTCTGGTCTTAAAGGTACTTATGGCTACATGTACTCGGTATACATTTCCGCAAACAAGTTAACAACCAAGAGTGACATATACAGTTTTGGTTTTGGTATCATGCTTTTCGAGCTCTTCACGGCCATCCATCCTCATCAAATTTTGTTAGAATATGTTAACTTGACAAGCGACTTGTTGGAAAATGCAATGTTGTAAAAGTAAGCTCAACTTGCTAATTGCATAACACTCATCAGTTAAAATAAAATTTCAAGCAGCTGCACCTCATAGCAATACCAGATTGTATAGATTTCACTCATTCAAGCTTATTTAGCAAAATGAATGCCATTTTAACAAGTAACGATGTGTGTGCTAAACTAATATCATTATCAACAGATTTCCAAAACCGTGTCGAACATAATGAGATGAAAAATGGAAACTCATTTATGGAAATCACAGCAGGACCAAACACAATCTAGAGCATCAATTTTCAAAAGGACATGTCTCATACAAAATTAATCGAAAAAGGAAGTTTATGATTAACATATGAATGCGATGGAAACTTGTCTCAGTAGAAAATCATACACAGCTCATAATTAAGTCAAACATTCAATGATAAATCAAAATCAAGGAAAGAAATCAGAGATGTTTAGACATGTTCAATCAAAAAGTTCATCTCACATTCAAATTCAATTCATTTCTTTCAAAAGCAATCAAGCGTATCGGCTCGAAAACTGAAACAAATAATCCTCAATTAAAATCATTCCAAAGTCATAAATAGCAAAGAAGTTAAAGGAATTATTGTCATTCAATCACAAGAATCAGCAGCCATCTCACATTCAATGTCGAAATCAAAAATTAATATCCCTTGTGCCTATAAAAGGACACCCATCGGAGTGAGCAAGAGGGGGGAGGACACCAGATATTCACAGAAAAAACCATTCACCTCAGTTTATACGCACACCTTCAGAAACTCACCAGAAAACATACACACCAAATTCACGGTCCCCAATCAGGGCATAAACAGGATTAACATTACCACAAATTCAACTTCATACAGAAATTCACAGCGGTAACATACACAAACCAGAAATTCATCAAAAGATCACAAACACACGGAGCAGTAGAAATCATCAAATTCACAACAGAATCACGATTCATACACGCATTCACAACAACACTCAGAAGCCATGTCACGCGCAGAGAAGTAAGAGAAGGAAAGATTCAAGAGGTACCTGAGCACTTGCGCTAGCATTTTGGGGGAGTTCCTTCAATAGGTACACCTTAAAACTCTTTACTCGTTTGATTTTGTTGTTTGAATGATACTCTGAACGCTGTGTTGGCTGGTTTTAGCTTCGATTTGTTTGTTTTCGACTGTGATTAGTAACTTAGGGTTTAGATTGGGATTGAGTTCAATTGGAGGTTTTGGTGAGCTTTTGGATAAATTGATGTCAATTTGGAATAAGGGTAAGAAATAAGGTAGGGTTTATGTAGATCATTTTAAGTTTGGGGATGATTTCGCCGGGGAAGACGGCGCCGCCGCCGCCAAACACTGTCTTCTCCGGCCAATGTTTGTTTCTGATGAATGTTAGGGTGAAAGACGTTTGGGAGGAGAGAGAGTACTGAGAAGATAAAGTTATTGAGAGGGAGAGAGGTTGAATGCGTGTGTTTATATCATAAGCTCATAAGCCTTTCCTTACCCGCGTGTCAATCTCCTGGCACCTAGGGTCTCTAATTATGACACGTGTCCCCATTATGTGCACCATCAGGATCTCATTTTGTATCATGTGTGTAGATTTCATGAAAGTATATTGTACACCCTTAATTTCTAACCATCAGGTGTGAGGCAGCATGAGACTTTACTTTGATCCAACGCTCAGGATCCGGTCTGAGGTCAATGGATGACTCAAGGTCCATCATGGACCCTTTCTTTCTGCTACGTGGGCCTTCCTATTTTGGGCCTTGTTTTCTGCTTAATGCACCCTCAGATATCTAATCCTGTCCATTTCATTCTTAAATTATTTATTTTCTTGTTATTTTTATTTTATTTTTATTTTTATTTAGTTTAGTTTAGTTTTTTTTTATATTTTAATTCATATTTATATTATATTAAATAATTTCAAAAAAAAAATTATTTAATTATATTAAATTCTTTTATTTAATATTGATTAATCCATTAAGGGAATAATTTTATTAAATATTTGGCTTTAATCTAATTAATTATCCTAAATTAATTCTTCTTTGATCCTAAAAAAAATCTTAAAAAATATTTTTTTAATTAGTTTCTTTAATTCCAAAAATCTAAAAATACTATTTACCCTTATTTTAATTTCTCTTCTGATCATTGACTGTTTCTTCGGTGCATGAATAATATTAATTTTTATAGCTGGTGACTGTATATATCTTGCCATAGATGCTACTTCCCCTTGGAACCTTGACCACCGTCAAGAAGTTCCTCTTCTTAGAACTACGCATACTCTGATTCTACACCCGAGGATACGTAGGCGTAAGGTGCGATGCCTTATCGAGTATACTTAGATACTAACCCCTAGGGTTCTCAACCTTTAGCATAATACCCTTAGCAAGCGAAATATAAAAATAAAAATAACATAATAAAACGAGAGGTTCCCGTAGAGTACTACAGACGTTTAGGATGCTAATACCTTCCCTAGGCATAACCAACCCCCGAACCTTAGATCTCCCCCTTTAGGTTTTTGACCTTGAACTTTTCCTTTGGATAAATCAAAGTCGGTGTCGAAATAAATGTGATCCTAGTTCATTAATAACTATGGTATCTAATTTTCACCGCGACAGTAAGGCCAATTGAGAAAAACCTTTGATGAACCTTCTATAGTAACCTGTTAATCCCAAGAAACTTATAACTTCTGAAGCATTCCTCGGTCTCTCCCAATTAATCACTGCTTCTACCTTCGACGGATCCACTGCCACACCACCTTGAGATATAACATGTCCAAGAAAATTAACTTCCGACATCCAAAATTCACACTTGCTTAACTTAGCAAAAAGTTACTTCTCTTGCAATACCGATAAGACAATTCTCAGATGTTTTTCGTGCTCTTGTGGAGTACGAGAATAAATAAGAATGTCGTAAATAAAGATTACGACAAATTGGTCCAAGTAAGCTTGAAATATACGGTTCATGTAGTCCATAAAAACAGCTGGAGCATTAGTCTCACCGAAAGGCATCACCAAGAATTCGTAATGGTCGTAACGGGTTCTAAATGCAGTATTAGGCACATCGGAACTCTTCACACGAATCTAATGATAACTCGACCATAAATCAATCTTCAAGAACACACAGGCTCCTTTCAATTGATCCAACAGGTCATCTATTCTTGGTAAGGGGTACTTGTTCTTAATGGTGACTTTATTCAACTTACGATAATCAATTCACAGACGCATCCCACCATCTTTCTTCTTTACCAACAACACTGGAGCTCCCCATGGTGAAACACTAGGTCTAACAAAATGATTAGGCATTAAGTCCTCCAACTGGTCCTTTAATTCTCTTAATTCAAGCGGTGCCATCCGATACGGAGAAACGGATATAGGAGTCGTTCCGGGTACCAGGTCAATAGAGAATTCAACCTCTCTCTCCGGAGGAAGAGAAGTAACGTCCTCAGGAAAAACTTCAGGAAACTCACAGACTACAGGAATACTCAGCACTTGCTGGTCACTACTCCCCTCCTTAGTAAGAACTAGTAAAACAGATTTCTCCTTTTCAAACAAGAAATTTATCATTCCCACCGTACTTCTAAAATAGTTGTTAGCACATCCTTCGGGGTAGCCTCGATAGATGGAATGATGATTAGCTTTTCCTCACACCCAAAAAACACCTAATTAGCATAAAGCCAATCCATCCCCAAAACGACATCCACTTTCTTAAGCGGTAAACAGATAAGGTCAATCTGGAAAACTCTATCATTCACGGACAAAACACAATACTCACACATTAGAGGCGTTTCCACTATCTCATCCATGGCAGTAGTAACCACCATGGGTGGAGACAATGGAACAGCTTGCAACCCAAGTCGCTTCACACATTGCATCGATACAAAAGAGTGTAGCTCCACAATCAAATAACAAAAAACAAGGATGTCCATTAACGAAACATGTACCAGTAATCAAAGAGTTGTCACCCTTTGCTTTCCTTGCATCTAAGGTATACACTCGGCCGGTATTCCTCCCTTGTGTCTGATTCCTACTCTGAGGATAATCCCTCGCCAAATGGACCACTTTATGACACTGGTAACACTTTACACCTTCGATACCACACCTCCCAGAATGATTCCTACCACAAGTGCGACATACTCGAGGTGCACTGGTCCTAGAACTTTGAACTTGCTTCCCTTTGAAAGCTTGTTGTCTTGGTCTAAATTGTTGATTTGATCTTCCTCGATCACCTTGATTCGACTTACTCAATTCTCCCTCCGCTTGCACCTTCTTCAAATTATGTTCTACCACATAGCACTGCCTTAACAATTTGGCATAGCTAGTGAACTCCCTCTGAGATGCGCTATGTGAAATTTTAGCTCTCAAACAAAAAAGAAACGGATCCATCTTCCATCTCTCGTCCGGAGCATACATAGCCTGCCTATAATAAGCAGCCATCACCTCAAACCTCTCCGCATAAGCGGCCACAGTCAAGTTACCCTGTCTCAACTGTTGAAACTTGAATTCCTTCTGAGTCCTTAAGGAACTTGGAAAATACTTCTCCATAAAATTTACCTTAAACTGCTCCCAGACCTTGGGTACCTCTTGAATGGTCATCAAGGCAGAGACACTCTCCCACCACCTCATGGCAGGACCCTTCAACAAGTGAGAAGCATAAACCACCTTATTTTCCTCACTACACTGGACTATTAAGAAAATCCTCTCCATGCCGGTGATCCACTTATGAGCCTTTACCGGATCTATCCCTCCCTGAAATTCTGGAGGATTCATACGGATGAAATCCCTAAAACTTCCACCTGTAGCTTCTGGAACAACCACTGGAGGATGAAGACCTCCAGCCATTTGTTGTACCATTTGTTGCATAAACTGATTCTGTTGTTGCTGCATTTGTTGCATGAATTGATACAAAGGGGCATTCCCGTCGTCACCTGGTGGATTTGTTCCAGCTGGAGTGGTTCTGGGTCTACCGCGATTATTTCTGCACCCGTCCGCCATGTTCCTAGATGTCATACAGGTAGGATTAAGTTAATCAGGCTCAATACCATAAATATAACACGCAAGACCAATTGAGACACTACGCATATGAAACGGAAAGAAATGCCTATCCTATTTCATGGCTAGATCGAGGATACGACCTGCTCTGATACCAACTGTAACACCCACATATAATATAATACATCAAAGCATTCATATCATACATAAATTCACGTTTTAGTACTGAAATACAATAAGTCCCTAGTTAACACATTATACATATACATGCCTAAAAATACCTAATACAAAAACTATGGCATTATATATATAAGATGTTCCAACACTAAGAACTAGATCAATTAATGATCTCAAAATAATCTTCACAACGGAAGTCTTGTCATCCCAAAAAGCTAAGGTAGTAAGGAAAGTCACACAACTTTATCCTTACCCTTTGCCGAACCTGTAGTATCTATAAAATAATCAACAACGTGGGGTGAGATACATCAAATCTCAGTGAGTTCCCTTCTTATAGGTCCTCTCGGCTTCACAAGGTTCTACCACACCTAACTCAAGTCAAAAGGGGAAAGGAAGTGACTTTGAGTACTCACACACACTATATGGATCCATTCTCATGAGTCATGTTAACTCACACTATCACACATCGATAACCTCACCAAGGCATCCCCTTTTCCCGTCCACTTCTACATCTAAAAGTCGACCCGAGTCATGGATCTTGGTAACCTACTTAACCGTTATGAACCGTCACTTCACACGTGCCATTAACCATCATAAGCATAAGCTCCCTGAGCGTCATTCGTACTGCACGCGGGAATCAAACCTGCCAAGTAGTCATGCATACGTTTCAGAGGAGCTCGAGACTCATGAAACGGCAACTCAAGATAACCGGTTACGATTTCATGATCACACACACAAACGTGATTGTATTCGACAATCACAAGGCCACCTTCGCCTTAAGACCTCTTTTGTCTTTCTCAAATAAACACAATAAAACATGATCCATACTAGTGTAGTTATTCCCATACCATTCGGTAATAGAAGCATGCCTTGGCCCTCACGCACGAGCGTCGCCATTCTGTTATTCCACAATTTCCTAGCCGTTACTAGGTTCCGATATAGTTATAGTTATATTCCTCACTCTACCTATTTCGTATTTTAACATGCATATACTCTCAAACATGCATAACAACAAGAAAAATAGGTAAACACAAGTCGATCATATAATAGAATCACACAATTTAACAAACCACAAGTTACACCAAATCCGGTTCCCTCTGACTTATTTAATCGGGCATCAAAACTAGTATTTTTCACTTCCATTAGACAGAGTATGTTGATAGCTCTCTATCGGTACCAAGAACATTTAAATCGGGCGAACGAGCCAAAAGTTATGAATTTTAAAAGAAAATTAGTTTTTCTTTTGTTCCAGGTCGCGCTAAGCGGGCCCCACCCGCGCGCTACTCTCGGCCTGATGGAGGCGAAAATTCTCCAGACCGCGCTAAGCGCGTTCTGCGTTATGCAGAAAAAATTTCCTTTTCACTGCAGCCTTCCAACCACACTTTCACCCCTAAAACCATACCCAATCAACCAATAGGGGTGTGTGATCATGGTTCTTTCATGGGTTATTCCACAAACTTCACAAACATAATTTCCAACAACATTTCATAATTTCCACACAAAACCCTAACATTTCAATTCAACAACAAACATAATAACAACTATCAATGGATGAATCTATACATATATTGATCATACTACGCAATTAATGACACACTTCAACCGTTAGATTCTTTGATTTTACACAAAACCCCATTTTCCCCCAAAACCCTACCTAACTCTAAAACCTCAAGAAATTATACTCTAAATTTTCTATCTAGAACCCACCTGGATTAGAAGATGATGATGATGAAGAAGATGAGATGAATTGATGAAGAGTTGATGATGGTTGTTGACCTTGAGCTCTTGAACTTTTCTTCTTTTTCTTTCCTTTCCTCTTCCTTCTCTCTACTTTCTCTTTCTTTCTATTATCTAGCTTTTGTTACAAATGAAGAGAAAAAGGGAAAATGAAATGATATAGAGAAATGTCATTAGTTAGTAACACTACTAAATGTCCAAAAAGTCTCCATAACGCCAAAAGTTAAAACCTCAGAGTCAGAAAAAGTATTAATTTGATCTGCTCTAAGCTCATCAGTTTACTCTAATTATTTTATCCAAATAAATTTTTAGAGTAGACTGGAACCCAACTGATCAAACGAATATTATCCAGAGTAAATAAGTTACGGGGTATTACATCCTTCCCCCCTTGAATAGAAATTCTCCCACAAATTTAAAACAGTTACCTGAATAGATGAGGATAAACTTCTCGCATCTCGGATTCCAATTCCCAAGTTGCATCACCCGGATGCGTCTCATCCCACTGGACCTTAACAAGAGGAATCTCTTTATTCCTTAACACCTTAGTTTCTCTTCCTGTGATACAACTCAGTTGAGGCTCAAATGTTAAATCTGCTTCTATCTCAATCGTATCTGGTAGAATTGGCTGAAGAGGATTAGGAACAAACTTTCGAAGCTGAGATACATGAAAAATGTCGTTCATCTCTGACAGAGAAGTCGGTAAAGCTAATCTGTAAACTACTTCACCAATTCTTTCTAAAATCTGATAGGGTCCCGCGTATCTCGGACTTAGCTTGCGAGACTTAAACGGTCCTTTCAATCTCAATCTCGGAGTAACTTTCAAAAATACATTATTACCTTCCTCAAATTCTAAAGGTCTCCTATGGTTATCCGCATAACTTTTCTGACGATCTTGTGCTTGTTTAACCTTCTCACGGATCATTCGAATCTTTTCCGTAGTTTCTTGAATAATCTCAGGTCCCAAAATTCTATCTTCACCAACTTCCACCCAACACAAAGGTGTTCTACACTTTCTCCCATACAATGCTTCTTAAGGAGCCATACCGATGCTCGTATGATAACTGTTGTTATAAGAAAACTCAATCAACGGTAGAAGTTCCTTCCAATTTCCTCTACTTTCTAGCACACAAGCTCTTAACATATCCTCCATCGTTTGTATTGTTCGCTCAGTCTGACCATCCGTCCGCGGATGATTCGACGTACTCAAACGCAACCTCGTACCCATAGCTTGTTGAAAAACCTTCCAAAACCTTGAAGTAAACTTTGGGTCTCTATCAGACACAATGCTAGAGGGAACACCATGCAATCTCACAATTTCAGCAATAAACAACCTTGCAAGATGACTTGCCTTGTAAGTAGTCTTCACGGCTAAGAAATGCGCAGATTTCGTTAGTCGATCCACAATCACCCAAATAGAATCGTAACCACCCTGCGTACGGGGCAACCCTACTGCAAAATCCATAGAAATACTATCCCACTTCCAAACTGGAATCTCTAAAGGTTGTAATAGACCGCCCGGTCTTTGGTGTTTAATCTTCACCTGTTGGCACACTGCATATTTTGACACATATACCGCAATATCATTTTTTATTCCTGGCCACCAATAATCCTTCTTTAAGTCCTGATACATCTTCGAAGAACCAGGATGTATCGTAAAAGCACCTTTATGAGCTTCATCTAAAATCTTTCTTTTTAATACCTCATCATTCGGAATACAAATCCTTTGGTTAAACAAAACAATCCCATCCGCTGCTCGTGTAAAACCCGGTTAAAATAACATCTCTTGAAACTTCTCTTCTAAAGTTTGTCCTTGTTGAATCTCAACTCTTAGAGTAGAATTAACATTCAATTTCCCATGGTTACACCATTCGGAGTCCACACAAATTGAAGATTAAGATCTCTAAACCTTTCCAACAACGCATACTCCAATATCATCAATTCGGCACCATTCACCCTTTTCCGACTTAATGCATCTGCTACCTTATTCGCTCTTCCTGGATGATACTTTAATTCTAAGTCATAAACTTTTAAGTACTCCATCCACATTCTTTGCCGCATATTTAACTCCTTTTGATCAAATAAATACTTCAAACTCTTATGGTCACTGAACATTTCAAAACGTACACCATATAAATAATGACGCCACACCTTCAGCGCAAATACAACCGCTTCTAGTTCCAAATCATGAGTTGGATAATTCTTCTCATGAACTTTTAATTGTCGAGAAGCATAAGCTGCAACTTGACTGCCTTGCATCAGAACACCTCCTAATCCCATCTTAGAAGCATCACAAAATACTTCGTAAGAGTTGTTAGGATCAGGAATAATTAACACAGGAGCCGTCGTCAAACTTTCCTTTAATTTCATAAAGCTTTGCTCACAACCCGAATCCCACTCATAAGCACAATCCTTCCGAGTAAGCTTTGTCATTGGTAAGGACAATTGAGAAAAACCTTTGATGAACCTTCTGTAGTAACCTGCCAATCCCAAGAAACTTGTATCTTCTGAAGCATTCCTTAGTCTCTCCCAATTAATCACTGCTTCTACCTTCGACGGATCCACTGCCACACCACCTTGAGATATAACATGTCCAAGAAAATTAACTTCTGACATCCAAAATTCGCACTTGCTTAACTTAGCAAAAAGTTGCTTCTCTTGCAATACCGATAAGATAATTCTCAGATGTTCTTCGTGCTCTTGTGGAGTACGAGAATAAATAAGAATGTCGTCAATAAAGATTACGACAAATTGCTCCAAGTAAGCTTGAAATATACGGTTCATGTAATCCATAAAAACAGCTGGAGCATTAGTCACACCGAAAGGCATCACCAAGAATTCTTAATGGCCGTAACGGGTTCTAAATGCAGTCTTAGGCACATCGGAACTCTTCACACAAATCTGATGATAACCCGACCGTAAATCAATCTTCGAGAACATGCAGGCTCCTTTCAATTGATCCAACAGGTCGTCTATCCTTGGTAAGGGGTACTTGTTCTTAATGGTGACTTTATTCAACTTACGATAATCAATGCACAGACGCATCCCACCATATTTCTTCTTTACCAACAACACTGGAGCTCCCCATGGTGAAACACTAGGTCTAACAAAATGCTTAGCCATTAAGTCCTCCAACTGGTCCTTTAATTCTCTTAATTCAAGCGGTGTCATCCGATATAGAGAAACGGATATAGGAGCCATTCCGGGTACCAGGTCAATAGAGAATTCAACCTCTCTCTCCAGAGGAAGAAAAGTAACGTCCTCAGGAAAAACTTCAGGAAACTCACAGACTACAAGAATACTCAGCACTTGCTGGTCACTACTCCCCTCCTTAGTAAGAACCAGTAAAACAGATGTCTCATTTTCAAACAAGAAATTTATCATTCTCACCGTACCTTTTAAAATTGTTGTTAGCACATCCTTCGGGGTAACCTCGACAGATGGAATGATTATTAGCTTTTCCTCACACCCAATAAACACCGAATTAGCAGAAAGTCAATCCATCCCCAAAACGACATCCACTTTCTTAAGCGGTAAATAGATAAGGTCAATCTGGAAAACTCTATTATTCACGGATAAAACATAATGCTCACACATTATAGGTGTTTCCACTATCTCATCCATGGCAATAGTAACCACCATGGGTGGAGACAATGGAACAGCTTGCAACCCAAGTCGCTTCACACATTGCATCGATACAAAAGAGTATGTAGCTCCACAATCAAATAACAAAAAACAAGGATGTCCATTAACAAAACACGTACCAGCAATCAAAGAGTTGTCACCCTTTGCTTTCCTTGCATCCAAGGTATACACTCGGCCAGTATTCCTTCCTTGTGTCTGATTCCTACTCTGAGGACAATCCCTCGCCAAATGGCCCACTTATTGACACTGGTAACACTTTACACCTTCGATACCACACCTCCCATAATGATTCCTACCATAAGTGCGACATACTCGAGGTGCACTAGTCCTAGAACTTTGAACTTGTTTCCCTTTGAAAGCTTGTTGTCTTGGTCTAAATTGTTGATTTGATCTTCCTCGATCACCTTGATTCGACTTACTCAATTCTCCCTCCGCTTGCACCTTCTTCAAACTGTGTTCTGCCACATAGCAATGCCTTAACAATTCGGCATAGCTAGTGAACTCCCTCTGAGATGCGCTATGTGAAATTTCAGCCCTCAAACCAAAAAGAAACTGATCCATCTTCCACCTCTCGTCCAGAGCATACATAGCCTGCCTAGAATAAGCAGCCATCACCTCAAACCTCTCCGCATAAGCGGCCACAGTCAAGTTACCCTGTCTCAACTGTTGAAACTCGAATTCCTTCTGAGTCCTTAAGGAACTTGGAAAATACTTCTCCATAAAATTTACCTTAAACTGCTCCCAAACCTTGGGTACCTCTTGAACGGTCATCAAGGCGAAGGCACTCTCCCACCACCTCATGGCAGGACCCTTCAATAAGTGAGAAGCATAAACCACCTTATTTTCCTCACTACACTGGACTATTAAGAAAATCCTCTCCATGCCGGCGATCCACTCGTGAGCCTTTACCGGATCTAACCCTCCCTGAAATTCTGGAGGATTCGTACGAATGAAATCCCTAAAACTTCCATCTGTAGCTTCTGGAACAACCACTGGAGGATGAAGACCTCTAGCCATTTGCTGTACCATTTATTGCATAAACTGATTCTGTTGTTGCTGCATCTGTTGCATGAATTCATACAAAAGGGCATTCCCGTCGTCACCTGGTATATTTGTTCCAGCTGGAGTGGTTTTGGGTCTACCGCGATTGTTTCTGGGCCCGTCCGCCATGTTCCTAGATGTCATACAGATAGGATTAAGTTAATCAGGCTTAATACCATAAATATAACACGCAAGACCAATGGCGACACCACGCATATGAAACGGAAAGAAATGTTTATCCTATTTCATGGCTAGATCGAGGATACGACCTGCTCTGATACCAACTGTAACACCCACATATAATATAATACATCAAAGTATCCATATCATACATGAATTCACGTTTTAGTACTGAAATACAATAAGTCCCTAGTTAACACATTATACATATACATGCCCAAAAATACCTAATACAAAAACTATGGCATTATATATACAAGATGTTCCAACACTAAGAACTAGATCAATTAATGATCTCAAAATAATCTTCACAAGGGAAGTCTTGTCATCCCAAAAAGCTAAGGTAGTAAGGAAAGTCACACAACTTTATCCTTACCCTTTGCCGAACCTGTAGTACCTGTAAAATAATCAACAACGTGGGGTGAGATACATCAAATCTCAGTGAGTTCCCTATCTTATAGGTCCTCTCAGCTTTACAAGGTTCTACCACACCTAACTCAAGTCAAAAGGGGAAGGGAAGTGACTTTGAGTACTCACACACACTATATGGATCCATGCTCATGAGTCATGTTAACTCACACTATCACACATCGATAACCTCACCAAGGCATCCCTTTTTCCCGTCCGCTTCTATGTCTAGAAGTCGACCCGAGTCATGGATCCTGGAAACCTACTTGACATACGAATGGATTCGGGTTCTACGGGCCATTAACCGTTATGAACCGTCACTTCACATGGGCCATTAACCGTCACAACTGCACGCGGGAATCAAACCTGCCAAGTAGTCATGCATATGTCTCAGAGGAGTTCGAGACTCATGAAACTGCAACTCAAGATAACCGGTTACGATTTCGTGATCACACACACAAACGTGATTGTATTCGACAATCACAAGGCCACCTTCGCCTTAAGACCTCTTTTGTCTTTCTCAAATAAACACAATAAAACATGATCCATACTAGTGTAGTTATTCCCATACCATTCGGTAATAGCCGTTACTAGGTTCTGATATAGTTATAGTTATATTCCTCACTCTCCCTATTTCGTATTTTAACATGCATATACTCTCAAACATGCATAACAAAAAGAAAAATAGGTAAACACAAGTCGATCATATAATAGAATCACACAATTCAACAAATCCATAAGTTACACCAAATTTGGTTCCCTCCGACTTATTTAATCGGGCATCAAAACTAGTATTTTTCACTTCCATTAGATAGAGTATGTTGATAGCTCTTTATCGGTACCAAGAACATTTAAATCGGGCGAACGAGTCAAAAGTTATGAATTTTAGAAGAAAAATAGTTTTTCTTTTGTTCCAGGTCGCTCTAAGCGGGCCCCACCCGCGCTAAGCGCGCTACTCTCGGCCTGATGGAGGCGAAAATTCTCCAGACCGCGCTAAGCGGTAAATACCGCGCTAAGTGCGCTCTGCGTTATGCAGAAAAAATTTCTTTTTCACAGCAGCCTTCTAACCACACTTTCACCCCTAAAACCATACCCAATCAACCAATAGGGGTGTGTGATCATGGTTCTTTCATGGGTTATTCCACAAACTTCACAAACATAATTTCCAACAACATTTCATAATTTCCACACAAAATCCTAACATTTCAATTCAACAACAAACATCATAACAACTATCAATGGATGATTCTATACATATATTGATCATACTACGCAATTTATAACACACTTCAACCGTTAGATTCTTTGATTTTACACAAAACCCCATTTTCCCCCAAAACCCAACCTAACTCTAAAACCTCAAAAAATTATACTCTAAAGTTTCTATCTAGAACCCACCTGGATTAGAAGATGATGATGATGAAGAAGATGAGATGAATTGATGAAGAGTTAATGATGGTTGTTGACCTTTATCTCTTGAACTTTTCTTCTTTTTCTTTCCTTTCCTCTTCCTTCTCTCTACTTTCTCTTTCTTTCTATTATCCAGCTTTTGTTCCAAATGAAGAGAAAAAGGGAAAATGAAATGATATAGAGAAATGTCATTAGTTAGTACCACTACTAAATGTCCAAAAAGTCTCTATAACGCCAAAAGTTAAAACCTCAGAGTCAGAAAAAATATTAATTTGATCTGCTCTGAGCTCATCAGTTTACTCTAATTATTTTATCCAAATAATTCTCAGAGTAGACCGGAACCCAACTGATCAAACGAATATTATCCAGAGTAAATAAGTTACGGGGTATTACATTATCAGAATACGAGATCGAGTACCATGCTCAGAAAGCTATTAAAGGAAGTGTTTTAGCCGATCATTTGGCTTATCAACCGATTGACGATCAGGAATCAGTTGGGTTTGACTTCCCAGACGAAGATGTTATGTACTTGAAAATGAAAGATTACGATGAACCGCTACCCAGTGAAGGGCCAGAACCAGGTTCCCAATGGGGACTTATCTTTGACGGAGATGTTAATCATTTTGGAAACAGAATTGGGGCAGTCATCATAACACCTTAGGGTACCCACATTCCTTTCACTGCCAGATTGACATTCAAGTGCACAAACAACGAGGCCAAATACGAAGCTTGTATCATGGGTCTCGAAGAAGCGATCGAATTAAGGATTAAGAACTTGGATGTATATGGCGACTCAGCCCTGGTTATCAATCAGATCAAAGTAGATTGGAACACCTACCAATCGGGATTGATTTCTAACAAAGACTACGCGAGAAGGTTGTTACCATTCTTCGACAGAATCGAGTAACACCTATGCAAACATCAAGCATAATCGAGTAAGCAACTTAGGGTTCAAAAAAAATCATGTAAGTCATGATCAAAAAGTCGCATTTAAGGATCAAAAATGCACATAAAATGTCATTGTATATAGGCTCAAACATGCTCTCAGAATTGGTTTTAAGGAGCTCACACATTGGCATTAACTTGACCTAGTTCTAGCATGTATCAAAAATTGGTCATGTAATGGAATGGTCCATGAAAAATAGTTATATTCTTTATAAAATTAGTAGAAATTAACCATGTCATGTTAAACTCAGTGAGTGATCACATGCAAAAAAAATTGGATCAAAAACATGCATCAAAAGCATTCAATTAATTGCAAACATTAAGCACATGTCAATTAATGATCATACAAACACAAGTCACAAAAAGTACTTAGAAAGTGACTCAAAAATTATGATCAAAGCATTAATTTAACATGTAAAGATCCTATTATGAAGTGTCAAAGCACACACACAAAATTGGATCACAACTATTAATGGAATGTCATTTTTAGAGGCTTGAATCACAAGGTATGTCCATATACACACATTACAATCAGAAATTGGGAAAAAATACCAAATGTGATAAAAAAAATGAAAATAAAATTCATTAAAAATTAAATAAATCATCCAAGAATCAATATGAAATTTTTAAGAATTTTTAGGAAATTTTTATTATTTTTAATATGCTATTTTCAAACGTGTATCAAAAAGAAAGAAAGAAAACACAAAGAAATAAGGAGGTGCGCCCTAAGTAGAATCTCAGTTCACGATTCCCAGGGCCAACAAATGGGAGGTGGGATTAGTAAAAAATGCTTAAGCCCAAATCACAATGAATGGGATCCTTACATCCTAACCTCAGGAAACAAAAATTCACAAGATCAAATGTTCTCTCCCCTTAATATTCACTTCGCCGGAGATTATTATCACCGTCGCGCCGGAAATCGCCTCCGGGGGCGGCGAAGGGTGATACTACACAAACCTCATATTGTAATACCCCAAATTTTGACCACTAATATTTTCTATCATTGTGCAAATCATCATCACAATATGGATGTACCTTCATGCCTCACCAGTCTCCTCAAGGATTTTTTATCATTCACTTCAATTAAGAATTAGGGTTTTAAGCCCTCTTCGAGCTTAAACAAAGGATCAATCAAGAAATGACATGATATTCAACTTGTCTAACCTCTCAAACATCCATAAAGGGTCAAAAGGACTCCCACATCAAGAATCAGGCACAAGGTTGCAGCATTCCAAGTGGATTAAGCCTTGGGATTGCCAGTGTCACCAAATTAGGGTTTTGGTCGACCAGGGACTCCAGATGAAAATCTTCATCTGGGAATGAGCCAATGCTTCAAAATATAACTCAAGATACTTCAAAATATAACTCAAGATACTCCAAGGGACCTCATAAACCCAGCCATCCAGTCAATTTGACCTCAGGGGATGCCTTCACCAAAAATCAAGAATTAGGGTTTCTTGACCTAATTCACCCCCAAGTTGACTTTTGGGACAAAACATGAGCCAAGACCTCAAGACATGATTTGAGGGTCTCTAATAAACCACATTGATACATTTGCAACAATGGATTGATTCAAGAAGCTTGATCTACAAGTTTCAATTTCCTCTGGACCACCATTAGGGTTTTGAAGAAAAAGTCAATTGTACCTTTGACTTTTGACCAAGACATGCTCCCAAACCCTGGGACATGATTCAATATTCCCTATAACACCCATGGAACACATCCATCAAGTTTGATTTAGTTCAAGGACTTGATTTCACCAAGGATCGCACAGTTCAGAATTCATCTGATAAAAAGTCAACTGTGCACAAAAGTCAAGTTTGACTTTTTGAGATTTTTCACATTTATGGTTCCTTAACCCTAAAACAATGACAATATGTGATTTGAATCATCATTCATTAAGAAAAATCAAATAAAGTAGGATAACTTGTAAAAGGGGTAACCATAAAAACTTAGAATTTTTTCTAAGTTATGGAACAAAGTGGCTAGGGTACCAACTTCCAAGGATCATACTTGAGATCCAAGCAACCATTTTGAATGTTCCAAAGATGGATTTGTAGCTCTCATGGCATACTTTAAAAGTGTCAACTACACCTCATTCCAATTCTTCATGGATTTTTAGTTATGGAGTGATCAAAATGATTGAAAACATGAAATGTCACTTTTTCCAACACTTAGTGAAATTTTCACTAAGTCAGAATTTGTCTTGCTTTTTTTCAAAATATAGGGGCACTTTTCACTTGGATCCAAAAAGTTTCAAGACAAACTATGATCACACATGTGTTGTGTCACATAAGGACTTTCCAAAATGTCCAAGAACTCCATCCAAATCCATCTGAGCTATGAGTTATGACAACTGCAACATGCCTTGCTGCAAACTGTCTTGGCAAGGCAGATTGTGCATTAGGGCTCGATTTAATCAATTTATGCAAATGACAAACAATTTTATCCATCTGCACACATCGGGGGGAGACCAAGGAGGAACAAACACTGATCCATAAGCCTCCCAAGTCTTTGGAACTACATATAGGTTTGACACCCCTAAAAGCTAAAGATGCCTCAAGACTCCAATTTTGTTTTGAGGCATTCAATGGATGCTTAGAGGTGGCATGTATTAGAGCAAAGATGAATACTTCAGTCAAGCCTTATCCTGGAATCAAAGAACCAGAGGCCTGTGCTCTAATCTCAAGTCAATGGCTAGAGGAGACTTGAGATTCCAAAATGATCCAATTGGCCACAGACCTATACCAGTTGCCATACACTATTGCAGCAAAAAAAAACTTGGTGCACTATAAATAGACCTCATTTGTGATCAGTTTGAGTACACCAAAGCACCCAAACTGATGCTTTCCTCAAAATCACCTCTTTCACTCCAATTTTGCCTTCCAAAGCAAGTCATTATCGGGTTTTAAGCTTGAGAGCAATTCCTACCAAACCAATCACACACACACCTCATAAATATCATATAGAAGTGATCCAAGCACTTAAATAACATCTGGAACACCAATTTCACAAAATTGCCATTCAACTGCTCAAGCTTTTAGCAGACTTGCAGTTAGGGTACCATTTTAACTTCCAGCTTATTTCCAACCACTCCAAGCATTCAGACACACTCCATAGCACCTAGCGAAGCTATCCACATCATTGGAACCAAGCTGTAACACCTCTAACTCAAAACATGATCACCAGCTACAAGAGGTAAGCCTCAACTTGGTCATCTCATGATTCATGCATATTTCCTCGCACAATAATTTTGCCATATGTTCATAATCATGTATGGAATGTTTCCCCTAAATTAATCGCTTTGTATGAATCGTGTGTGGAATTTCCGAGCCTTCATGCAGAATTTAGGGTTCTTGAGGTTTCTTTTTGATTTCTTATTCCATGCTTAAAATAAATGAAATTAAAGACCATAGACATGATCGTGAGGTGAAAACGAGTAGATTGATATGTGGATTGTGTGATTTCATCAAGTATTCAGTGAGATTGGTGAGAAAATGCAAATCTGGGCAAAACTCAGAACACGCGCATGTTCTTGGTGTGTTCTTGGCGCCTTTTTCAAATATTCAAATATTTGAATTTTGTGATTTTTATTTAATTGATTCAAAAATTAATTCCTCTCTGAATTTTAATGATTTTGAGTTGATTCTTTTTTTAATAATTCACAAAAATGTTAAAATATTTTATTTTACAAAAATTTCCCAAAAATATTATTTATTTCATATACTTGATATTTTTGCAAAGAATTATTTTTTATTTGTTTTTTAACATTTAAAATATTTTTTCCTTCTTGATTTTACAAACTCAAATGGTTTCCAACCATTTTGTGAATAAAAACATGATTTTTGAAACATTGATCCAAGATCACCACTCATTTTTCACATGTTTTCAATAATTTTTATTAATTTTTAAACAAAATTAGGGTTTTGATTAATTCCACCCTCATCAATCTTTTTCAAACACTTTTGGGCCTCTAATAGAGTGTAAGACCCAACCCTTTTTGAAAACCAAAATAATTTGGGCTTCGGTCATCGTATAAGACCCACTGTGTTTTCAAACCTCGGCGCGATCGCCATTTTTAAAATAAAAAAATTGGGCCTCTCCTCGAGCTATAAGTCCCATTTCTTTTCTTTAAATACTCTTTGGGCCTCTTGATAGAGTGTAAGTCCCACCCCTTTGTAAATAATGCCTTTTTGGGCCTCACACATTGTATAAGTCCCTCTGTATATTTTCAAACATTCGGCGCGATCGTCGCCTTTTTAACAAAATCAACTGGGCTTCTCCTTGAGCTATAAGACCCATCTTTATTCATTTTCAAACTCTTTGGGCCTCTAATAGAGTGTAAGACCCAATCCCCTTTTGACCAAAACTTTTTTGGGCCTCAGTCGTTGTATAAGTCCCGATACGATATTCAAAACAACAGTACAATCATTGTTCAAACCTTGGGCCTCTCCTTGAGTATAAGCCCCAACAATTTTGTCACAAACAACTCCCTTTTGATTTAGGTTCAAATATACAGTTGTTATCAAAACTTTCTTTAATTTCTCTGAACAACTAACAATACAGCATGGAAGCTCGCTCACCTGTAAGTTTTAACAGCTTTCATTTACTCGCTTTAATATATATAACTGTATTGTGGGAAGCGACGTATGGTTAGTCTTCTTTCATTCTTTTAAATACATGTCAGATATATATAAATGTATTGTGGGAAGCTGCACATGGTTAGTCTTCTTTCATTTTTTTAAATACATGTCAGATATATATAACTGTATTGTGGGAAGCTGTGCATGGTTAGTCTTCTTTCATACCTTTTTAAATACTTGTCATATATCAACTGTATATATACTAGTATAGTTATTTAGAGTTTTCCCCGAAAACTAGGTCTAGAACTAGGTAAAGCCATGTTGGTCACTCTTAAATACAAACAAAACTAGATCCCCCATAGGATTTCCAGATACAGTTTTCCCTTCTCTTGGGGTTAAACAATATGGAACAAAGAGAAAGACAGTATTCTCGGTGAACCTTTTCTCAGACTGTCACCCCTAGAAATTGTCAAAGAAATTCTACTCCACGAAGTTGATCTATTCTCTATGAATAGCATCTCTTGAGTTTCTTCCAAACCCTCGAACTTTCCTGGAATGATCTCTTCTCTGTGAATTGCATTTCTTGAACTTCTCTTGGTTTGGGGACCCACAGGCTTCCTAAAAGTATCCCCGCCTCCTCTTAGGCGTTGTACAAGGACCCTTCGGCTTCTTAAGAGTTTTCATGCCTTCTCTTGGCCTTAATACAAGGACCCTGACAACCTCTTAAAGGTATAAGATAGAACTTAGTCATCCTTTGCTAGAGCAGTCTTTCTAGTGTCAGACCTCAGGCCACTTTAGGGTTGATTCTCATCCCTTAATGCCCTTGACTCCTCTTGGAGGCATCATACAAAAGATAAAACTCTTCCACACCCATAGACTTTGACAGTTTAAATCCCCTTAAGTCTCAAAGACATTCTCAAGTTCCTTACAACTATAGGAAGAAACCCCGGGCATTCCAGATCGATCTCCAGCAGAAACCCAGCCTCTCTCATGAGAGTTCCCCAACCAGGGTCAACATTATCCCAAATAAGAGCCTCAAGGTATATGACACCTCAACTATTCTGTAATCCTCAGCAAGAGTTGATTCCCCACTTGGACCTGCCTGGGGATCTCAATTATCCCCGACAAAAGATAGCCTCCTCTTAGGCTTTGCATAAGGACCTTTCCTCAGCGAAAAGTTAGCCTCCTCTTAGGCTTTGTATAATGATCCTTCCTCAGTGAAGTCAGCCTCCTCTTGGGCTTTGTACAAATGATTCTCCCCAGCGGAGCTACCCTTTTCAGACTCTCTTGTTGAGTCAAGACCCTTTTTGCCTCAATCTCGGGCTTCGTACGAGACAATAAATCACTCTCTTGTTGAGTATAAAAGACTCTCTTGTTTAGTCAATCAACTTTCAGACTCTCTTATGGAGTAAATCACCTTTTCAGACTCTCTTGTTGAGTCAATCACTTTTCAGACTCTCTTGTTGAGTCAAGCACTCTCTTGTTGAGTCAACCCCTTTTAGCCTCTATCTCAGGCTTTGTACGAGACAAATAAAAACACTCTCTTGTCGAGTCAGAACCCTTTAGCCTCAATCTTGGGCTTTATACAAGACATAAATTTCCATCTCTTAAACTGAGGACAGAAATCTTCCCCAGCCAAGTTATTTCCTCCCAGCCTTCGTATAGGCTTTTGAGGAATAATTTCCCTAAGTAGAGTCAAACTCATTACAGCCTCAATCTTGGGCTTTGTACAAGACACATTCTCATCAGAGTTAGTTAAATTTCCGTTTTAGCCTCAATCTGGGACTTTGTACAAGACAGATAATACTCTCCAGCAAGAGTCAAACTCGTTTCAGCCTCAATCTTGGGTTTTGTACAAGACACATATAGACCTCCCCGACGGGGTCAAACCCTTTTTTAGCCTCCTCTTAGGCATTGTATAATGATATCCCTAAAGAGTCAGTCTCTTTTTTAGCCTCAATCTTGGGCTTTGTACAAGACAGATAAAACACCCTCTTGATGAGTCGGTCTTATCTAGCCTCCTCTTAGGCTTTGTATAAAGAAATCCCCTAACCAAATTAATTAACCTTTTAGCATCAACCTTGTGCTTTGATATAGGTATACAAAAAGTCAGCAAACTCTCTTTAGAGATGACAAATTCCCTCTCAATACCCTTTTAGCTTCAATCTTGGGCTTTGAACAAGACACTAAAACCTAATTTTCCTCCCTTAGAATAGGAGGAACTACGATTGCTCTGATTTCCTTGTTTCGTTTAAACGGGAATACGAAGGCATAAGATTGCGAAATCTTAGCGAGCATACTAATCAAAAACTCTAGGTCCAGTACCTTCACATCAATCAAAACTTAGGTCCAGTACCTTAACAAAAACATAAACAAAATTCACTCTCCCTGTGACACCTTCCCAACCCATTAGCAGATAAACACTATCAATTACAAAGCGAAACCTAAAAGCTAATGTCCTATGGATAACCACATATAGGATGGATAATTGACAACTACCCATTGTATAACCTGACCCCGACTCCCTGAATCTCTTAAAGCGTTTGTTCAGTTAAACATTCACGTGCAAGGTTAGTTTTAGATACCTTTCATTTCCCTTCCAGTTTCATGGGATAAATAAGAAATCAGAAAGTAGCACCATTTCTCCTCGAGGAGAAAACCCAAACTTCAGCGATAAGGTGGTCGTGTCACCGACAAAAATTGCTCGCTACACATATCACCGTGCTCGCCCTCGCTCTCTGAATCTCAATCTAGCCTCAAATTCAACAAATTCCTAACCTATATCTCAAATCGCGCACAAGTGTTCATGAACCCTAGGTATTCAAATCGAAAATTAAATGGTGATCGAAGATGAATTAGGGCTCAGTATCTTGTGGTTATGGCTCCTCAACATTCATACTACAAACCAGCAACAAAAATAAAGTAAGACAATGGAGATTATGGCATTTCAAATTTACCTACGGAACCGAGGATTGTTCCGGTGATGGTTGGGAAGTTATCCAAAGGTGACGGAAAATAGAAAACTAGAGAGGAGGCTCTGAAGCTCGGGACTTGCGAAATAAATGCAAGAGTAGAAGCTTCGATTCAGGTAAAGTTTCAGAATCTTCTTCTATGAATTTTGATCTGTGAACTCTTCTTCTTCTTCTGCAATCTCCTTCTTCTTCATTCCTTAGACGATAGCAATTAACGCATTGTATTCCTTGAATTGAATTGTTGAAGTTGTGTTGCGTGAGTTGAGGTTAAGCTCACTCCAATGGCAGCTTCAGTGAGAGGTTCTAATGGAGTTTGAGAAAAAAGAGCTTTAGGTGGTGTGTAGGTGGGTGTTCAAAGAGAATTGAGAGAGAGAATGAGAAAATGGGAAAGCTGGTGATTAGAGAATGAAAAGAGGAATGAAGATTGTTTTTATATGATGAGGGAGGAGGTTGAGGAATTCTGTTATTTTTGTAACTGTATTAAGAGTTAGTTATAGGTTAGTGTGATTCTGTTTTGGTTAGTTATGAAATTCTGTTAAGGAATTGGTTAAATTGGTTAATAACTTGTTATACATACTGCTACAATGAAGTGGTATTATGTGATTTAGGCTACTGTTAGTTAAAAGTTGTTATGAATTCAGTTAGTTGGTTAATAGTTAGATTAGAGATGTCAAAATGGGTCTGGCCCATAAGCCCTTAATTTTAGCACTGGCCGGGCCATAAAAAGTATCAAAAAAATACAACCCTATCTTTTTGGGCCAGACCATCGGGCCGATGTTTTTTATGGGCCGGACTGGGCTGGCCAAGCGGGCTTCGAGCTGGCCCGTTAAAAATATTAAAAATAATAATTTGTTTTGATAAAAAATTTAGAAAACTGTTTTTGTTAATTTTGAGGGGAAATTGGGCTAAACCCTATTGTTGGATTCACCAAGTGTTCATGGGACTTAGCAAAAAAACACAAGAGTAGAAGCTTCGATTCAGGTAAAGTTTCAGAATCTTCTTCTATGAATTTTGATCTGCGAGCTCTTCTTATTCTTCTGCAATCTCTTTCTTCTTCAATCCTTAGACAATAGCAATTAACGTGTTGTATTCCTTGAATTGAATTGTTGAAGTTGTGTTGCGTGAGTTGAGGTTAAGCTCGCTCCAATGGCAGCTTCAGTGAGAGGTTCCAATGGAGTTTGAGAAAAAAGAGCTTTAGGTGGTGTGTAGGTGGGTGTTCAGAGAGAATTGAGAGAGAGAATGAGAAAATGGGAAAGATGGTGATTAGAGAATGAAGAGAGGAATGAAGATTGTTTTTATATGATGAGGGACGAGGTTGAGGAATTATGTTGTTTTTGTAACTGTATTGAGAGTTAGTTATAGGTTAGTGTGATTTTGTTTTGGTTAGTTATGAAATTTTGTTAAGGAATTGGTTACGAATTGGTTAGTAACTTGTTATACATACTGCTACAATGAAGTGGTATTATGTGATTTAGAGCTACTGTTAGTTAAAAGCTGTTATGAATTCAGTTAGTTGGTTAATAGTTAGATTAGAGTTGTCAAATGGGTCTGGCCCATTGGGCCGGCCCATAAGCCCTTAATTTTAGCACGAGCCGAGCCATAAAAAAGTATTAAAAAAATACAACCCTATCTTTTTGGGCCAGGCCATCGGGCCGATGTTTTTATGGGCCGGACCGGGCTGGCCAAACGGGCTTCGGGCTGGCCTGTTAAAAATATTAAAAAATAATAATTTGTTTTGATAAAAAATTTAGAAAACTGTTTTTGTTAATTTTAAGGGGAAATTGGGCTAAACCTTATTGTTGGATTCACCAAGTGTTTATGGGACTTACCAAAAAATTGTCTACTAGATAATTTATTTTTATATCTAATTTGAATGGCTAGATGAGTAATTATTTTGTTATGTATTATTGTATTTTATTATCTTTAAATTTAAAAATTATAATTATAATATTGAAATATATAGGCGGGTCTAACCCATCGGGCTGCACGACCCATAAGGAACTGGGTCGGGCTCAATTTTGATAGCCCATGAAGTAATCTGGTCGGCCCACTCCAGCCCATTTATAAGTGTTGGCCCACCAGATCGATGCGGGTTGGGCCGGGCCAGCCCACTTGACAGCTCTAAGTTAGATATTAATTGTTGAAAGTTAGTTAGTGACAACTATCACAGTTAGTTATGAGTTTATTTGTTGAATTTTGTTATGAAGTTATGAGGTTAGTTGTTCACTGTGATATGTGTGTTGTAAATAGAGGTGTTATGAATGCATACAAGTTCTGGTAGTATTGGTTGTGTTAGTGAGTTAGGTTGTGGTTGACTGCCGCGGTAAAATGTGTCGTTATTGAAACGGTTTGAAATACTTAGACTGACATGCCTTGTAGTGAGATCATTTGTGATTAGCTACCTGAAAAGTTAATGTTATGTTGTAGCTGAAGTTTAGCTATTGTTTTTATCTGCTGTAATGCAGTTGCGACGAAAACTCTAGGGCACGACTGAAGGGTCTTGAAGATACTGCCTTTCTCTGTGTTCATTCTGCCACGAAGGGACATGCGCTCCATGTAAGCTTACCTGTGTTGAAGCGCATTGTGGAATTTGACTACAACTTGATCAGTTTCATTCAAGTCCTTTGTAAGTTCAGTTGCTGCTCTTTTATAGTGTTAAGGATGAATCTCGCAGATGATGAAATATAAACTTTTATTTGTTTTTTATATTTTGTACAAAATTGGCTTTAAAAAGGTGATCATGGAAATAACATCAAACTTTATTTTTTCCTCTAATGATGATTCTGAAATGGCAGGAACGCCAAGTTTGGATGTAGGAAACCATCACGCACCATGTACGAAGATGAAGTCATGTTGGAACTGTGAGTGGATCATGGATTTGTTATCTATTTGAACTTCCCATGGATTATTACCTTTGGACTGTGGTTTGTGGCTGAATTGGTCTGATGTTGATGCTTATTTTTTTGTTTTGTAGGTTGAATGTAAACGTGGATAGCTTGAAGATGTGAAGTCTGGCCACGGTTTCGGCAAAGCTTAGCATAGATTTTATAATTTTCTTCTTGTAATGCTCCAATTTATAATGTCGACATGGCTGGTAAATTATATGATTGTAATTTTGAATGAACATGGGTGAGGTTGGATGGAACTTCGGCGAAACTTGCATGATATTTAGAACTTATAAAATTATATCATTGGATGAACATGAACCTTTGGGTATTGATGAATTTTTATGAACAAATACCAAAAAATACCAACGAATAGCCTTGAATGATGTTATGACTTGTTATCTCTACCGATGATTTCCATGCTTCCATTTGCCATTCGAATTGACTTTTGTAATATTGGCACAAAGCTATGAACATGAACATTAGATATGACTTTGGTCAAGAAGTCAACTTCCCTTCTTGACTTTGACCAAAGTCAAATAAACTTGATCAATGCCTTTACACCCAAGCCATGACATGCCTCGATGATTACACCAAAAATTGAATCCAAATCAACTTACTTGTCCTATTTAGATCTTGTTAGAACCCTAATTCAATGCTTGAATTCCATATTATCTTGTCCTACCAGCAACGAGCAATGAGCAATGGAGATGATAATAATGTCTTGAACACAATGACTCCACCATTTCATGCCATGACTGGATAATCAACGCCATAGTATTGCCTTGAAGAATCTTTGAAAAAAATAAGTCTTGAAATATGAATAGAAGTATGACCAAGATAATCTCGACATGAAAACCTTAACCCAATGAACCTTAGCTGATGAAAAGTCCACCAGCTCCACCATGAATGAGAACCCTGATTCACCTTGAGATGTACCTTGATAAAGAGGGCAGCCTGAGATGTTGAAAGGCAAGAAAACCTTAATCCATAACCCTCTCAATTGAACCAATGCAGAAAACCTAAACATCTAATGCTCTTGAAAAATCTTGAAGAAGATAGACTAGATGCTTGATGATCTTGAAAAAGATGTTTATGATGATGAGAATTCAACCTTTGCTTTAAGCTTGGATGAAAAGAACCTCAAGGCGAATAGGAAACCATTATTCAAAGAAACCCTTGATCCCATGTCTTAGAAGCTTAATGAAATGAATGGTGTGAATTACCTAAATGCATATGAAAGGTGAAGCATAAGCCATTTATTGAGTATAAATAGGAGGATAAATTTTGGAGTGTTACACTTTATGTTGATGACATGTTGCTGACAGGAAATTGTATTTCTGAAATGAACAAGTTCAAGAAGCTGTTGATGAATGCATTTGAGATGACTGATGTAGCACCCCAGTTTTTATTAAATTATTTTAGTTAAGTTATTTGTGAATTATTTGTGATTTATATGTGTTTTATTTAATTATTGTGTGTGAATAGATAAATAAGAGGGTATGGGTGTATGTCTTATAGATAGAGGTGTAGAGAATAAGTAGTGACTTGTTGGAGTTGATATAAACTATTTAAAAATTATTAGAATCTTGATAATTAGAATAAATGTAGAAAGTAATTAGAAATTGATGGATTTTATTTAGAATTATTTTACTAATTAAAATAATGCTCTATTGTTATTATTTAAATAAAATAATGAGATAAAGGGGAAATAGGAGTTTGTAGAGATATTGAGGTATATGGATGAGGGGTAGGGTATAGAAGTCCTTAACCTCCAATAGGGTTTATTTATCCATTGATTCTTGATGAATATATGATGATGAATATGTTGTTATATGCATTGATTTGAATTGCATTGGTATGTTGTTGTTATAATATTGTGTTTTTAAGTTTTTATGTGAAATTAGGTGTTTATAGGTATGAAATTAAGTGATTAATTCATGAGAAAATTGATATCTTAATGTCCATTAGAGAAGGATAGATGTATTGGTGTTGTTAGAATGTAAATTGGTGTACTTTAGAATGTTCTAATTGGGACTGGTTTAGTGGATTAGAGGTTGGATATGGAGAGGATGATGGTAATAGAGAAAACGAGATTACTGGAAAAACTTCACAGACCAATCTATTGGCTACAATAACTAATCTATTGGTTCACTTTGAAATATGAAAATTTTGTATTGAACCAATCTATTGGCTACAGTAACCAATATATTACTTCACTTTGAAAAAAAATTGTATTGAACTAATCTATTGGCTAAAGTAACCAATCTATTAGTTCACTTTGAAAAACAAAATTTTGTATTGAACCAATCTATTGGCTACAGTAACCATTCAATTGGTTCACTTTGAAAAACTGTAATTTTTTATTGCATCAATCTATTGGCTACATTAAACAATCTATTGGCTCTTTGAGAAAATTGAAAGAATATAACACAGAGGCTTGGATCAATCGATTGATCCTTGAAGAAATCGATTGGTTATTTGGCAAATTTGGCAAATTTTGGTATAGGAACACATACCAATTGATTGGACTCATGAAAGCAATCGATTGGCTCTCACTTTTTTTGTGAAAAATTTCATAACAGCAACCAGGACCAATAGATTGGTCAGCGGCAGCAATAGATTGGTTTGTCGGTTGTTTTGGTCATAACTTTTAATCCGTAAGCCCAAAAGAGACGTGGTACAAAGTGTTAGAAAGCTAACGCGATTTACCATCAAATGGAATTGGTTTCAGGGTCTGAATGTGTCTTGATAACTTGAATAATTGATGAGAATTATGTGTATTTGTGATGTTATATTGTGATGATGTTATAATGTTTGAAAATATTAATTATAATTAGTTAACAATGTAAATGTTGAATATTGATGATGTTGTAAGTTTTGATAAGTATGTGTTGTTGTGTGAGCATGATAACTGATGATGTTAATGATGATTATGATATTGTTGTGTATGATGTTGATGATTATTTAGATGTTGGATTGTATAATGTTGATGATGATTATGATATTGTTGTGTATGATGTTGATGATGATTATGATGTTATTATGTTATGATGTTGAGAATAATATTGATGTTGTCGATGTGATTGATGAATAATAGTTTGATTAGGTAAGACTATTATTGTTGGCTCAATGCATGCTTTATTTATTGTCGAAAGTGGACTTTAAACATTTTGTTGTTGTTGCATTGACGTGTTTTGACATGCATTCATGATGTCGTTGTTGTTGATGAAAGAGGCAAGTTGCAATCCGAGCAGGGTGGATTGGTAACTTGTCCCGAATCTGAGCAGGGTGGATTCAGGGTTTGAGTAGGGTGAACCCGGTTCGCTAAGGAACCTTTTTATGATATGGTACCACATGTATATGCATCGAGTTGCATCGTCGAGTTGCATTGCATAAATGAGTTGTATGCATGGTGTTGCTTTGTGTGTGATTATTGAGATTTGGATGTGTTCATGAGATTTTGTGATGCAATTGTTGTAGAATGTGTATATGTGTTGATACTCTACCTTGCAGTATGTACCACTTACTTTATTGATTTGATTTCTCACCCCTTTGTTGTTGTGGTTGTGGTTTGTGATCCTCTTCGGAGTACATACAAACAGGTAAGTGAGTAGTTGCTATAGTGGAGGATGGCGCGGGGATTTTCTTCTTTTATTTTCGTTTGCGTCTTTAGAATTACGTTTTTTGATCTGTAACACTGGGTGGGGCGAAAGATGTCTTTTTAATTTGCTTATGTTAAATGGAGAGCTGGATGTGAGATTTTTATCATTTTTCATATGAGTTTAATAAAATAGATTCATGAGACTTATATGTTTGCAAAGCATGTTTATCTTTATAACTCCGCTGCAATGATACCCTAAGTGAAGGTGAGCATGCAATGACAGGTGTTGAATGTTTCATTTTAAATTTAAGTGTTGCAGAGCATATGTGGTTGATGTTAAGCAACATCCTAAGTGTGAATATGTGTTTTCTACATGTTTTATTTTATAATTATAAGCGCGTGGTTTTAGGGTGTTACAACTGACCTTGAAAATATGGTATATTTTATAGGAATGAAGATCTTGCACTCTGAAAAGGGAATCAGTATGCACCAACTGAAATATGAACTTGAGTTGTTGAACAGATTTGAGCTGATGAATTGTAAATTTGTAGTTACACCTTCTGAGACAAACCATAAGTTGGATTCTAATTCGGAAGGTGATAATGTAAATGCTACAACTTTTAAACAGTTAGTTGGCTCTCTAAGATATTTGTACAATACTCGGTCTGACATATGTTATGCAGTTGGAATGCTGAGTAGGTTTATGAGTAAACCAAAGTGGTCACATTACCAAGCTGCAGTCAGATGATGCTAAGTTGATATGCTATTTAGACTATGACTGGTGTGGAGACAGAGTTGACAGAAGAAACACTACAGGATACTTGTATAAGTACTTGGGAGCCCTTATTTCTTGGTGTACCAAGAAGCCACCAAATGTTGCTTTGTCAACCTGTGAAGCTGAATACGTAGCTGGTACTTTGTCAGCTTGTCAAGCTGTTCGGATGATGAATTTGCTATAGGAACTAGAGTTTAAGGTGAGCAAACCAGTCAAGATGATGATAGACAACAAATCTACCATAAGCCTTACAAAGAACCTAGTGTTGTATGGGAGAAGCAAACCTATAGAGACAAAGTTCCATTTTCTGCGCAATCAAGTTCATAATGGAATGCTTGAAGTTGTTCACTGTAGCACTCAGAAGTAACTTGCAGATGTGCTTACCAAGGCGGTCAAAACTTAACACTTCATCAATATGAATGATAGAATTGGTGTTATTGACTTTTATACTTGAATGTGAATTAAGGGATGGTGTTGATTGTAATTCAACATTCAAGTTAGTTTAGTTTTGAGTTTCATTTACTTTTAAATTTGAATTTGAATTTGCATTTTATGTGAATTTGAGTTTAATTTGGGTGTTTATATAAACCCGAATGTATTTCCATTTGTAACAGAATTAAGTTCTTCCATTTTGAGAAAATTTAGTTAGAAAAATTTTCTCTCTCTCTCTCTCTCTCCATCTTCTCAAATTCTTGTGCATTGTTAATGGAGATTCATTGTTGAACTCCAATAAGGAAGACCCTAGTAAAAGAGTTCTACCTAAACCTAGAATTTTTAGGAACCGCTCTGAGGACATCTGTAAGAGGAGTGGAAATTGTTATTCACAAGGATCACTTTGGGAGAATTTTCGAGATGCCCACTGAAAGGATAACTTACACCCTTGATAAACCAATAAGCTTTAAAAACATCAAACACAATATTGCCATCAGTTCCCTTGTAATCAACTCTATGGGAAAGAAGAAGGTCACATTCATATCCATTCACATAAAATCCAAGGTTAGGATCCTCCATTACCTTCTCACTAGAATCTTGTTTCCAAGGATCATAAACCATGACTTTGCAGTTAGGGAAGATGTAATACCCTTGTGGCTCCTAACCCAAGAAATCTAAACCAATTGGGCAGATGGTATGTTCAACCACATGATTTGATGCAAAGAAATCATATCTGTAGGGATACTCTATGAACCAGTCATCACAAAACTTCTGGCCAACTTCAACAATGACAACATGGAGGAAACAGAAGACTCAACAAACCATAGGATCACCTATACTACCCTTAAAGAAATTAGAGTCCATATCAAGCGTGGAGATATAGAGGAAGAATCATCTTTTAAAGAAGAATGAGAAGATGAACCAACTAAGGAAGAAGACACCAAAATAGACAAGGTTTTGAAAATTTTCCAAAATCTGGCCGAGGATATGAAGAAAATCATGGCAATGAATGGTGATGCTTATGGCAGCGAATGATCTTACTTATATTCCTTTGATTAGTTTATGAAATCTTGTATCCTCTTTTTGCAATTTTCCTCTTTGTACCTTTAAAATCCGTAAAATGTATGTTGTGTAATTTCAAATTCTGTAATTTCCATTCTTGTACTTTGAATTTCTAAGTATGTTATTTTTAATAAATAAGACAATGTTTTCTCTTTCTTAAATGCTTACTTGCCTATGTGTGCATATTTATATTTCTCGCAATGCATCTTTACCTGCCTTTTTTATTTTGACAAAGGGGGGGAAGTATACTCTCAGGGGGAGTGAAGTATACTCTCTATTTAACTCAGCGGGAGTTTAATTACTCTAAACACATATATGTTATTTTTATTTACCGCCTCCCCTGAGAGATGTGTTGTCATCATCAAAAGGGGGAGAATGCGGAACCTTATTTTGCATGTGATATGCTTTTAACAAAAACAACTACTTCACTTTTGATGATGACAACCTTTGTCTAATGATGACATATGATGATTACAAGTCAAGTATAAGCGGTTAAGTGGTTAAATATGAAAACAAAAGTATTAGGATTTGTTAGACTTGACTATTCGATGATGGCAATCAAATAGAAGCTATATCAAGTCTCATGCAAGTAAACTCAAGCAAATATATACAAGAAGGAGAGTATTTGAAAAAGTCTTAAAGAGCGAGGAAGCCCTCCATCAAGTAGCCTGGGTGAAAACTATGTAATGCATAAGAGCGTTTTCGTAAAAGTACATGGCTAAATCACACACACGAAAATCATTTTTAAACTGGTTTTTCTCAAAGAAATACTTCCAAAAATGTCTTGTAGTCATGCCAAATGAGTTAGAAGTTATCTGAAATGATATGGGCATAGTTTTTGGCTTTACCAAATTGAATAGGACCTTATCCAAATCGATTGGGAGATTTCAAAAATCTACCCTAATTGATTAGGACATCATCTTAATGATGGGTAATGGCTAGATATCTTTTATTTCCATTTTTAAGTTAACAATTGATTGTAAAGTAACAAACCAAACGATTTGAACATTTTTCCAATCGATTGGCATGTCATAAAAAGCCTTTAAAACGATTTTCTTTTTTAGCCAACCTCTAGCCTATAAATCTAGGTCCCTTCCCTTATTTCAAATCATCCAGAAACGAGTTTCATTTCATACCCCTCTCTCTCTCTTTCTCTCTCTCTCTCTCTCTCTCTCTCTCTCTCTCTCTCTCTCTCTCTCACACACACACACACACACACACATAACTTTTCTTTTAATTTGTCTCGCTAATTCTTTAGGCGAAATGCTTTTCGAGAAATTTCTTTTTGCGAGTGAGAAGTTGTATTCTGGAAGGGTAATGTTGTAAGTTCACTAAGGGACTTTTGTTTATACCTAGGTTGAACATTTTATCAAATTAGGAATTATTTAGGTTAGAAGTTGAACCCATTAAAGCTTTGATTTGGGGATTGTGTGATCAAACTCTTATTTAGGTTTGAAAGCTTAGCTTGTGATACATGTTTTCATATGTTCTTGATTATCCTATGGTAAAACCAAGGTTTCATTTTAAAGATTAGACTGGTATTAAAAGCTTGCTAAGGTTTGAGATTAGTTTGGTGTTAAAATTTCTCAGATCGTTAGTTATCCTGTGGTAAAACCAAGGTTTAAGGTTCGTGATCTTAGCTCGGTGTTAAAAGCTCGCAAAGTCTGTTTAGAAGCTTGAAGACTAATTGCTCCAAGATTCTCATGGAAAGGAGACTAACCACTTCGATCTGTCATTTGGAAAGAAGACTAACCGCTTCGATCCGCCATTTAGAAGGAAGACTAACGATTCACTTCGTTGATTGTTGTTTGGTTGGAAGTCAACCTTAAACTTCATTTTTTCTTGTATAAGGAGGTTTCGTGAGTATAGCCTACTAAAAGCTCTCAAGTTTATTGGATACTCTCAAGATCAATTCTTGGGGAGAGAAGTATGTCATTTTTCTTTGTTTGACCGAACTTCTAAAATATTCGGTGTTCTCTCTTTTTCCTTAACTTTTTACTTTTCACAATTTATATTCTACAAATTTTATTTTCTCCAATGCTTAATATTAAAACAAATTTCAAAATGTTTTTAAACTCTGATTCTAAACAAACAAAAAATCATATTTTTCGGAACCACACAATTCACCCCCCCCCCCCCCATCTTGTATGGGAAGTTACATGTCCAACATATTTGAGCCTTCAACGCTTTCCATGCTCGAACAATACTTCAAACTCCGAAAACTCAAGGACCCATTTCGTCAGACGCCCTACCATATCTGATCAGCAAAGCACCTGCTTCAGGGGCAAGTTCATCCGAACTATTATTGGATGTGAAAGGAAATACCTTTTAAGCTTGTGTGATGTTGTCACTAATGCTAGGGTTTCTTTCTAAATCTTATGGTATCGCGTTTCCGCTACCACTAAGGTTTTCGATACAAAGTACACAAGGCTCTAGTTATATTGGGACTCTAATCAGAACGACATTCACTGCCTTTTATGCGACTGCTAGGTACAAATACATCGTCTCTCCCAGAGCGGTCAAGTGAGCATTAGCGATGTAGCCAGGGTTTTTTTCATTGACTCAAATGCCTCTTCGTAGTTGGGTGTCCATTTGAATCTCGCCTCCTTCCTCAATAGTGTGTAAAAAGGCAATCCGTGTTGAGCGTATTTTGAAATAAACCTGTTCAAAGCAGTCAACATGTCGTTTAACCTTTGGACCTCTTTCTTTGAGGTTGGAGCGCTCACTCTGACCATTGTTTCGCACTTGCCGGGGTTTGCTTCGTTCCCTTCTCAATTAGGTAGAAACCTAAGAAATTGTTGGCTCTTACCCTGAAGGTGCACTTCTCTAGATTGAGACTTATGTTATACTGTCGAACCCTTTTGAATACCCGTTATAGGTGTTGAGCATGGAATTCCTCTTGACCAGATTTTACGTCATTCATGTACACTTCTAGCATCTCCCATACCATTTCTTGAAAGATCTTATTCATCATCCTCTAATACGTCACACCAGCATTCTTCAACCTGAATGGCATTTCGTTGTATTGGTAATTGACTTGCTCGATCATGAATGTTGTCTTTATTCGGTTGGGTCCAAATACGGGTATCTGATTATATCTGGAGTAAGTATCCATGAAGGATAGTAACTTGTACCCATCTGAATTATCTACAAGCTTGACAATGTTTGGGGGCGAGTAAGACTCTTTTGAGCATGCTCTGTTAAGATATGTGTAGTCAACACACATCTTCCACTTCCCTGAGGCTTTCTTCACTAGAACAACGTTGGACAACCATTATGTATACTTCACCTTGAAAATGAATCCAACATCTATCAGGCATTTCAATGTGCTAGTGGTAGCGTAAGCTTTCTCCGGGGACTTCCTTCTTCACTGTTGGGAGACGTAGCGAGTGTCAATATCGATGTTTAATTGATGTTAGACCATTGTGGGATCGATGTCGGACATCTCGTGCGGTGAGATAGGAAGTTTATGGTTACCTTTCTCCTACACACTCTTTCTCCCAACGACAACGTCAAACCTATCATTCTGCAATGACTATCTAGAAATCTTATCGCCAGTCGATTCGAAGGAAATTGTCATTGGATAAAGGCATTGTAACGATATATCTTCCCTGGATGTCGTGGCACTACAGATCTTGTCGATAGAAGACAACTGGTGTGGGACTAAATCACAAGATTTGTCATATCTCTTTGATGTGGTGAAGGGAGTCGCTGCTTCCTTCTTTAATGCTTCCGGTAGGGCTTTGGTTTTGGATCGTAGATGATCTGGTCGTGAAATTTTCACGTGAATTAGGAGTCAATTTCCACATGCGGCATCAGTGTTCCATTTTGGAACCAGAATGAGGTGTACATTGATAGTGAGGAATCTTGAACCGGTTCTGCTGATAATTGATACAGTGACGCAGTGGTGGACCTTAAAAGTTAACACTTCGACGCTCAAGTCAAATCAAGATTCAAGATAAATGTAGTAAAAATGAATATCAGAAAATGTACATTGAATATCTCGTGAGGTTAATTTTTCACCTTGAGTCATTTTGATATCTTATATTTATATTTATACTTTTCTTTAATTTATAAATGCTTTATAAATAAAAATAACTTAAGAGGTGTGTAGTAAAACCGAATGAAATAAATAATTATCACTCTAATTAATGATGATTTTCCCATATAAAAAATACCCATGTATAAGGAAATAACAGGTTGTTAAAAGAAAGGTGGTAGGGAAAGAAAAATGTGATATGATTGAATAAAGGATATGTTGACGTGCCTTGTTCCTTCTGTTCTAAGCTATCTCATCCCATCCCATTCCATTCCATTCCATTCCCTGCTCTAATGTAATCATATTTGCATGGTTAGGGTGACAGACTGTTATTCTTTCCTCATCACCTATACCCTCTGGTGGGACTCTCTTTCTCTTTCACTTTCTCTCTCTATCTCTCTCTTTCTCTCTCTCCACAAACAAACGCGTATATTCCTTGGTTTCTTCTTTTTCAAACGCCACCTTTTCAGCTCAACAAAACAACACCACCTCTTTTGAGTTTGCATCCAACCATTTCTTCAAACGCACAACACAACTAATTCATCTTCCTTCTTCTTCCATTCCTTCCACCTCTCTTTATTTTCTTTTTAAGAATCAAACAAGGTATGTATTCATCAATATTACTCTTCAATCTTCATTTTTATTTATTCATGCATGCATTCTCTTTAATTTATCATATGTCATGGCTTTTCAACGGATTATTCTCTCACATCCTGACATCATACCTATAAAGGGTCTCTCTAGCCATAACATTACTTTTTATTCTCTTCTCTTATTGTTACAATCTTTTTGGTATGAAATTAATCTGAATCTATCATGTTATTATGTTATTTTACAAATCATGTATGGATCTCCTTGTCATGGAATTCAATCATGGATTATGTCCGGTTTGTTTTAACAAATTTACCAAATATTAGCTATGTTTTAAGGTTATTGTCCATGTGTTATGTTGATGTTTGTGAAATCCTTAAACTTGTCAAATTAATATTTTTGTTTCAATTATCCACTCGATCTTACTAACTTCTGCTCATTCTTCTTATCTATTGCAGGTGTTTTTGAAATTGTTATCTAATCCTAATGATGGCAGAGGAAATTACTGTAAATCAAGTGGATTCTGAGATGATTGAGCCAGAAGATGTTAATGAGAAAGTGAATCCTAATGAAGGTTTAACCATCGCACGCAGAGAGGAAATTGATGTTAATCAAGTGGAGACTGAGATGATTGAGCCAGAAGATGTTGATGAGAAAGAAAATCCTAATCAGGGTTTAATTATAACAAAAGGAGAGGAAATTAGTGATAATCAAGTGGAGTCTGAGATGATTGAGCCGGAAGATGATGAGAAAGCAAATCCTAATGAGGGTTTAATTATCACAAAAGGTCCGCCTAAGATTCTTTCGCGTTATCTTCGTGAGCGTAGGAGTTCCTGCCATGATTTATGCAAATATGGTTTCCGGCATGCCACTGAAGAAAAACCATGGAAAACAGCAAAGAAAAGGAGGGAAAGAAAAGCCAATGTAACTTCATTGGAAGGGACTGATAAATCAGGAAGAAGTTCAAAACTCGAAGATCGTAATTATCGTGTTGACATCAAGGAAGTAATAACAAATGATAAAACAGCCATTTCGGAGAAAAATTCAACACCTTTTGAAGAAACAGATGTTTCAGTCGAGCATAATAACAGCGACATGATGGTACGAGAAAGTTATGAGGTATCTTCTCTTCATGTGAAGGGATGTTCCAAAAGCCAAAGAAAATCGGAATTAGTCAAAAACAAATGTGCTTTTGGTTCAAGCAGCAGAAAAGAAACTGCAATCAGAAGCAACCAGAAAACAACATCTTCCAGTGGAGGCAATGATAAAAATTCAGCATCGAGTTTTCTCTTGTCTTCAAAACAAAATGTCAAGAAATCGTCGAGCTCAAATGATACTGCCAAAAACTTGAAAAGAGTGTCTTCTACGAAAAATCATGAGAATGGTGAAGAAGTCAACAATTTACCAGAGAAAATTTTGCATGCCATTGAACCAACCATGGAAAATTTATCCGAGGAACCAACTACTCTGGCTTGTGATGCAACTAAGCCGCCTTCTCCTTCACCTTCATCGTTGTCAGCGTTAAAGGACAAAAGCTTAAAGAAGACCAGTAAGAAAACTGGCAGGTCTGTGGTGTCTGCATCTTCAAGGAAGGGCCTTAGGCATGTTGGACATGGAACACTCACTCATCAATCCTCAGGGAACAAATTCAAAACAAACATACAGCTTAAAACACACAGTGTTTCACGATCACCATCAGCGTTATCATCTGTTTCTTCATCTAACTCTTCCCTCAGAAAACAAAATGGTACTACTTCTAAGCCCAACAAAACAGGACATGTTAATCAGGGTGAACATTTGAAGGTAGGGTACAAAATCAGGCCAAAGAGGACCACAATAGTTGGGGGAGCAAATAAAGCTATTATTCCATCAAGGAAGTTAACTTTTAGGAGAGGAAAGGTGATTGAAATTCAGTCTCAAAGCAACAACATTCCAAGGAGACTCAAATTCAAGCCGGTGCGCTTGCTTGGCGATGACGCCAGAAGAGATGCAAATGGCACCAGAAAAAGGATCATTACCAAAAAGGAAGCCGACGGTGCTGAGTTAAATGCTGCAAGTATCAAAACTGAGAAAATACTCAAATTCAAGCCGGTGCTCTTGCTTAGCGATGACGCCAGAAGAGAAGCAAACGGCACAAGAAAAAGAATCATTACCAATAAGGAAGCTGACGGTGCTGAGTTAAATGCTGCAAGTATCAAAACTGAGAAAATTGATCTTAAACACCAAACTGTGGAAAGAGGTAAAAACAGAAGTTTTGCGAGAAAGGTTGGTGGTGTAGATAGAACCAAGGTATCTGGTTCAAAATCAGGATCTGAGAAAGTTGTTTTGAGGCATCAAAACGTAGAAGGGAAAAAACAAAATACAGGTTTGTATAATAATGTCATTGAAGAAACTGCAAGCAAACTTGCTGGATTAAGGAAGAGCAAGGTTAAGGCTCTAGTTGGTGCATTTGAAACCGTGATATCTCTTGATTCTCCTAGAGAGGCCGCAGCTGCAGAAGCGTTCTAGAGAGGCCGCAACTGCAGAAGCGAGCGCAGTTTGTGGAGTGTTACAGAGTACTAGTGTCAACCCTGTATATCTGGGTTATTGTATATATTGATAATTGTTGATTGAGGAAAAAAGGAAGAACTATCTGAGAGTGACTTTGGTCTTAAGCTTTGATGTTTCTAAAACTGCATCTATTTGTGGCTGAGATTTATTAAGCTTGGATTGTTATGTTTCCTGTGTTTTTAACTGTTTCTTTGTGTCTTTGTGATTTGGTGAATGAGAGGATTATTTCAATTGGAATGTAATAGTCTTTACTGATATAGAGCTTTTTCCTTTTAATAATCTGGATGTAAGGTAACTCCTATGTATGATATCACCAACAGGTTTTGAATTAACAAACATCTAACTGACAGTAACTAATAGTGTCAAGTTAGAAAAAAAAGTACTGCAGGATTGTTATTTCACAAGTGCCATAATTTTGTGCGCTTACAAGTGTATGAATTATGCACTATGCATATAAAATCTCGCAAAAAGCATTATAATGAATGTATGATACAAGAAAACACAAGTATAGTTACTTAACAAGCAGGATCGAGGTTAAACCCTCATATTGAATATGTGAGTTGCAATGCAGAGACGTGAGGGATCTGTGAATTGAGTTACAATTATATTGAAGTGTCATTCACAGTACTAACAATCATTATCATTCATATGAAAATGAAGCATATGTTCCACGATTTTTCTTTTGAAGCTATTACAAAATCTGACAGTAGCTCACTTAAAACTATAAAAATTGCTAAGAATTATGCTTCTTGCATTGCTATATTATTTACTCATTCAGATTAATGTCTTCAGAGCATCATTAGTATTACCTTTATGTATGTTCATTTGCTGTGTGCAGGCACGTGTGAAGATCCTTGGCGAGTCAAAATGAGATCACAAAACTTAAACTCAGACTTCATCAACTCCTTTAGAATGCAACCTGTCAAGATTAAAAATTAAGTCAGTTCAGCCCCTACCAGGTCTAAAATAGAAGGTGAAGAAAGAAATGTACCATTGTGATGGTTGAAATGTTAGAATTGAGTTAATATGGCATTTTTTTAAAGTAGCGTTTATTGTTGAAATATATAACAGTCACACAAATGTCGTCGTGAAAGTCTGATCTTCTGTCTTGTAGAAAAATGCTTTGCCTTATGCTATTCATATTTCCCTTAGGTAATGGTAGTAAATCACTGTATGATTTGTTGAATTTTTCAGCTGCAACTTCTAGAGCATATGCAATAAGTTTTTTAGCGATTTCCTGCACAGAAAGAAGTACTTATTGAAGATAGGATAAATAAATAATAAAAATAAGTCAAAGTATTATATTTACATGTTTTTCAGTAACATTAACAAACTCAGCCGCTTGCTTGTTAGACACAAGGCTCCAAAATCCACTTGAAGCCACTATGATAAACTCATCATTCTTTGATAAAGTTCTTGAGCAAACCTCTTCCTTAGCTGATATTAAAGAGCCACTAAAATCCGGAGTAATGCGGTTCTTGCGTGGGACCTGAAATGCTCTTTGTTTTGTGAACTCAGCTCTCGTCAAGTAAGCACACCCTATACACCTACTTGTCTGTAATTTGTAAGTTATCAGTCATGATTATTACTTATACCAGTATATAAAATGATAAGTAAAATCAAAAAAGAAATTTAAACCTTGCTAACACAATTAATTCTCCATTCCCCATAACCATATGTGCAGAAATTTTCATCAGGATGCAAAGCGTTTAGCTTTTCATGGTCACAACTATGATCTCTAGCTAACTGATCAACACAAAACTTTCTGAAAGGACCAAAATTGTTATTAAAACCAATTACCGCACGGGAGTTCCCAATGTTTGCCATGTATAGTGTATTTCTCCAAATCACAAGTATCAAGCAACCTGAGCCAACTAAACCAATTTCATATTGGCCGTGTTGGGAAAATTGTGTCGCAGCAAAGTTAAGAAAATCAGTCTCCATTTCTGATATAACTTCACTCAGAATTTGATTTGACATGTTGTCATTATTTTTTTCGATTTTCCCTGGCATTTATTACACACAAAAAAATCAAGTTAACCCAAATATGGAAAAGTTAATGCTAGAGTAAAATAGAAGGAAATCTGCTAGTTGCACCTAAGCTATGTAGGTGAAGTATGTTGGAAATCCATCACAAGGAGGATTTGTATCAATCTTGATGAACAAGATTATTATCGATACACAATAACAATGAAAAGAAAGAAAAATTGTAGAAGAAAGAAAATTAGGGTTTGACAAAATATAGAAGAAGATAGTGTTTTTTTGCATAGTAATTCTCTGCCTATAAACTGTAAAAAACTTGTTTACTTTGCAACTGCAAAATTTTGTGAATCAAAGTTGTTACAAGAATAGGCGTTACTTCCTCTATTTATAGTTTTAGATTAACTTGATCCTTAAGCCAAAGTCCAAAACACAAAAGCCCAAAACATCCAATTTAGCTAACACTACTAAAATAGGCCGAAGTCGAAATCCTGTCAAACAACTTGCTTAGACATTTCAACACACACTAGACTAACTTCGATACATCTGTGTTTCTGTCGAGCACTACCTGCTTCGACTGTCGATCACTACATGCTTCGACACAAGAAATTACATTGTCAACAAAGTTGCTTATAAGTTCCAACCATTAACGATCCTAGTAACCCTAAAAAACTAAGCTAAGCATAATGCAAAAGAAAGTGACTCACTCTTTAGAGTTTTGAGAAGGTGATTTTTAAGATAAACTGATGTCGAATCTCCATTAAATCCATCGTACAATCCCAACAACAGGGCACCATCAGCAGCTTCTACTTCATACAAATCCTCCATTTCGACGTTTGATTGTACATTAGCAATTGCGAATTCTCCATAGTGATATTGCGTCAAATTTCGTGACCGAGCAAAAGGGTCTTGGTCAAAGGTATCTTCATTGTATCGGAAGATTTTCTTCTTCTTCCACATCATAAGGAAAATGATAATCTTCTAACTTTTTTTTGTTGATATTTGAAAAAATTGCAACGCGCGCGAGTGTAAAAAAATCTCAACAATACCACTTTGTAAAAAGAAATGGTCTTGGCAAAGTTGATTGAGATTTTATCCTTCCACTTTCATCTAACACCCCCACAAATCCCATGTATTTATCGTTTTAACTCTTGCAAAATATTAAAACTCATTTTACAAACTCATGAATCATTTTGAATTTTTACAAAATCTCTAAGAGATTATCAGATTTTTTAAATAGGTTACTGGATATTTCAAACTTATAAGCACTTAGTATGACTATTAATTTTTACCATATTTTTTAATGCATCTCGGTTTTTTCATGCAGATTTATCGTTTTTTGTTAAATATCCGATAAAAACATATATTGTGTATGTTAAGTTGTAATTTTTTGTGTCGAAGTAGTTTAGTTCGACAGAAACAAGGAGCAGACGAATTATGATAATGTGTGTGTCAAGTTGTAATAGTGTGTCGAAGTGTCGAAGGAGGTTCATTCACACAGGATTTCGACTTAGGTCTATTTTAGTAATGTTAACTATTTTGGACTTTTATAGTCTTGAGACTTGGCTTGGGGTGCAAGCTAACCTAAATTTATAAATAAGGAGAAACTCTTCTTTTTTGTAACAAGCTTAGAATTGAGAACTTGTATTCACAGTTTGCAGTTGCAAGTGAAATAATAGATTTTCCACAGTTTGTGGGCAGAGAGTTCTCTGCAGAAAAATTGTTCATCTTCTCCTCCAACGTTTCTCTTTCTTTTCTTTCTCAATATTTTTTTTTCATTGTCATTGCGTGTTTTGTTAACAATCTTGAGATCAAGATTGAATAGGAATTCCCAAAAGGTTTTGGGTTAATTCCAACATCTAGTATCTAGAGCTCCGGTTGCGATTCAAGGAAGGAAAATCGTGATGGCGATGAATCATCCAAACAGGCACTTTCCGACGAGTCTTCCGATTCTCAAGAAAGATAATTATGAGAATTGGTGCAAGCAGATTAAGGTAGTTTTCTGTTATCAAGATCTTTGGAATCTTGTGAAGGAAAGAGTAGCATCGCTTGTAGAGAACGCGACAGATCAAAAAAAGGCTGCACACAAAGAATTGAAGAAGAAAGATTATAAAGCTCTCTTTATAATCCATCATGTGAGAGCAAGAGTTGTCTCTACAAGTCATCTCTATGTTTTGATGATAAAGAACTATTTTATGTTCTAACATGTGTTGTGTGCAGATCATAATCATAGAAGATATCAGATCCAACAAGCATCAGCCGGATGTGCGTAATTGATAATATGCGAAGTTACTATGTGTGACACAAGTCGCAAGAAGCAAGAACGCTTCTGTATCTGATCATGACCAATCAGATCCAAGGATGCTGATATTGCTGTTGCAATGCTCTTGTGGATGCTCTCTGAAAGTGGTCGAGATTCTGAAGATTGTGAAGCTTCTGAAGAAGAGAACTGAAGTGCTGAAGACTCTCATGACTTGAAGTTCTGAAGACGGAATGCTCTGAAGACCAAGTGCATAAAGACTCTGAAGACTTATGTGTTCTGAAGATTACGGTTCCAAAGGTCAAGTGCTGAAGACTCTGAAGACGGATTCCTAATTGACGAGTTCTGAAGTTTCGGAAGACTTGAAGTAGTAAAGGACAATGATCTTAAAGACAAGTGCTGAAGTTCTGAAGACTGATTCCTAATGGACTTCTTCAATTGACTGAAGACTTGACGTACCAGATATCCTGTTAAAGAAGGCTCTACTCATGTTTCAATAAATTACCATCAGAAGCCTCTGAAGTTTGGAAGTCAAATATTACCGTTGTGAACGATTATACACAGTGCCCAAGAAAGATATATTCCGTCACTTCTCCCACAGCAAAAAGGAAATGTGTCAGTACAGCTAATTATTATACAACGTCTCTTTTCCAACAGTCAACAGTATTTCAAACAGCTATATTTCTACTGGGCTATTTAAAGGAAAGAGCTATCGCTTTTGAGGTGTCGATTTTGGTATGTCATCAATTGAATGTATTATTTACCGAATAGACCAAGTCATTGTGTGAAGATAGCAACAACGATGAGTTCTCGTTGTAACACTTAGAATATCCAAAGCTGTCATCGATTTACACATGGCCTTTGTTGTTGAAGCTTAAAGATCAAATCAACACAACAACAACAAATTGGTACAGAAGCTGTTGATGAAGAAGACAACATTGAAAATCAGTCAAATCATCAACCACCTTCTGTTAGTTAAGTAATAGTGGGGGTTGTTTTTAATCGTATCCACAGGGATTGTTTGATATTTGATGCGTGCCTTTCAATAGTTGTGATATTCTAAGTTCAATGGTTTCAAAAGTTTCTCAATTGTTGTTAACATTCACTTGTAGCAAAGATTAATTGGTGACAAAGATTTTGTAAAAGTTTTGATAAAAGCATGTTAAGGTTAGGTTTCGCTAATCCTTTTCACGTATAAACAATTAATCAAGCATATGAACTCGGTTTCCGACCAATATAACCGCGTATCCTCCCGACTAAGTTTATGTCTAAAGCGAAGTCGTGAGTGTCGGTGTTTAGACCGTTAGATGATGTCTCACGCTAACAATCTAAACAACGATCATTAAGATCAACACAATGCGAATAGCAAATCCCAAATCTATGTCTAGAGTTTGGTTTTTAAGAGATAAAATTGTTAGGTCATGATTTGTAGAATCTATGTCTAGAGTAAAACAAATCACACATGGATCATTAAGAGAAAACAACATCATCTATATTGATCAAAGACTTTGTTCATACACAATAGATCAAAAGCAATACATAAAATTAGGATCAACTACCTCTAACCTCAACATTGAGTGTTTAGCTACCACTTCTCATGGTAGATTGGATAACAAGTAAAGAGAGGAGATGAATGAGCATCCACGACGAATAATCGAGAATGGATGCGACTTCAGCTTCTCCAAGTGAAAATACACTCTTTGATGATCAAAATACTGTAAACTATGTTTTCTACTGAAAAATGAACAAGATCCCCCAAACAAATAAAGTGAAAATCTATTTATACACTTCTGAATTCTGCAGGATTCGCACTGCGAGCACATCATTCGCACTGCGAATGAGAGAAAATGGCACCTCAAGTGCCTCTGAGACTTAAACCGCCCCAAACAGAAATCGCGCGTTCGCAGTGCGAACCATTCCCTAGCTCATTCGCACTGCGAATAAACTAGCGAGCTAGGACAATTAAATTCCAGAACTTACTGCCTCATTCGCTGGCGCCTTCGTTGACGTTCGCAGTGCGAACCTTCGCTGGGCCTTCGCCAGATCCTTCGCACTGCGAATGCTCTGTTGCAGCAATAATTTCAGTGGAACTTGCATCCACTCCATGTGTCTCACACTTTTGCTCCTCTTATGCCTAAACCTGCACATTAACACACAAATTACAAGCTCCACACATATATTCCAATGTAAGCATTACAACACAATTTACCGCTTAAATTCACAATTCTGCATGGAAAGTTCATGAAAAATGCCAATTATTGTACACTAATATATAACATGTTTGACATCTAACAAACTCTCCCCAACTAACTATTTGTTTGTCCTCAAGCAAAGTATGCCTCGATAGAGGATTTGCTCGAGCATTCAAGTCAACCAAGACGCGAAAAACGGCTCAACTAAACAATGATCACAACAACGCACAATTACACAATTCAAGAACCTATAACGTAAAAGAACTTGCCTCTTAAACTTCAGCGGAGCCGTTACGAACCGCTGAAGTTTGTGGCCTCGAATCACTCCATCGATTTGCTGTTTCCACTGTTTGAAATTCTTATCATCCAATTTAACGGAGATAAGATGAGAGAGCTTAACATGAGCGGAGGGAAAACCGCCTTCAGAGTTGAACAGTGACGCCATGGAAGCGAGGAGATCGAGAAAGAGAAAAAGAGAAAGAAAAAAAAATAGCTCACGATACCATGTTAGAATGATAAAGAGAGAGAAGAAGTGGAAATCTGTTATAATATTCCCATTAAATGAATGTAGTACAATAGGTCATATATATATAGAAACTAGAGTAAGTGGTTGTGACTCACAGTGTGACAGCTCAGTGACTGTGAGTCACAGTAGGACAGCTCACCAATAACAAGGAAATAGAAAACTATATATATAAACCTATATCACTAATAAGTTCAGCCTCTACCAGGTCTAAAATAGAAGGTGAAGAAAGAAATGTACCATTGTGATGGTTGAAATGTTAGAATTGATTTAATATGGCATTTTTTTAAAGTAGCGTTTATTGTTGAAATATATAACAGTCACACAAATGTCGTCGTGAAAGTCTGATCTTCTGTCTTGTAGAAAAATGCTTTGCCTTATGCTATTCATATTTTCCTTAGGTAATGGTAGTAAATCACTGTATGATTTGTTGAATTTTTCAGCTGCAACTTCTAGAGCATATGCAATAAGTTTTTTAGCGATTTCCTGCACAGAAAGAAGTACTTATTGAAGATAGGATAAATAAATAATAAAAATAAGTCAAAGTATTATATTTACATGTTTTTCAGTAACATTAACAAACTCAGCCGCTTGCTTGTTAGACACAAGGCTCCAAAATCCACTTGAAGCCACTATGATAAACTTATCATTCTCTGATAAAGTTCTTGAGTAACCCTCTTCTTTAGCTGATATTAAAGAGCCACTAAAATCCGGAGTAATGCGGTTCTTGCGTGGGACCTGAAATGCTCTTTGTTTTGTGAACTCAGCTCTCTTCAAGTAAGCACACCCTATACACCTACTTGTCTGTAATTTGTAAGTTATCAGTCATGATTATTACTTATACCAGTATATAAAATGATAAGTAAAATCAAAAAAGAAATTTAAACCTTGCTAACACAATTAATTCTCCATTCCCCATAACCATATGTGCAGAAATTTTCATCAGGATGCAAAGCGTTTAGCTCTTCTCTTATGTTTTCATGGTCACAACTATGATCTCTAGCTAACTGATCAACACAACTTTCTGAAAGGACCAAAATTCTTATTAAAACCAATTACCGCACGGGAGTTCCCAATGTTTGCCATGTATAGTGTATTTCTCCAAATCACAAGTATCAAGCAATCTGAGCCAACTAAACCAATTTCATATTGGCCGTGTTGGGAAAATTGTGTCGCAGCAAAGTTAAGAAAATCAGTCTCCATTTCTGATATAACTTCACTCAGAATTTGATTTGACATGTTGTCATTATTTTTTTCGATTTTCCCTGGCATTTATTACACACATAAAAATCAAGTTAACCCAAATATAGAAAAGTTAATGCTAGAGTAAAATAGAAGGAAATGTGCTAGTTGCACCTAAGCTATGTAGGTGAAGTATGTTGGAAATCCATCACAAGGAGGATTTGTATCAATCTTGATGAACAAGATTATTATCGATACACAATAACAATGAAAAGAAAGAAAAATTGTAGAAGAAAAAAAATTAGGGTTTGCCAAAATATAGAAGACGATAGTGTTTTTTGCATAGTAACTCTCTGCCTATAAATTGTGAAAAACTTGTTTACTTTGCAACTGCAAAATTGTGTGAATCAAAGTTGTTACAAGAATAGGCGTTACTCCCTCTATTTATAGTTTTAGATTAACTTGATCCCTAAGCCAAAATCCAAAACACAAAAGCCCAAAACATCCAATTTAGCTAACACTACTAAAATAGGCCGAAGTCGAAATCCTGTCAAGCAACTTGCTTAGACATTTCAACACACTAGACTAATTTCGATACATCTGTGTTTCTGTCGAGCACTACCTGCTTCGACTGTCCAGCACTACATGCTTCGACACAAGAAATTACATTCTCAACAAAGTTGCTTATAAGTTCCAACCATTAACGATCCCAATAACCCTAAAAAACTAAGCTAAGCATAATGCAAAAGAAAGTGACTCACTCTTTAGAGTTTTGAGAAGGTGATTTTTAAGATAAACTGATGTCGAATCTCCATTAAATCCATCGTACAATCCCAACAACAGGGCACCATCAGCAGCTTCTACTTCATACAAATCCTCCATTTCGACGTTTGATTGTACATTGGCAAGTGCGAATTCTCCATAGTGATATTCTGTCAAATTTTGTGACCGAGCAAAAGGGTCTTGGTCAAAGGTATCTTCATTGTATCTGAAGATTTTCTTCTTCTTCCACATCATAAGGAAAATGATAATCTTCTAACTTTTTTTTTTGATATTTGAAAAAATTGCAACGCGCGCGAGTGTAAAAAAAATCTCAACAATACCACTTTGTAAAAAGAAATGGTCTTGGCAAAGTTGATTGAGATTTTATCCTTCCACTTTCATCTAACACCCCCACAAATCCCATGTATTTATCATTTTAACTCTTGCAAAATATTAAAACTCATTTTACAAACTCATTGAATCATTTTGAATTTTTACAAAATCTCTAGAGATTTTCAGATTTTTTAAATAGGCTATCGGATATTTCAAACTTATAAGCACTTAGTATGACTATTAATTTTTACCGTATTTTTTAATGCATCTCGGTTTTTTCATGTAGATTTATCGAATTATGATAATGTGTGTGTCAAGTTGTAATAGTGTGTCGAAGTGTCGAAGGAGATTCCTTCACACAGGATTTCGACTTAGGTCTGTTTTAGTAATGTTAACTATTTTGGACTTTTATAGTTTTGGGCCTTGACTTGGGGTGCAAGCTAACCTAAATCTATAAATAGGGAGAAACTCTTCTTTTTTGTAGCAAGCTTAGAATTGAGAACTTGTATTCACAGTTTGCAGTTGCAAGTGAAATAATAGATTTTTCACAGTTTGTGGGCAGAGAGTTCTCTGCAGAAAAATTGTTCATCTTCTCCTTCAACGTTTCTCTTTCTTTTTTTCTCAACATTTTTTCTTTTTTCATTGCCATTGCGTGTTTTGTTAACAATCTTGAGATCAAGATTGAATAGGAATTCCCAAAAGGTTTTGGGTTAATTCCAACATCTTGTATCTAGAGTTCCGGTTGCGATTCAAGGAAGGAAAATCGTGATGGTGATGAATCATCCGAACGGACACTTTCCGGCGAGTCTTCTGATTCTCAAGAAAGATAATTATGAGAATTGGTGCAAGCAGATTAAGGTAGTTTTCTGTTATCCAGATCTTTGGGATCTTGTGAAGGAAGGAGTAGCACCGCTTGTAGAGAACGCGACAGATCAAGAAAAGGCTGCACACAAAGAATTGAAGAAGAAATATTATAAAGCTCTCTTTATAATCCATCAGTGTATCGATCCAGATAACTTTGAAAAGGTTAGTGATGTAGAGTCAGTGAAGGAAGCGTGGGAGATTCTTGAAAAGTCGTTTGGAGGCGCAGAGAAGGTGAAAGAGGTGAGGTTACAAACTCACAAGAGAACCTATGAGTTGCTTCAGATGGAAGACAATGAAAGTATAACAGATTTCTTCACTAGAGTTACAAAGCTGGTGAATCAAATCAAGGTATGTGGAGAGGTGTTGACATCAAGATCAGTTGTCGCAAAGATCTTGAGGTCATTGGCTCCAAAGTTCGACCACGTGGTAGTAACCATAGAAGAGTCGAAAGACTTGTCAGTATTGACGAAGTAAGAGCTTCAAGGGACGCTTGAGTCTCATGAACAAAGGATTGCTGAAAGAGTTGCAGGAAAGTCGAAGAGTGATATGGCTTTGTAGGCGCAGTCAGAAAAGGAAAGGAAAGGCAAAGGAAGCTGGAATGGCAACAAAGGTAGAGGAGGAAACTGGTCGATCAGAGAAAACCCTGGAATCATGGCAACCAAATAGGTGGTGCTGCAGGTAGAGGAAGAGGTGGTGGTCGAAAATCTGACAAAAGTCACATTCAGTGTTTCAATTGTCAGAAGTATGGCCACTATTTTAGTGACTGCTCAGAAAAGAAGAAAAATCAAGAAACTGATGCAAAGCTGGCGAAACATGAAGAAGAAGAGACGTTGCTGATGGTCACAACAAGAGATGAAGAAAGATTCAAAGATCAGTGGTACTTGGACTCAGGATGCTTATCACACATGACTGGAAGGAAAGATTGGTTTGTCAACATGAAGCCCTCATCGAAGAACACGGTGAAGTTTGCAAATGACAACACTCTAGCAGCTGAAGGTATTAGTGATGTTCTGATTATGAGAAAAGATGGAAAGTGTAACACCCCCTTTCTAATACCCCCAAATAATCACATAATCATTTAGGCACATATTTAAAATTTCGTCAGAGTATAATTATAAACATAGTATAAAAGAGGTATGTCACATTATTCATGAAATTAAAACATTCAACACCTGCTCAATAATTGATATGCAACAGTGGGGTAACTTTGCAACAGAGGAACTTAGTCCTTACACCCACATCTCAATATTTAGAATAAAAGCGGAAAATTTAAACATTGAATAACATATAACATATATATACATCAAGTATTATCCACCAACATAATTCATGTTTACATAAACATTCATCAATAAGATGCATGTACAATGTATCACAAAAGAATCATATACATCCTAGCTACCCGGTGCTACATATCAGAGCCGACCGACCAAAAGAATGAAGACACGCTTCACAAAAAGACCACCAGCATACCTACTCTGCAATGCCTCATAGAGCATCATAAAACAGCAGAAGAGTGAGAAATATTATCATAATAACAATGCATATAATTATATATCTTAGCATAAAAATACACATATTCCACATTCTCACCACAATTCATCACCATTCACCCATATACATTACAATGTATATAGATACAAACCAAGCATATTCATCATGCATACTTTCACAATTCTTATCATTCCACATAAACATACATATTCATGTTTATTCATCAATGCACCATTATAAAGATGATAAATGCAAATCATAGAGACCGACTCACGACTCTATGCAAATGCAATGCGGTACCGACTCAATCATCACTAGTTCACTCAGGAACTCTGCTGGAACCATCGCTCGTTACCAATGTAACTCCCCGTCGGGCCTACGATGTTCACCCATTGCTCACACCCCACATGGGCACACAATGTTTATGGATCGGTCACGCCCCACACGGGCACACAACCCGATCGTTCACACCCACACGGGCACACGATCGTCTATAATCATCGCTCACACCCCACATGGGCACACGACGTTATAGCGGATTCTCATTAGAATCACACAACACAAGAATGCACATCATTATGCTTCACATACAAAATGACTCAAGACATTTTTGAAATGCATACATATTCACAATATATTCATGCATTCATCTCATACAATCCCATACAATCTATATACATTCACATCAATGCACTATTGTATGATTCACATCCAACACACACATTCAAAACGGGAAAAGTCGCTAAATAACACTATTCCCGACTTTCCGACATAATTAAATCGGCTAACAATTTCCCAATCATCACAATAAGAAAGTACAGCTCAATAGCTTCACAACGATACCAAGAATGTAAAAATCGGATACGCGGATCAAAAGTTAAGGACGAAAACGAAAACACATTTTGAAAAATCCCATTTTTACAATTGGCCTAACCATACGCGTATCACCAATGCCCATACGCGTATGGGCAGAACCCATTTCCTTCACAAATTTCACGTTTCAAAGCACATACGCGTATGCTCGACACCATACGCGTATCACCAGATGGCCGGGAAAAGACACAATTCATACGCGTAATGGCACAAACACAGGCCAATGATACGCGTAACGCCTGGGCTCATACGCATATGGACATGCCCCTTACGCGTATGGCCAGGGCAAACCCAGAAAAATTCTGCAGAATGTGTTTCTGCGTTTTTCACCCAAATTCATCATCTAAACCCAGAAAAATACCAATTTGATGTCCAACAACATGTATCATTCGTGTAGCAACAACAAGGGACCCTAAAACATCATTTCCAACATGATTAAATCGATTTCTACCATTTTCTACACAAATGGATTTATACCAAAACTCATAAAAATCAACAACAACAACAATACAATCATACATAATGATATACATTGATAAGATAATAAGATTTCACACCCTTACCCGGATTAATCGATTCCTAGAAGTTGTTTTCTTGATTTCCAAGCTTTTCCCTCTTTTCCTTCTCTTTTCTCCTCTTCCTCTTTCTTTCTCTCCTTTTTCTCTCTATTTTCTTTTCTATCTCTTTATCTCCTATTTTCTCTTCTTAACTCTTTTTCTTTTCTATTTTCTTATTTTCTACTCAAACCAAATTAATTCATTTTCTCACACAATTCTATTTCCACTAAATTTCTAACTTATCATTAATTGAGAAATGTCTAAAATACCCTCCATTCTAATTTTCCCCGAAAACTCTCAAAAACGGTAAAATATCATAATATGTCCACATAGCATATTAACACACCAATTTCACAGATAAAATAATTTATCACTCAATTTAAATAAAAGACTCAACAAAATGGAAATAATCGGAATCGCGGCGTTACAGAAAGAGGTCAACAATTTCTAATGTGTTGTACATACCAGGCATGAAGAGCAATTTGCTCAGTATAGGGCAACTGGTCGAAAAGAACTACAAGGTTGTCGAAGACAAGATGATGAGAGTCCTCGACGCAGGTGGTAAGTTGATCTTAAAGGCTCCAATGTCTCAGAATAGGACCTTCAAGATTGAACTCAAGGTGATGGAGCACAAGTGCCTAGCAACTGCAGCCAGCTGAGATGAGTGGTTATGGCATTTTCGACTAGGTCATCTCAACTTCAATGACATCAGAGAGCTAAAGAAAAGAAATATGGTTTCAGGATTACCAGAAATCGACATTCCAAGTGAAGTCTGTGAAGAGTGTGTTCAGTCGAAACAACACAAGAATAGCTTCAGCAAGGATGCAGGAAGGAAGTCGAAGGCAATACTGGAAGTCATATACTCTGATGTATGTGGTCCAATCCAGGTGGATTCGATTGGTGGCAACAGATACTTTGTCACGTTCATAGATGATTACAGTCGAAAGTTGTGGACTTACCTCATCAAGAAGAAAATTGATTTGATCGAGGTATTTGCCAGATTCAAATCCATGGTCGAAAGACAGAGTGGTCGAAAGTTGAAAATTCCAAGGACTGATGGTGGTGGAGATTATGTTTCGAAAGAGTTCGATGCATTCTGTGAAAAAGAAAGGATTGTGCATGAGGTGGTGTCACCCTACACTCCACAATAAAATGGAATTGCAGAACGAAAGAACAGAACCATCATGAACATGGCGAGAAGTATGTTGAATGGAAGCATCTACCCAAAGAATTATGGGGAGAAGCGGTTTCGACAGCAACATATATTTTGAACAGATGTCCGACGAAGAAGCTTGAAGGAATCACACCAGAAGAATGTTGGTTTGGTGTCAATCCTAGCCTCACTCACTTGAATATGCTTGGATCTATAACACATAGACATGTGCCATATCAGTTGAGAAGGAAGCTTGATGACAAGTCAAATCAGATGATCTTGATAGGATATCATTCGACTGGAGGTTACAAACTGTTTGACCCAGTGAATAAACAGGTAATTATCAGCAGGGACGTGATCATAGATGAGCTTAAAGAATGGGATTGGAATGAGAAGGTTAAGAAGGATTCAGTGAGAATCTCTTGTGAAGAACCAACCATTGAAGTCGAAAGAGATGTTCGACGGGAACTAGTCAGAGATAAAGCAGGCTCAAGCAGACCTCGACGAACAAGACACATGCCTGCAAGGTTGCAAGAATGTGTAATTACATCAGATGATGTGGTTGATGAAGAGGGTGAGCTGGTACATTATGCTTTCTACGCAGATATCGAACCAGTCAATGCAGCTGAGGCATTGAAAGATTCAAAGTGGGTGAAAGCAATGAATGGGGAGTTAGAGTTCATCTAAGTCAATAACACCTGGTCACTTGTTGAATTGCCTCAAGGCAAGAAGGCAATTGATGTGAAGTGGGTTTACAAGGTGAAGGTGAATCCTAGAGGAGAAGTAACTCGACACAAGGCGAGACTTGTGGCGAAAGGATTTCTACAGAAGAAAGGAATCGACTTTGATGAAGTGTTTGCACCTGTTGCTAGGATCGAAATAATCAGGTTGGTTGTCGGCCTAGCAAATATGAACAATTGGCACACATGTCAGATGGACGTGAAGTGTGCGTTCCTTAATGGCCCCTTAGATGAAGAATTTTATGTCGCACAACCAGCTGGGTATGTGAAACGAGGCGAAGAAGGAAAGGTGTGCAGGCTGCATAAAGCCCTGTATGGACTTAAGCAAGCTCCAAGAGCTTGGAATAAGAAAATCGACAGCTTCTTAAGGGAGAAGGAATTTGTGAAGTGTACGACTGAGCATAGAGTGTATGTAAGGAGAAGCAATAATGAATTGCTTATACTATGCCTCTATGTCGATGAACTGTTGATAACAGGGAGTTGCAAGAAGGAGATCGAAGATTTTAAACATGACCTAAGTGAGGAGTTTGAAATGTCAGACTTGGGAAATCTCTCATATTTCCTTGGCATCTAATTCTACAAGACTAGTAGAGGTTTGATGATTCACCAAAGAAGATATGCAAGTGAAATACTCAAGAGATTTGAGATGCAAGATTGCAACCCAACTTCGACTCCAGCTGAGACCAGACTGCAACTGTCGAAGGATTCAGATGAAGATGATGTCGACCCACCCCAATACAGAAGACTTATTGGGTCACTTAGATACCTTTATCACACAAGGCATGTGTTAGATGTAAAACATGTTATATATTTGTATGAAATACTTGGCATTTTTCATTTCTTTCCAATGGTAAATTGTGGATTTAAGTGATTAATTGTGTCGTAGTGCGTTCATTGGAATACATGTGTGGAGCTTGTAATTTGTGTGTTAATGTGCAGGTTTAGGTATAAAAGGAGCAAAAGTGTGAGACACACGGAGTGGATGCAAGTTTCCACTGATATTTAGCTACAACAGAGCATTCGCAGTGCAAAGGATCTGGCGAAGGCCCAGCGAAGGTTCGCACTGCGAACGACAGCGAAGGCGCCAGCGAATAATGGCAGTGAGTTCCACTTTTGAGATGACAAAGAGTTCGCACTGCGAACTCCTGGCGAGGGTCCAGTGAAGGCTCGCTGGTTGCTTCGCAGTGCGAAGATGCCAGTGAAGGGAGGCAGTAAGTTCTGGAATTTGATTGTCATGGCTCGCTAGTTTATTCGCAGTATAAATGAGCTAGCGAATGATTCGCTGTGCGAAGGAATGGTTCACACTGCGAACGTACGATTTCTTCTTGGGGCGGTTTAAGTCTCAGAGGCACTTAAGGTGCTATTTTCTCTCATTCGCAGTGCGAATGATGCACTCGCAGTGCGAATCCTGCAGAATTCAGAAGTGTATAAATAGATTTTCACTTTATTTGTTTGGGATATCTTGTTCATTTTCAGTAGAAAACATAGTTTACAGTATTTTGATCATCAAAGAGTGTATTTTCACTTGGAGAAGCTGAAGTCGCATCCATTCTAGATTATTCGCCGTGGATGCTCATTCATCTCCTCTCTTTACTTGTTATTCAATCTACCATGAGAAGTGGTAGCTAAACACTCAATGTTGAGGTTAGAGGTAGTTGATCCTAATTTTATGTATTGCTTTTGATCTATTGTGTATGAACAAAGTCTTTGATCAATATAGATGATGTTGTTTTCTCTTAATGATCCATGTGTGATTTGTTTTACTCTAGACATAGATTCTACAAATCATGACCTAACAATTTTATCTCTTAAAAACCAAACTCTAGACATAGATTTGGGATTTGCTATTCGCATTGTGTTGATCTTAATGATCGTTGTTTAGATTGTTAGCGTGAGACATCATCTAACGGTCTAAACATCGACACTCACGACTTCGCTTTAGACATAAACTTAGTCGGGAGGATACGCGGTTATATTGGTCGGAAACCGAGTTCATATGCTTGATTAATCGTTTATACGTGAAAAGGACTAGCGAAACCTAACCTTAACATGCTTTTATCAAAACTTTTATAAAATATTTGTCACCAATTAATCTTTGCTACAAGTGAATGTTAACAACAATTGAGAAACTTTTGAAACCATTGAACTTAGAATATCATAACTATTGAAAGGCACGCATCAAATATCAAACAATCCCTGTGGATACGATTAAAAACAACCCACGCTATTACTCTACTAACAAAATGGTGTCGTTGTCGGGGATTGTTAGGTGATATTGCAAGCATTGCAATAGTTGAGCTATTTTAAGATGTTACCAACTTTATCTTGAACTTGTTAATCTATTTTGTTTAGTGTGCAGACTTAGTTTATGCGAGGGAAACTACCGGCGGACCAACTTCTTTTCGATCCTGAGATTGAGAGAACCGCTCGTAGAATTAACAGCAGAACTAGACGAAGGAGGCAACTAGCGAGACAGAAGCGAGAACAAGAGGAAAGTACTTTTACACCACCACCAGTTCCACAAATACTTCCAGTTATGGAGGCAGATCCACCACCACCACCACCACCTGCTTCTAGGCCATGCACAAATAGTCCGAGACACAATGCTCAGTTCGCTCGCCATGCACACAACGGTCGTCATGCTGAAATGAAGACCGGTATTCTCCAGCTGTTATATCAAAGTCCATTTACGGGTATGGATCATGAAGATCCTTTTACCCATCTTACAAAATTCTATGAAATAGCGGGAGCGGCTGGTGCACCTGAAGCAGAAGAGGAGTCTCTGTTCAAGAGATTATTCCCGCATTCTCTCATTGGGAAGGCAAAGGAATGGTATCTTGATCAGTCAACGGCCATAATGACGGATTGGAACCAATTGGAAGAGAAATTTTTAGAGAGATTTTTCCCTCACACTCGGTTTATGGAAGCAAAGACCGCCATCGCGGTATTCACACAAGGAGCCAATGAATCTCTCAACAAAGCTTGGGAGAGGTTCAAATCAATGTTAAGAAAGTGCAAGGGCCATGGTTTTGATGAATTGTCACAAATTCATATATTTAGAAATGGGCTGCAACTTGTACACAAAACCTTGTTGGATGCCACCGCTGGTGGATCCTTGTTAAGCAAAACCGCAGCGGAAGCCACAACTATCATTGATAAGATGGCCTTGAACGATCATCAAGGTAGTCACAACCGTGGACCTTCTCAACGAACTCCGGGAGTGTTGGAATTAGGAACAAACGATGCTATCTTTGCGCAGAACAAGTTATTATCACAACGGGTTGAGTTCTTAACTAAGCAAATGTCTAAATTGCCGCAACAATTCAAAGAGATGCAGGAATCTTCAAGTAAAAATGTGCAAGTGTTAGTTTGTGAATTATGTAGAGGCGACCATCCGACCGGTTATTGTCCTCCCATTGTGGAGGAAGCAAATTACGCAGGAAATCAAGGATACCAACCCCGACTCCGTATCAACAAGGCAACCAAGGTTACCAACAAAGGTATAACCAAGGTTATCAACAACAATGGAGACCGCAAGAAGTTGGACCATCAAACCGTCAACAATACCAAAATTACACTCAACCTCCGCAAGCTCCCGTTGGAAATACAAAGATGGAAGACACTCTCACACAATTTATGCAAATGGAAATTTCCAACCAAAAGAACACCGATGCTGCCATAAGGAATCTTGAAACACAAGTCGGGCAATTATCAAAACAATTGACCGACCAACAAAAAGGGCACTTTACGGCAAATACGCTTCCGAATCCTAAAGATTGCAAAGCAATTCTAACAAGAAGTGGAAGAGAGATTGACATGGGTGTAGGTAAAAGAGTTGTGGAGGAGGAGGTTGTAGTTGAAATGAAAAAGAAAAAGATAGTGAGGAGATTGAAGTAGAAAAAAATGTTGAGGGTGTTTTAGTTGAAAATGAGAAGGAAAAAAGTGAGAATGAGAAAAAAATAGAGAGTGAAGAAAGAGTAAAGAGAACTAGGAAGGGAAAAGAGCCGATGAACAATATTCTGATTCAACATCTACCATATCCTCATGCTCCTACAAAGAAAGATAGTGTTCGGCACTATTCTCGGTTTATGGATATTTTCAAGCAATTACAAATAAATATTCCATTTTCCGAGGCTTTGGAGCAAATGCCTAAATATGCGAAATTCATGAAGGATATCCTTACTAAAAAGAAGAGGTATACAGATCAAGAGATGATTATGGTAGATGCAAGTTGTAGTGCCATCATTCAACGGATTCTCCCGAGGAAAGAATGTGATCCGGGACGAGTTACATTGCCGGTTACGATAGGAAACATTTATGTGGGCAACGGATTGATTGATTTGGGCTCTAGTATCAACTTGATACCATTGTCGATTGTGAAACGGTTAGGACACATGGAATTGAGGTCCACTCAAATGACGTTGCAACTCGCCGATAAATCCACTACCCGTCCTCACGGTGTAGCGGAAGATGTGTTGGTCAAAGTGGACAAATTTTTGTTTCCGATAGACTTTGTTGTCATTGAAATGGAGGAGGATGAGGATGCACCTTTGATTCTTGGAAGACCTTTCATGAAAACTGCCCGAATGGCAATTGACATGGACGATGGTCTCATGAAAGCGAGAGTCCAAGATAAGAGGTGTGTTTCAATCTTTATGATGCCATGAAACACAAGAAAGATAAAGGTGATTGTTTCCGGATCGATGCAACGGAGGAAGCAAGTTTTGAAGTTACAAAGCAAATTCATGTCATTGATCCTTTACAAAGAGCTTTGGATGATTCCTTGGAAGTATTATCGGTTGAAGAAGAGCAAGCTCTTGAAGAGTGTTTGTTAGAGCTTGAAGCTTTGGAAGAATTGCAACCTTGGGAATATGAAGAGGAAATTCTAAAAAAAGTGGTTAATGATGAACCATCCAAACTTGAGCTGAAAGTGTTACCGTCAACCTTGAAGTATGCTTTTCTCGATGACAGTGGTAATAAACTGGTGATCATAAGTAGTATTTTGTCTGAAAACGAGGAGAGCCGCTTAATTCAAGTGTTGAGAAAAAATCAGGATGCAATGGGATGGACGTTGTCCGATCTCAAAGGCATAAGCCCTTCATATTGCATGCACCGTATATTTATGGAGGAAGATTTTAAACCGGTTGCGCAACCTCAACGCCAGTTAAATCCAATCATGAAAGAAGTGGTGAGGAAAGAAGTAGTGAAAATGTTAGAGGCCGGAATGATTTATCCTATTTCTGACAGCCCATGGGTTAGTCCGGTGCATGTGGTACCGAAAAAAGGCGGATTAACGGTGGTCCGAAACGAGAAAAATGAGCTCATTCCAACAAAAACCGTTACCGGGTGGAGAATGTGCATTGATTACCGTAGGTTGAATAAAGCTACGAGAAAAGATCATTTCCCTCTACCTTTTATGGATCAAATGCTCGAAAGGCTTTCCGGTCAACAATTCTACTATTTTTTAGATGGTTATTCGGGTTATAACCAAATTATTGTGAACCCGGAGGATCACGAAAAAACCTCTTTTACATGTCTGTTTGGAATCTTCGCGTATAGGAGGATGTCGTTTGGATTATGTAATGCACCGGCGACTTTTCAACGGTGTATGCAAGCTATATTCTCGGATTTGATCAAAAAGACAATTGAGGTCTTTATGGATGATTTCTCGGTTTTTGGACAATCATTTGATCTTTGCTTGAAAAATTTGGATACGGTGTTGGAATGGTGTGTGGAAACCAATTTGGTGCTTAATTGGGAAAAATGCAACTTTATGGTGAACGGGGGAATTGTGCTCGGTCACAAAGTTTCTTCAAAGGGCCTTGAAGTTTATAAAGCCAAGATGGACGTTATTGAGAAATTACCACCACCGATGAATGTCAAAGGTATAAGGAGTTTCCTTGGACACGCCGGGTTTTACCGAAGGTTTATTAAGGACTTCGCAAAGGTCGCAAAGTCGTTGAGCAACTTGCTTGTCCAAGGTAAGATTTTTGACTTTGACGAGTCTTGCCTTTTTGCTTTTAATTTTTTGAAAAAGAGTTTAACTACCTCACCGATAATCGTTGCACCTAACTGGAAATTGGATTTTGAATTAATGTGCGATGCAAGCGATTATGCGGTTGGGGCTGTTTTGGGTCAAAGGAAAACGAACCACGCTATACATTATGCGAGCAGAGTTTTAAACGAGGCTCAAATTAACTATGCAACAACTGAGAAAGAGTTGATTGTCATAGTGTATGCGTTGGAGAAATTTCGTTCCTATTTGATTGGTTCACAAGTCATCGTTTACACGGACCATACGGCTATAAGGTATCTGCTCACCAAACCTGATTCTAAGCAGAGGCTTATTTGTTGAATCCTTTTGTTACAGGAATTTGATCTTGAAATTCGTGACAAAAGAGGATCCGAGAATTTGGTGGCGGATCACTTATCCCGCCTGGTAAACGTTGACGTGGCCAAGAATGAATTTGAGGTCAAAGAGGAGTTCCCAGATGAAAAATTGTTTAGAGTGCAGGTTAGACCGTGGTTCGCCGACATGGATAACCACAAAGCCGTCGGATTGATACCGGACGGTCTAACGCACCACCAAAAAAGAAAATTTTTGTCTGACGCCAAGTCTTTCGTATGGGACGAACCTTATTTGTTCAAACTTGGTGTCGACAACCTCTTAAGAAGGTGTGTCTCATTGGAGGAAGCCACGAATATTCTGTGGCACTGTCATAACTCTCCGTATGGAGGACACTTTAATGGGTTAAGAACGGCCATTAAAGTCCTTCATTCGGGCTTTTATTGGCCGTCCTTATTCAAAGATGTGCATGCGCATGCCCTTAGTTGTGACAGGTGCCAGAGAAGTGGAGGAATTTCACGGCGGCACGAGATGCCTTTACAGAATATGTTGGAAATAGAAGTTTTTGACTGTTGAGGGATCGACTTTGTTGGACCATTCCTATCTTCCTTTTCCAATGAATATATTTTGGTCGCCGTTGATTATGTGTCTAAGTGGGTGGAGACGATAGCTTGCGCTAAAGCCGACGGAAAAACAGTTGTGAAATTTTTGAAAAAAAACATTTTTGCACGTTTTGGTACTCCTAGAGTGTTAATAAGTGATGGAGGGTCTCACTTCTGTAACACTCAGCTTGACAAAGCTTTGGAGCAGTATGGTGTGAAGCACAAGGTTGCCACACCATATCATCCTCAAGCTAATGGTCAAGCGGAGGTATCCAATCGTGAGATAAAACGTATTTTAGAGAAAACTGTTTCGGCCTCGAGAAAAGATTGGGCTAACAAATTGGATGATGCTTTGTGGGCGTATCAGACCGCTTTTAAGGCTCCGATCGGTCTCACACCGTTTAAAATTGTGTATGGTAAGAATTGCCACCTGCCGGTGGAGTTGGAGCACAAGGCATTTTGGGCCTTAAAATTTTTAAATTTTGATCCAACTCTTAGCGGCGAAAAAAGAAAAGTGCAATTACAGGAATTGGATGAATTACGCCTTCAGGCGTACGATTCCAATAAACTGTACAAAGAGCGTGTAAAGTCTTACCATGAAAAAAAATAATCATCAAGCAATTTGAGGTGGGACAGGTGGTCCTGCTATTCAATTCTCAGTTAAAATTGTTCCCGGGAAAGCTAAGGTCTAAATGGTCGGGTCCGTTTTGGATCCTAGAAATCAAGCCTTATGGAGCAGTTATAATTGAAGACACAACAACCAAAGAGAATTGGACTGTGAACGGCCAAAGATTGAAAGTGTACCTTGGAGGTGATTTCGAGCGGAATCCCGCCATTGTTCCCTTCTGCGATCCGTGAGATTGCGGTGGACCGTCGAGCTTAGCCGACGTTAAACAAGTGCTCGTTGGGAGGCACCCCAACATTGTAAGTATTTTGCTTTTATTTGCTGTTTGAAGTCATTTTTGTGAGACTAGTATTGTACATTGTAGTATTGTATCATGTCCAGTATGGCAGCAAGACAGACCTGAAAATTTTGAAAATCTATCTTGTTCGCTGGCTTGTTAGCACTGCGAACCTAGGGCGAGCATTCGCTGGCCATTCGCACTGCGAACATCAGCGAACCAGCCTTGGTGGTTTTGCTGCCACATCATTAAAAAAGAGGGTTTTGTTATGGGTGGGCCTGCACGTAGGCCCAATACCCATGTTGAAATACTGATGACTTGAGGGGACCAAACCCTAGTCCTTTGCCTCTCACTTTTAACCAAAAAGAAAAAGAAAAAAAAACCTCAAGTCTTCCTTCCCTCTCACGTGCATTTCTTGTTCTTCTCTCAAGTTTCTTTTATTCAATTGCCAATTCCAACCAGGTTTGAATTTCTTTTCTCTGTGCTTTCTAATTAATTGGATTGTGTTTGTGAATTATGCATGAGAATGTGTAGAAAGTTTAGGGTTAAATTCTGTTTGGGGTTGTTCAATGCATGCCAAATTTTCTGCTGGTTTTGAGTGTAGAATACATGTAGAATCATGCTATGTAGTGAAATCTGGGTCTGCAAATTTTTTTCAAAGTTTTCGTGCATTCGCTGGCTTGTTCGCACTGCGAATCTGGGGTGAGCATTCGCCAGGATTCGCAGTGCGAGTGTTTTAGCGAGCAGCCCAAATTTTTGTTTTTTTAGGTCATTATGATGCATGTGTGTCCTAAATTCTAATGTTCTGTCTTGGTGTTTTTGTGTGGATTTGTTTGTCATTTGTGCAGATGGGTCCTAAAACCATGATCAAGAAAAGGAAAGCATCAACATCCAGACAGGTTCCGATCCGTTTCGATGACACTCGGTTTAAGGGTATTAGGCAGGCGCAGAGATATGAGGTGTTGGAAACAAGAACCATCCTTGCTGAGAAGAGATTTATTCTAAATGATCAAGGGACTTATCGTTCGGTAGCTGCCCTCTTTCATGAAAAAAAGTGGCATCAGCTGATAACGCCCCTTGATTCGTACAATGTGGAGATGGTTCGAGAATTCTATGTCAATGCCCTTCCTGATGAGGGGGATCTGTTTAATTGGACTACTGTTGTTGGAGGGACAACTGTAAGGTTTGATAGAAGGACAATTAACCGAGTGCTTGGAGACCCTCTTCCATTGCGTGCCAGTGAAGAAGATGATTACTACAGGAACCTTAACCGCAACAGGGATATCACACGAATGACCTCTGATTTATTGTGCCCGGGTAAAAATGTGAAGTTCAACCATTCGGGAGTTGCCGTGAGGTATCATCGAGAGGACATGTTACCTTTGGTTCAACTTGTTTTACTTTTGGTTGTCACCAACATTAAGCCAAAGTCACATTCCTCTACCGTTCCAATTCCTCTGGCTCACCTTGTGCACAGCATCCTTACAAACGTAGAAATTGATGTCGTGAGGATAATAGCAGATGAAATAAGGTCCATTGTTGAGAGTGGATTAGGAGGGAATGCTTCGAGGAAAAATTCCCCTCTTGCATTTCAGTGCCTAATCATGTCCTTATGCGCTGAAGCTGGTGTTAATTTGCCTTCGCGTCGTCAGGTCACTATCACGTCGACTATCGATGATCGATATGTTGACAAATTTTGCAAACCTAAGGGTGGTAGGACTGAGACTTCAGGGGCTGCTGCTGCTGCAGGGGCTGGTACGAGTGGCGGTGATACTTTTGAGTCGCCGAATTTCTATCCGTATCAGCAGGAGATTTGCCAATATAATTGGGATTGGATGGCTGCCCAGCAGCGTGCCATGACTGATATTCATGATTCTTTGCAGGTTCTCCAATTACAGATCCGTGACCCTTCTACTGAGCACACTATGATGTCGAGGGAGCATTTCCTCGCACATGCTGGATGGCCTAAGGCCAGGCCAGTTTTCGGAGGGGGAGAGGATTTAGTTGGCCCTGCTGGAGAGGATGCTGATGAGGATGGAGATAGTGATGAGATAGAGGGTGATGGCACCGATGTGGAGGTTTCTGGTAATACTTCTGATGAGGATGAGATGGTTACCGAGGTTTTGGAGACTGAGTCTGAAAAGGACTAATTTTGTGATTTTCAGAAGTGTGTACTTCCTTTGGTCTCCAAAGTGAAGTTTTCTTATATTTTGTATTTTTCAGCTTTTACTAGTCTATTGTATCCACATAGTGGAATATTTTGATATTGGTGTACTTGTACCCTAGTGGTACCATTTTGGATATTGTAGGTGTTCTTACACCAAGCACTTTATTTATTATTATCAGTAATGTTAAGCGTTTTGAGTAAATTATTTTTGTGCACTTCTACTTAAATTGTTAATATGTTTTCATGTTAATGTTCCTTCTTTTATGATGGAATTTTGGAAGTAGGTTGGAGACTCTTGATTTTAAAGAGAGATTCCTCCATGATGTGAGGGCTATGATAGTATCTTAAGCATTGTGTTGCGACAAGGTACATTGTTACCTGGTTTGAGAATTCTGTATGTTTTAGAACTTTGTGTCTTGTGCGATTGATAATGTTGTTTCATGTTACAACTTCCTTTGAATGCATATGTCATTTTTAGATCAAAAACCATTAAAAGTGAGAAGCCTCCAAAGTGTTATTATATGCGAAGGATTGTTGATGAATGTTGTTTTTACTTTTAATTCATGCCTTATCTTGTGACCATGTGATTTTGTGGAAGTAGGAGAAGTGTTCAAGGCACTTGTTGAAAGTGAGCACAACCATGTCCATATATATTAATTCACCCGTGAGGTGTGAGCATTTGATAGCCCCTTTGAGCCTACACAGTATAGAACTCAGTTTAGTGATGAACTTGTTTTAAGTACATAATTTACAAGCTTGGTTCATCACTGAATTTGGTGAGTTTCTAACATTTTCTTCTTGAACCTTTGAAATTGTATACTTTTACTTCCTTGCCTTAAAAAGCAAGGAACATTCACTTTAGGTTGAGTCGAAAATGAGTTGGGGAGAATAAAAAGAAGATAGGTGCATTACTCTAAATTTTGAAAGAAAAAAAAATTTCAAGTAAGCATGTAAAGAGAAGAGTGTGAATATGTTGTACAAATGAGAAAATGCTTGCTTGAATGAAAAAAAATATGTAGAATCAATAATTGTGCACGGTAGTTTGTGAAGGTGGAATGAAAAAATTGGTGAAATGAAGTGTGTTGTGTGAATTTGTGTGTAGTGAATGTTCTTTTGCTTCGGCAATTTCGTTTCAATGGCCATAAGAAATGTCCCTTTTTTGTTTACCCGACCAAGCTACAATCTTGAAGTCCTTAGTGATCTTTTACTTCCATGATTTCTTTTGTGTTCATTAAGATATGGTATGAATCGCTTAGTATTGCATCATTGGTCATTTGAGTGTATCTGTCCCGTGTTTGTATGCACGTTTGCCTTCATTCCTTTTTCGAAGAGGAGTATAGAATGACATGTGCAGGATGAGTTAGTTGTCTCTTGAAACATTGTTTGAAATTGTTTAAGAGGCAAGTTCTTTTACATTATAGGTTCTTGAATTGTGTAATTGTGCGTTGTTTTGATCGTGTTTAGTTGAGCCGTTTTTCGCGTCTTGGTTGAATTGAATGCTCGAGCAAATCCTCTATCGAGACATACTTTGCTTGAGGACAAACAAAGAGTTAGTTGGGGAGAGTTTGTTAGATGTCAAACATGTTATATATTTGTATGAAATACTTGGCATTTTTCATCTCTTTCCAATGGTAAATTGTGGATTTAAGTGATTAATTGTGTTGTAGTGCGTACATTGGAATACATGTGTGGAGCTTGTAATTTATGTGTTAATATGTAGGTTTAGGTATAAAAGGAGCAAAAGTGTGAGACACATGGAGTGGATGCAAGTTTCCACTGATATTTAGCTGCAACAGAGCATTCGCAGTGCGAAGGATCTGGCGAAGGCCCAGCGAAGGTTCGCACTGCGAACAACAGCGAAAGCGCCAGTGAATGATGGCAGTGAGTTCCACTTTTGAGATGACAAAGAGTTCGCACTGCGAACTCCTGGCGAGGGTCCAGCAAAGGCTCACTGGTTGCTTCGCAGTGCGAAGATGCCAGTGAAGGGAGGCAGTAAGTTCTGGAATTTGATTGTCCTAGCTCGCTAGTTTATTCGCAGTGCGAATGAGCTAGAGAATGATTCGCTGTGCGAAGGAATGGTTCGCACTGCGAACGCACGATTTCTGCTTGGGGCGGTTTAAGTCTCAGAGGCACTTAAGGTACCATTTTCTCTCATTCGCAGTACGAATGATGCACTCGCAGTGCGAATCCTGCAGAATTCAGAAGTGTATAAATAGATTTTCACTTTATTTGTTTGGGATATCTTGTTCATTTTCAGTAGAAAACATAGTTTACAGTATTTTGATCATCAAAGAGTGTATTTTCACTTGGAGAAGCTGAAGTCTCATCCATTCTCGATTATTCGTCGTGGATGCTCATTCATCTCCTCTCTTTACTTGTTATCCAATTTACCATGAGAAGTGGCAGCTAAACACTCAATGTTGAGGTTAGAGGTAGTTGATCCTAATTTTATGTATTGCTTTTGATCTATTATGTATGAACAAAGTCTTTGATCAATATAGATGATGTTGTTTTCTCTTAATGATCCATGTGTGATTTGTTTTACTCTAGACATAGATTCTACAAATCATGACCTAACAATTTTATCTCTTAAAAACCAAACTCTAGACATAGATTTGGGATTTGCTATTCGCATTGTGTTGATCTTAATGATCGTTGATTAGATTATTAGCGTGAGACATCATCTAACGGTCTAAACATCGACACTCACGACTTCGCTTTAGACATAGACTTAGTCGGGAGGATACGCGGTTATATTGGTCAGAAACCGAGTTCATATGCTTGATTAATCGTTTATACGTGAAAAGGATTAGCGAAACCTAACCTTAACATGCTTTTATCAAAACTTTTACAAAGTCTTTGTCACCAATTAATCTTTGCTACAAGTGAATGTTAACAACAATTGAGAAACTTTTGAAACCATTGAACTTAGAATATCACAACTATTGAAAGGCACGCATCAAATATCAAATAATCCCTGTGGATATGATTAAAAACAACCCACACTATTACTCTACTAACAGCCTGACTTAGCATGCAGTGTGGGTATGGTAAGTAGATTCATGCAGAAGCCAAAGGTATCACACCTAGCAGCAACGAAGAGGATACTGAGGTATCTGAAAGGAACTCTCGACTACGGCATTTTGTTTCCTGCAGCTTATGAAGGGAAAGAATGCAAGTTAGTGGGATACACCGACTCTAACTGGTGTAGTGATGTTGAGGATAGAAAATCCACAGTTGGATATGTGTTTATGTTAGGTGGTGCACCAGTTGCTTGGAGTTCGAGAAAGGAGCCAGTAGTGGGATTGTCATCATGCGAAGCAGAATATATAGTTGCTTCTCTTTGTGCATGTCAAGCAACCTGGATGGTGAACTTGATCGAAGAGATTACAGGGAAGAGTCATGGAGCAATTACCATGAAGATCGACAGCATGTTAGCTATCAACTTGGCGAAGAATCCAATAGCACATGGTCGAAGCAGGAACATCGAAATGAGGTTCCATTATCTTCGAGAGCAGGTAGCAGAAGGGAAGATGAACTTGGAACACTGCATAACTGAGAATCAGATTGCAGATATCATGACGAAGGGAGTGCAGGTCAAAGTTTTCAGAAAATTAAGAGCCATGATGAATGTAGACAGCTTAGACACAATGAATTAGGTGGTGTGTTGAGTTGTAATTCCTTGTGTCGAAGTAGTTTAGCTCGACAGAAACAAGGAGCAGACGAATTATGATAATGTGTGTGTCAAGTTGTAATAGTGTGTTGAAGTGTCGAAGGAGGTTCCTTCACACAGGATTTCGACTTAGGCTTATTTTAGTAATGTTAACTATTTTGGGCCTTGGCTTGGGGTGCAAGCTAACCTAAATCTATAAATAGGGAGAAACCCTTCTTTTTTGTAACAAGCTTAGAATTGAGAACTTGTATTCACAGTTTGCAGTTGCAAGTGAAATAATAGATTTTCTACAGTTTGTGGGCAGAGAGTTCTCTGCAGAAAAATTGTTCATCTTCTCCTCTAACATTTCTCTTTCTTTTCTTTTTCAACCCTTTTCTTTTCATTGCCATTGTGTGTTTGTTAACAATCTTGAGATCAAGATTAAATAGGAATTCCCAAAAGGTTTTGGGTTAATTTCAACAGTGTATGCATTTAAAAAAAATGGTAAAAATACTTACATTTTTCTAGATTTTATGGAAAATCAGACAAAAATGCATACATTATACAGTTTTTTAAAATAATCGGTAAAAATGCATGCATTTTAATCAGAATTTTTTAAAAAATCTTAAACAAATATGCTTTGTACCGTCTTTTTTTAAATTCCGAAAAAATGTATACATATTTAACGATTTTTTTTTAAAAAATTCAGAAATTGTCATATTGTTGTTGGATTTAAAAAAAAATCTGATAGGTTAAATAATTGTGTTTTTTTAGTGAGGTTCGTGTGAAAGGATATGACGTAAAGGCTTCGCATATCTGGACTGTAATACCATGCATATAGGATATAGACCTGCTTCTGAATAGACCAGTGATTATGATGATGAGCCTGTTGCTAAGGATGTCTAGGTCCGAGCAGCAGTTGAGAATGACATGCAGGTGGTGGCGGAGACAAAGGTTCCTCATCCTTAGGTGGGGGAGACAAAGGTGTTCAATCCTTGGGTGGCGGAGACAGAGGTGCCCCATTCTTTTGAGATGACGGAGGTGCTTCGTCCTTTTGAGACAGGGGTTTCGACTACTACAGAGGTTACTCTGCACACGACTACCGAGGTGTCTACTACGGATGATATGGAGGTCACTCCTCCTATTGACATAGAGGTCGTTGCTTCGGCTTCGATAGAGTCGTCTACACACACCAATGAATAGTTTCCTAGAGGGCCCAGTGACTATTATGTGTTCACTAAATATGTTAATCATGTGGCACTTAAATTATGGCATGGAGAGGTATGTATATGATACGTCGATCATGTGGCATTCATGAAGTGAATTTATTTATTATTCATACGTTGAAAATAACTTATGTTTTTTTACTTCTTTTTTTGTTACAAAACTGACCGTCGTTGAAGGTGCCAACCCACGGGGGGGTTGTTGAAGAAATTCTCAGATGTCCTAATGCTAGAGGAGGTCAAGGCGATTGTTGAGGAATGCGGTCTCATTTCACTGGTGGACTGCTTGCTGACCATGCTCGACGGTTAGCTATTGACAGTCTTTATTGAGCGATGGCATAAAAAGACATCTTCCTTCCATCTTTCATTTGATGAGATGACTATTACATTGAATGATGTCTCCTCCCTATTTCATATTTCGATGTGCTAATAATAAGGTTTCTTGACAATCCATAGTGTGAAAACAAACTCAAAATAAAACATAAATATTAAGAATCTATCCAAAATGCATGATTAAAAAATCCATATTATTGTATAAAATTTAATAACAATAAACTCAAACAACATAATCATGCTAAATATTTAATTTTAAATTAGGTGAATATTAATTATTTATCTATCCAAAAACAAATGTCACACCATATTCACATATACATCAAATAATTCTTTAAATAGATAATTTTATAATCAACAAAAACAATTTTAAAATGCAAAGTATCCAATATTTAAAGAATCAAATCTTTAAGTTTATCTTACATTTTGAGATGTATTCAAAATATATAATGCATATTTTCACAATAATATATAATATCACTAGTAGAAAAAACACTTTTTAAATCATACATTTTTAATCAGATGCTCTCCACTTGATTTAAAAAATTGAAAATCTAGGACACATGGAACAAATTTTTTAGTGAATATAATTTAAGTTGGTTAACCTGATTTAAAAAATATATATATAATTAAAAAAAATTGGTCCCCTCTCTTTTCTACAAAAACATATAGCCATAAAGTATCCCCTCTTTTTTTCTTCATATCACAAAAATAAACCCACACAAAAAAAAACCAGTTACTTCTCTCTCTGCGACGCGAACACTACCTTCTCACTCTCGGCGGCGAAACACACCATTTCTTCTCACTGTACCGGCGGCAAAACAGACCCTTCCTTCTCACTGTATCGGCGGGGATCATGTCTCTCTCTCTCTAAACAATATATTGTTTCTGATTTGTATATCTCTTGCTCACATGGTTCTCATTTTAGGGCATTCGTCTATCAGCTTCCAACAATAGACCTGACTTTTTCAATCAGAAGGCATTCAAATTTGTAACCTTCCATTACCGCACCTTGGTAAGTCTCCTTCTCAACCCCTAAATTGTTCTTGATTTATTTTTTCTTGCAAATTTGGATGTTAATAATTTGATTTTGTTTTCCAATGTTATAGTGAGCTTATAGCATGGCGGTTGAAAGGTCTGGAATTGCCAAAGATGTTACCTGTTGCGGTGAGAATCGAATAACAAGCTATTAATTAACTTGCATCACAAAACTTTGAATTCACCACCGAGCTTTAATTTATCCAAAGGAAAGGGTAAAGAACGAAAACCCTAATAAGAGAATCCATATTCGGGGTTGGTTATACTAAGGGAAGGTATTAGCACCCTAAGTATCTGTAGTACTCTACAGGAACCTCTTGTTTAGTTTGTTTATGTTATGTTTTCTTGCTAAGAGAATCTGTACTAAGTTAAAGGTAAAGACCTAAGGGTATGCACACTAAGTTTGCTTGCCAAGACGTCGCATCTTGTGCCTACGTATCTGACTAAAGAATCAGAGCAACCGTAGTTCACCTAACTAAGGGTGAATTTGAGGAACCATTGACTATGGCCAAAGTTCCAAGGGGAATGAATATGAGCTCATATAGAGTTTAAGAAACTCTCTTAGTCTAAGTTATGGTGGGGAAAAGTGGATACTCAAGGTGATGAGTCTCGCATAGAGTCCAAAACTCTAACTTAATTCTAAGTTGTAATATTGAATGGCTATGAGGCCAAAAGGAAAGTATCTTATGACTATGAAGTCACAGAGAAGGTGGCCATGACTATGAGGTCAAGGCTGGTAGGTGGCTATGACTATGAGGTCAAAGCTGGTATCCTATGACTATGAGGTCAAGGAGGATGTAAATACCTATGACTATGAGGTCAAGGGTTGATTATGAGATATCTATGACTTTGAGGTCAATAAAAATACTTTCCTTTGGAAGGAGAGAATAACAGTTTTAGGAAACGTGAAGTTTGTGGGATATTTACATGAAGATGCAACATTAAATAACAAAACATTCAAATGAAACAAAGCTTACAACATCATAAAAGGTTAGAACCAAATGTGTTAGACATTGATTAAGCAAGATGAATAAGATAGCATGATAAAATAACCAAAGAAATTAAGAGTGCTTCTAATAGAAACCCTAAAGAGGACTTCCATTTCCAACACACATAAGTACCTCAAAAAAATATTAGTTTTCACTAATTCTTTTTATGCTCAAAAATTAGATTTATTAAGGAGCATTTAGCAAAAAGAATGAGGGAAAAAGGATAAAAAATGGTTGAGTTATGAATGTTTGAAGTTTAAGTATAAACCATAAAAATAACAAGCAACATGTGATAAAAAAAAAAATAGAAGGGGCTCCCATGGGTGTTGAACCCAAGACCTTGCGCATACAGCCCCAAAACCTTGCCAATCATGCCAACGCGCGCGTGCTTAACAAGTTATAGTCACAAAACAATATATGTAGAACAAAGCTAGTTTCAAGAAATAAAAATAAAAGGACTGGGGCGAGGGGGATTCGAACCCCAGTCCTCATGGCCAAATGTGCGTGTATGTGTGTGCTTGCCACTGGGGTGACTGTTACATCCGGTCATAAACCCCATTCCATAAACATTTAAGTTCTAGCAAACGAAAAAACATGGAATCAAACTTGGCTCATGATTGGGTTACAACCTCCACTGGATGCAGGTTCACAACAAAGTTAGCTTAGTCATGCCACACCAAAAATCATCAACAGAAAAGGAAAGATTAATTGATCATACAAGCAACCAAACTTCACCATTTTGTGAATTACCAAATGAAAAATAAAAGAGTAATGTTAAACCAAATACACACCAAATATTCATGCTACAATGAGATGAGCTGATTTGAATCAATGTAAACATACAAGTTTTAACATTGGTCAGGTATGAGTACATGGTGGAACAAGTTCAAGGTATCTTTGAAATTGTAAATAACATGTTATCATGACAGGCAGTGCACATACACTCAACATAAACATATGGGAGCTAATTTGCAACAAAGAAACACCTTCATCAGTACCAAAGAGGAAAACATACATAATGGCAAAGCACATTGAATATCAGTGAGTCAATCCAATCTTAACTACCAATTCATGTTCTCCAAGTGGCAAGAATACAAAATGACTTCAAGATAGCAAGTAGTACAAATGTTGTCAAGTGCATCAGGTTTTCAATATCATAATAGCAACAATACAAAACCAAATGAAGTTTTTCATCAAAACATAATGAAGCAAGACAAACCAAAACATGCCAACACATATTCATACAAAATCTTCCATAACCAAGGGAACTGACACAGTAATGAATAAACAATACATTAACCATTCATGATCAACTGTGGTATCAAGGAAACAAGATGACATTAATATGAAGGATAGTGGCATTGCAATGTCAACATGTGATCAGCTTGAGGTTATATGCAGGCCTAACATGGAAGTAATAGGGATAAAAAGAAAGGCTAACTGTCAACTAGCAAATGAAAATCAAAATCTCTTTTTAATCTTAAAGTTTATTATAAATTTCTATAAAAATATTTTAATCAATGATAAATAATTAAAACTTCAAAATAATTTTAGAACTTTAAGAAAATTGTTGAAGCATTGACTTATAAAAAAATCCTAATCAGGACATTAATATTTAATAATATTGTTTCATTGCAGAACCAGAAATGGATAAAATCACATAAGCTACAACAGAATGAAGCTTCATCGATGATTATGTGATGTGATATTGTGGATCATTGGTTGCGATCACGATGCCTCTTAGACCAAAAGCATTGATCTTGAATCAACTTCCTTGATCGATGTCAATCTTGAATCGACGTTACTAATGTCCGATACGGTAGTTTTGATGGGGGTACCTGCATGGTTAGCACTATAACGCCCAAGTTAGTTTATGGTTTTAGTTAACCATAATGGAAGTGAAGATTAGAGATTGTGTACCTGGAAACACTTTGTGAATATATTTATACCTTAGTCCTGACGGAGCAGGTTGGAAAATGAGTCTCGTGTTATTGGGCATTTGGCCGGTGCGGAGCAGTGGGTCCCTAGTCCTTTTACCGACACGGAACAATTTCCCCCAAGACTCGTCGGGCTTTCGGAATGTCTGAGAAGTATTTTAGTAGTCGTGGACAACCCTTCAGAATGGCCGCCCAGGTGTCTGCTGACATGTTTTGCTTGGGTTTTGCCAAATTATAGTGGGAAACGTGAGCATTAAATGCAGTTTCATCATTAAAATGTTTTGCCGTTTTCCTCTTGACGTGTCACCTGAAAAGGTGCAGAGTGGTGTGATGTAACTTTTTGTGCACTAGTACACTTGAGTTTGGTTGTGTTCCCAATATGAAATTTAACCGTTGATCTACACTTACTTCTTCTTTTAATATGAACTGCTCGATTGACTTTTTCTATATAAGGATAGAGAGAAATAGTGGGGGAACTTTTTCTCCCTCTTTTAGACTAAGTTTTCCCTTGTCTCCTTGAATCTTTTCCTCTTCTCTGAGAGTGTTTTTCCTAGTGGTAATTGTTGTTACACATTCAAAGATTTAGCACTTCAGAGCTTTGACTTTCGGCATTCTCTCTGCTTTATCACTTTCGACCTTACATTTTGAGGCACCTTTCTTCTCTTCATCTTTTCATTCTAGTATTTTACTGTATTTTCACTACTATGTATGATAATCTTATTACTGTTGAGTGTGATTCGAGGGGTAGTGCATTTCATCTTTAAAAAGGGGAATAAAGTCTGACTTTATTTTTGTCCTTTCTGTCGGTGGGAATTTCAAACCATAAGTCATCCTCTTGAGTGATAATTCGAAAATGGAAGGAACATCTAGAGAGTCTCTTTCAGAAGAGGCTCCTTCTAGGGATTCTTCGGAGACCTCTTTTCAACGAAGTCTGGTAGAAGTGAAAACCTTGTCAAGAAATCAATGTTTCCTCTTGTCTTGACTGAGGCAAAAATAGAAGTTTCCCGTCAAAGGATGGGGGATGTGCCAACAGTTTTGTCAAAACATACTGAAGAGTGATAGTTTATGAACTGACTAATCCAACTGGAAATCTCACAGACATGATCCAAAGGTTTCGCCCTTCTGAGGGAATTGAGAGGGCCAGCTTGATTGTTGGGGAAGACCCAATCAATGGTGATAGGTGGATCTTTTTTATACCCTCCCATCTTTAGAAGTTGTTTCTAAGGTCGCGTGGCGTGCCTATACTTTAGAACACAACCGTTCAGTGACTTGCACGCCGGCGTTAGGAGCGCAACTTGGTCCATCGGCTTGCCCGCCTCTGCATGTCAACCATCGACCAACTCCATAATTTCATTCTCCATGATGGTGATCTGGCTGACGGGGGTATTTATGATGATGAGATATCTAGTTAGGATTGATCAGGGTGATCCTTGAAGAGGAATTCCTTTTGAACATGATTTCTGATACTATCATCCAGGCATGAGTTGTACTTGAATCAGGTTGAAGCCTGATAGTCATGTGTCTGGATACATGGATATGTACGTCTGTCCTTTCACGACAGTTCAAACTTGGCATAACTGCTTGATCGGAGTTGGATCGGATCTTGGTGGATCCAAATGGCGTAGATCTAAGATTTTTGCTTCTTAAGACTTTGATTTCTTCACCTTATACAATTTCGGATTTCATATCTAAGAATTGAATGTGAAATCGGGAAATCGTAGAAATGGATGAAATCACAGAAGCTCCAACGAAATGAAGCTTTGTCAGTGATTATGTGATACGATACCATGGATCAGAGGTTGCGATCACAATGCCTCTTTGATCAAAAGTGATGATCTTGAATCAACATTGTAGGTTGGTGTCAATCTTAAATCGACGTTGTTAATCTTCGATATGGTGGTTCTTAGGGGGGTACCTGCATAGTTAGCACTACAACGCCCAAGTCAGTTTAAGGTTTTAGTTAACCATAATAGAATTGGAGATTAGAGATTGTGTACCTGAAAATCCTTTATGAATGTATTTATACCTTGGGCCTGGCAGAGCAAGTTGGAAAATGGGTCTCGTGTTATTGGGCCTTTGGCCGACCCAAAACAGTGGGTCCCTGGGCCTTTTGCCGACTCAAAATAGTGGGTCCCTAGGCCTTTGGCCGACACGAAACAAATACCTGATAAGTTCTAAATTTTAGTGATTTTGAGTGTAAATAATTGGCACTTATTGGCTTAATTCAACCAATAAACCTCAACTTTTGTGCATATGTTGTATAGTTTACATTATAGTGTATATATTGTGTATCGTGTAAATATCATTGATTTTAATTTTTTTCTCTCATTTTTGTAGGTATACAAGCAATGATATTTTTTCATTGTCTTATAGAGCATTGAATAAGTTTTCCAACGCTTCCAACCGTGCGTAAAACGAAGTTACGGTTCAAAATTTATGGTCGAAACAAGTGTTGGTTTGCTGTCATGTTCGCTAGGCGAGCAGAAAGTGCTCAAAAGCATTGAAAACACTATTTTTACAGTAGCTAAGGCGGCATATGTTCGCTGGGCGAACGGGACTTCGCTAGGCGAACACGGGACCCCAAATTTGCCTATAAAGTCAATTTTTAGATAGTTTTTAGTTTATGTTTTTGGGATATTTTAACCCCAACTTCATCAACACACATTTTTGAAGTTTAGAGAGCTTTACCAACATAAATGGAGGTTGCAACTCAATGATCCGGGATTGAAGCTTCTTTAATCATGATTGACACTACGAGAGATTTTGATTCTTCTAATTTCTTCCCTTTATAGTTTCCATTTGTGGAGTTTGTATGTAAGTTTACTCTAATTTTATGTATATGTATTGATCATGGCGTTGTATACGAGCTATTTTACAAATCTGTATCGGTGTTATCCTTGTTTTACTAGCTTTATGTTCGGATTTGAGTTGTGGTAGACATATCCTCTTTGAATACGGATCTAGGATATTCATCTGTCGATGCACAAATTGGAGAAATCGATTTGTGGTTGCGGTAGACATATCCTCTTCTAAAGGTAATTGAAACAAAAACTTGCCTAAACCTAAGGGAGTGATCAACTCACAAAGACTCAAACACAAAATTCTAATCAACTTCTTCCAAAATCCCAAGTGTTACACAAAACACAATACTTATTTAGCACAATTATTTGAACTCTTTTTGTTTCCTTTCTCAAGGATTTTTTTTTTCTTTTCTTTTCTTTTTCACATTTTTCTCTTTTTTCTTTTCTTTTTCAACCTCATAGAAATCAACCAATGAGTAAACAGTCATTCGCTCCCCAACTTGAATTCAACCACATCATCATGTGAATACTCCCTACTTTCTAAGGCAAGGTAAAAATTCATACACCAACACAAAGTTGAGGGTTCAATAAAAAAAACAATCAATCAAAATCCATACAAAAAGTGAATTCAATACTCATAGACAAGCATTAAGTTCAAACAACATGGATAATGATAGAAAGGCACAAAGTGTAACACCCAAATTCCCATCGCGAATAAATAATACATAAATAAATCAGAGTAGATAAAATTTATTTTTCCGACAGAAACAAGGATGCCACATTTAAATAAATAAAACACAATCCCTGCTCATAAATTTGATACATAGCATAAAATAGAATACCCTCAAAGGGGAAACTTTTTCCATATAAAATTAAAGTTCAATTATGGAATAAAGCGGAAAGATCCATAACTGACTTGTTTTACAAATAAGTTGTTTTATAACACCAAAATATACATACAAAAGTAATACCAAATATATTCAACAATTGTATACATATATATCACAAAAGCGTTCCCCGACTCCCGTGCTACGTATCAGAGTAGACACCAAGACCGACAAAAGAACGGAGGACTAATCTTCACAAAAGCCTCCAAGACACTAATCTGCAATTGCCTCATAGAGCAATAAACCACAGCAGAAGGGTGAGAAATAACAACTAAAAATCAAGATTGCATAATAATATGCAAATACATAACAATTTACATGCATAGTTATTCTCACCACAAACAGCACATACTAATACATATAACATACCACATATACGTAACATATATCCTATTAATCCAACAATATAGCATATATCAAGTATCCAATATACTCACATATTTGCACATAAGGCATACCAAGTCATAACATTTAGAAACACATCACACATCACATAGCATATGTCTACACATAATACATATTATCCACAACCAATGCATTTATCATATATGCACATCAAATTACCAATGCTATCACAATCTCAACACATAACAAATCGATGCACAATTTCCACACATAATCAATCAAATCATGATTTTCCACACATAATGCATCCATTCACAATTCTCACACATAATCAATCCATGATTTATGCAAATGCACAGAGACCGACACAACGACTCTATGCAAATACCATGCGGTACCGACTTCCAACATTTCTCATCACTAGTTCACTCAGGAACTCTGCTGGAACCATCGCTCGTTACTTAGTGTAACTCCCCGTCGGGCATACGATGTTCCCCGTCGCTCACACTCCACACGGGCACACGGCGTTTATGGATCGCTCACACCCCACACGGGCACACGACCCGATCGCTCACACCCCACACGGGCACACGACCGTCTATAATCATCGCTTTCGGTCCTCTTATTTTTAAGGCGATTCATTCCTCTTATCTTTAAGGCGCACGATGTTATAGCAGATTCCCTCTGGAATTAATCCGTCACTCAGGACATCACAAGAATGCATATCATGATGCTTGGCATACAATGACTCATGACATTAAAAATGCACACACATACACATCCACAATCATGCATATATCATCAAATACCACACATTGTATTTTCCTGTCCTTAGGCCACAAATCATCATCACAACGTGTATCACGTGAATTTTCATTTCACAACAGCACACAAGTCATACAATATCCATATCAACAACACATTGCATGATACACATCAATTACACACAATAACAACGACAAAAGTCGACAAAACAACACCATTCAAATATCATACATCCATCACCAATGCGTATCAATCATGCACAACATTTCATCACATATACTCACGCCATATAACAACACACAAGCTATACGTTACATATCAAAAGCATATAGCATGATAACACATCATTCGCACACCAATATGACGGTAAAAAATACGACAAACCAACACTTTTTCAAAACCACAACTTAAATAAATCATCTACTGACCTCCCACCCATTTTTAATAGAAAGAATATTTTATTAGCTTTCTAACGCTTCAAACGGGGGTCAAAACTGACTTACGGTTCAAAAGTTATGAAGAAAACAAAATCTGACATTTTGGAAAATTTGTGTCACGCACAGGTATGCTCAGGTCGAGTCTTTAGGTCGACGCAAGGGCACTATGAGTCGACCTAAAACCCTATGAGTCGACGCATACTGCGCAGAATTTGATAAAAACTCAGTTTTCGATCGTTAAATGACTTCCGGACATCCGATTTCGATTCCGTAAAAAGTTGCGATCTCAGAATTCAACATACTACAATATTTCCACCATTAAAAAGCCATCTAACACATTTTCCATTTTTGAAATATTTTGAAACATAATTTTATCAGTTTATCCCAACTCCAAACTCGCTCAAAACCACTCGAAAACACACAAATAACCATTCCCGATTAATTCCTATCCTTACCCGATTAAATATCAACCTATACCAATGTTACCAGACATATCCAAACACTTTTACTCGATCACAACATCAATTTGCACAAAAACATCAATATATATCAAAAACGCAAAAGTTACAAATTCAACTCGATTCAATCAAACGATCACGCTAAATCACGACCCAACATCACTCGACTCTACTACGCGATTTATTCCGACTTTCGTCCGTTAAAACATCGATTTCTACTCATTTTTACCATTTCGACCTAAAATGAAAACTATAAGAAAATATCCAAAACAATCCAAGAAAACATACACATATACATACACAAGCAAGATATAATTGAAACTTCTCACCCTTACCTGATTAATCGCGCTTTAAACAGATGAATTCTCGATTTTTCTTCTTTTTTCCTCTTCTCCCTTTCTTTCTTCTCCTCTCTCTTTTTCTTGTTTTCCTTTTCTTTCTCTTCTTTTCTCTCTTTTCTTTCTATTTATATAAAAACATAAAACTTACCCAAGCAAAAGACCAAAATACCCCTCAGCTCAAATATATCTCAAACGCTCTCAAAATGCGATAAAACATAAACAACGATGAAAAATAATATATTGTCAAATAAAAGTCAAGAATAAAATAATATAAAAACAAAACTAATTAAATCGACTCGATTAAATAAATAAGACAAAACGGGGCGTTACAATTCTCCCCCACTTAGGCATTTTCGTCCTCGAAAATATAATCGATACGAACAACTCCGGATATGACTCTCGCATTCGACCAACAAACTATCATGCCAACAAAAGCACACCATGAATAACACAAACTGACAAACCACCTTGCTAACAGCAACCACAACAACGACACGACACAGATGACAACTACAACGACAAGATGCAAAGCCCATACAATGCACTTGACGACCAACTCACGACTCAATGAAAACCTAAGCTACGAACACACACCGGAATTAGCTACTCGCACTCGAACCAACATGATGGAAATGAGGCAACAACACAAACAAGAACACAAGTTCCACGACACAACATCGATTAAACAACCTCCACACAACCATAATACCAACATCCTTGTCACACAACATTATTACAACCATGCTACGATTCCCCAATCGACCATATAACCAAAACATCCATCTACACAGTAGCCCATGAATAATAGTTAAACCTTTCACATATCACTTCCATCCTGAAACGTCCAATGGTCTCAACACTCCTACATATTCCCAATGTTCAACCTATGAACTCTTACCAGTCCCACACGCATATACGAATCATGCCACTTCACGCTTCCGTTGCACACTCTGATTACTCGTAACCATCAAAGCTACCAATTTCACGTCCAAAGTCTAAATGTTTCTCTTATTCACCAAAAATCATTGTTCCCTGTTAATATACCCAACCGCACACTATCAGACGTCAATTCACACACTAACCCAAATCTCTAAATTCTCCCAAAAGTTCCCACTCTTTAGCCATCAAAGCAGACATAAGTAAAACTTTCGACTTAACTCATCACGCACGACCTAAACTTTAACAATAGGATAATTCGAGCCAAAGTCATAACTAATCAGGAATTCCAACCATCCGACCGTGCCTCAATCCGAGTTACAAATCAAAAGTTATGAAGGAAACAGAACTGCACCAACTGTCATGTTCGCTAGGCGAACCTCCTATCGAGCATTCGCTACCACCTTCGCTAGGCGAATGTCGTTGGCGAACATTCGCTGACCTTCGCTGCCGGGTTCGCTAGGCGAACCATGGAAAACTCAGAATTCCAGCAGCGCTGTTACTCATACAAAACCATCATTTTCTCCATCCATACACCTTGAACCTAAAACCCTCAAAATAATACCTCCAGATTCTCCAACACAATACAATCGCGCCCAATTCCAAATCCTGAATAGTATCGATCCTTTTATGAATCCTCAATTGTCGTAAAGCATAAACCACGACTTTACCCTCTTGCATTAACACACTGACTAAACTCATCAAAGACGCATCCCAATACCTCACAAACGGTTCATCAGGATCACACTGAATCAAAACTGAAGCCGTAGACAACTTCTACTTCAGCTTTCTGAAACTTTCCTTACAACGAACATCCCAAACAAACGACTTACCTTTTGCAAGTTAATTGAGATAACCGAAGTACGAACTTAGCAAAGTTTTCCATAGCCTGCAGTAACAACCAACTGAGCTCAAAAGTTTCTAATCTCCTTAACCAACTTCAGAGCCTCTCAATGTAGAACTGCATCTACTTCCGATGGATCCATAACCATACTCTCATCTGAAATAACATATCCAAGAAAGCTAACCTTTTTCAACCCAAATTCTCACTCGAATAACTTAGCAAAAAACTTCGTCTCTTTTTGACACTTGTAATTCAAATCCCAAACACTCTACCTGTTCTTCCTCTGAGTTTTCAACAGATCCGAATATCCTCAATCAAAGCCATTATGAACTTATCCAAATAAATATGGAAGATATGATTCCCCTACTCCACAAACATTACAGACGCATTACTAACACCAAATAACATCACTGCACGTTGTAATGCCCAAACAAATTCCAAAAGATATAAATTTTTAAAGTTCTTGCAAAATTCTTTTCCCTGGGTAACTGGTTACTCACACACAAGCTTAACTGAGTACATAACAGCCTATCCCAACGATAACAACCATAACCAGTCACATTAAATCGATCAAAGCCTCAACTCACACAATTCACCACTTTTATCAAACATCCCAAACAATTATAATTTCACTCAAACTCAACCAAACCATTCCAGTCATCTGTTCATGAAAGTGGACACTTATTCTAAATCGTTACCTTAATCAACTGCTAGTAATCCATACACAATTTCTTCTCTTAACAATCCAAATTCCATAAATCCCCACGTGTAGCAACAACCATCCCAAAAGAACTCTCAAATAGTACATCCACCCTTAAGGTTTTCTCAAAATTTCCATTAATGCTCTAAAATTCCAAAGACTCCAAACCTCTCCAGGACTCTAAGTTTCGATTTCCATAGTCCCAATACCAATACCATCATAATGCTTGTTATTCCATTTAACTATCCCTCCATTTTGTTACTAACCATACTGGGGCTCTCCAAGACGACGCACTTGGCCTCACCATTCTCCTTTCCAGTAAATCTTCCAACTGCTCTATCAGTCCAGGTACTTCTAATACTAACATCTAATATTCCATCCGGGAATACATCTGAAAATTACGCACAACCGGTAGCTCATCACTGTGTCCTTTCTGCCAATTTCTAGAAAACTATCGTCACAAACATAACAACATCTTAGTTTCACGTCCTAAAAGTTCTTCTACTTACTTAGCAGATCCAAACCTCAAATCCTTACCTTCGTCCAATTTGAGTTCACACTCTACTCTCTGAGAACAACCTTTAACAATACCCAATCGTTCTCTCCCAATGACTTCCCAACTTGACCAACATACCAAAAACCTCTAATCCGTCTCATCTTCCAGTATAAGAGTCTTCATCAACTCATCGAAGCAATCTGTAATCATTTTCTCAATTCCAAACAATTCATGGCACACACTATCCAAGCCAAAAAGACCCGTCTATTCCATCCAACATAATTCCCGTCTACTATCAACAAGAGATTAAGGGTGATCAGTTCCTCAATTTGTCAATAGACAGCCGATAATCATGATGGGGCATAAACCGTCTTCACCAAACTATAATAGCGTTTCTTGTATCCTGTGCACAAAACTACCTAAGGCACAAATCCTTAGTTGACCTAAACCTTACCTCCGCAATCCCTCCAGAATCTGGAACAACACTGTCCAAACAACACTTACACTCTTGCAACCAATGACACACTGAGCCCACGCTCCACAACCGAAGCAACTTGGAGAAGTTCCAACTTCTCCCCCACTTATCTCGTTCTCAACCCTGAAGACAAAGGATTAGAAAAACCAGAAAGCACTGACAGTATTCCACACATATATCACGTACTAAGAGACAAACAATAACGACAGTATTCAACTGTCACACCAACTGACTCAACAACTTGGCCGGACGAACCGACCTGCTCTGATACCACTAATGTAACACCCCAATTCCCATCGTGAATAAATAATACATAAATAAATCAGAGTAGATAAAATTTATTTTTCCGACAGAAACAAGGATGCCACATTTAAATAAATAAAACATAATCCCTGCTCATAAATTTGATACATAGCATAAAATAGAATACCCTCAAAGGGGAAACTTTTTCCATATAAAATTAAAGTTCAATTATGGAATAAAGCGGAAAGATCCATAACTGACTTGTTTTACAAATAAGTTGTTTTATAACACCAAAATATACATACAAAAGTAATACCAAATATATTCAACAATTGTATACATATATATCACAAAAGCGTTCCCCGACTCCCGTGCTACGTATCAGAGCAGACACCAAGACCGACAAAAGAATGAAGGACTAATCTTCACAAAAGCCTCCAAGACACTAATCTGCAATTGCCTCATAGAGCAATAAACCACAGCAGAAGGGTGAGAAATAACAACTAAAAATCAAGATTGCATAATAATATGCAAATACATAACAATTCACATGCATAGTTATTCTCACCACAAACAGCACATACTAATACATATAACATACCACATATACGTAACATATATCCTATTAATCCAACAATATAGCATATATCAAGTATCCAATATACTCACATATTTGCACATAAGGCATACCAAGTCATAACATTTAGAAACACATCACACATTACATAGCATATGTCTACGCATAATACATATTATCCACAACCAATGCATTTATCATATATGCACATCAAATTACCAATGCTATCACAATCTCAACACATAACAAATCGATGCACAATTTCCACACATAATCAATCAAATCATGATTTTCCACACATAATGCATCCATTCACAATTCTCACGCATAATCAATCCATGATTTATATAAATGCACAGAGACCGACACAACGACTCTATGCAAATACCATGCGGTACCGACTTCCAACATTTTTCATCACTAGTTCACTCAGGAACTCTGCTGGAACCATCGCTCGTTACTTAGTGTAACTCCCCGTCAGGCATACGATGTTCGCCGTCGCTCACACCCCACACGGGCACACGACGTTTATGGATCACTCACACCCCACACGGGCACACGACCCGATCGCTCACACCCCACATGGGCACACGATTGTCTATAATCATCGCTTTCGGTCCTCTTATTTTTAAGGCGATTCATTTCTCTTATTTTTAAGGCGCACGATGTTATAGCAGATTCCCTTTGGAATCAATCTGTCACTCAGGACATCACAAGAATGCATATCATGATGCTTGGCATATAATGACTCATGACATTCAAAATGCACACACATACACATCCACAATCATGCATATATCATCAAATACCACACATTGCATTTTCCTGCCCTTAGGCCACAAATCATCATCACAACATGTATCACGTGCATTTTCATTTCACAACAGTACACAAGTTATATCAACAACACATTGCATGATACACATCAATTACACACAATAACAACGACAAAAGTCGACAAAACAACACCATTCAAATATCATACATCCATCACCAATGTGTATCAATAATGCACAACATTTCATCACATATACTCACGCCATATAACGGCACACAAGCTATACGTTACATATCAAAAGCATATAGCATGATAACACATCATTCGCACACCAATACGACGGTAAAAAAATCCGACAAACCAACACTTTTTCAAAACCACAACTTAAATAAATCATCTACTGACCCCCCCACCCATTTTTAATAGAAAGAATATTTTATTAGCTTTCCAACGCTTCAAACGGGGGTCAAAACAGACTTACGGTTCAAAAGTTATGAAGAAAACAAAATCGGACATTTTGGAAAATTTGTGTCACGCGCAGGTATGCTCAGGTCGAGTCTTTAGGTCGACGCAAGGGCACTATGAGTCGACCTAAAACCTTATGAGTCGACGCATACTACGCAGAATTTGATAAAAACTCAGTTTTCGATCGTTAAATGACTTCCGGACTTCCGATTTCGATTCCGTAAAAAGCTGCGATCTCAGAATTCAACATACTACAATATTTCCACCATTAAAAAGCCATCTAACACATTTTCCATTTTTGAAATATTTTGAAACATAATTTTATCAGTTTATCTCAACTCCAAACTTGCTCAAAACCACTCGAAAACACACAAATAACCATTCCCGATTAATTCATATCCTTACCCGATTAAATATCAACCTATACTAATGTTACCAGACATATCCAAACACTTTTACTCGATCACAACATCAATTTGCACAAAAACATCAATATATATCAAAAACGCAAAAGTTATAAATTCAACTCGATTCAATCAAACGATCACGCTAAATCATGACCCAACATCACTCGACTCTACTACACGATTTATTCCGACTTTCGTCCGTAAAAACATCAATTTCTACTCATTTTTACCATTTCGACCTAAAATGAAAACTATAAGAAAATATCCAAAACAATCCAAGAAAACATACACATATACATACACAAGCAAGATATAATTGAAACTTCTCACCCTTAACCGATTAATCGCGCTTTAAACGGATGAATTCCCGATTTTCCTTCTTTTTTCCTCTTCTCCCTTTCTTTCTTCTCCTCTCTCTTTTTCTTCTTTTCCTTTTCTTTCTCTTCTTTTCTCTCTTTTCTTTCTATTTATATAAAAACATAAAACTTACCCAAGCAAAAGACCAAAATACCCCTCAGCTCAAATATCTCCCAAACGCTCTCAAAATGCGATAAAACATAAACAACGATGAAAAATAATATATTGTCAAATAAAAGTCAAGAATAAAATAATATAAAAACAAAACTAATTAAATCGACTCGATTAAATAAATAAGACAAAACGGGGCGTTACACAAAAGGGGTTTAACAAATGCTCACACACTCACAGGGTGAATTGACTATTTGGCTAGGTAGTTGTGCTCAAAATGAAATAAAATGCCTTGATCCTTTTCATGCTTTCATATAATCAACACAAACAAAAGATTAAGCATAATAAAATCCAGTTAAAACAAGAATGTTGGTACTCCGTGCATATATGAACAATGGAAAGCTACCTCACAAAAAGGTTGGGAACTAAAGTGATTCACATCAAGAACAAGTATACAAAAGAATGAATGGCATGGAAGTTTGTAAAAAGCCTAAGTATCATGAATATGCTAAAGTCTATAAAGCGATAAACACATACCTTGGACGTGTACAAAACTTAACAATAACATTACCATACATCCGCAAGTTGAAACGATCAAACTTGGAACATCACCTTAAATTCCTCAAGCTACTCGAAAAAAGCTCATTGACAAACACAAGAACTATTAATATAAACATACTTAAAGACCGGGTGAAATTGGATTAAACAAGTTGTAAAGTGAAGATTTTAGAATTTTACGAACAATCCGAGTACAACTTGTTTAATGAAAGTTCACCACACTACCTAAGCTAGAATGAAAAAGTAATAACGAAACAAAAAACAATATAACATACTTGTTTTACGTTGTTAGCTCGACGCCTTTACTGTGCTTAGCTAGTAACTTCTTCTCTTCAGGCCATGGTGATGCCTTACCGCACAAACCAAAAGCAAGTGTCCTAATGCAACACTTGAACAAACGTTACGGGAACAAAATGTATACAACACTTGAATAAACATAATGGAAAATAAAAGCAAAACAAGTATCTATACAAGCATATATACAATATAAACAATTATGTACAAAGCTCCAAAACATCGAAACTATCGCAATGTAATCCAATAAAAACACCAATCCCCGGCAACAACGTCATTTTGTTGGTGCGGTATAGCGGCAAGCAAAAGTATTATTTTCGGAAGAATTCCCTTCGGGATTTATGTCGTGTCCACAGAGATCGGTGTTATTGAACTGTCGTTCGACAATTTAAATGTTAATGAGTTTGGGTTAAAATGGGTTTAAAGTAAATGCAGAAAAGTAAACATTAACACAAAAAGAATTCATTCTTCAGAGAGAAGACTCTTATCCGGCATGCATATAATCGACTCGTCACAAACTTAAACTTACCGACCAGTTATACTCAACTTACAATACTCCTCAATATCATCCAGCATCGCTCACAACAGTGTCCATCTCTGACACACTGAGCTGAGAGAACAACCGTGTTACCCTCGTTGACACTCTCGCACCCGACTCGAGATACGGAGGCATTAAGCTTTGACACCCATAAAGATTGTTAGCTCTAAATCTATCTATAGCATTCAGAAACTAACAGATAATCATCCCTAATCAAAGTTTGCGATGTTTATCCCTAACACAACCCAAACCCCGAGCATAAAGCAAAAATCAAGGACAATCACCGATAAAGATTTGTAAAGCGGATTTTGATAAGTGTATTTTGTATCGTTTTTAATTAGTATTTTTCCTTGTTATTTTATCGCATTTTGCCTACTTTCTTTGCTTTTTCCGTATTTTGTATTTTGGTATTGTGTTTTTGTCATTTTCAGGTCTTCACAAGCATATTAGAAGAAAAGGAGATAAAATCGGGTGAAAATCGAAGGAAAAACACAAGAGCCGGAGCCTCCTAGTAGAAAAACCAGAGCTCTGTTACGGGTGCCCGTAATGCATGTTACGGCCCGTAACAGAAGGCCCAGTAGATCCCAAGAAGAGGGGACCCCAGTACAAAAACCAGAGCTATGTTACGGGTGCCCGTAACGTGTGTTACGGCCTGTAACAGAGGTGCGAGAAGCCAACTTTTTGTTTCCTTTTTCATCTCGATTTGATTCCTGATTTGAAGACCTTGGCACTGATACCTGGCTTATTCTCCTATGGAATGGCATTGAAGACCCTTTTATTTGAATTTATTTGATTTATGGCTATTTAACTCCAATTAGAGGGGAGTTTTGGGGGGCACTTTTATCATATTTTCTTTACGCTTTCTACAATTTTTTCTTTTCTACGCATCTTTTCTGTACAATTCTCCATTGGAGCTGAACCAAGTTTATTGAAGCAATTTTATTTTCACCGGGTTTTTATTATTACTGTCTTTATATTTTATTTCGATTATGTATTTGATTTTTACAATCATTTTTATTGTGTCAAACCTCACCATGAGTGAGTAGTTCCCTAGGGATTAAGGGTCATGAGACCCACTCATGACTATCCGTATGATTAAATAAAAAGTGATACAAGGATTTAACGCGTTCTTATTTTAAAAGTTTGAGTTCTTATTTCAAAACTTTATTACGAAAGTAAAAGGTTCTTAGGTATTGGTATGTGAAAGCACTTTATCCGATACCCGAAAACGGATTTTTAGACAACCAAATCCGATGATGCGAAAGTACTCGGAGGAGGTTGAGAAAAGCTTTATCTTAATAGACCGCGCGGTAATATAAAGGTTTCGGTAAATTCTATTGAACATGCGACAGCTGATAAATTATTTACCGAAACCATGATAACACGTTGCGAAAGCTGGTGTTATCTACAAAATCTATTTTATATAATTCGAGTAAAAATCCTTGTAGCGCGAGTAATCCAGTCACACAGAGATGTTAGAGTGGGGAATCATGATCCTAAATCCAGTTTGTTTTAATTATTTATCTAACCCTTGTTTCAGATCTGTTTCTCCCATTTTTCGGTCGCTCTAGATTTACAAAGATTAAATAGAAATCGGTACTTAACCATTGGTCCCTGTGGATCGATAACTTTTTATTACTACGATATAGTCGTACACTTGCGGCCGTGTCAAGTTTTTGGCGCCGTTGCCGGGGACCAATTGCATTAATATTGAAGTTCTATTTGATCACCATAGAGACTAGAGTTTTACTTTTCAGTTTATGCGAACAACACGTTCCACTGATCTTCCAGTCGAACCCGTTGACGATTTGAGCACATTATACGAGAAGGGCGCAGAGTCCAAAGACAACTCATAATGGCTGCCAATGAAGTTGATACTAAACCTTTGAAGGATTATACAATTCCCACTGACGAGGAACCACACTGTAGCATTGTACATCCGCCTATTACGGCGAACAATTTTGAACTTAAACCGTCATTGGTGGGTATGGTTCAGTAAAATCAATTTTCAGGATTATCTTCAGAAGACCCGAACCTCCATCTATCTATATTTGTTGATAATTGTGGTACAATAAAATCTAATGGTGTTGATCAGAATGCCATCCGTCTTAGGATTTTTCATTTTTCTCTCAAAGACCGAGCACGGGCTTGGCTCCAATCCTTACCAGCAAATTCTATTACTTCCTGGCCTCAGTTGAAAGTCGCTTTTCTAGCAAGATACTTTCCACCAAGCAAGACTGCTCAGATAAGGGGAGAGATTAATAATTTCAAGCAAGAAGATGGTGAGTCTTTATTTGATACTTGGGAACGTTTCAAAGAATTATTGAGACTTTGTCCTTTTCACGAGTTATAAAAGTGGATGACTATCCACATCTTTTACAACGGTCTCCTACACTCCACTAGGATGACCCTTGATGCGGCTTCAGGCGGAGCCTTTATGAAAAGTCCTAAGGATACTGCTTATGATCTTATTGAATAGATGGCACAAAACCATCATTCTTGGGGTAGCGTACGACAACAAACCACTAAAACCACCCCGAAAATCGGTGGGATATATGAAGTGAATGCTTTTGATCATATGAATGCTAAGGTTGATGCTCTTTATAAGAAGATTGAATAGCTAAGCATTACTCCTGCTACTCCTAACACTGTTGCTTCTACCAACTCGCTCAATTGTGAGATTTGCGGTGTGAATGGGCACACTAGTAATGATTGTCAGATGGTTCTCGCCGGAGGATCTACTCAAGAGAATGTCAATTACATGAACAATCAGAAAAATAATCCTTACTCTAACACCTACAATCCTGGGTGGCGTGATCACCCAAACTTCTCATACAAGAACAACCAACCACAACAAGCCATGGGACCACCAGGGTTCCAAAAGGCATTGGTTCTAGTTCCTAAAAAGTCCAATTTGGAGCTCCTAATGGAAAACTTCGTGACTACACAAAATCGTCAAAACGAGGAGTTCAGGAACCAAAACCTCCATACCAATGAGATAATTAGGCAACTGAATAGAAAGGTGGAAAACATTTTTACCCACAACAAAATGTTGGAAACCCAAATCTCCCAAGTTGTGCAACAACAAGCTTCCTCATCTTTCCCTCAAGGATCATTCCTGGGGCAACCCGAACAAAATCCTAAGGGACAAATGAATGCCATAATCACGTTAAGTGATGAAGAGTTGGAGGAACTAAAGAGAGAAGAGTTAGAGGTTAAGAAATTTGTCAAGTCAAGAGTGGGTGAAATTATGAAAGATCCGGAAAAGGAGGTCATCGAAAGAAGGGATTCCATCACTCCACCCCTTTTTGAAGTAAAAGTTTTGCCCCGAAGTAAAAACACTGGGCCTATTATGAGGACTCGTCTTAGAAAGTTCGTAAGGTTACTGAAGAAGCTCTGTGATAGTATACCTGAGAACCTATCTCAAGTGCCTAACTTCGAGGAAATTCTAAAGAGGATCCTCTCCAAGAAAAAGAAACTGAAAGATCATAGGATCATAAAACTCACAGCCAGGTGTAGTGCCCTAATACAACACGGAGCACCCCCTAAATTGGAAGATCCAGGGGACTTTTCCATTCCTTGTAAGATAGGAGCTTTGAGCTGTCCTAATGCCTTGTGTGATCTTGGTGCTAGTGTGAGTACGATACCTTTGTCTATCCACAAAAGATTAAATTTGGGGGAACTTAAACCCTTTAGTTTGCATCTGCAACTTGCTGATGGGACAATAAAATCTGTGGAAGGGATTTTAGAAGATATTCTGGTTAAGGTTGAGAACTTATACATACCCACTGATTTTGTGGTCATGGATGTGGACGAGAACCAGAGCACACCTGTTATTCTAGGAAGACCCTTCATGGCTACGGTCGGAATAGTTATCTATGTTAAGGAGGAAATGCTGACTTTTGAGGTTGGAGGGAATAAGTTAGGATTCGCTTTCCACGATAAGCAAGAATTGATGGAGAAACAAATTAAGAATCTTAGCCTCTTAAAAGAAATGGTCACTATGAAGGGTAAAGAAAAGATAAGCTCGAGGCAAGAGTTTCTGGAAAAGAGAGGGTGTTTGTCACTTAAGGCAATGTTTGGTTGGGATCCAAAATTGTTCAAAGGAAAGGTTGGACAAAGAACAAAGTTGGTTCTTCGGGAACCATCCTGAGTGGTAACACTTATGGACCGTCGAGCTATGCGATGTTAAACGAAGCATTCGGTGGGAGGCAACCCACTATTTTCATGCTAATATTTTTCTTTTCCTTGTTTTTATCTTTGTTTTTGTAGGAAAGCAGGTAAATGAACTGAGAAATCAAGAAAAATACAGTACGGAAAATCGTGCCCGGAAGAACGGAATCGAAAAACAAAAAAATCACACCCTCCATACAAAAACCAGTGGTGCATTACGGTCACCCGTGATGGGCATTATGACCCGTAATGCACCCCACGCCCAAAACCCTCAAAAACCTACTTCCCATAGTAAAACCCGCGCCACATTACGGATGCATGTAACGTGTGTTACGGACAGTAATGCGCGTGCGATGTTTTTTTTATTCAAATTTTAAATATCCCCCTCTTTCTCTCTCCCCAAATCCATCTCATTAACTCTCTTTATTATCCACAACCACCCATAAACAACAATCAAATCCTTCCCTTTTCAAATTCTCTTACACCATTTTCTCTCTTTATTTATCATTACCTTCTTCTTCTTTTCCCACACAAAAATTCACCATCTCCTTCATAACCAACCCTACATAAAAACTCAATCTTTCACCTCCTCATTAACCAAAACACCATAACCACTTCACAAAACCTTCTCCATTCGAACCCCTATTCCATATTCCGAGCACTTTTTCTCGTAATCTCAAGAATTTTTTTTCAAAGATTTCCATCTATGACTCCCAAAAGGAATGTTCAAAGGGAAATCGGGGACTCCTCAAGGCCAAAGAAACGAGGAAGCACTAGAGCCGCAAACCCTCACGGTATTGTCTTTGCAAATGACACCCAAGCGCCCCGCGACAAAGTACTCGCCAAACAGAAAATTGTTATGACCAGGTATCTCTGTGAAACAACTCTTACTACTCTTGGTTTGAAAACTTAAGTTGACAGGTTGTTGAATAATATTGGTATGCGGGAGTTTATGACGAGGGATGCTCCCACTTATGAGCGTATTACGCTCGAATTCTTGAGCACCCTCGATTTCAAGCTTGAAAAGAAATGGCAGGACGGTGCGAGGGTTTATATTGGAACCCTCAAATTTTGGCTTATGAATCAAGACATCCGAATGGAAGACGAGGATTTGGGGGAAATCCTCCGACTCCCTACTTATGGGCCCGATTTTGTCCCTCAAGGATTTGACTTCAAAAGCTTTTGGTACACCATCACAGGGAGTAGTGACTACACTGCTGCAAACGCCAAGGCTTCTCGCATACAAAATTCGGTTATTCGGTATTTACAAAAAGCCTTGGCATACACTCTCTTTTGCCGTGGTGACTCTACAGGTGTTGCTTCCCAGCAGGAGCTATTTTTCTTATATTCCATGATTCACAATGATTTGCTTAATGTCACCGCTTTTGCAGCTTATCATTTACATCATGTTGCTAAAGCTTCTACAGGTGATATATCGGTGGGTGCCATGATCACCTTGATCGCTGAACATTGTGGACTTACTTTCCAAGCTGAAAATGACACTATGGTCATGGGAAAATCCAAGGTGGACATGGAGTCCTTGATCCACCAATTTATTATTCACTGCGAAGGCGGAAACACCTACTCGGTACTGTTGGGCAACGTGCCCATACTTGACCTGCCCAACCCAAGAAAGACACGAGTTGATATACAGAGAAACTGGACTTATACTCCTGCCTCCGAATCTCCGGATACTTCCGAGGAGGACGAGGATAATGCTTTTACTAACGTTGATGCAGGTACCGGAATACCAGTCGAGTCCGCCATGCCTCCCCATCATACATACACTGAGACGGGTACATTGACCCAAAGCCAAGATAGGTGGGATTGGGTCCAAAATGAGATCTGAGACATGCGAGGAGAGCAAGCCCGCTAAGCAACTTTTATGGATGGTATGCACCTGGAGCAAACGCGGCAAGGCACAATTTTGGATAATGTGCAAGAGATGATGCAACGAATGATGTTGCAGTTTCCCCCACCTCCTCAGTGAGGTGCCCTGTGAGTTCCCCCTCCCTTTCTTTTACTAAAACATTGGGGACAATGTTTGGTTTAAGTTTGGGGGGGGGGCCTTTACCTGCTTTCTAGTTTTTAATTTTTCCTGTTATTTGCTTCTGTTTTTCCTTTCAATAATCCAAAAAAACACTTTGATTTCCATCCCAAGCTAGAATCGAATTTTTTTTACTTCACCTTGAGAATGTTAAGAAAGTATATTGAGTTCGAGGGAAGTGAGGCTAGGAATAGGGGCTTCAAGAAAATTCGAAAACTTGAATATGGCTTTAACACCCTAGGTCTTCCGGAGTAAGGACGCGAGTTCAACACGTAGATTTGTGCCATAGTACTCAACTTATAGAAGTACCCCCAAGTAGTTTATCTTGACAAGTCTGACATGATCAAAAAGAAATCGAGGTTGGTTGAGAAACAAGACACCGAAAAAAATAATATTAAAAACAATAAAGACAACCGACCTTTTAAGTTGGGTAACCTTCACTCGGTTACTTAGCCTAACGGTGGTTGAGTCTCAATTGTCAAATAAAGACCTATGAGCGTAAAAAGAATATTGCTCTTGACCAACCTTATGCATACAAAGAAGCGAAAATGTCTTAATTTGACTGCCCGAACAAAAAGGGGAAAAATCGAGAAGAGACTTAAGCCCAAAGCATAGTTGGAGAGGTGACCGAAAAGGGGTATCTAGGTCCGTGGTTCTACCACGGTTTATGTTCTTGGAATATCCTCGTTGACGGAGAAGTATTGGAAGAACGACGACTAGCCGATCGGAACGAGTAACTCCCGTATGAGTATCAACAAGATCTAATCTCATTGGTTCTCATGTGAAATACTTTGCTTGGTCTAAAAGGCGTTATCCGAGTTCATTGCTCGAGGACAAGCAACGGTTTAAGTTTGGGGGAATTTGATAAGTGTATTTTGTATCGTTTTTAATTAGTATTTTTCCTTGTTATTTCATCGCATTTTGCCTACTTTCTTTGCTTTTTTCGTATTTTTTGATTTGGTATTGTGTTTTTGTCATTTTCAGGTCTTCACAAGCATATTGGAAGAAAAGGAGATAAAATCGGGCGAAAATCGAAGGAAAAACACAAGAGTCGGAGCCTCCCAGTAGAGAAACCCAGAGCTCTGTTACGGGTGCCAGTAATGCATGTTACGGCCCGTAACAGAAGGCCCAGTAGATCCCAAGAAGAGGGCGCCCTAGTACAAAAACCAGAGCTCTGTTACGGGTGCCCGTAACGTGTGTTACGGCCCGTAACAGAGGTGCGAGAAGCCAACTTTTTGTTTCCTTTTTTGTCTCAATTTGATTCCTAATTTGAAGACCTTGGTATTGATACCTGGCTGATTCTCCTATGGAATAGCATTGAAGACCCTTTTATTTGAATTTATTTGATTTATGGCTATTTAACTCCAATTAGAGGGGAGTTTTGGGGGGAACTTTTATCATATTTTCTTTACGCTTTCTGCAATTTTATCTTTTCTACGCATCTTTTCTGTACAAGTCTCCATTGGAGTTGAACCAAGTTTATTGAAGCAATTTTATTTTCATCAGGTTTTTATTATTACTGTCTTTATATTTTATTTCGACTATGTCTTTTATTTTTACAATCGTTTTTATTGTTTCAACCCTCACCATGAGTGAGTAGTTCCCTAGGGATTAAGGGTCATGAGACCCACTCATGACTATCCGTATGATTAAATAAAAAGTGATACAAGGATTTAACGCGTTCTTATTTTAAAAGTTCGAGTTCTTATTTCAAAACTTTGTTACGAAAGTAAAAGGTTCTTAGGTATTGGTAATGATGCGAAAACACTTTATCCGATACCCGAAAACAAATTTTTAGACAACTAAATCCGATGATGGAAAAGTACTCGGAGGAGGTTGAGAAAAGCTTCATCTTAATAGACCGTGCGGTAACATAAAGGTTTCGGTAAATTCTATTGAACATGCGACAGCTGACAGATTATTTACCGAAACCATGATAACACGTTGCGAAAGCCGGTGTTATCTACAAAATCTATTTTCTATAATTCGAGTAAAAATCCTTGTAGCGTGAGTAATCCAGTCATATGCAGATGTTAGAGTGGGGAATCATGATCCTAAATCCTGTTTGTTTTAATTATTTATCTAACCCTTGTTTCAGATCTGTTTCTCCCATTTTTCGGTAGCTCTAGATTTACAAAGATCAAATAGAAATCAGTACTTAACCATTAGTCCCTGTGGATCAATAACTTTTTATTACTACGATAGAGTCGTGCACTTGCGACCGTGTCAGATTTTATACAACGCCATGGGCGATAAATATACATAAGATCAAAGTAAATACATATACAAAACCCAACAAATGAAGAATACACAAAGAAGAAGAGAAATGAACCAAAAATCTCCCGGTTTATCGGCGCCGATCGATGAGAAATCCACCCCGAATCATCCGTGTGCAGGCTTCAATGTTGTTTTCTAAGCTAATCCTACTAAAAAATGAGTTTGATGGAGTTGGGAGCAAAAATCCCCAAAACCATAACCTAAAAAATGAATGAAATGACTTAAATATCATTTATAAAATCTGTCAAGTTCGCAATGCAAACTTTTATTCGCAAAGCGAACATCAAATTTAGGCACCTGATGCCTCAGGAACAGTTAAACTGCCTCTGCGATTCTGTAAAAGTTCGCAATGCGAACTTTTATTTGCCAAGCGAATATTCGCTGGAAAGTTTGCAATGCGAACTTTGGTGCCTTTTTCTACTGCCTCCAGTCTGGGAGCATTCGCTGGAAAGTTCGCAAAGCGAACATTTGCTGGAAAGTTTGCAAAGCGAACATGACAGCAATCCAACCCTTGTTTTGACCACAACTTTTGAACAGTAACTCCGATTGACGCACGGTCAGAAGCGTTGGAAAGCTTATTCAATGCTCTTTATGAATATGACAAGATATACTTGCTTGAATACCTACAAAAATGAGAGAAAATCAATTAAACTCAATGATATTTACACGATACACAATATATACACTATAACGTAAAGTAAACGTATTTACAAACAAAGCGGGGTTTATTTGAATGATATTAACAAAAAGTATCGATAAGTGCAACAAAACTTATATACAAAAATAGCTACAATTTGCACTTATCAAACTCTCCCCAGCTTAAACTTCTTTGTCCCTAAACAAGAATCAAGTGACTCAAAGAAACAGAGTGACAACCAAAGAATCATGAATCAACAGGTTTTGAAAAACGGAAACAAATGAATGGTTCAAGTGAAAAACGAAACACACAAAGTAAATACTTACCACTAAACTACAACGACAACATAGGCACAAAACAAATGCAAAATACAAAAATCATGCCAAACATTCTAAAACAACACAAGTTCAAACGTGAATCACGCCTAGCAAAAACAACCATCGGTAGATGAAAAACACAAAATGAGGTACTTTTCACTCACACAACAATCTTGCAAACAAAAGACTAAATAATGCATTCATCCAAAAATTCACATTGAACATACAAAGGCAAGAATCACAAGGGCTTTCAAGGTTATAGAGTGGTCGGGTAAACAAACAAGGGCAATTTCTAAAGATAATTGAAACAAAAACTTGCCTAAACCTAAGGGAGTGATCAACCCACAAAGACTCAAACACAAAATTCCAATCAACTTCTTCCAAAATCCCAAGTGTTACACAAAACACAATACTTATTTAGCACAATTATTTAAACTCTTTTTGTTTCCTTTCTCAAGGATTTTCTTTTTCTTTTTTTTTTCTTTTCTTTTCTTTTTCATATTTTTCTCTTTTTTCTTTTCTTTTTCAACCTCATAGAAACCAACCAATGAGTAAACAATCATTCTCTCCCAAACTTGAATTCAACCACATCATCATGTGAATACTCCCTACTTTCTAAGGCAAGGTAAAAATTCATACAACAATAAAAAGTTGAGGGTTCAAGAAAAAAAAACAATCAATCAAAATCCATACAAAAAGTGAATTCAATACTCATAGACAACCATTAAGTTCAAACAACATGGATAATGATAGAAATGCACAAAGGGGTTTAACAAATGTTCACACACTCACAGGGTGAATTGACTATTTGGCTAGGTAGTTGTGCTCAAAATGAAATAAAATGCCTTAATCCTTTTCATGCTTTCATATAATCAACACAAACAAAAGATTAAGCATAATAAAATCCAGTTAGAACAAGAATGTTGGCACTCCACACATATATGAACAATGGAAAGCTACCTCACAAAAAGGGTGGAAACTAAAGTGATTCACATCAAGAACAAGTATACAAAAGAATGAATGGCATGGAAGTTTGTAAAAAGCCTAAGTATCATGAATATGCTAAAGTCTAGAAAGCGATAAACACATACCTTGGACGTGTACAAAACTTAACAATATTATTACCATACATCCGCAAGTTGAAACAATCAAACTTGGAACATCACCTTAAATTCCTCAAGCTACTCGAAAAAAGCTCATTGACAAACACAAGAATTATTAATATAAACATACTAAAAGACCGGGTGAAATTGGATTAAACAAGATGTAAAGTGAAGATTTGAGAATTCTATGAACAATCCGAGTACAACTTGTTTAATGAAAGTTCACCACACTACCTAAGCTAGAAAGAAAAAGTAATAACGAAACAAAAAATGATATAACATGCTTGTTTTACGTCGTAAGCTCGACGCCTTTAATGTGCTTAGCTAGTAACTTCCTCCCTTCATGCCATGGTGATGCCTTACCGCACAAACTAAAAGCAAGTGTCCTAACCAAACACTAGAACAAACGTTACGGGAACAAAATGTATACAACACTTGAACAAACATAATGGAAAATAAAAGCAAAACAATTATATATACAAGTATATATACAATATAAACAATTATGTACAAAGCTCCAAAACATCAAAACTATCGCAATGCAATCCAATAAAAACACCAATCCCCGGCAACGGCGCCATTTTGTTGGTGCGATAAAGCGGCAAGCAAAAATATTATTTTCGAAAGAATTCCCTCCGGGATTTTTGTCGTGTCCACAGAGATCGGTGTTATTGAACTGTCGTTCGACAATTTAAATGTTAATGAGTTTGGGTTAAAATGAGTTTAAAGTAAATGCAGAAAAGTAAACATTAACACAAAAAGAATTCATTCTTCTGAGGCATGCTTATAATTGACTCGTCAAAAACTTAAATTTATCGACCAGTTATACTCAACCTACAATACTCCTCAATATCATCCAGCATCGCTCATAACAGTGTTCATCTCTTACACACTGAGCTGAGAGAACAACCGTGTTACCCTCGTCGACACTCTCACACCCGACTCGAGATACGGAGGCATTAAGCTTCGACACCCATAAAGATTGTTAGCTCTAAATCTATCTCTAGCATTCAGAAACTAACAGATAATCACCCCTAATCAAAGTTTGCGATGTTTATCTCTAACACAACCCAAACCCCGTGCATAAAGCAAAAATCAAGGACAATCACCGATAAAGATTTGTAAAGCAGATTTTATACAACGCCATGGGCGATAAATATACATAAGATCAAAGTAAATACATATACAAAACCCAACAAATGAAGAATACACAAAGAAGAAGAGAAATTAACCAAAAATATCTCGGTTTGTCGGCGCCGATCGATGAGAAATCCACCCCGGATCATCCGTGTGCAAGCTTCAATGTTGTTTTCTAAGTTAATTCTACTAAAAAATGAGTTTGATGGAGTTGGGAGCAAAAATCCCTAAAACCATAACCTAAAAAATGAATGAAATGACTTAAATATCATTTACAAAATCTGTTTATTCGCAAAGCGAACATCAAATTTAGGCACCTGAGGCCTCAGGAACAGTTAAACTGCCTCTGCGATTTTGCAAAAGTTCGCAATACGAACTTTTATTCGCAAAGCGAATATTCGCTGGAAAGTTTGCAATGCGAACTTTGGTGCCTTTTTCTACTGCCTCCAGTCTGGGAGCATTCGCTGGAAAGTTCGCAAAGCGAACATTCACTAGAAAGTTCGCAAAGCGAACATGACAGCACACCAGCCCTTGTTTTGACCACAATTTTTGAACCGTAACTCGATTGACGCATGGTCAGAAGTGTTGGAATGCTTATTCAATGCTCTTTATGAATATGATAAGATATACTTGCTTGAATACCTACAAAAATGAGAGAAAATCAATTAAACTCAATGATATTTACACGATACGTAATATATACACTATAACGTAAAGTAAACGTATTTAAAAACAAAGCGGGGTTTATTTGAATGATATTAACAAAAAGTATCGATAAGTGCAACAAAAATTATATACAAAAATAGTTATAATTTGAACTTATCAATAACAGGATCTCATTCAGCAATCATCTCAACAAGAGAAAAAAAGTTTCAATTATTTTGTACAGGAGGTTTCGAAAAACTAATGACAGCAAGTTTCATTCCTTTTCCGATAATGGGTTCTATAACACGTGCATTACTGATCGGGTATATCTTTTCCTGGTCGAGCTCGTTTCTCCTCCACCAGCAAAATCTATCGAGATGGTATTAAGTGTGTGTCGAGCCATCCGAGTCTCACGTACTTCCTCAATGTTTTTTCCATTTTTTGTAGAAGTATTCTTTGAGTATGGCTCTCTCCTGGACAAGCTCCTCTTTCCTATTAATCCTTCCGCCTCCTTCACATATGATAGTAGCCTACCTCTTTATATTAGAGTCTCGATTTCTATTTTTTAAATGATGGCAATCCTCAATATGATGGCCTCTCATATAATGGCAGGCACACTGCGCTCCTTCATCCTTTCCTAACACGACATTGACCCTCTTAGGACAATTAAGTTCAGGTATCAACTTGAGATAACACACTTCCCTTAAAATGCCAGCACATGTTGCATTGAGACATGTGAAACTCTCTAAGAAGTTATCATAGGGACTCCGACGAAGTATTGTTATTGACCTATACCTTGACACATGCTTGTAGTGTTCCCTTCTAGCCCCAGAACCTTCGTGCCTAGATTGTGTTTTTTCTTCAGCATCCCGGAACCTCTTATCCATGTTTTTCTACCCCCTTTTGACATAGCATTCTTCTCTGCTCGTGACCTTCTTCATGCTAGTGGTCGACTTCTACGCGACTGACTCGTTGAAGTGGTCGACCTTCAAGCCGTTTTAGAAAGCTCCTACGAACATCTCCTGATTTGGACGAGAAAATTTTATGGTTTCTTCATTGAATCGTGCCATATATTCTCAATGGGACTCGGAGGACCCCTGACATACATTGAATTAGTTGGTGGTAATCACCTTTCTATGTTTGTTGGCGGAGAAATGTTGTACCATTTTTTTGGTCAGGTCTTGGTAGTTGGTAACTGATAATCTTGGCAGACTCATGTACCAACGTAGTGCTACATCTTTGAACGTTACTGCCATGAGTTTGCATTTTAGGTAGTTGGAAGCCCCGACTATTGACATCTGATTATTGATTGATAATATGTGTTCTTGAGGATCACTTTTGCCATCGAAGGATGGTAAAGGTGGTCGCTCGAATTTTTTTGGGACTTGATCACCCCAAACCACAATCGTCTTATTTTGTTAGGAGATATTAGTTGACCCATCTTCCTCGTTGGAAAGTTTCCTTTTATACTCATTCATCCATTACTGGCTTTCAAGTAACACTTCTCCATCAATTTTTATCAAGTAACACTTCTCCATTAATTTCTATAACTCTTTTACAATCATGGAGACGTTTCATAACTATCCTACGTGACTATTCATGTTGCTCCCTATCACTTTTCAAGAGATCAGACCGATTTGCCCCTATGCTAGAGTTACCATGAAACTGAATCCGCCCTGCTCTAATTCTATAATAAGACTTCACCGTCATCGGATTCTCTTTTGCCTAGGTCATATTGTCTGACTTGCCTGCTTTTGGTACTGGATTTGCAAAAGCTCATCCTTTGAAAATATGGGATGTACAGTTAGGACTCCAACGCCGAAGTCAATTCAATATCCAAGTTTAATATTGTAAAAAGTGGAGATCATAGAATTATCTTACTTTATGCATGTGAACTGGTTTTATACATTATATTAAGTATAATGGATTTGAGATGAATTGCGACTTAGTTATTTAGAGTTTTGCTCGATCTAGAACAAAAAGTTATAATATTAATCCATATTGTGTGATTAATAAAAAAATATGTATGCTATATAATTTTAAACTATTTTTAAATATTATAATTTTCATTTTCTAGATATTTAATTTAGTCTATTTGTTAGTACTCTATCGGTTTAAATGGAACAAACTTTGTTCGAATTGAATTAAATATTTTTTTTTTTGTTTATTTATTTTGATAGAGAAAAATGTGAGGCTGTTTACAAATATACTTATCATTAAAATCATTTTTTATTTTTCAACAGAGCTGCACTAAAATAAAATAAAAAATTAAAAGACACGGCTCCTCCTGAGCCTTTAGAGTGGACGAGAGTTCGGAGAAGATGGTTCAAGAATTTTGAGGGAGGCCACTGGGATTCGTATCCAAAAGGGGGAGGAGGGCTAAGAGCTGCTGCAGAAGGAGAATCCTCTTTTTATTTCTCTGAGTTTCCAGATAGTACTACAACGAAAGAGATTTTCAAGTTGTTTAAAATGTATAGAGAGGTGAAAGAGGTTGTCATTCCTCATAAGAGGAAAAAATTTGGGAAGAGGTTCAGTTTTGCTAGATTCCTTGGCGTGAGGGAAGATAGAATGTTGGCGATTAAGTTGGATAATATTTGGATTGAAGGTCGTAAAATCCATTCGAACATTCCTAGATTTAAAAGACCCATTAAAAAGTTCTCTGGTGCGTACCCTAAGAGGCGGGAAGATCAGTTTGAGAGGTAAAATAATATATCTTTTCATGGTAACAAAGAAGCTTTTGAGGGCACCATTTCAAATAGTTGGGGAAGAAAGGGTGATAGTTTTGGAGTTAGATCTTTTGCTGAAGTTGTTTCCGATAGAAAGCAGAATGATTCCGCCAGCAGGGTTACTTCTGCCTTGAAATTCCAAGCAGATGAAATGGTTTTGAAGAGATTCAAGAATGCTTTCGTTGGTATCGTCTCCATTCCCAGAATGTCTTACAACATTCAAAACAGTTTCGAGCTCGAGCATTATTTTTCTATAAGACTAACTCCATTAGGAGCCAATCTTTATTTGTTGGAGGAATCAGATGTGGGAGAGACCAATGACTTGATTCGTGATGCTGAGTCTTGGTGGAGACAATGGTTCTCTGAAATAAGAGAATGGATAGAGGAAGATGTTGATGGGGAAAGAATGACATGGATGAGGTGTTATGGCATCCTATGCCATGCATGGAACTTTTCTTTCTTCGAAACCTTTGCGAGGACAGTGGGGACTTACGTTTGTGTGGATGAGAATACTCTCAAAGGGGAGTGCATGGACGTCGCGAGGATTCTTGTCCGCACTAGATCTGCCATCGTTTTAAATGAGATTTTCAACGTTTTGATTAATGGGGTTGAGTTTAGGATTAACATGGTGGAAGATATTCATGGCTCGTTACGTATTTCTCTGGAAAAGACTGATATGAAGAAGGATAATGCTTCATATTCTTCTATTTCAGAGAGTGATTGGAGCAAAATGTACAGGGAAGAAGAGGAAGAAATTGGAATTTGGAAGAAGAAAAAGGTTTAGTTGGAAGACCTAATGTAGCTGGTTCTAATCACACTAAGTCAACGAAGTTATCTGTAGAAGATTTGGTTAAAGATGGACAAGTAGTTGAGAAGGTGGTTGAAGAGAGTATCCCAGCTAGAGTAGCAGAATTATTTCCTAGTGTCTTGGAATTTGATGTGGCATTGGAGGTTGCTAAGCAGGTAGAGGTTCATAACGAGGTGCCAGCTATTGGGTCGGATAGGTCAACTAGGGCTGACATTCCTACTGAGAAGGCAGCAGATGTGGGTATGGTTTTGTTTAAGAATGACGAGGATTTAAAGAGGGGAAGGTTAAAATCTAAGAGAAAAAAAGACAAAACTCATGAACGTGGTTGATTTAAGTGGGCCTAGTTGTAAAGTTAAGCCCAAATCCAAACTTAAAATGTTGGGCCGGGATTTGTATACAGGTTCTGCAGGTTCATAGGATCCAATAGAAGAGTTCTCTATTCCTTTGGATTTAGAAGGTCAAAAGCTTAGGGATTGTGGATTGCTTTCTTCATCTTTGCATATTACTCAGTCGGAAGAGACCGAGATATTATCTGCAGGAACTATTCTCTGTTGTGATTCTATAACAGATTCTGATGTTCAACTTTGCAACTCCAGATTTGTTGAAAATCTGGAATCAAATGTGGGTTCAAAGGTTTGGAAGGCAATATCTAAATTGGGTGTGAAGTCAAAGGACGGGTTGAAGGATTTCTCGGATCATATTTCAGAATTGGAGGCAAGAGATAGAGGAATCAAAAGTGGAAAGAAGGCGATTGCAAAGGTTGCTCGATGATATTAGGATTTCTAAACATCAGAGGGGGAGGCAACTTGTCTAAAAGGAAAAGTATAAGTAGTCTTAAAAAGACAGGTAATGCATATATTTTCTTTGTTCAGGAATCAAAATTAAGTGATGTTGATGCCAAAGTTGTTTTTGGGTTGTGGAATCATGGTGAGGTGGGATGGTCGTATATCAAAGCTAATGGTTTTTCAGGAGGAATCATAACTATGTGGAATGTTAGGTTGTTTCTTCCGGTGTTTTCGCTTAGAGGGGAGGGTTTTCTTGGTACTAAGTTGCAGTGGAAAGAAGATTATTATTATGTCGTAAACGTTTATTCAGGGTGCTCCTTGTCTTCAAAAAGTAAGTTGTGGGACAACCTGAGAGTGTTCAAGGATAAATGGAAGGATGGTATTTGGATAGTGGGGGCGATTTCAATGTAACAGTTGTAGCTGAGGAGAGAAAGGGCATTTCTTGTTCTATCAGTTCTGTTGAAAATAGGGAGTTCTCCGGATTCATCGTAGATATGGGCATGGTTGATCTTCCTGTCTTGGGGAAGCGCTTTTCTTGGTTTAGTGGGGATGGAAAGAAGATGAGCAGGCTTGATAGATTTTTAGTGGATGTTCCGTTCTTAAATAAGTGTGGAATGTTAGGGCAGTCTATTGGTAGACGGGATATATCAGATCATTGTCCCATTTGGCTGAAAGTTTGCTCGATTGATTGGGGTCCTAAACCTTTCAAATTGAATGATTGTTGGTTAGATGATGAGTCGTTTCTCAAGTTCGTGGAAGAGAAGTGGTCAAATTATATAGTTTCTGGGAGAATTGATTTTGTTGTTAAAGAAAAGTTTAAGATGTTAAGGGGTGATCTAAAAATGTGGAGCAAAGAGGTATTTGGTTGGTTTGATCTTAAGGTGGAGGAAGATCTGGATGTCTTAAATGAGTTGGACCGTGCTTTGTTATCAACTGCTAAGGAAGAGGTAGACAGTTTGGTGTTGAGAAGATCTGAAGCGTGTCGTTCGGTGTGGCGAAATTTGCAAATTAAAGACAATATGATCTTGCAAAAGGCTTGGGTCAAGTGGTATAGGGATGGAGATTCAAATTCAAAGGTATTTTATAGGTGGGTGAAGGGAAGGAATAAAAGTCTTCACATAGGTGTTGTCTTATCCCCTGCTGGTGTAGTGGATTCAGTCGGCAAAGTGAAGTAAGCCGTGAGAGAGTTCATTGTCAACAAATATGAAGAGAGTGACCTGGTTAGACCAATGCTTGAGGAGGTTAGTTTCAATTGTCTGTCAAAAAAGGAAATCTCCTTTCTTGAGGCTCCTTTTTTAGATGATGAAATTAGAGATGCGGTGTGGAGTTGCGATGGGCCGAAAAGCCCAGGTCCTGATGGATTCAACCTGGGCATTGTGAAGAGATGCTGGAATATTTTGAAGAATGATATCAGCAATTTTGTGAGGGATTTCCATAGATGACATTTGTCTTTTCAAATAGGACGAAGTCAAAATCCTGTCGAACAACTTGCTTCGACATTTCAACACATATTAGGCTAATTTCGATACATCTGTGTTTCTGTCAAGCACTACCTGCTTCGACACAAGGAATTACATTTTCAACAAAGTTGCTTATAAGTTCCAACCATTAACGATCTCAGTAACCCTAAAAACTAAGTTAAGCATAATGCAAAAGAAAGTGACTCACTCTTTAGAGTTTTGAGAAGGTGATTTTTAAGATAAACTGATGTTGAATCTCCATTATATCCATCGTACAATCCCAACAACAACACCATCAGCAGCTTCTACTTCATACAAATCCTCCATTTCGATGTTTGATTGTACATTGGCAATTGCGAATTCTCCAAAGTGATATTCTGTCAAATTTTGTGACCGAGCAAAAAGGTCTTGGTCAAAGGTATCTTCATTGTATCTGGAGATTTTCTTCTTCTACTAGCACATCATAAGGAGAATGATAATCTTTTATTTTTTTTGTTTATATTTGAAAAAATTGTAACGCGTACGAGTGTAAAAAAATCTCAACAATACCACTTTGTAAAAAGAAATGGTCTTGGCAAAGTTGATTGAGATTTTCTCCTTCCACTTTCATCTAACACCCCCACAAATCATATGTATTTATCATTTTAACTCTTGCAAAATATTAAAACTCATTTTACAAATTCACTGAATCATTTTGAATTTTTACAAATTCTCTAGAGATTATCAAATTTTTTTAAATAGGCTACTGGATATTTCAAACTTATAAGCACTAAGTATTAGGTTTTACCAAAATTTTTAATGCATCTTGATTTTTTCATGCAATTTTATCGATTTTTTTGGAAATATCCGATAAAAACACATATTGTGTACATGCATTTAAAAAATTGGTAAAAATGCATACATTTTTTTAAATTATGAAAATCCGACAAAAATACATACATTATACCGTTTTTTTAAATAATCAATAAAAATGCATGATTTTAATAGAATTTTCCAAAAAAATCCGAAAAAAGTATGCTTTGTACCACCTTTTTTTAAATTCCGAAAAAATGTATACATATTTATCGATTTTTTTAGAAAAATCCAAAAGGTGTCACAGTGTTGCTGGATTTTTCAAAAAATCTGATAGGTTAAATAATTGTGTGTTTTCCAGTGAGGCTCGTGCGAGGGGATATGACGTAGAGGCTTCACATTTCTGGATGGAGAGAGTAGCCCCTACCCGTTCTCACAAGAGGCGATTAGTGGTCGAGTAGTTTCGTGTACCCCACATTACCCTGCATAGAGGATATAGACCTACTTCTGGATAGACCTGCTTCTGGATAGACCAGTGATTCTGATGATGAGCCTGTTGCTAAGGATGTCTAGGTTCATGCAGCAGTTGAGGATGACATGCAGGTGGTGGCGGAAACAAAGGTTCCTCATCCTTGGGTGGGGGAGACAAAGGTGCTCAATCATTGGGTGGCAGAGACAGAGGTGCCCTATTCTTTTGAGATGGCGGAGGTGCTTCGTTCTTTTGTGACAGAGGTTCCGACTACTACAGAGGTTACTCTACACACGACTACAGAGGTGTCTACTATGGATGATATGGAGGTTACTCCTCCTATCGAGACAGAGGTCGTTGCTTCGGCTTCGACAGACACAAATGAATAGTTTCCTAGAGGGCCCAGTGACTATTATGTGCTCACTAGATATGTTAATCATGTGGCACTTAAATTATGGCATGGAGAGGTATGTATATGATATGTCGATCATGTGGCATTCATGATGTGAATTTATTTATTATTCATACGTTGAAAATAACTTATGTTTTTTTACTTTTTTTTATTACAAGACTGACCGTCGTTGAAGGTGCCTACCCATGGGGGGAGTTGAAGAAATTCTCAAATGTTCTAATGCTAGAGGAGGTCAAGGCGATTGTTGAGGAATGCGATCTCATTACACTGGTGGACTGCTTGCTGACCATGCTCAACGGTTAACTATTGACAGTCTTTATTGAGTGATGGTATAAAAAGACATCTTCCTTCCATCTTTCATTTGGTGAGATGAGAATTACATTGAATGATGTCTTCTCTCTATTTGATATTTCGATGTGCTAATAATAAGGTTTCTTGACAATCCATAGTGTGAAAACAAACTCAAAATAAAACATAAATATTAAGAATCTATCCAAAATGCATGATTAAAAAATCCATATTATTGTATAAAAATTTAATAACAATAAACTCAAACAACATAATCATGCAAAATATTTAATTTTAAATTAGGTGAATATTAATTATTTATCTATCAAAAAAACAAATGTCACACCATATTCACATATACATCAAGTAATTCTTTAAATAGATAGTTTTAGAATCAACAAAAACAATTCGAAAATGCAAAGTATCCAATATTTAAAGAATCAAATCTTTAACTTTACCTTACATTTTGAGATGTATTCAAAATATATAATGTATATTTTTACAATAATATATAATAAATACATATATTAAAAAATTAAATTTGTCTTATCTCTCATATTTTAAAGTTTTGTGCAAATTTTATATGCATCAAAATTGAAACATAAAACAAAAATAATATTTAAATCAAATAGAATGACTAGGTTATTAAACATTTTCCATTCAAAATAATTAATCAAATCCCAAAAAAAATAAGATTTAAATTTAATATTTATCAATCCTAAATAATTGATATAACTATATATTTTTAAATATAAGTTTAATTACCACAAATATAATTCTAAGAATTATAATTCATAATAGATCAATATCTTGATATTATAATTTTTTAAATTAAAATTAAAATTATAAATTTGATCTTTTATTAAAAACTCTAAAAGCTTTACTTGAAAGAGAATAACCAAGAAAAATACCTTCATCGGATTTCTCGTCAAACTTACCAAGGTTGTCTTTGTCGTTGTTTAGGACAAAGCACTTGCACCCGAAAACATGAAAGAAAGAAATATTTGGTTTTCTCCCTTTGAAAAGTTCATAAGGGGTTTTCTTGAGAATAAGCCTAATATTGACACGGTCACTTACAAAACATACCGTGCTCACCGCATCCGCCCAAAAATACTTAGGAAGATTTGAATCACTTAGCATTGTCCTTGCAAGTTCCACCAATGATCTATTCTTCCTTTCTACGACACCATTTTGTTGTGGAGTTCTTGGTGCGGAGAAATTGTGTGAGATTCCATGTTCTTCACAAAATTCTTCAAATGAGGCATTTTGGAATTCTCCACCATGGTCGCTTCTAATGGAGGCAATTGTAAGAGACTTCTCATTTTGTATTTGTTTTGCCTACTTCTTGAAGGCTTTGAAAGCATCACTTTTCTGCACTAAAAACAATGTCCAAGTATATCTAGAGAAATCATCAACAATAACTAATGCATAGACATTACCTCCGAAGCTTTTTGTTCTCGATGGACCAAAGAGATCCATGTGCAACAATTGTAGTGGCCTAGTTGTGGACACCACATTCTTGGATGTGAAAGTTGATTTGGTTTGCTTTCCTTTTTGGCAAGCGCCACACAACCCATCTTTGATGAATTTGATCTTCGGCAATCCAGTGACTAAGTCATGTTTGATCAACTTATTCAAGTGCTCCATATGAATATGAGCAAACCTCTTATGCCATAACCATGATTCATTGTTGTTTGCCAAGAGACACCTAACATTCAAAGACAAGTTATCTAAGGAAATTAAAAGTATGTTATTAACTCTTTTACCTTTTAGCATAACTTCATGAGTAACTTTGTTTTCAATTAAACATTCATCTTTAGTGAAGTTGACTTTGAAACCTCGGTCACACAATTGGCTAATGCTAAGGAGACTATGTTTTAGACCTTCCACATATAGGACATCTTCTATAGTTGTTGAAGGCGGTGAACCAATGATGCCGATGCCAAGGATTCTTCCTTTGTTGTTGTCACCATAAGTAACATATCCTTTGGCCTTAAGCGTTAGATGTGAAAATTTGCTTAGGTCACCCGTCATGTGCCTCGAACATCCACTATCAAGATACCATTGATTTGAAGAGGTCTTCAAGCATACCTACAAAAAAGAGTTACGTTTTATTAGGTACCCAAATTGCCTTGGGTCCTTCAAAGTTAGTTCCTTTCTTGACCCATACATAATGGCCTTGAGCAACACTAAAGTTTCTAATATAACATGCATTAGGAGTATGACCTTTAATACCACAATAGAAACAAGTAGGCTCAAAGTTGCTTTTATATCTAGGGGGATAAGATTTCTTCTTATTATAAGACTTCTTCTTATTATTTCTTTTCCTTTTGTTATATTGTTGAACCATTTTAGGCTTGTCATTTTTCTCTAAAGGAATTTGTTCTTTAGCTTTTACAAAAATGGTCTTGTTAGAAGTTTGTTTAGAGAATCTTGAGTAACCTAGACCACTTTTATCATTTGAGTATCTTTGACTACTAAGAACATGTTCCAATCCAACTTGTCCTTTCTCATATCTTTCTAGGACTCTTTTCATTTGAACTATTTGAAAAGCAAGTGACTCACATTTAGTGCATGCAAAATTCTTGATTAATTCTTCTTTTTCATCTTTGAACTTATTTTCCATTTTCTCAATATTTTCTTCCAAGATGGATATTTGTTTCTTTTGAGATGAGATGGTTTTATATAGAATTTTGCATTCACTTAAAAGTTCATCAATTGCTCCTTGAGCATCATTATCATAAATTGAAAAGTTACTACTAACCTCATCGTCTTCATCGTCGGAATGATGTGATGCCATCAATGCTAGATTTACGCTTTGATCACTATCGGAGTCCGATGAAGAACTTATTTCGTTGTCATCCCAAGCAATGTAGGCTTTCTTTTTGTAATCCTTCTTTCCTTTGTTGTCACGATTCTTTGCGAGTTTGGGGCATTCCGGTTTGATGTGACCTTGCTTTCCACATTCATAGCATATAATGTCTGCATTGGATGTTGATGCTTCTTTTTCTTTGTTCTTTGAGGACTTCTTTCTTCTTGTGAAACTAGAGTTTCCAATATTATTTTTTGCACTGAAGTATTTTCCTAGTCTTTTTACAAGGAGCATAAAGTCTTCGTCCTCTTCGGGATTGTCTTATTTCTTCACAACTTTAGATTCAACTTTTAAGGCAATGCTCTTGGATTTCTTTTCTTGGTTCTCACGTTTCTCCAATAGTCCAAGTTCCGTCTCATATTCTTGAAGCTTTCCGAATAGAGTAGCGGATGTCATCGTTGATAAACTTTTCTTCTCAGAAATCGCCGTCACTTTGGGTTGCCACTCTCTTGTTAAAGACCTAAGCACTTTAAGATTAAGTTCATCATTTGTTAGTGTCTTACCAAGTGCATTCAAGTGATTTGTCAAATGCACGAATCTTTTCTGCAAGTCGAGGATTGATTCTCCTGGTTGCATTTTGAATAACTCATACTCTTGACTTAAAGTATTCAATCTGGATCTTTTGACTTCGGCGGTTCCTTCGTGAGTTTCTACAAGAGTGTCCCATATTTGTTTGGCCGTTGTACATGTTGAGACGCGGAAGAATTCATCCATTCCAAGTGCACTTTGTAAAATATTTATTGCCTTTTTGTCATAGAGAACCTTTTTCTTATCATCCTCATCCCATGATGCTTGTGGTTTTGGCGTACCAACTCCGTTGAAAACCGTTGTAGGAATAAAAGGACCATTTTGAACAGCCTCCCATATATCACTTCCTTGTGCTTCTAAATGTGCCTTCATACGAATTTTCCAGAAGTCAAAGTATTGACCAGAAAACAAAGGAGGCTTGTTGCTACTACCACCGTCTTTGAATACAAGATCATTGTTTGCGGAAGCCATCTAAATCGAATAGGAACAGGTTACCAATCACCTGCTCTGATGACAATTGTAAGTTGTAAATGCGCCTAAGAGGAGGGGGGTGAATTAGGTTCTTAAAAATTTCTTTGATCTTTTTACCAGTTCTTGGTTATTTTTCCGTTTTATGATAAGTGCTTGAAAGTAAAGTGTGGAAAGGAAAAATGACACAAGAGAATTATAGTGGTTCCCCTCACAGCCCGAGAGTACTTCACTCCTCCTTCAACACGAAAGAGAGTTCACTATAGTTTACAATTATTGTACAACCTAATCACACCAATAGTGATGCTTACTATCTAACCTATAGGTAATTAAGTGTATGAAGAACAATCCTCTTCAAAACACTCACTTGTTTCCAATAATCCTGGACAACAAGGTAATACAACTCCACAATCTTATTTTAACAATCCTAAAATAAGATGTGTCTTTAAATAAATCTGAATTTTATTGAGTAATTGTTGATGATGAATCTTTGAAGTGTATATCAATCAAAGATCTTCTCCTTGAAATAAATATCACTCAAATGAAATATACAAGTGTTCTTGAATAAAATGAGATGAAACAATGATAATGTGTGAAATTTATGCAAAGGTTTCTCTCAAAAATATGTTTGAATGAACACTTGAAGAATAACTGAAAGATGAAAAGAATGAGTGGATTTTTTTTATTATGAAATTTCTAGGAGGTAAGTTTTAATCTGAAAATGACATGTATTTATATTGATGAAAGCAACCATTCAAAAGTCATGGCAATGGTTAGAAAAAATCTGAATTTAATAAGATAAATGATGTAAGAGATGCCATGAAAAGATATAATGAAAAGGTGCATTCAAACAAAACATTTTTCAATTTTAAATAAAAAACATTGTTTCAGTACGTTGTAAATTGTGGCGGTTGTTCGGTCTGTTACGTCCTTTCAAAACGCCACAATTTACCAAATAATTTTGAAATTTAAAATTTAAAATACTGGTTCAGAACGGTGTGAATTATGGTGGTTTCTGGTGCTGTTACGACAGTTAAAAACACCATAATTTACCAAAAACTGAATGTTTAAATAAATTAAATAATTAAAAAATTTGTCTAAGTATTTGAACCAATTTTATACAACATCTATTGATTTACCCAAGTCAATAGATTATATTTAAAAGTGATTTAACATGGTTCAAAAAAAAAAACAAATAAATAAATAAAGTAAATAAAGTTTCAAATGTATGATAAAAATATTTTGTTTTTTAAAGCTAGAAATAATGATATATTTTCAACCACATGAACCATATATGCAAGTGAATTTTGAAGATTATTTTGAGAACTATTTTATCAATATATATTGCATGCTTGAGACACTTTTGAACACTTGTATGCAACCATATTGATAAGTGAGAGTTATACCTTGATTATACTTGAGAATTCTTCAAGACTTGTAAAAATTAAAAACTTTGTGCTAACTTCAATGTCTTGATCCATTCTTTTTGAGCAATCATAACATCTTGAATGAATAATGTTGTCTTCATCAAAACCATTGAGAAGCTTGCCTTCACAAATTTTAATATTAATAAACAATTTATGTAATATATAATTTTCAATAGGACAATATAACAAAGCAAGCAAGATAGCCTAGTGGTGAAGGGCGCCCCTTGCCAACTCCAAGTTATGGGTTTGATTCTCATGAATGACAAAATTTTAAATTGCCATATTTTGACATTTTAACATACAATTAATAAAATATTAAAAAAAATGCCATGCGTGTAATTAAAATAAAAATATAAAAATTTATCAAAGCATGACACGTCATATTAAATAAATAAATAAAAAATAAAAAAAGCCAACAAAGCAGTGTCACTTCATCAATTTTGTTGACTGAATCTACTCAGGGGGAAAACGAAGGAATCTATAAATGACAGAGATGAAATCTGTGCTTTTTTTTACAGGGTTGTTTTTGAGATTTCGCTCATATGGCAGGCGGCAAAAGGGATATTAACCCATAAATTTAATAATACTATAATGTAAATAATATTTTAAAAATATATTGGCATATAATTAGTTAAAAATTTGCCAGTATAATTTGACGGGATGCATGATTGTCATTGACTGACAGTATCACCATTTTTTTCCATATTTTATAATAAAACAAATTAAGAGTTTATTTATTTTTTGTATAGTTAATAACAAATACATAAATTAAAATTGTAGAACATATATGAGTTGTTATCATTTTGCACATGAACTTTATGTAATTTAAAACGATTAAAAATTTAACAATTTTATATTTAACAAACATAAAAACCGAAAAATAAAGCTAAGATATACTACCTCCGTTCCTTTTTAAGTGTCATTTTTTGATTTTTTACACATACCAAAAAAGTTAATCAACATTACTACTTTTTATACAATAATTATCTTTTTACCTATAATACCCCTACTTATTTATTACATTTATTTTACTTTTTTTCTCTCTTCAATAAATACATAGGGGTAATTTTGATAAAAGTACAATCAATACTTCCTTGAACTTAGCAAGTGACAATTAAAAAAAACAAAAAATTATTCTAAAAGTGACACTTAAAAAGGAACGGAGGGAGTAATAATAATAATAATAATAATAATAATAATAATGGTTTTTTTTTGTTTAAATAGTTTAATGGTTACAATTTATCTTTTAAAGATGAATGAGTAGGAAGTAACATACTTGAATGTGGGCTACTATATTTGATGTTTTTATACAACTATTATCTTATTTTTTGTTATTCTAAAGATTTTTATATTGTATATATTTCATATTCATTTTTATTTATTATATATTTATATAGAAGAAAAAAACATAAATACAATTAACATGGAATAATAAAGATTAGATATGAAAAAGATACTTTATTAAAAATATGTATTATTTATGTTTTGTAGCGCCTATTTTTTTTTGTTAAAATGGAAATAATTTTTTTAAAATTAATTAAATTCAATGACAATTCAAATTCATAAGTGGAAGATTCTGCTTTTCTAATCCAGTAGAATGAGAATAATAAATGACAAAAAACTGAGGTAGATTTATCATTAAATAAAAATTTTGCTTCCTTTTATTTCTTTGTAATAAAATTCATTCTTTCGTACAGTCACACATCAAACAAATTTGTATTTAAAGTTTTGGTTGTAAGGATTAGTTTCTATTAACCAAATCTATGTCAAAACAAACTAAGCAAGAATTAAAAATTAGAAAAAAATAAATACATCATATTATGTTCAAAATAATTAAATAAAAGAAACACCTACCAAAATTTATCAATATCAAAATCATAACCTTAAAATAGAATACAGATAAAATAGTTAACTCAAGGTTAACAACAACGACAACTTCAAAGTGTCATATACAAAATATGTATATCCTCAAAACTATAAGTTCCAAATTAGAGTCATCTCAATCTTTTGATAAGTCTTGTCTAAGAAATTGAAGTTAACTTTAGTTAAGTCATGAATTTTTTTAAAAGGTTCTATTTAATAGTAAATTAACTATGAAATATTTGTATAAAGGTCTTTAAAAGGTTCTATTTAATAGTAAATTAACTATGAAATATTTGTAAATTAGTCTAAGAGGCATAGACTAATTTACCTTTTTGTCTGGTATGTACAATATAATTACTTAAAAACTCTTTAAATTAATAATTATTAATTTATCGATAAATTAATAACTCTCTAAATTAATAAATTTCTCCGGTCCTGACATTATTAATTTATAGAGTTTTAATTGTATTTACGTGTATGATATATTAAATACTAGTCCTCTTTTTGCCTATATATTTGAAACATTAGTAAGTTAGTCATGGTTACGCACAATACATATTATTTTACATTTGATCTACCACACACATGGGAGGGTGCTTGAGTGAAAATGAGAGGTGTCTCATATTCAAGGGGAGTCCCGATCGAATCTTCATATGTATTATTAGAAAATTGGCATTAGACGAAGTGAGTTCAGATTAGATCAATTGTACTTCTGATTATTAGGAGTGGAGTTCTTTTAATAGGGAGTCCTGAATAAAAACTCATTAAGAGTATTAGAAAAGCGGCATTGAACTAGGAGAGTTCAAATAAGACCAATTTGTACTTTTGACTATTAAGAGTTAATTTTCTTTTATTGGGTTAACGCCCTCCAAACGTAAGTGATTTTGCATCGAAACGGGTTACCAATTCCTATGTTATTTATATTTTTCTTTTATTTTGTCTGCATTGCATTTAAGATGTCATACACATTATTTACAACATTGTGTATGGTATCTTGTCATCCGAAGAACACAATTTCAAATAACAAAAGAGGGACTCCAAACTTGCATAAAACTATAGAAAATAAAAGTAATATTTTGCTACAATATTGCTGCCCCCTTTCTCTCATGTTACAGTCCAAATACATATCTTCGCACTCAAAGTGGCAGTTGAAAACACCCAAAGTCGTGCAAAATATCAAGAGAAAATTGCTGGAAACTACTGCAATAACTACTGCAACATGGGGAGGTCTAGACGTCATACCTAATGACGATATACCCGTCATGACTGATAATGTGAAAACATATCATGTATTTCGACTCGATTCGCATTTTATTTTATGTCATTTTGTCTTGTTTTGTGTGTATTATGTCTTATTTTGTTTGTGTTTCAGGAACTATTCGATTATGGAGTGTCTATGCGAAGAAATCGAGAAAAAAGCAAGAAGAGGAGGAAAATGCAGAAAAATACCAATTTCTGGTGCATGGCATTCGCCATTGCACCTTGCCACGTCACCAGTTCACTTGAAGCTCATGGCGGTAGCCATTCAGTCCCATTATGCAAAAAACGTGGAAGTCCAATGTAATTGTCTTTCCCCTACTTTCCTACTTCTTCTCAACTGATTTGCACGATGGGGAGACGTTTCTGAAGCTTGAGACCTCTATATAAAGGGTGGTTTCCTCTGTTTTGAGCATCCAATTACCTTACGGAAGCTCTGCTGTTTTTTAGAATTAAGTATATACTTGTATTTCAAAGTGATAATCGCTCACATTTAGAGGTTATCACAAACCTTAGTTTTAAGTTTATGTAGTCTTGGATCGAAAAGCCTGTCGGTATAATCAAGAGTTATTTCCCGTTTGCTTTACTTCAAGTCTTTTCGTCCTTTAATTCAAGTTTCTACATATTTTTACTTATTATTGTTTGTTGTTGTTTATCGTATTATTTACCATGCTGTTTTTGTCTGTTATCGCCGTGTTTAGTTTGTTTAAATTTAATCGCATGTCTAGCTAAATGCATTTGAGTTCGGTATATGAGGACTGTCGTTTCCGACGGGACTTCGTAATGAAATTCGGTGTAAAACTTTATTAAATTCTGTTTTGGCTTTAGTTTCCAAGTTTAAATCTTAATGTTTTGTCACGAGAGTGAAAAGAAAATAAAGGTCTGAGTCGATAGCGCGAGAGTGTGAGAATTGGACCGGATAGTGGGAACTGGGCATTGATCCTAAATACAACGATGACGCTTTAGGTATCAATTAGGATCTAATTAGTTTTCAAAATACGCTTCTTGATTAAAATGGACGAGTGAGAGGAAAATCTCATGGTCAGGAAGTGTGGCTTTAATCAATAGTACGAGAGCGTATGATAGAGTCTTTAAACTAGTATTTTCTACGGAATGCAATTTAAACATAATTTAACGCCAATGATTTACAGAGTCTTTGAGGTACATGGAATTCATATTCTGGTATCTCTTTATTAATATATTTCCCAATCTTTAGTTTAATTTACGTTTTATTTCCGTCCAAAACAAGTAATTACTAACCTTAGCTTTACATAGTACCAATTGGATAACATTAGATTGATTATTAGTCCTTGTGAATTCGATATCTTTTAAAAATATGCGATAGACTGTATACTTGCAGTTAGATCATCCGATAGACTCGTAAAGTCGCGATCAAATTTTTGGCGCTGTTGCCGGTGACTAATTTAGTCAATATTGTAATTCCGTTGTTGCACGGTATAGACTATGGCAACAAATTTCCCTTTAAATTCGTCGATTGTATGCCAAACACTCGCTCTCAAAGCGAAAAGTTAGAGCAATCGATTGAAGATATCAAGCATTTTATTAATCTAAGACGCCGAATCAATGATTTCCAGATAAAATATAATCTTCCTGACCCTATCATTCCTTTTCCAGAACCAGAATCAGTTATGGCTGAAAATCCACCAAACCGTCCTCTTAAGGACTATGTTGTTCCATCGCAAGAGGAACCTCACAACAAAATTGCCGCCCCTGCCATCGAACGAAACGATTTCAAGTTGAAACCTTCATTGCTACAAGAAGTTCTCCGGTAGCCCTATGGACGACCCAAACCTTCATTTATTAATGTTTGTGCAGTACGCTGACACAGTGAAAGCAAATGGTGTCAGTAATGAAGCCATAAGACTAGGTCTTTTTCCTTTCTCTTTAAGAGACAGAGCTAGAGCTTGACTACAGTCTCTACCATCCAACTTTATCACTACATGGGATGAGTTGAAGAAAGTTAACACGATACTTTCCACCTAGCAAAACTGTTATGCTAAGAGCCCAAATCAACGGATTTAGGGAAAAAGACAATGAATCTCTTTTCGTTGCTTGGGAAAGATACAAGGACATGCTGAGGCTCTGTCCACATCATGGACTTGAACAATATATGATTATCCATACTTTTTACAATGGTCTTCCATACAATACCAAGTTGAACTTGAACGCTGCAGCTGATGGCGCTCTAATGGACAAACCCTATGAAGACGCCTATCAACTCATTGAAAACATGGATCAAAACCACTTTCAATGGGGAGGTGAGCGAACTCCTACAGAGAAACCTACTACGAAGAGAGGAGTGTATGAAGTTAATATCCTAGAACGCATCAATGCTAAAATGGATGCGCTTACTCAAAAGATTGAGAGTTTGATCGTAACTCCATCAGCTACCGTTTCTGGTGTGACACCCAACTGCGAATTATGTGGAACCCCTGGGCACAATAATGTTGAATGTCATTTATTGGCTGGTATTCCTGCTGACCAAGTAAACTAAGCCCAAGGAAACCCGTACTCAAACACCTATAATCCTGGCTGGAGAAACCATCCTAATTTTTCCTACAAGAGCAACAATGCTTTGTTCGCTCCAAACCCAGCACCTATTATTCTGCCAGGCTATCAAAAAGGAGCCCCCGCTGCTCCCCAAGCACCTAGGAAGTCAAATATTGAACTCTTGTTAGAGAACTTCATCGCATCCCAAACTCAACAAAGCAAAGATTTTGCCAACCAAACACCCACACACGTGAGCTAATGAAGAAAATGTCAAGTAAGCTTGATGCAATGGCTACCCATACCAAAATGTTAGAAACTCAAATTTCTCAAGTAGCCCAACAACAAGCAGCAACAATATCCCCAACTGGAGTATTTTCTGGCCAACCACAACCTAATCCTAAAGGTCATGCTAATGATATCACATTGTGAAGTGGGACAAAATTGGATGGACTAGTAGATTCTAGAATCCCAAATCCACCCACGTATCAGAATTCTGGAAAAGAAACTGAGAAGGTAACAAAGAATGACCAATCAGATAAACTAAATGACAATGAGGAAGATGTCAAAAACAAAGAGGTCGTAGAGAAAGAAAAACCATATGTGCCTCCACCACCATATAAACCACATATCTCTTATCCTTAAAGACTTGCTAAGTCTAAAAATAAAGGGCAATTCAAGAAACTCGTAGAGCTTCTGAAACAACTGAACATCACAATACCTTTCACAGAAGCTATTACGCAAATGCCTTCCTACGCTAAGTTCCTTAAAGAGATCCTATCTAATAAGAAAAAGCTCGAGGATAATGAGACTGTTACACTTACTGCTGAGTGTAGCGCTATAATTCAAAACAACATGCCTCAGAAATTAAATGATCGCGGTAGTTTTTCCATATCATGTGTAATCGAAAAGTGTGTCATAGACAAAACACTATACGAATTAGGAGCCAGTGTTAGCTTAATGCCCCTTTCTATATGTGAAAAACTCAAATTAGGAGAAGTAAGACCGACGAGAATGTCTTTCAAACTAGCCGACCGTTCTGATAAATTTCCTGTAGGTATGCTCGAGAACGTTCCTGTCCGCATAGGTCAATTCTATATTTCTACCGACTTTATAATAATGGACATAAAGGAGGATTCCAACATTCCAATCATACTAGGAAGACCCTTTTTGGCCACTGCTAGAGCCATCATAAACGTGAAGAAAGGAAAGCTAACCTTCGAGGTTGGTGAAGAGAAAGTCAAATTTATTCTTTCACAATTCCTAAAGGCACCAGCTATCGACGACTCTTGTTGTTCCCTAGGCGTCATCGACGAATGCGTAAGAGAAATGAAGATGGAACAATCTAAGTATACTGAAGTACTAAAGATTCCAGCACCTCCTATATTAGAAGATGTTAATTTTTGTGAATCATACATAGATGATAGTATAAGGGAATTGTAACGGGGAAATTTGTGAGTATAAGCTATTGATTAACTTAACTAAAAAAAACAAGAGTCGCCACCGCACTTTTATTTTATCCCAAAAAAGGAAAGGAAAAAGAGCGAACAAAGCCTAAAGAGTTCTAAAACAACAAGAACAAACAGAGAATGGGTAAGGGGGTTGGTTACGCAATGGGAAGATGTTAGCACCCAAAAAGTCTATAGTACTCTATAGGAGCCCTTTGAAATATCTACCGCTTTTTGGTTTGAAAAGGTTTGCTTGAAAAAGAGATTGGGGAGATGAGGAGATAAATATTTTTTTTAGATTTTGTGTTTGGAGAGACTTATCGCCTCATGCCTACGTACCCACGATGTGCAATGTAGGATCAAAACCTCGTAGTTCGTGGTACAAAGAATGAAATTTGTTTGTTTTGGTTGATTTTAAGTGTAAAGACAAGTCGTCATTTCCAAGCGAATAATTCCGCTTAAAGAAATGAATCATGTCTAAACTTAGGAAAAAAATTTTAAAGGAAAAGTGCATAAGGCACAAAAAAGATTGATGAGTTTGGTGTTTTTTAAAAGTCTTTTTGAAATGGTCAAAATATGATTAACATGGATTGACATTTATTAAAGAAAAGAAAGTTTAAAAGAAATCGCTTGACCGAAGTCAAGGTTTTATTGTGAAAGCGGTTTTAAGTTTGAAAACAAGAAAGTTTTGAAAAAGAGAGGAGATTTTGAAAATTGAAGAAGGGGTGGAGAATAAGTGACTATCCTAGTGCATAAAAATAAAAGCTAAGGATAAGAAAGATCTAACCACATGGAGACACTCTTCAAAGCATAATAAGAAAATAATTCCATCCTCTTGAGCCAATAAGCAAGCCAAATAAAGGCTAGGATACCAAACTCCATAATGGTCCAAAGCATAAGGGAGAGAATCCTAATTCTAAGTCCATAAGTCCATAATCAAGCCAAGAAGATCCTCCAATGCAAGGGATAGTGGCCATAGTCCAACAATTAAGAGCACAAGTCTTTTAGTGGTTTAATCCTTTATTAATGTTTTTGAGTCCAAATTGACAAAAGAAAAATAAAAGCACAAGATAATATGGTCCAAGTGGACAAAAGAAAAATGACATAAACATAAACATGATATGATAAAATGAGCAATGAGCAATAAAAAAAATAAAGAGAGGTAGGGAGCGAGAAGGAAACATAAAGAAGTTAGAAGTTAGTGATTAGTAGCACAAGGCTCTAGTGCCATAAGCCATCATCGATTATTCCGTTTCGCATTTTGAACTATAGTGATTAAACAATGCACTTAGGTCAAGGTTAATGAAGACTTGACAGAAGATTGGTAGAACCAAAGCCTCTACACCACCAAGTTTCAAAGATTTTTGAACCTAATACAAAAGATTAACCAACATTGGGTTGACGCGACCAATCAAGGTCCGGACCATGAAATTTCAAATTCCGAATTGGATAAAGAGGGACAAATGTAGCGCTATGTTAAGCAATCGCCGAGTAATTTACGAAGTAATTACCCTACAATGAGGTCAGTCAATAGTGATCTTTGTGCTAATGCATGCTAGATGAACGATATGTAAATCGTCATCCGAAAGCAATACTGCACGAAAAGAAAATAGGTAACGATCTAGTCTTGATCAAGAATTCAACAAAGAAATTCTAAGATCCATAAGACTTTCATCGATCAAAATAAAAAGAAATAGATGAAGAGAAATGCCAAATTGAATTACAAATTTAAGAACCTTTCATCTTCAAGTTCAATCACCTTTAATTGATAGATTTAAGTGTGAAAAATATATCACTAATTTAAAGCACCTCAAAAGAATTCAACAATTCATTTAAAGATATATTTGAACTAATGAATGTTTAATTACTCTAACCATATCCAAAGTCCATTGAAATTGAAGAGAAATTAATCTCAACAATGTGTTTCAAGGCTAAAATAAGAAGAAAGGGGAAGAAGGAGGAAGAAAAACCAAAACAGTCCCAAAAATTGGTGAAAAACACTATTGTGTTCAGTACGAATCGATTGCACCAGTGTACGAATCGATTGCACACTGACAGATTGCAAAAACAAGGCAAAAAACAGCACTGTGCAATCTATTGCACGAAAATGCAAATCGATTGCACCCTGTTGTGACAGCAAAAATTCAGCAAAATTCAACATGATCATGATCTAAAACTTTCTTCAAATACCTCATGATCATGGAATCAAAAGTGCACAAAATTTTAAGTAAAACAACAGTGAAAAACAACAATTAAACACAATTACAAGATCCAAAGGATCAAGTAACAAGAATCCACCAAGGATCTACATTATGGAAGATGAAATGAAGCTTCAACAATGGTGGAAGATGAATTACCACTTCAAATCTGAAAATTCCTTCAAATTGCTTCAAGATCCACACACCAAAGCCTTGATCTACAAGAATTTATGAACAAAAACAAGTTTGGATGAAGGTCTATCTCAAAGTTGAACAAGATTCAATGTGAATTCTTTGTTAACTTTCAAAAGAAGAAAAGTAAGCTTTGGTGAATTGTGTGGTTGGGGAGAGAATTTGCAAGAGGTTTGTTGGCTATCAAAATCTTGAAAAATGAATGAAATGAGGCCTCTATTTATAGAATTTAGGCTTGGAAAATTGGTGGATTGGAGTTTGGTTTGGAAATGAAAATTAAGCTTGGAATTTGAATTTGGAGGGAAATCATCAAAAGAGTGGTGATTAGTGGAGGTACATGGTGGGGATTAATTGTGATTATGTAGGGGATTTATTTTTGGGTGATCTAGAATATTCCCAAATGATGAAATTGGTGCCAAGTGCTTCAAAATTTGAAAAATGCTAATTTTGGCCAAATCTGTCCTTGTGCAATCGATTGCACTGTAGCGCAAATAGATTGCACTACTGAAAACTTCAAAATATAGGCAAAAAAGGATAGTGCAATCGATTGGACCAATAGTGCAATCGATTGCACAGTTGAAACACATGAAAAATGCCCTGTTGGTTAGATTGTGCTAGGCTCTGACTCGATTCTTCTTGCTTGTCAAAGAAGGCATGGAAATAAACACATTAACCTTGGAGTCTCTTGAATAATAATCAATTAAATCTTGGAAACTCTTGATCAGATGAATTTTGAATTGTTTGTAGATCAACTTTGACTTTGTTCAGATGAAATTCATTTGAGCTGAGAGGTTGTTGTTTTGGTATTTTTAACCTGTTCTTCCCTTGAAAATGTTAGTGAAAGAAAACAAAATATTTTTGGATTTTAATTAAAGGTTATTAAACATAAACAAATTAAGCAATAAAACAACTGACAAACACACACATACTCAAAGATCCCTGCAAGGCACAATCCTACAAAAGAGGGAACCAATGTGTGGTCTTGTTTGTAGTATGAAATGCGAAAAGACATGTGGGATCTTAGGGGTAAAAATTAGGGTATTACAACTGCCCCTATTTAAGTTTCTTTTATCCGGAGATACGAAGATGGACATCTTTGTCTCGACGAGATAGAAGAGACTTAAACATAACAATAAACCCAATTTTTTGCCCTAAGAGACCACAAAATGATATGATCATGCAAATGATATGCAGACACAAGACCTCTGTGGGGAGAAAAGCACCACAAAAGATCAACAAATGGAAGAACGGGATAATGAAACTCCACCAGGGACACACAACATAGGAGACCACCAACTAACCGGGGAGCACACCGCACAACTACTAGGACTCATCTGAGGAAAAGATTCAAACCGGGGATAACTGTATATGGAAATAAACCATAACACAACAAGGATATAACTCAATAGGGAAGACTTAGCACAACAAGGCTCCACTAGGGAAAACCAATACCTCGACAATGAACTATCTCTAGCATAACGAAGAGACTTACCATTCATCGGAGTAACAAAATCTCAACAACAAATTGCCCCGTCTAACCGAAGAGACTTACCATTCATCGGAGTAACAAAATCTCAACAACGAACTGTCTCGTTTAACCGAAGAGACTTACCATTCATTAGAGCAGAAGAAAGTCAACAATGAACTGTCCCGTCTAACCAAAGAGACTTACCATTCACTGGAGCAGAAGAATCTCAACAAGGAACTGTCCCGTCTAACTGAAGAGACTTACCATTCATTGGAGCAGAAGAATCTCAACAACGAACTGTCCCATCTAATCGAAGAGACTTACCATTCATCGGAGTAACAAAATCTAAAAAATGAACTGTCCCGTCTAACTGAAGAGACTTACCATTAATTGGAGTAACAAAATTTCAACAACGAACTGTCTCGTCTAACAGAAGAGACTTACCATTCATTGGAGTAAAAGAATGTCAACAATGAACTGTCCCATCCAACCGAAGAGACTTACCATTCATCGGAGTGGCAAAAGGTATTAACTGCATCGCCTCAGACTTCTCAAATAAAGGAATGCCACGAGACAGTATTGAGCCTTCTAATAGAGGAAACATACGCAGATTTCAGATGAAGGGCCCAGAATCCTCAAAGGTGCAAAATAAATGCACTCTCAATCTAGGTTTCACAGCCTAGAGATCCAAACAAAATTGTTGCTTGGGAAGGATTACCGACTATCACGCAAGTGATAGCTTAAACACATGATAATCAACCAAAGTAAGGAGAAATATCATCTACTACCATTAAAGGTAGACTAATATAGATAATAAACTCAAGAGAAAGATCATCAACTACCCAATGAACGTGGCAATTTAAGGTAACTGACCAAAAGATAACAAAGGTAATAAACTCGACAACAAAGGTAATAAACTCAGAGAGCTTTAAACGAGATCTTTTAACAAATTCAACTAGGAGGACCTACTGAACAAGGTCCACTGTGGGGATTTTAAAAGATATCAATTAGAGGAGTCTACTGTCGAGACTTAGGACTTCACTTGGGAACACTTTCTACCAAGATTTTTTTGAGAAATGTGTCAACCATCAAAAATTTACTGGGGAATCTATTGCCAAGATCAACCAGAGAACCTTCAAATGAAACGCCTTCTGCCGAGATTTTGCATGTAATTACTACTGCCGAGGATTAATCGAGAACATGCCTGCTGCCGAGGCTCTGCTGAAAGATCTTTTAAGGATTCTACTGTCGAGATCCTAAAAAGAAACTACCTTCTTCCGAGGTTGCTGTAATCCTTTTTTTTTTTAATTATCTGAGAAATCTACTGCCAAGATTCTTGGAAAGAAAAATACCTTCTGGCGAGGCTTGTTGCAAATTCTATTTTAAAACTCACTAGAGAATCTACTGCCGAGATCAACCAAAGAAATCTGAAATAAAGGCACCTTCTGTCGAGGTTTGCTGGAAATCTTTTGAAAATATCCAAGAAATCTACTGCCGAGATTCTTGGGAAGAAAGTACCTTCAGCCGAAGTCAACTGGAAATCTTCTGCCGAGATTTGCCAGGAACTAGGAATCAATAACTCTACCAGGGATCTTCACAGGAGATATGGGCAAGTTAGATCATGCAACATACTTCTCAAATAAAGAGACAACCATCTATTGGAAATTCACAACAAACTTCTCTGATAGGTACAACCTGAGAGATACCATTTGATGGAAAAGATAACGTCTGATAACTGGAGACACACAAGTTTCTCAAATAAAGAGGATGTTGCATGTTGTCATGCAATGGATTCCAAAAGAATGTTGTAACAACACTGCTGGAGGAAACAAAATCTCCATCTTCTAATGGTAACCATAAAAAGATAATCTGCTGAGGAATACAAAATCCTCAAAGGTGCAAAATAAATGCACTCTCAATTATCTAGGTTGCACAACCTAGAGAGTTTCAAAATAGTCACCGCCGGAGAGCAAAGTTCAATCCAGGAAGAAACTGGAGAGAAACGCTCAAATAAGACTCATCCCGAGGAGGATATATCTCAACTGGGGGGTTAATTCCATCCAGACAACACACTGGGGAGGAAACTAAATCAATAATCATCCACGAGGAACAAGTTTAATGGGGAATTGAAAAGGATAAACACTTTCTGCTTACGGGTCGACACTCTAAATTTGAAGAGAGGGCGCACAACGCTCTGCGGAGAAAAACCACATCAGAGAGCGGGGAAGAACTAAAAAAATGCAAAAATGCACAATGTAAAACATATGTTGCTACACACAGATCAAATGATGCACATGCAATGCGTATGAGTGTGAATATGCTGACAAAACAGACATAAGGATAAACAGAGGATGAATAAACACCACAACTCAACTGAATACTAGGCTAATCTCAACAAGATAGGGATACCAAAATAGATCCTGTCAAAGAGTACACACAAAGCAAACCATAATGGGGATATCAACCAATTAGGGGAATAAGAAGTCAACATTACTCTTTGCATGGGGAGCAATTTCAACGAGAGGTAAAACTCTGTGCGAGGATTCCACATCAAGGGGAAACATCACCCCATAGCTTCACAAATGCTTGATCATAACCTGGCTGGAGAATAGAATCATACTCAGCTGGGGAAATCTGAATCAAGACTTAGCCGGAGGAATACCCAAAATAGTACTTGGACGGGATATACCCAAACTGGCGCTCAATTGGGGAATAATGGATTTCAAGAGTCCAACACCTCACAACAATCTTGAGGGAATCCATCATCTGATTAACAACTAGATTACATCCACAAGAACAAATCTGCTTATGTGCGTCGAATTCACCATTTAACTTTTGCCCCAGACTGCATGGTCTACAAAGGATTTTACACCAAAAGGAAACTTTGTACCATAACGACTTGAGATAATCTGCCCCAGTGTCTTCAAACTCTTGGAGAGATTCATCGAATCTCGACATAAACGTCCCAGATTTACTGAACTTGACACGCTCTTTGATCAATAGAGTCTTTCAGCTTAGCCCCATGTGAAAGCATTAACTGGGAAAACAAGTTTGCTCATACTCAACAAAGCCTTCAGGCAACATGCCCCTAGATAGGATCATTCTTGAAATGATTTTCCAATTGCTCATCAGAGTTTCAGGCCTCAAAAGATTAAGCTCATCACTAATGCTCAAATGTAAACTTCCATGATGTCAAACAAATGTATACAAGCAGAAAATGTTAATTTTGAGAATGATAATTCTAATGCAACAAACATGTTATCTTGAAGTTTTTATTGAAAAGATGTCGCAAAACCTTGTGAATGAATCACTAGTTTAGATATGACATTTATTTTTGAATGCATATACAATACCAATAAAGATCTTTTAGCACAACTCATGGGAGTCAGGAACGCTATCTTGTTTGGAGTATGCTCTCAAAATAAACCCTACTTCAAGTAGGTCTTTTGAGGGTTATAACTTGGCCTGGTTCACGGTTTTCAGAAAAAAGGATTTTTAGGCTCAAAATTTATTTGTACCCACCCAATCTCCGTGATGTTCTTCAGTTCTATACTCAGCTAATTGACACAAATGTTCATCTTTAAAAAGATTACTGAAACTTATGGTTTAAGAACCAGTGAGGTTATTCGGGGATAACAGTCACCCTTTTTGTCCTTCGACTTGGTAGTCACACAAAGATTTGTTCTTTTGATGAGAATTCTTTTTTTATTCTTGCTTTTCACATTTTCATTCTTTTTATTTTTCCCTAACTTTTTCCTGGACTAATTTTTTTTGAATTTTTGATGTCCAGCGGGATGCCCCAATTTTTGCCTAAGTCACTTGTTTTCAAGCTTTCGACTTAGCGGGCGTTTTTTAATTTTTTTTCTTTCTTCTTTTTTTTTGGAACAAATCATGTGACATTGGCTTATTTGAAAGGGTTATGACTGCCTCTTTCCTTCATGGGTGAGGAATAACCATTGTGGTTTCCTTAGACGCACACTCCTTTTGAAATTTGGACACTTAGTCAAATTAATTGAAGACTACCCAGCCCCAAGGTTAGATGTGAGGGTTTTCTTATTTAGAAAAGAAACTCCTACTTCAAGGCTCAAAGGGTTCAACAAGGGATTATCTTCCTTATATCTCCGGTGTTTGGGAATTTGAAATAATGCCTTACATCATCAGCAGGGTCTTATTCAAAAGCACACAACTAGAAATTTTGCGTTTTTACTTCATCATCCTCCCTCCAAGCGTTCAAACAAGAAGTTGGTATTGCAAATGCAAAAAACAAATTACGAGCGAATGCGAATGGATCACTTCAAGATAAACATACTCAATGCATTAAGATTAATATTCAAAACAAACAAGTTCTACATGCAAACAAATTAATAACAATCATAAAAGATTACAAATGAAAATGTAATAAATGAACTAAAGATCTGAGTAAACTATGTCAGCTTGAGCTTGAAAGAACATTATCAACTTTCTTGTGAGACACAGAAGCAAAACATACAACCACTGCTGGTCACTCTACTAATATCAGTATAAAGGCATTCCATTCACAAATGTGCTTCCTTCCCTGAAGGTCAACACCTCATCGTCAATCATCTCTTGAACCTTTTCCTGGAAAACCTTGCACTCCTCAATTGGATGCCCCATTACTTCATCATGAAATTCACAACTGGTATTTGGGTTGTACCAAGGAGGGCGAGACTTCATGGCTCTGGTTTTTCTGGGTGTCATCACCGAGTTTCGGGCAAAATAAGACCACAACTGACTATAAGTCATTGGGATTGGATCAAACTGGCGAGTCCCTCTTTTTGAATTATTCAGAGGTCTCTGTTGCTTCTGGAACTGATTCTGATGTTGGTGATAAGGTACCAGAACTGGAGCTTGCAGAATCTGAGGAGAATCATGAATTGCATCAACTTCAACATTTTCTTCCTCTTGGGAATCACATACAGATTTCTCTTCACTTGCATGGTCATCTGGAACATCTCGGATCCTTCCACATTTAAATGCATTCTCGAGGTTTATCCCGACTTCAACAATTTTGGAGAACTCTAGAGGCACAACGCCTACCGTCCTGACATAATAAGAGTCTGACAGCGTTCTTAGAAACATTTTGGCCAGTTCTTTCTCTAAGAGTGGTGGATGAACTTGAGCTGCTAATTCTTTCCACCTTTGTGCATACTCTCTGAAGGATTCGCTGTCCTTCTGACTCATACTCATCAATTCATCACTATCTGGAGCCATGTCCAAATTGTAGTCATATTGTTTTACAAAAGCATCAGCTAGGTCTTCCCATGACTGAATATGGTCCCTTTTCAGTTTCGTATACCACATCAAAGATCCTCCGTATAAACTTTCTTGAAAGCAGTAAATCATCAACATATCGTTGTTGATATGAGTGGTCATCTTTCGACAGAACATCGTCAAATAGTTCCTTGGACAGCTAACTCCCTTGTATATTTCAAAGACAGGCATTTTGAACTTTAGAGGAATAACCACTTCCGGAACCAGGCTCAAGTCATGAGCCTTAAAACTAGATGCATTGGGTCTTGTCAACATTTTAAATTCCTCACTGAGATCACGAAGTCCTTCTTTCATTTCCACAACTTTAAGATCAATCATCTCTGTCACAGGGTGGACATTCTGAGGATTTGGCATATACCTCAAAAATCGAGAATCTTTTTCAACAACTTGACCAACCAGATCATTTTGCACAGGTCGGGATCGAGTAGGAACATCCACTTGTGGAACATCGTCGTCTAGAGGAGAATCATACATCGGATTGGTCATCACTGTAAATCCTGACATGAGATCATCATCTTTTGTTCTCTACATGTTCCTTCAGTAACTACCTCAAACTTGGTACAAAATGCCAGAAAATCAACTGACTGGCACAAGGATAAAAGGACAAATGAGTATGTGTTTAGGAAACTGGATGTATGCAAATGATGAATGCAAATCTTTTATTTTATTTTAAGTTTTCAGGAAATCAACCCGATTATTACAAACATGGGAAGCATAAAGTATATGAGTATCACAACTTTTATTCAAAACTTTTGCCAAATGGACATTTGCCTTATCCATATTTGCAATAGTCTGAGTTGTTTTCCTTGAAAACGGCTGAGATGATGAATGTATGGATGCATGGATGCAACAACCACAAACAAGATCACACAAAACACACGGGTCAAGGTTCAAGTCACAAGCATGAAGCCAAGGGTAAGAACCAATCCCACAAAGGTATGTACTAAGGTTTTGTCTCCGTTGTACCTGCAGAAAACAGCGGTTCTAACAGAGTTTCCAGGGTCCACAATCTACTATCAGACACACCAGTGCACCGATTTGCTCGGAGGTTGGTAGTTATCCTCAAGAGAATCTAACCTGAGTGTAGTATCGTGTGACAGCTAAGTTGGATTTGCATCCTCATAGCTTCCGCGCTACGATCCTAAAAAGGCTAAGATGGGTTAAGAGTTACTACGGTCCTCAGTGTTATAGGCTTCTATGGAAAAAGTAATGCCTTCAACGATCGCTCGATCGACATCAGTAATTCCAAAAAGGCAACCACCGAATGGATAGATTCTCAAGTTCTGCTTTTTCGGGATTCGACTCCCTCAAAGCTCCCTTGACTATACTATCCTTCTATCTCAAAGTGCACTCGGGTCCGGGTATAGGACTTATCTCACACACAGAGGAACTCCCAAACAGAACAAACAAGTAATAAGTAAATCATACAAAAAGCAGCAAATAAATCAAAGTAGGCTAAACCCCTCAAAGGACTAGGTCCCCAGCAGAGTCGCCACTTTTCTGTACCGGGGAAACTTGTGAGTATAAGCTATTTATTAACTTAACTAAAAAAACAAGAGTCGCCACCGCACTTTTATTTTATCCCAAAAAAGGAAAGGAGAAAGAGCAAACAAAACCTAAAGAGTTCTAAAACAACAAGAACAAACACATAATGGGTAAGGGGGTTGGTTACGCAATGGGAAGGTGTTAGCACCCAAAACGTCTATAGTACTCTATAGGAGCCCTTTGAAATATCTACTGCTTTTTGGTTTGAAAAGGTTTGCTTGAAAAAGATATTGGGGAGATGAGGAGAGAAATATTTTTTTAGATTTTTGTGTTTGGAGAGACTTACGCCTCATGCATACGTACCCACGATGTGCAATATAGGATCAAAACCTCGTAGTTCGTGGTACAAAGAATGAAATTTGTTTGTTTTAGTTGATTTTAAGTGTAAAGACAAGTCGTCATTTCCAAGCGAATAATTCCGCTTAAAGAAATGAATCATGTCTAAACTTATGGAAAAAGTTTTAAAGGAAAAGTGCATAAGGCATAAAAAAGATTGATGAGTTTGGTGTTTTTTAAAAATCTTTTTGAAATGGTCAAAATATGATTAACATGGATTGACATTTATTAAAGAAAAGAATTTTTAAAAAAATCGCTTGACCAAAGTCAAGTTTTTATTATGAAAACGGTTTTAAGTTTGAAAACAAGAAAGTTTTGAAAAAGAGAGGAGATTTTGAAAATTGAAGAAGGGGTGGAGAAGAAGTGACTATCCTAGTGCATAAAAATAAAAGCTAAGGATAAGAAAGATCTAACAACATGGAGACACTCTTCAAAGCATAATAAGAAAAGAATTCCATCCTCTTGAGCCAATAAGCAAGCCAAATAAAGGCTAGGATACCAAACTCCATAATGGTCCAAAGCATAAGGGAGAGAATCCTAATTCTAAGTCCATAAGTCCATAATCAAGCCAAGAAGATCCTCCAATGCAAGGGATAATGGCCATAGTCCAACAATTAAGAGCACAAGTCTTTTAGTGGTTTAATCCTTTATTAATGTTTTTGAGTCCAAATGGACAAAAGAAAAATAAAAGCACAAGATAATATGGTCCAAGGGGACAAAAGAAAAATGACATAAACATAAACATGATATGATAAAATGAGCAATGAGCAATAAAATAAATAAAGAGAGGTAGGGAGCGAGAAGGAAACATAAAGAAGTTAGAAGTTAGTGATTAGTAGCATAAGGCTCTAGTGCCATAAGCCTTGACCGATTATTCCATTTCGCGTTTTGAACTATAGTGATTAAACAATTAATTTAGGTCAAGGTTAATGAAGACTTGACAGAAGATTGGTAGAACCAAAGTGTCATACCCCAAATTTTGACCACTAAGATTCCCCATTATTGTGCAAATCATCATCAAAATATGGATGTACCTCCATTCCTCACCAATATCCTCAAAGATGGTTGAACATTCACCATAATCAAGAATTAGGGTTTTGAGCCCTCTCAGGGTGCTTAGACAAAGGATCAATCAAGAAGTAATATGACCTTCAACTTGTCTAACCTCTCAAACACCCATATAGGATCAATAGGACTCCCACATCAAGAATCAAGCACAATCATCAGATTAAAATTTCCATCTGGGCATGAGCCAATACTTCAAAGCATGACTTAAGATACTACAAGGGACCTCATGAACCCAATCATCAAGTCAATTTAGCCTCAGGGGATGCATTCACCAAAAATCAGGAATTAGGGTTTCATGACCTAATTCACCCCTAAGTTGACTTTTGGGATAAAACATGAGCCAAGACCTCAAGACATGATTTGAGGGTCTCTAATAAACCACATTGATCCATTTGCAACAATGGATTGATCCAAGAAGCTTGATCCACAAGTTTCAATTTCCTCAGGACCACCATTAGGGTTTTGAAGAAAAAGTCAACTGTACCTTTGACTTTTGACCAAGACATGCTTCCAAACCCTGGGACATGATTCAAAACACCCTATAACACCTATGTAAAATATCCATCAGGTTTGATTTAGGTCAAGGACTTGATTTCATAAAGGATCACACCGTTTGGAATTCATCTGATAAAAAGTCAACTGTGCACAAAAGTCAGGTTTGATTTTTTGAGATTTTTCATAATTATAGTTCTTTAACCCTAAAAAAATGTTAATGTATGATTTGAATCATCATTCATCAAGAAAAATCAAAGAAAGTGAAATAAATTGTAAAAGGGGTAACCATAAAAACTTAGAATTTTTTTAAGTTATGGAACAAAGTGGCTAGGGTACCAACTTCCAAGGATCATAACTTGAGATCCAAGCAACCATTTTGAATGAACCAAAGATGGATTTTTAGCTCTCATGGCATAATTTAAAAGTGTCAACTTCACCTCATTCCAATTCTTCATGGATTTTTAGTTATGGAGTGATCAAAATGGCTGAAAAGATGAAATGTCACTTTTTCCAACACTTAGTGAAATTTTCACTAAGTCAGAATCTGTCTTGCTTTTTTTCAAAATGTAGGGGCATTTTTCACTTGGATCCAAAACGTTTCAAGACAAACTATGATCACACATGTGTTGTGTCACATAAGGTCTTTCCAAAATGTCCAAGAACTCCATCAAAATCCATCTGAGCTAGGAGTTATGACAGTTGCAACATGCCTTGCTGCAAACTGTCTTGACAAGGAAGATTGTGCATTAAGGCTCGATTTGATCAATTTCTGCAAATGACAAACAAGTTTATCCATCTACACACCTCAAGGGGATACCAAGGAGGAACAAACACTGATCCATAAGCCTCCCAAGTCTTTGGAACTACATATAGGTTTGGCACCCCTAAAAGCTAAAGATGCTTCAAGACTCTAATTTTGTTTTGGAACACTTCAGTCAAGCCTTATCCTTGAATCAAAGAACCATAGGTCTGTGCTCTAACCTCTAGTCAATGGCTAGAGGAGACTTGAGATTCCATTTGATCACCATTTGCCAGCAGCCTGCTGCAGCCACCATTCACTATTACTTGCAAAACAAACTTGCTCTACTATAAATAGAGCTCATTTGTGCTCAGTTTAAGTACACCAAAGTACCCAAACTGATGCTTTCCTCAAAATCACCTTCTCATTTCCAAAATTACCTTCTAAAGCAAGTCACTATCGGGTTTTGAGTTTGAGAGCAAGTCCAACCAAACTAATCACACACATACACACACCTCATAAACATCATATAGAAGTGATCCAAACACTTAAACAACATCTGGGACACCAATTTCACAAAATCACAAGCCAATTGCTCAAGTTTTCAACCAAGTTGCAGTTGAGGTACCATAACCTGTTCCAGTCCATTTCCAATCACTCCAAGGATTCAAACACATTCCATATGGTGTAGGGAAGCTGTTCAGATAATCACAACTCATCTGTAACACCTCCAACTCAAAAATCAAATTGTTCTTGCTGCCACGACCTTAAAGTAAGCCTAAACTTGGTCATTTCATGATTCATGCATATTTCCTCGCACTATAATTTTGCCATATGTTCATAATCATGTATGGAGGATTTCCCCTCAATTAATTGCTTTGTATGAATCATGTATCAAAATTCCCAGCCTTCGTGCAGAATTTAGGGTTCTTGAGGTTTTGTCTTGATTTCTTATTCCATGCTTAAAATAAATGAAATTAAAGACCATAGACATGATCGTGAGGTGAAAATGAGTAGATTGATATGTGGATTGTGTGATTTCATCAAGTATTCAGTGAGATTAAGGGGAAAACACAAATCTGAAGAAACAGAGGGCGCGGGCAAGAACTTGGTGTTCTTGGCGCCCTTTTTTGAATTTTTAAATATTTGAATTTTTGTGATTTTATTTAATTGATTCAAAAATCAATTTCTCTCTGGTTTTTAATGATTTTGAGTTGATTTTTTTTAATAATTCAAAAAAATGTTAAAATATTTTATTTTACAATAATTTCCCAAAAATATTATTTATTTCATATATTTGATATTTTTGCAAAGAATTAATTTTTATATGTTTTTAACATTTAAAATATTTTTTCCTCGTTGATTTTCCAAACTTAAATGGTTTTCAATCATTTTGTGGATAAAAACATGATTTTTCAAACATTAATCCAAGATCACAACTTGTTTTTCACACATGTTTGATAATTTTGATCATTTTAATCAAATTTTTATTTAATTAAAATACATTTTGAAATTAATTTAGAGTTTTGATCTTAATCACCCTAAACAAATATTTTTCAAACTTTTTGGGCCTCTAATAGAGTGTAAGACCCAACCACTTTTGAAAATCAAAATAATTTGGGCCTCGGTCATCTTATAAGACCCATTGTGTTTTCAAACCTCGGCGCGATCGCCATTTTTCAAACAAATAATCATCTGGGCCTCTCCTCGAGCTATAAGTCTCATTCCTTTTCTTAGAAAAATCTCTTTGGGTCTCTAATAGAGTGTAAGACCCAACCCATTTGTAAATAATACCTTTTGGGCCTCACACATTGTATAAGTCACTCTATATATTTTCAAACGTTCGACGAGATCGTCGCTTTTTTAGCAAAATCAACTGGGCTTCTCCTTGAGCTATAATACCCATCTTTATTCATTTTCAAACTCTTTGGGCCTCTAATAGAGTGTAAGACCCAATCTCCTTTTGACCAAAACTTTTTGGGCCTCAGTCGTTGTATAAGTCCCGATACAAAACAACAGTGTCATCACTGTTAAAATTTGGGCCTCTCCCTGAGCTGTAAGCCCCGATCTCTGTTCAAAATACTTTCTCCTTTGATTTTGAATCCAAATGTATAGTTGCTATCAAAACTTTCTTTAATTTCTTTGTTGAACAACTAACAAAATAGCATGGAAGCTCTACAACGGGTAAGTGTTTATCCTCTTTCTTTTATATGCTTTCATATACATAACTGTATTATGGGAAGCTGTGCATGGTTAGTCTTATTTCATATACTTTTAAATACTTGTCATATATCAACTGTATATATACTAGTATAGTTATTTAGAGTTTTCCCCGGCAACTACGTCTAGAACTAGGTAAAGCCCTGTTGGTCACTCTTTAAATAAAAACAAAACTAAATCCCCATAGGATTTCCAGATACAGTCTTCCCTTCTCTTGGGGTTAATCAATATGGAAAAAAGAGAAAGACAGTATTATCGGTGAATCTTTTCTCAGACTGTCACCCCTAGAAATTTTCAAAGAAATTCTACTCCTCAGAGTTGATCTATTCTCCTTGAATAGCATCTCTTGAGTTTCTTCCAAACCCTCAAACTTTCCTGGAATGATCTATTCTCTGTGAATTGTATTTCTTGAACTTCTCTTGGTTTAGGGACCGACAGGCTTCCTTAAAGCATCCTCCCCTCCTCTTGGGCTTTGTACAAGGACCCTTCGGCTTCTTAGAAGTTCTCATGCCTTCTCTTGGGCTTAATACAAGGACCTTAACAACCTCTTAAATGTATAAGACAGAACTTAGCCATCCTTTGCTAGAGCAATTTTTCCAGTGTCAAACCTCAAGCCACTTTAGGGTTGATTCTCATCCCTTAAAGCCCTTGCCCTCTTTTGGGAATCCTACAAAAGATAAAACTCTTCAACACTAGTAGTCTTGGACAGTCTAAACTCCCTTTGAGTCTCAAAGACATTCTCAAGTTCCTTTCAAACATAGGAAAAAACACCGATCACTCTAGATAAATCTCCAGCAGAAACCCGATCTCTCTCATGAGAGTTCCCCACCCTTGGGCCTGCCTATGGATCTAATCCTCAGCAGTAAGATAGCCTCCTCTTAGGCTTTGTATAATGATATTTCCTCAACACAGTCACCCTCCTCTTGGACTTTGTACAATGATCCTCCCCCAACGGAGCTAACCTTTTTAGACTCTCTTGTTGAGTCAATCACTTTTTAGACTCTCTTGTTGAGTCAATCACTTCTCCGACTCTCTTGTTGAGTCAATCATTTTTTTAGACTCTCTTGTTGAGTCCATCAATTTTCAAGACTCTCTTGTTGGGTCAATCTCCTTTTAGCCTCAATCTCGGGCTTCGTACGAGACAACAAATCACTCTTTTGTTGAGTATAAAGGACTCTCGTGTTAGGTCAATCACGTTTGCAAGACTCTTTTGTTGAGTCAACTCCTTGAGCCTCCGTCTTGGGCTTTGTACAAGACATATAAAGGCACTCTCTTGTTGAGACAAACTCATTTCAGCCTCCATCTTGAGCTTTGTACAAGACACATATAAACCTCCCCAACGGAGTCAAAAATCTCTTTTAGCCTCAATCTTGGGCTTTGTACAAGACAGAAAGAACATTTTCCCCAAAAAAGTCAAACTGTTAGCCTCCTCTTAGGCTTTATATAATGATATCCCTAAAGAGTCAGGCTCTTTTTTGCCTCAATCTTGGGCCTGGTACAAGACATATACAATCTCTTGTTGAGTCGGTCTTATCTAGCCACCTCTTAGGCTTCGTATAAAGAAATCCTTAGCTGAGTCAATCAACCTTTTAGCATCAAACTTGTGCTTTGATCAAAGCACGCAAACATCAACAGTTCCTCTTTAGAGATGATAAATTCTCTCTCCGCCAAAACCCTTTAGCTTCATATCTTGGGCTTTGAACAAGATACAAATCCCTTTTAGCTTCAATCTTGGGCTTTGAACAAGTCACAAATACTCCATTTAGCCTCTGTCTTGGGCTTTGAACAAGACACCAAAACATCTTTTTCCTCCCTTAGAATAGGAAGAACTACGATTGCTCTGATTTCCCCGTTTCGTTAAACGGGAATACGTAGGCATAAGATTGCGAAATCTTAGCGAGCATACTAATAAAAAACTCTAGGTCCAGTACCTTCATACATCAATCACAGAAAAATTAGATATAATACCTTCTCAAAAGCCTTGTGAACAGTCAAGACACTCTATTCTTACGCCAAATAACCTAAGAGAGACCCACTATTTTGATAGCATTTGTAAACCAACAATCATCTATTTAAACTCAGTATGCAAGCAGGGTTAATTGGAGACATCTATTTCCCTTCCCTAATCAGGTTCATAGGATAAAAAATGAATCGAACTGTAACACCCTATAGCGATAGTGATTCGAAACCACAAAAACCGCACTACAGAAGAATGGTGACCACAGTGGGAGCAGAACCATTCTCCCATCTCTTAGGTAGAACCCCTTAAGTTTAGAAGGTACCGCAGTGAATGGCGACTTTGCTGTGGAGTCATTGACTGTTAGGATCATAGGACTAGAGGTATAGGATGTTAGGACAAATATATATACTACTTTTCCTAATTGATATCCGTGTTTATTTTTGTGCTAATGGGAATGTGTGTGATGCCGCATCTGGACAGATTGAGTATACACCTAAGATAAGTGATGGAACTAGACGGGTAATCTTACAGGGAGTGACTCCCAAATAAGAGGTCTCGATCGACCATCGAATCAGTGGAGATGCCCTTTACGGATTCAATGCCTATACGACTTCGGTTGTTGAAAGCAGATTGTTCAATTGGGTTATCTGAGAAGTTGAGGATTTTAGTAGACTGAAACCTTGTTACTATTTTGTAGTGCGGAAGCTATCAAAAATAGTTGTCACGCGATAATACCCTCATTTGAGATTAATCTAAGATACTGGCTCGGGTGATTCCAGCCTACTGTTGTTATCCTAAGAGGGGTCAGTGATTTTGAGGACATGTACAAAAAATCACTAGTAGAGCCTTTGGGGATGGGTAGAGCCTTGACTTCATGACACCGAACCTTTGACCCCTTGTTTTTTATATGTTTTTGTGTGCTGCATTCATGCATTCATGTCATTAAAAAACATTAATCAAAAGAAAAATTTCTCTTCTAGTCTCTCTTTTTCAAATTAAACTAAGACAATGATTGCAAATGTCAGAGAAAAATGTTAGTTCTTGTATTGGCTGGAATTTTGGTAAAACAAAGTTGAACAATGTTGATGTCATATGTCTAATGTCATAACATTGGTTGTTGCAGGGTTGTAGTTTTAGTTGCTGATGTTATATGTGTGATGTCTTGACATCACTATACCAGAACATCAGAACATCAGATTGTGATGTTTTAGGGCTGCGCGCGTGGTTGTTTGTTTTATGAAGATCTGTTAGAGAGATTGGATGCGAATATCTTGGAGAAGAGATATCCAATCAGATATATTTGCAGATTATGGAGCAGATTCTGTAACCAACATTAGGGCTGATTTGGAGAGATTTAAAAAGATTTGAAGATCAAATTTGTTTTAAATTCTAAATCAAATCAGATATTTTTTTAGAAGATCCAAGCCCAAGTCAGAATAATATAAAACCAGTCTCAACCCTTGTTGAAGTATAACGAAGAAAGGGAGTTAAAGACTGAGTGTCATTTGTGTCTTCGTGTGTGTGTTGTAAACAATTCATGTTTGAATTGGTGTTACTATTTTGAGTTGTACAGTGTATTCACTCTAGAGCTTTTAAGCAAGAGTGTGGTGTTCTTGATCAAAGCTGTTAAGCAGGATCAAGGTGGGTTTTAAAGTGTAATCTTTTGATTGTATCACTGAGGTGATTTAGGGAGTGAGTGGTTTCTCATATCTAAGTGGTTTCTTAGGTGGAAGGTTCATTGAGTAGTGATTAAGTTTAGTAGATGTTAACTGGGATTTTTGAGTCTGTAAATTAATACTACTAATAGTGAAATTCCTCCCTGGCTTGGTAGCCCTCAGACGTAGGTAGTTAGACCGAACTGGGTGAACAATTCATTGTGTTTATTTACTGCTGTTTATTGCCTTGTTCATATTAGCAGAGTGTGTTGTTGTGACATCGCACTTAACATCACACATCTGATACCAAAATTTCAATTGGTATCAGAGCAGGTGATCCTGCTCTGCATCTGGGTGAGATCTAGGGCTGATACTTTCTGGTGCAAGGGACAAGGAGAGTGGTGGATTTGTGAATAGACCCCTTATTCTAGATGGCTCTAATTATGACTATTGGAAACCAAGGATGGTCACCTTTTTGAAGTTCTTGGACAGCAGGGCTTGGAAGGCCGTGTTAAAAAAGTGGAAGCACCCTGTTATTACTGATAAAGAAAGAAACACCAAGCTAAAACCTGAAGAAGAGTGGACCAAGGAAGAGGATGAACTAACACTTGGCAATTCTAAGGCCTTGAATGCCATCTTTAACAGGATTGATAAAAACATCTTCAGGTTGGTAAACACTTGTGAAGTGGCAAAGGATGCTTGGGACATTTTAAATACTACTCATGAAGGAACTTCAAAGGTTAAGATGTCAAGACTTCAACTTCTGACATCAAAGTTTGAAAGTCTAAAGATGAAGGAAGATGAAACTATTCATGAATTTCACATGAATATTCTTAAGCTGTCCAATGCATCTAGTGCTCTTAGAGAGAAGATGACTGAAGAAAAGCTGGTGAGGAAAATTCTTAGATCCCTTCCCAAGAGATATAAGATGAAGGTGACTGCAATTGAAGAAGCTCAAGACATCAGCAAAATGAGGGTTGATGAGATAATTGGATCTCTTCAAACTTTTGAGTTTGGGTTGAATGAAGAGGAACCTGAAAAGAAGACCAAGAGTATAGCTTTGGTATCTAATACTCAAGAAGAGAAGGAAGGGAATGGTGCTGAGTCTCAGGAGGAGCTGTCTCAGGCTATTGTTCTGTTGGGAAGACAGTTTAACAAGGTGTTTAAGAGGATGAATAGAAACTACAAACCTAATGTTAAGAACATCTCCTCTGACATCAACAAGTCAAAAGAGAAGGATGAAGAGAAGAATGTTCAAGACAAAGGAGTTCAATGCTTTGAGTGTGAAGGCTATGGTCATGTCAAGAAAGAATGTCCTACATTCCTTAAGAAGCAGAAAAAGGGCATGGCTGTTTCCTGGTCTGATACTGACAGTGAAAGTGAAGAAGAGTTTGCCAAGCATGTTAGGGCATTGACAGGAACATGTATTTCTGATGGAGAATCTAGTGATAAGGAATTGACTTTTGAGGAGTTAGCAACATCCTATCAAGAGTTATGTCTGAGGAGTATAGAGGTTTGTCAAGAAAGTGAGAAACAAAAGAAAAGAATAGTCCAGCTTGAGACTGTTAAAGCTGATCTTGAAAATGAAGTCTTGTTAGTTAAATCTCAACTTGATCAAATGACCAAGTCTGTCAGAATGTTGAACAGTGGGTCTGATACTCTTGATAAGATTCTTCAGGCTGAAAAGGTTGCAGGAGACAAGTCTGGCTTAGGATTTGTTGTTGAGAAGAAGGTCTCTGGTGAAGCTAGTTCTTCTGGAACCAAAAAGGACATGTCTCAACCAATGTCTCAACATAACAGAAGAAGACATAATCCTAAACCTAAGAAGGATGTTCATCAACTTCCTCAAAATGTTGGGAAAGGGTATGCTCATGGTCCTCATCATGGGAAGGCACAGGCTTCTGAAGCTAGGCAGTATATGCCTCCACAATACCATAGGAGTATGCAGGTTTCTAGATTTAACATGTCCCATCAGATGTCTCAACATCAAGGGAATATGTATGGCTTTGGACCTAATAATGCAGTGCCTCATTATTATGGTAGAAGAAAGCCACATCATCATGGTAGAAGACAGCCTAAGAGACATAATCATCACTACAGAAGACAAGCTAACTATGGAAGAAGACATCCCCAGTACTTTGGATGGCAGCCACAACAGTTTCATCATCAAGGTGGCAGGAATTTTAATCACTTTAGTGAAGAGAATCAAAGAGTAAGATGTTACTATTGTGGTAGATTTGGCCATATACAATCATCTTGCTTTAAACTGCATGGTTATCCCAAGCCTGTTCTTCTACCTAGACAGAAGCAGGACATTCCTCATACTGTTAAACAATGGATTCTTAAAGTTGTTGTTACATGTCTATTGGCTCACTCATCAGATAGAACCCCAGCTATAGATAGGTGGTATTTTGACAGTGGTTGCTCAAAGCATATGACAGGTTGCAAGACTCATTTGGAGGATATCAGGACTTACTCCACAAATGATGTAACTTTTGGCAATGGAGAAAAAGGGGAAGTTAAAGGAATTGGAAAATGGAATTGTGAGGCTGGACCTAATCTTGAGAATGTTCTTCTTGTCAAAGGATTGACTGCTAATTTGATTAGCATCAGTCAGTTATGTGATGAAGGTTTCAAGGTTAGCTACACTAAAGATGAATGTTTAGTGACTAATAAAAAGAGTGAAGTCATTATGAAGGGAACCAGATCCAGAGATAACTGTTATTTATGGGTTCCTCAAGAATCATGTAATGTCAAGGTTGATGTTATGACATCAGGCTGTGACATTGGAAAGATCACCAAACAACCTAAAATTATGCAATTATTCAGAGGAAATCTTGGGGAAACTGAGGTAATAAAGGTTGATCATTTTGATATGAAGAGTAATTTCCCTAAAGACATGTGTGCTAGAATTTGTGAAGTCTTAAGTAGAAATGTGGGCATGTTGAAAAGTCAACTGAAGTTAGTGGCCGATGATGTGAATTTATTAAAATTCAAAAGTTTAAAAGGAAATATGTTTTGGTGGGGAAAATACATTTATTGGCCTTTAAGTGACCATCAAAAGCAGTTCCCTTACCTTAGGCTATCATTCCCTATAATTGCTCTCTCACGCTATTTCACTCTCCACACTCCAAGTTCTTTCATCTTCTCCCTCAAGAACAGAAATCACAAAACACCTTTGGTCACCAGTTGTTGCATAGAAACGATGTCTAAACAAGTGTCATCTCCATCCAAGAAGGCTGCGTCCAAAAGTTCCACTCATACAAATTCTAGGGTTTCGACAGAGGAGGTGTCTGTGAATGAAGCTATGGACATTGCTCCCATCTCTATGATTCCAGCCTCTGATAAGAAAAGACCTGAGAAGTATCAACCCATGAGACCTTCAAAAATTAATACATCTAATCAATTTGCGAGTAGTAAATTTGATGATAGTGAAAGTAGAGCCTTTGTCACTAGTGTGCTATTTGGAGACAAACCTAATCCTAGGACTACCACCCCTCATCCTCAAACTGTTAAAGAAAGGATTAATGTTGACAAAAGCTTAGGTCAAATTGTCAATAAGATCTTTGAGAAAGGACTTCCAGTGAAGGGTATATCGAGACCTCTGAGACAAATGCCTGCTGATCCTTCTGAAAGAGGAAAGAGTGACATGCAAACTTCTGACACCAATCTTCACAGATTGGCTGTGTCAGTCATTGAAGATGCTGAGATTGAAGATGAAGTTGAAGCTGAAGCTGAGGATACTCATGTTGAAGATGAGGGTGATGTTGAACATGATGTCAGAACATCACCTGCTAGGGATGTTGATGCTAGCCCCAGAGAAAAGACGAATGCTGATAAGGTGGATGTGATTGATCTTTCAGATAATGAAGTAATTGGTAATGTTGTTCATGGGATTGCCAAAAGATTAAAGAATAGGAAAGGAAAGACTGTGGAATCTTCTCCTAAGATGTCAGTTGAAGGCAAGAAGAAAAAGACATCTGTAGTTGGTCCAACAAAATCCTGGAGCAAGGTTGTTGTGACTTCAAAGAAGAGGAAGCTGAGGGAAGATTCAGAATCTGATTTTGATGTTGAGGACGATGTTTAAGACATCACTCCTGTTAGAAGGTCAATATTGAAGAGAATTGCTGACAAGATTCCTGATGTTCCAGTTGACAACATTTCATTCCACTATGCTAGCAGTGCACCCATGTGGAAATTTGTCTGTCAAAGAAGACTGGCACTGGAAAGAGAACTTGGTGGAGATGCTTTGGAAATCAAGGAAGTTGTAGAATTGATTAAATTTGCAGGGCTAATGAAGACTGTTTATGGATTGTCCAAGTGCTATGATGGTTTAGTCAAGGAATTTGTAGTAAACATTCCTGTGGCTATTAATGACAACAGAAGTGTGGATTTTAGAAAGGTATATGTTAGAGGTCAGTGTGTTAATTTTTCTCCTGAGATCATTAATACTTACTTAGGAAGAAAAGGGAAAGTGTATATAGAGGTGGAAGAGACTGACAATACTGTGTGCAAAGAAATCACAGCAGGACAAGTGAAAGTCTGGCCTCTGAAAGGTAAATTATCTGTCAGTTTGTTAAGTGTCAAATATGCTATTCTGCACAGAATAGGAGCAGCTAATTGGGTCCCTACCAATCACAAGACAACTATCTCTGTTGGATTGGGAAAATTGATTTATGCGGTTGGGACAAAGAGGTTATTTGATTATGGGGCTTATATATATGATCAGACTATCAAGCATGCTGCTACAAATGCAGTGAAGATGCCTATTGCATTTCCCTCTCTCAATTGTGGGATCATCTTGTCACAACATCTTGGTATTCTTCATCAATTTGATGTGGTGCGTAAGAGGGAATCTGCCTTGTCAATCCATTATAAGTTGTTTGAAGGGAAGCATGTTCCTGACATTGTCAAGACATCAGCTTCAACATCACAACAGCCACCTGCCAAAACTGGGTTGATTTCAGAATTGGAGGAGGCTTGCAAGGAGTTGGATGAAGTCATCAGAGTGAGTACTGAAAGGAAACAAAAATTTGAAAGACTTATCATGACTCTGAGATTGGCAGGAAAAGACGGTGAAGCAGTCAATACTAGTAAGAATGATGATGATGTCCAAGGTTCAGGTTCAGAAGAAGGAAGTTCAAGCACTGAAGATGAGGATGTTGCAGATGAAGATTGATTTGCTGCATTTTTTTTGCAATTTATTGCTTTTGTTGTCTGGAGTTTTTATCATTTTTGTTTTGTGTATCTTGAATATTGGTTCCTTTTTGGTTAGCTGGTTTAATGTTCTATGAATTGTCCTGTCATGTGTTGCTGACTTTTGACTGACAATGAGAGCTAGCTTAGGGCTATTTGGTAGTTGGTAGGACTAACAGGTTGTTGTTTGTCTAATTGTGACTAAAAAGGGGGAGAAGGTATGTTAGCCTATGGGTTGCCTAGTTGTCTGGTGTGGTTCTAGGCTTAAGAGGGAGTGTGCAGGTTTGAACAGCTAGTATGTTGGTTCTTATTTTGAGGGGGAGTTTAGCTGTGTGCAGTTTGTTTGTGAATGCTGCTGGTTATGAAGTTTTTCCGCTACAGGTACCTCTGTTGGTGGCAGAGTTTGTTTTAGCCAAAATTAGCCAAAGGGGGAGATTGTTAGTTCTTGTATTGGCTGGAATTTTGGTAAAACAAAGTTGAACAATGTTGATGTCATATGTCTAATGTCATAACATTGGCTGTTGCAGGGTTATAGTTTTAGTTGCTGATGTTATATGTGTGATGTCTTGACATCACTATACCAGAACATCAGATTGTGATGTTTTAGGGTTGCGCATGTGGTTGTTTGTTTTATGAAGATCTGTTAGAGAGATTGGATGAGAATATCTTGGAGAAAAGATATCCAATCAGATATATTTGCAGATTATGGAGCAGATTCTGTAACCAACATTAGGGCTGATTTGGAGAGATTTAAAAAGATTTGAAGATCAAATTTGTTTTAAATTCTAAATCAAATCAGATATTTTTTGAGAAGATCCAAGCCCAATTCAGAATAATATAAAAGCAGTCTCAACCCTTGTTGAAGTATAACGAAGAAAGGGAGCTAAAGACTGAGTGTCATTTGTGTTTTCGTGTGTGTGTTGTAAACAATTCATGTTTGAATTGGTGTTACTATTTTGAGTTGTACATTGTATTCACTCTAGAGCTTTTAAGCAAGAGTATGGTGTTCTTGATCAAAGCCATTAAGCAGGATCAAGGTGGGTTTTAAAGTGTAATCTTTGGATTGTATCACTGAGGTGATTTAGGGAGTGAGTGGTTTCTCATATCTAAGTGGTTTCTTAGGTTGAAGGTTCATTGGGTAGTGATTAAGTTTAGTAGATGTCAACTGGGATCATTGAGTCTGTAAATTAATACTACTAATAGTGAAATTCCTCCCTGGCTTGGTAGCCCCCGGACGTAGGTAGTTAGACCGAACTGGGTGAACAATTCATTGTGTTTATTTACTGCTGTTTATTGTCTTGTTCATATTAGCAGAGTGTGTTGTTGTGACATCGCACTTAACATCATACATCTGATACCAGAATTTCAAAAAAGATTGTGTTATGGATTTCGGTAGAAGGAAAACTCACAAGTACACCTTCAAGGTTCCAAAATTAGAGGATTTGAGAGGGTTGGCAAGGATAATCACCAACCCTGATGCTTTCAGAGCTAAGTACGGAGGACTGTTGTCTCTGTTAAGGGTCCATGTAATTGAAGGAATACTGGCTACGCTCATTCAGTTTTATGATCTGGTCTATCACTGTTTCAAATTCCCAGATTATCAACTTGCACCAACACTAGAGGAGTACTCTCACCTGACTGATTTACCTATCACTGACCAAGCTCCCTTTTCCGGACTGGAAGAAATTCCAAAGGATCAAACCATTGCAAGAGCAATTTATTTAGACGAGTCAGAAGTCAGGACTCACATGACCACTAAGGATGGAATCCAAGGTTTACCATCCCAGTTTTTGATAAAGAAAGCCCTGTACTTTGCTAGTATAGGGAACGTGGCCGCTTTCGAGAGCATCTTTATTTTGCTCACCTACGGGTTATTTTTGTTTCCCAACATCGATAACTTCGTAGATATCAATGCCATTATAATATTTTTGATTGGAAACCCTGTACCGACCTTACTCGCAGATGCTTATCATTCTGTACATTTAAGGAATTTGTACAGCAGAGGAATGATCACCTGCCGTGTACCTCTGCTATACAAATGGTTCATTTCCCACTTGCCCAAGTCAGCTGCATTTTGGAATCCTAAGAATACTTTACGTTGGTCGCAGAGGATCATGTCTCTTACCAACTCTGACATAGACTGGTACAATTGAATCTATGACGGGATCAGAATCATTGACCGTTGTGGAAACTTCCCTAATGTACCCCTCATACGAACTAAAGGAGGAATAAACTATCATCCAATTTTAGTTTGTCGTCAATTCAGACACCCGACGAGGCATGTTATGCATAATGCTCATCTGGAAGGTCTTTTCTTCCAGGAAGGAGAAAACGACAGGGCACTAAAGACAGAAATAGTGCATGTCTGGAAACATGTTCACAGGAAAGGAAGAGAGTCTCTAGGAAAACCGGACTGTGTCTCTATGGAACCTTATCTCCACTGGGTATAAACTAGAGCTCTCAAGCTGAGGATGCCATACCCTCGTCAAGAAGTTCTTCCATTAAGGGAATCTATCCTTTATTTTATGTCTGGTACGGAAAAACTTCAGGTTACTCTCGCCAAAGTTCAACAGGAGAAGAAGTTTTGGAAGAACAAGTATCGTGTTCTTAATGTGGAGTGCAAGAAAATACAACAACTGTTAAAGGAAAAAGACGCTTTGATCGAGATTTTAGAGTTACATGCTATAGAAAACCAAGATGACCAAAGGAATTTGCTCGCTCCTTTCACTTGGCAAAGGAATGACAACCCGACAACGGCTCAAGAGCCCCGGTCAAAGAAAAGGAAAATACCAAAACCAGCACCTGAGCTCTCCTCAGAGAGGACTCAGGACCCATTAGCTTATACATCTCCTTTTACAGCACTATGTAAATTACTGTATTTCCACTTTCGCAATCTTTAAATTCAATAAAACGGGGTTATCCCCACTGTTTGATATTTGCAATCCAATTGTCGAAGATTATTTTAATTAAACAAAAATTCAACTAATATAATCATTGCATATCATTCATCATTCTCACGTAACACATTCTTCTTACCTACAAATCTCACGTTTGTGTCTCGATTCTAGAGTCGAACTGTCTCATTCATACAATACTCGGGCCAGTCAACAAAAGAAAATAGATAATCTCGAGAAAGAGAACAGAAAGTTGAGAGAAGAACTCGACGCTCTGAAAGAGGATTTAAGAAAGCTTCACAATGATATGCAAGCTCTGGAAGCAGCTCAGATGCAACAACAACGAACTGTGATCTCAGAGATCACATCGACGCCTATAGTGGAAAAGTATGAGCCTCAATATACTATGCCTAAAGATCATCCCTAGGGCATGCCACTTAACTATATCCCGGAAGGATATATTCCGCCGATCACGGAAGATCTGGAAACTGCAGCAGGAGCCGCTGGGCCTGAAGGTTACAAACTTCGGGAAAGCGAAGATGCCAAGGGCATGACAACAACTCCTGAAGGTTACAAACTCCGGGAAGCACCAAGAGTCACAGCCGTAATGACTGTACCACTACCCGTGGTACACACTGTCCCGGAAGGACAGATTCCACAGATACCTTCTGGTTGAAATGAAAGTATAAACGATAAAATGAAGGAATTCCAGGAATAATTCCTGGAGATGCAAAAAGAACTGCAAGCTATTCGCGGTCAGGATCTATTCAGTAAGGACGCCGCATACCTTTTGTTTGGTCCCCAATATGAAAGTTTTGCTCAAATTCAAGGTGCCCAAATTTGCAAAGTACAAGGGTAACTCTTGCCCCCAAAGTCACTTGGTGATGTACGCCCGGAGGATGTCAACTCAGACAGAGAACCAACAGCTACTGATCCATTACTTCCAGGATAGTTTAATCGATGCCGCACTCAAATGGTACATGGGTTTAAACCGCACTAAGATTGTCACTTTCAGAGATCTTGGCGCTACCTTTGTTTAACAATATAAGTATAACCTGGACATGGCACTGGACAGAGATCAACTCAGAGTCATGTCGTAGAAGGATAAGGAAACCTTTAAGGAGTATGCTCAGAGATGGCATGAAATTTCCGCTCAGATCTGTCCACCTCTTTAGGAAAAAGAGATAACAAAGATCTTCTTGAAAACTTTGAGCTCATTTTACTATGACAGAATGGTCGCCAGTGCGCCCAGTGACTTCACCGATATGGTGGGCATGGGAGTTCGTCTTGAGGAAGCAGTCTGAGAAGGACGTTTAGTCAAAGACGCTGGACCATCAAGCAGTACCAAAAGATACGGTAGTGCTCTCCCTAAGAAAAAAGAGCAAGATATCGGTAATATATCTCTCGAAAAGCAAAGGTGACGGTACCAACCAGTAGCAGTTGTAACTCCTACTATCAACCCTGCACCTATTTCAACGTATCAACCTCAGGCTACTCAGAGCCAACTAAATCAACAACAATATCAGCAAAGGACACAACAACCTCTTCAGCAATCTCACCCTCAATACAACAACAACCGTACAACGCAACCACCAGGGTTCGAGCCTATACCAATGTTGTACCCAGAACTATTTCTGTTACTACTGGTCAAGGGGCACGTCCAAACCAGGTCTCCTCTTACAATACCGAAAAACCCGCCTTTTTGGTTCAAAGCGGATCAGACTTGCCCTTACCATCAAGGAGGACCGGGGCATAACATAGAAAATTGTCCCAGTTTGAAATTTGATGTGCAAAAGCTTGTCAGGAGCGGGGTCTTATTATCCTTCAAGGATACAAATCCAAATGTTCAGACGAACCCGTTGCCTCAACACGAGAAAGTTGCAGTCAATTTGGTAGAGGGAGAGTCTAACCACATCTATCAAATTCATGATGTACTCTTAATAAGGGCTAATCTGGTTAAGATGCATCACAGACAGAGCGAGTACGGTCACGTACCACCTCATAACTATCACCAGTGTGATATCTTCTCGAAAAATAATCAAGGATGTTCTGCGGTGCAATCAGCTCTACAAGAACAGTTGGATCTCGGTTGGATCCAAGATCATCGAATTCGTGGGGTCAACATGACTTACACAAATTCCAACGTCATTCAAAACCACGACATCTATGCGATGAATGTCAACTTGGTGGCAATGCACTCAAGGCAAAGCCAACATCATGATCTGCCATAGTACGATTATGATTCCTGTCTGATTTACTCGGTAAACAATCAGGGATGCTCTTTTGTACAAGAAGCCCTCCAGTGTCAGATAGATCTAGGATGGATTCAGGATTACCACGATAGAAATCAGTATCAAGTGAATATGATTCAAATCTTCGATATTCGTTTGATGAATACCATCTTGGTGGAATTACACGCTAGGCAAGTCCAGCTCGATTTTCTGACTTCACGTAATTATCAGAACTGTAAAGTGTGTCGGGAGAGTGACCAAGGATGTGCACTCGTTCAAAGAACACTGCAACACTTGTTAAACCACTGGTGGCTTCCAATCTATCTAGATGAAGACACATAACAGATCAGTATGACTGACAGGAACCCCACTAGGCATCAAAGTCAGGATGTTCGATCAATGGAAACAGATCTAGTGAGGTTACACTACATACAAAGCGGACGTGTCCGGGTGCCACCACACAACTACGAGCACTATAGAGTCTGATCGGAGAATAATCAAGGGTGTTACCTAGTGCGAGCAGCCCTTCAAAGCCAGTTGGACCATAAGGAAATTCAACCATGGTCAAGCTCTGATTCAATGTCAAACTATCATCTTGATCAAAGCAGGGAAGTTGTCTTGATCCCTAAGCGAGAAGTGGCCAAGGATGTATGGGCCATAATCCCTCTACTCCGTGAATCAAGAGTCCCTCTTGATGGTGGAAAGGTTCTCAATCTCGAACCAATTGAGGCTGGTTATGATGGTCAGAAAAATCAAAAGGCTCCTGTAGTTATCTATCTGTCGGGACCAGTACTATACAAGTCTGATAAGGCGATCCCTTACAAATACGGTACAACAACAATTGAGAATGGAAAGGAAATTCCATTACCCTCCGTCGTGAATATTGCAGACATCATTTGAGTAACACGGAGCGGTCGAATATTCAACCGAGGAGTTGGAGAACCTAGTAAAGAAAAGGAACCTCAAACAGAAGTTCCCGATCAACCGATTGGTCAGTCCAGTGGTCCCAACCTTTCATAGAACAACGATGAGATGCTGAAGCTCATCCAAAAGAGTGAGTACAACATTGTTGATCAGCTGTTGCAAGCTCCTTCAAAAATATCTGTGTTATCTCTATTACTTAATTATGAAGCTCACAGAGAGGCTCTAAAAAAAGTCGTAGAGCAAGCCTTTGTGGAACAAGATGTGTCAATAAGACAATTTGATAGCATCATCTCCAACATCACTTCCTGCAATAATTTGGGGTTTAGTGACAAAGAATTACCAGAAGAAGGAAAAAGTAACAACATGGCACTCAATATTACAGTCAACTGCCAGGACGATGCTTTAGCCAGCGTACTGGTAGATACTGGATCAGCTCTAAATGTTATGCCAAAGTCTACATTAATGTGACTATTATTTAAAGGATCTCCGATGAGAGGCAGTGAGGTCATCGTCAAAGCATTTGACGGATCTAGAAAAACAGTTATCGGCGAAGTCGACCTTCCCATAACTATCGGTCCTCACAATTTACTGGTCACTTTCCAGGTCATCGACGTTTGGGCAGCGTACAACTATTTATTAGGAAGACCTTGGATACACCGGGCTGGGGAAGTCACTTCGACACTTCACCAGAAGCTTAAGTTCGTCAAGAACGACCAACTAGTCACAGTCTGCGAAGAGCAAGCCTTGATCGTGAGCAACTTATCGTCATCCACTTATGTAGAACCATAAGAGGTTGTTGGAACTCAGTTCCAAGAACTCTCAGTAAGCAATAATAATCAATCAGAAAAAGGAACATTGATTTCCTCGTACAAAGATGATATCAAAGTAATCAAAAGTAACAATCCAAAGGGATGGGGACAACTTGTCATTCCTACTGATAACAAAACAAAGAAGGGTCTTGGTTTCTCTTCAACCTGTACCCAGACTGCTATTAACGATGAAAGTTTTCATCCCATTCAAAACTTCTTCCATAGTGGAGGTTTCCTTCACCCGGTGTCTCAAGAAGTACATACCATCAATGAGGGTGACTCCTCCGATACAAATGAAGAATGGAAGTCCTATCTTAACGAGGACGGTTATATGTCTCAAGAAGAGGTACCTACGCCATTTTGCTATCCCACACAGAGTCTGAGATTTATACCAAGGTCAGATGTCAAAACGATATACGGAGATTGTGATCCGGAAGGATGTCGTGCTCCACCAAACTCATTAGAGGCATACACTCTAATGAAAGACAACTTTGACCACGACTATAATGGCCCAATGGATGGCCTGCCTATCTGGCAGCCGTACCCAGGAGACTCAGGACAAAAGAGTCAACCCAACGATGCATATCAGCTGAGCATCATTGAAAAGAATACCTGCTTCCCCACCATGTCATGGGATCAACACTCAGGACATTCAGAAAGTATCCAGTATGACGATGAATTTGCAAAGCTTGTAGGACTAGAATTCATCAACTATGTTTTCCCCGATGTCAACATTATCGAGAGAGATGACTCCTCCAGTTCCACAGAAGTGTGGGACACCTTAGGACAACCGAGTGGCAAGTTCGACTACTTGGTCAAGTACACCACTCCTGAAATCTCTCGTATCAGACTCGAAGACATCCAACCAACTGGATGGGGAGATTTACCTGAGAGTACAAATACTATGCAAGATATAGCTGAAGAATCCTCCTACGACAACTCTACCTGGGAAACAGATTCCAACGATCCTGCTCCACCAGAAATCAGCGTTATTTCTGAAGACAAATCAAGAGGGAAAGTACTAGACTTTGTGATTCACCGAGGAGTTCGCCGCCAATGGGTTGCTGTCGATGTCCCAAAAGTTGTTCATAAGTCTAAGTAATTGTCGTCTTTACTTTAACCTTTCACCCTGACCAGGTGAAACAGATGTTTCAATAGGGCTCACTTTCTGTAAATGTTCCTCTTTGCTTTGCCCAAAGCGAAAGAGTTTTGTTTTATAGGGCTGTAGTTTCAAGAATCAACAAGATCATATATAAAATAACGTCGTTCTGTAATTTCCACATATATTGTTGTTTTCTCTTTTCGCTTATTTAGAAAATGGTAATCCTAAAAAACAACAAATAATAAAAACAAGCATCTTTCAAAAAATTGCACTGCACACACTCTTGCATTCTCTCTATCTCTTCTAAAAACAATCATCACGTTATGCAGATTGTTTGTTTTAAACCCCATTGAAACATACGATCCAATGCCTTATCCCAACTTTGAATTCCCGGTATTTGAGGCTGAAGAAGAAGATGATGAAGAAATTCCAGAGGAGATCTACCTATGACTCAGACAAGAGGAAAGGTCCATTAAACCTCACAAAGAGCCGTTGGAAACGGTTAACTTGGGTTCAGAGGAAGAGAGAAAGAAAGTCAAGATTGAGGCATTGCTCAGTCCAACTGTCAAAGAAAGTTTGACAAAGCTTCTCAAAGAGTTTCTCAATGTATTCGCTTGGTCCTATCAGGATATGCCAGGGTTGGATACCAGCATCGTGGAACATCATTTACCATTGAGGTCAGAATGTCCGCCAGTAAAACAAAGGTTGAGACAGACTCATCCAGACATGGCCATCAACATCAATGAGGAAGTAGAAAAATAGATTAACGCGGGTTTCCTCGCCACATCAGAATATCCTCAATGGCTAGTCAATATAGTACCAGTTCTGAAAAAGGACGGAAAGATCAGCATGTGTGTAGACTACAGGGATCTGAACAAAGCATGTCCAAAGGATGACTTTCCCTTATCGCACATAGACATGCTGGTAGACAGTACAACAAAGTTCAAAGTATTCTCCTTCATGGATGGATTCTCGGGATATAATCAGATAAAAATGGCGCTGAAAGACATGGAGAAAACTTCATTCATTACCCCATGGGGTACCTTTTGTTACAAGGTAATGCCGTTCGGTTTGAAGAACGTCGGGGCAACCTATCAAAGGGCCATAACTACTCTGTTTCATGACATGATACACAAGAAAATCGAGGTATATGTCGATGATATGATTGCCAAATCCAAAACAGAAGAGGAGCATGTGACCCACTTGTCAAAACTATTCGAGCGTCTAAGAAAGTACAAACTCCGCTTGAATCCCAATAAGTGCACATTCGGTGTCCATTCAGGGAAACTGCTAGGGTTCATCGTCAGCCAGAAAGGGATTGAGGTTGATCCTGACAAGGTCAAGGCCATTCAAGAAATGCCTTCTCCAAAGACTGAAAAACAAGTCAGGGGATTCCTGGGACGTTTGAATTACATTTCTAGATTTATATTCCTCATGACCGCGACATGTGCATCGATCTTCAAATTACTCAAAAAGAATCAGGACTGCGTTTGGACAGAAGACTGTCAAACCGCCTTCGACAGTATCAAGGAATACATGTTGAATCCACCGATTCTATCACCTCTAGTGGAAGGGAGACCATTGATCATATACCTAACGATCTTGGAAGACTCTATGGGTTGTGTACTTGGCCAACAAGACGAAATAAAATGGAAAAAATCTGCCATTTACTATTTAAGAAAGAAATTCACCGACTGCGAGACTCAGTACACTATGCTTGAGAAAACTTGTTGTACTCTGACTTGGGCAGCCAAATGTCTTCGCCACCATATGATTCATCACACTACTTGATTAATCTCAGAAATGGATCCAATCAAGTATGTCTTTGAAAAGCCTGCTCTCACGGGAAGAATTGCTCGTTGGCAGATGTTGTTATCAGAATATGACATAGAATACCACGCTCAGAAAGCCGTTAAAGGAAGTATTTTAGCCGATCATTTGGCTCATCAACCGATTGACGATCAAGAATCAGTCGGGTTTGACTTCCCAGACGAAGATGTCATGTATCTAAGAATGAAAGATTGCGATGAACCACTACCCAGTGAAGGGCCAGAACCAGGTTCCCAATGGGGACTAATCTTTGACGGAGCTGTAAATCATTATGGAAACAGAATTGGGGCAATCATCATAACACCTCAAGGTACCCATATTCCTTTCACCGCCCGACTGACATTCAAGTGTACAAACAACGAGGCCAAATACGAAGCTTGTATCATGGGTCTCAAAGAAGTGATCGACTTAAGGATCAAGAACTTGGATGTGTATGAAGACTCGGCCCTAGTTATCAATCCGATCAAAGGAGATTAGAACACATACAAATCAGGACAGATTCCTTACGAAGAGTACGCGAGAAGGTTGTTACCATTCTTCAACAGAATCGAGTTTCATCATATCTCTCGTGAAGAGAATCACATGGCTGATGCATTAGCCACTCTCTCTTCTATGATCAGTGTAGGTCAATGGAATGACATACCTAAGATCGACATAATGCGCCTTGAACGTCCCACCTACATCTTCATAATTGAAGCAGTCATCGACGACAAACCTTGGTATCACGATATCAAATGCTTCCTTAAAAAAAAAGAGTACCCGCCTGGGGCATCCAGAAAGGACATAAAGACCCTCAGAAGGATACCAGGTAGTTTCTTCCTGAGCGGTGATACACTCTATAAGAGAAATTTTGACATGGTCTTGCTTCGATGCGTAGACAGACCAGAAGCAGACGCACCGATGAAAGAACTTCATGAAGGATCCTTTGGCACTCATGCCAACAGACACACAATGGCGAGAAAAATTCTGAGAGCAGGGTACTATTGGTTGACAATGGAATCCGATTGCTACAAGTACACGAGGAAGTGTCACAAGTGTCAGATATACTCAGACAAAATCCATGTACCACCAACGCATCTCAAAGTTCTCTCTTCCCCATGGCCTTTTTCCATATAGGGAATCCACATGATTGGCATGATCGAACCCAAGGCTTCGAACAAACATTGGTTCATCTTGGTAGCCATTGACTACTTCATCAAGTGGGTCGAAGCAGCATCATACACCAATGTAACCCGACAAGTCGTGGTCAGATTTATAAAAAACAATCTCATCTGCCGTTATGGTGTTCCAAGCCAGATCATTACTGATAATGGATCTAACTTGAACAATAAGATGATGAAAGAGTTATTGCTGAGTTCAAGATCGAACACCATAACTCATCTCCCTACCGACCCAAGATGAACAAAGCGGTAGAAGTGGTTAACAATAACATCAAGAAGATTGTTCAGAAGATGGTTGTAATCTACAAAGACTGGCATGAGATGCTACCCTTTGCTCTTCATGGTTATCGCACATCTGTCCGCACTTCAACAGGGGCAACCCCTTTCTCTCTAGTATATGGCATGGAAGCAGTTCTCCCCATAGAAGTAGAGATACCATTAATCAGGGTATTGATGGAAGCTAAGCTAACAGAAGCTGAATGGTGTCAAAGTCGACAGGACGAACTAAATCTGATCAAAGAAAAGTGAATAACGACACTATGTCATGGTCAGTTGTATCAACAAAGGATGAAGAAGACGTTTGACAAAAAAGTACGACCTCGCGTCTTTAGGAAATGAGACCTTGTGCTAAAAAAGAAACAATCTTTTCTTACTGACTCTCGGGGCAAGTGGACTCCGAATTATGACGGCCCCTATGTGGTCAAGAAAGCTTTCTCAGGCGCCGCCTTGAGACTCGCAACCATGGACAGAGAGGAATTTGCCTACCCCATAAATATTGACGTAGTCAAGAAATACTTTTCCTAAATAAAAAAAAAAAGAAGAAAAAAAACGGATTGAAAACCCGAAAGGGTGGTCCAGGAAAAAATTAGAGACATAATCAAAAATCATCCTGGTGGATTGGAAATATCAAAGTACAATCCAGGCAAAAGTTAGGGATAATGGCAAGTAACTACGTCCAACAAAGGGACAAATCCCTCAGCAGCAGTCATGTCATCCATCAGGAAAACGCCAGTCAAGGTCATCTTCGACGGAAGCTCAGGATGCCCAGAGTTCAAAGTTGGTTGAAGGATAGTGGTCGTTATGTTTCAATGTAGCCCTTTTCCCTTTAATTACCATTTTCAAACTTTGTAAATACTTTATGGGATCACGCGTTTGGCTAATTTCCATCCTATCAATAAAATTTGAGCCCTAGTGCTGTTGTTTGCAATTCTCATTTGTTTTAGCTTTACAGAACGACATTTTAACATGATTTACGATTCTTGAAATAAAACAAAAATGAATTTACTTGTCAAACTTTTCTCTGCTTTTAAAATAAAGATGGCAATTTCTTTTGACTGTTGAACATCGAAAGAACATCGATCGCTTCTCCAAAAGTGATTGAGCTTCAAAGGGCAGAATCAAAGTACTCCTCCTGAACCAGTACGCCTGAACGAAGGATCAACTATATCAGATGTGATTTTCCCATCTGATATCCCCGGCAGAGTTCTTATCTCCTAAGCCAGATCAACGGTGTTCCCCACAGGGATCATCTCTCTCCTAAGCAAGGCAGAATTGCTATCTTGAACCAGTGATACTTTTCATCCCCTGCAGTGGCCGAGTATCCAGTCGTGTTCATCCATTAGTCTGTATGTCGCTTCAGTTTTGTCAGCATACACATACATATATCATGCATTATTGATTTACATTCATATTCATATTGCATCACTATCACTCTAGTCGGTCTTACCCCCTGGTGATAAGAGTCCTCTCAATCAAGTTGTCAGTTATTTCCTCGTCAAGAAATGCCTCATCTGAGCATTCTCTCCTCCAATTTATTTCTGGGATAGAGAAGGCCCTTGACCACGTTGATAACTTGAACCTCTAAGACACAAGAAAACTCTCGACAAATGTCACTCTTCTCCATTGAAGATGACATCGTTGCTTTCCCGAATTAAGGAAAATCCCAGAGAGAGCCTCGCAACTAAAGACTCTCAGTGACACAGTGGTTCTTCTCTCCAAAAAATCAATGTCACTGAATTCATCAGCACTTCAAAATTGGGGTACATTGTATGGCATTTCTCCGAGAAGGTCTCGAAGAAAAGTATGATGTAATATCCCCAAGCGAAAGTAGTCTCTCAAGAGGCTCATTTTCCCCAGTAGAGTCGAAAAATGGCGTCTCCAAACAGAGAAGTTTGAACACCTCTACATTTCAGACCAATGGGTTCCCCAGCAAGTCTGACATCAAAACTTTTTTCATCAAATGGCATCTCCCCAGGAAAATTCGGTGAGAAGTTTTAGGAAAAACCGCTACGAATAGCGTTTCTTGTCAAGAAAGTTTATTGACAAAAGAAACTGAGACCAATTCCTTGGTAGGAAACCAGGATCGAGGGGATGTTTACATCAGAAACTGAGACCAGTTCCCTGGCTGAAAACCAGGATCGAGGGGAAGTTTATATCAGAAACTGAGACTAGTTCCTTGGTAGAAAACCCGGATCGAGGGGAAGTTTATATCAGAAATTGAGACCAGTTCCTTGGTAGGAAACCAGGATCGAGGGGAAGTTTATTTCAGAAACTGAGACCAGTTCCTTGGCTGAAAACCAGGATCGAGGGGAAGTTTTTACCTTTTCTAAGCATTATCGCTTAGCAAAAGAAGATGAATGCATAAACTACCATTCATAACCACTGTCAAAATTTTGGGTATTCCGATATTTAATCCTCTTGCACCCCGAATGCCCGAATACCTTCGCCATTCACACCTTCGGGTCCAAGAAGATTAAATAGGGGCGTTTTTCATACCCCAAATTTTGACCACTAAGATTCCCCATTATTGTGCAAATCATCATCACAATATGGATGTACCTCCACGCCTCACCAATCTCCTCAAAGATGGTTGAACATTCACCATAATCAAGAATTAGGATTTTGAACCCTCTCGGGGTGCTTAGACAAAGGATCAATCAAGAAATGTCATGATCTTTAACTTGTCTAACCTCTCAAACACCCATAGAGGACCAAGAGGACTCCCACATCAAGAATCAAGCACAAGGTTGCAGCATTCCAAATGGATTAAGCCTTGAGATCGCCAGTGTCACCAAATTAGGGTTTTGGTCGACTGAGGCCTCCAGATGAAAATTTTCATCTAGGCATGAGCCAATACTTCAAAGCATGACTTAAGATACTACAAGGGACCTCATGAACCCAATCATCAAGTCAATTTAGCCTCAGGGGACGCATTCACCAAAAATCAGGAATTAGGGTTTCTTGACCTAATTCACCTCTAAGTTGACTTTTGGGACAAAACATGAGCCAAGACCTCAAGAAATGATTTGAGGGTCTCTAATAAGCCACATTAATCCATTTGCAACAATGTATTGATCCAAGAAGCTTGATCCACAAGTTTCAATTTCCTCAGGACCACCATTAGGGTTTTGAAGAAAAAGTCAACTGTACCTTTGACTTTTGACCAAGACATGCTCCCAAACCCGGGACATGATTCAAAATACCCTATAATACCTATGGAACATATCCATCAAGTTTGATTTAGGTCAAGGACTTGATTTCATAAAGGATCGCACACTTTGGAATTCATCTGATAAAAAGTCAACTGTGCACAAAAGTCAAGTTTGACTTTTTGAGATTTTTCATAATTATGGTTCTTTAACCCTAAAACAATGTTAATGTATGATTTGAATCATCATTCATCAAGAAAAATCAAAGAAGTGAGATAACTTGTAAAAGGGGTAACCATAAAAACTTAGAATTTTTCTAAGTTATGGAACAAAGTGGCTAGGGTACCAACTTCCAAGGATCATAACTTGAGATCCAAGAAACCATTTTGAATGATCCAAAGATGGATTTGTAGCTCTCATGGCATACTTTAAAAGTTTCAACTACACCTCATTCCAATTCTTCATGGATTTTTAGTTATGGAGTGATCAAAATGGCTGAAAACATGAAATGTCACTTTTTCCAACACTTTGTGAAATTTTCACTAAGTCAGAATCTGTCTTGCTTTTTTTTTAAATTTAGGGGCATTTTTCACTTGGATCCAAAAATTTTCAAGACAAACTATGATCACACATGTGTTGTGTCACATAAGGGTTTTCCAAAATGTCCAAGAACTCCATCAAAATCCATCTGAGCTAGGAGTTATGACAGTTGCAACATGCCTTGCTGCAAACTGTCTTGACAAGGTTGATTGTGCATTAAGGCTCGATTTGATCAATTTGTGCAAATGGAAAACAAGTTTATCCATCTTCACACCTCAGGGGGAGACCAAGGAGGAATAAACACTGATCCATAAGCCTCCTAAGTCTTTGGAACTACATATAGGTTTGGCACCCCTAAAAGCTAAAGATGCTTCAAGACTACAATTTTGTTTTGGAGCATTCAATGGATGTTTAGAGGTGGCATGTTGTCATACACCAAATTTTGACCACTAAGATTTCCCATCATGGTGCAAATCATCAGCACAATATGAATGTACCTTTGTACCTTATTAGTCTCCCCAAAGATAGGCGAGCATTCACTACAATCAAACTAGGGTTTCAAACCCTCTCAGAGCTCTTAGACAAAGGATCAATCAAGGAATGACATGATCTTTAACTTGTCTAGCCTCTCAAATATCCACAATGGATCAAGAGGACTCCCACTTCAAGGATTAAGCACAAGGCTGCTCCCTTCCAGATGGATCAAGCCTCAGGATCGTCGGTGTCACCAAATTAGGGTTTGGTCGACTAGGGCCTCCAGATGGAAATTTTCCTTTGGGCATGAGCCAATGCTTCAAATCATATCCTAATATGCTCCATGGAACATCATAAACCCCATCATCAAGTCAATTTAGCCTCAGGGGATGCATTTACCAGAAATCAGGAATTAGGGTTTCTTGACCTAATTCTCCTCTAAGCTGACTTTTGGGACAAATCATGAGCCAATACCTCAAGAGAGGATTTGAGGATCCCTAACACACCACATTGATCCATTTGCAACAATGGATTGATCCAAGAAGCTTGAGCAACAAGTTTCAATTTTATCTGAACCACAGTTAGGGTTTCGCGGGAAAAGTCAACTGTACCTTTGACTTTTGACCCAGGCATGCTCCCAAACCTTGGGACATGATTCAATACACCCTATAACACCTATGTAACATGTCCATCAAGTTTAATTTAGGTTAAGGGCTTGATTTCATAAAGGATCGCACAGTTTGGAATTCATCTGATAAAAAGTCAACTGTGCCCAAAAGTCAAACTTTGACTTTTTGAGATTTTTCATAAAAATGGTTTTTAAACCCTAAAATGATGTTAATGTATGATTGGGATCATCATTCATCAAGAAAAATCAAGAAAAGTGGGATAACTTGAAAAAGGGGTAACCATAAAAACTTATAAAGTTTTCAAATTTATGAAATAAAGTGGCAAGGGTACCAACTTTGGAGGATCATAACTCCTAAACCACAAAGCCATGTTTCCCCATCCAAAGCTTGATTTGTATCCCTCATGGCCCTCTACAAAAGTGTCAACTACACCTCATCCCAATTCATCATGGATTTTGAGTTATGGTTGGATCAAAATGGCTAAAAACCTAAAATTGACATTTTTCAGCACTTAGCCAAAATCTGCCTTGTAATTTCAGCATGAAGTCCCAAATTCAAGGCTGTTTTTCTCCATGATCCAAGTTGAACCAGGTCTAGGGCCAAACATCAAAGTTGAAGTACGTCATCTCAGCTTTCCAGAAAGTCCTAGAACGTCCATGTAGCATACTCGAGCAGGGAGTTATGGATTTTACAAAAAGGCTTGCTGCAGCTGAATTTTTCAGGGGCAGATTTGCACATTTCTTGTGCCACACGAATTTTCAAGCCTTGTCATCATTTTGGACACATCTAAGGATCAAATCTAAGGGGGATGATCTGATCCATGAGCCTCCCAAGTCCAAGGAAACAAAACTAGCATGCCAAAACCTAGAAATCCCTAAAAGAGGGACAAGACTCCAATTTTGGTTTGAAGCATTTAATGGATGCTTAGAGGTGGCATGAACTGAGCTTCCTCCAACTGAATTCAGTCAAGATTCATCCAACAACTAGGGAACCAAAGGCCTGTGCTCTAACCTCTAGTCAATGGCTAGAGGAGACTTGGATTCTCATTGGCCAACATTTGCCAAATCTCTGCTGCAGACACCATTCACTATTGTTTGCAAAACAAACTTGCTCAACTATAAATAGAGCTCATTTGTGCTCAGTTTGAGTACACCAAAGCCATCAAACAGATGCTTTTCTCAAATTCTCTCTTTCACTCCAAAATGCCTTCTTTAGTAAGGAAATTCGGAGTTTTTGAGTTAGAGAGCATTTCCATCATAGCTCATGATCCTAACACCTCATAAACATCATATGTAGGTGATCCAAACTCTCACAAGTGACCTATAACACCAACATCACAAAGTCACCTCTCAAAATCTCAAAATTGGACTTTTTTGCATTTTTCAAGCCATGTCTTGATTCAGTCACTTTCCAAACCAGATAAAACCTCAAACACACTCCAAATATCATCCTTGAACTGTCCCAAATGGTGCCACACATCTGGAACACCATTTGAGAGAGTTGGCATTTTGGCAACTTTTGCCCATTTTGCAAGAAAGTGCTCAAACGTGCTCCAGAGGTTTCCAGCAGATTCCAACCATCCTAAAAGCTTCTAAGAGGTCATTTGAGGGTGTCTAAAGCATCAAATCATTTCTGGAACAAAGCACTTGGTAGGTTGCACAAAATCTCCAAAAAAGAGGTAAAATTCACAACTTGAATTCTTTGAATCATGCTTTGCTTTGTTATCCATATACATGCATCATATTGAACAATTCTTGAAGCAAAAATGTAGTCCTTAATGTGTATGTTGTGATCCTCCCACTGTTTGCATTTTAACATGTTTATATGTGGAGTTTATGTTGTTTTAAAATCACAGTCCAGTTCTATTTTTTGTGTCGTGCATTCTGTACATTGAGTTTTAGTGTGTATGAGTGATACCATTGGATTCCTTGCGAAAAATCTGTCAAGATAGTCTTTTACGGATTTTAATTCCGATAAAAATTGAGAGAGTTACGCGCGTTGAAAGTTTGACGCGAAACAACGTCGAAAACTAACGTGCAGTTCTGGTTTTTCGATTCGCGTGTTTTGTACGTTGAATTTTAGTGTGCATGAGTAATACCATTGGATTCCTTGCGAAAAATAGGTCAAGATAGGCTCTTTCAGATCTTAATTTCGTTAAAAATTGAGAGAGTTACGCACGTCGGAAGTTTGGCGCGAAACGACGTCGAATTAACGGTCCAGTTCTGGTTTTTCGATTTGTGTGTTCTGTACATTAAGTTCCAGTGTGCATGAGTAATACTATTGGATTCCTTGCGAAACATCGGTCAAGATAGGCTCTTTCGAATCTTAATTCCGTTAAAAACCAAGAGAGTTACGCGCGTCGGAAGTTTGGCGCGAAACGACGTCGAGTTAACGGTCTAGTTCTGGTTTTTCGATTTGTGTGTTCTGTACATTAAGTTTCAGTGTGTATGAGTAATACCATTGGATTCCTTACAAAAAATCGATCAAGATAGGCTCTTTCGGATCTTAATTCCGTTAAAAACCGAGAGAGTTACGCGTGTTGGAAATTTGACGAGAAACGATGTTTTAAATTAAGTGTAGTTCTGGTTTTTTGATTCGCGTGTTTTGTACGTCGAGTTTCAGTGTGTATGTATGGTACCATTGGATTCCTTGCGAAAAATCGGTCAAGATAGGTACTTCCGGATTTTAATTCCTTTAAAAATTGAGAGAGTTATGAGTGTTTGAAATTTGATAAAAAGGTGTTAAAAACTAAAGTTTCAGTACTAGTTTTTTGCTCCATAAGAGATGTCGAAGATGATGTTGTGACATCTTTCCTCTTTTTCTTATTTTATTTTCAAAACTCAACCAATTCTTTTACATAGCAAAAATAATCATTTTTCAATTCATACCCCATAATATTTTAATCCACAAAAAATCACAAAAAAATATTATTTTTAGATTATTTTTAATATATTTAAAAATATTGTTTTAAATTGTTTTAAAATGATTTCTTTTTCTTGATTTTTAAAACCAAAATGATTTTAAATATTCATGTGGATAAAATACATTTTCATAAACCTTAATCATTGTTTATAACATGATTAATGATTTTATTTGATATTTTTATCATTTTTTACTTGATTTTTCTTTGAAAAATGCCTTTAAAAAATGAAATTGGGGTTTATTTGATTTTCACCCTAACAAATCTTTTTTCAAAAACCTTGGGCCTCTAATAGAGTGTAAGACCCAACCCTTTTTGTACAAAAAATATTTTGGGCCTCAGTTATTGTATAAGTCCCGATACGTTAAAAATCTCGGCGCAATCACCATTTGCAAACTGAAAATCATCTGGGCCTCCCCTCGTGTTGTAAGCTCCATTTCTTTTCCTAAATTACACCTTGTAATAGAGTGTAAGTCTCACCCCTTTTGTAAATAAAATGTTTTTGGGCCTCAATCACTTGTATAAGTCCCACGGTGTTTCCAAAACCTCGGCGCGATAATCGCCCTTTTCAAAATTAACCATTGGGCCTACCCTCGAGTAGTAAGACCCGCTTCTTTTCTCTAAATCATTTTTTTGGGCCTCTTGAGAGAGTGTAAGACTCATTCCCCTTGTACATAAAACTTTTTGGGCCTCAGTCACTTGTATAAGTCCCACTGTACAAACTCATATCAGAGTGGAATCACTACTAAAACCCTGGGCCTCTCCTTGAGCTGTAAGCCCCAATCTTTCCTTTCAAAGCACTTTCTCCTTTGATTTTGAAATATACTGTTGTTTTCAATCTTTCTTTGTTGAACAACTAACCAAACAGCATGGAAGCTCTACAACCAAGTAAGTGTTTATATGCTTTCATTTACCGCTTTCATATACATATAACTGTATTGTGGGGTTGTTTCGCTGTAAGTCTTCTTTCATAAACTCATATCGACTGTGTAATAATAGTATAGATATTTAGAGTTTCCCCGGCAACTACGTCTAACACTAGGTAAAGCCGTTTCGATCATTCTTAGAAATAGACAAGCTAGATCCCCCATAGGAGCACCAGATATAGTCTTCTCTTTGGCTGTCCTCCTTAGGAATTGTCAAGAAACTCTACTCCCCAGAGATTATCTCTTCTCTGTTAATTGCATCTCTTGAGTTTCTTCCAAATTCTCGAACTTTCCTGGCTTGATCTATTCTCATTGAATAGCTTGTCTTGAACTTATCGGGGTTTGGGGACCCATCGGCTTCTTAAAAGCATCTCCGCCTCCTCTTGGACGTTATACAAGGACCCACAGGCTTCCTAAAAGCACCCCGCCTCCTCTTGGGCGTTGTACAAGGACCCGTCGACTTCTTAGAAGTTTTCACAGCCTCCTTTTAGGCTTCGTATAAGGATTCTTCCTCCGGGAATGATAGCCTCCTCTTGGGCTTCGTACAAATTGTCCCTCGGCTTCTTAAAAGTTTCCACCCTCCTCTTGGGCTTCGTACAAACTGTCCCGACGACCTCCTAGAGGTATAGGAACAGAAATTAGTCATCTTAATAGAACAGTCTTTCAAAGAGTCTAGATCTTTCTACCATGAACGTACTACTACTGTTTCTCAAAGCATAGTACAAAAGATGAAACTCTAGACTTGGACAGTCTAATTTCCTTGAGTCTCAAAGACATTCTCAAGTTCCTTTCAAAAATAGGAAGAAAACTGATAGACTCGGACAGTCTCAATACCCTTTGGATTTCCCATTTCCTTAAAGAACAGGAAATAACCTTGATCCTCTGATCAGTACCAAAGCACAACATTACCTTTAATCAGTCCTCATATAAGAACTAATTTTCTCTTTTTATCCAACATACTGGGCCTATCACTCAACTAAAACAGAACCATGTAGCCTCCATCTCGGGTTTCGTACGAGATACAAAGACTTTCTTGTTGAGTCACACCTTTTAGCCTTCATCTCGGGCTTTGTACGAGATACCAAAACACTCTCTTGTTGAGTATCAAAGACTCTCTTGTTGAGTCAAAACCTTGTAGCCTCCATCCCGGGCTTCGTACGAGATACAAAGACTCTCTTGTTGAGTCAAAACCTTGTAGCCTCCATCTCAGGCTTCGTACGAGATATGAAGACTCTCTTGTTGAGTCAAAACTTTAGCCTCCATCTCGGGCTTCGTACGAGATACAAAATCACTCTCTTGTTGAGTATAAAAGACTCTCTTGTTGAGTCAAACATTTTTAGCCTCCATCTCGGGCTTCGTACGAGATACAAAATCACTCTCTTGTTGAGTATAAAAGCACTCTCTTGTTGAGTCAAACCTTTAGCCTCCATCTTGGACTTCGTACAAGATACAAAAACACTCTCTTGTTGAGTATAAAAGATTCTCCTATTAAGTCAACCCTTTTAGCCTCTCTCTCGGGCTTCGTACGAGACACATAAAAACTCACTCTTGTTGGGCCAATAGCCTCCTCTTAGGCTTTGTATAAGGAGACCCCGGTTGAGTCAATCAACCTTTTAGCATCAAAGTTGTGCCTCGTTCACAGTATACAAACATCAACAACTCCTTCCCCTTCATCTAATCGCTGTAAGCGGCAAGCCTCTGGATTATTTACATCCACGTCACTGTCCCTCTTTTAGCATGAGAAATTCCTAAGGAAAGATAGCATTGCTCTACACTGAGTTAAAGTCTTCTCCTTCAAGTTGGAACTCCCCTATAAAGGAAATTATGGCATTGTCGGATTCACATATCCCGGTTAAAGTAATTCTCCTTTATAAACAGTTGTGACAAAAACCTCTCTTTAGAGATGACAAATTCTCTCTAAAGTCAACACCTTTAGCTTCACAACTTGGGATTTGAACAAGATACAAATAGACCCTTCAGCTTCACATCTTGGGCTTTAAACAGGATACAAAACACCTTTCGCTTCACATCTTGGGCTTTGAACAAGACATCAAAACACCTATTTCCTTCCATAGAATAGGAGGAACTACGAATGCTCTGATTTTCTTGTGTCGGTAAACGGGAATACGTAGGCATAAGATTGAAAGAAAAATCTTAGCGAGCACACTAATCAAAAAACCTAAAGTCCCCTATCTCCACCCAATCTGACAAATTCCCCATGAATAGTCCTAGTTCTCCACCTTAATAAAGTAAGAAGAAAGAAAGGCCCCATTACCATATAGCATCCATAACCTAACAGACCGCTGTTTAAACTCAGTATGCAAGCAGGGTTAATTTGAGACATCTATTTCCCTTCCTTAGTCAGCTCACAATATGATAAAAAATGAATCGACCTGTAGTAAATCCCAAAGAGCGACAGCGCTTAAGAACCGCGTCCAAAATCGCTCGCTACACATGTATCAGAGCAAAAATGAACACTTCAGTCAAGCCTTATCCTTGAATCAAAGAACCATAGGCTTGTGCTCTAACCTCTAGTCAATAGCTAGAGGAGACTTGAGATTCCATTTGATCACCATTGGCCAACAGCCTGCTGCAGCCACCATTCACTATTGCTTGCAAAACAAACTTGATCTACTATAAATAGAGCTCATTTGTGCTCAGTTTAAGTACACCAAAGCACCCAAACTGATGCTTTCCTCAAAATCACCTTCTCACTTCCAAAGTTGCCTTTTAAAGCAAGTCACTATCGGTTTTTGAGTTTGAGAGCAATTCCAACCAAACCAATCACACACACACCTCATAAACATCATATAAAAGTGATCCAAACACTTAAACAACATCTGGAACACCAGTTTCACAAAATCACTAGCCAATTGCTCAAGTTTTCAACCAAGTTGCAGTTGAGGTACCATAACTTGTTCCAGTCCATTTCCAATCACTCCAAGCATTCAAACACATTCCATATGGTGTATGGAAGCTGTTCAGATCATCACAACTCATCTGTAACACCTCCAACTCAAAAATCAAATTGCTCTTACTGCCACGACCTTCAAGTAAGCCTAAACTTGGTCATTTCATGATTCATGCATATTTCCTCGCACAATAATTTTGTCATATGTTCATAGTCATGTATGGAGGATTTCCCCTCAATTAATTGCTTTGTATGAATCGTGTATCAAAATTCCCAGCCTTCATGCAGAATTTAGGGTTCTTGAGGTTTTGTCTTGATTTCTTATTCCATGCTTAAAATAAATGAAATTAAAGACCATAGACATGATCGTGAGGTGAAAACGAGTAGATTGATATGTGGATTGTGTGATTTCCTCAAGTATTCAGTTAGATTGAGGGAAAAACGCAAATCTGAAGAAACAGAGGGCGCGGGCAAGAACTTGGTGTTCTTGGCGCCCTTTTTTGAATTTTTAAATATTTGAATTTTTGTGATTTTATTTAATTGATTCAAAAATTAATTTCTCTATGGTTTTTAATGATTTTGAGTTGATTCTTTTTTTAATAATTCACAAAAATGTTAAAATATTTTATTTTACAATAATTTCCCAAAATATTATTTATTTCATATATTTGATATTTTTGTAAAGAATTAATTTTTATTTGTTTTTAACATTTAAAATATTTTTTCCTCCTTGATTTTCCAAACTTAAATGGTTTCCAATCATTTTTTGGATAAAAAAATGATTTTTCAAACATTAATCCAAAATCACAACTTGTTTTTCACACATGTTTGATAATTTTGATCATTTTAATCAAATTTTATTTAATTAAAATACATTTTGAAATTAATTTAGGGTTTTGATCTTAATCACCCTAAACAAATCTTTTTCAAACTTTTTGGGCCTCTAATAGAGTGTAAGACCCAACCCCTTTTGAAAACCAAAATAATTTGGGCCTCGGTCATCGTATAAGACCCACTGTGTTTTCAAACCTCGGCGCGATCGCCATTTTTCAAACAAGTAATCATCTGGGCCTCTCCTCGAGGTATAAGTCCCATTCCTTTTCTTAAAAAAATTTTTTTGGTCCTCTAATAGAGTGTAAGACCCAACCCCTTTGTAAATAATACCTTTTGGGCCTCACACATTCTATAAGTCTCTCTGTATATTTTCAAACGTTCGGTGAGATCGTCGCCTTTTTAACAAAATCAACTGGGCTTCTCCTTGAGCTATAAGACCCATCTTTATTCATTTTCAAACTCTTTGGGCCTCTAATAGAGTGTAAGACCCAATCCCCTTTTGACCAAAACTTTTTGGGCCTCAGTCGTTGTATAAGTCCCGATACAAAACAACAGAGCCATCATTGTTAAAATTTGGGCATCTCCCTGAGCTGTAAGCCCCGATCTCTGTTCAAAATAATTTCTCCTTTGATTTTGAATCCAAATGTATAGTTGCTATCAAAACTTTCTTTAATTTCTTTGTTGAACAACTAACAAAACAACATGGAAGCTCTACAACAGGTAAGTGTTTATTCGCTTTCTTTTATATGCATTCATATATATAACTGTATTGTGGGAAGTTGCGCATCGTTAGTCTTCTTTCATATCCTTTTAAATACTCGTCATATATCAATTGTATATATACTAGTATAGTTATTTAGAGTTTTCCCCGGCAACTACGTCTAGAACTAGGTAAAGCCCTGTTGGTCACTCTTTAAATACAAACAAAACTAGATCCTCATAGGATTTCTAGATACAGTCTTCCCTTCTCTTGGGGTTAATCAATATGGAACAAAGAGAAAGGCAGTATTCTCGGTGAACCTTTTCTCAGACTGTCACCCCTAGAAATTGTCAAAGAAATTCTACTCCCCAGAGTTGATCTATTCTCCGTGAATAGCATCTCTTGAGTTTCTGCCAAACCCACGAACTTTCCTGGAATGATCTCTTCTCTGTGAATTTCATTTCTTGAACTTCTCTTGGTTTGGGGACCCACTGGCTTCCTAAAAGTATCCCCGCCTCCTCATGGGCTTTGTACAAGGACCCTTCGGCTTCTTAGAAGTTCTTATGCCTTCTCTTGGGCTTTATACAAGGACCCTAACAACCTCTTAAAGGTATTAGACAGAACTTAGTCATCCTTTCCTAGAGCAGTCTTTCCAGTGTCAAACCTCAAGCCACTTTAGGGTTGATTCTCATCCCTTAAGGCCCTTGCCCTCTTTTGGGCATCCTACAAGAGATAAAACTCTTCAACACCAGTAGACTTGGACAGTCTAAACCCCCTTTGAGTCTCAAAGACATTCTCAATTTCCTTTCAAACATAGGAAAAAACACCGATCACTTTGGATAAACCTCCAGCAGAAACCCGGTCTCTCTCATGAGAGTTCCCCACCCTTGGGCCAGCCTATGGATTTAATCCTCAGCAGTAAGATAGCCTTCTCTTAGGCTTTGTATAATGATCTCTCCTCAACACAGTCAGCCTCCTCTTGGGCTTTGTACAATGATCCTCCCCCAGCAGAGCTAACCTTTTTAGACTCTCTTGTTGAGTCAATCACTTTTCAAACTCTCTTGTTGAGTCAATCACTTCTCTGACTCTCTTGTTGAGTCAATCATTTTTTTCAGACTCTCTTGTTGAGTCCATCACTTTTCAAGACTCTCTTGTTGGGTAAATCTCCTTTTAGCCTCAATCTCGGGCTTCGTACGAGACATCAAATCACTCTCTTGTTGAGTATAAAGGACTCTCTTATTGGGTCAATCACCTTTGCAAGACTCTCTTGTTGAGTCAACTCCTTTAGCCTCCGTCTTGGGCTTTGTACAAGACATATAAAAGCACTCTCTTGTTGAGACAAACTCATTTCAGCCTCCATCTTGGGCTTTGTACAAGACACATATAAACCTCCCCAACGGAGTTAAAAATCCCTTTTAGCCTCAATCTTGGGCTTTGTACAAGACAGAAAGAACATTTTCCCCGAAAAAGTCAAACTGTTAGCCTCCTCTTAGGCTTTATATAATGATATCCCCAAAGAGTCAGTCTCTTTTTTGCCTCAATCTTGGGCCTGGTACAAGACATATACACTCTCTTGTTGAGTCGGTCTTATCTAGCCTCCTCTTAGGCTTTGTATAAAGAAATCCCTAGCTGAGTCAATCAACCTTTTAGCATCAAACTTCATTACTGACATCATTTGCTTTCACTGTGTCAGCGTATTGCACAAACATTAATAAATGAAGGTTTGGGTCGTCCATAGGGCTACCAGAGAACTTCTTGTAGCAATGAAGGTTTCAACTTGAAATCATTTCGCTCGATGGCAGGGGCAGCAATTCTGTTATGAGATTCCTCTTGCGATGGAACAACATAGTCCTTAAGAGGATGGTTTGCTGAATTTTCAGTCATAATTGATTCTGGTTTTGGAAAAGGAATGATAGGGTCAGGAAGATTATATTTTATCCAGAATTCGTTGATTCGGCATCTTAGATTAATAAAACACTTGATATCGTCAATCGGTTGCTCTAACTTTTCGCCTTGAGAGCGAGTGTTTGGCATAGAATCGACGAATTTAAAGGGAAATTTGTTGCCATAGTCTAAAATGAGTTTTATCTTTCAAAGATACAAACCCAAATGTTAAAACGAACCTGTTGCCACAACATGAAAAAGCTTCAGTAAACTTGATAGATGAAGGACCCGACGACAGTTATCAAATTCACGATGTGCACCTACTGTGGACAAATCTGGTAAAAATGCATTGCAGGCAAAGCGGGTATGGCCACGTGTCATCTCACAAGTATCACCAATGCGACATTTGTTCCAAGAACAATCAAGGGTGCATCATTGTATAAGCAGCTCTTCAAGAGCAGATGGATATAGGTTGGATCCAAGATCACAGGGTTCATGGAATAAATATAGCTTATCAACATCCAAACATTGTTTAAAATCATGACATCCGCGCAATGAATGTCAATTTAGTGGTAATGCACTCAAGACAAAGTCAGTACCATAATTTACCGCTGCACAACTACAATGCTTACCTAGTTTGTTCAAAAGACAATCAAGGATGTTCTTTTGTAAAAGAGGCACTTCAGCATCAAATGGATCTTGGATGGATCCAAGAGTACCATGGAAGGAATAATCACCAGGTCAATATGATTCAGATTTTTGACATTCGTTTAATGAATGCCAGTTTGGTAGAACTGCATGCCAAACAAGTCAGACTCGATTATCTGTCAGCCCATTATTATCAGGACTGCAAAGATTGCTCCGAAAACGATCAAGGTTGTGAGCTTGTACAAAGAATTCTTCAACGTCTGTTAGACCATTGGTGGCTTCCAGTCTACCTGGATGAAAATACACATCAAGTTAGTATAACCAATGGAAATCTTGGCAGACACCAAAGATGTGACATCCGCTTGATGGAAACGGATTTGGTAAAAATCCATTGCATACAGAGTGGATACGGCTGGGTGCCACCTCACAATTATGAATGTTGTCAAATATATTCAGAGAATCGCCAAGGGTGCTATACCGTGCGAGCAGCTCTCCAGAATCAAGTGGACCAAGGGGAAACCCAACTATGCCTAAATTCGCAGTCCATCAATATGGTGCAAGGTTGCCTCGGGCAACATGCAGTTTATGACATTAAAAACATTGAAACATCATTGGTCAAATTTCACAAATGCCTGTACAAACTTAATTATTTTGGTCTGAATCACCACGATTATTCGGCTTGCAGAAGATGCCGTAGAAGCCGACATGGTTTCCTCCTTGGACAAAATGAGATTCAAGAGTTGTTTGTCAAAAGACCCATTGTAGTCTTCAATGAAAGTGAGCCTGTTAATTATGGAATTAACGAGGATGTTTTCACCATAATCCCTCTGCTCAACGAGCCAAAGCACTCAGGAATCCCTTTCGACAGTGGAAAATTTTCCAATAGTCCCGAGCTAGAACCAATTGAGGTTACTTTTGACAGTCGAAAGACCCAAATAACCCCTTTGGTCATCTACCTGCCAAGCTCGGTGCCATACGAATCGAAAAAAGCTATTCCATACAAATACAGTGCGACCATAATAGAAGATTGGAAATAAATTGCACTACCATCCGTTGTCAACATTGCTGATATCAGTTGAGTCACCCAAAGTGGTTGAATCTTCAACAAAGGAGTTAGAGAAACTGCAAAAGAAAGAGAACATCAAGGTGAAGTTCCTAATCAACAAATTAGTCAATCCACCGGTGCAGAGCCTGTGAAAAATAATGATGAAATGTTAAAACTCATCCATGGAGGTGAATACAACATTGCGGATCAATTATTACAAATTCCTTCTCGGATATATGTGTTATCTGTCGCGGTGAGAATTAAATATCAAGCTAATAATTAACTTGAATCGCAAATCATTATTCACCATCGGTCTTTAATTTATCCAAGGGAAGGGAAAAAGAACGAATAACCCATGAGTATGTAATGCAATATAAGAGAATCTAAAGTTCGGGGGTTGGTTATACCTAGGCAAGGTGTTAGCATCCTAAGCATCTGTAGTACTCTACAAGAACCTCTTATCTTATTGTGTTAATTGCTAATTGTTATCTGTTTGCTAAGGGTAAAAAGGATAGGAGGACCTAAGGTATTATACTAAGGTATGCTCGCCAAGACATCGCATCTCGTGCCTACGTATCCTGACGGGAATGGAATCAGAGCATCTGTAGTTCCCCTCAAAGGGTAAGTAAAGTTTTATTGATTTTAGGAGAAAAGGCAAGTCGTTATCTTGAGGAGAATACTCGACTTAAACTGCCACAAACGCGTGGAGAATGGACCTTTGCTTCGTCTTAGGAGAAGGGCTCCAACTCGGATATTGAATCGACGAGTATGCCACATACCTCTCTTAAGTGGAAAAGGAATCCACATCCTTCCCGATTATGTTGTGGGGTGGGAGAATCACATCTCGGCTAGGGATGACTCATGTCTAATTCTTTTAGGAGATAAGGGAATTTAATTGTAAGTTGTCTAATCAACTTAAGGGAAGTTTATCTAAGGAAAGTTATCTAAGCAGAGCATAGAAGCCACAAAAGGGGAATAGGAGAAATACAAATGATATGCAATGTGTATGGCGTAATAGTCATACACAGGTTCTTCCCTTGGATAAAGATACATGCAATTATAAGTATAGATAAAGCATCAAATATTAAAGTTACAAGTCGTGATTAAATATTAACATACAAGGCATGCAATATAACGCGCAACCAAGATATTGTGTTAGGAACCAAATATGAATCAAGTCAGGCACATATAAAATTTGAGAATGTATAAACACACATGGATGTTAAAGGGCACGATATGAATCAGGACTAAGGTTCTGTACTTACAGCGTAATTACTACAAAAAGACATGATAATTATAATTACGTGATTAGAAATTTTTAATAAGAAGTAAACACAAAATTTAGTTATAAATTAGTTAATTTTGAGAGAAATATTAAATAAGGATCAAGAATTATTTTTATTTAGATTATAAAAATAATTAAATATGTTAAGGTATAACATTTAACAAAATTAAAATTAAATAGAAAAACAAATAACTTAATTAAGTAAAAGTATTTTATTATAAATAAAAAAAAGATCCTTATTATTTTAATGAAATAAGAGATTTTATAAAATAAATAAAAGGATTCAATATTTTAATAACTAAAAGGTTTTACTATTTAAAAAAAAGATTTTATTATTTAATAAAAAGTTTTATTATTTTATTAAGTTTTATTAATTTAAAAAGGTTTATTAATTTAAAAGGTTTTATTCTTATTATCTAAAAAAACTTATTTTCATTATTAAAAAAAATTATATTATTAAAAAAAAATTATCATTAAAGAAAGTTTATATTTTAGATTAAAAAAACTAAAAAGAAAGTAGATATGCAAAAACGCAGGCAAAGGAGGGGTCCATCGTGGACCCTGGTTAACAAACTATCTCATCCGTCTGATCATAATGAGTCAAATGATTGACTCAGATCAAAGGTCCTGGATGAGGGTACACGATAAGGTGATGGGATGCGCATGCATATGATCAGTTTTGTACCTTAAACTCAGAAGAACAAAAAAAGGATTAATTCAATCTCAAACTTCCTTTCTCTCTCTCGTTACTAACCCATTCATTCTCTCTCTCTCTCAGAAGCTTATCCATGCTTTCTCACCTGAGAAGATGAAGAATGACGGACCGCAGCATCGTCGTCTTCCCTTGAAGGACAAACCCCAAATTCGAACCTCACCTCCACCAATTCCTATATCCTAAACCTAATTCCGACATCGATTTTACCAGAAACTCACTACAAACCCCTATACTCCTCGATTCTCAACACAAACCCTAACACTCAAACCTCAAATAAAATGGTATCCGTGCAAAGAATCCACAAATTGGCTCAGGGTTAATGCTCACAGGACGTAGGTGCACAACACGGTGAAAAAAAATCGAAGCAAAGCAAAGATGTGTTCATACCTGACCAGAGCTTCAGAATTCTCCGATAAGTCATCCCATTCTCTTTTCCGCACCTTGAACGCTTGCCTTATTCTTCTCGTTTTGTCAACTAATGTGCACTACTGAATTGAGGTGGTGTCGCGGTGAGAATTGGATATCAAGCTATTGGTTAAATTGAATCACAAATGGTTTATTCACCACCAGTCTTTGATTTATCCAAGGGAAGGGAGAAAGATCGAATGTCCCACAGTATGCAAAGCAAATGCAAAGCTAAGAGTCTAAGGTTTAGGGGTTAGTTATATCTAGGGAAGGTGTTAGCATCCTAGATATCTGTAGTACTCTACAGGAACCTCTTGTTTTACTTATGTTATCTATTAATTATTATTTGTTTGCTAAGGGTTAAGGGTTAAGAGAAAAGATGAGTCGTTATCTTAAGAAACCACCACAGTTTTGAAAATGGACCTTTGCTTCATCTTAGGAAAAGGGCTCCAACTCGGATATAAAATTGACGAGTATGCCTCATACCTCTCCTAAGTGGAAAAGGAATCCACATCTTGTTTGTATTGTGGGGTATGAGATTGAATGTCTCTTCTTTGAGATGATTCACATCTAATTCTCTTGTGGGGAGAATCAGGTGATTTAAAGTGTTTGATTGTAAAATCAAGATTAAGGGGGACTAACTTAGGAGAATCTATCCTAAAGTTGTCTAAGAAATATTTATCTTAAAAGGATACCTACAACCACTAAGGGGAGGATGAAATGCAGATGAAATGCACCATGCACGATAAGTGATTATCATGCATGGGATTTTCCCTTCTATATAATGCAAGCAATCATATATTATAAGAACAAAGCATAAAGTATTAAAGTAATAAGCGTTTAAATCTGAAGTTATAATAGACGTCATCGATTAATCAAAACAAAGAGTTGGATTTTAATCGTGTACACTAGCAAAGTGGGCTAGCCTTGTGTATAGTGACCAAAAGGTTGATAGCGATGCTTAAAAGCAATCAACTTACATGGGTGGAAAATGGCTCGACGTTGGATCGACAATTTAAAAAAAAAAAGGTTTAGAACACAATCAAGACAAACAAGTAAAGTGCATACATTAGCGAGAGCAGAGTACTAACACGACATCAAGTAAGACTAAATATATTTAAGATTTTTTTAGAAAAAGATCCTAAACATGATTCATTTTTATTTTAAAAAAACACAATTTGTGAGAAACCTAAAGGTTAAATTTCTAATATTTTAAAAAAAACAGAGTTATATTTTTTATTAATTTTTCATTTAAGAAAAGGTCATGTGTGAAGTGGTTGATTAGAGAAAAAAGATTTAATTAATCTTCTATTTCTAAAAGAATTTATTTTTAGATTAAAAGAGATATAATTCCACCTAGAAAAAAAAGTTATATGGAAAGTTTTATTTTAAGGAGAAATTGTTTTAAAAAAAAAATAAGTTCAATAATAATATTATTAAAAAAAACCTATTTTTTTTAAAAAATGGGTTATTATGAAAATAAATTAAAAAAAAAAAAAAAAACAGAATTTGATTAATCAAAATGGAGGGACCTCGTGCTTCGCAAGTGAGAGGGTCCACGATGGACCCTCAGATCAATACCATGTGATTCATAAATGTGACAAATCTAACGAACTAAACGGAGGGTGCATGGTGGTGGCGTGTGTGCGTGTACATGGGATTATTATGACATAAAATCAGAAGAAAACAAAACGGCTCTTCTCACCATTCTATCTCGTTACTCTCTCCGTCATCTCTCAAACACAAGGGTTTCAAACCCTAATTCTAAGCTCGCCGCCACCTCTCGCTCTCTCGATTTCTTTCCCTCTCTTGTTCTCTCTCGTTACTCTCTAAATCAAACATCAGCAACTATAAAACCCTAACCCCAACAATCCCATACCCCAATTCACTATGATTTGCGATTACATTTACAAAGATTATAAAACAGAATGCAAAAAAAAACGGAAGGTCGGTGGAGGTTGAAGGCGAAGACGCGAATGACTTCAATGGACCCTCATTCAAGGATGAGCTTTTTTTAATCTCTATACCTTTTGTGTGATTTTTGATTGAGAATATATGCCTTCTTCGTGTCTTTTGTGCTATGATTCAACTTTTGCTCTTTTTCTGAATATGTTTCAGATGAATTTGTGAGATTGGTGGTTTTTGGTATGTTGGTATGATGGGTTAATTTCTGGTGAGATGATGATGAACGATACGTTTTTCTGGTCTCTATGGTTTTTGGTAAATTTGTTTGGTGATGGATTTGATGGTTTTTCTTCTTTGTTTTTTCGTGTGAGATGGTAAATGGTTTTTTTGGGAGATTTTTCTCGCGTCTTTGTCTTGATGCAATAGTCCCTTTTTATAGGCCTGTGATGATTTGTGAAAGGAATTCGTTTTTGGAAAACGTTGATGTTGTTTTGAAATGGTTTTGGAAGGTATTAATGTTGTCTGATATTGCGCTCTTGATTTGGAAGTTTTGAATCCTTCATTGTTGTGTTGAAATCGTGATTTTCATATGTTGAAAGCTTTTGATTCTTTGTCCGACCCTGTTTTGGAAATAATCTCTTTTTGAAACGTTATAACATCCTTTCTGGTTTAAGATTACCTGTAGCCACTGTGATGTTATTCATGAATGTTGGTTTGATTTGAAATGATGACAATATGTCTGATTTGGGAAATATTATGAGGCCTAAATGTTATTCCTCTGGAACACAATAATGTCACTTTTGGAAACTTCTACAAAACTTGCGCATTTTCCTTCCCCTTCAATATTCATAACTCTTCTTTTTCTCTTAAACTTGTTGGATTGTTTTTACTGATGTGGCAATACAAAATCTGAGGTCTACTTCTTTAATCCTATCCTTGTTTTACGATTCATTATTTTGGGATGAACTTTGAGTAGGTTTTGATAGTTTGGAGCATGTTCTGATTTCCTTATTCAATCCAATTTGATGCGATTCAATTCTTCTATTACGTGAAGTGAACTTCAATTTGTCCATAGCAGGTCTTGAGGATTAGAAACGCCGTTTGTTCAACCGTATTGGCCAGCCATTTTACTGACATCAACCTTATGTTCAACCTAACTAGCTTCACCGGCAATTTCCTCTTCAACATGATCTTCGCCAATTAGAGTATGCCCCAAAGCTTTCTAACTCATTCAATGAAATTTCAAACTATGATTTGTATCGCAGACATTAACATCAGCCTTTTTGTTATTAGGGACAAACTACGCATCCTTCGCTCAGGTTATTCTCAAGGTAGCAAGCTCTTTTCCTTGTTTATCTTCCTCACCATATTTTTTAATCAGTTTGGCAACCAATTTAGGACAAAAGTCCCACATTAATCAAATCGTCAAACACCTTTGAATCTTAGGTATTTTTGAATGTGATGTACCTACTTATAGCTTATTCTTTTTGCAGGTACGAACTCCAAGCCAGTCAAATTTACTTTTCAAAATCTAACTCAAATTACTTTATGGCAAAAAGCAGCTCATTAATTGAATCACTGTGAAGAGTTGAACAAGACCTGGTCATAGGTCGGACTGCGTTAGCTTCTTCAAATGGGATGTCAAGACTTAGCAACAGGTTCATATCCAACTTTCTCTCTAAGTTGGCGAACAAAAGATAAAATTTTATAGTTTTCTCATCGATTATGTCGAGATCAAGATTAGTGACAAGAATTGTACATCTTTCCTTTGATAATTAATATCTGCACCTTCATCTCTTCTCCTAAGAATAACTATTGTGACGGTTTGCAGGCTGCAGTTGTAGCTAACTTCTTGATAGAGAAGCTGGAAGAAGAATCCTAGTAACTTAAAAGGTGTTCACCGTGGCAATGGATGTGTACCGCTTATTCTCCATCTTTCGCAAAAGGTTCCCGTAGATATAAGTCATTCTTAGCAATCTTAAACTTCCATCAACTTTTTATCTTGGATTCCATATCGATAGAAAAACACAATGACTCTGGCATGCTTTTCGTCACTGCCCTCGTTCATATTAAATCCATTCTTATCGATACTTTCCATCAATTGTCAAATTGTATTTTATGGATTTGTCTTGGCTAAAATGACTTGAAGGTGGTCTTGAACAAATGTAAAGGACCTCCAGCAGGAGCTTGTGCTTGTTTAAGAGAAACCGTGGCTTGATGGTTATGAGTCTGGAAGGCGAATTTTTCAATTCATCCACAGGCCCAAGTAGCTCAAACGAATGAAGACCTTTGGAGAACTTTGGATGGCTCTAAAATGTACATTGAATTCTTTTGTAATTTGTAAATCCCTTTATGAAATTTAAATTCCTTTGAATCTCTTTATTGAATTAGAATTTTGTACTTGTTCCTTTATGAATCCCATTTGTAAATTCCAAATATTGAAATACGGAAAGGATATTGGAACTTTGCGGTTGATCTTGTAATCATGTGATGAATCTTGGCCCACTCATTGACTTGAACTTGTATTTTGGAATTCAACCTTGTGATTCTTCACAATTTGAGCCTTTGATTTTAAATTTAATCTCGTATCTTGATGTTGTGGAAATGATCATGAAATTTGTCTTAGAACCAAATGAAACTTCCCTTGTGACTTGAATGACTAATTTGAATTTGAAATTTAGAACTTGCAACCTTGAACATAAATTTGAGATTAAAACTTGCACTTTGTAAAGGACCTGTTCTTAGATTTCATCTTAAAACTCCTTGCTAAAACTTGATCCAAAGATCTTCTTCCACTTAAACTTTGTCACCTCCAAGCAAGTTGCTCATAAACTAATCAAAAGACACTCATGAATTTCTCACTTTGAAGATTAAAAGGAACAAGTCATGCTCAAACAAAGTCCCCTTTGGAAATAACATGGACTTTTTATTATCCTCACGGTTCGAAACTTTAGCTTGATACAAAAGTCATGCCTTGATAAAAGGAACTAAGGGTACATCTTGATATTTGTCTTGCCACCAAACTTTAACTAGTCTCCACATGACTACACTCAACATCTAGATTCTCTTTAGGAGTATACACTGAGTTTTTTTAGGAGTCTTTGACGAAAATGACCCAGTATTAAAGCATAGGATCACTTGAGTCAGAATCTATTGGTCACATCTTGAAACACCTGACTGTGCGAATAAATACCATCCACACTTGAGATCATTGCACCTGCAAAATTAGTTAGTAATAATAAACGCACACACAAGACCATATGACTTAAAGATGCCATGCAAAAAGAAAAGGGATCTTAGGGTAAAAAATTAGGGTGTGACAGATGCCCCTATTTAAGTTTCTTCTATTCGGAGATATGGAGATCGAAATCTTCGTCTCGACGTGATAGGAGAGACTTAAATACAAACATGCACAATTTTTAGCCCTAAGATGCCACCAAATGCACATGCTATGGTATGAAATGATATGATATGCAAGACAGAGATCCTGTGAGGAATAATGTCACAGGGGATAACCGATACGGAAACACTGAAACGCAGCTAAAGGATGGAAGACCTGACGAAGATGATCTAGCAAACAAGACTCCACAGGGAAAGAGCCAACTCCGCTGGGGAAGAGACTACCAACTGATAATCACAAGGTATCTTCAACATACGGTGATGAGCCTAAAAGAGAGATAACTTACTACCAACAGATGGTAGCCTAAGCAAGGGTAATAACCAAAATAAGTTCCCAACGAAAAAATATGATTCAATTTCTTTCTTTAACTAAATGTTCCATTTAGAAAGTGTAAATAAACTTTTCCACGCTTCGAGTTTGTATGCCATGAACGGGTCTTCGTTTCTTCTTTAATCCAGTATTCCACTTGAAAAGAGTAAAAAATAAACCTCCCCTCGTCTCGGGTCATAAGCTATGGACTGGTCTCAGTTTCTTCTATAATCAAATATTCCAAATGGTAAAAATAAACCTCCCCTCATCTCGGGTCATAAGCCACAGACTGGTATCAGTTTCTTCTTTAATCAAGCATTCCACTTGAAAAGGGTAAAAATAAACCTCCCCTCCTCTTGGGTCATAAGCCACGGACTGGTCTCAGTTTCTTCTTTAATCAAGCATTCCACTTGAAAATGGTGAAAATAAACCTCCCCTCGTCTCGGGTCATAAGCCACGGACTGGTCTCAGTTTCTTCTTTAATCAAGTATTCCACTTGAAAAGAGTAAAAATAAACCTCCACTCGTCTCGGGTCATAAGCCGCGGACTGGTCTCAGTTTCTTATTTAATCAAGTATTCCACTTGAAAAAGGTAAAAATAAACCACTGCTCCGAGGTTGTTTGCCTCGAGCAAGATCTTGAAATAAAAGCTACGAGGTTATCTGCCTCGAGCAAAGTCTCAAAGTCCTGAATCCCTCCTGGAAAGGTGAATACTTATGGGAAAACATCTTCATATAGGATGGAATTTTACTGGAGATATTTTGCTTCAATGGGGATTCGTAACATACTAGGGATCTTCAAAAGAAATGCAGGCTGGCTGATCTGTAAAACATGTCTTCTAAATTAAAGAGAAAGATCAACTGTAAGAATCTTCATCAAACTTCTCGGAGAGATGCCATTTGGTGGGAGCAGCTTTGCCTAGTGGATTCACTGGAGGGAAACACCATTGTGGAGCAATATTGTTGCAGTTGAAACTTCATTGAAGCAAAATAAAATTCTTGTAACAGGAATTCTCAAATAAAGAGAATGATTGTAAAGTCTTCAACAAGCTTCTCTGACGAATTTCCGGAGAGATAATATTTGATGGAGAATAAATTGATAATATTGATAACTTCACCGGGGATAGATTATTTACTACCGATTTACTAGGTAGTTTACGCAGAAAGATCATCTGCTACCTGTTTACTGGGTAGTCCACAAAGAAAATATTACCTGCTACCGATTTACTGGTAGTCCATAAAGAGAAGATTGTCTGCTACCGATTTACTGGGTAGTCAACAAAAGGTAATTCTGCTACCGGTTTACTGGGTAGTCCATGAAGAAAATATTACCTGCTATCGATTTACTGGGTACTCCTCAAAGAAAATATTACTTGCTAGTGATTTACTGGATAGTCTACAAAGAAAATATTTCCCGATACCGATTTACTGGGTAGTCCACAAAGAAAAAGATTGTCTGCTACCGATTTACTGGGTAGTCAGCAAAGAAAAGATTATCTGCTACCTATTTACTGGGTAGTCGACAAAAGGTAATTCTGCTACCGGTTTATTGGGTAGTCCATGAATAAAATATTACATGCTACCGATTTACTGGGTAGTCCACAAATATAAGATTTTCTGCTACTGATTTACTGGGTAGTCGACAAAAAGTAATTTTGCTACCGGTTTACTGGGTAGTCCGCAAAGATTATTTGCTACCAATTTACTGGGTAGTCGGCAAAAGGAAAGATTACTTGTTGGGGATAGACAAACTATTTGAGAAGAGACTGCCATTTGTCATCCGAATAGAAAACCTAAGAACAAAACAAGTTGCTCAAATAAAGAGACTGCCACTTGTCGTGTGGTATGAATTCCACGAAAATATTGTAATAATACTGCTAGAGAAATAATTTCTATCTTTCATAGAGATCTTCGAATAAATTCTTCTCGGGGAGACAAAGTACAAAATAAATGCACGCTCTATCTAGGTTTAAAAGCCTAGATAGATTCAAAATTGTGATTATCCAGGACCACGGTTCAATCCAGGAAATAGCTGGAGATAAACGGTCAAACAAGACTTCATCCAGTGAGGAATGAACTCAACTGGGGTTTATCTTTATCCAGCAAAAATGGAAAAGAAAACTAAAGCAACCATCTTCCACGAGGGTTGAACTCGGTGGGAAATTAGAAATGATGTGCTCTTTCTACTTAGGGCTGACAACTCTAATTAGTGGGAGAAGACAAACCCGATCACTTGGGGATAAACGCAACCAAAGTGAAAGAAAAAAACAAACAACACAAAATGCAAGATGCAAAATGCCATGTATCTATATGAATGTATGTTATGCTATGCTCATGCTGATAAAACAACGAGGAAGAAGATAAGCTGGAGATGAAATAAACATCTCGATTCGAATACTCAGCCAAACTTCGCAAGATAGAAGCGTCACTGGGAATGAAATGAGAGCCACGTATGGGATCACAGTCCTACTTCGAGGTTGCAAAAATTCTCTGGGGAAAAGAGAGCACTCCACTTGGAGATATAGCATCATGACTTCACTTAGGGGATTGCCAAGATGAATCCGATTACTCTGTTGGGGATGAGAAGGATCCACTGGGAACGAATCAAACTCACGATTGGAGAGACTTCATGGAGGATAAAATAAATATCCACTACGAACTGAAATAGTTTGAATGAAAGTTGTAAATTCCAAAGCTGAGGCCTCACAGGGATAAAATAAATAACCACTTCATTGGGGAAGCTCGGATCAACGTTGCAGCTGAAAAAGTCAGAGTAGAAACTTCATGGGGATGAAATAAACATCCGCCTTTACTGGAGAATATTGAGGTAGTGAGAAAATTCGCTGAGGAATGAAATAAACATTCACTTTAATAGGGGGAGGTTGAATCCAAGGAAGTTCACTGGATATTCTTAGGTTACCAACTAGGGAAATCTTGCGTCAAACCTGTCATAACTGCGTGGAGTATATTCACCGTGGAATGATCGTGACTACCTGAAGTAAAGACTTGCTAGGGAGTCATCACACCACTTGAGACAGAAGCTCTTTGGGGCACGGGTAAGGAATATTATGAGAATAATGTAGTTCTGCATTGATGCACTGCATGGCAGTCGCCATTTTGAACAACAGTTATTGTGAATGGATGAAGAGTCTTCAATTCTCAAATGCCCCATATCACATGGTTTATGAGAAGAAATCATCCTAAGAGGATTTTATAGAAAACTTGGCATCCAACTGTTCCAATGTATTCAAACTCTTGGAGAGATTTGCCAAATCTCGACGTAACTGCCCCAGATCGAAGGTGTTCTGAGTCTTCAAACTTTTCCCTATAAGGTTAGACCTTGAAAGTAATATCTGGGAAATAACTTGCCCCTGTTCAGCAGAGTCTTCATGCGACATGCCCCTGGATATGGTCATTCTAGAAATGATTCGCCATTTACTCATCAGAATTTCAAGTATCGAAAGATAGAGTTCATCACTGATGCTCGTATGCTAGCTTCTATGATGTCGAGCAATGTTAGCAAACAGAAAAATGTTAATTCTGAAATTGCTAATGCAACACACATGTTTGTCTTGAAGTTTTTTTTATTGAAAAGAATATCTCCATAACTTGTGACCGAATCACTAGTTAGGATATTAATTAATTTTACAAAGCCAATACAAATTTTGAGCATAGCTCGTAGGAGTCAGGAAACGGTATCTCGATGAGTACACATTTGAAATAAACCCTGCTTCAATTAGGTCTTTTGAGGGTAGTATTGTGGCTTGGTTCACAGTTTAAGAAACAAAGGGTATAAGGCTCAAATTTTATTTGTGCCCACCCAATCTTCGTGATGTTCACTCCTTTTTTTTTTAAAGTTTATGTGCTCGACCAGCTTAATTGAAAACTACCCTGCCCCGGGTTAAAAATGAGGGTTTTTTGACTTAGAGAAGAAAAACTCCTACTTCAAAGGCTCAAAGGGGTTAACGAGGGTCTATCTCCCTTATATCTCCGGTGTTTGGGGATTTGAAACAATGACTCACATCATCAGCAGAGTTTTATTCAAAAGCATATGACAAGAGATCTTGCGTTTGATTTTGTCATCCTTCCTCCAATTCTCTGCCAAGGCGAGAGATTGGGTGGCATTGGCATTTTAAAATGAGTGACAATGAATGGATTTCTTCAAGACAAACATATTTATTGCATTAATCATCCAAAATGAACAAGTTCTTACATGCAAACCATGATTTTACAATCAAAGAAATAACAACAAATGAAAGAAAACAAACAAAAAGCCTGAAATAAGCTATCCTCTTGATTCTCGGGCTTGGAAAGGACCTTCTTGAGTCTTTTTATCCATCAGCATAAAGACGTTCCATTCACAACTGGACTTCGTCCCTTGAAGGTCAGCACTTCACCGTCGACCATCTTTTAAATCTTTTCCTGGAAAACCTTGCACTCTTCAATCGAATGCCCCATTGCTCCATCATGAAATTCACAACTGGCATTTGGATTGAACTAAGGAGGGCGAGATCTCATGGCTCTGGTCTTTCTGGGTGTGCTCATCGAATTTCGAGCAAAATGAGACCACAATTGACTATAGGTCATTGGGATTAGATCAAACTTCCTTTGTCGCTAGTTCTGACGTATTCTCTGAAGAAATTGTGACTGATAATTCGAAATTATCTGAGTGGCAGGAGCAACATTAGCAGGACCCTTCTTACCACCTTTCACCATGGTAGCATCGTATCCATAAGGCACGGGAGAAAATTTCTTATTGTCACAACCACTGGTTCTGGCATATTAAAGCGCGGGACTACGACACTCACCCTTTCTCTAGGGTTATGAAGAAGTTTCTAAACTAATATATCTTGGAGATCCCTCTTCACAACAGAACATCCACGGGGATTCCTCGAACAAATTTTGCAAGAAACATGGTTATGCTCGTAGTGGGTAAGCCTACACAAATCGACATGCATATCCACCAAAGATCCTCTTATTGAATTCACGCCAGAAATACGATGTCCTCCGAGACATTCTTCTATAGGGTTTCCATACTTGGGTAATAGACATGTTGAGACATTGGGTCCAGAATCCTCAAAAGACAAAATACCACTTTGCACTAACTTTTGTACTTCAGCTTTCAAAGCATAACAGTGCTCAATTTCATGACCGGGTGCCCCTTGATGAAATAGACAAAAAACGATCAGACTTAAACCACCATGGGAGATTCTTTGGGATGGTCGACGGTGCCCTTATTTGCACCAGATTCTTCTATACTAAAGTCGGATATAACTCAGAATAGGCCATTGGGATCGGGTCAAACTAATCCACGTGTTGTTTATTTTCGCTACGAGATCCTCCATGTTTTTCTCGCGAAATAACATTAACAACCTGTTCCTTCTTCTTAGGCAAACCCTCTCTAAGAATCTTAGAGTTGTCAGGAATGTTAACGGGAGCCATAGAAATGGGCATTAGCGTGACTTCAGAAGTCACGGTCCCTCGAAACGGAGTCTGAGAAATGTGAGAAGAAGGTTGATTTTGGGTAGCAACCGGAGTTTCAACCAAAGCAGAGAGCCTTTTCATACCAGCCCTCAAAGAAATCACTTCCTTGCGGAGTTCACGATTTTCTTGCTCAATGTTATCCATCTTTCCTCTTTGATTGGCTTGAGTGCCGTAGTGATGACTCAGCTGTCTGAGAAGAGAAATACGAATGAGAACCTGGAATGCAAAGGAATGCAAATGCAAATGATGCATATGATGCAACACAAACTTCAAGGAACTCGAAAGTGTATTTGTAAAGTTCATAATCAGAAACTTGCTTATTTATTAAAATTAAAAGGTTTTACATAACGGCCAATACACCTTCAAAGTTTATTACAATAAGCAACAGAATACAAAAGGAACTAGGAATCATGTCCACCAGATGATGACTCTTCTCTTCCACAGAGTTCTTCCATCAGCTTGTCGATCTGTTCTTGCATTTTTGCCTTATCAAGGGTAAGCTTTTCTACTTCCGCCTTCAATCTCAAAACTTCACTTGAGTCAGTCACAAGAGGCTTGGGACGAGGATAAGGCATCATCAAGGTGAGAGCCTTCTCACGCGCCCATGCTAGGAAGGCCTCAGTGACTGTACAATCAGGATTCTTTGTCACGGTCATTCCTTCCCTGTTTATGCGGTGCCACGCATACACGATTCCGATTTTCAACTCAAGATTCTCTCCTTGATAGAGGAAAATTCTGGTAAGATTTTTCGGGTCAGGTACTTCTTCCATTGGATAACCGAGTTGTCGACGAGCAAGCACAAGGTTATAACTAATGCATCCCTTTGTGCCAAGAAAAGGGACATTGGGAAAGTCTCCACAGCTATGAATCATGACAATTCCTCCATACATCGGATCGTGCCATTCAATGTCCGAGTGAATGAGAGCCATGAGTTTCACGGGTCATTCTGTACCATCTTTCACATCCCAAAAAGCTGTAGACCTCGGTAGGTGCGAAATAAACCACATATAGAGGATAACAGTGCAGCATGTAATCCATCATTCTCCTTTCAGAACCTTCGAATAAATGGCATGATAGGCGTCGGCTAGCAAAGTAGGCACTGGATTTTTGAGCATGAAAATTTTGATTGCGTGGACATCAACGAAATCTTCAATGTTGGGAAATAAGAATAAACCATAAGCCATCAGTGTGAAAATGTTCTCGAAGGCTTCGGTATTCCCCATGTTAGCGAAGTGTCGAGATTTCTCGAACAAGAACTGAGCAGGCAAACCATCGATTCTCCCTTTGACTGTCATGTGAGTTCGAATATCGAACAACTTTATGGGGGACGCTCTCGCAATATTTTCTTGGCCGGGTCTTCCTTCTGCGCCGGAGAATGGAGGTGAGTCATTGACAAGGAAACCCAATAAAGCGGAATACTCCTCCGACATAGGCATCAGCTGGAAATATGGGAAAATGAAACAATGATAGATCGGGCTATAGAGTTGGACAAGTGTCTCCAACAGACCAGCAGCCACTCGAATTTGCAACAGTGGGAGGATCCTTCCATACTTCTCAGTGAAAGCCTCCGGATCTTTGATCTGACCTCCTAGTTCCCATAACCGTTCAACATTAGGAACCTTAAAGGTGTTTGGCAAAACCCCTTTCTTTTTGTAATCCATCTTACGATGCATACAAAACAACTTTTAAGTTCCTTGAAGGGGAGAATGAGGATGCAAATGAGATACAACAAGATTCATGAAACTCAGCTATTTATAATCATCAAGGAATATCAAAAGACTCGTTTTATTAATCATAAAAATAGCTACAACCACTAATATCCGGAATACCAAAAGACGAAATCATTAATAAAAATTGATTATAATGTGTGTACACTTTTCGAGATTCATAACGGAAAAGCTAAATAAAAGCTAATAAAGACAGATCTAAGGAGACTCTTCCAACGGTATTCTCTTGAGTCTCTTGATTTCTTCTTCCATCTGGGCTTTCTCCAAGATGAGCTTGTCAACAATCAATTTTCAAGGTGTTGACTGAGGACTAGAGTAAGACAAATCTTTATGTGCTTTCCTTTTCTTGTAAGAAGTAGCTTCTTCATCTTTTATCTTGAGTTGTCATTGGAGTTCTGCATTCTTTTCCACGACCACTTGGTACTTATTCTTCCAAGCGTCCCTTATCTGTTGAGCTTTGTTCAAAGCAATCCTCAACTCTTCTGCTTCATACGACAAGATGAAGACATGTTCTTCTTTCAGGACTATAGGTTCTTGTCGAGAATATGGAATTTTCAAATCAATAGCTCTCTTCCGAACCCATTGGAGATAAGGTTCTAAAGAGACACAATTCAGCTTCCCTAAGTTATTCTTACCCTTCTTGTGCTTATGGTCCCAAGCACTTAAAACCTGTTCTCTTAATTCTTCGCTCAGTTTCCCTTCTTCGAAGAAAATACCTTCCATATGAACACTGACCGGCTTGTCTTTCAAAGGATATCCCAATTGTCTGTGGGCCAAGACCGTGTTGTAGCTGATTAATCCCTTGATGCTAAGAAGAGGTACATTACCAAAATCTCCACAGCTATCAATAATCATCACTCCATGATAAACACGGTTATACCAATCAAAGTCTGAGTAAGTGTTCACCCGCGCGAATAACCGTTGGCCTTCCGTCGCAGGTTTACTCGTGGGATCGGCCACACAAATCCCAGAACAAGTGATTGGAATCGTATGTTTGTTTGGTATGATAGTCTCTTTCCTTTTTGGAAACATTGTAAGATTTGAGCGATTAACCTGGTTTAGATTGATTGGTAGGACAAAGCAGAAAATAAAGGAAAAAGAAGAAAAACAGATAAACAAAAATATATTAAACATCGAAAGTAAATTGCATTAAGGAATTGTGGACGCAATTATACATTTTCGCGGGATTGAACTCGTTTCTCACTAAGCTTGGTACTTTGAGCGTTTTCCCTTTGCAATGTTACAAAATGCGACCTCAAAAATGGAAAAAACAATGCTTTATATAGGCTTAAGAAATAACTGTCCATCTGCCCAGAGTTTCTTTGGTGCTGACACGTGTCACCCCCATTATCTTTTCAACTTCCCATATTCTTGGAACTTTCAAACTTTTCCCGCCTAATTACCTATCCTTGAATTTGAGCTTGCCTTTTGCTTGGCTTCCTCCGACACCATGGCTTGTCACCGTCTTCCGACGTTCCCTTCTGACCTGTGTTGGATCGATGCTTTGAGTATCTCTTGTTGTTGACTAGCTTTTGAATTTCCTCCTTTCCTTTCCTTTTACCTTAGTCGAAATCTCTTTGTCAACAAATTGTCCCCCTCCCCCAAAAGGCCAGTTTCGACTGAGCATTATGTCGATTGAGAAGTCTGGCTTTTTGGTTTCTTGCGAGATTTCGACGATATTTTTCTTCGATTCATTCGCCAGCGTTTCATCTTCTTCTGAGACACGTGTCAAACGCCGTCTGACATGATGATGGCAATCTTGTACCATGATTTCCAAGACAAACGCCATGATGGCTAGCCCCGTTCTAAGTTATGGGCCTCGAAACCAACTCCCACTCATTTTCAGAAGTTGAACAGTTGGATGATCTTTCATTTTTGCATGCGTCTCCCCTATAAATAGCATCACCTGAAAACCGTTTCAGCCTTTCACCATAACTTCTTCTTCTTCAACTTGTTCTTGGTTCTTGAAATAAAACCTCTGCACTTCTTTCTTTTTAAATGGCCTCATCAACCACTGCCACCACTTCCATTCCTTAAACCACCGGAAACAACCCAGTTGCGTTTGTGCTTTCTGAAGCAGAAACCCTCCGTCCTCTTCCTCAACTGGTGCCGCCAGATGGTTATCCCCTTCACGGTGAAGAACAAGCTTCATGCCTTCCATGGCCCACTTCTGGACAAAAAACCCAATCCACAAGAACTCCTACAGTTCTTTCCTTGCTTTGAGCAAACAATTCCACCGGCTTTCGAGAAAGGCGGCACTTTAGATCTCAAATTTATGGCGCCTAAATCTCGAGTCTTCAAATCCATGCCTACCGCAGGAAACAAAGACTACATTGCTTGGCTTGACAAAGTCGAGGGTCAACGTAAAGGGCAATGGAAAGAATCTAGCATTTTCGATGCCATCCAACTTTCAAGAACTGCTCATAGGGTTAACCCTTGTTTGCTACTTGCGTCGATGTATTTTTGGGAAGGATCGACGAATACATTCCACCTCCCCTGTGGTATGTTCACACCAACGCTTTTCGACGTGGCGACCATCACTGGCCTTTCGCCACTAGGCGATACGTTCGACCCGAACCTGGAGACCAACAACACCTTCTACTTTGAGCGTGCTAGCTTCCAGAATTATATTGAAGATCATCACGACAAACACTCCAAAGAAGTATCTGACGAGGAGCAAATTGCGTTCTTGACGCTATGACATTCCTACTGAGAAGTCGGCAGATATGGGTATGGTTTTGTTTAAGAATGACGAGAATTTAAAGAGGGGAAGGTTAAAATCTAAGAGAAAAAAGACAAAACTCAGGAACGTGGTTGATTTAAGTGGGCCTAGTTGTAAAGTTAAGCCCAAATCCAAACTTAAAATGTTGGGCCGGGATTTGTATACAGGTTCTGCAGGTTCAGAGGATCCAATAGAAGAGTTCTCTATTCCTTTGGATTTAGAAGGTCAAAAGCTTAGGGATTGTGGATTGCTTTCTTCATCTTTGCATATTACTCAGTTAGAAGAGACCGAGATATTATCTGCAGGAGCTGTTCTCTGTTACGATTCTATAACAGATTCTGATGTTCAACTTTGCAACTCCAGATTTGTTGAAAATATGGAATCAAATGTGGGTTCAAAGGTTTGGAAGGCAATATCTAAATTGGGATTGAAGTCAAAGGTTGGGTTGAAGGATTTCTCGGATCATATTTCGGAAATGGAGGCAAGAGATAGAGGAATCAAAAGTGGAAAGAAGGCGATTGCAAATGTTACTCGATGATATTAGGATCTCTAAACATCAAAGGGGGAGGCAACTTGTCTAAAAGGAAGAGGATAAGTAGTCTTATAAAGACAGGTAATGAATATATTTTCTTTGTTCAGGAATCAAAGTTGAGTGATGTTGATGCCAAAGTTGTTTCTGGGTTGTGGAATCATGGTGAGGTGGGATGGTCGTATATCAAAGCTAATGGTTTTTCAGGAGAAATCATAACTATGTGGAACGTTAGGTTGTTTCTTCCAGTGTTTTTGTTTAGAGGGGAGGGTTTTCTTGGTACTAAGTTGCAGTGGAAAGAAGATTATTATTATGCCGTAAACGTTTATTCAGTGTGCTCTTTGTCTTCAAAAAGTAAGGTGTGGGACAACCTTAGAGTGTTCAAGGATAAATGGAAGGATGGTATTTGGATAGTGGGGGCGATTTCAATGTAACCGTTGTAGCTGAGGAGAGAAAGGGAATTTCTTGTTCTATCACTTTTGTTGAAAATAGGGAGTTCTCCGGATTCATCGAAGATATGGGTATGGTTGATCTTTCTATCTTGGGAAGCATTTTTCTTGGCTTAGTGGGGATGGAAAGAAGATGAACTGGCTTAATAGATTTTTAGTGGGTGTTCCGTTCTTAAATAAGTGGGGAATGTTAGGGCAGTCTATTAGTAGACAGGATATATCCGATCATTGTCCCATTTAGATGAAAGTTTACTCGATTGATTGGGGTCCTAAACCTTTCAAATTAAATGATTGTTGGTTAGATGATGAGTCGTTTCTCAAGTTCGTGGAAGATAAGTGGTCAAATTATATAGTTTCTGGGAGAAGTGATTTTGTTGTTAAAGAAAAGTTTAAGATTTTAAGGTGTGATCTGAAAACGTGGAGCAAAGAGGTATTTGGTTGGTTTGATCTTAAGGTGGAGGAAGATGTGGATGTCTTAAATGAGTTGGACAATGCTTTGTTATCAACTGCTAAGGAAGAGGTAGAGAGTTTGGTGTTGAGAAGATCTGAAGCGTGTCGTTCGGTGTGGCGAAATTTGCAAATTAAAGACAATATGATCTTGCAAAAGGCTCGGGTCAAGTGGTATAGGGATGAAGATTCAAATTCGATGGTCTTTCATAGGTGGGTGAATGGAAGGAATAAAAGTCTTCACATATGTGATGTCTTATCCCCTGCTGGTGTTGGATTCAGTCGGCAAGGTGAAGCAAGCCGTGAGAGAGTTCATTTTCAACAAATATGAAGAGAGTGACCTGGTTAGACCAATGCTTGAGGAGGTTAGTTTCAATTATCTGTCTGAAGAGGAAATCTCCTTTCTTGAGGCTCCTTTTTTAGATGATGAAATTAGAGATGCGGCGTGGAGTTGCGATGGGTCGAAAAGCCCTGGTCCTGATGGATTCAACCTGGGCTTTGTGAAGAGATGCTGGAATATTTTGAAGAATGATATCGACAATTTTGTGAGGGATTTCTATAGATGACATTTGTTTTTTCAAATAGGACGAAGTCGAAATCCTGTCGAACAACTTGCTTCGACATTTCAACACACATTAGGCTAATTTCGATACATCTGTGTTTTTGTCAAGCACTACCTGCTTTAACACAAGGAATTACATTTTCAACAAAGTTTCTTATAAGTTCCAACCATTAACAATCTCAGTAACCCTAAAAACTAAGTTAAGCATAATGCAAAAGAAAGTGACTCACTCTTTAGAGTTTTGAGAAGGTGATTTTTAAGATAAATTGATGTTGAATCTCCATTATATCCATCGTACAATCCCAACAACAGCACCATCAGCAGCTTCTACTTCATATAAATCCTCCATTTCGACGTTTGATTGTACATTGGTAATTGCGAATTCTCCAAAGTGATATTCTGTCAAATTTTGTGACCGAGCAAAAGGGTCTTGGTCAAAGGTATCTTTATTGTATCTAAAGATTTTCTTCTTCTTCTTGCACATCATAAGGAGAATGATAATCTTCTATCTTTTTTTGTTGATATTTGAAAAAATTGCAACGCGCGCGAGTGTAAAAAAATCTCAACAATACCACTTTCTAAAAAGAAATGGTCTTGCCAAAGTTGATTGAGATTTTATCCTTCCACTTTGATCTAACACCCCCACAAATCATATGTATTTATCATTTTAACTCTTGCAAAATATTAAAACTCATTTTACAAATTCACTGAATCATTTTGAATTTTTACAAAATCTCTAGAGATTATTAGATTTTTTAAATAGACTACTGGATATTTCAAACTTATAAGCACTAAGTATTAGGTTTTACCAAATTTTTTAATGCATCTTGATTTTTTCATGCAATTTTATCGATTTTTTGGAAATATCCGATAAAAACACATATTGTGTACATGCATTTAAAAAATTGGTAAAAATGCTTACATTTATTTAAATTTTATGAAAATTCGACAAAAATACATACATTATACTATTTTTTTAAATAATCAATAAAAATGCATGATTTTTATCGAATTTTTCAAAAAAATCCGAAAAAAGTATGCTTTGTACCACCTTTTTTTAAATTCCGAAAAAAAGTATACATATTTATCGATTTTTTTAGAAAAATCCAAAAGGTGTCACAGTGTTGCTGGATTTTTCAAAAAATCTGATAGGTTAAATAATTGTGTTTTTTTCAGTGAGGCTCGTGCGAGGGGAGATGACGTAGAGGCTTCGCATATCTGGATGGAGAGAGTAGCCCCTACCGGTTCTCACAAGAGGCGATTAATGGTCGAGTAGTTTCGTGTACCCCGCATTACCCTGCATAGAGGATATAGACCTACTTCTGGATAGACCAGTGATTCTGATGATGAGCCTGTTGCTAAGGATGTCCAGGTTCATGCAGCAGTTGAGGATGACATGCAGGTGGTGGTGGAGACAAAGGTTCCTCATCCTTGGGTTGGGGAGACAAAGGTGCTCAATTATTGGGTGGTAGAGACAGAGGTGCCCTATTCTTTTGAGATGGCGGAGGTGCTTCGTCCTTTTGTGATAGAGGTTCCGACTACTACAGAGGTTACTCTATACACGACTACGGAGATGTCTACTATGGATCATATGGAGGTCACTCTTCCTATCGAGACAGAGGTCGTTGCTTCGGCTTCGACAGACACAAATGAATAGTTTCCTAGAGGGCCCAGTGACTATTATGTGCTCACTAGATATGTTAATCAAGTGGCACTTAAATTATGGCATGGAGAGGTATGTATATGATATGTCGATCATGTGGCATTCATGATGTGAATTTATTTATTATTCATACGTTGAAAATAACTTATGTTTTTTTACTGTTTTTTTGTTACAAGACTGACCGTCGTTGAAGGTGCCTACCCATGGGGGGAGTTGAAGAAATTCTCAAATGTTCTAATGCTAGAGGAGGTCAAGGCCATTGTTGAGGAATGCGATCTCATTTCACTGGTGGACTGCTTGCTGACCATGCTCGACGGTTAGCTATTGACAGTCTTTATTGAGTGATGGTATAAAAAGACATCTTCCTTCCATCTTTCATTTGGTGAGATGACGATTACATTGAATGATGTCTTCTCTCTATTTGATATTTCGATGTGCTAATAATAAGGTTTCTTGACAATCCATAGTGTGAAAACAAACTCAAAATAAAACATAAATATTAAGAATCTATCCAAAATGCATGATTAAAAAATCCATATTATTGTATAAAAATTTAATAACAATAAACTCAAACAACATAATCATGCAAAATATTTAATTTTAAATTAGGTGAATATTAGTTATTTATCCATCCAAAAACAAATGTCACACCATATTCACATATACATCAAGTAATTCTTTAAATAGATAGTTTTAGAATCAACAAAAACAATTTTAAAATGCAGAGTATCCAATATTTAAAGAATCAAATATTTAACTTTACCTTACATTTTGAGATGTATTCAAAATATATAATGTATATTTTCACAATAATATATATTAAATACATATATTAAAAAATTATATTTGTCTTATCTCTCAAATTTTAAAGTTTTGTGCAAATTTTATATGCATCAAATTGAAACAAAAAACAAAAATAATATTTAAATCAAATAGAATGACTCGGTTATTAAACATTTTCCATTCAAAATAATTAATCAAATCCCAAAAAATAAGATTTAAATTTAATATTTATCAATCCTAAATAATTGATATAACCATATATTTTTAAATATAAGTTTAATTACCACAAATATAATTCTAAGAATTATAATTCATAATAGATCAATACCTTGATATTATAATTTTTTTAAATTAGAATTAAAATTATAAATTTAATCTCTAATATATATATATATATATATATATATATATATATATATATATATATATATATATATATATATATATATATATAATTTATTGCTTTCTTAACTTATTTTAAAATATATAAAAAATATCTTTTATTAAAAATATTAGGAAAACAAATCAAAATCTTTTTTTAATCTTAAAGTTTATTATAAATTTCTATAACAATATTTTAATCAATGATAAATAATTTAAACTTCAAAATAATTTTAGAACTTTAAGAAAATTGTTGAAGCATTGACTTATAAAAAAATCATAATCATTACATTAATATTTAATAATATTGTTCCATTGTGGAATCATAAATGGATAAAATCACATAAGCTACAACAGAATGAAGCTTCATCGGTGATTATGTGATGTGATATTGTGGATCATTGGTTGCGATCACGGTGCCTCTTGGACCGAAAGCATTGATCTTGAATAAACTTCCTTGATCGATGTCAATCTTGAATCGACGTTACTAATGTCCGATACAGTGGCTCTGATGGGGGGTACCTGCATGGTTATCACTATAACGCTCAAGTCAGTTTATGGTTTGAGATAACCATAATGGAAGTGAAGATTAGAGATTGTGTGCCTGGAAACACTTTGTGAATGTATTTATACCTTGGACCTGATTGAGAAGGTTGGAAAATGAATCTCGTGTTTTGGGCATTTGGCTCGTGCGGAGAAGTGGGTCCCTAGTCCTTTTGGCGACACAGAACAATTCCCCCCAAGACTCGTCAGGCTTTCAGAATGTTTGAGAAGTCTTTTAGTAGTCGTGGACAACCCTTCAAAATGGCCGCCCACGTGTTTGCTGACATGTTTTGCTTGGGTTTTGCCAAATGATAGTGGGAAACGTGAGCATTAAATGCAATCCCATCATTAAAATGTTTTGTTGTTTTCCTCTTGACGTGTCACCTGAAAAGGTGCAGAGTGGCGTAATGTAACTTTTTGTGCACTAATACATTTGAGTTTGATTGTGTTCCCAAGATGAAATTTGTCAGTGATTTTGTGATGCGATACCATGGATCAGAGGTTACGATCACAATGCCTCTTTGATCAAAAGTGATGATCTTGAATCAACATTGTTGGTTGGTGTCAATCTTGAATCGACGTTGCTAATCTTCGATATAATGGTTATTAGGGGGGTTACCTGCATGGTTAGCACTCTAACACCCAAGTTAGTTTAAGGTTTTAGTTATCCATAATAGAATTGGAGATTAGAGATTGTGTACTTGGAAATCATTTGTGAATGTATTTATACCTTGGACTTGGCGGAGCAAGTTGGAAAATGGGTCTCGCGTTATTGGGCCTTTGGCTACCCAAAACAGTGGGTCCCTGAGCCTTTTGCCGACGTAAAATAGTAGGTGCCTAGGCCTTTGGCCAAAACAAAAGAAATACCTAATAAGTTCTAAATTATAGTGATTTTGAGTGTAAATAATTGGCACTTATTGGCTTAATTCAACCAATAAACCTCAACTTTTGTGCATATGTTGTATAGTTTATATTATAGTGTATATATTGCGTATCGTGTAAATTTCATTGATTTTAATTGTTTTTCTCTCATTTTTGTAGGTATACAAGTAATGATATTTTGTCATTGTCTTATAAATCATTGAATAAGCTTTCCAACCCTTCCAACCGCTAAAACGAAGTTATGGTTCAAAAGTTATGGTCGAAACAAGTGCTGATTTGCTGTCATGTTCGCTAGGCGAACAGAAAGTGCTCAAAAGCGTGGAAAACACTATTTTGGCAGTAGCTAAGGCAGCATATGTTCACTGGGCTAAAGAGACTTCGTTGGGAAAACACGGGACCCCAAACTTGCCTATAAAGTCAATTTTAAGATATTTTTTAGTTTATGTTTTTGGGATCTTTTAACCCCAACTTCATCAACACACATTTTTGGAGTTTAGAGAGCTTTACCAACATCATTGGAGGTTGCAAATCGATGATCCGGGATTGAAACTTCTTTAATCGTGATTGACACTGCGAGAGATTTTAATTCTTCTCCTTTCTTCCCTTTGTAGTTTCCATTTGTGGAGTTTGTATGTAAGTTTACTCTGATTTTATGTATATGTATTGATCATGGCATTGTATACGAGCTATTTTACGAATCTTTATCGGTGTTATCCTTGTTTTACTTGCTTTATGTTTGGATTTGAGTTGCGGTAGACATATCCTCTTCGAATCCGGATCTAGGATATACACCTGTCGATGCACAAATTGGATATCGATTTGTGGTTGATATTTCCTTTGTGTTGAACTTAAAACTTATTGTATCGGTTGTTATATGGAAAAATTGTATAACGATGGATATGGTATTCCTCACGACACTGCTCTAGGAATAGACGATATTGAAAGAATATGTGATGATATTGACGAGTGTTTTAGGTTGCGTACAACTAATTGGTAGATTGTGCATTTGATGGGTAGAAGGAAATACAACTCGTGTCGATTTTCTCCTCTCTGAATAATGTATTTATTTTCTTGTTCATATGTTTTTCTTTTGGTTATTTACTCTCAAACCATTTAAAGCCAAGCTTAGATATGTAGAGATTGTCGAACGACATTCTTTCCCTCGAACTGATCCCTGTGGAGACGATAAAAATCGGGTACTTAATTAATTTTTGCTTACCGCTTCAGCAAAATGGTGTCACTGTTGTGGATTGGTTTTGATATTGAATCGCATTGCGATAGTTTCTATATTTCTAAGCTTTGCACATAATTGTATATATGCTTGTATAAATACTTATTTTGCTTTTGTCTTCCATTATGTTTGTTCAAGTGTTGTATATATTTTATTCCCGTAACGTTTGTTCAAGTGTTTGGTTAGGACACTTTCTTTAGGTTGGCGCTTTGACAAAGCATCGGTATGTCTGTGAGGAAGTTACTAGCAAATCACAATAAAGGCGTCGAGCTAACGACGTGAAACTAGCGCTTGTTGGGAGGCAACCCAACGGTTTTTGAGTTTGTATAGCTTTATGTTTATTTATTTTTTATGTTTATTCTCAGAGGTACTCAGAGGACCCCTGACAGACATTGAACTAGTTGGTGGCAATCACCTTTTTATGTTTGTTGACGGAGAAACGTTGTACCATTTTTTTAGTCAGGTCTTGGTAGCTGGTAACTGATAATCTAGGCAGGCTAATGTACCAACGTAATGCTACATCTTTGAACGTTCCCGCCATGAGTTTGCATTTCTGGGAGTTGGAAGCCCTGACTATTGACATCTGATTGTTGATTGATAATACATGTTCTTGAGGATCACTTTTGCCATCGAAGGATGGTAAAAGTGGTCGCTTGAAATTTTGTGGGACTTGATCACCCCAAACCACAATCATCCTATTTTGTTAGGAGATATTAGTTATTCCATCTTCCTCGTTGGGGAGTCTCCTTTTATACTCATTCATCCATTAATGGCTTTCAAGTAACACTTCTCCATCAATTTCTATCAAGTAACACCTCTCCATCAATTTCTATAACTCTTATGCAATCATGGAGACGTTTCATAACTATCCTATGTGACTATTCATGTTGCTCCCTAACACTTTTCAAGAGATCAGACCGACTTGCCCCTATGCTAGAATGATTCTATAATAAGACTTCACTGTCATCAGATTCTAATTTGCCTAAGTCATATTATCCGACCTGCCTACTCTTCGAATTGCAAAAGCTCAGCCTTTGAAAATTCTGAGATGTACAGTTAGCACTCCAATGCCGAAGTCAATTCAATATCCAAGTTTAATATTTTAAAAAGTGGAGATCAGAGAATTATCTTAATTTATGCACGTGAACTGATTTTATACATTAGATTAAATATAATAGATTTGATATGAATTGAGGCTTAGTTATTTAGAGCTTTGCCCGATTTAGAACAAAAAGTTATAATATTAATCCATATTGTGTGATGTCATACCCCAAATTTGTCCTACCTGTATAATTTCCATCTGTACATTCATCCATTAACCATTATACAGAAAATTCAAAAAAATATATATTGTTTCTGGTTGTTGCGGTGGTTGAGGTTCAATGGTCAGACAGGTTTTAGGATCAAGGTCAAGTGCAACATTGGATTACGATTGGTCAGGTAATGCGTTTGGGGTCCCAAGTCAGGAATTCGTTTTTGTGATTCAAGTCTATCACTCACTTTCCTTTTTATCCATTCTCGTTTTTTATTCACTATGTCCATATTTTTATCCATTTTATATTCAAATTGTCTTTCTTTATCCATATTCATAATAAAGCCCATCACCATTTTTTTAAAGTTATAAAGTCCATTACAATGAGCCCAATTCACAAAATGCTACAAAAAAAATTATTAGTTAATTTTTAACTCAAAAAAAAGAAAAAAAAACTCTTGCAGCCATCATCCTTGCCATGTGATAATAAAGTAATAAAAACAATACATTCCTACGCACTACATACTAGCTTCGAACATGATACAAAAGATGCGAGTCTTTCAAATTTTGTCTGTAGCTATCTCATGTCCTTGAAAGCCAAACACGCCATATTCCACAAGGTGAACCTGCAGTACACAACCAGGTGAATGAGCTGCAAAACATACATGGAACTACTACTCCATCCAAGAGCCAAAACTAATTCGTTACACAACCCCAACCGTGGCTCACAATAACCACACCACAATCTGCAACGACCTTTTTCCAAAACCGGCCCCACCTGCAATTGGCAAAATTTGTACCTTGTGATATGCACAAAAGTTTCATCAGGACCCACACCATGACAAATTGAAAATAACCAAACCTGCAAATGAGACTGTTCCACAATAATCTCACACATACGACAAAAATCCTGCTAACCGTCGTTACACACAACCCACAATCGAAGCCGTACAATAGCCAACGCAACCAAAATGCAGCAGCAGCTCATTCTCTTACCAGCTCACATAATCCTCTCCCTATTCTACCCTCATTCTCCCTATAAAAACACATATATCTCTCTCATTTCGAGAAGCCCTAGCCTCCACACAACCCTGCTAAAACTTCCTCCAAATCTCACCTCCAAAACCTCACCATCTCCAACAGATTCAACAATAACTCCAAAACAACCTCACCATAAATTCATCAACATCTCTGACCCTCCATCCAAAAACCCAGAACAAAAAACGAACCAGATTCAAACCAGAACCAAAACATATGAGTAGAGAATGAGAATGATATGAAGAAGAGAGCGGACCAAAACACAAAGAAGAAACAAACCTGAACAGATCAAGGGAAGCGATTGAACTCGAGAAGGTTGAGGACACTCATGGCCGTGATTTCCACTTTGTTCTTTTTCATTTTTTCATTTGAGTTTGTGTACCCTGTTCCTCAAATTTTTTTTAAGAATGATAATTATGTTGACCGCGTTTTGCTTTTTGGTTCATTTGGAGATTTGTAGCGCCTTACCCTGTTATTAGGAGGAAAAAGGAAATGTGTTTAACCTATTTGCATTAGATGTTGGATTCTGATGATGTTAATCCTTTTGGCATCCACCCTTTTTTTTTTCTCTTTTTAACCGAGCCCTTCTTTTGTATGGATGAATGGGCTCAAAAGCCCATAATGATTCCATGATCTACACCCTTTTCAGATCATGCGCCCCACCCTTGTTTCTCATTTATTTTATTTTATTTTCTTTGATTCTTTTTATTTGTAAATCAAGTTTCTATAATTTATTTTGATAATCATCATTTCCTCCTTTTTCTATTTTAATTTTGCTTTCAATTTTATGTGGCCAATGATATAACAACACTCATGATTTAGTTGATTTTCTCAAAATCGATTCAAAATCTTGATTAATATGAGGCCTATTTATTTTTCTTTTTTATCGGTCGATGAAAGTCAAAAATCATAGCTTATCGATTATCGATTTAAGATCTTGATTAAGACGAGACCGATTTTATTTTAATTTCGATTTCCTTTTCATTTCATATTCTATTTATTTATTTCTCTTCTTATCGGTCGATGAAAATCTAAAACCAAAGATTATCGATTTATCGATTTAAAATCTTGGTAAAGATGAGACCTTTCTTCCTTTTCCATCTTATTTTCGATTATATCTTTTTATTTTCGATTTCTATATTTTCTTTTCATTTTTGGTCAATGAAAGTCAAATATCGTTGATTATCGATTTCTCGATTAAATCTTGATTAAGACGAGACCACTTTGATTTATTTTCTATTTCCATTTCATTTTCTATTATCTTCTTCTATTTTCTCATTTTTTATCGATGAAGTCTTTCTATTCGCGAATGTTGATTGTTGAACCGATTACCTTCATTATTTCAAATCTGTAGTGAGTGATCATCGAGATCTCTTTCTATACTTTGGGATCGTGATAGGTTACCTTCAATTAATCGACGAAAGTTTGTGATTAAGACGAGTTCTTCACATTTTATTTTCGTGTGGCACGATTCAATTGGAGAATGATCCTCAATATCATTTCTCCATCGTGTTTTAGCACAAAGATCAAATTGTGCATCCTCCTATAGTGTGATCTTCGTCATAGATCGTGCTGCGATGGTTTAGCGCTACATGTCCCGTATCATTTGCTCCTAACAATTAATCAACTAACTACTAACTTTATATTTCCGTCAATATTATCTTGATTTACTTTTATGCCAATATTATATCTTGTTCATATTATCTTGATTATATTATTGTTCATATTATCTTTTTCATATTCATATTATTCATATCATATTCATATTATTCATATCATATTCATATCTTATTCATCTAACCTTTTTCTTTGTTTATACACTTAATCAAAACACACTAACAATTATCGAAACCTAAAAAACTAATTGGTGGACTATTGGTTCCTATCCTTTGCTTGGAGCTTTTGTCCGACTCTTGCTCAAGGCTTAGTTTAGGACACCTTGCACACACACGACTTCCTCTTGGGCTACCTTACAATGAGATCTTTTATTTCATGTCATCCCCTGTATTTTACATGTACCCCTTTCCCTATTCTGATGTACGCATTCGTTGTTTCTTTGATTGTGGTTTGTTTACTAGGAGCACCCCAGGGGACTAGCATAGACAACCCATTTTCAAACTAATTCTCGATTCATCGTTGAGACATTTTCAAACAAACCTCTTTTCAACCAAACTCTCGATTCGTCGTCAAGCCATTTTCAAAATCAACCTCTAACCAAACTCTTTTCAAACTAACCTATTCGCATACAAATAAACCCTTGATCCAACGTCAAGCGGATTTTCACAATAAAACTAAAAAATGACTAACAACTATCGCAACTCTTTTTCAAGGTGAAAAATGGGGGTTCAAGTCTTTGATCTCTCTTCGGTTGTTTGGGTGCGAGTTCTCTTACTCGTGTGTGAGCAATTGACGCCTCTTTAAAACAAACCAACTTCCCTTTGTTTCGTGGGCGTACCACGAACTATGACTGCTCTGATTCTTTAATCTCGTCCGAGTAAAGATACGTAGGCACAAGATTGCGATGATCTTGGCGAGCACACTTTTTCTTTTTCCCCCGTTTCCACATTTTTTTCTTTTTTCCCCGTTCACACTACCATCTTTTTTTCGTCAAACCCCGTAGTCGAACTACAATTGCTCTGATTACTCATTCTCGTCTGAATAAGCATACGTAGGCACAAGATTGTGATGATCTTGCCGAGCACCCTATCCTTAAACCACCCATTTTCCCTTAACACCCTTCCCTTTTACCGTACCATTTTTCATTTATCATAGAGAAGAAAACAAACAAGCTTAGCTAACGAGTATAGCGATTCGAATTAAGAGGTTCTCGTTGAGTACAACTGACGTGAGGGGATGCGCGTACCTTCCCCTCACGTAACCGACTCCCGAACCCAGAATGTGGTTGCAACGAACATGTTCTTATTCCTCCCTTAAAGGTTTTCTCGATATTTTCCTTTCCCTCTTTTGGGATAAATAAAGTTCGGTGGCAACTCTGTCGAACCGTTCCTCATTGAGTTCTTTGAATGATCCTCAATATAATTTCTCCATCGTGTTTTAGCATAAAGATCAAATTGCACATCCTCTTATAGTGTGATCTTCGTCATAGATCGTGCTACGATGGTTTAGCGCTACATGTCCCGTATCATTTGCTCCTAACAATTAATCAACTGACTACTAACTTTATATTTCCGTCAATATTATCTCGATTTACTTTTATACCAATATTATATCTTGATTATATTATTGTTCATATTATCTTGTTCATATTCATATTATTCATATCATATTCATATCTTATTCATCTAACCTTTTTCTTTGTTTATACACTTAATCAAAACACACTAACAATTATCGAAACCTAAAAAACTAATTGGTGGACTGTTGGTTCCTATCCTTTGCTTGGAGCTTTTGTCCGACTCTTGCTCAAGGCTTAGTTTAGGACACCTTGCACACACACGGCTTCCTCTTGGGCTACCTTACAATGAGATCTTTTATTTCATGTCATCCCCTGTATTTTACATGTACCCCTTTTCCTATTCTGATGTACGCATTCATTGTTTCTTTGATTGTGGTTTGTTTACTAGGAGCACCCCTGGGGACTAGCATAGAAACCCATTTTCAAACTAATTCTCGATTTGTCGTCGAGCCATTTTCAAACAAACCTCTTTTCAACCAAACTCTCGATTCGTCGTTGAGCCATTTTCAAAATCAACCTCTAACTAAACTCTTTTCAAACTAACCTATTCGTATACAAATAAACCCTTAGTCCAACGTCAAGCGGATTTTCACAATAAAACTCAAAAACGACTAACAACTATCGCAACTCTTTTTCAAGGTGAAAAATGGGGGTTCAAGTCTTTGATCTCTCTTCGGTTGTTTGGGTGCGAGTTCTCTTACTCGTGTGTGAGCAATTGATGCCTCTTTAAAACAAACCAACTTCCCTTTGTTTCGTGGGCATACCACGAACTACGACTGCTCTGATTCTTTACTCTCGTCCGAGTAAAGATACGTAGGCACAAGATTGCGATGATCTTGGCGAGCACACTTTTTCTTTTTCCCCCGTTTCCACACTTTTTTCTTTTTTCCCCGTTCACACTACCATCTTTTTTTTCGTCAAACCCCGTAGTGGAACTACGATTGCTCTGATTACTCATTCTCGTCTGAATGAGCATACGTAGGCACAAGATTGCGATGATCTTGCCGAGCACCCTATCCTTAAACCACCCATTTTCCCTTAACACCCTTCCCTTTTACCGTACCATTTTGCATTTATCATGGAGAAGAAAACAAACAAGCTTAGCTAACGAGTATCGCGATTCAAATTAAAAGGTTCCCGTTGAGTACAACGGACGTGAGGGGGTGCACATACCTTCCCCTCACGTAACCGACTCCCGAACCCAGAGTGTGGTTGCGACGAACATGTTCTTATTCCTCCCTTAAAGGTTTTCTTGATATTTTCCTTTCCCTCTTTTGGGATAAATAAATTTTGGTGCGACTCTGTCGAACCGTTCCGTGCCTTTCGCGTGAAGGGTCGTGTCTTTTATTAAGTGATTTTTTCGAGGTGCGACAGCTGGCGACTCTGCTGGGGATACATTTGCTCCATGCAAGAGAGAGTCGAGCCTATCTTGATTTGAATCGTTAGCTCGTTTGCATGTTTTCTTCTCGCTTGTTTACTTATTTACTTGCTTTCTTATTTCCTTATCTGTGTTACCTTTTGTGACATTGTTGGGTTGTTCTGACATTGGGAACTTTGTGAGATGGCTCTACACCCGAGTCGAGAAAAACCCTAGGATTAGGATGTGGTTGTGTAGTGGAGGCTTCCGTGGTCTCTTCCGCGTGAGCCAAAGCGAAAACCCCGCTTGGAGTAGACTCCCTTGGAGATGTTATCATTTCGATGTTACTTCGTCGCGCTGGTAATGTTTTTTAGCACGAGTCGTTGATCCCAAGGACCATTAACCCATTTATCCATGGTGGTTGGTAGTTTTAACTCTTTGTGGGTTAATGCGAACGCCCCAATCAGATGAGATCCCTCGAACGTATTACTTCCTGACAGTAATATTTTCGACCTCGATCTAGGATTTTGAGAACCTACATAGAACCCGTGTTTCGATGGTTGTGTAGTGGACACCTCCGCAGAGTCTTTCTCGTGGGGAAGAAACGAAGACCTCACCTAGACGAGATTATTTCGAGGATATTATAATCAGATGTCTCTTCGTCTTGGTTGTAATGTTTCGAAATATATCCATAACTCTAGGCACCTACCCGCCTTAGAAACCTACCCGTGGGCTTTCTTGATCCTAGTTGTGGTTCTTGACCCGTTCCTCCGGCCAACCTCAGAATCTGTTGAACCTGTGATCTGCGATCCTGGATCTTGCATCTTGCATTGTATACATGTCATTGCATTACATTGCATCAGTTATGCATCTTGCATTGCATTTCAACATCAGGATCTCATTACACTTTCCTTCCTTCTCCAGTAAATCAAGCTGATTCCTCGACACCAGTACGCAACTCGAGCCAACACAAGAGGAATGATGGAACAGATTCAACAAGAGCAAGCTGCCTTCAGAGAGGAGTTGAACTCTATGAAGGGAAAGATTGATGAGATTCTTGAAGCCATCATGATGGCCAGAAAAGAAGAAGAACTGCGTGAAGTCGCTGCCGCCAACAACAACGTTCATGTGCAAGGTTCTACCTCAAGGCTCTCAATTCCTGTTCCTAACCTAATCAACTATGGAATACCTATGAACTTCATTCCTGCCGCTGAAGGAGCCATTTCTCAACCAGTTCCAACATTTGGAGTCACTGTCGGTGCCATTCCGCAAGCTCAACCTGTTATAATTCAAATTCCTATCTGTCGCTCCCGAAAGATTCGCATCCAATGGTACAAATGCGAGAGTGGCGCAGAAAACACAGAGTCGCCAGCAATGTGTATTTATCCCGAGAGAGGGAAAGGAAACACTGCATAAACCTGAAGAGAAAGGGGGAAAGACATGGTCATCGCAACCATAGTCCAGGTTCGGGAGTCGGTTATGCGAGGGGAAGGTGTTAGCACCCCACGCATCCATCGTACTCGATGGGATCCACGCTTGTTGTCTAAACGGAGGGTGAGCTATCCTACTATCTATGGCTGCAAAATAAAACGGGGATGGGGGTGACTAAGACGGACTCGGTAGGACATATTCGATGCCCTAGGCCTACGTACTCCCTCAGTGCAATGGGAAAGTCAGAGTCAACGTAGTTCGGACAGGAACTGTGGGGGTAGGTTGCTCGCCAAGACAATCACTGTCTTGTGCCTACATATCCTCAATCGGACGAGAGAGAGGAATCAGAGCTAATGTAGTTCGTGGGTACGACCACGAATGGGTGAGTGTTTTTTACGTGAGCGACGAGCTCTCTTCTGAAAATAACATTTGAAACACAACAATCCCGAAGGATAAAAATATTTTAATTTATTTTATGTTTTTTAGACAGAAGTGTTTTTTAAGTTAGTTCATAAATTGCATTGCACCAAAGTCTAGGGCACAGGGACGAATACTTAACGAATCGTCCCAACACAGGACGCCCACTAAGCACTCTAGAAAGATGCGAGGAAGCCCCTCATTTCTCATTCCCCACGCTTAAGGCTCGTGCGCAATACACTTTATCTTTATTAAGTGTTTTCAAGAAGTTTTAAGATGAGAAGAGAGAAGACCCAAAGGAAACTCTAAAGGGAAACTAAGAGTCCTAATGTTATCATGCATGGGTAACCTATGGTTAGTGAGGCTTAGGAGAGACGACTACCTAAAACCTAATGCTAATCCTACTCCAAGCTTAATCAAAAATTAAGTTGGACTAGGTAGCTCTAAAGGGAGAGAATCCAAGACTTAAACAAGTCTTGAGATTCATGGGAGGAAGAGAGTGAAAGAGAAGAATGAGAAAGAGAAGGATGAGATAAGAAACAAGATAGGGCATAAAGCACATCATATCAAGTATATCTAACTTACATCAACAAACAAGTCTCAAAGATCATGCAAAACATCTCAAGTAAGCATGCAAAGGTAATCATGAAAGAATGCAAGCATACTTATATGAAATGCACAATTAAGCACCAATGAACTTCATATCAAGATGAAATGAGAAAAATAAGATGAAGATGAAAGCAATTCAGAATCAAGATCATACCATCATCAACAATTCTCATGTGCAAGAGAAAATCAAAACATGAAACATTATGCACCAAAGAAAGTCCACAAAAGGAAGTCAAAGTTCAAGCACTTAAAGCATACCCAAACATGATCCACAAATTGCAAAATTTGGTCATAAGGACCTCAACCAGGGGTAAACATCATACCACAAGCTCATGCAAAGAATCCAAAATAAATTCAATCAAACAAGCATGGCAAAACAATTAGGGTTAAGAGATGTCAAGAGATGATCATGCATAATTCACTTAAGCACAAATAATCAAACATATATCAAATGACATTAAAAATTTTTGGAATTAAAACCCAAGTAACCTAAGTCAGAAACTAGCAACATACCAAAATATCACACAAAAATTCACAAGTTAAGTATCTCAAACAATGCTTCAAAGTTGCATAAGAACAAAGAAGAACAATGCACAAATAGAGGGACTAAAATCCAATATGAAATGAGTTTAAAAATATGAGAAAATTTTTTTTAAGGACCCCAAGATGTCTTCTAAAATATGAAAAAAGAATGGGATGCAAATCATGTACCAATGATTAGAAAAAAAAATCAACAAGACAGGCTGTGCACAATTGAGACAATTCCAAAGGAAATTAATCAAACAATTAATTCAGATGCACAAATTAAAATAAAATGGAAAAAAAAATTAAATTTTTTTTATAAAATTCCAAAGATGCTTCATAATTTTTTTGGTGATTTTTAGATGCATAAAACTAATTTTAAAAAATAAAAATGAAAATGAAACAATTAAATAAAATAAAAAAGAAAATAAAGAAGCCAGGGGTGCAACATAAGCAATTCACAAGTTCAAAACAAAATGGGCTCAGATAAAGGGGGTGGGAAAAGCAAACAAAGGCCCAACCCAGCGCAAGTCAACACACTCACATGAACTTCTGTCAACAATCTTAACTCACACACACCATCAGATCAATCAAAACTTCACATGCAGTCAAACAAAACACAAAGTACACAAGATCTGTGGCTAGGATTAAAGGTACATGGTAACAAGCATACTCACGCGCACACATAACACATCTGACTTTAAAATAAATCACGTGAGAGGTATGTGGTAATTTTAATGTACTGGCAACAAGACAACCATCAGATTCATCCAACGTGTGATAATCAGTCAATAAATCAAACAGGTAATCATGATGTGTGGTTCAGATTAAACATACATGGTAACAATCATGGAATATCACACACATGCATTAAAATGAAAATGTGAAAATTAAATGATCTGGAACAATGAGGACCATCAGATCTGGACAACCAACGGTCCATATTTCATCTTCTTCCTCCCAAACCCTCACTGGCCTGAAACATAACCAGACGTCGGAGCCCTAGCTCCGGTCGTCTTCTCCGGCCACCTGCACTTCAAAATTTTCCAGAAATAGCAAACAAGTACACCATTCCACTCAGAATTCAACAAGGATCATGAATATGCAATTTGTTTCAACAGATCATACATATATAAGCCAAATCGAAGAAGAAAAGTTTGGATCTAAAAACTTCAGATCCACAATACAGCCATGATACACGTCCAAAATCAAAACAAAACACATCAGGATGATCATCAAAGCAAGAGGAACATTATGCACACCATAAAATCAAGTTCTAGGATCATGAATTTCACACAAACTTGAAACTTGCAGAGCTCAAATTACACCAAGAAAACCCTCTGGAAGCTGCAGATCTACTCCTTGGAACTTCTAATTGCAAAATAAATGCAACTAGAGCTTGGAATCGTGCTAGATCTTGAGATTTGATGAAGTTGAATCCAAATCCGGTTATGGCCAAAACCTCAGTATGAGCTTCAATCAGTGGTTGATTCTTGCTCTATTCTCTTCACGGATCAAGAATATGCAAAGAAATCTCAAGGAAACCTTGTGAGGAGAGAGTTTCGAAGGAGAGAAAGTTTGAGTAAAAATTTGAAATCTGAGCAAATGAGAGTGCATGAGGTGTGAATGAACGTGTGAGTCTCCTTATATACACTTGGTTAACACTCTGATCATGATTAGGGTTTGATTAATCCCTTGATTAAGGCTATCCAAAGTGATTTGCAAAAATGCAAGTTGTGATGTACACACTTAATCACACGTGCCAAGGTCATGGTAAAAGCATGATTCACTCACATTTCTTTTGCTGATCACAAATAGAATGGACTTGGGCTTTGTAATAACTTGATTTATGAGATATGATCCATCTTGCCATTTTGCACATTGTGAAAAAACTGAGGTATATGGCATGAAATGAATTGATTCAAAAGCCAAATCTGGTCCTCATGGAGTGTACTTGAATATTGCAATATGACTTGAGTCATTAGAAACAATTACAAGTCATTTTGTACCAAAATGCAAAAGGTGGAAAAATGGATACATGAGAACACCCTAAAAAGCACCTTGCCTTCTTTTGATCATAACTTGAGTTTCACAAATGGTATGGAAATGATCTAGTACTTTTTGGAAATGGGAGAGAATGATCTTCAACTTTCATGTTTGAGAAAAATTCATTTGAAGCTTATTTGATGATGAAAAGTCAAGTTGAAGATGGTTGGAAAAGTTGCCAAAAATGGAAATTTCACATTATAGGTCATTTTCAAAAAATAGTAACTTTTGCACAAACTCTTGACTCTTGATGAATGGTATGAATCCTAGCCTTTGAGGACCATATGAGGGCATAAGACCTTAAAAATCATGAAGATGACTTCAAAATTCCATGGTTGACTTTCCCCCTTACAGTTGACTTTTCTTGGTTCACAAGCAACTGATCCACTGAACATCTTCCACAATGAACCACTAGCCAAGCCTTCCTATATGAGTGTTTGGGAGCACATGGAACTCATGAGAGCATGCTTGAATCCACAAAGTTTCCTCAAGAAGCTCTTTGAACCCAAGAACCTTAATTTGGTCCCTCTGGTTAGGAGGGAAAGATTCACTTGAAATCCTTTATCATTCTTGACCTTATGAAGATATGATGAACCCAACAAGACCTTGAGGCTTGAGAATCCTTTGAGATGAACTAAGTACTTTGATCCCATGCTAAGAACCAATGCTATACACAAATGCTAATGCAAGAAATGCAAAGAAACATAAGCCAGTTAGCTTCAAAACAAAAGGGAAAATTTTGGGGTGTTACAGCTGCCCCTATTCAATCAACTTGGTCCTGAAGGTATGATAGCAACGGCTGTCATGCGCTCAAAGGATTCACAGAGATTGAATACCAAAAGAAACCTGAAATTTTCAATCCTCAAAGGAGGGACGACTCCGCTAGGGAACAAGCAGTAAATGCTGCACTGTCACAACACGGACGAGTGTTAGCTATGCTGGGGATGAACACAGACGGGTGTCAAGGAATCAAAGATATCAGATACGGATGGGTATCAAAAAGATACATGGACGGGTGTATAAAGAACCAATACGGATGGGTATCGAAAGGTACACAGACGGGTGTATAAAGAATCAATACGGACGGGTATCGAAAGGTACACGGACGGGTGTATAAAGAATCAATACGGACGGGTATCGAAAGGTACACGGACGGGTGTATAAAGAATCAATATGGACGGGTATCGAAAGGTACACGGACGAGTGTATAAAGAATCAATACGGAAGGGTATCGAAAGGGTACACGGACGGGTGTATAAGGACTTTACTGGGGATTAAAATGTTGAACTGAACACGAACGGGCGTTAAGAAAAATCTTGTTGAGTAAATGACAAGAGAACACGGACGAGTGTCAAAGGAATCAATACAGACGAAGTATTGAAAAGGGTCAAACACGGACGGGTGTTAAAGGGAACACGGACGAGTGTCATCAAAAGGTTAATACGGACGGGTATCGAAACCAAAGGTTCAAACACGGATGAGTGTCATGGTAAAAACTTTGAGGGGATAACTCAAAAGACCACCTGGACGAAGAGGCGAAAAGAGGTCGAGGATTTACGATCCTGGCAAGACACTCTGCCGGGGGACTGTCAAATATTGCTTTGAATGACTAAACCCAACACTTGTGGTATAAAGCTGAACGAAATTTTCCTGAAATCTGGTTTTTTCCTGATGAAGGAAAACTCAAACCTGGCTTATGCTTCGGATGCATATGTTTGAATTTTGTCATAATGCTCCACACGAAGTGGAAATGCTACGCATTTAGGAGGATGCCATGTAAAAAATACTTATGCAATGCAAAAGACCGTCCCAGCGAAATAAACGCTGAGAACAGAAGCAGCTCCACTGAGGACGACAACCACATTGTCATCAAACCAAAGAAATCATGTTGAGGAAAACTTCACCCTGCTAGGGAAGATCACAATCACCAATTCTGCTGGAGATGGACGAATCTCTGAGAGAAAACCCACTCTATCAGGGAGGAATTGAAAACTAAAGATGGAAACTCCTCTGCCGGGGATGACCAAATGTTTCAGAACCTGGATTCAAAACCTGCTGGGGATACCAATCGCCAACAAACTCTGCTTGGGGATAAACTGAAAGAAACTTTGAGGAAAATAGATTGCCCCATGCTCAGTGGAGAAACACCGTCTTTAATCAACGAGGACACTCTATCAGACTCTTGCAGGAGAGGCTGTAAAAAATAACAACTTCTGGCTACCTGCTGAGGAAAGATGAGCCAAGTCACAACTCTGGCTGGGGGTAAACCTCTTATATCCTGCTGAGGGGGACGATCCTCAATGACTCCTCTTGGGGAATTACTTCTTTACACTCTGTTGAGGAAGACGATCCCCGATGCTCTGACTGGGGAGAGCAGCAAACTGCTGAGGATGATCAGACTTCAAAGTTGGGGAGCAAATCTATTGGAGAAGTACACCTGTCATTCTGCAAAACCAACAGAAAGGTCTACGTGCAAAAATGATTACTTTGATTATCATCATAGTGACTGTCGCCTAAGCAATTGCCACTGTTTTCCAATTTGTTTCACAAAGCTCAACATTTTAGCATGTAATGTTTATCAAAAATATCGGACATTTTCACAAACAAAACTGGTAAAACAATAAACAAAAGCTCTTTGACTGAAATGCAAAATTTATTGAATGATCAGCCTGAAAATAGGCATTTACATTTGGAAGCAATTCCTGAAAAGAGGTAATTGCGTAAAAAGTAAAAGAAAATACACATGTCGGCAATGTGGGGAACAGATATCCACCATGACTCGACTCAACTATAACCCATATGACTTGTTTATCCGCAGATGCTTTGGCCTTTGAAGAGACTAACTGGACTGATTCCTTTCCTTCGAATTTTCCAAGTGTGAATAGTAATCACAGATCGAACGTGGATCGTAGTCTTTGCGTTTAAATCCCTAACTTTTGCCTGGATCGCCCCTTTCGGGTTTTCAATCCACCGGGATACCCATTTTTGCCAAAGTTGCCTTTTCAGGTTTTCAAATTTGCGGGTTTATTCTTTTTTTCTTTTTATCCCTAATTTTTGCCCGAACCTTTTCTTTTTATGGTTCGCCAGGATGCCCCTTTTTTGCCTGAACCTTCTTTTTATGTCCAGCGGGTCTTCTTTTTATGCAAAGTATTTTTTGACTACATCCGCGTTCACAGGGACGTAAAATCTTCGCCATCCATAGTTCAGAGTAATAAGGCTCCACCAGAGAAAACCTGTCTTACTACATATGGCCCTTCGTAATTCGGAGTCCGCTTTCCCCTGTGATCTATTTGAGGAGGAGTGATCCTTTTCAGGACTAATTCACCAGTTTGGAAACACCGAGGACGCACTTTCTGATCAAAAGCCTTTTTTCATCCTGCTCTGATACAACTGGCCCTGCGCAATGGCTTTCAATCTCTTCTCTTCAATGAGGTTCAGTTCATTTAGCCGGGAACGCACCCACTCAGCTTCATCAAGCTTCACGTCTGTCAGAATTCTCAAAGAAGGAATCTCAACTTCTAATGGCAGAACTGCTTCCATACCATACACCAGTGAGAAAGGGGTTGCCCCAGTTGATATGCGTACCGAAGTACGATATCCGTGCAAAGCGTAAGGAAACATCTAATGCCAGTCCTTGTATGTCACTACCATCTTCTGCACAATCTTCTTTATGTTCTTATTAGCCGCTTCAACAACCCCATTCATCTTCGGGCGATAGGGAGAAGAATTGTGATGTTCAATCTTAAAGCTCTGGCATAGCTCCTTCATCATCTTATTGTTCAAATTTGAACCATTGTCAGTAATGATCCTCTCCGGGACTCCATACCGGCAGATGATGTCCTTCTTAATAAACCAGGCTACCACTTGTCTGGTGACGTTGGCATACGATGCTGCTTCCACCCACTTCGTGAAATAATCAATAGCCACCAGGATAAAACGATGTCCATTCGAAGCAGTCGGCTCGATCTTCCCAATCATGTCAATGCCTCACATGGCAAAAGGCCAAGGTGATGATAAAACATTCAGAGGAGTAGGTGGTACGTGCACCTTATCAGCATAAATCTGGCATTTATGACATTTTCGGGCGTATTTAAAACAATCAGACTCCATAGTCATCCAATAATACCCCGTTCTTAACAATTTTCTTGCCATAACATGCCCATTGGCATGAGTACCAAAGGAACCTTCGTGAACTTCTTCCATTAACAGGCCTGCCTCGTGTTCATCAACACAACGTAGCAAGACCATGTCAAAGTTTCTCTTGTATAACACATCGTCTTTGTTCAAAAAGAAGTTTCCTGATAGCCTCCTCAACGCCTTCTTATCCTTGGAAGATGCCCCAGCTGGGTATTCCTGACTCTTCAAAAAGATTTTGATATCATGTTACCAAGGCTTGCCATCTGATACACCTTCAACCGCAAATACAAAAGCAGGTATGTCCAAGCGCATGATTCTGATTGAAGGAGTTTCATTCCAACGATTCACTTGATACATCGATGACAACGTTGCCAACGCATCAGCCATCTGATTCTCTATCCAGGGAATGTGATGGAAGTCTACTCTGTCAAAGAAAGGTAACAACCTTCCGGCATAGCTGTTATACAGAACAAGATTCGCTTGACGAGTCTCCCATTCACCTGTAATCTGATTAACCACCAACGCAGAATCACCATAAACATCGAGGTTCTTGATTCTCAAATCAATTGCTTCTTCTAACCCCATGATGCATGCTTCATACTCTGCCTCGTTGTTAGTGCATACGAACGCTAATCAGGCAGTGGAGGGTATATAAGAACCCTTTGGAGTCGTAATGATTGCCTCGATTCCATTACCATATGAATTAACAGCTCCATCAAAAACCATCTTCCACTGAGATCCAATCTCAGGTCCTTCATCAGGCAAAGGCTCTTCACAATCCTTCATCTTCAGATACATGATATGTTCATCAGGAAATTCAAACTTCATTGGTTGATAGTCCTCAATTGGCTGTTCGGCGAGGTATTCTGACAAAACAGTTCCCTTAATGGCTTTTTGGGAAACATACTAAATATCGTATTCTATCAGAACCATCTGCCAACGGGCTATTCTACCAGAAAGTGTCTGCTTCTCAAACACATATTTGATCGGATCCATCTTTGAAATCAAAAGGGTTGTGTGGTTTAACATATACTGCCTCAAACGCTTAGCTGCCCAAGCGAGTGCACAACATATTTTCTCCAGCATCAGGTATCTTGACTCGCAATCAGTAAACTTTTTACTCAGGTAGTAGATGGCGTGCTCCTTTCTACCTGACTCGTCTTGTTGACCGAGCACACACCCCATTGAGTTCTCAAGAACTGTGAGATACATAATCAAAGGTCGTTCTGGTACTGGCGGCATAAGGATTGGAGGTTCCTGCAAGTATTCTTTAATCTTTTCAAATGCCTTTTGACAATTTTCATTCCACCTGACCGCTTGATCCTTTCTTAACAACTTGAAGATTGGTTCACACGTGGCTGTGAGATGCGAGATGAACCTAGCAATGTAGTTTAATCTCCCCAAGAAACCACGAACCTCTTTTTCTGTTCTCGACTCAGGCATTTCTTGTATGGCTTTTACCTTCGCAGGATCAACCTCGATACCTTTTTCACTAACAATAAATCCCAGCAATTTTCCTGATCTCACCCGAAGGTGCATTTGTTTGGATTCAACCTCAGTCTGAATTTTATCAATCTTTCAAATAGCTTCTGAAGATTCACCAGATGTTCTTCCTCCGTCTGTGACTTCGCAATCATGTCATCAACATAGACCTCAATCTCTTTGTGAATCATATCATGGAAGAGAGTCACCATCGCCCGCTGATAAGTTGCCCCTGCATTTTTCAATCCAAAGGGCATCACTTTGTAGCAAAAAGTTCCCCACGGTGTTATGAATGTTGTTTTCTCCATGTCCTCTAGGGCCATCTTGATTTGGTTGTACCCAGAGAAGCCATCCATGAAGGAAAACACCGAATACTGAGCAGTATTGTCAACTAACACGTCAATGTGAGGAAGCGGGAAATCGTCCTTCGGGCTTGCTCTGTTCAAATCTCTGTAATCAACACACATCCTGACCTTTCCATCCTTCTTAGGTACAGGCACAATGTTAGCAACCCACGGAGGATAATTCGTTACAGCCAGAAATCTGGCGTCCAACTGTTTCTGAACCTCTTCTTTGATTTTGACCGACATCTCCGGTTTAGTTCTTCTCAACTTTTGTTTGACCGGAGCACAACCTTCTTTAAGTGGTAGCCGATGTACAACAATATCAGTATCGAGCCCAAGCATGTCTTGGTAAGACCAAGCGAAGATGTCCACATACTCACGGAGCATTTCAATCAATCTTCCCTTGACACTGTCTTCCAAAGCAGCCCCTATCCTTACTTCTTTTCTGGCGTCCTCGGTTCCCAGATTAACAATCTCCATCTCCTCCTGATGAGGTAAAATAACCTTCTCCTCTTGCTTCAACAGTCTGGCCAATTCTTCGGGCAGTTCACAATCTTCGTCAGTCTCTTCTTCATCCTGATAGATTGGATTGTCAAAGTCATACCGAGCTATAGCTGAGTCATGATCGGTGTCATCTGAACAAAGAGACCTGCATGATTGATGAGGTATGTTTTATTATGTATGCAACAAAAGAAACACATTGCCATTTTGATGTGGGTTTTTAATGCATAAAAATAAAACAGAAAGACAGAGATCAAAATATTTGAGTGTGAAAAGTCCTTTATTGATGAAAAAGTAAAACATGCAACAGCTAAAGCCCTACAAATAAAATCACTACGTCTTGGGCAGAACTCAGGATTAACATAATAGGAAAACAAAGCAATTTACTCGAAGCTAGTAACTTGAATGAATTTCTCGGAAGACCAGTTGCACAGACTTTCTCCTGGGACGCAAGGGCGGATCTAGTTATCCATATCACAATCACTGTCCCCTTCTTCCTCAATGGCATTGACTCTATTGAAAAATACACCAGCGCTGGTGAAATAGACTGGGCCATAGAATTTGGGAGGATCCCTGGCTTTCCTGGGTGGCTTGTATCCCAATCCATATGTATTCCTCTTCTCCTGAACTTCAACCACTTGGCCCCACCTCTGTGAGCTACCAGCCTCAACCACAGCTTTGGCGTCTTTAAACGAAGACATGGAGATCTCAGGCTGATTTGCCCCTGCAGGCTGCTCTATAGCCTCAGACTGATCCTCAAAGTGAATAACCTCTTCAGAAATCTTCACTTTTTCAAACCCCTGACACAGCGTCTCATGGATTTCACCATCCACTTCCACGTATTTAAAGGTTGACAGCTGACTAATCATTATGTCCTCCTCTCCGCACACTGTCCCACGTGACCATCTACCATGTATTTCAGCTTTTGATGCAAAGTGGAAGTTACAGTGCCTGCACCATGGATCCAAGGATGACCCAACAGACAACTGTATGCTGGCTGAATATCCATTAAATAAAATGTCGCATCAAAAACCTCAGGTCCAACCTTGATCGGCAGCACAATCTCACCAAAGACAGACCTCTTCGAGCCATCAAAAGCTCGCACCACCAAGTCGCTTGGTGTACAAATAAGTCCCCTGGTATCTAATTTCATTAATGTTTTCTTTGGCAATACATTCAACGATGATCCAGTATCAACCAACACATGTGACATCAGTGAACCACGACACTCAATCGAAATATGCAGGGCATTGTTATGATTCTTCCCAGCGGGAGTCAAATCAAGATCTGTAAAGCCCAAGCCATTACCCGCATTCACGTGCGCCACAACCCCTTCCAGCTGGTTAACAGAAATCTCCTGAGGAACATATGCCGCATTCAAAACTTTCAGAAGAGCATTCCTATGAGCTTCTGAACACAACAGCAACGACAGAATGGAAATCTTCAACGGTGTTTGATGTAATTGGTCCACGATCTTGTAATCACTTTTTCGGATGAGTCTCATAAACTCCTCGACATTTTCAGAAAAAGCATCATCAACCGGCTTTACTGTAGAATCAATAATCACTGGAGGCTGCACAGAACCATCAACTGCCTGCTTTCCCCTATCTTGCCTAGAAGTACTGGGTTGATCATTAACAGGAGTAAGCACTCTACCACTTCTCATTATAGCATCGGTCTCAACTTTAACCTCAGGACTAGAACTCACTAGCGAAGTAGTCATTAATTCCTGTTTTTGTCCATTGACAAACACCTCTGTGCTGTAATTCCATGGAATAGCCTTAGTACTTTCATACGGAACGGGTCCAGCCCTGGTAATGATGACTGGAGGTGGCTTTGCTGGGCCTGAAATAGTAATCGTCTTGAACGGAATAGTGATAGTAGCAACCTTCTCACTAACAACCTCTTCTTGCTGATTACCTCTATCAAACTGTAAGCAACCCTCATCAATCAGATTCTGGATACCCATCTTCAACGAATCACAACCATTATCCTTCGTCAAATAATCTGAACAGTTCTCATCACAACCTGGATAGACGTCACCCTTCAATAACCTGTTTTTAACCACAGCCAGCGGAGTCTTCAGCTCCTCAACATCCATGATCAAATTCAAAGCTTTACATTCCTCAATTATCGCATTCGACCTCGGCCCATTGTGATTAGGCATCGGGTTTTGAATAACATTGGGCCCATCATTCGAGAAATTGATAGCCTTGGAGTCTATAAGGTCTTGCACCTTGTGATGAAACACCCTACATTTCTCCACATTATGCCCAGGAGCACCAGAGTGAAAATCGCAGTGTGTGTTAGCATCGTAGCCTCGTGGGAGTTCCCCTGTTGGTGGAGCCAGGGTACGGAGCTCAACTAGATGCAACTGCAGTAAATGTTGCAACAACTGTGCATACGACATCGATGGTTGATCAAAATGCCTCTCTACATTCCTTTGTCTATTCTGATACTGGCCCTGTTGCCTATTCTGATTAGCATTATTCCTTTGTTGCTGTGGTGGAGGTAACGTTGCTGGGATAGTTACTGATGCTACTTGTTGATTATTGTTCTGGCGCTGTTTCCCTTTTCCCTTGTAAGATGATACACCATTGACCTCTCCTTTCTTCTTATAACCATCAAATGGCTTCTTTCCATGCCCAGAGGACGATCCGTCACCACTAGAAACTTTTCCAGCCTTAATTCCAACCTCTACCTTCTGTCCGATCGCAATCACATATGCAAACTTGCCTAGTGAACAAGGCAATAGCTTTTTATAATAGTGCTTTGGCAGCGTGTCCATAAACATGTCCAACATTTATTTTTCCAGCATTGGTGGCTGTACCCTAGCCACCAATTCACGCCACCTTTGCGCGTATTCTTTGAAACTTTCATCATTTTTCTGGGACATGCTCAACAGCTGAGTTCTGTTGGGAGCCATGTCTGTGTTGTATTGGTAATGCTTGATAAAAGCTGCAGCTAACTCTCTCCAAGTACGAACATCTCTATTTTCCAACGCTATATACCATTCCAAAGACGCGCCGGACATGCTGTCTTGGAAAAAGTGCATCATTAGCTTTTCGTCCTTGGCATGGGCAGCCATCTTCCTGGTATACGCCTTTACATGAGTTCTCGGGCAGGTAGAACCATTATACTTCTCCAGTGTAGGAATCTGAATCTTGTGCGGTATGACAATATCAAGGACCAACCCTAGGTCGTCCAAATATATTCCCAGATCATCTTGCTTCACAACCCCTTTCAGTTGCGCCTCGATTAAACGGATCCTCTCATCACTGTCCACAAGAAGGCCAGCGTCCAAGCTTCTGACCGAGAAAACATCATCCTGTTGATCATCAAAATGATGGCCATGGATAGCTCGAATAATGCTTCCTTCTCCCACCACTGAAGGAATCCCACCCTGTCCACCAGCACCAGGGATAAGAATGTTGGCACCAGCACCAGCTTCTCCCAGAGGAACAACACGATTAAGAAGACCACCGTGTAAGATACCATTTTCATCAACCTGCGCCACCAGAGGCTGAACTAGAGCACTGAATTCATTCTGGCTCTGCACCACACCTTGCATCATCTCCATGAATTGATCGATGCGAGCTTGCATAGCTGCCATGTCTGGCTGAACTTTGTCCATCACTCTACTCTGATTAAGCCTGGTAGAATACCGATGAGCTTGTTGATCAATCCTGACTGTCAAAAAGAGAGAGCATAAGAAAACCAGAGAAACCGAGATAACCTGCTATGCAAAAATGAGATGATTATGTCAATGCAAATGCAAACATGTATGAACATTATCAAGGCGGTCTATCCCTTGATTCCAGTTTTAACAACAGAAGAGAACTGAATTCCTGATCATATAAAGAGAATAAGCATCTGTTACAACACAAGTCTGAATAAGCATAAACAAAGACCCCGACCAACAAGCCTGGCGGTGATCCCGGAAATACAAAGAAAATAGCAGCAAGGAAACTAAGGCATATCATCAAGACTCAGCCGTGCTAGAATTCCCCATTCGTCATTCTTTTTGCACCAATTCTGCACTTCCTTGAGAAGCTTCTTGGTATTAGGATGCTCTGGTCTCTGAATCAACTCTTGAATCAAAAGATCCCTCCTGTGCAAGATCCCTGTCAAATAACGACTATGCAATTCCCAATCATCTTCTCCAGAAGCTCCACCTGAACTTGGACCTTCGCTTCTGACACTTTTCACTTCGGCTTGGATCTTCAGCTGTTCCATATATGGCATGGTTTCCTTGAGCTTTTCCTCAATTGCTCTCCTCTCAAAGATCCCTGATAAAATCTCCTTATCCTTTTTTCGAAGCTTTGTCTTTAAACCTTCAATCTGCTCCAGATACTCGTCCTCTTTCAACCTGTTGGCAGTAATTGCTGTATCCCGACGGTCACGAAACTTGTGAATTCTTGACATAGCATAAGCCAATTCTTTCTTTTTGGACGAAAGGACCTTGCTAACACTTTTCAACGCTTGAGCCACTTTCTCTCTGGCTATGGCTTCTTTAGACAATTCTTTCTCCTTCATAGCCAAAAGTTCTGATTTCAACCTGGCAACATGGATAGCTTCGCCTTTTTCGTGCTTCAACTGACCAACTTCCCTGCCCAGCTCACGATTCTCCTCTCGGAGTTTCTCCTTCTCAGCCCATACCTTATCATACTTCTCTATATCAACAGTAGTGGGAGCCTCGATCATCAAAGGATACAAAGGTGGTTCCACCGGGAAAGGAAGAAGTTCCTCTTCTGCTCTTTTCTTAATCCACTCTTCATAGGGAGGAAAAACTCGGTTATTACATTTCCCGAATGAAGTTTTTCCCTTCTTGGTCACCTGCTTCCAAGCATTCACAATCTTCCTTATCATCTCTGGATCCCCAGTACCATTGAAGAATAAGGACTCTCTGATGTCTCGCTCTTCAGGTGGACCTCTTAAAGGATAACCAAATTGCCTGATAACAAGGGAAGGATTATAGTTAATTCCACCTTTTCTCCCTATCAAGGGTACATTAGGGAATTCTCTGCACTTGCAAATAATCTCCATCCCTAGCAAGTCATGGTTGAACCAAACAATGCTGTCAGCAGTCAAGCCCATTAACCTCTTTAACCACTTCAGAGAATCTCTCGTATCAACGAAAGCGCCAGCTTCAGGAAGATGACTCAGAAACCAAGTAGATAAGAGTGGTGTACAGCAACTCACAGTTTTTCCACGCCTATTTTCATTCTTGTAGTGGACTGAGTGATATACATCACCTAACAAGGTAGGTATAGGATTCTTTGAAATAAAGATTCTGACAGCATTCATATCCACCAGATCAGGAACATTGGGAAACAGGACAATCCCATAGATGCACATAGCCAGAATAGCTTGGAAAGCAGTCCAATTCCTCTCCTTAACATGTATGCAAGCTTGATCAAACAAGAACTTCAATAAGAAACCCTTAGCTCCTTGTTTCTCCACAATATTACTGCTCAGAGCAGACTCACCAATATGAAGAGCAATGGCCATTTCTTCTATCCCGGGACGTTCTTCAGAAAAGAATACTATGCCATGCCTGATGGGGACTCCCAAAATAAATGAGAACTCCTCCATCGTTGGAGCCAAGATATAGTCTGGGAAAGTGAAGCAACGCAAAGACGGATCATAGAACTGAAGAAGTGTATGAATGACATCCTTCTCATACTTGGAGATATTGTAGACAAACTTCAGAAGTCTCCCATACTCTCCACCGAACTCTGTACGAACTCCGAGACCAGCCATACTAATCAGCTTGTGAATCAACGTCAAGGTCGGGTCTGGGAACGAATAAGCAACAGTCTTCTTTCTCTGGACATCCATGTTAAGGCAACCTCAGAAAACCGGAATCAAGAGTAAGATGCATGCCCTGAAAAATGTCAAACATGTTAGAATGCAAGAAAAATGATATGCACATGCAAGCATGGGATCAAGGTATCATTGCTGGATGTGATGTGCTGTTAACTGAACGAGAACCATAACCCAGAAAACCAGAATTCTAGAATACCGAACCACTGAGATAATCAGAAACCCAGATAATCAAACGCTGATGAGAAATCTAGATAACCGGGTAGGTTGAAGGTTTCGGTTTCCTGCAAGCATGTAAACACCCATCCCATCTCACATGTGGGTACTAGAAAGTGAGGATCCTCAGCTTCAGAGGTTTGAGAAGCAATAGCACATTCAGCCCGAAGGATACAATGCTACCGCCAATCAAAGAGGTCGTCCATTGATTCTCCTCGAAAAATAAGGGCCATCCTATGCGAGTTCCAAAGCGGGCCCTCGGGTGCGAATGGGTTTGCCACAGAATGTGGTCTGCCACTGTCACCACTAAAGAGGGATGTTTCCACTAAGGTCCTCAATGATCAGTCACCAGAGTCGACATCTCTCAAGATCAACACCCTAACATGCGCAAGGCACACACGTCAGAATGCGTCCCAAGATAGCCTCGTCTGGTTGTGAATTTCATGAACACACAAACGCACCAAGATGGCACGTAGGTCCCACTACTCTCCACTCTAGTCCTAGAGTGTACTCAAGCCTGGGTATTGGGCTTATCTCTCAGAACAACCCAACCTGCCAAACAGAAACCAGCCAGCACAACACAACAATATCCAGTATGACAGTAATAAAATGAAATGCAATGCAATAAAAGCTGTACAACAGTAATATATAACATAATAAAGCACAAAAATATACACCCAACAAAAAAAAACAAACAAGCGCTAGGATCGACTCGCTAAAGGGGATGGACCAGCAAGAGGTCAACCAGAGTCCCCAGCAGAGTCGCCAGCTGTCGCTCCCGAAAGATTCGCATCCAATGGTACAAACGCGAGAGTGGCGCAGAAAACACAGAGTCGCCAGCAATGTGTATTTATCCCGAGAGAGGGAAAGGAAACACTGCATAAACCTGAAGAGAAAGGGGGAAAGACATGGTCATCGCAACCATAGTCCAGGTTCGGGAGTCGGTCATGCGTGGGGAAGGTGTTAGCACCCCACGCATCTATCTTACTCGATGGGATCACTCTTGTTGTCTAAACTGAGGGTGAGCTGTCCTAATATCTATGGCTGCAAAAGAAAACCGGGATGGGGGTGACTAAGACGGACTCGGTAGGACATATTCGATGCCCTAGGCCTACGTACTCCCTCAGTGCAATGGGAAAGTCAGAGTCAACGTAGTTCGGATGAGAACTGTGGGGGAAGGTTGCTCGCCAAGACAATCACTGTCTTGTGCCTACATATCCTTAATCGGACGAGAGAGAGGAATCAGAGCTAATGTAGTTCGTGGGTACGACCACGAATGAGTGAGTGTTTTTTACGTGAGCGACGAGCTCTTTTCTGAAAATAACATTTGAAACCCAACAATCCCGAAGGATAAAAATATTTGAATTTGTTTTATGTTTTTTAGACAGAAGTGTTTTTTAAGTTAGTTCATAAATTGCATTGCACCAAAGTCTAGGGCACAGAGACGAATACTTAACGAATCGTCCCAAGATAGGACGCCCGCTAAGCACTCTAGAAAGATGCGAGGAAGCCCCTTATTTCTCATTCCCCACACTTAAGGCTCGTGCGCAATACACTTTATCTTTATTAAGTGTTTTCAAGAAGTTTTGAGAAGAGAAGAGAGAAGACCCAAAGGAAACTCTAAAGGGAAACTAAGAGTCCTAATGTTATCATGCATGGGTAACCTATGGTTAGTGAGGCTTAGGAGAGATGACTACCTAAAACCTAATGCTAATCCTACTCCAAGCTTAATCAAAAATTAAGTTGGACTAGGTAGCTCTAAAGGGAGAGAATCCAAGACTTAAACAAGTCTTGAGATTCATGGGAGGAAGAGAGTGAAAGAGAAGAATGAGAAAGAGAAGGATGAGATAAGAAACAAGATAGGGCAGCAAACACATCATATCAAGTATATCCAACTTACATCAACAAACAAGTCTCAAAGATCATGCAAAACATCTCAAGTAAGCATGCAAAGGTAATCATGAAAGAATGCAAGCATACTTATATGAAATGCACAATTAAGCACCAATGAACTTCATATCAAGATGAAATGTGAAAAATAAGATGAAGATGAAAGCAAGTCAAAATCAAGATCATACCATCATCAACAATTCTCATGTGCAAGAGAAAATCAAAACATGAAACATTATGCACCAAAGAAAGTCCACAAAAGGAAGTCAAAGTTCAAGCACTTAAAGCATACCCAAACATGATCCACAAATTGCAAAATTTGGTCATAAGGGACCTCAACCAGGGTTAAACATCATACCATAAGCTCATGCAAAGAATCTAAAAGAAATTCAATCAAACAAGCATGGCAAAACAATTAGGGTTAAGAGATGTCAAGAGATGATCATGCATAACTCACTTAAGCACAAATAATAAAACATATATCAAATGACATTCAAAAATTGTGGAATTAAAACCCAAGTGACCTAAGTCAGAAACTAGCAACATGCCAAAAGATCACACAAAAATTCACAAGTTAAGTATCTCAAACAATGCTTCAAAGTTGCATAAGAACAAAGAAGAACAATGCACAAATAGAGGGACTAAAATGCAATATGAAATGAGTTTAAAAATATGAGAAAAATGTTTTTAAGGACCCCAAGATGTTTTCTGAAATATTCAAAAATAATGGGATGCAAATCATGTACCAATGATGAGAACAAAAATCAACAAGACAAGGTGTGTACAATTGAGACAATTCCAAAGGAAATTAATCAAACAATTAATTCAGATGCACAAATTAAAATAAAATGGAAAAATAAAATTTGACAAAATTTTATAAAATTCCAAAGATGCTTCAAAATTTTTTTGGTGATTTTTAGATGCATAAAACTAATTTTAAAAAATAAAAATGAAAATGAAACAATTAAATAAAATAAAAAAGAAAATAAAGAAGTCAGGGGTGCAACATAAGCAATTCACACGTTCAAAACTGAATGGGCTCAGATAAAAGGGGTGGGAAAAGCAAACAAAGGCCCAACCCAGCGCAAGTCAACACACTCACATGAACTTCAGTCAACAATCTTAACTCACACACACCATCAGATCAATCAAACGCTTCACATGCAGTCAAACAAAACACAAAGTACACAAGATCTGTGGCCAGGATTAAAGGTACATGGTAACAAGCATACTCACGCGCACACATAACACATCTGACTTTAAAACAAATCACGTGAGAGGCATGTGGTAATTTTGATGTGCTGGCAACAAGACAACCATCAGATCCATCCAACGTGTGATAATCAGTCAACAAATCAAACAGGTAATCATGATGTGTGGTTCAGATTAAACATACATGGTAACAATCACGGAATATCACACACATGCATTAAAATGAAAATGTGAAAATTAAATGATCTGGCACAATGAGGACCATCAGATCTAGACAACCAACGGTCCATATTTCATCTTCTTCCTCCCAAACCCTCACTGGCCTGAAACATAACCAGACGCCGGAGCCCTAGCTCCGGTCGTCTTCTCCAGTGACATGCACTTCAAAATTTTCCAGAAATAGCAAACAAGTACACCATTCCACTCAGAATTCAACAAGGATCATGAATATGCAATTTGTTTCAACAGATCATACATATATAAGCCAAATCGAAGAAGAAAAGTTTGGATCTAAAAACTTCATATCCACAATACAGCGATGATACACGTCCAAAATCAAAACAAAACACATCAGGATGATCATCAAAGCAAGAGGAACATTACATAATTGCGATAGTTTCTATATTTCTAAGCTTTGCACATAATTGTATATATGCTTGTATAAATACTTATTTTGCTTTTGTCTTCCATTATGTTTGTTCAAGTGTTGTATATATTTTATTCCCGTAACGTTTGTTCAAGTGTTTGGTTAGGACACTTTCTTTAGGTTGGCGCTTTGACAAAGCATCGGTATGTCTGTGAGGAAGTTACTAGCAAATCACAATAAAGGCGTCGAGCTAACGACGTGAAACTAGCGCTTGTTGGGAGGCAACCCAACGGTTTTTGAGTTTGTATAGCTTTATGTTTATTTATTTTTTATGTTTATTCTCAGAGGTACTCAGAGGACCCCTGACAGACATTGAACTAGTTGGTGGCAATCACCTTTTTATGTTTGTTGACGGAGAAACGTTGTACCATTTTTTTAGTCAGGTCTTGGTAGCTGGTAACTGATAATCTAGGCAGGCTAATGTACCAACGTAATGCTACATCTTTGAACGTTCCCGCCATGAGTTTGCATTTCTGGGAGTTGGAAGCCCTGACTATTGACATCTGATTGTTGATTGATAATACATGTTCTTGAGGATCACTTTTGCCATCGAAGGATGGTAAAAGTGGTCGCTTGAAATTTTGTGGGACTTGATCACCCCAAACCACAATCATCCTATTTTGTTAGGAGATATTAGTTATTCCATCTTCCTCGTTGGGGAGTCTCCTTTTATACTCATTCATCCATTAATGGCTTTCAAGTAACACTTCTCCATCAATTTCTATCAAGTAACATCTCTCCATCAATTTCTATAACTCTTATGCAATCATGGAGACGTTTCATAACTATCCTATGTGACTATTCATGTTGCTCCCTAACACTTTTCAAGAGATCAGACCGACTTGCCCCTATGCTAGAATGATTCTATAATAAGACTTCACCGTCATCAGATTCTAATTTGCCTAAGTCATATTATCCGACCTGCCTACTCTTCGAATTGCAAAAGCTCAGCCTTTGAAAATTCTGAGATGTACAGTTAGCACTCCAATGCCGAAGTCAATTCAATATCCAAGTTTAATATTTTAAAAAGTGGAGATCAGAGAATTATCTTAATTTATGCACGTGAACTGATTTTATACATTAGATTAAATATAATAGATTTGATATGAATTGAGGCTTAGTTATTTAGAGCTTTGCCCGATTTAGAACAAAAAGTTATAATATTAATCCATATTGTGTGATGTCATACCCCAAATTTGTCCTACCTGTATAATTTCCATCTGTACATTCATCCATTAACCATTATACAGAAAATTCAAAAAAATATATATTGTTTCTGGTTGTTGCGGTGGTTGAGGTTCAATGGTCAGACAGGTTTTAGGATCAAGGTCAAGTGCAACATTGGATTACGATTGGTCAGGTAATGCGTTTGGGGTCCCAAGTCAGGAATTTGTTTTTGTGATTCAAGTCTATCACTCACTTTCCTTTTTATCCATTCTCGTTTTTTATTCACTATGTCCATATTTTTATCCATTTTATATTCAAATTGTCTTTCTTTATCCATATTCATAATAAAGCCCATCACCATTTTTTTAAAGTTATAAAGTCCATTACAATGAGCCCAATTCACAAAATGCTACAAAAAAAATTATTAGTTAATTTTTAACTCAAAAAAAAGAAAAAAAAACTCTTGCAGCCATCATCCTTGCCATGTGATAATAAAGTAATAAAAACAATACATTCCAACGCACTACATACTAGCTTCGAACATGATACAAAAGATGCGAGTCTTTCAAATTTTGTCTGTAGCTATCTCATGTCCTTGAAAGCCAAACACGCCATATTCCACAAGGTGAACCTGCAGTACACAACCAGGTGAATGAGCTGCAAAACATACATGGAACTACTACTCCATCCAAGAGCCAAAACTAATTCGTTACACAACCCCAACCGTGGCTCACAATAACCACACCACAATCTGCAACGACCTTTTTCCAAAACCGGCCCCACCTGCAATTGGCAAAATTTGTACCTTGTGATATGCACAAAAGTTTCATCAGGACCCACACCATGACAAATTGAAAATAACCAAACCTGCAAATGAGACTGTTCCACAATAATCTCACACATACGACAAAAATCCTGCTAACCGTCGTTACACACAACCCACAATCGAAGCCGTACAATAGCCAACACAACCAAAATGCAGCAGCAGCTCATTCTCTTACCAGCTCACATAATCCTCTCCCTATTCTACCCTCATTCTCCCTATAAAAACACATATATCTCTCTCATTTCGAGAAGCCCTAGCCGCCACACAACCCTGCTAAAACTTCCTCCAAATCTCACCTCCAAAACCTCACCATCTCCAACAGATTCAACAATAACTCCAAAACAACCTCACCATAAATTCATCAACATCTCTGACCCTCCATCCAAAAACCCAGAACAAAAAACGAACCAGATTCAAACCAGAACCAAAACATATGAGTAGAGAATGAGAATGATATGAAGAAGAGAGCGGACCAAAACACAAAGAAGAAACAAACCTGAACAGATCAAGGGAAGCGATTGAACTCGAGAAGGTTGAGGACACTCATGGCCGTGATTTCCACTTTGTTCTTTTTCATTTTTTCATTTGAGTTTGTGTACCCTGTTCCTCAAATTTTTTTTAAGAATGATAATTATGTTGACCGCGTTTTGCTTTTTGGTTCATTTGGAGATTTGTAGCGCCTTACCCTGTTATTAGGAGGAAAAAGGAAATGTGTTTAACCTATTTGCATTAGATGTTGGATTCTGATGATGTTAATCCTTTTGGCATCCACCCTTTTTTTTTTCTCTTTTTAACCGAGCCCTTCTTTTGTATGGATGAATGGGCTCAAAAGCCCATAATGATTCCATGATCTACACCCTTTTCAGATCATGCGCCCCACCCTTGTTTCTCATTTATTTTATTTTATTTTCTTTGATTCTTTTTATTTGTAAATCAAGTTTCTATAATTTATTTTGATAATCATCATTTCCTCCTTTTTCTATTTTAATTTTGCTTTCAATTTTATGTGGCCAATGATATAACAACACTCATGATTTAGTTGATTTTCTCAAAATCGATTCAAAATCTTGATTAATATGAGGCCTATTTATTTTTCTTTTTTATCGGTCGATGAAAGTCAAAAATCATAGCTTATCGATTATCGATTTAAGATCTTGATTAAGACGAGACCGATTTTATTTTAATTTCGATTTCCTTTTCATTTCATATTCTATTTATTTATTTCTCTTCTTATCGGTCGATGAAAATCTAAAACCAAAGATTATCGATTTATCGATTTAAAATCTTGGTAAAGATGAGACCTTTCTTCCTTTTCCATCTTATTTTCGATTATATCTTTTTATTTTCGATTTCTATATTTTCTTTTCATTTTTGGTCAATGAAAGTCAAATATCGTTGATTATCGATTTCTCGATTAAATCTTGATTAAGACGAGACCACTTTGATTTATTTTCTATTTCCATTTCATTTTCTATTATCTTCTTCTATTTTCTCATTTTTTATCGATGAAATCTTTCTATTCGCGAATGTTGATTGTTGAACCGATTACCTTCATTATTTCAAATCTGTAGTGAGTGATCATCGAGATCTCTTTCTATACTTTGGGATCGTGATAGGTTACCTTCAATTAATCGACGAAAGTTTGTGATTAAGACGAGTTCTTCACATTTTATTTTCGTGTGGCACGATTCAATTGGAGAATGATCCTCAATATCATTTCTCCATCGTGTTTTAGCACAAAGATCAAATTGTGCATCCTCCTATAGTGTGATCTTCGTCATAGATCGTGCTGCGATGGTTTAGCGCTACATGTCCCGTATCATTTGCTCCTAACAATTAATCAACTAACTACTAACTTTATATTTCCGTCAATATTATCTTGATTTACTTTTATGCCAATATTATATCTTGTTCATATTATCTTGATTATATTATTGTTCATATTATCTTTTTCATATTCATATTATTCATATCATATTCATATTATTCATATCATATTCATATCTTATTCATCTAACCTTTTTCTTTGTTTATACACTTAATCAAAACACACTAACAATTATCGAAACCTAAAAAACTAATTGGTGGACTGTTGGTTCCTATCCTTTGCTTGGAGCTTTTGTCCGACTCTTGCTCAAGGCTTAGTTTAGGACACCTTGCACACACACGACTTCCTCTTGGGCTACCTTACAATGAGATCTTTTATTTCATGTCATCCCCTGTATTTTACATGTACCCCTTTCCCTATTCTGATGTACGCATTCGTTGTTTCTTTGATTGTGGTTTGTTTACTAGGAGCACCCCAGGGGACTAGCATAGACAACCCATTTTCAAACTAATTCTCGATTCATCGTTGAGACATTTTCAAACAAACCTCTTTTCAACCAAACTCTCGATTCGTCGTCAAGCCATTTTCAAAATCAACCTCTAACCAAACTCTTTTCAAACTAACCTATTCGCATACAAATAAACCCTTGATCCAACGTCAAGCGGATTTTCACAATAAAACTAAAAAATGACTAACAACTATCGCAACTCTTTTTCAAGGTGAAAAATGGGGGTTCAAGTCTTTGATCTCTCTTCGGTTGTTTGGGTGCGAGTTCTCTTACTCGTGTGTGAGCAATTGACGCCTCTTTAAAACAAACCAACTTCCCTTTGTTTCGTGGGCGTACCACGAACTATGACTGCTCTGATTCTTTAATCTCGTCCGAGTAAAGATACGTAGGCACAAGATTGCGATGATCTTGGCGAGCACACTTTTTCTTTTTCCCCCGTTTCCACATTTTTTTCTTTTTTCCCCGTTCACACTACCATCTTTTTTTCGTCAAACCCCGTAGTCGAACTACAATTGCTCTGATTACTCATTCTCGTCTGAATAAGCATACGTAGGCACAAGATTGTGATGATCTTGCCGAGCACCCTATCCTTAAACCACCCATTTTCCCTTAACACCCTTCCCTTTTACCGTACCATTTTTCATTTATCATAGAGAAGAAAACAAACAAGCTTAGCTAACGAGTATAGCGATTCGAATTAAGAGGTTCTCGTTGAGTACAACTGACGTGAGGGGATGCGCGTACCTTCCCCTCACGTAACCGACTCCCGAACCCAGAATGTGGTTGCAACGAACATGTTCTTATTCCTCCCTTAAAGGTTTTCTCGATATTTTCCTTTCCCTCTTTTGGGATAAATAAAGTTCGGTGGCAACTCTGTCGAACCGTTCCTCATTGAGTTCTTTGAATGATCCTCAATATAATTTCTCCATCGTGTTTTAGCATAAAGATCAAATTGCACATCCTCTTATAGTGTGATCTTCGTCATAGATCGTGCTACGATGGTTTAGCGCTACATGTCCCGTATCATTTGCTCCTAACAATTAATCAACTGACTACTAACTTTATATTTCCGTCAATATTATCTCGATTTACTTTTATACCAATATTATATCTTGATTATATTATTGTTCATATTATCTTGTTCATATTCATATTATTCATATCATATTCATATCTTATTCATCTAACCTTTTTCTTTGTTTATACACTTAATCAAAACACACTAACAATTATCGAAACCTAAAAAACTAATTGGTGGACTGTTGGTTCCTATCCTTTGCTTGGAGCTTTTGTCCGACTCTTGCTCAAGGCTTAGTTTAGGACACCTTGCACACACACGACTTCCTCTTGGGCTACCTTACAATGAGATCTTTTATTTCATGTCATCCCCTGTATTTTACATGTACCCCTTTCCCTATTCTGATGTACGCATTCGTTGTTTCTTTGATTGTGGTTTGTTTACTAGGAGCACCCCAGGGGACTAGCATAGACAACCCATTTTCAAACTAATTCTCGATTCATCGTTGAGACATTTTCAAACAAACCTCTTTTCAACCAAACTCTCGATTCGTCGTCAAGCCATTTTCAAAATCAACCTCTAACCAAACTCTTTTCAAACTAACCTATTCGCATACAAATAAACCCTTGATCCAACGTCAAGCGGATTTTCACAATAAAACTAAAAAATGACTAACAACTATCGCAACTCTTTTTCAAGGTGAAAAATGGGGGTTCAAGTCTTTGATCTCTCTTCGGTTGTTTGGGTGCGAGTTCTCTTACTCGTGTGTGAGCAATTGACGCCTCTTTAAAACAAACCAACTTCCCTTTGTTTCGTGGGCGTACCACGAACTATGACTGCTCTGATTCTTTAATCTCGTCCGAGTAAAGATACGTAGGCACAAGATTGCGATGATCTTGGCGAGCACACTTTTTCTTTTTCCCCCGTTTCCACATTTTTTTCTTTTTTCCCCGTTCACACTACCATCTTTTTTTCGTCAAACCCCGTAGTCGAACTACAATTGCTCTGATTACTCATTCTCGTCTGAATAAGCATACGTAGGCACAAGATTGTGATGATCTTGCCGAGCACCCTATCCTTAAACCACCCATTTTCCCTTAACACCCTTCCCTTTTACCGTACCATTTTTCATTTATCATAGAGAAGAAAACAAACAAGCTTAGCTAACGAGTATAGCGATTCGAATTAAGAGGTTCTCGTTGAGTACAACTGACGTGAGGGGATGCGCGTACCTTCCCCTCACGTAACCGACTCCCGAACCCAGAATGTGGTTGCAACGAACATGTTCTTATTCCTCCCTTAAAGGTTTTCTCGATATTTTCCTTTCCCTCTTTTGGGATAAATAAAGTTCGGTGGCAACTCTGTCGAACCGTTCCTCATTGAGTTCTTTGAATGATCCTCAATATAATTTCTCCATCGTGTTTTAGCATAAAGATCAAATTGCACATCCTCTTATAGTGTGATCTTCGTCATAGATCGTGCTACGATGGTTTAGCGCTACATGTCCCGTATCATTTGCTCCTAACAATTAATCAACTGACTACTAACTTTATATTTCCGTCAATATTATCTCGATTTACTTTTATACCAATATTATATCTTGATTATATTATTGTTCATATTATCTTGTTCATATTCATATTATTCATATCATATTCATATCTTATTCATCTAACCTTTTTCTTTGTTTATACACTTAATCAAAACACACTAACAATTATCGAAACCTAAAAAACTAATTGGTGGACTGTTGGTTCCTATCCTTTGCTTGGAGCTTTTGTCCGACTCTTGCTCAAGGCTTAGTTTAGGACACCTTGCACACACACGGCTTCCTCTTGGGCTACCTTACAATGAGATCTTTTATTTCATGTCATCCCCTGTATTTTACATGTACCCCTTTCCCTATTCTGATGTACGCATTCATTGTTTCTTTGATTGTGGTTTGTTTACTAGGAGCACCCCTGGGGACTAGCATAGAAACCCATTTTCAAACTAATTCTTGATTTGTCGTCGAGCCATTTTCAAACAAACCTCTTTTCAACCAAACTCTCGATTCGTCGTTGAGCCATTTTCAAAATCAACCTCTAACTAAACTCTTTTCAAACTAACCTATTCGTATACAAATAAACCCTTAGTCCAACGTCAAGCGGATTTTCACAATAAAACTCAAAAACGACTAACAACTATCGCAACTCTTTTTCAAGGTGAAAAATGGGGGTTCAAGTCTTTGATCTCTCTTCGGTTGTTTGGGTGCGAGTTCTCTTACTTGTGTGTGAGCAATTGACGCCTCTTTAAAACAAACCAACTTCCCTTTGTTTCGTGGGCATACCACGAACTACGACTGCTCTGATTCTTTACTCTCGTCCGAGTAAAGATACGTAGGCACAAGATTGCGATGATCTTGGCGAGCACACTTTTTCTTTTTCCCCCGTTTCCACACTTTTTTCTTTTTTCCCCGTTCACACTACCATCTTTTTTTTCGTCAAACCCCGTAGTGGAACTACGATTGCTCTGATTACTCATTCTCGTCTGAATGAGCATACGTAGGCACAAGATTGCGATGATCTTGCCGAGCACCCTATCCTTAAACCACCCATTTTCCCTTAACACCCTTCCCTTTTACCGTACCATTTTGCATTTATCATGGAGAAGAAAACAAACAAGCTTAGCTAACGAGTATCGCGATTCAAATTAAAAGGTTCCCGTTGAGTACAACGGACGTGAGGGGGTGCACATACCTTCCCCTCACGTAACCGACTCCCGAACCCAGAGTGTGGTTGCGACGAACATGTTCTTATTCCTCCCTTAAAGGTTTTCTTGATATTTTCCTTTCCCTCTTTTGGGATAAATAAATTTTGGTGCGACTCTGTCGAACCGTTCCGCGCCTTTCGCGCGAAGGGTCGTGTTTTCGATTAAGCAATTTTTTTGAGGTGCGACATGTGATTATAAAAAAATATGTATGCTCTATAATTTTAAACTATTTTTAAATATTATAATTTTCATTTTCTAGATATTTGATTTAGTCAATTTGTTAGTAATCTATTGGTTTAAATGGAACAAACTTTGTTCGAATTGAATTAAATAGTTTTTTTTTTTTATGTTTATCTATTTTGATAGAGAAAAATGTGAGATTATTTATGCTTATCATCAAAATCATTTTTTATTTTTCAACAGAGATGCACTAAAAAGACACCGAATTTTTACTAATTAATTTATGAAATCCAAAGATTTTTTAAAATTTTTATTTATAGTAAACCAACTATTAAGAGTATTTTTAATATTTTTAAAAATTGTTATTATCTCAATACTTAAAATAAAAGATTGTTAGAAAATTGAAACACGAGAACAAATATAATGTAAAATTTGGAGAAATTTAAATTAGAGGAGTAATTGATATTTGAAAGGAGAGCTACTGTACTGGTAGTGTAAAATAACTTTACACTCTCATCCAATAAAAATTTATTAATTTACCATATCATGAAAATAATTTTAAAATTAAAACTTGATGATAGAATGCACGTTATTGATTGGTTGAAAGTATAAAATAATTTTACTATTTTTTTCTTAATATTTTATTATCAAAAATAAAAACATACATTTCTAAATGTTTTAAATTAGACAGGGAAATATGTAGGGACTTGTGTCTAGATAATTCACTTGAGATAAGAACAAAGTTCCTGTTGAAAAATCATTAATGCAAAAAGGGTTAAATTGCAATCTACCATATAAGAAAATAAATGGCTCTGGAAATCCCCATTTTGCCCCTCTGCTTCCACACGCATCCACATGGCGGCTTCTATGATCAACCTTCCTATTTTTGCTTTCTCACCCTCTTTTCTCTTTTCTCAATGACAACTTTAATTCAAAAGTTTTTGCTTTCCCGAAACAATTCATTTCTTTGTTATGTTCTCTCTCTTCCTCTTCTTCTTTCTTTCTTCTATGAAGCCCCTCTCTTACCATTAGGGTTTAGAACTTTTTTCAATTCTTTTTCGATTTTTCCCAAATTTTTTTTTGTGTTTTGATCGTCGATCATCAATGTTTGTGTTTGAATTCCTGATTTGTTGATGTTATTGTTTGTATTCTTAATTGATTAATCAGTGTTGATTTTGTTTTACAGCTTGATGGCCAGATGCTCGGGGATAAAACTTTTGGAGGAGGAGATGATGTCTTCAATACGTTTTTTAGTGACCGGTGCCGGAAAGGATGTCCCACACGCCGTTCTTTGTAGATCTTGAACCTACCATCATTGACGAGTTTACGACTGGTGCTTACCGTCAGCTCTTCCATCTCCATTCTCTTTAACTTTCCTTTTCTAAATCTATGAATCAACTTCGATTGGTTTGTTGGTTTGTATCAATTCATCGATTTTCAGATCCAACCTCCTTCTTAATCTTTTGGATTTTGCAGGTTAGGGATATTGGATTTTGAAGCATTAAAGACGCTCTTTTGGATCTTGAATTTTGAATTTTAGAGCATTGAAGGTTTGGGCTGGAGTGGAAACGCCTATTGAACTCCATTTAAACTGAAAAGTAGTGAGTGGATTTCCTGACGCAACATGGATGAAATATTTTGTTTTATAATATCCATTTTATTATTATTCATCACAATAAACAATGTGTTTTCAGGTACACAATGGCTTCATAGAAGGATTGAAATCAGTGGCTCTGTTGAGTGTTATGAGGAATATTCTATAATCAAGTAAGTTGCCATCAAAGGCCATTGTAGTTTTTGTATATTCCCTTTCTGTTATCATGTTATTATATTCTCACTCCATCCTTGATTTGCTGTACATTTCTGTACTCAACATGTCCTTTTTGGCAAACTTATTTTCCATTCCAGTCAAGATAACGCAAACGATATTGGTATGATACTATGACGTGTCTAATTTATTCTGATACTCATCCTTAACATTTCCTGTTCTTCCATATGATATCAGGATGTTCGGCCGGAGGATTGACTATATTACTGCACTGTGACAAATTTCAAACTCTTTTGCCAAAATAAGCTAAAGTGGAAGGTCTTCCCGATGCTGGTTACTTTATTCAAGCGTAAGCAAACACCAATATTTGCTCACCTATATAATATTCTTCTTAACTACCAACATTATCATTCATTATAATTGTTATCCTACTGTTAACATAACAGATTTATCCGGAGAATCGCACGTCGAACAGTTCTTCAATTGGTATGCATGATGCTGATATAAAAATCCTGTTTGATACTGTCATAAAACAAACCTAGATGAATGTAGAAGTAAACTAACCACTGTTTTTGATGTTCTGCAGTGTTTGGGTAATGATGAATAAGCTGAAAAGAAAACTCTCTAAAACTACCGAAGAAGCGAAAGAAGAGATAGAGCCTTATTTTGTTAGCTATGTTTCAGTTCTGACTGATTTCTAATGTCTCAAATAAATGTCGAAAATGAAACCGGAAGGTTAGTTTTGATTATTTCTTGCTTTGAACATATTTGTAATATATTGTTATTGTTAGGAAGATCACTTTGTGTGTCAATGATAGTTTGATGAGCTAATATCATTTTCTGGGACTTGCTGCAATAAGTCAGGTTCCAAAGTGAAGTTCATAGAGGAAACACAAAGTGTCAAGGCTGTTGATTGCTTGGATTTGTGCGGGGTAAGTTATACAAGTAAATAATTTGAAAATAATCTATCTACTCATGATTGTAGCGACCACTAATTGCAGCCACTAAAAATCTGGTAATAGTTATGAATTAAAATTTAAAATACTTCTTAATTTATTCTATTTCATTACATTTTACTGTACTTTATAATCTTTATTTTCATAATGAGAATTAAAATTTAACTTTTAACCAGGTGGTGCAAACCTATGGAGGGGTTTTACTGCAAAAGGAAAAACATAAAAAGTTGTTCAAGAATTACAGAAGTATTGTGTGAAAGAGCATGTGGAAAACAACATCCTTAATGGTCCTAAACAACTTTACTAACAAAGTTGTGAATTGACAGAATACTCATTACTCATTATCTTAAGTCATTCCTATTATGATAAAATACATTGTGTGTTTATCTATCATAGATTAAATTGAGCCAACTATTACTCCCATTTTAATGTGGTCATTTTGATTATTTCTAATAGTTTAGGACATAGGCAACAAATTCAAAATTAAAGTGTATAATTGCAGTCACAAAAAATGTAATCAAGCTGATTTAACATTATACTTTTTCACCCGTCCAACAATACATACAACTATATGTCATTATAAGAATATATGTCATTTTTATTTAACAAAATAATATATATCATTAATAATTTTTTCAGGTATTAAAATATATATTTTAGAAATATGTGCCATGTATTTATCAATCAATTCTAAATATGTTCTTTCAATAATTTATAATTATTAGTTTTAAATTTGGATTTTAATTTTAATTATTTATATTAATAACTTAATCCAAAACAAAAAAAAAAAAACTAAAATAATCTTTATGTACGGGAAAGTCCAAATATTTTTCCAAATAATTATGAGTATTATTTATAAAAGAATAATTAAGTTTGCATTAATAAAAGAAAACTAATTTAGAAAATTATTTTAATATATTTAAATATTAACTTAAGAAATTATGGAAACGTAAACCAATTTTACAAATCAGTATCCATATACAAATAATCAATTGAAATATTAAGGAGGGACTGAATATAAAATATAAAAATAAAAATATTATTTTATAATATTGTCTTTCTTAAAATATAAATACAAAAGAAATTAAAAAATTAGAAGGAGAATGAATAATAAATAGTATATTATATATTATGTAATAATAACTATTAATATCGTATTAAAACTATAAAGTTATTTATAATTTAAGACATTTTTTCTTTTGTGTTGTACCCAAAACTTTACCCTCAGATACTGTGATCCTTGTCATATCACCTTAGGTCAATCATTTATTGCATAGCTAACCAATTTGTCAGATTTTGCTTCCTGTGAATTAGGGTTTGTTTCAGAACCTTCAAGGGTTGATCAATCAAGGTTTTGGATAGATCTTCAACCGAGCAAGTCCTCATTCTCTCAAGAAACCTCCCTCCCTCAATAATCCAGTGCCATACAACTTCATAACAAGTTCTTTGTGGCTCATGTCTTGTAAGATTGAATCGAGGATCAGGCAAGGTTATCAGGTTAAGGTATCAGGTTATCAGGTCAATGGTGTATGCGGTGTAGTTTGAGGTTCAGTGGAAATTTGACCTAATCCTGGTCAAGTCATGTTAAGATAAATTCAGGGTTATGATGTTGTTCAAGATTTGTGGTGATCAAGTGTGTTTGAAATGGTTTTAAGTGTCTTTCAAGTTTGGCGGTGCATTGCGAAACCCATATCCTTTCCCGTAACCATTTTCAATATCCATTAAATCCACTTCTAGACCATTTCCTTAATCCATTTCATTCACATTTTTATCAATTCAATTATCCATATATTTTTTTAAAGGGATAAATATACTCTACCCCCTGTCAAAGTAGCGAGATTTGCTTTTTCCCCTGAAGTAATTTTTTTTTGAACGCCCCCTCACCAAAACAAGATTTTATTTTCACTCCCCCCTGTGAAAAAATCTGCACATGTGGCGAAGGAATCTGCATACATGATATTTGCTGACTGGATAAATTTTTTTTATTATTTTTTATTTTTTTATTCGTATTATTTTAAATTTACCAAATAATATTTTTTTTCAAATTATTATTTTAAAAATTATTTAAATTGGGTCAAGACTAATAGACACAAGTCAATTTCCAATGACACTCTTTTTAACACATGTAATAATTCATTTACATTTCAATGTGCATGTAAGTAAATATATACACTAAATTCATCACAAAGTTATCCGATGTGGGACAAAAACCAGAGATACAAAACCCAAACTGTGATGCAAAACTCTCTCACTGTGAACAACATCAACCACATACTTGTTTCTCAGCATCAATCTTGCATATATATTAATACATGATCAAATTTAAGAATATTAGTAATTTAAACCATGCATGCATGCGTTTAATTTTGATTTGTATTAAGAAACAAGAATCAACACAACACCTGATAAGAGGAAAAAATGGTAGGTTGAAGTTTCTCAACATCAAAAGATGGAATAATAATCCACTGCAAGTTGAATAATAATCCAAGTGTAATTAATTACTTCTTCTATTAATGTTCTAAAGTTCTAATATCATGCTAAATGAAATTCAAGATAGCACAATATTTACTTAGTTTCAGCACTATATTGGAATGGAAATTTAACACTTATATTGGCTCTATGATTAATGTGCTTGTCATACGTTTTCAGGATGAGGCACCAAAATTATTACCTGCTGCTTTGAACTTTTACACAGTATGCTGTTCAGTGAACAAAATTGCAGTTGTTTCTGGGTTTATCCTATAAATGGATGCTTGCTATGAAGCATGGGTACTTCTAAAATGGTGAAGTACCGGTACCGGGTACGCACCCGTACCGGATACTCGTACCGTACTCGTGATACTTCATTTTTTCTCATTATTTGATTTTGAATGAAATTTGTAGCTTTCTCAAATATCAATATAGTCTATTTATGTATTTTAATTTTTTTAATATTGTGTCTTATCATTATTTTTGGTTTTTTCAATTTTTTAGAGTTGTATTTTCTTATGAACCTAATAATTTAATTCTCTATTCATACATTTTATAGACAATTTTTATTTCTTATTAACGTACCCGTATCTTGATTTTTTTTTAAAAATGCCGTATCCCGTACCGGTACCAGTACCCACACCGGATACGTACCCGTACCTATGCATCATAGGATGCTTGTTATGTTGGTGTTTGCTTACAAAGGAGACACAGCGGTGCTTGGATAACTCAAATTTTTAATGCTTTTTCTTAAAACCAGTGTAAACCGCACGAGCCACTAGTCACGGTTTACTTTGTTGTTATGTGCTGAGATTTGCACCCCAGGGTCTTTATAGCATGGAGACGTTCAAAACATGTGCCATGATTTCACTGTTTATGTTGTTTCAGTTTATCTGAGTTTGGGAATTTGCAAATTTGCATCAGAATCTCAAAGCACAAAAACATGTGGTTTTGAATATAAGCAATATAAAAATCAAAGAGATCCAGGTTATGGTAGTGTGTTTTAGTGAGAAGTAACAATGAAAATAGCAATGATGCTAAGGTTTAACAGAGTTGGATGATGATTGCCTATAGTTTAATAGCAATGAAAATAATACATGATGTTAGGAGAGAACAAGTTATGTTGATGTTAGGAAACAAATAAGTCCACATCGAAAATATTAAACATACCAGTAGTGTTTATATATCAAACACACACATACCAATTTGAAATGAAAATAGACCAAATTGAGAAGGAATGTCAAATGTTTTGTGTGTAAATAACTTTGCCCATTTAAAATAATTTTTAAAAAATATATATTACGAAAAAATTAATAAAAAATTAAAAAATATATAATACGAATAAAAATAATTAATTTCATAAAAAAGATTTAAAAAAAAGTAATACAATCAGCATAAGTTAATCCAGTCAGCAACAGGGGGAATGAAAATAGAATCTTGTTTCGGTGAGGGGGCGTTCAAAAAAAAATTACTTCAGGGGGGCAAAAACAAATCTCCCTACTTTGGCAGGGGTGGCGTATATTTATCCCGTTTTTAAACCATTTCTAGATCCCACTTCATTCATCCATAAACCATTTTTCTTTCCAATTTTAAGTTAAGTTCATTTCAATTATCCCTTTTTAAAATTAAAGTCCATGTCCAAAATTCAAAATTCAAAATTCCATGTCAAGTTACAAGTTCATATGCAAGCTAAACCATACACTTACAAGTTTTCAAGGAAAAGTAAGAAGGCTCATAATTCTAAATGTGTGAATTCCATTCTCAATGAGCCCATTTCAACTCAAGTTGGCAAGGAAGAGTTATTACAACACCAAAAAGTCCTATTTTCAAGACTCATTACATAAAGAAAATTTACAAAAAAAATAATAAATGAAGGATTCTTCATCAGCAGTTACAACGCATGGCCCATGTCAAAACAAGTTACTCACCAAGCACCTCCAAACCAATATCAACCACCCTGCAAAAAACTTTGTACAATACTGTTTTTTTCAAAACTCACAAAACAACACCACGCCTGCTACCGTCCAAGCACCTGCTATACTCTGCAATGTACAAACAAAACCATACTGCACCATTTACACCAAAGTGGTTCTCTGCTACACCACTGCCCAAAACCTGCTCTGCACATATACATTCAAATGACTGAACCTACATCACCATATTCACAATTAAAACAAAATCTCAATACAGACCCTGCTACGAGACTTACATCAAAAAGGACCTCAGATTTTCAAAACTTTGAAAACAAGCTTGACCGTCAAGAAAAAGAAAAGATGAGAATCAATAAAAACACAAAAACAACATTGAAGTAGGGAGAAAAAAACGACACAGTCAAAGGGGTTCTGAAAAAAAAAAAAAACCAATCCTCTACAACCTTCTTCAAAAGGCATCACCCACATCTAATCTTGGGGGCTCTCTGTCAAAAATTTCCACAACAACACAAACCTTCCTAAACAGCCTTCTTCTCATCCGACCCATTCAAATAACTCCTTCATCAACACCTTCAGATCAACAACCCTCTCCCTCGAAAGAGCTTCTTCTCTTCCCTCCGCCTCCATTTCGAAAACCACCGTCAAAATTCCTCTTCAATCTCCTCCATCATTAACCATAACACAAACCCACAACAACCTCACCAACAACCTAACATCAATACCCTATTCAACACAAAGCCAGAAACAAAATTGAATCAGAGAGAGATGAAAATGAAGAAAGAATGAGAGCAACGAACGAAATCAGGTCAGAACAACAAACCAAACCTGAAATAGCGAATGAAATCGCGACGGCGAAAAGGGAGATCGAGCGAGCGGAGCAGGTTGGTTTTCACCATGGCCGTGTGGATGCGAATGCGTTGACAGAGTCCATGATTTGCATCGTTCTCTTGTGACTTTGTTTTGGATTTCGGAAATTTGAAAAATGATTTGGAGCTGAATGGGGGTTTTAACCGAGTTCCATTGAGGTCTTCCTATGACCTTTTCTTTTTCTCTTTTCGTTTTAAAATAAAAAAGGAAAACAAATAAGCTGATGATGATGTTGCTGGTACGTGGCTGTTAATTGGTTTCTTTTTCTTTCCTTTTAAAAAAAAAATTTGACAACCTAGCTTGAACCTCCTCACGGCCCGTGTAGGGTCGGTTCAATTTTCCTTTTTTTTTTTTTAAATTCTTTTTTGGCTTTTGAGGATGAATGGGCTGTGAACCCATGTTGCCAGAATCTACGCATGATCCTTGTAGCGCACCCCTCTCTTTTTTTTTTTTTTTTTTTTTTAATTTCTTTTTATATATTTTGTTTTAGAAGTTTTTAGAAGTTGTGAACTTTTAATGTTTTGTATTGATTTTCATACTTTTTTAGTACTAATTTTATTTTTTGTTTTGTTTCGACTTTATTTCTTTATTTTTGGGCCAATGATATATAAAAATCATGACTTGGTGGTTTATTTCAAATCACTAAATATCTTGATTTATATGAGGTCATTTTATTTTTATTTTGTATTGGTCAATGAAAGTCTGATTAAAAGATTATCGATTTATCGATTGAATCTTGATTTAGACGAGACCAACTTTATTTTCATTTCGATTCCATTTTCTTTATTTTTGGTCGATGATATAACAAACTTCATGATTTGGTTGATCTCATTAAAGCGACAAAATTTTGATCAATATGAGACCACTGTCTTTTATTCTTTTAAAACATAAATTGGACTTAATATAAGTAGTTTTAGAAAAATATTAATTCATTAAAGATATTTCTTCTATTATATATTATATTTTAATGAACGAATAAATTTTATTGTTATTCAATTACTTATTATCAAATATCAATTAATTTTGAATTTGCATTTCTAAACACAATTGAAATAATGGTCATAATGTGTATCTGAAAAATGATTATATTTTAAATGACAACTAAGTTATATTTATGAATATAATTAATAAAATAACTATATTTTAAATGACAACTAAATGCATATTTATAAATGAATGATATTCAAAATATGAATGATTTGAAATGACATTTTTTTATAGTGTTGATCCAAATATTTTCATAGATGTGATTTTATATAAATAAACAATAATCATACAATTTTTTTAGTACAAAATAATCATATAATATTAGTGAATTAAATGAACTTCAATATAAATATTAATAGAATGGTACATAAAATAAAACGGGTGAAATGAATTAAAAATTAAAGATTACAAAAAATAATGTATTATAATATATAATACTCATATATTGTTTCTAATGTTTTCCAATACTCATATGTTGTTCTATCTAATATTTATATTAATTTTTATATTTATGAAACCCTTGAAAAACTTACCTTTTTATTCTTGAAATTACTATCTCACAATATACATATTTTTAATATTACTTACAAAAATTAGGAGATTGTAACATAAAATATATAAATGTACGGGCAAAAAAATCTATTACATTATCGAAATTTATATCATTAAAATTTAGCATTACAATTGATAACTGATGTCTTTATGTTACAATATTTTTATACGGTAAAATGAAGTTATTGATAATATAGAAAAGTATATGACACAATTATTTTTATACACAAAAAAAATTTAAATATTCTAGATTTAATTTTATTGATGATCCAAATATTTTTATTAACTCATTTTTATTAATCCTATTTTTTTTATATTTTATATGTAAACAAATGTTCGCACGGCGCTAGTTACATGAAAATAAATGACTAATAATAAAAATGAATTTCTTAATTCTATCTATCCAAAGTTACCGTTGAACCCTAAAATTAAGTTGTCGCCTTTTTTTTCCTTCTTCTCTCTACTCAAGTGAGACTCTCGCCAGCCTCCCGTTGTAATCATTCACCGACAACAACCGCTTAGTAAAACCTTTTCCATTTCCTCTCTCTCACGTAGCACTTTGTCTCTCTCGCTGTATATCACCCTCTGGCCTTCTGCATCGGGTACGCAATTTCTCAACACCTCCATTTTAGTTTTGAACTAGATATGAAAAGTATATTTGATCTGCATCACAAGATTGAAGGTATTTGTCAGACTCAAACTTTATGCAACATGGAGAATAATAGTCTCCTCAACTCACATAAAAAATTATTTAGGGTAACCAACAAGACAATTGCTTTTTATATTTTAATCTCAGTTTCAAAATTGAAGGTATTTTATAATAGTCCCATGGGGACATTGTCTTTCTTTTCCTATTATTTTAATCTATTGTCTAATTGGCATAGTCAATTGTTAATGGTATACAAATTTTATGGATTGTATTTACATTTCTGTGCGCATTTGCATGCTGAAGGATTATAACATTCACTGTTTAACTGTTATTGACTATAAATAGTCAATTTTGGTCTCCTAATTTGTCTGATTCATGATATTAGTCCCCATATTTTAAATTTAAACAGTTTTGATTTTCTATTTTAAATTCAAACAATTTTCGTCCCCTCTTAAATTTTTTTGATAGGAAATGGATGAAATTTTCGTTTTTTAACTTATATTTTTATCTATTAGGTTCAATAATAGTTTTATATACGATGATTTGTTATGTTTTACATGTAAATTGTCATTTAAAAAATAAGGCTTAAATGCACTTTTGGTCCTCTAGTTTAGATTTTTTACACTTTCGGTCTCCTATTACAAAACCTGCGATTTTGGTCCCTACATTTTGATGGTCTTTGCAATTTTGTGGTCCCCTCCAATTTTGCTCTAAAATCGTACATGAACATGCACTGTTCGTGTACGGACATGCACTGTTCGTGTACGGACATGCACTGTTCGTGTACGGACATGCACTGTTCATGTACGGACATGCACTGTTCATGTACGAACATACACTGTTTATGTACGGACATGCACTGTTCATGTACTGTTTTGGATCAAGATTGGAGGGACCACAAAATTGTAAAGACCATCAAAATGTAGGGACCAAAAATCGCAGGTTTTGTAATAGGGGGACCGAAAGTGTAAAAAATCTAAACTAGGGGACGAAAAGTGCATTTAAGCCAAAAAATAAAAACATCGTTAATTTTAAGTTCAAAAATATGAAAAGGGACCAAAACTGTTTAAATTTTAAATAGAGGGATCAAAACTGTTTAAATTTAAAATAGGGGCCAATTTCGCGAGCCAAGTAAAATAGGGGACCAAAATTGTATTTAAGCCTAAATAATATTCTTGTTTTGGCATACTATTCAATGGAATTATTTGTTTATAAACTTATTAACAGGCTTAGACCACTTTGAAATTCATTATGCAAGACGCTGAGAGTTTGTATATTGACGGAAGGGAGTTTGTATATTGACGAAAGGGAGTTTGTCTCTCTTCTAGGTTAAGAATGATATCTCCAAGTAACCAGCAATAATATTGGAAAACTTGCCACAAGGTAAAAAAAAATATGTTTTTGATGTATTTCAAAAAAACATATTCCTTGTTGAAAATTAGTATACCGTTTACATCATGTTTGTAGGCTAAAAAGAAAATTTTCACTAAGTTGATGAAAAAAATCAAACAGAAACATGTGTCTACAAGTGAAAGCTGGATAGAATTGTTAAAGAAACCTAATAGTATTGGGGGATAACGCAGACTACATGAAGCAATAAAAACTAAAAATCTTCTCTCAATCTTGGCCAAAGGTTTCCTTGCTTAACCCTATTTCAATTAAAATTCTTGAAAGGGTAGATCTATTTGAAAGATGCATTCTTCCTGACGGTGACTAACTCCTCTTTGATGTCACCATAGTGGCTTTGGACTTGTTCCTCTAGGAAATAGGTTTGCCATTTTTTTTAATACCAGTAAGAAATATACACGAAATTAAAAGAGAGTTGATTGGTGAATCTTGTATATTCGATTGTGATTTTTACAAAAGGTGATGACCATTTAACTGAAAAATAACTTAAGTTTTGTTGCGTTTCATGTTCGGGGTGTGTGGTGTCTCCCGAGAGGGTTTCATGAATGTAAGCCCCTCTTCTTGTGCTAGAAGTAACTCGGTATAATCTTTCCCACTTCGGTGCTAGCTTTCCCTGTGACGTGTCTCTGTGGCCCATGTTGGCGCAGGATAACACGATATCGCCTAGACTGAAAACTCTAAGTATGCCTTTATTATACTTGGACGCCATTTTCTGCTTCACTAGAGCCTCGCTTAGGACATTCTAGTTTCTTCTTTCTTCTAAAAGATATATCTTCTCTCAGTAGCCTTTTTTCGTTAGCTTCTCGGGCTATATCTGGTGAGAAGTCCTCCAGCTGAGTTCATCCATCTCTATTGGGATAACCGCTTCTTAGCCGTTTGTAAGCCGAAAGGGTATTTCCTTCGTGGAAGAGTGAGGGGTAGATCGATAGGCCCACAAGATGCGTGGGAGTTCCTCTACCCAATTTCCCTTAGATTCATCCAGCCTTATTCTTAATTCTCACTGACTCTGCTTGGTTGTTAGTTGTTTTGAGGGGTATTCTACTGACTGAGGTGAAATGGTGAGTTATCTTAAAATTTTGCATCATTTCTCTAAACCTCTGATCTGTGAACCGGTTCCCGTTGTCAGTCACTACCATCTGGGGGATCCTGAACCAAGTGAGTATATTCCTTTTTAAGAAAGGTAGAATGTTGTGGCCAATGATTTTTGCCAGTGGCTTTGCTTCAATCCATTTCGTAAAATAGTCGATGATCATAATAAGAAATTTTAGTTGTCGAGGTGCCAAAGGGAAGGACTTAAAATGTCCATTCCCCACCACGCGAAAGGCCACGGGGAAGACAAAATGTTCATTTTTGTTGGAGTTGCGAGGTGGACATCACCTTGTTTTTGACATTTGTGACACTTCTGGACGTATTTTGGCATCTTCCTTTGTGGATCTCTTCCAACACTTTCTTCCTTTTTCTGTGTTGAGACATTTCAATAAGGGATTGCTGAATCCCTTTTGTAGAGTTGTCCCTCGACTAATGAGTATGACTAATGAGCAAGATTTTTTTCTTTTTCCGCTTTCTTTCGATCCTCTGGGAGTTCTCTATTGGTGATGTATTTTGTTATTGGTGTCATCCAGCTCGGAGCGGCTGACCATGCATTTATTGCGTTAGGTCTCGTCTATGCTAGGGCTGGTCAATGACTAGTGAATGATGGTACGATTGTGATTCCTTGTCTTAGAACTGGCCAATTTTGATAGCAAATCAACTTGACAGTTTTCTTCTCGGGGGATGTGGTGTATTTCCACTTTCTTAAACCTGGCCATAGCCGATTTTACCTTAAATAGATATTTCTGCAATATTTGGCTTGGTATTCACCCTACACATGTGTGGTCATGACTTTATCGTAACTGTTTTAGCTCCCATTTTAGAAGCCTATCTCAACTCGGCCAGACATGCCTCGTACTCCGTATAGTTGTTCGAAGTAGGGAATTTGAATATTATATCCACCTCCAATCTAAGACCGCATTCGCTCTCCAAAAGGAGTCCGACACCACTTTCCTTGGTATTGGAGAAACCGTCTACAAAAAAACTACCCATCTAGTAGTTCAGACACAAATTGCAAATTCTTGGGCTTTGAGTGCTTTCCTGGGTTCAAAAGAGATATCGAATTCAGATAACTCCACGACCCACTTCGTCATCCTACCTGCCAGGTCCGACTTGTGGAGTATTTGTCGGAAAGGGTATTCGGTCCTTATTATTGTGACGTGAGCAAAGAAGTAATGCCTCAGTTTCCGGGGGTTACTATGAGTGTCGAAACGATCTTCTCCACGTTCTGGCATCGGACCTCAGGTCCATGCAACACTTTTTCGATGAAATTGACCGGATCTTGGTATGAGTTGGTTTCCCGTACCAAAACTGTCCCAGCTGCTGCTTGGGATATCGAAAGGTATAAATGCATTCCATATTTCCCGACCATTCCAAATATATACTCCAAATGCGTTGTGTGCTACCGATCCTCCTTAGATCTCATGATCATGTCGTCTATATAGACTTCCAACATGTCCCCTATTTGATAGACGAACACCTTGTTCATCGTTCGCTAGTAAGTAACTCTGATGTTTTGAGGCTGAAGGACATGAATTTGTAGCAGAAATTGCCCCTGTCAGTCATAAAAGCATTTTTATTCCGGTCTAGAGGATCCATGGGTATTCAACTATACTCCGAGTAGGCGTCCATGAAAGAGAACAACTTAAGCCCCGACGAATTGTTGACGAGTCAGTCTATGTTGGGAAGTGGGTAAGAATCCTCTAGGCATGCTCTGTTCAGACCTGAATAATCGATACACACACCACTTATTATTGACTTTCTTTACCAATACTACATTGGAGAGCCGAGCCAACTTGTGTATCTTGATTCATTTATGAATCTTGCTGTAAGGAGCTCGTCCACGGTCTTCTCTATGGCTTCAGCTTTTTCCGGTGAGAGCTTGACCAACGATTCTGTTGTAAACGGAGTCACAACCTACTATTAAAAACTTAACCCTGATATGTTCCACAAATCCCAGGGGTCTTACGATTGTTCTGTCACAATCCTGTAGGTTTTTGCCATGATATTGTTGAGAGAGGCTTGTCAGTGACTACTTGCCTGACTCCCAGATTGAGAGGCCTCGAGAGAGATGTGGGGGTGATACATACAAAAGACATTCTGACGCCCATGTTAGTAATTGATATAACTCAGAAGAAATATCTTTTTGGTTTTTATGACCTTGTACCTGATTTGATGGCTCTCACCCCCTTTTCTAGGAATTTCATTAGGGATTTTCCTGACCTTCCTTCATTTGTCTCAATCTAAACCGTTCATGTTGCCGCAACATACTGTTAAAAACTTAACCTGGTAATTCTTATTTCATATCCGGTCCCAAAGGCTTTCGAATGTTCCACAAATCCCAGGGGTCTTACGATTGTTCCGTCACAATCCTATAGGTTTTTGCCATGATATTGTTGAGAGAGGCTTGTCAATGACCCCTTACCTTACTCCCGGATTGAGCAGGCCTCGAGAGAGAAGATGTGGGGGTGGTACTTACAAAAGACATTCTGACGTCCATGTTAGTAATTGATATAACCGAGAAGAAATATCTTTTTGGGTTTTATGACTGTGTACCTGATTTGACGACTCACCCCTTTTACTAGGAATTTCATTAGGGATTTTTTCTGTCCTTCCTTCATTGGCCTCAATCTAGACCGTTCATGTTGCCACGTGTCGGGATATGATTTATTCTGTGATCTAACGGTCTATATCATTCTTTACGTTCGAATCAGGTGCTTTCTTAGGGTAGGTCCATACCTGCTCTTTAGGCCCTAGAATGTTCCACTCTGTGACATATCCGTGACGCCTTGATGGTGATGTCACCTTCATTGTTAATTGTTGTTTCTTCATGGTCGCACGGTTCTCCCTTTGTGGGATCAAGACTAGTCTCTAGTCTCTCCCTTTGTGGGATCAAGACTAGTCTTGGCTTAGCCATGACCCAGATCCATGGACCTATAGGTTGTTGGATTGGTTTTTCTTTTGCTTTCAGCTCGATAGGAAAATTTCATTGTAATAAGCAGTTACATCTCTGTCGCCTTGCTTAGCATGCTATAAATTTTGATTTTACACCGAAGATTTGGGAGGAGTAATGAATATCAGAGTATGTTTCCCTGAGCTTCCATACAACCTTTGCTGAATGTAAGAACATATAGGGCTTGCCCGTTTCTGTTTCCATAGTGTCTACCAACTAGGCATTAATTATGGAGTTTTTCGACTTCCATTTTTTTTTGTAAAGAGGACTTTTTATGGCTGGTTCTGCTACTGCAGCTGTTAAAAAACCAAGCTTCCCTATGCCGTCTATTACCAAAGTGACGCTTCTAGCCCATTCAACATAGTTTTTAGCATTCATCTTCGGGACATTGACTTTGAGGGAGGTTGAAGAACTCTCTCGGTCATTGAAACACGTGTCAAGTTCGCTATCACCATTGATCTTGCTGCCATCATCGAGATCGCCGTCAGCACCTCCATTGCCACGGCCTCCACCATTGTCGTTGTCACAACCTCTGCCGTGGCCATTACCGTGGCCTCCGCCATTGGCATTAACGCGGGCTCCGCTAGTGCTGTTGCTATTGCAGCGGCCTCCGCCGTGGACGCTAGTTGGTAGAAAATCATTGCTGTTGTTGCTAGCGGACATCAAGTAGGATCCACCACCATTGAATTAGGTCAGGTCGTACGGTGCCAATTTACAGTGGTGAGTATCCACACAAGTCGTTGTATAGTGGTAAGTATTCCCATAAGCTGTTGTAGTATAGTGGTGACTATTTCCATTAGCTATGGAAACCTTAACCGGATCTCGCGGTACAACTATAAATAGGAAATACTGTTATATTTTAATTTTCGGCCATATTTATTATTAATTTGCATTTTTGGAGGGTGTATGCTCTACCTAATTTGCATTTTGGAGGGTCTTGGGTTTGGCTATGCAAATCCAAAATTTTTTTGAGATGAGTTTTATGACGAAATATATTACACCAGTCTATTGGGCAGTGACTACCTTTGCTGCAGTCGGCTATGGCGACCTCCATGCAACGAACAATCACAATTATTTGCTACATGATTTGGAACATGGGTCTTGTTGCTTATTTGATTACCAGTTTTTTAAATTTGATTCAGCACAATGTTAAAAGAACTCAAAAATATGCGAGGAAGCAATACTATTTGATGTATTTGTAAAATGCTTTACCAATATAGCATGATCAATGCTTTAGCAATATTATTTCAAAAATATTTATTTTCGTGTAACATGTATGCTTTATGACATTTACATAGGGACGACCTTGAACTTGCGAAAAGAGTTATTAAAAGAAACAATGTAGCTGGTCAATTACAAGAGCGGTTTCTTGCGAAGGTGACTTTAGAGCATGTGTTAAATATTGAGGCATTGGAGGAGCAGCAGCTTTTTAGCTATCTACATAAAAGCCTTTGCAATCAGCCATTTCTCAGTATCAACATATGGAATTGGTGAAAAGTAACTACCAATTCAAAGGGGTTTCAACTGAATTTCTCGTCGAATTGGTAATTGAGATTTTAATCCTTGCTTTTGTAGTAGTCACATATTTCATGTTTCTTTGCTTGTAAATATTGAGGCATTGGAGGAGCAGCAGCTTTTTAGCTATCTACATAAGCCTTTGCAATCAGCCATTTCTCAGTATCAACATATGGAATTGGTGAAAATTAACTACCAATTCAAAGGGGTTTCAACTGAATTTCTCGTCGAATTGGTAATTGAGATTTTAATCCTTGCTTGTAGTAGTCACATATTTACTTCAACTACAATAAATCTCAGAGATGAAGCGTATGTGTCTTCAATCGCATGAATATGTTATCATGCAGTTGGAAAGCTCTATCGATTTTTATCTTATAACTGCAGAAGAGGTGGGAAGTATTAAACTTACTTTTTAACCTTGCATAATAGAGTTTTGTGATATTTGGATCGAACTCTAGTCTCGATAGGGATAACTTCATGGTTCGACAATAGTCGAAGATGTGCAAGTCGTATTCGAAGTCTGTTTTTGCATGCAAATATCTTAGTTAGTTTGTTGTTTAAGTTAGCATGTTGAATTGTGTCAGTCTATTAGATCAATTGTTTTAGTATGTTAGTTGAAAGTTAGGGATTAGTTTTCTTATAAATAGCATACTAGTCATCACTTCTCAATAACAATCCTTGATAATCCTGATTAAGCGAGAAAGTGACGTGGTTGAGATTCAATTGTAAACATTGTATTTAATGTGTAATTGAATAAAAAATCCAGGGTTTTATACCACTTTGAATTGTTCTTCTTCTCTTCTCTATTTTCAGTTTTTCCTAGCTTTGTTGGTTTCTTGCTGATAAAGAAATCGATCATACTCTTTTATTCTGGTATCAATTTTAACAAGTTTATTGTTATTGTTATAAAGCCTATATTTTTCTTTTCTAGAAAAGAACATATAACTTTTTTCCTAATGCTTGGACTATTTTACAGGAGCTAATAGATATTATTAATGGAAATCAAAAGGTAAATAAATCTATATACATTACAATGGCATGTGTTATATAATATATGTTATGTGAAATTGAATTTGATTGATAAGTAATTTTTGTTTTAGGTAGTTGGAAAGGCAAATATGTGATATATCTGTGGTGAGATTTCTATGTTTTGTTTCAAGCCACAAAAGTTTACTGTCAAAACAAAACCGGTTAATGGATAATTTCATTAAGGTATGTTTAATTTAACATCTAAAAAAATTTAAAGAAATTACACCATACTTAGTTTATGTGATTGTTTAAGATTCTATTGTGATTTTCATTATTGATTGTTCACAAGTACATAAAGATTGGTTAAGTTTTAGAAATAATGTTTTTTCAAACATAATGAGTTATGTAATTAATATACCGGACAGGGATTGAAAGAGATAAAATGTGTCTCAGCATTGGAAGATATTAACAATGTATTGGCTCAGGGCAAGATCGACTTGCCAATAAAGGTGCATTATTCCGTACTAATATAGACGATGATTTGTTGCTTGAAAAATGGCTCAATCAAAGAACGAAACCTAAAGAAAGGGATAGCAACAGAAGAACCGCCCTGGTATCTAAAATTTTTGCTTTATATCATTTTCTACATGTTTTCTTTTCTTTCTATCTATTGTGTTTAATATTTCTTTAAAATTCAGCATTTAGCTGTCTTGAGTGGAAAAACGTCTTAGTAGAAATTCTGTTAATATATGACGCTGATCGAAATTGTAAAAGTATGTATTTGTTTTTAAGTGAGTTCTTTTGTAAACATGAGTTTGCTTAAAAAAGTATTGTAACCCATTTTTTAAAATTATAATACAAATTTAAGTGGAAGCGTTCCTTTATGAGAAACACTCTTTAAGGGACAAAGTTCTGTCATCGATTATTTGGATAATAAAATTTTTTACTTTGAAGGAGTGAATGTGTTTAAATATACAGAATATGCTATCACCAAAAGTACTCTTGATCTGCTAATTGACATTATAAATCGCAAGGTAGACATTAGAACATGTAGAGGTAAGAATGGTGAAACACTCCCAGACATTGCTGAAGACACGAAAAGTAGTATTATGTACAGTTTTCTCACGCTTATTTCGACTCGAGACTCAAAGAAAATGTTGAAAATACCCTAGAAATTGAAGGTTCAAGCTCATAGATGGCATGCTAGTTGAAGAAGTACTCACCATGGTATTGCAATGAGTTTGGACCACCATGGTGATAAACAATTGCAGTACCAGCCTATGCTGGTCATGTTTAAAAAACCTGCTACTGAGTTTTTCAAGAACACGATTGTTTATCGTTTGAAAAAGATATAGAAACTGATTAAATATAACTTTTTCAACTAGCATGCCATATGTGAGCTTGAACCTTCAATTTCTAAAGTATTTTCAGCTTTTTCTTTGAGTCTCTAGTCAAAATAAGACGTTAGAATACTGTACATACTACTCCGGTGTCTTCAGCAACGTATAGAAGTGTTTCACCATTCTTACCTTTACATGTTTTAATGTCTCCCTTGCGATTTGCGATTTGCGATTTATAATGCAATGAGCATAACATAGATTATTTTTGGTGATAGCATATTCTACATATTCAAACACATCTCCTTTTTCAAATTAAAAATTTTTGTTATCCAAATCATCGATGACTGAACAACTTTAGCCCTTAAGTAGTGCTTCTCATAGAGGAACGCTTTCATTTAAATCTGTATTATAATTTAAAAAAATTGGTTACAATACTTTTTAAGCAAACTCATGTTTCCAGTAAAAAAAACTCAATTATAGACAAATACATATTTTTACAATTTCGATCACTGCCATATGTTAACAGAATTTTAACTAAGGTGTTTTTTCTATGTAAGATAGCTAAATGTTGAATTTTAAATAAATATTAGACAAGATAGATAGAAAGAAAAAAACACGTAGAAAAAGATATAAAGCAAAAACGATAGATAGATGGAACCATTTGCACACCAAATGAAGTCTCAGAGAAAAAAATATTGCAGCAAATATGTTTTATAAATTGAGTAAGCCACAGGTGAGAAATGTCATTATAAAGCAAAACCACACATCCTCAACGACAATTAATTTAGCGACAATTAATTTTTTTGTTTGATAAAAAAAAAAGTTGCTTAAAACTATATAACTATATTTCCTGCAATGTTGACGAGTCGATAATACGGATGGCAATAGATAGGGTATGGGTAAGGTACTATAGTATCCGTTTTCATATCTGTAGTTGAAAAAAATTCTCGTACTCGAGTTCATACCCGCTTGAATATTAAAATTGGCACCAGTCTCTATATCCTATGGGTATATAAGTGTCCGTACCCGTACCCGTTATCTGCATTTCTAATAAAAATAAATATATCAAGTATAAAATATCATAATATTTTAAGTTTTTAAAAATATTAAAAAGTTTTTAAAAAATTTTATTGTTGAATTATGAAATAAATGATCACGTATATTAAATATGTAGTAATTTAAAATTGATGTTTTTTTTTAAATTTTATATATATTTATTTTTATATAATAATATAAATTAAAATATATAAATATATATTGTGCGGATATGGGGCGGACTGGGTATTAAGGTGCTCATCCCCACACCTATTCCCGCTTATTTAAGTGGATAATTACTCGAACCCGTATTTGTATCTATTTTTGCAGATTTTTACCCTATTCGTTGTAGATAATTTTCTAGGTACTCACTGAGGATGAGCCAAATTGTCATTCCTAGTCGATAATTTAAATTGTAGCAGTTTGATGTTTGTTTCTTGGAGAGATATAATGTTGAAATATTTTATTAAACTAATCTCCACACATGTGATGTGATGTACAAATAAATAAATAAATTTAATAATACTATAATGTAAATAATATTTTAAAAATATATTGGCATAATAATCTCTGTTGATTGAAAAGTTAAAATATAATTAAAAGAAAGAGGTATAGAATTAAGAAGAAAATAATAAAATTTGAATACTTCATATGAATTGTTATCAATAATAGTATATGGATACCAGAGTTTAATTGTTATTCACTGACAGTGTAAAAATATTTTACATTGACATCTAATAGAAATATATCATTCTGTCATGTCATATAATTAGTTTAAAATTTTTCAAAATATGATTTAGTGGGATGTAAGGTCGTTATTGGTTGAGAGTGTAAAAAAAATTTATATCGTCAGAGTATCACCCTTTTTTTTTCATATTTTATAATAAAAATTTAAAACAAATATAGAGTTTATATCTTAATTATTTATTTAATTTTTTTTATAGTTAACAACAAATACATAAATTAAAATTGTAGAACATATAGGAGTTGTTATAATTTTGCATATGAACTTTATGTAATTTAAAACGATTAAAAATTTAACAACTTTATATTTAACAAAAATAAAAACCGAAAAAATAAAGTTAAGATATAATAATAATAATAATAATAATAATAATAATATACTTTTTTTGTTTAAATAGTTTAATGGTTAAAATTTATCTTTTAAAGATTAATAAGTAGGAAGTAGCATACTTGAATCCGCGCTATTATATTTGATGTTTTTATACAACTATTATATTTTGTTCTTTTGGTACTCTAAAAGATTTTTATATTGTATATATTTCATATTCATTTTTATTTATTATATATTTATATAGAAGAAAAAAAACATAAATACAATCAACATGGAATAATAAAGATTAGGAATGAAAAAGAAATTTTATTTTATTTATGTTTTGTAGCGCCTATTTTTTTTGTTAAAATAGAAATAATTTTTTTTAAATTAATTAAATTCAATGACAATTCAAATTCATAAGTGGAAGATTATGCTTTTCTAATCCAATAGAATGAGAATAATAAATGACAAAAAAATGCGGTAGATTTATCATTAAATAAAAATTTTGCTTCCTTTTATTTATTTGTAATAAAATTCATTCTTTCACACAATCACACATCAAACAAATTATAAATCACTTTGAAACTACACGTTTGTATTTAAAATTTTGGTTGTAAGGATTAGTTTCTATTAACCAAATCTATGTCAAAACAAACTAAGCCAGAGTTAAAAATTAGAAAAAATAAATACATCATATGTTCAAGATAATTAAATAAAAGAAACACCTACCAAAATTTATCGGTATCAAAATCGTAACCTTAAATTAGAATACAGATAAAATAGTTAACTCAAGGTTAACAACAACTTCAAAGTGCCATATACAAAATATGTATATTCTCAAAATTATATGTTCTAAATTAGAGCCATCTCAATTTTTTGAGAGATCTTGCGTAAGAAGTTAAAATTAACTATAGTTAAGTCGTGAATTTTTTTTAAAGACCATATTTAATAGTAAATTAACTGTGAAATATTTGTATAGAGTTTTTTTTTCATGGCTTAATCATGAAAAAAGTGTAAGGCTCTGTGTTATAGACTGCATTGCACACCCTTAAAGACGATTTTTATCTAAATATAATCACCATCTACTAAAGCAACCACAACAAAATTTCACCCACTATTAAGGTAACTACATAGAAATTTCACCCATTAAAACAGCCACACAATGCATATGACATATTATGTTAATGAAATATAAAATTATAATGCCTCACTAAACTTGAGAGTAAAAACAATTATTTACGCGTATGATATATTAAATACTAGTTCTCTTTTTGCCTATATATTTGAAACATTAGTAATTAAGTTAGTCATGGTTTCGCACAATACATATTATTTTACATTTGATCTGCCATACATATGGGAGAGTGCTTGAGTGAAAATGAGAGGTGTCTCATATTCAAAGGGAGTCCCGATCGAATCTTCATATGTATTATTAGAAAATTGGCATTAGGTGAAGTGAGTTCAGATTATATTAATTGTACTTTTGATTATTAGGAGTGAAGTTCTTTTAATAGGGAATCCTGAATAAAAACTCACTAAGAGTATTAGAAAAAGCGACATTGAACTAGGAGAGTTCAAATCAGACCAATTTTGTACTTCTGACAATTAAGAGTTAATTTTTTTATTGGGTTAACACCCTCCAAACGTAAGTGATTTTGCATCGAAATGGGTTACCAATTCCTATGTTATTTATATTTTTCTTTTATTTTGTCTGCATTGCATTTACGATGTCATACACATTATTTACAACATTGTGTCTGTTATCTTGTCATCTGAATAACACAATTTCAAATAACAAAAGAGGGACTCCAAACTTGCATAAAACTATAGAAAATAAAAGTAATATTTTGCTACAATATTGCTGCCCCTTTTCTCTCATGTTACAGTCCAAATACATATTTTCGCACTCAAAGTGATAGTTGAAAGCACCTAAAGTCGTGCAAAACCACAAGAGAAAACTGCTGGAAACTACTGCAACATGGGGAGGTTTAGACGTCATAACGGACATCATACCTAATGACGATATACCCGTCATGACTGATAATGTGAAAACATATCATGTATTTCGACTCGATTCGCATCTTATTTTATGTCATTTTGTCTTGTTTTGCGTGTATTATGTTCTATTTTGTTTGTGTTTCAGGAACTATTCGATTATGGAGTGTCTATGCGAAGAAAATCGGAAAAAGAGCAAGAAGAGGAGGAAAATGCAGAAATACCGATTTCTGGTGCATGGCGTTTGCCATTGCACCTTGCCACGTCACCAGTTCACTTGAAGCTCATGGCAGTCGCCATTCAGTCATAGTATGCAGAAAACGCGGAAGTCCAATGTAATTGTCTTTCCCCCACTTTCCTACTTCTTCTCAACTGATTTGCACGTTGGGGAGACGTTTCTGAAGCTTAAGACCTCTATATAAAGGGTGGTTTCCTCTGTTTTGAGCATCCAATTACCTTGCAGAAGCTCTGCCGTTTTTTAGAATTAAGCATATACTTGTATTTCAAAGTGATAATCGCTCACATTGAGAGGTTATCACAAACCTTAGTTTTAAGTTTCTGTAGTCTTAGATCGAAAATCCTGCCGGCATAATCAAGAGTTATTTCCCGTTTGCTTTACTTCAAGTCTTTCCGTCCTTTAATTCAAATTTCTACAGATTTTTACTTATTATTGTTTGTTGTTGTTTATCGTATTATTTACCATGTTGTTTTCGTCTGTTATCGCCATGTTTAGTTTATTTAAATTTAATCGCATGTCTAGCTAAATGCATTTGAGTCCGGTATATGAGGACCGTCGTTTCCGACGGGACTCAGTAATGAAATTCGGTGTAAAATTTTATTAAATTCTGTTTTGGCTTTAGTTTCCAAATTTAAATCTTAATGTTTTGTCACGAGAGTGAAAAGAAAATAAAGGTCCGAGTCGATAGCTCGAGAGTGTGAGAATTGGACCGGATAGTGGGAACTGGGCATTGATCCTAAATAAAGCGAGGGCGCTTTAGGTATCAATTAGGATCTAGTTAGTTTTCAAAATACGCTTCTTGATTAAAATAGGCGAGCGAGAGCAAAATCTCATGGTCAGGAAGTGTGACTTTAATCTATAGCAAGAGAGTGTGAGATAAAGTCTTTAAACTAGTATTTTCTACGGAATGCAATTTAACCATAATTTAACGCCAATGATTTACAGAGTCTCTGAGGTACATGGAATCCATATTCGGTCTCTCATTATTAATATATTTTCCAATCTTTAGTTTTATTTACGTTTTATTTCCGTCCAAACCAAGTAATTACTAGCCTTAGCTTTACATAGTACCAATTGGATAGTATTAGTTTGATTATTAGTCCTTGTGAGTTCAATATCCTTTAAAACTATGCGATAGACTGTATACTTGCAGTTAGATCATCCGATAGACTCGTAAAGTCGCGATCAAGTTTTTGGCGTTGTTGTCGGGGACTAATTTAGTCAATATTGTGATTTGTTGTTGCGCAGTATAGACTAAGGCAACAAATTTACCTTTAAATTCGTCGATTGTATGCCAAACACTCGCTCTCAAGGCGAAAAGTTAGAGCAACCGATTGACGATATCGAGCGTTTTATTAATTTAAGACGCCGAATCAACGAATTCCGGATAAAATATAATCTTCCTGACCCTATCATTCCTTTTCCAGAACCAGAATCAGTTATGAATGAAAATCCACCAAACCGTCCTCTTAAGGACTATGTTGTTCTTTCGCAAGAGGAACCTCACAACAACATTTATGCCCCTGCCATCAAGCAAAACGATTTCAGGTTGAAACCTTCATTGCGACAAGCCGTTCAACAGAACCAGTTCTCTAGTAGCCCTATGGACGACCCAAACCTTCATTTATCAATGTTTGTGCAGTACGCTGACACAGTGAAAGCAAATGGTGTTAGTAATGAAGCCATAAGACTACGTCTTTTTCCTTTCTCTTTAAGAGATAGAGCTAGATCTTGACTCCAGACTCTACCATCTAATGAGATGAGTTGAAGAAAGTTAGCACGATACTTTCCACCTAGCAAGATTGCTATGCTAAGAGCCCAAATCAACGGATTTAGGCAAAAAGACAATGAATCTCTTTTCGATGCTTGAGAAAGATACAAGGACATGTTGAGGCTCTATCCACATCATGGACTTGAACAATAGATGATTGTCCATACTTTCTACAATGGTCTTCTATACAATACCAAGTTGAACTTGAACGTTGCAGCTGGCGGCGCTCTAATGGACAAACCATATGAAGACGCCTATCAACTAATTGAAAATATGGCTCAGAACCACTTCCAATGGGGAGGTGAGCGAACTCCTACAGAGAAACCTACTACGAAGAGCGGAATGTATGAAGTTAATATCCTAGACTGCATCAATGCTAAAGTGGATGCGCTTACTCAAAAGATTGAGAGTTTAAACGTAACTCCAGCAGCTACCATTGCTGGTGTGACACCTAACTGCGAATTATGTGGAACCCCTGGGCAAAATAATGTTGAATGTCATTTATTGGCTGGTATTCCTACCGACCAAGTAAACTACGCCCAAGGAAACCCGCACTCAAACACTTATAATCCTGGTTGGAGGAACCATCCTAATATTTCCTACAAGAGCAACAATGCTTTGTTCGCTCTAAACCCATCACCTACTGTTTTGCCAGGCTGTCAAAAAGGAGCCTCCGCTGCTCCTCAAGCACCTAGGAAGTCAAATGTTGAACTCTTGTTAGAGAACTTCATTGTAGCCTAAACTCAACAAAACAAAGAGTTTTCCAACCAAAACGCCCACACGAGTGAGCTAATGAAGCAAATGTCAAGTATGCTTGATGCAATGGCTACCCATACCAAAATGTTAGAAACCCAAATTTCTTAAGTAGCCCAACAACAAGCAGCAACAGTAGCCCCAGTTGGAGTATTTCCTGGCCAACCACAACCTAATCCTAAAGGTCATGCTAATGCTATCACACTGTGAAGTGGGACAGAATTGGATGGACCGGTAAATCCTAGAATCCAAAATCCACACATGTATCGAAATTCTGGAAAAGAAACTGAGAAGGTAACAAAGAATGACCAATCAGATAAACTAAATGACAATGAGGAGGATGTCAAAAACAAAGAGGCCATAGAGAAAGAAAAACCATATGTGCCTCCACCACCAAATAAACCACATATCCCTTATCCTCAAAGACTTGCTAAGTCTAAAATTGAAGGGCAATTCAAGAAACTCGTAGAGCTTATGAAACAGCTGAACATCACAATATCTTTCAAAGAAGGTATTACGCAAATGCCTTCCTACGCTAAGTTCCTTAAAGAGATCCTATCTAATAAGAAAAAGCTCGAGGATAATGAGAGTGTTACACTTACTGCTGAGTGTAGCGCTATAATTCAAAACAACATGCCTCCGAAATTAAATGATCGAGGTAGTTTTTCCATATCATGTGTAATCGGAAAGTGTGTCATAGACAAATCACTATGTGACTTAGGAGCTAGTGTTAGCTTAATGCCCCTTTCTATATGTGAAAAACTCAAATTAGGAGAAGTAAGACCGACGAGAATGTCCCTCAAACTAGCCGACCGTTCTGTTAAATTTCATGTAGGTATGCTCGAGAATATTCCTGTCCGCTTAGGTCAGTCCTATATTCCTACCGACTTTATAATAATGGATATAAAGGGGGATTCCAATATTCCAATCATACTAGGAAGACCCTTTTTGGCCACTGCTGGAGCCATCGTAGACGTGAAGAAAGGAAAGCTAACCTTCGAGGTTGGTGAAGAGAAAGTCAAATTTATTCTTTCACAATTCCTAAAGGCACCTGCTATTGAAAATTCTTGTTGTTCTCTAGACGTCATCGACAAATGCGTAAGAGAAATGGAGATGGAACAATCTAAGTATACTAAAGTACTAAAGATTCCAGCACCTCATATATTAGAAGATGTAAATTTGTGTGAACCATACATAGATGATAGTTTAAGGGCATGTTTAGAACTAACTCCAAATCCTATGCCTTGCCTAAAGAAACCTTCTGTAGAACTTAAAACACTACCAAAAAATCTAAGGTATGAATTCCTAGACACAGAGCTTGAACGTCATGTAATAGTCAATGCAGACTTAGGAAATATAAAAACTAGGAAACTATTACATGTCTTAAGGAAATACCCTAAAGCTCTATGCTATAACATCTCAAATCTAAAAGGGATAAGTCCCTCTATATGCATGCATCGCATTATGTTAGAGGAAGACTGCAAAACCTCTAGAGAACACCATAGAAGAATCAACCCCATCCTGAGTGATGTAGTTAAGAGAGAGGTACAAAAGTTATTAGAAGAAGGAACTATATATCCAATATCTGACAGTAATTGGGTCAGCCCAGTACATGTCGTACCAAAGAAAGGAGGTGTCACAGTTGTCAATAACGAAAACGGCGAAGCTGTAGCGAAACATGTTGTAACTGGATGGAGGATGTGCATTAACTATAGAAAATTAAACAAAGTCACTCGTAAAGATCACTTTCCTTTAACTTTTATAGATCAGATGTTCGAACATTGGCTAAACACTTTCATTTTTGTTATTTAGATGATTATTCAGGAATTTTCCAAATTCTAATTCATCCTGATGACCAAGAAAAGCCCACCTTCACTAGTCCCTATGGTACATTCGCCTATCAACGAATGCCATTTGGACTATGTAACGCTCCTACAACATTTCAAAGATGCATGATGGCGATCTTTGCAGAATTTCTAGACAACATCATGGAAGTATTTATGGATGATTTTTCCGTTTGTGGGCAGAGTTTTGAAGGGTGTCTAACGAACCTAGAAATGGTACTTGAAAGATGTGTAAAAGTTAATCTCGTACTTAATTGAGAAAAATGCCATTTCATGGTCCGACAAGGAATCGTACTTGGACACATAGTGTCCGACAAGGGGATTGAGGTTGATAAAGTTAAGATAGAAGTTATATAAAACCATCAACCTCCGAAAACCGTTAGAGAAATACGTAGTTTCTTAGGAAACACCATTTTTTACTGACGATTCATTAAAGATTTCTCTAAAATAAGTAAACCACTAACTGGCCTGTTAATGAAAGATGCTGAATTCATCTTCGATGAAAAATGCTTAGAGGCGTTCCAACTATTAAAAATGCTCTAATAACTGCACCCATTATGCAACCACCTGATTGGAGTAAACCTTTTGAAGTAATGTGTGACGCTAGTGATTATGTCATAGGCGCAGTCTTAGGACAACGAAAAGACAAAAAGCTTATGCGATTTATTACACAAGTAGGACCTTAGATGAAGTGCAAATGAACTACGCCAACACAAAAAAGGAACTCTTAGCCGTCGTCTTCACGTTAGATAAATTATGTTCCTACCTAGTAGGAGCTAAAATAATTGGCTACACTGACCACGCCGCAATTAGGTACCCATTGAGCAAAAAGGACGCCAAGCCAAGACTCTTGAGATGGATCTTGATACTACAAGAATTCGATTTAGAAACTAAAGATAAAAAAGGAACCGAAAATGTTATGGCCGATCACCTCTCTAGACTTGAGAATATAAAATCCAAACAAGTACTCATCAATGATGATTTCCCCTATGATCGACTAGTAGCCCAGTTACAAAGTAACATAAATGACTGCACTCTAATTTATAATGACGCAAAAACTAATGAAGTTGTGGAAGTAGTATTTACTAAAACCATTGTGCCGTGGTATGCTGACTTTGTCAACTACCTAGCAGCCAGAGTACTTCCACCAGATTTAACTTACGAACATAAGAAGAAATTATTTCATGATTTAAAACATTACTACTAAGATGAGCCCCTTCTTTTCAACAGAAGCGCCGATGGTATTTTTTGTCGATGTGTCACCGAAGAAGAGGTAGACAACATCATATCCCATTGCCATGCTGCACCCTATGGAGGGCATGCAAGCAAATCTAAGACTTGCGCAAAGATCTTACAATCTAGCCTCTTTTGGCCCAACTTATGGAAATATGTCCATACTGCAGTTATAAATTGTGATCGGTGCCAACGCACTGGAAATATCTCTAGACGCGATGAGATGCTACTGAAAGGTATCTTAGAAGTGGAAGTATTTGATGTTTTGGGTATCGACTTTATGATCCATTTCCCATCTTCTTTTGGCAACAAATACATACTCGTTGTTGTTGATTACATTTCGAAATGGATCGAGGTTCTAGCCTCTCCTACAAACGACACACGAGTCGTCATTAAACTTTTTAAGAATATCATCTTTCCCAGATTCGGTGTGTCGAGACTCGTCATTAGTGCTGGTGGCTCCCATTTCATTTCAAATATCTTTGGAAGACTGTTGCTCAAATATGGAGTCCGACACCGAGTAGTGACACCTTTCCACCCTCAAACGAGTGGACAAGTTGAGATTTCCAATAGGAAAATTAAGAAAATATTAGACAAAACCGTTGCAACTTCTAGGAAAAATTAGTTTGCGAAACTTCATGAGGTTCCGTGGGCCTATAGAACAGCCTATAAAACCCCAATAGGAACCACTCTATTTAAGCTAGTTTATGGTAAATCATGTCACCTGCTGATCGAATTAGAAAATAAGGCTTATTGGGCCATTAATACCCTTAATATGAATTATACAACTGTCGGAGAAAAGAGAATCTTAGACATCCATGAACTAGAAGAACTTAGATTAGATGCCTATGAAAATGCCCGGATTTATAAGGAAAGAACAAAACAGTGGCACAATATACGTATAGCATGGAGAGAGTTTAATGAGGGGGTTATAGTCCTTCTTTTCAACTCTCGACTGAAATTATTTTTAGGAAAAATTCGTTCTAGATGGTCCAGACCTTTTGAGGTTATAAAAGTATTCCAAAGCGGAGCCGTAGAAATAAGAGGTAAATCATAAGAGACATTCGTCATAAACGGGTAGCGACTTAAGCACTATCATAGCGTAGAAAATAGAGATTTCTATATAAGTTACAAACTAGAAGAGCTGCCCTCTCTTTCACAAGAATAGTTCTTTCGAAAATAGTGTCGAGCTCCTGACATTAAATGAAGCGCAACGTGGGAGGCAACCCACGATTTTAGGTTTTAGATTTTTATTATTTTTCCCAAATACTATTATGCGGTATATTCATTGTCCTTATCACTACTAACTTGTTATATGTCTACTTTCAGGCTAATATAGCATAAACTAACTTTCATACTAACTTTAGAGATGCAGCCCGTAAACAACATGGATATTGTTTTTAAGAACGAAGCCCAAAGACGACATTTTGAAGTCCTTGCTCAGAGAGAGATGGAATTACCCATTTACCCTGAAGGACTTACCATAACCACCTTAGGCATTAGGGACAATGTGATGTACTTGCTTAGTTAGATAGGCTGGGAGAATTTTGTTGTGAGGAGAAGATTTAGCACTTACCGTAAGCTGACCCTTGAGTTTCTAAGTTCTTTCTCCTATGATCCTAACAAATGGTTGGGATTCAAAAGAGGCCTAGCTACATTTAGACTGTTTGGGACCAAATACCGTTTCAAACACCATGAGATGGCTGACCTTCTAGGATTTCCTAGTGGCCCTGATGTGTTCACTGTAGCTCAGGAAGATGTCTTTATGGAGCTTGAAACTTATTTCTTCTGGGGTAGTATTACTGGAAACCATCATCCTAAACCGAATTCCATGTTTTTTGAGAATATTCATAACCCAACTTTCTGTTACTTCCATAAGATCCTAGCTCACACCCTCTTTGGGAAAGAGGAGAACATCACCTTAGTATCTAGAGATGAATTGTTTATTATCTGTGCTTCCCAACATAGACCTGTGAATGCTGCAACCTTTATGTTAGCCAATTTAGAAAGGATTGCACGAGACACCCATGGACCTATCCTTATAGGAGGGCTTGTTACAATGATTGCCTCGGCTATTGGCCTTAGATACCGCTTAACCGCCTTAGGAGGTATCAGAACCATGCATATTACATTCTGCTTCAACCGAGGCCTTATAAGTAATTTAGGACCTCAAGAGTTTAAATTGCTGATCAATAATGAGGTGGTGTATAATTTTACACTACCAAACCATGAGAGGACTAGTGTGCACAATAGAAACAACTTGCTATATGACTTGGAGGGCCAAAGTGAGTCACCTACTCCACCTGATACCCCTCAAGCCTATTAAAACCGTCATGCCCCTCTCTCTGATGCTGCTTCACTCGCCTCTGTTGCTCACGTCGTGCCTCCTATAGATCACACTGTTGCAATTGACGCCCTCAGGACGGAATTTGCTACTCTTAGAGAAGAGTTATCTACTTTGCGCGCGGATTTCCTTGGTTTCATGGACATGACTAATGAACAATTTGACCATATCTTCCAAGAAATTTACTCCATAAGAAGACATTTCCCACCTATCCAACACCTTAGTGGCTAATCATGTTTTGTTGTTACCACATGTTTTCTACCTTAAACTTAGACTGTGAGGACACTGAATTGTTTAAGTTTGGGGGAAGAAGTTTTTTTCCCGCTTTCTAGTCTAGGAATTTTTAATGCTTTCTAATTAAGATTTCATCATTTTCAAGTTATTTTTAACATTCTTCGTCGAGCTACCTACGTAAAAATAGCGCTGAGTCGGAGGCAACCCATAATATTTTTTCGTTTTTAATGCAATTTCCAGTTCTGTTGTTATTTTATTCTGGATTTTTCATTTTCTATTTATCTTTCGTTTTTACTTTATGCCTTAAAATTCTTATTCCGATTAATTTCCCTAAGGCCACGTGCTGAAATAACGAATCTGACATAATTTTGGCCTTAACACTACCACTGAAGCACTTAAAAATCATTATTTTCATGCCTAAGTCCTAAGGCTAATGGAGGTCACCAATATGCTTATGGTGTTCGCCATTGGCATGAATTTTGAATATTAATGTTTTAAAGCTAATGGCGTTCGCCATATCAGTGAAGCGGCAGAAATAGTTTTAAAACCTCTTGACACGTTTTTGCATCCTCTCCCTTTCTTTTTAACTTCCCTCATCATACTCTCTTAACCCACCCTTCCCACTACCTCCATAAAGTTTCAAACTTCCATTCCTCAACTCAAATTGCCTTTAAAACCTCCCTTCCTAACATTGCATTCTCACTTTTTATCTCTCACACATAACTGCTATTTGTACCTTTCTCTCACTCTTCATTTCACAATGCCTCCTAGAGCTGTTAGAGCAAGAAGGGCAGAGGTAGAATTCACGGGGATTGTCATTGAAGAAGGCGTAGAAGGAGAAGCGCAAAGAATAAGATACATGAAGCTGTTCAATCGTGAGGTCACGCCTACGAGGTATACCTACGAATCCGTTCTGCGCTGTTTAGGCTTAATAAATATTGTAAATTGGATGGGAAATTTAGGAATCACGAACTTTTACGCTTTGACTAGTCCTACATATACTAGGATTACCTATGAATTCTTAAGTTCATTTAATTACTACAGACCGATAGGCACTAATCACACCTCAGGCACTGTTAAATTTAGAATGTTTAACCGAGGCTACCCGTTTAGCCAAGACCAGGTTGCCGACCTACTGCAATTCCTGCATGGGGATGGTTGGGCATGCAAATGACCCCTAGAGAGTGATTGGGCTGAGGAAGCTTTCCAACTCTGGCAACAACTCACTGGTGAGGCCACCGACTATTGGGAAGGCCTAAAAGATACCACCATCCACAACCCGCCCAACTGTTATGTACATCAAATTTTAGCTAACACCATCTTTGGTTGGGAGAATAATGGGAGAGTGAATTCTAAAGAACTTTACTTTTTGCATTGCGCACAGACACAGACACAGGTGAACCCTACACCATTCTTATTTGCACATTTTCAGTCTGTTAGCATTAGGGTCGGAGGTCCCATTTGCATTGGAGGGCTAATAACATGCATAGCAGGTGCATTGGACCTAAGCGCTGAGTTGGCCACACTGGAGCCACTTGTGACACCCTTCTTAGATTTGGATGCCTTCCGTAGTATGCATCTAGTTAAGAATAAACCAGACGGTAAGTATCATTTGATGGTTAATAACCGAGGCATTAAAAATATTATTTTACCTTGTTCCGTCCGCACTGATGTGCGAGTCAGAAACAATTGGACTTATGATTTGAATGCCCCATAGCCTGGCGATAACATTAATATTCAGGATGATGTGGGTAATGCCACCGATGATGATATTGATGCTATGAAGCATGATGCTCCCGAGACTGATACACATCTACACACTATACATGGTTTTGATGATTCTTTTGCAGGTACCTCAGCCGGACACCAGTCCAGTGAGGAGTACGATTACACAGCTATCAGGACCGCTCTTGACGACGTCCTCTCTGAGCTGAGACACCAGAACAATGCTGACGCTGAGCGTGACCTGATACTTAGGAGCATGCAGACATAACAGAGCAAGATGATGGCCACCATTCATCAGATTCAGAAGCAGCAACATGATTATGTTGAGCAGACTGAGCGCAACATGGGAGACCTCATTGAGAAGTTGACTGGACTACGTGTGGGGATGAAGGATATCTTGGAGTACATGCAGCATGTAGGTGTACCACACCATATGCACGATAAAGGCCGTTTTGGACGAGGACGAGGCCGAGGCCGATACTGAGCTGATTACCCAGGTTCTTTCACTCCTTTTCTGCCTTGTACTAAAACATTGGGGACAATGTTTGGTTCAAGTGTGGGGGAGGAGTTTTATCTCTTTATTTTTTTATTTTTACCTTTTTATTTTTACTTGCTAGTCTTCTTTTTCTTAGATTAGGTTGTTTCTTTTAATTGTCTGCGTTTTTGGTCGAGTCATGTGCTGTCGATTCTTGATGTATGATGTTTTTCACTTATTATTGAATTTCACCAAAAATTTTAACCTCCATTTTCTTTTCTTTGATTCATGGCACGGTACTCTGAGAGTATATATATTGTTTAGGCTATGTTAGAAAGGCTTAGGAACGTTTCAATAACATTGATACCGTCCTAACACCCTAAACTCCCTAATTATGCAATATCAATTTGGATACCCATTATGCCAAGACCTTAAGCTCTAGTTTTTTAAAGTAGCCCCTAAGTAGTATACTAGCAGTCAACACCATCCTCAAGCACACACTAAGTAATAAACTGATGCAAATATGTGTAGAATCTCTGAGCTGAATGAAAAGAATTATTTGAAAAAAAGAAATGAACGACGAGATATGTTCCTTCTAAGTTGGGTGCTCCTCAACCGGCCACTTATCCTAACGGAGGGACTATTTAATTTCAATGGATGTAGAAAAGAAAAGAAAAAGAAAAAGAATGAACCAATAATGATATCCTTAGACACTAACAGGTTTACTGTAATACCACGTATTACTTAAGTGCTCAATTGGATGTCAGAAGAGATCAATTATTTTATCAAAGAGACAGATTAATAATTGATAGTTCAAGAAAGGATTTAATGGCAACTCTAATAATTGATCAATTGGTTGAGACGACAAAACACCAATTGGGGATATTTTACTCTATTGGATTATATTATATAATATTAGTTTATATATATATTTGGAAGAGAAAGAAAAATAGAAAAGAAGAAGAAGAAGGAAATGGAGAGAAAGAAGAAGAGAAGAGAAAGTGGAGAAAGATGAAGGAGAGAAACTCATGGATCATTATCATCTTCTTCAAACTCCTCTTCGATTATCAGGTGGGTTCTAGTTAGACACTCTAAGTTCTAGAAATAGATGTTTGGAACTTAGGTTAGAAATTGAGAAAAAATGATAAATTGTTAAATCAATGGAATCTAACGGATAAAATGAGCTATAAACTGTGTTGTATGATCAGTATGTGTGTAGAATCATCTATTAATGCTTGTTTGTGCATTGGGTAGTGTTTGGAATGGATTTTGAACCCCAAATAACCTGTTGATACGCTTCTGAGATTTCTGGGTTTCGTGCGGTTCGCCTAGCGAACCTGGGGCGAAGGGGAAAGCGAACAGCTTTCGAGGGTTCGCCTAGCGAACCCGGCAGTGAAGGTCAGCGAATGTTCCCCTAACGAACTTTGTATCTTTTCAGTTCTGTTTGGTTCTACCTTGGTTCGCCCAGAGGTTCGCAAAGCGAAGGGCAAGGCGAAGGTTCGCCTAGCGAACTTTGTTTCTGTTCTGGTCTGTTTGTTGATTCGCCTGGAGCTTCGCCTAGCGAAGGAGGTAGCGAACGCTCGTTGGGAGGTTCGCCTAGCGAACATGACAGTTGTGCAGTTTTGTTTCCTTCATAACTTTTGATCTGTAACTCGCATTGGGACGTTCTTGGTGTCATTAGAAAGCTATGACGGAAAGTAATGTTTTGTGAAATGTTGGAATTGACATCTTTTGGATCATAAGTCCGATTGCGGCGTAGGGATAGCCTTTAGAAAGCCATGGAAATATTCTACGGGATAAGAGTGAGAATATTGATTCTTGATACCTGGTTAAATGAATCGGAGGAAAACCGAAATGATGTTTTATGTGATTGAATCATTATGTGTGATTCCATTATACAAATGTAGTATGCTTTTGTGTAACTTGTGATTGAATTATTATATGCGATTCAAATGTGCAATTGTGATATGCTTTTCCTATTATTGATGTTTAACTTGATTGAAAGAAATATACATGTTTAAAATATGAATTAGGAAGAGTGAGGAAACCTTACCCCAAAACAAATGGCGTAGTTAAGATTGTTATAATTCTAGGTTGTGAATAGAATCGTGATAGAAACTCTGGATGGCGACGCTCGTGCATTCACTGAAGAGTTCTGGCCTGGAGTAGATAACCTAGATGGCGATGCTCGGGTACTTGATGTATAACGGTGCATCAGTGACGAGTATTAGCCTATGAGAGAGTGAACACTAGTATGGAACACGTATATTTTTTTGTTATGTTTTACTGTTAAAGGCAAGAGAGGCCTAAAGGCTAATATGGCCTAGAACTGTTGTATACAATTATGGTTGTATGTGAAATCACGTAATCGTAACCATTTTCTTTTGAGTTGCCCTTGAGAGGCCTTCATGAGTCTCGAACTCCTTTGAAGTGCAGGCATGATTACTTGGCAGGTTTGATTCCCAATGTTATAGTACGAATGGAGCCTACGGGTAAAGAGACTTGTGACGGTGTACGGGCCGTGTGAAGTGACGATTTAAGGTGATAATATGTCCCTTATTTCCGAATCCATTTCGTATGCCAAGAAATCTATGAGGGTCCATGACACGTTCCTACTTCTAAACGTAGAAGAGGTCGGGAGAAAGGGGATGCCTTGACAGGTTATCGATTAGTGATACTTTTGAGTAACGGGCTCAATATCGTGTTTCCATATAGTGTGAGATTGTGAGATTTAGTACTCAAGGTCATTTTCCCTTCCCCTTGACTTGAGTTAGGATTGATAGAACCTTGTAAAGCTGAGAGAACCTATAAGATAGGGAACTCACTGAGATTTGATGTATCTCACCCCACTATAGTTGCTTTATTTCAGGTGTGGTTTACAGGTCTGATTTACAAGTGGAGCGATGCTTAGAGGGTTCAAGAGAAGCTTAGTTAAGCTTATTCCGCTGTGTATTTTATTGTTTTTGTACAAAGAGGAATATGGTATAATGTTCTTAGATTTTTATCTTTGGCTAGTTTCCATACCTTGTACCATAGATTGTTTTATGTTTTTAGGAACTGGTCAAGTATGTGAATTACGCCATTAGGCACTTATGAGGGTGTCAGTACCAAATATAATGCGTGTATTGTATTATTCTAGATATATATTATACAGGACATTACATTTACATAACATGTACGTGCGAGGATAACGGGCTTAATGTGATTTCACTTGAATGAAAATGGGTGAAAAAGAACAAAGAGCATAGGTTGAGTTATAATGGCATGATTCAGATTGGTTTACATAAGGGGGAGTTTTCGACCGCGAATTGCAGATATGTGTCATTACGATATCCTTGGTATTGATAGTTAGTACCTATCAGTTTAGCATTAGTCATAACAACCACGTATGATTAGAGTCTCATTGTGCCTATGTTTCAAAAGCCGTATTTATTTCTTTTAACGTGTTAGTTGATTGCTTGGGGACAAGCAATGGTCTAAGTGTGAGGGAGTTTGATAACATGAAAACGTATCATGTATTTCGACCTGATTCGCATCTTATTTTATGTCATTTTGTCTTGTTTTGCGTGTAGTATGTCTTGTTTTGTTTGTGTTTCAGGAACTATTCGATTATGAAGCGTCTATGCAAAAAAATTGGGAAAAGAGCAAGAAGAGCAGGAAAATGCAGAAAAATACTGATTTCTGGTGCATGGCGTTCGCCATTGCACCTTGCCACGTCACCAGTTCACTTGAAGCTCATGGCGGTCGCCATGAGCATAACGGTGGTTGCCATTCAGTCCCAGTATGCAGAGAACGTGGAAGTCCAATGTAACTGCCTTTCCCCCACTTTCTTACTTCTTCTCAACTGATTTGCACGTTGGGGAGATGTTTCTAAAGCTTGAGACCTCTATATAAAGGGTGTCTTCCTCTGTTTTGAGCATCCTTGCGGAAGCTCTGCCGTTTTTTAGAATTAAGAATATACTTGTATTTCAAAGTGATAATTGCTCACATTGAGAGATTATCACAAACCATAGTTTTAAGTTTCTGTAATGTTGGATCGAAAAGCCTGCTGGCATAATCAAGAGTTATTTCCCGTTTTCTTTACTTCAAGTCTTTCCGTCCTTTAATTCAAGTTTCTACAAGTTTTTACTTATTATTGTTTGTTGTTGTTTATCGTATTATTTACCATGTTGTTTTCGTCTGTTATCACCATGTTTAGTTTGTTTAAATTTAATCGCATGTCTAGCTAAACGCATTTGAGTCCGGTATATAAGGACCACCGTTTCCACAAATAAAGGTCTGAGTCAATAGCGCAAGAGTGTGAGAATTGGACCGGAGAGCGGGAACTGGGCATTGATCCTAAATACAACGAGAGCGCTTTAGTTATCAATTAGGATCTAATTAGTTTTCAAAATATGCTTATTGATTAAAATGGGCGAGCGAGAGCAAAATCTCATGGTTAGGAAGTGTGACTTTAATCAATAGTGCGAGAGTGTGAGATAGAGTCTTTAAACTAGTATTTTCTAAGGAATGCAATTTAACCATAATTTAACACCAATGATTTACAGAGTCTCTGAGGTACACGAAATCTATATTCCGGCCTCTCTTCATTAATATATTTTCTAATCTTTAGTTTAATTTACATTTTATTTCCATCCAAACCAAGTAATTACTAGCCTTAGCTTTACATAGTACCAATTGGATAACATTAGATTAATTATTAGTCCTTGTGGGTTCGATATCTTTTAAAAATATGCGATAGACAATATACTTGCAGTTAGATCATCCGATAGACTCGTAAAGTCGCGATCAATGACATGAAAACTCTGATTCTGAATTCATGACGGGCATCATGGAAGATAACAAAATGATGACAACATGCCCATCATGGATTCTTCTTCACTCAATTCATGCTTTCTCTACGGACCATGACGAACGTCATGGCAGATGACGATTTGTCACTCATGGAAGGTTGTCATAGAAGCCGATTCATGTGAGGATTGAGGCACTTTGTATTATGCATTGAACATACACGACAAAAAATAGTTACTTAAAACTAGAGCCGTCAAAATGGGTTAGCCCATATCAAACCCGAAAAATTATAGGGCATGAGCCTGAAAAGTTAGAGCCCATATTATTAGGACTTTTTTAGCTCGGCCCTAAAAAGCCCGCTACCCATTAGGGATAACCCATATTGGCCGCAGGTAGCGCGTTAGGTCCGCATAACTATAAATTTTAAAAAAATGTATTAAAATTTATGTTTTTTCCCTCCAAAATAACACGTTAATTTTTCTCACCTCACCAAATTTTATCTCTATTATGTTCAATCTTTCTTATTTAGACATTATACATTAATATTATCAAATTAATATTCACTTGTTTTGTGTTTTACTTCACAATTTCCACATATTTTATTAGTTTCTCCCAAAGCATTTGATTATTATTAGTATATATAATTTAGTCATGTATTGTATTTAAAAACATATTATAGTATTTATAAAAAAATAATATAGTGCTTAAAAATGTATTATAATTCAAATAATATAATATTTTTATTATATTTATAATAAATATTATAGGGTGTTTATTTTAATTTTTGTATAAAAAATAATTAAAAAAACTATTTAAGATCGGGTAGCCCGAAGCCCGTATAGGGCTAGACTCGGGTAGGGATGGTAAAAAAATCCGTACCCGGGAATATCCGTGGATAAAATCCATCACGGATATGGGGCGGATAACTTAATGGATATCCATGGATAAAATAAATGAATATTTAAATACCCGTTTGTTAATGAATATGGATACAGGTTTAATAATATTTGTGTCTGCGGATATCCATATCCGTTAATAAATTATAAAAACCATTTAAATATCAGTAGTTTATTATAACTTATCGTTTAATCTTCTAAAAAAATTAGTCTTCTTATATTTCTTTCTTTTTTTTTTTTGAAATTTTCTTTGAAAAAAATCTTTCACATTTCATTCAAATTATATTAGTCATTTCATATTTAAATATTTCAATACTTCATACATCACTTCAACAATTTCATGTCCAACCAACTAGTATCGTCATTCCTCTATCGAACCAGTGTCTTCCTTCCTACTCCTCTGTCGTCCGCTCTTCCATCATAACTCACAATCACAATATCTTTTATTTGTTTGGTTAAAAATGAAATGTATGGATATTATGCTTGGATCTAATTATGTTTTGGTGAATAAGAATAAAATTAGTATGATGAAATTTTATTGTTAAATTAAGAGCGAATTCTATGAATGTTATGTGATAATAACTTTTTGTATCTTTAAAATAATTTAAAAAAAAGGTTCAAAAAAAAGTTATAAAAAATATTATCCATGGATATCTGTAAATATCCGTGGATACGGTAAAATGAGTTTAACGGATATCCACATGGATATGGGGCGGATATGGATATCATATTTATCCAACGAGCCTGATACGGATATCATAGTATCCGTCCCCATGGATATCCATTTACATCCCTGGACTCGGGTAGTAATTTTTGAGCCCATATTATAATAGAGTTTTTTTGGTCCGACTCTAAAAATCTCGAGGTCCGTCAAAGCCGGTCCGTTTAAGGTCGTGTAGCCCATTGAAAAAGAATCAAATGCACAAAATACCAAGGGGGTATCACCTATAGATTTAGTCGGCGACATATGTTTCAATTCGTTTTAATTGTATGTAATTGTGTCTCAATATAAATGAAGTGTTATATATTCACCTTTTGTTCATATTTTGTCTTTATGCATTTTTTTTATCTACCCTGTAACAACATTAAACTTTTTGTAAATGAAAAAAAAAGTTATGTTATAGGGTTCTGGTGTGATACTGCTTAAGGAGAAGTTACGGAGATGCATCTCTAAAACAAGATAATAGGGTGCGGCTCTGGAGATATATCTCCGGAATCAATATTCCAGTTAATGAGTGGTCCAAATTGATCTCTGCCTTCTATAAATTTTGGTGCTCTAATGTTATATTTCACACAAACTCAAAATGTCTCAAATGTCACAAATAAACATCTATTGATATGTTACAAATGTCTCATTCTTGGGCTATACACCCGGGAGAACATTCAAGCTCACTGACTTCCCCTTCCTCGAAAATATCAAAGATGAAATCCACCATCTCCTACCTTACTGAGACAATCGAAAGATTGTGAAGCTCGAGTACCATTCACCTTCGATTGACAACAAAGGGAGCATTAAGTTCAACAAATTTGAGCTCAGGATGCAAGCGGATGTTAGGGCTATGTGGGATATGTTTTTCGGGTTCGAAGAGAAAGTTCTGCTCGAGTTTGAAGCGACACTACAAAGATCGGTCAAAGATATCCTGAAGATGTGCAAGCATCAACCGGAATATTGAAATGTAATATTGAATTTTCTGTTGAAATCATCAATGTAATGATCATTTTATGTTATGAATGTCAATTTCATTTTGAAAATTTACTTTTCTATTGAATCTGTTTCTGACGTGTCTCCGGAGATGTAACTACGAAATTATTCTGGAGATGCATGTCTGAAATAAATTAAACCAAAAGAAAGGGCGTAACTTAGAATGATATTTATTGAGTGTGTGTTGGGGTGCGTCTGAAAATGCATCTCCAAAAATAGGGGACATTTGTGGAAATTCACATGATGCATTAGGAACATCTAGGGTGCCATAAAAAATTATCTAAAATTATACAACAATAATTCCTACAATAAAACTATAATTTTAATTGTAGCAGTTTGATGTGCTTGATGTGTTTGTCTCTTGTGATAGAGATTAAATGTTGAAACATTTTATTAAACTAATCTCCACACGTGTGATGTGTGAATAAAATAAATAAATGTAATAATATTATAATTTATATAATATTTTAAAAATATATTGGTATAAACGTTTTTGCTAGAAAGGTTAAAATATAATTAAAAGGAAGAGGTATAGATTTGCAAAGTTAAAATCGAAAAAAAAATCTCAATTGACAAAAGAAAATAATAATTTTTTTGAATAGTTCATATGAATTGTTTGTTGGGAAACAAGTGTGAGTTGTGTGGAGAAACAAGTGTGAGTTCTAAGTCCCACATTGCTTAGGAAAGTAGAGGTTAAACACTTTATAAGTAAGAGGACCATACACCTATTACCTTAAGGTTTTGGGTGAATATGTGGTATCTCTCTCACTTATTTGGGTGAGTCTTTGACCTTTACGTGAAAGTTTGACCAAATGTTAATGCTTCCCCCTCATGATGACTCATCAGTGGTTTCAGAGTCCGGTTCAAGTAAGGGACCACTCCTTGTGTTGAAATTCTTCCTGACATAGTGGTCAGGAAAAAGCTTCTGCTTGATGAGGAGCATAATGGATGGACTCACACTTGAGGGGGAGATTGTTGGGTGAGTTGTGTGGAGAAACAAGTGTGAGTTCTAAGTCCCACATTGCTTAGAAAAGTGGAGGTTAAGCATTTTATAAGTAAGAGGACCCATACACCTATCACCTTAAGGTTTTGGGTGAATATGTGGTGTCTCTCTCACTTATTTGAGTGAGTCTTTGAATTTTAGGTGAAAGTTTGACCCAATGTGAATGCTTCCCCCTCATAATGACCCATCAGTGCTATCAAAGCTAAGGTTCTGATCAAGGGAGAAAGGAAAAGTAACAATTATTCTGATAAATGGAGAAAAAAGACAAAAAGACCGAAGAGTAATAATTTTACAAATATGCCTAATCATTATAATTATAGTGATTGCGTTGAAGATGAAGTTGAAGACAAAGTGAAGATATGTGAAACTTTGGATGAAGGGAGAATTTGTTGGGTCAAATAATATATTCATCCAAGTTCCACATCGGGTAGTAGAAAAAAATTGAATTTGAATATTAAAATTAATAGAGATAGTTAGTTTTAGTTTTCTACACAACAATAAAATGTAGTATTTTGGGTGTATTGTGGATTTGGGTAGTTGTATGTTTAGAGAGTGCTTTCTATTTTTCCGTTCAAAAACATGTTGTTGAGAGGGTTTTCTATTTTTCCGTTCAAAATTAGTTTGTTGAGAGGGTTTGTAATTTTTTCGTCCAAAAATTTCAATTGAGAGAGGGTTTGCAATTTTTTCATCCAAAAATTGCAATTGAGAGAGAGGGTTTGCAATTTTTCCGTCCAAAAATTATAATTGAGAGAGTATACAATTTTTCCGTTCAAAAATTGTAATTTGGAGGGTTTGCAATTTTCTCCTTAAAATTTGCAATTGTATGAGAGGGTTTGTAATTTTGTCCTTGTAAAAAAATTACAAGTTGAAGTATGATTTTATGAGTTTTTGTTGGAATAATTTGTTTATTATTCTTTTTTGTGGGTGCATAGAAATTTGTTTTTTTTTTTAATTTTTCCAACAATGATATCATTATGTATATGAAAATTTTATTAAAAAAAAATTAAAACAATTTAAGACTTTATATCTTAGTTATTTATTAATTTTTTATATATTTAATAACAAATACATATATTAAAATTGTAGATCATATATGAGTTGTTATAATTTTGCATATGAGCTTTTTGTAATTAAAAAAGAGTAAAATTTTAACAATTGACCTCATAATTACATGTTAATAAATTTTATATTTAATAAAAAATCAAAAAATAAAGGTAAGACATAATTGTTGCAATTACACAAAAACATGGAGAATTCCGAATCAATCTTGATGAATAAGAATCAATTCTCTCTATTGATTCTGCTTCTTGTTCTTCACTCTTCACTCAGGTGAATTAACCACACCTTGGTTGCAAGATGATTCCGCTGCACAATGATTATCAAAGAAGAAAAGATAAAATTTGGGAAGAAAAGAGAAATTAGGTTTTGGAGAAAAGAGGAAGAAGAAGAAGTTCTGCAAAGTTTCTCTCTGCCTTTAAATTGAAAATTTTATTTAACTTTTCTTCACACTTTACAATGATAGGGTACCTCCCTATTTATAGCCGAGTTTTCTTGTTAACCAAGCAAACTCTAACTAACTAACAAACTCAGTTAAAAATAAAATAAAAGCTAAGTCAAAGTTCCTGTCGACATACGCTTCTTCAAAATTTCGACAACTACACATTTTCATCACATACAACATTTCAACAACAACAAACATTGTCAAAATGGTGTTTTTTGAACACCCCGATTTATTTTATTATTTTCGTAATTAGAATTACATGATGTTGTGTATTTGTGTGTGATTATGCGTGTTTTGGTCGTGTTTTGGGTTGCCCTTGGTATGGGGTAGTGACCTTAGAATTATAAAGATTAAGGTGTAGGAAGGAGTGGTGTGGATAGTAATTAGTTAATTAATATTAGGAATATTGATTAATAATATTAACGTAACTTATTAAGAAATATTGTTATTATTATTTAATTAGTAAGATGATAATAATAATAATAATAATAATAATAATAATAATAATAATATTGAGATAATAATAATAATATAATGTAAAAACAAGAAATAGGGAGGGCAAAGTGGTCCATTCATGGTGGTTAGTGAGGTTAAGGAAGGAAAAACATAATAAGGGTCTAAGGGTTATAGTAGGAAAAGGAGAAAATTGGAAAGGGGGATCAGTTTGGAGACAATCGCATTCTGGGAGAAAAGAGGAACGGAAGAGAGGAGCAGAGCTAGGGCTTAGAGAACCTTCGAAGAATCGTCACTAAGGTAAGGGTGGGGTTCTTTAATCTCTAAGGGTTGCATAATATTTGTATGAGGGTAGATAAACCTTTAGGATCATCCCTTATGTGTGGTTTGTGTTTATTTGGGGATTGGGGCCTTGTATGTCGGAAGTTTTGATAAGAGGAAAAATGCATAAACTTATCGGTTGAATTGTGGCTTATGTATTCCTACTTGTTTGTATGCTAATCTGTGATCATATGTGTGTTTTTGGACTGATTGTGAGTGAAATTGGAGAGGGATTGGGGTATGAATCGTGCAGAATCGCAATCGCAGGATTGCTGATTCGCGCAATTTTGCCAGGCGAAGGGAAATTCGCTAGGCGAAGGTGACCTCACTTGGAGGTCGCCAGGCGAACTGAGAGGCGAGCGAGGGGTGAAAATACGGGTTTCTGGAATTTGTATGGGGGAAGGAGATTCGCCTCTGCTCCGTCAGGCGAGCATGGGGCGAAAAAGGAACTCGTCAGGTGAAGGGAGATTTTGCCAGGCGAAAGTGGATTCGCTAGTGCCTCGCCGGGCGAGCATCAGGCGAGCAGAGCTGAGACGAACCGAACTTTCTAAAACTTTAAAAATTCGTATCTTTTGATCAGTAGGTCCATTTCAGTCGCCATTCGAATGTTGGAAATCTGGTTTCACATACTCTTTGTTAAAGTTAATTTCAATACCAGAATTCCAACTATTTGATGCGTTAATTGAGTTTTCGTGGATGTTGTTATGTGTTGCGTGTTGAAATGGTAGATTCGGTTGTGTGCATGTGTGTTCTAGCGGTGCATTGCGATTGTTGCATGTTTTGGCAGGTATATGCTGCGTGTTGAATAGTTGTGGTGTATTGTATTGGCTTATTATTAGTCATATGCATTTTGTGGTCGTTGTATGTTGTCGTTGTATGCATGTCATGTTGCTTAAATTGTGAGATAAGTCGTGTGCCCATGTGGGGTGTGAGCGTCATATCTGGATTCCTTGAAATGGAATCGTATTATTGTTGTTGTTGTTGAGGTAATCGTGTGTCCATGTGGGGTGTGAGCGATTACGGTTGTCGTATGCCCATGTAGGGTATGAGAGACTTATATGGAAATTCCGACGGGAATTGTGATCATGAAAAAGGGATCGAATTGGTACCACATACATTGAGTCGAGTTGTGGGTCTCATTGCATTGCATCATATGGTATTGTATTGTGAATCGTATGATTATCTGTTGTGTGCGGGAAATGGTAGTTTTGTTGATGTTGTGATGATAGGGTGAGCTGTATGCGGATTATGTTCTTTCATACTTATGTTATGCATTTCTTATGTTGATTTGAGAATCTCACCCCTTCTGTTTGAATGTTGCCTCTATGTGGGTAATGTACAGATAATCAAGATTAATGCAGAGTTGGAGTTAGTGAAGACGAAGTCTTCTCTTTTATTTCGTTGTGTCGGCGTCTGCTCTGATGTGTAACACCGGGGACTTGGAACGCTTGTCGTTATTTGTTATCACTCTATTTACTTGATGATGATTAGATGGCATTAAACATGTTATATTTTCCTTGAATTTCCGCCTCCGTAGAGAAGATTAATTAAGAATGTTTTATTTGTGATATTTATTGTTAGACGAAGGCAATTGATCTAGAAAGGGGGGGGGGGGAGGGGGGTTGAATAGATAACTTCTTTTTAAATGCGAGTCGGCGCTAAAATTTGTTTTTAAAATATTTTGCAGAAGCGGCCGAGGAAAATTCGTTTACACGAACCGAGTTACTGAGAGGATCGGATATACGAAAGCCAAATGGAACGAAAGGCTCGAAGAGAAAAATTAGAATCACAACTTAACACTTTATCAATTTTCCAAAAGCACTTAACAAGGTGCAATTTCCTATGAGCAGACAAAAATTAAACCAAACTTGACAATATATCAAACACCTTGTATGCGTTAAATCTATGAAGCACTTGGAGTACGTAAAACTCCAAGTTAAGCCTTCTATTATAGTTGATGCAGAATTTTCACTAAGTACAATCCAAAATGATTATGCAATGGTTAACAAATTAATTTTCTGCACAAAACTATACCAGAATTTTTTTGTTGATCGATTGAACGATTACAATTGTAAACAGTTCGAAATATAAATGAGATAAGGAAAAGGAAACGACACCAAGTTTGTTTAGGCAGTTCCCCTTTCGTCCTCGCTTCGGGTACGTCTGCCCCCAATTCTAAAACCTAGAATTGAGATATCTATAACTTGTTTGCAAATGTTTTTACAAGAGAAAACTTAACTATCCCACACTCAAGAACACTTCGTTGATGCAGAAAATCAACAAAAATGATTATGTATATTTGTTGAAAAAAGTGCAAGATGAAGATGAAAGTGATGAGAGAAAAAGGTTCAATGTATTTCTTTCCCTTGTTCTTGTTAGGTGTAAAAAATATGAGGAACCAACTATATATATGATGCAAGGACCAACAGAAAATAATAACAGCATTTTGAACAAAGAAGAAAACCAGAAAAATTAGTCACTTACAGCGAGTGGTCGATCGCTCCTTGAAGGGGGTCAGTCTGCGCTGACCCATGGGAGAACCTGCGCAGATTGGACGACCATCCGTCGACCGCTGTAGGGACCACGTGTCGACGCATGGCTGCGAAAAAATGCAGAATGAGAAACCCAGAAGTGTGCGTCGACCACAGGGTAGGCGTGCGCTTACCCGGGCGAGACACACACATTTTCCACCTATTGTGAGTCGACCGGACCCATGTTTAGGTCGACTCAAACCTTAAAAATTCTCAAAAATTTCTTTTTTGACACAGTTTTAACTATATAGGACCAGTTTATGCATTCCTAACACTACTATCATGATCACCCACATTGAATGGATATGCAAGACTCCACCATGTATTTAGACTCATGATTATACAATGCAAAATTGGAATGCTGACACCAATGAGATGACACCGTCCAAATTACAAACTAGTAGCCCTCACATACATTTTGACATTATTAAAATAAAGTTTAAATGAGAGGCACCATGCCCTCACATACTCCCCCTTTTTGATGATGGTAAAATCTTCAGCTTGTGTTTTGTAATTTGAATCTCATCCTCCCCCTAACTGTGTGAATTCCTCTAAGATTTAATCTTTGCTGCTTGTACATGTCCTTCTCCCCCTTTGACAACATAAAAAAGAGAACAAGACGATGGTCAAAGAAATATATCATATACGTATGGATACACTCAACATGTTGTAAACAAGATACATTAACAAACATTCACATAGAATGATGATAATGAAAACAGTAGATGGATAAATAAGTCACAAGAGATGCAAACAAATAGATTCAACATACATTCCATAGTAGTTCAAAAGTCAACATAATCCAAAAGCAAACCAAGTACATAAACATAATGCAAGCAAATAACAAGTCATACAAGCCAAACAATAAATATAACATGCATCAAACTATGATCTTATCTCTCAGGGTCTCCTCCCCCTAAAGTGATGGCCACGTCCTCGGAAATAGGGGTCGTGAGGTGGAGGAAGAGGTTGTTCTTCCAACCCCTCATTCAGTTCCAATACAACCCTGTTGAGTGTGTTGATACCATTCATTACACAGCGTGTCTGAGCCTCGGCAGCAATATCTAACTTATCAAAACGAGTCATGACAGCAGTAGCAAACCAGTTGAAGGTTTGATTTTGTGCCTCTAGATGATTCGAGAGAGTGGTATACCTTTCTTATTATATGGTCATGAACGTCTCGTGCTACAGCCGCATTGAACTTAACATGTCGAGGATTTCCTCGTTGCTCTGTTGAGGGGGTTGTGTAGGTGTAGGAATTGAATACTCGGGTTGTTGCCATTGATATTCTTCATGTTGTTGCCAGCCCTGATTTGGAGGAACATAGGATGACCCAAGGGTGGTCCATCCCGTGTAGTGCCATTCTCCCCAACCCTGATTTTCATATGGATCTCGAGGTGGAGAGTATCCCATCCATTCAACATTGTCTTCTTCCACCGTATTTACCTCAGTTTGCATGTTGTTTCTGGCTTGTCCTTCCTGCATATTCTCTTCTGTATCCGCTTGTTCATTTGGAACATCATACTGAAGATCTTTGTATGTTGCTCGATGCTTGAATTTGAATTCCTCGTCTTCAGAGTCCCAAAAGTAACCCATCATAGTCAGAGTCTTCTGTGTAAATTCTTGATCCGGAGTAATGGTTACATAGGGAATACCCGAGACTGTTACCCCTGCCTTTTTCAAGAGACACTAAATAAAGGAGGCATAACCCAAAGCCGTACCTCTAATAGAATCCAGGAGTGCAAACATCCGATACGTGAAGTAGTGAGGCCAGTTAATGCGAATGTTCTTCTTCAGCAGATAAATTAAATGTACTTCAGCTTGATCGACCCGAGAATATCCCCCTTTCTTGGACCTTAAAATGTGAGCGACAATCCATTGCAGAATACGGTCAACTGGTTTTAACATTCCCGTTGTGACCGTTTTAGGAAACAGGTTGCTGTTCACAATGCTCTCAGAGAAGGGGTCGCGTAGCATTGAGTTCAAAGCAGGCTTAAACTCATAGTCATCAACAAATACAATATCAGTTACCTTAGGAAGACCTGCAGTTTCTAACTTAATCAGATTGTTCCAAACAGAAGCATTCACAGAGTAGTTCTTATCACCAATAGTATATTGAAAGTCCGTACTTTCAAATTTTTCCAAAATTCCAGTGTAAAATAGTTTCACCAAGTCTTCATTGTACTTGGTGTCACATTCTAGAAATTCGTCAAACTTTTGAACATTTAGCATTTCAATGATTTCAGAGAGGTGATAATCGTACGCCCTCAATGGGTAGTACACAAACTGCTTAATCATAGAGCAGTTTCGGAAATCTTTGTTGAATACCTCAGATAAATCATCAGATAGTAATGAAAGAGCGTTTACCGGTGTTGTCGATGAACCAGCCCTTGATGTTGAAGCTCTGGAGGACCTCTTTCCTGTAACTCTTTGTGATGCCATTGATAAGCACTGTGTGAACTCGGATTAACAGTACTTACTCTGTAGAGGAAGATGAATAGTACGGAACCTTGATGATCAAGATGATTAGACTGAAACCCTTGGTTATTATGAAGACAAAACCTTTGAACACCTCTTGGATTTGAAGATTTGTTGGATTTGGAGATAGTTGTTGCAATGGGTTTTTAGGGTTTGAGATTTTAAGGAGAGGAGAAGAGAGAGAGATGAGGAGATAATAGGATTAAAGTTTTATGACATGTACTTGGAAATGTAAGAAGAAAAATTATGATGTAGTCAATTTAAATAGCACATGAAACGACGCGCGTCTTCCCGAGAAAAGAAGATTCACAATTCGTCAGCGATGCGTCGACCGAAACAGGTCATGCGGGCGCACGCTGAGGGAATTTTGACAATTTTAAAATTTTAATGAGATGCGTTGACCATAGGTCGGCTTGCGCTGAATCGCGTCTTCATTTGAGAAAAACGACCTTTCTTGAGTCGGCCCATGCCATGTTTTGGTCGACTCAAACCAACATAAAATGGAAAAATACACATTTTGATCTACTTATGCACCAAGTAATGATAAATAACACACCATACACATACCAATACTCACAAATGGATCAAAAATACATTTAATCATGAATAAAACATCAAAATAAACCACATTTTGGCCATAATAATTCACAAACATAATTGATCAAGAATAGAATTTCTAAGAGGGAACGATATTACCTCCGACGATTGATGGTGAATGCCCTCACATATAGCTTAATCTTATCATTTTATTGTTAGTTAAAAGACATAAAGACAAGCAAAGTAATAGAGCATGCAATCAAATAATTAAACTCGATCCGAGATATCGAGAACACCAAGTTCCCTACGGATATTAAAGAAAGGCTCTGTCGCAAGAGGTTTAGTGAAAATGTCCTCAAGTTGATTCTTAGAATTAACATGCTCAAAAACTACATCACCTTTCTCTACATGATCCCTAAGAAAATGATGCCTTACTTCTATATGTTTTGTACGATAATGCAATACCGGGTTTTTGGTTAGATTAATGGCACTTGTATTATCACACAAAATAGGAATACGTTCAAGTTGAACATTGTAGTCGAGTAATTGTTGCTTAAGCCATAAAAATTGAGTGCAATAACTACTGTCTGTAACGTATTCCACCTCAGCTGTTGACAAAGCAACGGAGACTTGCTTTTTGCTATGCCAACTCACTAAGGAATTCGAGAAAAATTGACAAGTATCACTAGTACTTTTCCTAACCGATTTGCAACCAGCAAAGTCGGAATCAGAATATCCAACCAAAGAGCAATCGCTTCCTTTGGAGTACCAAAGCCCATACTTTGGAGTACCACATAGATACCTAAGTATGCGCTTTACGGCTTTTAAATGAGACTCCTTAGGACACGATTGGTACCTAGCACACATGCAGACACTAAACATGATATCTGGTCATGACGCGGTAAGGTAAAGTAGAGGGTCAATCATACCTCTATATCTCTTGACATCTACATCCTTACCCGATTCATCTCGACTCAAATTGACACACGTAGGCATCGGAGTGTCAATCACCTTTGACCTAGCCATGTCGAAGAGTTTGAGTAACTCAAGACAATACTTCGTTTGGCTCACAAACGTCCCTGCATCAAGTTGCTTGATTTGCAATCCGAGGAAATAGTTAAGCTTCCCCATCATGCTCATCTCGAACTCTCCCTGCATTAACTTAGAAAACTCCTTGACCATATTTGTGTTAGTAGAACCAAATATAATATCGTCTACATATAGTTGAACCAAAATTTGGTGTTTTCCTTGACGTTTAATGAAAAGAGTTGTGTCAACCTTTCCTCTAGAGTACCCTTGATCAAGTAGAAATTTGTTGAGACGCTCATACCAAGCCCTAGGGGCTTGTTTGAGACCGTATAAAGCACGTTTTAATTTGTAAACGTGATCGGGATACTCATGGGACTCAAATCCAGGAGGTTGGGAAACATAAACCTCTTCATTAATATAACCGTTAAGGAATTCACTTTTAACATCCATTTGAAATAACTTAAAGTTTTTAGCACATGCATAGGCAAGCAATAGACGTATTGCCTTAAGTCGGGTAACAGATGCATAAGTTTCCTCATAGTCTATGCCTTCCTCTTGGCTATACCCTTGCGCAACCAAGCGCACTTTATTTCTAGTTATAACTCCATTTTTCGTCGAGCTTGTTCCTAAATACCCATCGGGTGCCGATTACTCGATGGCCTCGCGGAGGAAGGACAAGGGCCCAAACCTCATTTCGTTTAAATTGATTCAACTCCTCTTGCATTGACAAAAGCCAATGTTCATCGAGTAAGGTCTCTTTTGAGTTTTTAGGCTCAACTTGCGAAACGAAAGCGGAGTAATAACAGAAGTTACTTAGCTTGGAAAGAGTTGTTACTCCCTTTGAGATGTCACCGAGAATGTTGTCGATGGGATGGTCTTTGGAAGACTTCCAAGCTGGAGGAAGGTCATTTTTATTAGATAGATGATCCTCCTCACTCTTCACTGTTTGGTGATCTTTTTTCTCCTCAACATGCACCGCTTCAGGTTGATCAGTCCCTTTATCAGTGTCCTTGAGTATGTCTTCAGAAGATACACCTGCACCATGAAAAGAACTACCTTTTCCGACATTTTTCGGATAAGACTCATCAAAAGTAACATGAACCGACTCCTCAACAGTAAGTAACCTCTTATTGTAAAGCCTATATGCCTTACTTGACTGAGAATATCCAAGAAAAATACTCTCATCGGCCTTAGCATCAAACTTACCAAGTGTCTCTTTACCATTATTCAACACGAAACACTTACAACCAAAAACGTGAAGGTGAGATACATTGGGCTTTCTCCCTTTTAAAAGCTCATACGGTGTCTTGTTTAGAATAGGACAGATGAGCACCTTATTCAAAATGTAATAAGCCGTACTTATGGCGTCGGCCCAAAAGTATTTTGGAAGTCCACTCTCATTGATCATAGTCCTTCCTAATTCTTCCAAAATTCTGTTTTTACGTTCCACCACCCCGTTTTATTGAGGGGTACGTGGTGCGGAAAAATTATGATCAATCCCATGGCTTTCACAAAATGCTTCAAAAAGATTATTTTCGAACTCACCCCCATGATCACTTCTAATTGATATAATGTTCATGTTTAATTTGTTTTGGGATAACTTGGCAAATCTTTCAAAGGCCGAAAAAATATCACTCCTGTTTGCTAAGAAAATAGTCCAGCAAAACCGAAAAAAGTCATCGACTATCAGAAAACCATAATAATTACCACCTAGGGTTTTAATCCTAGATGGTCCAAAGAGGTCCATATGGAGGAGCTCAAGGGGTCTCGTAGTTGAAACAATGTTTTTAGATTTGAACGAGATCCTTGTTTGCTTCCTCATTTAACACGCATCACATAAGTGATCCTTGGTAAATTTGATTTTGGGAAAGCCGATCACTAGGTCTTTAGAGACTATTTTATTAAGCAAATCAAAATTGACATGCGCCAACCGTCTATGCCATAACCATGAATCTTCACTCATGGTTACTAGACACTTGTCGCTACTCAACGATACCTCATTTAAGTCTAGCATATAGACGTTATTCACCCTCAAGCCCTTAAGCCCATCCATTTTATCACTATTCTTAATTATGCAACAATCCTTGGAAAAAGATACTTTATAGTCCTTGTCACATAATTGACTAATGCTTAAAAGGTTATGTTTAAGGCCCTCAACAAGAAGCACATCAGAGATAGTAGTAGATGAGGGGTTACCTACACTACCTTTGCCAAGAATTTGTCCCTTGTTTTTGTCTCCGTAGGTAACAAACCCCTTTTTCTTCGCCACAAAGTCGATGAAAAGAGATATGTCTCCTGTCATATGTCTTGAGCAGCCACTATCCAGAACCCATCTTCTTTCTATGGTCTCAAGACGTTGTACCTATATAGTCAATCAAGGGAAATAGGTACCCAATTCTTATTGGGTCCTTGGTTGTGAGTGAAAATAGGATTGCATTTGGGCAACCATTGATAAACGCCTTTAGGAACCAAAAACCTCCTAAAGCGACACTTAGCAATGGTATGACCCCTTTTGCAACAATATAAGCAAGTGAGGTTAACATGAGAATTACTTTTGCTAGGTTGATTTCTAATCACATAAGTATATTTTTGATATGGATTAATCATGTTTTTCTTAAAGTGTGATTTATCAATAGCAAAAGTCATTTTTGGTTCTAGAGCCTTGTCAAGCTTGGCCTTAAGAGTTCTAACCTCTTTTTTCCAAATGTGAAAAGTATCGCAACCAAAATTTAACCACTTACTTTTGTCTTCCACAACATCTCCCTTTGTTACCTCCACTATGGACTTTTTAAGAGCCTCTAATTCCTTTTCGGAATCAGAGATCTTTTGCTCCAAATGAGTAAATATTTGTTTACTTGAAGCTAACCGTTGATAAGTGCAAATTGTACCTATTTTTGTATATATGTTTTGTTGCACTTATCGATTCTTTTTGGTAAATATCGTGCAAATAAAACCCAATTTGTGTGTAATTACATTTACTTTACGTTTTCGGTGTATAGTGCGTTATCGTGTAAATATCATTGAGTTTAATCGATTTTCATTTATTTTTGTAGGTGTTCCAGCAATGGTATATTTCCATATTCATAAAGATCATTGAATAATCTTTCCAACGCTTCAAACCGTACGTCAATCGGAGTTACGGTTCAAGAGTTATGAAGAAAACAAGTTCTGGTTTTCTGTCATGCTCGCTAGGCGAGCCCCCGTAGCGAACACTCGCTAGCTTGTTCGCTAGGCGAACCGGGGCGAACGAAAAGTTCCAGAATCGTGAAAAAACTCAACAGAAAGGCGGTTTACGTTCGCCTAGAGAACGGGGACTCGCTAGGCGAACCTGGAAAAGCAGAATTGCCCATTTAAGCAATTTTTCATCATTTTTTAGTTATGGGTTTGATATTTTTAGTTCCAAATCCATCCAATAGCATTTTTTGAGTAGAATTAGGCTAGAAAACACATTGGAGCATGAATTAGGATGATCCGGAGTTGAATCCTTCATGAATCGGAGCCGACAACTTTTGAGATGTTTGGTTTTTTCTCCATTTCTTCTCTATGTATTTCTCTATTTTGTGGGTTATGTTTGTATTGTTACTCTAAACCTATGTACATGTATTGATCATGGTTGTATAATATAGATGCTTTACAAATCATTATCGATGTTTTCCTTGATCTTTTTGCATTTATGTTTGGATTTGTGTTGTGTTAGAGATAAACATCATGAATCTTGATTAAGGATGGATATCTATTGTCTAGACTCTAGAGATAGATTTAGATAATAATCTTTATGGTGTCGAAACTTAATGTCTTCCGTGTTTCGAGGCGTCGTGCGCGAGAGCGTCGACGAGAGTAATACGGTTGCTCTCTCAACTGTGCGTTAGACATAACCTTTGTTGTGAGCGATACGTTATGATTTTGATGAGTATTGTATGTTGAATGCGACCGATTGATAGGTTTACGTTTGTTCTGAGTAGTGTATATTCATGCTTGATAGGTTTCTTCTCTTCAAAGAATGTACTCTTTTTATGTTCATCTTTACTTTTCTGTTTGTTTTTACTTGTAAACCATTTTAATCCAAACTCATAAACGCGAGAGACTGTCGAACGACATTCTTTCCCTCGAACCGATCTTTGTGGACACGATATAAATCCCGGAGGGAATTCTTCCGAAAATAAATATTTTTGCTTGCTTGCCCTATTCTTGAAGGTTTCCTTGGCCTCATGGTGTAGAGTATCAAATGCACGTTGTAGTTTAGAATAAGACATTGAATTAGTGTTATCGTACTTAGAGTGTCTTACCTTTTTGTTCTTTTTCCTTTGGTGAGCGGAAAGGCAAATATTGACGGATTCTCCTTCGTCACTTGAACTTTCAGCACTAGATGATTCACTATCGCTTTCCCAAGCGATATAGGCTCTCCTAGGTTTTGATTGTTTCTTCCGGTGACGGCTTTTGTCCTTACCTTTGTCCTTCTTCAACAATGGACAGTCCGGCTTGTAGTGGTTGACTTTCCCACAGTTATAGTAAGAACCCTTAGTTTTTCCACTCTTTTTGTCTTCATTTTTGGAAGACTTTGATTGTTTACGAAAGTTGAAGAGGTTTTTCTCCGAATGTTGGATACCATTTTTCTTGATATAGCGATTATATCGCTTCACAAATAATCCCATGTCTTCATTCGAACCCTCCTCCTCGTCATCACTGGATTCACTCTCGCTCGGCTCGTATGCGGAGGACTTTGAACTAGAAGTCTTTAGAGCTATCGACTTCTTTTCCGCTTCCTTGGTCTTACTCTTTTCACTACGCCAAACAAGGGAAAAGAGGGCGCTTTTTTTGGCCTATGACAGCGCTTAAAAGCGCTGTCTAAGCCTGCGCTGTCGCAGGTAAAGACAGCGCTTTTTTATTTATGAAAAAGCGCTCTCTAAAAGGTGGACTTTAGACAGCGCTGTCTAATGTATACGTTTAAAATTAAAAAAAAAAAAATTATATACTTTAGAGAGCGCTTTTTTCTTCAAAAGCGCTCTATAAAGGGGGACTTTAGACAGCGCTTTTGAAAGCGCTGTCTAATGTATACGTGTAATGATTTTTTGTATATACCTTTAGAGAGCGCTTTTTCCTTAAAAGCGCTCTCTAAAGGGGAACATTAGACAGCGCTTTTCAAAGCGCAGTCTAATGTATACCTTTAGACAGCGCTTTTTTCTCAAAAGCGCCGTCTTTTGTCTACGTATAATTTTGAAGATTTTTTAAAAAAATCCCATTTTAACCATTTTTTTTATGCAGAAACCTGCATAATTCACATTTCCATAAACCTGTATAATTCACATTTCAATAAACCAGTATGGATACGCATTTCCATTAACAAATTCTATTTCAAAACTAGAATTTACATTAATGCAGAATTCGCACAATTCCTTATATTGTATGGTTTCAAACCTGTATAGAATTTGTACATTTCAATAAACTAGAATTTACATGTAGAATTCGCACAAATTCTATTGTATGGTTTCAAATCTGTATAGCATTTACATTTCAATAAACTAGAATTTACATTCACAAAACTATACATTCAAGAAAGAATTCTTCTTGCAATAAAAAATTCGCACAATTCCTCCTTAGTATCTTGCAATTATTTCCTCGTGTAATAAGGACACGCCATATCATCGAAATACTACATAACAAAACAAAATACGCATTATTTAGTTAAAAATAATAAATTATATGACATATCCGATAAATACTACATAACAAAACAAAATACGCATTATTTAGTAAACCACAGTAATTATTACACAGTAATTATTACCTGAATTCTTCCTCTTAGTTCCATGGCATTGTCCAGTCATTTTTCTCAATGTATAAGTCTTGCTGCACAATAGCAAGTTAAGATATATCAAGAAAAGATACAACATAGATACAACACAAATTGCCAATAAAGCATTGTATAATTTAAAAAGTAAATCATTATACAAATACATAATAAAAACTACATACTATATAAATAAAAAAGTAAAACATTATAGAAATAGTAAATCATTCTACAAATAGATAGAAAATCATTATATAATTGAAAAAGTAAAGGATTATACAAATAGATAGAAAAATATCTAATTCAAAACATGGCCTATCATTATGTTAGACCTTTTATGTGTATCCCATAATTTGTGGTCTTTTTCCTTTACTCCACACTTGAGTGTGAAACTTCTACCCATTAACAAGTTTAGATTACAACTACTTAAGCTACATTACATAGCTAAGATCTCAATAAGTTTTAGTTTAGGTTATCACAAGAATGTCTTTTCTCTTTTAAAAGAGCAAGACACATCACCAACAAAAATTCATCAAGATAGTTCTTTTAAATATATTGCATCAGTACACAAATATAGTGCCAACAAAGGTATAATTTACAAAAACCATCCATAAACAAAAATACAGTCCCAGCAAAAAGTCATCAAAACAGTTCTTTAAAATATATTGCAGCAGCAAATGATTTATAACAAAGTTACCACCAATGAGCATATATCATGAATTAACCACGCATCTCAGGCTTAACATACATTACTCAATAAAGAATGACATAGTCTTGAATTAAAATTAAAAGAAATCATCTTTAAATATTACTGTGCAATAAAAAGACAAAAGCATGGATAATTTTAAGTAGAAAACATGTAATAATTCAAAAACACATGACAAAGATGAATTTTAGGAGTTTGTAATTATACCTCACAAGAAGTATTCAGGTTGAGTATTACTTTATGTAGCCGGCCCGAGTAACTCACGTTACAACCTCTGCATCAATTTATTCCGTTTAGACACCACTAAACCCATACTTCAACAAATGATAAATAACCAAATCAAAGCCGAATATGTCAAAACAGTATCGAAAGGTGTTGGTACCGATACCGTTATTCACCGTTTTATATTAAAGAACAAATTATGAATCGTATTCAGTATTAAGAACAAATTGATATATCACTAAATACTGTTTCAGTCACTGATTTACAAGATAACTTTTCGATGTTATCATTCCTCACTTTTACTTATTGTTACAGAGAGAATATAACATACATAAGAAAATCTTCCATATAGAATTTGTTTCCTTACAATTTTAACTTATACAAATGAAAATACATTGATTATTGATGAAAAAGAAAACATATCATATTGAAGATACATTGATTAATAATGAAAAAGAATTCATGTTATATTGAAACAGAGTTACATAATACGCATTACAAGGCAGAGTTGGGACAATTAGGTTCTACACCAAATTATTTTGACAACATTAAGTAGGAATAATCAATCAGAAGAAACCACACAGCCCAAATGACCAAAATAATCAAAGATTTTCACAAATCACAAACCCTAAAATACAAGAAATAGAAAACCCAAAATATAAATACAAGAAATTATATAAGAGGAGAAAGACAATAGAGTTTAGAGAAAAATAGAAAGCTACTAGTTCAATGTAAAAGAGTAGATAACGGTGGTGAACGAAAGAAGAAATAAATTAAAAAAAAAAGGAAAAAGGATTAGGAGTTTGATTCCTTACCTCTTCGTTGAATAATACTGAATGGAGGACGTGTAGATCGGTGAACGGAGATCGTCGAAAAACTTTGGTGAGCGGTGGTCGTGAGGGAAGAACGTGAGATATGTAGAAATGAAAGGTGGATAGATATTAGGTTTTAGAAATACTTTTTCTAAAATAAAATAAAAAATAAAAAAGAGGGAAAATTTTGTTAAAATAAAAATGAGGGAAATGTAAAAAAAATGTGGGAAAACTTTTGAGTATATTTTCTTTTAGCCTCAGAACTAATAAACACTAACTATAAAATTAAAAATTAATAATACATTAGCATTAGGAATTGTTGATGCTATTTTAAAATTAAATTATAAAATAATTAGCTTCAACAAATATATTATATAATGTCTAATTCTACTGATTCAAATTTATGTAAAAAATTAGTTTTAAAAAAAATATTTGTGTTTGTTTTATATTTTAATTCGTAAATAACCTTAGAGGGCGCTTTTCAGAAAGCGCTTTCTTATGTGCTACCTATAAGAGCGTTTTCCTTAGAAGGCGTTTTCTAAAGTGAAAAGAATTTATGCCCTATAAGAGCGCTTTTTTGAAAGCGCTTTCTAAGGTTACCTTTAGACAGCGCTTTTTAAAAGCGCTGTCTAAAGTAATACCTATAGCAGCGCTTTCTAAGGTGGCATCCATTTATGGCATTTAACAGCGCTTTTTAAAAGCGCTTTCTAAAGCCTGTCTTTTACGGCGCTTTTTTTTAGCGAAATTTTTTTATTCTTTTTATCAGCGCTTTTTTATAAAAGCGCTGTCTTTTTGGTGCTGTCTATTCCTATTTTTGACGTAGTGTTTCCTTCTTCTCTCTTTTCTCAAATTGGTCTAAGCTTATGAGCATTTACTCATGTTCTTCGAGCTTCTCAAACAACGTTGTGATGTCTAACATCATTAGGTCGTTAGCTTCTTTGATGGCAGTTACCTTCGGTTGCCAATCCCTAGTCAAACACCTCAAGATTTTGTTAGTAGCAACCTCATTGTAAATTGGCCTACCAAGTTAATGAAGTCTATTGATTAAATGAGTGAACCTCTTTTGCATGTCGACAATGGTTTCCCCTTGCTTCATGTGAAAGAGGTCGAACTCTTGAGTCAATGTATTGATTCTAGCTAGCTTGACGTCGTTAGTACCCCCATGGGCAACTTGTAACGCGTCCCATATAGCTTTAGCACTCGTACAATGTGAAACTCGATAATATTCGTCAACCCCCAATGAGGAGATCATAATATTTCTCGCCTTTCAATCATAGTTGTACTTTTTCTCGTCTTCTTCATTCCATTGTGCTTCAGGCTTGGGTACTACCACGTTATTTGCATCGGTCATGGTTATTTCCATTGGACCGTTTTGAATAACGCTTCATACCTTCCTATCAATAGAATTGATGTGAACACGCATACAATCCTTCCAGTAACTATAATTCTCATCATTAAAAATAGGTGCTCTATTATAAGCCCCTTTTCGGTTCGTTTGCCATTTTCTAAAAATTTATACTTGAAGCACTAGAATTAATCGGTGCTCCTAATACCACTTGTTAGACGAAGGCAATTGATCTGAAAGGGGGGGAGGTTGAATATATCACTTCTTTTTGAATGCGATTCGGCGCTAAAATTTGTTTTTAAAATATTTTGCGAAAGCGGCCGAGGATAATTCGTCTACACGAACCGAGTTACTGAGAGGATCAGATATACGTAAGCCAAATACAACGAAAGGCTCGAAGAGAAAAATTAGAATCGCAACTTAACACTTAATCAATTTTCCAAAAGCACTTAACAAGGTGCAATTTCCAATGAGCAGACAAAAATTAAACCAAACTTGACAATATATCAAACACCTTGTATGCGTTCAATCTATCAAGCAATTGGAGTGCGTAAAAATCCAAGTTAAGCCTTTTATTATAGTTGATGCAGAATTTTCACTAAGCACAATCCAAAATGATTATGCAATGGTTTTCAAATTAATTTTCTGCACAAAACTATACCAGAATATTTTTGTTGATCGATTGAACGATTACAAACGTAAACAGTTCGAAATATAAATGAGATAAGGAAATGGAAACGACACCAAGTTTGTTTAGGCAGTTTCCCTTTCGTCCTCGCTTCGGGTACGCCTACCCCCAATTCTAAAAACTAGAATTGAGATATCTATAACTTATTTGCAAATGTTTTTACAAGAGAAAACTTAACTATACCACACTCAAGAACACTTTGTTGATGCAGATAATTTGTCTTCTCTTCCCTTGATTTGAGTCGAATCAAGTGCCTCAAACTTGTTGGTAGAACCTCCGTTTACCGCTACTAGATTGCAAGAACACACAATTCTTCAATCACCTTCACTCGGCAGATTCTGATCCACACACAGTTCAATCCTCAAACCTTGTTGCACAATCCTCCGGTTACCGCTACTAGATCGACAAAACCTTCCGTTCTTCGATCACCTTCGCTCGGCTGAATTCAATGCACACAAGATCTGATCCAAAAACCCCCAAATCCAATTGATCTTGAAGGGCAAAACCCTAGAGGTTTTATTCAAGAACAAACCCACTGAACCACTCACCCCAAACAAAGATACAACTCTATGCTTTGGACGTTATCACTTCATGATGCAGAAAATCAACAAAAATGATTATGTGTATTTGTTGAAAAAAGTGCAAGATGAAGATGAAAGTGATGAGAGAAAAAGGTTCAATGTATTTCTTTCACTTGTTCTTGTTAGGTGTAAAAAATATGAGGAACCAACTATATATATGATGCAAGGACCAACAGAAAATAATAACAGCATTTTGAACAAAAAAGAAAACCAGAAAAATTAGTCACTTACAGCGAGCGGTCGACCGCTCCTTGAAGGGGGTCAGCCTGCGCTGACCCGTGGGAGAACCTGCACAGATTGGACGACCATGCGTCGACCGCTGCAGGGACCATGCGTCGACGCATGGCTGCGAAAAATACAGAATGAGAAACCCAGAAGTGTACGTCGACCGCAGGGTATGCGTGCGCTTACCCGGGCTAGACACACACATTTTCCACCTATTGTGAGTCGACCGGACCCATGTTTAGGTCGAATCAAACCTAAAAAATTCTCAAAATTTTCTTTTTCGACACAGTTTTAACTATATCAGACCAATTTATGTATTCATAATACTAGTATCATGATCACCCACATTGAATGGATATGCAAGACTCCACCATGTATTTAGACTCATGATTATGCAATGCAAAATTGGAATGCCGACACCAATGAGATGACACCGTCCAAATTACAAACTAGTAGCCCTCACATACATTTTGACATCATTAAAATAAAGTTCAAATGAGAGGCACCTTGCCCTCACATTTATGTGTTACATATCGTATGCATGAGCAGGTGTTTGTTGAATGTAGCATCCTAAACATTGTATGTTTTATTTTACTCTGATATTTTGTTATTAATTGTCTCGGGGGTTTAGGGTGTTAAAATAGTGGTATCAGAGCATGCTTGGTCCGTCCGGCCAAGTTGTCGAGTCGTTGTCGTGTGACAGTTGATTACTGTCGATGTCGTGTCCTTAACCATTGTGTTCTATTATTGATGCGTAATAGATTTAGAATGGCTAGAAGGAAAGATGTTGCGATTGCTGCTACTTTGCAAGCTGTTGCTCAGGCGGTACAGAACCCGCCTCATGCTGGTGAGAATGACGAGTTTCGAAAGAATAGACCACCTACCTTCAAAGAAAGATATGATCCGGATGGAACGCATGCTTAGCTCAAGGAGATCGAGAGAATCTTCTAGGTTATGGAATGTTCTGAAGCACAGAAGGTACAGCTAGGTACTCACATGCTGGCTGAGGAGGCTGGTGATTGGTGGGTTAGCACTCGTCAATTGTTGGGAGCAACAGGAGAGGCAATCACTTGGGCTGTGTTCAGTATGGAGTTCTTGAGGAAATATTTTCCAGAAGATGTCCGAGGAAAGAAAGAGATTGAGTTTTTGGAACTGAAGCAGTGTAAAATGACGGTTATGGAGTATGCTGCCAAATTCTCAGATCTGGCTAAGTTTTACCCTTACTACAGTGTCAAGTTTGAGAATGGATTAAGGCTCGAGATCAAACAGGCGATTGGGTATCAGCGGATCAGAAGGTTTCCAGATTTGGTGGATTGTTGTAGGATCTTTGAGGAAGATAGCAAGGCTCGATCGGCTCACTACAAAGGGATGGCCGAGAGGAGGGGAAAACAACCGATGAACTGTGGGAAGCCTTATGCAGCTCCAGCTGAGAAAGGTAAACAGAAACATGCTGACGGCAAGAAGCCGAGTGGGGGAGGTGCCCCTGATCCTCTTAAGTGTTACATGTGTGGTGATTTAGGTTATCGTGTCAGTGAGTTCACGAGTGACGTGAAGAAATGCTTCAAGTGTGGAAAGGCAAGACATTTGATTGCTGACTGCAGAGTTAATGTGGTGACTTGTTACATTTGTGAAAAACAGGGCCATATTAACACCCGTTTCCAGAAACCAAAGCAAGCTTCAACTGGAGGAAAGGTGTTCGCTTTGACAGGGACTCAGACTTCCAATGATGACAGACTGATCCGAGGTACATGTTATATTAATAATACGCCTTTAATTGCTATTATTGATACTTGTGCTACTCACTCTTTTATTGTTGTTGATTGTGTGAGGAGGCTAGGCCTTGTTGTTTCTCCTATGAAGGGAGAGATGGTTGTTGAAACTTCTGTAGAGGGATTGGTGACCACTTCCCTAGTTTGTTTGAATTATCTGCTATCAATCTTTGATAAGGACTTTGGCGTGGATCTTATTTGCTTACCGTTGGGAAATCTTGATGTGATCTTAGGTATGAATTGGTTGGAGTTCAATCATGTTCATATTAACTGTTTTAACAAGTCGGTGCAATTTCTTGCTCCTGAAGATGGAGAAAAAGATGGTTTTCTATCTGCTAGAGAGTTAAGAAAGCTCTCAGAAGAAGGAGCTCAGGTGCTTGCATTGTTTGCATCCTTGTCAGTGGAGAGTGAGTCGGTGATTAATGAATTGCAGGTGGTGCGTGAATTTCCTGAGGTGTTTCCAAATGATATTGTGGTTGTGCCGCCAGAGAGAGAAGTTGAGTTTGCTATTGATCTTGTCCCTGGTACCAGAACTATTTCTATGGCACCATACAGGATGTCGGCATTAGAATTAGAAGAGATGGAGAAGCAACTGGAAGAGTTGTTAGAAAAGAAATTTGTGAGACTAAGTGTATCGCCTTGGGGAGCTTCGGTGTTGTTGGTGAAGAAAAAGGATGGCAGTATGAGGTTGTGTATCGACTACAGACAGCTGAATAAAGTGACAATTAAGAGCAAGTATCCACTTCCAAGAATAGACGACTTGATGGATCAGCTAGTCGGTGCACGGGTGTTTAGCAAGATTGATACGAGGTCAGGTTATCATCAGATACGGGTAAAGGATGAAGATATTCAGAAGACGTCCTTCAAAAATCGATATGGGCATTATGAGTATGTGGTGATGCCGTTCGGAGTTACTAATGCACCTGGTGTATTCATGGAATATATGAATAGAATTTTTCATGCTTACTTGGATTAATTTGTGGTTGTATTTATTGATGATATTCTAATCTATTCTAAGTTAGAAGAGGAACACGCTGAGCATTTGCGAATCGTGCTGCAGGTGTTAAAGGAAAAGAAGCTATATGCCAAGTTATCTAAATGCGAATTCTGGTTGAGAGAGGTGAGTTTTCTTGGTCATGTAATTTCAGGTGATGGTATTGTTGTGGATCCATCCAAGGTAGATGCAGTTCTACAGTGGGAGGCTCCGAAGTCGGTAACTGAGATTATAAGCTTTTTGGGTTTGGCTGGTTACTACCGTAGGTTTATTGAAGGCTTTTCGAAGTTGGCACTCTCGTTGACTCAGTTGACTTGCAAAGGTAAAGCGTTTGTGTGACATGTTCACTGCGAGAAGAGTTTCATTGAGCTGAAGAAAAGATTGACTACAGCTCCAGTTTTAATTCTACCCGAACCAAATGAATCGTTTGTGGTGTATTGCGGTGCTTCTTTGATGGGTTTAGGAGGTGTGTTAATGCAAGATGGTAAGGTTGTGGCTTATGCTTCACGACAGTTAAGGATCCATGAGAGGAATTATCCAACTCATGATTTGGAATTAGCTGCAGTGGTATTTGTATTGAAAATTTGGAGGCACTATCTTTATGGTTCCAGATTTGAAGTGTATAGTGATCATAAGAGCCTAAGGTATCTGTTCGATCAGAAGGAGTTGAATATGAGACAGAGAAGGTGGCTAGAATTCTTAAAGGACTGTGATTTTGTCTTGAATTATCATCCCGGTAAAGCGAATGTCGTGGCTGATGCTCTAAGTCGAAAGTCTTTGCATATGTCGGCTATGGTGGTTAAAGAGTTGGAATTGATTGAACAATTCAGAGATATGAGTTTGGTTTGTGAACAGACACTGCATAGTGTGATGCTGGGTATGCTGAAGATAAACAATGAATTTCTTAATAGTATCAGAGAAGGTCAGAAGTTGGATGTGAAACTGGTGGATTTGATGACGGGAAATGAGCAGACCAAAAGTAACGAGTTCAAAGTGGATGGACAAGGTGTGTTGAGGTTCCGTGATAGGGTCTGCATTCCTGATGATCTTGAGTTGAAAAGAATGATTCTAGATGAGAGTCACAAGAGTAGTTTGAGTATCCATCCAAGAGCTACGAAGATGTATCAAGACTTGAAGAAGATATTTTGGTGGCCTGGATTGAAGCGTGATGTAGCTAAGTTTGTGTATGCTTGTTTGACTTGTCAGAAGTCGAAGGTGGAACATTAGAAACCTGCTGGTTTGATGCAACTATTAGACATTCCAGAGTGGAAGTGGACAACATTTTTATGGATTTTGTGATCGGGTTGCCTAATACGCCGAGAGGACATGATTCCATTTGGGTAGAAGTGGATAGGCTGACGAAATCGACACATTTTATTCCGATTAATATCAATTTTCCTTTGCAGAAGCTGGCAGAGATTTATATTCAGGTGATTGTAAAGTTGCATGGAGTTCCGTTGAGTATTGTGTCGGATAGAGACCCAAGGTTCACTTCCAGATTTTGGGAGAGTTTGCAAGAAGCTTTGGGATCGAAACTGAGATTGAGTTCGGCTTATCACCCACAGACGGATGGACAGACGGAGAGAACTATACAATCTTTGGAGGATTTGTTGAGGCCTTGTGTGCTTGAACAAGGAGGTGCTTGGGATAACCATTTGCCGTTGATTGATTTCACTTATAATAACAGTTATTATTCCAGTATTGGGATGGCGCCTTTTGAAGCTTTGTATGGTCGGAGGTTTCAGACTCCTATGTGTTGGCATGAATCTGGAGAGACTGTAGTACTTGGACCTGAAATTGTTCAGTAGACTACTGAAAAGGTGAAGCTGATTTGGGAAAAGATGAAAGCTTCGCAGAGTAGGCAGAAGAGATACCATGATAAGAGGAGGAAGGATCTTGAGTTTCAAGAAGGAGACCATGTGTTTTTGAGAGTCACTCCGGTTACCAGTGTTGGATATGCGTTAAAGTCGAGGAAGCTTACTCCTCGGTTTATTGGTTCATATCAGATTTCTGCAAGAGTTGGACCTGTTGCCTACAGAGTGGCGTTACCATCCAATTTGTCGAATTTGCATGATGTGTTCCATGTGTCACAGCTTCGGAAGTATGTTCCGGATCCGTCGCATGTGATTCTGATGGATAATGTGGAAGTAAGGGATAACCTTACGGTTGAGGCTTTACCAATACGGATTGAAGACCACGAAGTAAAGCAATTGAGAGGTAAAGAGATTACTCCGGTGAAGGTTGTGTGGGGAGGCGCTACCGGTGGAAATATGACTTGGGAATTAGAAAGCAGGATGCGAGAGTCGTACCCAGAGTTATTCGTATGAGGTAAATTTTCGAGGACAAAAATATTCTAAGTGGGGGAGAGTTGTAACACCCCGATTTATTTTATTATTTTCGTAATTATAATTACATGATGTTGTGTATTTGTGTGTGATATGCGTGTTTTGGTCGTGTTTTGGGTTGTCCTTGATATGGGGTATTAACCTTAGAATTATAGAGATTAAGGTGTAGGAAGGAGTGGTGTAGTTAGTAATTAGTTAATTAATATTAGGAATATTAATTAATAATATTAACGTGACTTATTAAGAAATATTGTTATTATTATTATTTAATTAGTAAGATAATAATAATAATAATAATAATAATAATAATAATAATAATATTGAGATAATAATAATAATATAATGTAAAAACAAGAAATAGGGAGGGCAAAGTGGTCCATTCATGGTGGTTAGTGAGGTTAAGGAAGGAAAAACATAATAAGGGTCTAAGGGTTATAGTAGGAAAAGGAGAAAATTGGAAAGGGGGATCAGTCTGGAGACAATCGCATTCTGGGAGAAAAGAGGAACGGAAGAGAGGAGCAGAGCTAGGGCTTAGAGAACCTTCGAAGAATCGTCACTAAGGTAAGGGTTGCATAATATTTGTATGAGGGTAGATAAACCTTTAGGATCATCCCTTATGTGTGGTTTGTGTTGATTTGGGGATTGGGGCCTTGTATGTTGAAAGTTTTATAAGAGGAAAAATGCATAAATTTATCGGTTGAATTGTGGCTTATGTATTCCTACTTGTTTGTATGTTAATCTGTGATCATATGTGTGTTTTTGGACTGATTGTGAGTGAAATCGGAGAGGGATTGAGGTCTGAATCATGCAGAATCGCAATCGCAGGATTGCTGATTCGTACAATTTTGCCAGGCGAAAGGGAAATTCGCCAGGCGAAGGTGACCTCGCTTGGAGGTCGCCAGGCGAACTGAGAGGCGAGCGAGGGGTGAAAATAGGGGTTTCGGGAATTTGTATGGGGGGAGGAAATTCACCTCAGCTCCGCCAGGTGAGCATGGGGCGAAAAGGGAATTCACCGGGCGAAGGGAGATTTCGCCAGGCAAAAGTGGATTCGTTGGTGCCTCGCCAAGCGAGCATCGGGCGAGCAGAGCTTAGACGATCCGAACTTTCTAAAACTTTAAAAATTCGTATCTTTTGATCCGTAGGTCCGTTTCAGTCGCCGTTCGAATCGTTGGAAAGTTGGTTTCACATACTCTTTGTTAAAATTAATTTCAATACCAGAATTCCAACTATTTAATGCGTTAATTGGGTTTTCGTGGATGTTGTTATGTGTTGCGTGTTGAAATGGTGGATCCAGTTGTGTGAATACGTGTTGTAGTAGTGGATCGCGATTGTTGCATGTTTTGGCAGGTATATGTTGTATGTTGGATAATTTTGGTGTATTGTATTGGCTTATTGTTAGTCATATGCATTTTGTGGTCGTTGTATGTTGTCGTTGTATGCATTCCATGTTGCATAAGTTGTGAGATAAGTCGTGTGCTCAGGTGGGGTGTGAGCGTCTTATATGAATTCCTTGAAATGGAATCGAATTATTGTTGTTGTTGTTGAGGTAATCGTGTGCCCATGTGGGGTGTGAGCGATTACGGTTGTCGTGTGCCCATGTGGGGTGTGAGCGACTTATATAAATTCTGACGGGAATTGTGATCATGAAAAAGGAATCGAATTGGTACCACATGCATTGAGTCGAGTTCCGGGTCTCATTGCATTGCATCATACGGTATTGTATTGTTAATCGTATGATTATCTGTTGTGTGTGGGAAATGGTAGTTTCGTTGATGTTGTGATGATAGGGTGAGCTGTATGCGGATTATGTTCTTTCATACTTATCTTATGCATTCTTATGTTGATTTGAGAATCTCACCCCTTCTGTTTGAATGTTACCTCTATGTGGGTAACGTGCAGATAATCAAGATTAGTGCGGAGTTGGAGTTAGTGAAGACGAAGTCTTCTCTTTTATTTCGTTGTGTCGGCGTGTGCTTTGATGTGTAATACTGGGGACTTGGAACGCTTGTCTTTATTTGTTTTATTATTTGGTATCACTCTATTTACTTGATGATGATTAGGTGGCATTAAACATGTTATGTTGAATTTTCGCTGTCGTAGAGAAGATTAATTAAGAATGTTTTATTTGTGATATTTATGTGTTACATATTGTATGCATGAGCAGGTGTTTGTTGAATGTAGAGTTCTAAACGTTGTATGTTTTATTTAACTCTGATATTTTGTTATTAATTGTCTCGGGGGTTTAGGGTGTTACACTTTGACACAAATAATTATATTCTCAACATACCACATAATTTATCGTGTCTAAGTTATCTACATTAATCATTGTTCTAAGTCTTTTGAACACTTTGACCTGCACACCTTTTGTCATGATGTCTGCATCTGATTCTCATTTCTGCAGTGTTCTAAGTTTAACTTCACATTTGCCACTTGCTTTAATGGAACCTCATTTCAATGTGTTTTCTTCTTCCATGTGATATCATATTTTTCGTCAAATTGATAGTAGACATGCTTTCGATCTTCATGGTAATTTCTCCATAATTCTTCCCTGTAATTTCTTTGACCAAATTCACCATCCACGTTTCTTGACATGCACATAAGGAAGCAACGATGTGTTCTACTTCACACGACTACAATGCTATTACTGGTTCTTTTCTTGAGCTCCAAGAAACTGGTGCACCACCTATCATAAACACATAACCAGCTGTGGATTTTCTATCCTCAACATCACTACACCAACTTGAGTCATTGTAACCCATTAGCTTGTATTCTTGTCCTTCATCAGCTGCAGGAAACAAAATGCCATGGTCGAGAGTTCCTTTGAGATACCTTAGTATCCTCTTCGTCGCTGCTAGATGTGATACCTTTAACTTATGCATGAATCTACTCACTATACCTTCACTGTACGCTAGATCAGGCCTTGTGTGACAAAGGTATCTTAATGACCCAATAAGTCTTCTGTATTGTGTTGGGTCGACATCATCTTCGTTTAAGTTTTTTGACAATTGTAGTATTTGTTCAGCAGGTGTAGAAATCACATTGAAGTCTTCCATCTCAAATATTTTGAGTATTTCACTTGCATATCTTCTTTGATGCATCATCAGGCCTCTACTACTTTTGTAGAATTAGATACCAAGGAAGTATGAAATGTTGCCCAGGTCATACATTTCAAATTCCTTGCTAAGATCACCTTTAAAGTCTTTGATCTCTTTCTTGCAACTACATGTTATTAATAAGTCATCGACATAGAGACACGATATAAGCAATTCACTCTTGCTTCTTCTTACATATACTCCATAATCAGTTGTGCACTTCACAAATTTCTTCTCCCTTAGGAAACTATATATCTTCTTATTCCAAGCTCTTGGAGTTTGTTTGAGTCCATACAGGGCTTTATGCAACATATATACTTTTCTTTCTTGACCTTGTTTCACAAACCCAACTGATTGTGCATCATAAACTTCTTCATCTAATGGGCCACTCAGAAATGCACATTTCACATCCATCTGATATATATCGTATTTGCTAGACCAACAACCAACCTGATTGTTTCGATCCTAGCAACTGATGTAAGAACTTTGTTGAAGTTGATTCCTTTTTTATTAAGAAATCCTTTTGCCACAAATTCAAGAAATCCTTTCGCCATAAGTCTTGCCTTGTGTCGAGTTACTTTTCCTTTGGGATTTAACTTAACCTTGTATACTCACTTCACATCGATTACCTTCTTGCCTTGAGGCAATTCGACAAGTGGCCATGTGTTGTTGACTTCGATTAACTTCACTTCCTCATTCATCACTTTCATCCACTTCGAGTCCTTCAATGCCTCAGCTGCATTGACTGGTTTAACATTTACATAGAAAGCATAGTGTACCAGCTCACCTTCTTCATCGACCACATCATCTGATGTAATCACACATTCTTGCAACTTTCCAGACATATGTCATGTCCTTTGATGTCTTCTTGTGCTTGCTTGACCTCTAATATCTTCTTGTCGAACTTCTCTTTCGACTTCACTTGCTGGTTCTTCACATAAGATTCTCACTGAATCCTTCTTTACATTTTCAGTCAAATCTCATTCCTTAAGCTCATCTATGATCACGTCCCTGTTGATCACTATTTTCTTCTTCACTGGGTTGAACAACTTGTATCCACCAGTCGAATGATATCCTATTAGAATCATTTGACTCTACTTATCATCAAGTTTTCTTCTCAACTGATCAAGCACATGTTTATGTGCTATAGATCCAAATTCTTTCAGATGACTTAAGCTAGGCTTGACACCAGACCAACATTCTTCTGGCATGATTCCTTCTAGCTTTTTCGTCGAACATCTGTTTAAAATGTATGTTGCAGTCGACATAGCTTCTCCCCACAATTCTTTGGGTAAATGTTTTCCTTTCAACATACTTCTCACCATATTCGTGATGGTTCTATTCTTCATTTCAGCAATTCCATTTTTTGTGGAGTGTAGGGTGACACCACCTCATGCACAATCCCTTCTTTCTCACATAATTTGTCAAAGTATTTCGACACATATTCTTCACCATCATTAGTCCTCGGAATCTTGAGCTTTCTACCACTTTGTCTTTCGACCATAAATTTAAACTTGGCAAATACCTCAATCACTTCACTTTTCTGCTCGATCAGGTAAGTCCATATTTTTCGACTAAAATCATATATGAATGTGACAAAGTATCTGTTACCTCCAATCGAATCCACCTGGATAGGACCACAAACATCCGAGTATATGATTTCAAGAATTGCCTTTGACTTGCTTCATGCATCCTTGCTGAAGTTGTTCTTATGTTGTTTTGCCTGCACACATTCCTCACACTTCATTTGGAATGTCGATTTCTGGTAAACCTAAAAACATATTTCTTCTTTTCAGATCTCTGGTGTCTTTGAAGTTGAGATTGCCAAGTTTATAGTGCCATATCCATTCATCCCTGCTAGCTGCAGTTGCAAGGCACTTGTGCTCCATCACATTAAGTTCAATCTTGAAGGTTCTATTCTGAGACATAGAAGCCTTCAATATTAAAATTCCACCTAAGTTGATAACTCTCATCATCTTATCTTCTATCGACACTTTGAAATTCTTTTCGACCAACTGCCATATGCTGAGAAAATTACTCTTCATGCCTGGTATATACAATACCTTAGAAATTACTGATCTTTTGCCATCTCTCCTCATAATCAGAACATCTTCAATACCTTCAGCTACTAGAGTATTGTCATTTGCAAATTTCACCAAGTTCTTCATTGAGGGTTTTAAGTTGACAAACCAATCTTTCCTACCAGTCATGTGTAATGAGCATCTTGAGTCCAAGTACCATTGGTTCTTGAGTTTTTCTTCATCTTTTGTTATTACCACCAACAACATCTCTTCCTCTTCATACTTTGCAAACTTTGCATCATTTTCTTGATTCTTTTGTTTTTAAGGACAATCACTAGAGTAGTGACCATACTTCTGACAATTGAACACATAATATGACTTTTGTCAGGTTTTCGTCCATCACCTTTTCCTCTACATATAGCACCACCTCTATGATTGCTTTGGTATGAAGGTCTTCTTTGATTCGACCAATTTACTTCTTGCTAGTTTCCTCTACCAGTCGAATTATTGTAGCATCCTTTACCTTTGTTGTCGAACCATTTTCCTTTGCCTTTCTTTTCTTTTACTGATTGCGCATGCAAAGTCACATCATTTTTCGATTTGCCTGCAACTCTTTCAGCCATTCTTTGTTCATGAGATTCAAGCGTCCCTTGAAGCTCTTCCTTTGTAAATGTTGACAAGTCTTTTGATTCTTATATGGCTACTACCACATGATCGAATTTCGGAGCCAATGACCTTGAGATCTTTGCAACAACTGATCTTGATGTCAGCACTTCTCCATACATCTTGATTTGATTCACCAGTTTCGTAACTCTGGTGAAGAAATCTGTTACGCTTTCACTTTCTTCCATCTGAATCTATTCGTACGTTCTTTTGTAAGTTTGTAACATCACATCTTTCACCTTCTCAGCGCCTCCAAAGGATTTCTCCAAAATTTCCCATGCTTATTTCGTTGATTCAACATCACTCAGCTTTTCAAAGTTGTCTGGATCAACACATTGATGAATTATAAAGAGAGATTTATAATCTTTCTTCTTCAATTATTTATGCGCAACCTTTTCTTCAACCGTCGCATTTTCAACATGTGATGTTACTCATTCCTTCACAAGATCTCACATGTCTTGATAAAAGAAGACAATCTTCATATGCTTACACCAATTATCATAATTCTTACCATTCAGAATTGGGAGACTTGTTGGAAAATGTCCATTCGGATGATTCATCATGCTATACTTCCCAAGAATCACATAGCTAGTGCTCTAGATACCAGATGTTGGAATTACACCAAAACATGGAGAATCCTAAATCAATCTTGATGAACAAGAATCAATTATTTCTATTGATTTCGCAACATTGGTGGTTTGAGCATCTCCCAACATCACTTTCTTATCGTCAGCATTCGTGCATGTCTTGAACATAACACGATCATAGCAGACATTGACGAGAGGCGCCAATGTCTATCCACAAATCATCACTTCCACCAACCATGTTGATTTCGGTGATCATAGAAATGAATTGCTCATCATTCAGGTTAACATGTGCATTAGAGCCAACAACAGGTTTAGACCTGTTCTTACATCTCTTAGCCATTAACCCGGTTTTCCATAATTGAAGCAAGTGAAAAACGGAGCGTCATTTCTCTAAGGTGGTGGTTGTTGCCTAGTAATCGAAGCAGACAGGGCCATAGAGGGATTCACATTCTTAATTCGGTTCTGAGCATTGCGGTTCTGATTCTTTAATGGTTTGCCAGTAGGCTTCAGAACCACATCAAATATCTTTTTGTTGTTAGAAACAACTAAGATTTCATCTTTCTGAACTTGTCTCCTATCTTCCTCTTCAATTCGGAGGCGAGTGATCAGACTCTCGGTTGAAAACTCTTTTGTTTTAAGTCGAAGAAATTTTTTGGAATCTTTCCAACCAGGGGGCAGTTTGTCAATGATAATAGCAATTTGAAATTGTTCATCGGGGGCATACCTTCAGTTGTGATTTCATGAGCAATTTTCTGAATTTTGTGGCTTTGATCTTCTACAAATCTTTCATCCACCATTTTATAGTTCAAGTAGCGGCAGACAACATATTTCTTTGCACCCGCTTCTTCAGTTTTATATTTCTTTTGCAGAGCTTCCCATACCTGTTTAGTAGTCTTGCAATTACTGTAGTAATCGTACAGATCATCAGCAATGTTGTTCAAAATGAAATTTTTGCAAAGATAATCATTATCTTTCCAGTTGGCAATCTCTTTCCTAAGATGTAAATCATCTACCGACTTAGCCTTAGCAGAGGAGTCTAATTCAGACGAGTTGAGAGTCCCTTCTGAATCCACAATTGTCTTACCATTAGTTAGTCCAGTTGATCCAGAAGAAGCAACAAGGATATCCTCGATCAGAACATGGGCAGCCTTCTTTAAAGTTAAGAAAATTTTTATCTTAGCTTGCCAATGTTTGAACTGAGATTCCTCAAACTTAAATGGTTTGTCTGAGACAACAGCGGTCGCAGTAGTACCGATAATTTCCTCAGTAGCCATGGAAGTTAAAGAATCGGCTTAAAATTGTTGTTTTCGGTTTTGAAAAATTGCCACAAAGAAAATTATCGAGACGAGTCGTGTACTAGGTCGCTTTCTTTAATACGTTTCGTCGTACTACCAATAATTATGCAATGCAATCGAGTTTTGATGACGTCTCCAGGATAAAATAGCCCGTTCAAAATTACGATTATCACCTGCACTATAATAAATCGTTCGAAGATATACACCTTCAGATGGTGTTTAAACCACGTATAGTATCTGGAAATAATCCAGTCGTTGATGGCCCAATAAGCCACTCGAAAATTAGAACAGAAAAAATAGTTTGAGATGAAGAGAATGAGAGGGAGAAAAGAGATTCCAAAAAGTTCAGAAATCTGGAATGATTTGCAAATGAACGAAGGAACTCTATTTATAGGCAAGGGATTCAACTGAATGAAGCGAAAATCGTGGGAGGGAGTTGAAAATTTCAGGTCCATTACTGGCCATTTTTTCTTGGTCAGCAAGTCAAACACTGACTTATTCTTGGAGGGCAAGCCAAACTCAGTCAAAACTATATTTTGATGAGTGACACGTCATAAATATTAATTAATTAATATTGATTAATTTCCATGAAGTCAATTAATAAATAATTAATTTCCACTTATTAATTTGTAATTAAATTTCACCAATTTGGATTCCAAAAAATTAATTCATTTAGACCGGGTCGGACCAAGCCGAGTCGGCCGGCGGCGCGCACTCGTGTGTGTCTAGATGGTTTGGTGGTGTGTCCTCACTCATTTACAAAATTGGGTACCCTTAGGGTTCAGCCCATTAAACCAAGTTGAAATATATATACACCACTAATATTTGTGTCCTATGTAGGACTAAAATGAATAATTTCAAATTCACTTTCATATTAGTTTTTATTTGTGCTCATTTATTGTCCATTTAATATCAATAAATCATTCCAATTTTCACTCCAATTTTTCATCATTCCAAAATTTCCAACAATTTATTTTATTTTTATTTAATAATTGTTTATTTCACTTTCTAGCTTTTGTGGTTTTGGTTGGTGTAACTAAAATTGATTTGATAGGGTGAAGGGTTATGTTTTTGAAAAGATGGGTCTGCGAGTTACGTTACAATGGCTTAGGAGATGGAGGAAACAGGACCCTATGCTTCTTCCTTTTCTTCTAAATCTAAACTTTTGTTGGTTTTTTTTTTGTCACACTTTTTTATGGAAACTCATTATTCTTAGTTGTTTAGTATTAGATGTGTTGAAAGAAAGATAAACAAATTTTATATAACACTCAGCTTGAATTTTATGACATGTGTGTCATACGTGTTGAGTTGTAATTCCTTGTGTCGAAGCAGTTTATCTCGACAGAAACAAGGAGCAGTCGAGTTGTAATAGTGTGTCGAAGTGTCGAAGGAGATTCCTTCACACAGGATTTCGACTTAGACCTGTTTTAGTAATGTTAGCTATTTTGGGCTTTTATAATTTTGCGCCTTGGCTTGGGGTGTAAGCTAACCTAAATCTATAAATAGGGAGAAACCCTTATATTTTGTAACAAGAAGCTTAGAATTAAAAGCTTGTATTCACAGTTGCAGTTAGCAAGTGAAATAACAGAATTTTCACAATTGTGGGCAGAGAGTTCTATGCAGAATTTGTTTATTCTCTCCTCCAAATATTTTCTTCTTTCGTTTCTTTCTTGTTGTTCTTTCTCAATCTCTTTCATTGTCATTGCGTGTTTGTGGGTTTGTCAACAATCTTGAGATCAAGATTGAAGAGGAATTCCCATAGGTTGTGGGTTAATTCCAACATATGGTATCTAGAGCTCCGGTTGTGATTCAAGGGAGGAAAATCGTGATGGCGATGAACTATCCGAACGGGCACTTTCCGGCGAGTCTTTCGATTCTCAAGAAAGACAATTATGAGAATTGGTGCAAGCAGATCAAGGTGGTTTTCTGTTATCAAGATCTTTGGGATCTTGTGAAGGAAGGAGTAACGCCGCTTGCAGAGAACGCGACGGATCAAGAAAAGGCTGCACACGAAGAGTTGAAGAAGAAAGATTATAAAGCTCTCTTTATAATCCATCAGTGCGTTAATCCAGATAACTTTGAAAAAGTTAGCGATGTAGAGTCAGCGAACGAAGAATGAGAGATTCTTTAAAAGTCGTTTGGAGGCGCAGAGAAGGTGAAAGAGGTGAGGTTACACACTCACAAGAGAACCTATGAGTTGCTTCAGATGGAAGACAACGAAAGTATAATAGATTTCTTCACCAGAGTTACAAAGCTGGTGAATCAAATCAAGGTATGTGGAGAGGTGTTGACATCAAGATCAGTTGTTGCAAAGATCTTGAGGTCGTTGGCTCCAAAGTTCGACCACGTGGTAGTAGCCATAGAAGAGTCGAAAGAGTTGTCAGTATTGACGAAGGAAGAGCTTCAAGGGACGCTTGAGTCTCATGAACAAAGGATGGCTGAAAGAGCTGCAGGAAAGTTGAAGAGTGATATGGCTTTGCAGGTGCAGTCAGAAAAGGAAAGGAACGGCAAAGGAAGCGTGAATGGAAACAAAGGTAGAGGAGACTACAACAATCAGAAAAAAAAACCCTAGAACCAAGGCAACCAAAGAGGTGGTGCTGCAGGTAGAGGAAGAGGTGGTGGTCGAAAGCCGGACAAATGTCACATTCAATGTTTCAATTGTCAGAAGTATGGTCACTATGTTAGTGATTGTCCAGAAAAGAAGAAAAATCAAGAAACTGATGCAAAGTTGGCGAAACATGAAGAAGAAGAGACGTTGCTGATGGTCACAACAAGAGATGAAGAAAGATTCCAAGATCAGTGGTACTTGGACTCAGGATGCTCATTACACATGACTGGAAGGAAAGATTGGTTTGTCAACATGAAGCCCTCGTCAAAGAACACTGTGAAGTTTGCAAATGACAACACTCTAGCAGTTGAAGGTGTTGGTGATGTTCTGATTATGAGGAAAGATGGCAAGAGGTCAACAATCTCCAATGTGTTGTACATACCGGGCATGAAGAGTAATTTGCTCAGTATATGGCAACTTGTCGAAAAGAACTACAAGGTAGTTGTCGAAGACAAGATGATGAGAGTTCTCGACGCAGGTGGTAGGTTGATCTTGAAGGCTCCAATGTCTCAGAATAGGACCTTCAAGATTGAACTCAAGGTGATGGAGCACAAGTGTCTAGCAACTGCAACCAGCAGAGATGTGTGGTTATGGCATTTTCGACTACGCCATCTCAACTTCAATGACATCAGAGAGCTAAAGAGAAGAAATATGGTTTCAGGATTACCAGAAATCGACATTCCAAGTGAAGTCTGTGAAGAGTGTGTTCAGTCGAAACAACACAAGAATAGCTTCAGCAAGGATGCAGGAAGGAAGTCGAAGGCAATTTTGGAAGTCATATAATATGATGTATGTGGTCCAATCCAAGTGGATTCGATTGGTGGAAACAGGTACTTTGTCACGTTCATAGATGATTACAGTCGAAAGTTGTGGACTTACCTCATAAAGAAGAAAAGTGATGTGACCGAGGTATTTTCCAGATTCAAATCTATGGTCGAAAGACAGAGTGGTCGAAAGCTGAAAATTATGAGGACTGATGGTGGTGGAGAGTATGTGTCGAAAGAGTTCGAAGCATTATGTGAAAAAGAAGGGATTGTGCATGAGGTGGTGCCACCCTATACTCCACAGCAAAATGGAGTTGCAGAACGAAAGAACAGAACCATCATGAACATGGTGAGAAGTATGTTGAATGGAAAACATCTACCCAAAGAATTATGGGAAGAAGCGATTTCGACAACAACATATATTTTGAATAGATGTCCGACGAAGAAGCTTGAAGGAATCACACCAGAAGAATGTTGGTCTGGTGTCAAGCCTAGCCTCAGTCACTTCAAGGTGTTTGGATCTATAGCACATAGACATGTGCCAGATCAGTTGAGAAGAAAGCTTGATGACAAGTCGAATCAGATGATCTTGATAGGATATCATTCGACTGGAGGTTACAAACTATTCGACCCAGTGACTAAGCAGGTAGTGATCAGCAGGGACGTGATCATAGAAGAGCTTAAAGAATGGGATTGGACTGAGAATGCCAAGAAGGATTCAGTGAGAATCTCTTGTGAAGAACCAACCCCTGAAGTTGAAAGAGAAGTTCGACAAGAACCAGTCATAGATGAAGCTGGTCCAAGCAGACCTCGACGAACAAGACACATGTCTGCAAGGTTGCAAGAATGTGAAATTACATCAGATTATGTGGTTAATGAAGAGGGTGAGCTGGTACATTATGCTTTCTACACAGATGTCGAACCAGTCAATGCAACTGACGCATTGAAAGATTTGAAGTGGGTGAAAGCAATGAATGAAGAGTTAGAGTCCATCGAAGTCTGCAACACCTGGTCACTTGTTGAATTGCCTCAAGGCAAGAAGGCAATTGACGTGAAGTGGGTTTACAAGGTGAAGGTGAATCCTAGAGGAGAAGTAACTCGACACAAGGCGAGACTTGTGGCGAAAGGATTTCTTCAGAAGGAAGGAATCGACTTCGATGAAGTGTTCGCACATGTTGCTAGGATCGAAACAATCAGGTTGGTTGTTGGTTTAGCAAATATGAACAATTGGCACACATGTCAGATGGACGTGAAGTGTGCGTTACTTAATGGCCCCTTAGATGAAAAAGTTTATGTCGCACAACCAGCTGGGTATGTGAAACGAGGCGAAGAAGGAAAGGTGTACAGGCTGCATAAAGCCCTGTATGGACTTAAGCAAGCTCCAAGAGTTTGGAATAAGAAAATCAACAGCTTCTTAAGGGAGAAGGAATTTGTAAAGTGTACGAATGAGCATGGAGTGTATGTAAGGAGAAGCAATAATGAATTGCTTATACTATGCCTCTATGTCGATGATTTGTTGATAACAGGTAGTTGCAAGAAGGAGATTGAAGATTTCAAACGTAACATAAGTGAGGAGTTTGAAATGTCAGACTTGGAAAATCTCTCATATTTCCTTGGCATCGAATTCTACAAGACTAGTAGAGGTTTGATGATGCACCAAAGAAGATATGCAGGCGAAATACTCAAGAGCTTTGAGATGCAAAATTGCAACCCAACTTCGACTCCAGCTGAGATCAGACAGCAACTGTCGAAGGATTCAGATGAAGTTAATGTCGACCCAACCCAATACAGAAGACTTATTGGGTCACTTAGATACCTTTGTCAAACAAGGCCTGACTTAGCATACAGTGTGGGTATGGTAAGTAGATTCATGCAGAAGCCAAAGGTATCACACCTAACAGCAACGAAGAGGATACTGAGGTATCTGAAAGGGACTCTCGACTACGGAATTTTGTTTCCTGCAGCTGATGAAGGGAAGAATGCAAGTTAGTGGGATACACCGACTCCATCTGGTGTAGTGATGTTGAGGATAGAAAATCCACAGCTGGATATGTGTTTATGTTAGGTGGTGCACCAGTTGCTTGGAGTTCGAGAAAGGAGCCAGTAGTGACATTGTCATCATGCGAAGCAGAATATATAGCTGCTTCTCTTTGTGGATGTCAAGCAACCTGGATGGTGAACTTGGTCGAAGAGATTACAGGGAAGAGTCATAGAGCAATTACCATAAAGATCGACAGCATGTCAGCTATAAACTTGGCGAAGAATCCAATAGCGCACGGTCGAAGCAAGCACATCGAAATGAGGTTCCATTATCTTCGAGAGCAAGTAGCAGAAGGGAAGATGAATTTGGAACACTGCAGAACTGAGAATCAGATTGTAGCTATCATGACGAAGAGAGTGCATGTCGAAGTTTTCAGAAGACTGAGCGCCATAATGAATGTCGACAGCTTAGACACAATGAATTAGGTGGCGTGTTGAGTTGTAATTCCTTGTGTCGAAGCAGTTTAGCTCGACAGAAATAAGGAGCAGTCGAGTTGTAATAGTGTGTCGAAGGAGGTTCCTTCACACAGGATTTCGACTTAGGCCTGTTTTAGTAATGTTAGCTATTTTGGGCTTTTATAGTTTTGGACCTTGGCTTGAGGTGCAAGCTAACCTAAATCTATAAATAGGGAGAAACCCTTATATTTTGTAACAAGAAGCTTAGATATAAAAGCTTGTATTCACAGTTGCAGTTAGCAAGTGAAATAACAGAATTTCCACAGTTGTGTGTAGAGAGTTCTCTGCAGAATTTGTTCATTCTCTCCTCCAATTTTCTTCTTTCGTTTCTTTCTTGTTGTTCTTTCTCAATCTCTTTCATTGTCATTGCGTGCTTGTGAATTTGTCAACAATCTTGAGATCTAGATTGAAGAGGAATTCTCATAGGTTGTGGGTTAATTTCAACAATACGACTATTCAACATCAATCTAAAGAGTGTCAAAGCAAAGAAAACAATAATTTTTTAGAGAACCATTGTATGACAAGTGTCATATCGTTCTCAGACCCTGATCCAAATCCAAAGAATGTTGAAGTAAAGAAAACAATCATTTTTTGGAGATTTTTGTCTCACAATCATTTTTTGGAGATTTTTGTCTCACAAGTATGTCATACCAGACACCGATCTAAAGAGTGCAAAGCAAAGAAAACAACCATTTATTAAGAACACTCATTAGACTTATCTTACAAGTATTGTACGAGTATTATACAAGTATTTGCCATCGACGCACGTCAATTTTTGTCTCACGAGCATGTCATACCGTTGTCAGATACTGATATAAAGAGTGTCAAAGCAAATAAAACAACCATTTTTTAAGAACACTTTGTTAGACTTATCTTACAAGTATTGTAACTGCAACATACCTCCTCGGAGAGATGTTTGTGCTTTGTAGATTCTAAATGGATCAACCACACAGATAGAAAAGATTCTTTTTTTTATCACAAAAAGGACATGTAAACCACCCTTTCACCTTTAGACATCATGCAACTGCCATACAATGGTAGTTAACCGGGCAACCGGGCACTCTTCCATTATTATGTATATATTACAAAAATGCTAAATCGGCCTTACTGTGTATTTCCCGAACTGTTGAGTATTCTTGGCATTAAAAGACTAAGAATCATGCTTCGTGTATTGTTATATTATTTACTCAGACAGATTAATGTCTTCAGGGCGTCGTTAGCTTTATGTATGTTCATTTGCTGTATAGGCACGTGTGAAGATCCTTGGAGTGTCAAAATGAGATCACAAAACTTAAACTCAGACTTAATCAACCTCGTTGGTAATATCAGTTGAAAAGAACTGCTCTACTTTATCAAGGAAACTGTTCGGAAATCTACAATGCAACAGTGATTGTGAGTACTTAGGAACCGCTTCGTCTGAATTCTTAGTTGCCTTGCCATCCCGCAGGCTTCTTGTCCTGCTACTTTTCCCACTATTTCCCAAAGCACCACCCTTTCCGACGGAAGCCCTGGTGCCTTTTCCATTGGAACGGCCGTGTTTTACAAAAGCGGATTGATTACTCCCACTAGATTCATCTGTTGTGATATTGTCTAAGTTTGAATTAAGCTGAGTTGCAGGTGCAGCAATTCTGCAAGATCTTAGCAAGGAAAGTAGCATGTCAACACTTAGTTCTTGCTGAACCATGAACTTGTTCTGCTCGCACCCATAGCATGCAGCAACTAATGTGCCAGCCAATATTGGCATCAACTCTGGGTCACTGAAGAAAACAAATGGCAGATCGCATACCTGTATACTTACAACTGAGCATTAGATTATCTTAACAAAATTGATTAAAAAAATTAACCAAAATTTCTTAATTCTTGACCTTGTGGAGGATGGTGGGTGTGGGACTCTTTCCCCATCGAAGGACAGCTTGATTTCCAGGATGAAGCAGTGCAAAGTGACCAAGAAGGGATAATGATTCAAGCATGAGCAAACCAATCTGAAATTTTTTTTGCAGATTAAGGCATTAAACTAGCTGTAGCTACATAGCCCCTGACACATTAACTGAAAGCATCAAGATTCTAACATAGCATGAAGATAAATGAAAGGTAATAATCTGTGCTATAAATGCTTCGAAAGCAAAGCCCACTAGTTGCAACTATTATTTCCTTTACTTTTGGAAGTTATGTGTATCCTCTTGTTTGTGTACGGAAGGGATGTGTACCAAAAAATTAGAAGGCAAAAACAAAAAAGAAATATTTATCCATTATGTTTGGGGGGTTTCATGGAAGTAAAACTAAATATATGGGTCAGCGAGATTTCATATTGCAAGGTTCTAGAGTTAGGCAAGTTAGGGTTACGAAGGCCAAGATAAGTCTTTCGTTAGTACAAAGTACTAATGATTTATTTATTTATTTTGTAGTAGTAGATGAGTCACCTGATCATTAGGAGCTTTCCACCGGCTGGCACAATGAGAAAGAAGGAAGCTCATTAAATGGAAAATTTCCATTTTCAGATCTGGCATAGCCTATGAGCAAAACAGAAAAGGGAATATAAGAAAATATGTACAGTCACCAGCACCAGGAAGAAGATAGAGAGTAAATATGATCTAACATATCAAATCAACCTTAAATATCTAAGCTTTCTTTGTCTTAACATACAACTTCTTCAAATATAACTTATTACTATCATTATTATAAGTGGAATCAGCAAACTTACCAGCATTCTCTGCAAAAATGCAAGATCCAAAAGAGACACGTTATTCAACACCTTCAATACTCCAGTTGCCACCTCTTCAAAATTAGATGGCAGGGTAAAAGAGCCCTAGAAGAAATTGAATTATTGAACTTCAAACAACACAAGAAAAATAATGACTTATTATCAAGAGACACAAGGAGAAGAATAAGAAATTACTATGGCCTAAATCCACATCATCATGGTAGTAAATTACTACTTCCAACCCTAAATAATATAGAACCACGTGGACTTGATCACAAAATTTAAGAAAATTGATAGCAAACTATTAAACTTATTTACAATTGATATTGTTTTACAAATTTATCCTTCAAGAGAGAATTAATGTTTCCACTATGGTATTTACTACTATTTTCAGCAAAAGATGTTACATAATTAGGAGTATGTTGGTAAGAATAATGCTAAGAATATACCCTCTAACACACATTTTTCAACAACACTCTTTTATTGGTTAAAACCTATGAAGCACGGACACCTCTAGTAGTAGACGTGTCACGTGTCGCGGTGTCCGACACTTGTATGACACTCGTACGACACGTGTCGAAAAAGTCAAACAAGTGTCGGAAAAGTCAGACAAGTGTCCTGCAGAAAAATAGTTATTTTCTTTGATTCGACGCTCTTTAAATCGGTGTGCGACACTCATATGACATTCATACAACACGTGTCTAACAATTCATACAAGTGTCTTATAAAAATAAAAAATAAAAAAGTGTTTTTTTCTTTATTTCAACACACCTTATACATGCATTTTTTGAACAAATCTCCCACAGATCAAAAAGGGTTAAACATATACTAAAGCAATGTTATCAATAAAGAATTATAGACGTTAATTTTGATTAATATATTTTTAACTCTTTAAATAATAGATGGAAAAATGAAACTCAAATACTATCATATATGTAGCGGTGTCGGTGTCCTATATTTTTATATTATCTGTGTCGGAGTGTCTGTGTCCGTGTCGTGTCACGGTGTCCGTGTCGGAGTCCATGCTTCATAGGTTAAAACTCATGGGTCCCACCAAATTTATATGAGACTCAAGTGATTTGGTGGGGGCCATATGAATTTTAAGCAATAAATAAGAGTGTTTGAAAGTGTATTAAAGAGTGTATTGTTAAGTGGTCCTCGTGTTGGTAAAGAAATAATTAATGCAGTTGAAAATTTGAAAGAGGTCTTACAAAAAGAGACAAGAAAAAGTCAAGAGGATCCTATAATTAGGGAGGAAGGAATACCATTGGAATATCTAGCAGCAAAATATTTTGAAAACAATAATATACTCACAAGCATACAATAGAAAATGAAAAGGGAATAATAAAATACGTGATAATAGAAATATCATATATCGAATGAGTTTTCATAACAAAGACTTTCGACATAAATTATTACTTGTATAAGTGATTTTGCATAATAGCATGTTACAGAAAACTACCTGTTCAGAGGATGATCTATTGTTTGCCTGCAGAAGAACAGCAGTCAAAAGAGAAGGGAGACTGACAAGTCCTGTTTCAGAAACAGATGAAAGAAGGAATACCACTGGCTGAGCCAAATTTGACTCTTTTTCATTTTTCTGTGCTGTATGTTTTTCAACTCTCTGGGGAACAACAGAAGTCACAACATCATCATTCTGGTTTTTCTTGGATTCATCTAGATTAGCGATTTTCTCTACATCATTGTTTTTCAATTTAACAGAACTACTATCATGCTCCAATTCACAGCCCTTGCCAATTGAAAACGAGTCTTCATTTCTATTCACCTTACTTATTTCATCCAGTGGTCTATCCTCGGGGACATCAGGCAAAGGCATAACTGAACCACCATTTATCACCAATAAGGGATTGTAATCTCCCCGAGAGTTCTTCACTACAGAGAGTACGGAATTTGCAAACTTAACCCCTTCACTGCCGATTTCCTGCTCTGTTGCCACAGGGGAAGATTCCCAGTCAATATAACTCAACTTACCAGGTCTGGAAGTCAAAACCATCAAAAGATGTATGCTTAAGACAATAGGGGCAGGAAATGCTGACCCTTCCATCTGAGGCCTATCATGAAGTGCAAAAAGATCTCTCAACCGGTGAATCACTTGATAGGAAATCAATAACTCGAGCAGACCATCACGCATCTGAAGTTGTCTTGCTTCTAAGCTTATATGGCCAAAAATAGCAGTAACAGTCCATAAAAAATTAATTAATATTTCAGAAATTGATTCAAAGTTCTCAGCTGATGTTTTAGTTGAGGGCAAACTGACATTGCCAGGAGTACTTAGAGATGCTGCAATCTTTATGTAGTTCTCAAGAGCTGCTGAAAGCATCGGGATGATTGGAGGCAGAAGATTGAGTGCAATAAAATAACTCCTATTTGCAGGTGCAGACAGTACAACTTTCAGAAGTTTTAACAGGTGCAATGTAACCAGGCATGCTTCAGGTTTGGATGTGTGAGAAGCAGGAAGGGCAGAAGCAATAAAATCAAGTAGTCCAGCTTGTCGAGATGCTTGTAACTCAGGGTCCTTTCCCTCCAAATACTATAAATAATAATTAGTATAACTGACATGTTAAAATTTACTAAAGCAATTAAAAAAAATTATTATCCCTAAATTCCACAATATGAAGAGGCAACATGGATATTTAAACTGTAAATAAGTCCTACGAAGTTGGAATCTGGTACTCAGAAACAAGGAGTTGCTGAGACAATCGTCCATAGAATTATTGATCTACAATTTCTTACTAAACAAAACCAAGACATGTGCAACAGTGCAAGCATCAACGAGAAAAATCAAAAGAAAAGCGGAGGAATAACAAGAAACCAACACTGACAATAATTGGTAATTTTCCCAGGAATATAGTTATTCACTAACTAAACAAGAGCTCTACTGAAGTGATGTATGAATTTACTCAAGATTCCAAATCAAAGTGTAGGGATGAAAATTCAATGCACATAAACTGAACAAACTCAAGCTTTTAACTTTGAAACATTTTATAACTTCTGGTTTTAAGGATCCAGAGAAAAGGATAGAGATATAATTTCCAGTGATTGAAAAAATAATACCTTGATCATTTCAGAAATTATCAGCCCTATACTTGAGGCCCCTTCTTTTCTTGCTTGCCGAAGTCTTTGAAGTTCTTGAAGCCACCGGCCAACTTTTGCCCTGGCAGCACCCACTGCTACTCTATATCCAATTCCAGCACTTTCACCACCAAGAGAGGGCTCAACAAATTCATACTTTAAAGCCATAAGCCTTTGTCGAATTTTCTTAATTCTTCTCTTTATTGAGGGTTGTGATGCGATATTGCCAACTCCAAGACTAGAACCTATTCCAGATGCAATGTTTGTCTGAGAATCATCACTGCTGTTTGTGGGTGCAGACCTACCTTGTCCGTCTTTATTCAATGATCGACGGGGCAAAGGGGATGACTGATCCCTCAAATTTGCTCTCTCCCGAATTTGCTCCAGGTAAATCTTGCGACGTTGTTCACTCTCATTAAGTCTTTCTGCCAATTTTTGTGCTAAAAGTTCAGCCTCTTCTTGTTGTGCTTTGGCTCTTTCTTCCTTTCTACGGAGCTGTTCAATCGCTCTTGCTTCCCGTGCTGCACTTGATGCTTTTCTTTCTTCTTCCCTTCTGACTTGAGCCTCCTCCTTTTTCCGTTGTATCTCAGCAAGACGCTGTAACTTTTCAGCCTCAATGAGTTTTCGGCGTTCCAGAACAGCTTCTTCCCTTGCCAGATCCTCCTTTTGCTTAGATTTAATCACCTGAAGCTTTTCAGCTCTTCTCAACTCAGACTCGTGAAGCTTCTGACGTAATATCAATTTTTTATTTCCATCATTTAAGGAAGTAATGAATCGAATCTCATTTACTTTGCTACTTTCATCACCAGCTCTCTTTGCCACTTGAGCTAGAAAAGCTTCATGACGAGATTCACTCCGTTGATGGCGGGCAAACATGCCTTCTCGTAACTTCATATGACGAACAGCGTGCCACTCAGTGACACGATTTAATTTTTGAGACGTACGCTGAAGCTTTTGGATTCTCTCATTCTCTAACTCGCCTCTGATTCTCATAGCCCGAGCATGCTTTTCTTCAGCTTCCTTTTTTAAGTCGGAAGTTGTTTTCTTCTTTTTTTCCGGAGACATTAGTTTATCATGCAGTGTACGTACACGCTCGGCACTTTTCCTGCTGAGGCTTGGTGAATGTGACATGCGGGAAGAAACACGAAATGGAGATGAAAGTATGTCCTCCCAGTTCCTCTTCTCCTTCCAAGCATTCAAGGACTTTCCCGGTGCAGTACTCCTCTTTTCCTTGTCCTTTTCAGACAGCAGTATCTGCCTTCTAAGGTTGTCTGTGGACCTGGAGTTCTTCTCATTAATAACTACTGTTGGTGCCTTATCTTTCTTAGAAAGCAGCTTGTCAGCCCCAGATCCAAGGTCTCTTTTACCCTTGGTAGCAGCAAAAGAAGAAGAACTTTCCAAGGGAGGTAATTTTGATAAATTAACTTCTGAAGCTAATATGCTTTTGCGTGTGTCACATCCACTTTGCACCGTGATAGCAACAGAAGATACAATATGCTTTCTTGACTTATTCACTGGATCTTTGGCATTGTGTGTTCCATCACTGACCCTAGATATTTTTACATTGCCAACAGATTCAGAAGTCAAACATTTAGGCATGGAATTTTCTGTGTTACTACTAGCACGCTCTTGTTGAATCATCCTAAAAGCCTCAAGAGATGAAGACAGTATATCTGCCCTATGAGGTGAAGTTGTCATCCGGCGGACCTAGAACCAGAGCAACTAAACAAAATTAGCATTGCAACTTAACAAATTTAGCATAAGAAATACATTGAGCAGATTTCTAATAAGAAATATTCATAATCTTGTATGTGAAGTCAGAGAACCTGCTTATGGGAAACAATAAATTACGCAGAACAAGACCACAAGTCCTCAAGATATATCCATTGTTAGTCTAAATTACAATATTTATAATAGCACAAGTTGTAAACTGGATCCAGTTAGAATGACGTATCATGCATAAGTTATAAAATAAGCAACCCCCAATGGTGGGTAAGTTCGTAAGATCTTGTTCAAAGTGATAGGTTATTAAGCTTACATTTGATTTGACCCTAACATATTGACACCCAATCACACAACATAGAGAGACTCCAAATATGTATTTGCTCATACACGGCTATATGTTTATGTAGAATTGAAAAAACATATCAAGATTGACATAGTCACGGAGAAAATTTTATCCCTCGGAAATGCCACATAGGGCAAAAAAGAGTAAACTTCAGTATCAAGTTATATCATATTAAAACAAAGAAGTCAAAGAAACAAAACACAGTAGTAGTGAAAGAAAACTGTAACTGTGCATAATATTATTATACAGATGATTACTAAATGAACATGCACATTACACTCACATTGACCCTCATATTCAAAAATAGCAAGTGTAGTAATCATTTTTAGAGTTCATCCTTTCTGAGAAGACCCGGACGGTCATCATACATCTGTTTAGTTCAGGGAGACATTGCTTTTATAAAAATGATGAATTTGTTATTAGTGAATAAATTATTTTTCCCTTACGCAGCAGGTCCACAACATCAAGTACAATGCATAAACCCATGAAAGGCACATAGTGGTATATTGAAACCACAATGTATCAACATGAAGAATGGAAGGAAGCAAGCTAATAGCAACAACATATGATCAAGCATACCTCCCATGAGAGAGCATGTGGCCTGCGATGATCACTCTTCAAAATGGCAGGAACTCCATCAATTACTTGAGAAGACTTTTTAACCTTTTCGAATTCCTCAACTCTAGCGATTAGCTCTTTAAAATCAGATGCAGACTCCTCGAGAACAAGAATTGCCTCTTTCATCTGCTCTAAATCACATTCTAGTTCACAGAGAAGATACAGTTCATCTACAGACCTATTAAGATTCTCAAATAGAAAGCACCAAAGCCTCTGTCTAAACCTTTCTCTGCTTTCATTTGAATCGGCTTCTTCTAGAGCATCCATATTATGTGATCCAGAAAAAACATTTTCAACATTACTATCTGCTTGATCCTTAACCTCTTCAACAGAAGTGGAATCAATGAAAATCTCGGGCACTTGTGAAGAAGTAACTTCTTTCCCCGAGCTGCAACTTGGTTCTGCCATTTCCGAAATTTTGAAATCACTTGCCACATTGACAAGGCTATGCGCTTGATTTGCAACCACCGTATCATCTTTGGCAGACAAATGTTCATGATCAACCCCATGGTCGGTTACTGGTTTATTTACTTCTTCATTTTTATCATCACAATATAATGTATCATCTTCTAGACCAACTTTTTCCCCATTCACTTCTTGAATGTTGGAATGCTCCAGAGATATATTCTTAACATCATTACTATTCTCTCCCAATACTTCATCCTCGCATCTAAATGAAGAGTTTGGGTCAGGAACGGTCTCTTCACCAGCAGATGGTGCAGTCGTGTCTTTTTCTTGGGCATGATATGAATCACCATGATCAGAAGTATTTTCATGCTTTCTACAGCTAAGCAAACTATCATCTCCAATACTACCAAACTTGATTCCAACTCCAATCAAGTTTTCATGTGGCAGCAGTGTCAGGCACCCCTCCCTCAAATCAGCCCGTCTTGATTGCTGGGCTACATCAGTCTTATCAGTATCGTGTAACTTCTTAGCTTCTTCATGTTTACCTTCGGATTCCATGCTAATTAGTGGATCTGACTTCTGAATTACAATTTCAGGTCTACTCACATTTGTATTAATATAGCTTGTGCCCACCTCCTCGTTTGACATGGAAGGGGAACTCGCAACACTTGCAGCGACAGGGCTTTGTAAAAAACTCTCCCTGGACCTAGAAGCAAGAGTTTTCTGCTTTCCGTGTGAATTGTTTTCCTTTTTATTCATCGACTGCTGTTTGCCGTGAGAGTTAGAAGAACTTTTACCTGAAAATCCCCCCATCCAACTCTGCAAGGAGAATTTTGAAACATTCCTATGCTTCTGGATAAAATAACATTGAAACAACAAAATTAAAGAATGTAAGGAAAACTTGTACCACAATCAAATATTATATATCTAAAGAAAACAGATGATACTAAAAAAAACTACTAAAAAAACTCATTTTTCGTTTATCTCTGTCTTAAATAGGAAAATCAACAACCACAAAGAAGAAAACAGTTACAAATAAGAACTCAAAGTAGATTGCATCAACCGAATTTAAAAATTTTAATTCAAAACAAAAGAGAAAAAAAGAAAAACCTTTTTGACTTGGAACCATCCCGAGTTCTGATCATCAACTGCTTCACTATCCTCCATCACGAAACCACAAATGCAGGTAGTGATTAAGGTTATAGAATTCAAAATTCAACCAAAATTGACATACAGATGAAACTGAATATATATGAATTGGGAACGATTTTCAAAACCAAATCAAAATAATTAAAAAAGATTTGAAGGAAAAGGAAATGTATTGGGAAGCTGCGGAAATTGAGAGTGAAAAGTGAGGGTTGTGGTTTTTTAGGGTTTTGAGAGTAATAGTAAATTAGGAAAGAAAGAAAGTGAGTGGAAAGGAAACAAGAGGGAAGAAAACTCGAGGAATTGATTTATGCAAAATTAAGTCGAGTAAGATTAATGCTAACCAGGCTTACTAATTCTGCTATGGAGGACCATTTTCATATTATATTATGCTAATGCAAAAAATTGCAAATTGACAGAATGATTACACCTTATTTAAAGATTACTGATTTCATTCTTTATGTGAGATCTATTTAATTCATATTTTGTCACTTTTCAAGATGCATAATCACTTTTTCTAAACTATGGAGTATTATTAGTTTAGTCCATTAGTGTTGCTTACACTCTAGCATGAGCAACACTTTCATGACTTGTTCTCATGCTTTTTATATGTGACTTATACTTAATGACTTTTTAATTTTTTTTAGTGTTTTCAAAATTTAAATATATTGATATATTTCTTAATTTATTTATTTATTAATCTATGGTTTTCTTCTTTAAAATTAAAAATTATTTTAAATAAGGTAAAAATGACTTTAAAATACAAAATTTTAAATTAAACTTTATTAAATAGACAATAAAATAGGTTTAATTTATATTAATTGCAAAAAGAAAAACTCCTTTGGTTTCATCAACATTAATGAGTGTTGGAATTTCCACTTAAAAAGTTAGATCGATCTAAAATTAAATAAATAAATAAATTGCAAAATTAGTTAGTTAATCTAGCTCAGTTGCTAGATGCAGCAACGTTATTTACATTAGTGTAAGTTTAAACTCGAGATATACATTTATTTATCTCTAAGAAGTAAAATTCCGACCATTAATCTATTAAACTAAAAAAATTGCAAAATTAGATCTAAATCTATCATCATCATCACCAACTAAAACTCACAAAATTCAAATATGTTTATCTTCTATTGAATGAACTAAGCTAGAACAAGATTTTCTTTGTATTGATTGTATTAGTTCATAACAAAACATGTGTATGTTTATTGCGTATTTATACAAGCTATTAAGTTAGTTATTTTAACGAACTTTCCTACCGATTTCAATCAATTCTAACTAACTTTCCAAAAGTAGTTATGCTACTTTTGATTATCTCTAATACTCCCCCGCAAACTCATGGTTGGTTCATGAAGAGAAATGAATTTGAGTTTGGTTCTAAAGTCTTGGAATAAATTAGTTGACAAAGGCTTTGTGAGTGCATTTAATATTTGTGTTGGTCCTGGAACATGTTAAATGTAGAGTTTGCTTGCTAATACTCTTACACGAACAAAGTGAATATCAAGCTCTATGTGTTTAGTCCTGACATGAAGTATAGGATTACGGGACAACATGACTTCATTTAGGCTGTCACACATCAATGTTGGTGCAAGATAGTTGATGCATAGTTCAAATAAATGAGACTAAGGCCACAATACTTCAAAGGTTGTATGTGTCGAAGCTCGATACTCTGCTTTAGTGCTTGATCGTGCCACAAGTGATTGCTTATTTAATCTCCAAGAAACCAGGTAAGACCAAAGTAAACACAAGACCATGGTGTTGATCTTTTATCATCAAGATCATTGGCTCACTATGAATCATTGTAGGCCCTTAGGAAAACTTTTGAAGAGGATTTGCTAGTGAGAGCATTAAGACATGAGTAGGTGTACTCATTTAAGTATGTGACTATTATTTTGACCACACTTCGATGAGTTTTAAGAGAATTTACCATAAATTGATAAGCTTTATTGACACAATAAGCAATATCAAATCTAGTTAGTGTGACATATTAAAGAGCTCTAATTGTAGACATGTATAATGAAGGATTAATTAATGTATCAATGTCATGCTTGCTCGACTTGAAATTGTTGAACATAAATGTATTAACCTCATTAACATCAACCATGTTGACATTGCACAAAAGATCTTTGATGTACTTTGTTTATGTCAGGAGCATGGAGACATTTGATTGATAATGCACCTCAATGCCAAGAAAAAATCTAGTATATGCCAATTTTTTTCAATGAAAATTTATCATGGAGTTTGGTGCTAAGATTATGGATTAGTTTAGAGGATGTACCAGTGAAGAGTATGTCATCAACACAAACAAATGTGTATAGTATGATGTATATATGCTTGTACACAAAGAGTGAATAATCATATTTGTTGAAAGAGAAACCAAAATAAAGTAAAGCTTAATGAAGCTTTTACATACCATGCCCTTGGATCATGCTTTAGACCATATATGGCCTTTTTAAACTTGCATACAATAGTTGAGATAGATTTGACAAAGCCATGTAGTGTTTTCTTATAAACCTCCTCTTGAACTTCACCATTGAGAAATGCATTGTTAATATTTATTTGTTGAATTTCCCATTTGTATGTGAGAGTCAGGGACAAAATGACTCTAATGGTGGTAGGTTTCACAATAGGTGACAAGGTTTCATGAAAATCAAACCCTTGTTGTTGATGAAATCATTTTGCTACAAGTATTTCCTTATATTAGTTAATGCTTCCATATACATTTTCCTTTGCTCTAAAAATCCACGTGAAGGAAATGTACTTATTATGAGGAGAAAGAGTTGTAAGAGTCCAAGTGTTATTCTTTATAAGTGAGTTGTACTCATTTGTCATAACTCTAAACCATTCAGGTTGAGCTAAGGCTTTCTTTGTCGTGTTAGGTTTTGAGTGAACAAGGAAAATCTTTGGTTTAGATTTACCAGTTTTGGATCTTGTAAGCATATGATGATCATTGATAAGTAAACAGGTGTTGGAATGTTGAATTTGAAAGGAAAAAGATTGAGACTCGGCAAACTGAGATGTGAGATGGTGAGAGAAATAAGATGTATTGTCAATTTCTTAAAGTGACTTGAGAGTTAAGCTATGTATTGACCATGGTGGGTTATAGGTGTTTGCAGTACTAAAATGGTGAGTGAGTGTACTTGTGACATGTTAAGACTCATTGGGAATGTTTGATGGTTCATATGTTTGTTCAGCAAGTAGAACTTAATTTTGACCAACTAACTCAGTTAGAGAGATTGTCCTTTGTGGAATTATTGCATAATTTGTGTTAATGTGAGATGTGGTATGAGTTTGTTATGCAGGTTGAGTTAGACTACATATAATTAAAGGTAAGGTATAACTACTTTAAACTTTTGATGAATTTGTTGACTCGGATTTTGTGTGGTGGAGAATATAAGTCAGGGTAAGGAAACGAAGTTTCATTGGACACCACGTCTTTTGAAATAAAGATTCTACATTCGTTGTTAAGATATTTGAATTTGTTGTGTGTGGGGGGGATACTCTCAAAAAATACACAATGAGAGCTCCTAAATTGCAACTTATGTTGATTGTAAGGCCTTAGGTGTTGGAAACATGCATATACAAATACTTTGGTTGACTTATAATCAGGTAACTTGTTGTGGAAGACATAAAAAGGTGATGAGAAATCATGCAAAGCAGTTGTAGGAAGCCTATTAATCAGATAAACAACTTTTGTGAAGTTATGGTCCGAAAGTTTGATTGGAAATGATGCATGAGAAAGAAAAGTGAGACCTATTTCAACCATTTGCTTGTGTTTTCTCTCAACTGTTTCATTTTGGAGAGAAGTATGAGGGTAAGTTAGCCTATACATAATGTCACGTTTATTTAGATACTCAGTGAAAGGATTGAATTTACCCCCATTATCAGATTGGACAACTTTAATATTTGCATTGAATTGAGTTTCATCATAGTTTTGAAATAACTTGAAGGCAGGTAAATCATTCTACTATAATATATATATATATATATATATCATCCTTAAGAAAGGATTATATTCTTCAAGTTAACCTTCAAAATTTTCACATATTTAGTCCCTTTTAGATATAGGATCCCCTTTTGCTAGCAAATAATCAGCTATGACTCAAATTCTAAAAAACACACTCCAAAATTTAACGATTACCTTTTTTAATTGATGAACTCGAGCTTTCATTCGTGAATGAAAATGCTATTGCACCTTGTCCAAAACTTCATAAGCATGTTTGCATGAGAGAACACGTGGCTACACAAATTCATAAATTATGGGCAAAAGACAAGTAAACAATGCTGAATATTGAACAATCTAAGATTCATAATCTTCAGAAACAACATTAGCAACCCTATCATTCTCAGTTTTAAACATAAGAGAAAGTTGTGTATTTACCACCACTTTGGGAGTTTGTGAGAGAGGAAAACAACTTCTACTTACCGATTCAAAAGTAGGAAGTTGTTTTCTTGAAGTTTGATTGATAACTTCAATGCAATTGTGTTTGGCGAGCCCAAATTTGCATAATGCAATAAAGTAGCCTGTTAAGGATGGATCACATGTTATGAGTGTTGATGAGAGATTTCTAGATTTGCCATTAAAGCTTCTATGAAGCTTGGTGCAGTACTTGACTTTCAGAGAGGCTCATTGTTAAGTGCATGATACCATGTTGAATGAACTAATCATAGCATAAAAGAAAAAGCTAGAACAAGATTATAGTGTTATATTGGTGAGGGCCCTAAACAAGGGGGGCTCTGGCATCTCTGCCTAAGAGTGATGTCGCTTGGGTGACTGTTCATACGCCATTCCCGTGCAAACAACCTCTGGCCTCCTATCTCAGGTTTACTTGCAGGACCGGCCACGAAATCCCAGAACAAATGGTTAGAGTGTATGTGATGTTGGTAAGGTGGTTTTGATTTAGAGGAAGTTGGAAAAAACTTGCAGAAAAGGTGTATGTGAATTGATAAATAAACAAGCCGAAGACGTAAATGACAAGATATATTGAAACTTGGTGTAAATTGCTTAAAAGGAAATGTGGACGTTATCATACATCTTGCGGAAATGAACTATTTTCTCTTAACGCTCGGTACTTCAAGTGTATTCCTTTGACAATGTTACAAATGCGACCCCTCAAAATGAAAATGAACGCTGCTTAAATAGGGAAATAAAATAATTGTTATTCTCTCAGGCTTAGCTCCAGACGTGACACGTGTCGCCCCACCATCTTCGTAACTTCCCCCACGTTCTTAACATTTTAAACATCTTTTCGCCCAAAGACTCTTCAGCTTTGTGTCGGTTTCGTTGGCCGTCAGTCGAAACCCTTCGACAGCATAGCCTTTTGGGTCGACCTCCAACACATCTTCTGCTGGTGTCGACCTACGTTTTGGCCTTCTCACCATCTTTTTCTTCTGAAGTCGACCTACATGTTGGCCTTCTCATCATCTCTTCCTTCTCCCTGCTTAGTCTAAATCTTCCAGCCAACAAATTGCCCCCCCCCAAAGGCCAGTTTCGACTGAGCGCTATGTCGACCAAGAAACTTCCCATTTTTTTCTCTGCGAGATTTCGACTGTACCTTCGTTTTGACCCAGTAACTTAATCGTTTTTTCTTCTGTTAAATCTCAACCATGCGTCACACGATGTCTGACGTAATGATGGTACCTTTCTACGCCACGATTTCCAAGAAATGTCATCATGGCTAGTCTCACCCTAAGTTATGGGCTTTAAAGCACTCCCCCTAACTTCCTTCTGCAGAATCGAAACAGTTGCTTCCTTGACCTTTAGGTTGCATGCATGTGCCTATAAATACTTTCTACCAGTGTCTGGTTTTCTTTTCCTCATCCTCTCATACTTTGATCTTCTTCCCAAACTTTCTTGCTCCTAAAGTTCCTTTGGTCTTTGCTTCTATGACAATGTCTTTTTCTGCAACTCTCACTGATTTTGCTACTCACAAAACTGGAAACAACCCGATCGCTTACGTCATTTCTGAAAGTGAGTCTCTCAAACCCCTTCCTCAACCGACATCTGCTGATGACGCGGTGATCGTAACCTGGCAACGCCAGATGATCGTTCCCTTCGTGGTGGCTGACAAATTTCATGCTTTCCATGGGCCATATCCTGATACTAAACTAAACCACCAAAAACTCCAGTTGTTCTTTCCTTGCTACGCTCCTACCATACCACCTGCTTTTGAGAAAGGTGGTACCTTCGACCTTAAGTTCATGGGGCCCAAGGCTAGGGTTTTTCGGTCGATGCCCACACCTGGCAACAAAGCCTACATTGCTTGGCTTAACAAAGTCCAAGGTAAACGTCAGGAGCAATGGAAAATAGTTGCCATTTTCAACGTCATCCAGCTCTCTAGGAATGCTCACGGAGTTAACCCCTGTATGTTGCTGGCGTCGATGTATTTCTGGGAGGGGTCGACTAACACATTCCACCTCCTCTGTGGTATGTTGACGCCGACACTCTTCGACGTGGCAGCCATTACTAGCCTCTCACCTTTGGGCAAAACTTTCGACCCGACTCTAGACACGACCAACACCTTCGACTTCGACCATGTCGGCTTTCAAAACTATATCAAAGACTATCATGATATGGATTTCGAAGAAGTGTCGGATGAAGAAAACTTTGCTTTTCTGACTCTTTGGCTATTGTACTATCTCTTTTGTCTTGGCTCTCTGCAGATAGCTAAAAGCTACATCAACCTGGCGATCCAAATTCATGAGGGTCGACAGGTATCTTTGGGTAAGCTCTTGTTAGCCTCCCTCTATCACTCTCTTGGGCTATCAACCCTGAAACTGAAGCCCCTCCATGAGACTCCCAAGGCCTTGAATATTTCAGGGCCTCTGTGGCTGTTGCAACATTGGCTTAATGCCACATTTGAATACCAGCTGGGTTACCCTGTATCTGCAAGGATACAACGCTTAAACGAAGAACGTCCCATAGAAGGTGTTTGACTTGCCCAGATGACTACTCATGAAACTCCCAATAAGACTCTCTTCATGAAGTATCTCAATATATTCGTGGAAGCCACGTCGTTCGTCCAAGGTATGGCACCCTTCGTGGATCGACAGTTTGGTCCGACGTGGTTCAAAAATCTGTTTCCTAGTGCTTCTCCCAAAGCAGCAGCGCTGTCGAATTCTATATGGAGGTCGTTTCTAACTCCCACCATGTTATCCTTCCGAATTGAGATGGGGAGTACAAGTTACGGGTTTATGAACTACCAACCCAACTTGGTGGCCCGTCAATTTGACCTGAGCCAGATGCTGCCTAAGTCCTTAGTGCGGCATTCTTCTGATATTGTTTGGGCTGGTCGACAACTGAACCTTACAGGTCACAAGAATTGCCTTAAATTTTCTAAGTCGACTCAACACCTTGAGTTGCCTGTTTTTAAGTTCCAACCATCTTTCTTCACTACACAAGAATTTGATGTCTGGTGGTCAGAGTATCAGAACCAATGTTTCCATCGTGACCTCTTTTTGGAAAACATGGTTGATGCCTTTGTTGCCCTTGCTGGCGAAGCACCTACTTCGACAATTGTTGTGCCTGTCGAGAACAACCAGGGAGTTGATGCTAAAGAAGATCCACCAAAGAGGGTAACTCCTAAACTCTTTATTTTTATTTCATTAATTGTCATTAACTAATCGTTTGTGCTTGTTTACCAGAGTCGAAAACGAGGCCCAACTGCTGCACCCGCCTCAACAAAGATTGCAAAGAAGCTGAAGGTCCTGAAACCACAGGTATAGCATGTTTCAATGTTCCTTTGCACTTATTCCTACCATTATCTTACTCTGTCATTTGTTAGGCCTCTGAAAAAGTACCATCTCCTGAGGGTGAAGTGTCTGATGAAAGCACCCACTCTCGTATCTTTCCCTCTGAAGTCTCAGCATCCACTCCGGCTACTCTGTTGGCAAAGAAAAAAAGAATCCCAATCAAGAAGATGCCCTACAAAACGGTCGCATCGACCGTGAAACCCACTGTTCTTGGAGATCTTACTGAGGTTTTAAAACCTGTTGGCTATGGCGCACCACCTCTAAAACACACTACTGAGGTATTAGTCGTTCTTATTCTTTTGGCTCATATATTACTTTTGGGTATTTTCTCATTGAACCTCCCTTTCGTATGAAACTATGGCTGGTTCGACCATTGCTGAGGACGATAATAACACAATGGCTAATGTTGAAAACCCGCCTGAGACGGCAACCCTTTCGAGTACCCAAAAAATTGATGAGTTCCAAGGAGCGTCGACAGGAAGTGATTTAGCGGCGAAAACACCTCAAACCCAAAACACCTCAACGGTGGCTGGCAAGGGTGGTGCAACCGCCAGTGGTGATGAAACCCATCCGACTGTTGTTACTGCTATCAGAACTGCTGAGGACAACCTGAATCCTCAAGCTTCTACTGAAGGTGGCCCCAACACGCCTACACAAAATGCCAACAAAACTCTTACTCCGGAGGAGATTTTGGCGATAAAGCAGACGAATCCAGCAGAAACTCTGAGGGTGTTGCACAAGCTTCGCCAGGAGTCGATGGACGTTCACACCGCTAGCTCGACGGCCATTCTTGATCCAGAAATGGACGCTTCTTTCACTCTCAAGCTCCAACAGTTGAAAACGTACCTATTTGAGGACGAAGTTCTGGCTGTCGTCGTAGAAGAAGCAGTTGTAGCTCGTGACATCTTCAAGTTACTTGATGAATTTTCCCAGTTCTAAGTCCCTGCTTCTATGTCCAAGTACTTGATCGAATTTGAGGCCTTCTTTACCCAAATGGATAAGGATTTTACTATTTGTCGACAGGCCGACGCTCAGATCAAGACGGAGACCAATGAGATGAAACGTGAGTGGTACCTCAGTTCACTTTGCGAAAAGAAACTTGGGGATTTCAAGGCCAAAAAATAGGAGCGTTCTGATAAGCATCGTGCCTTCAACCAATAGATTTCCAACTATCAGGCTCAAATAGCCGAACTTACTAGGAAAATTGCAGAGGTTGAGAAACAAAAAGTCTCTCTGGATTCCACTGAACCTCTGCCTGCTCAAGAAGTGATTGATCAAGAAGTCACCAAAGGAATTGATCATGTCGAAACGGCCCTTGCACTAAAGGAAACGATCAGCCAAATGCAGAAAAAGAAGATCCTCCTCGACAGCAATGTTGCTTATGAAAAAACTCTTTTTGAAGACTTCAAATCTCGATTCCCTGTTTAATTTTAATTTACATTTTCAGTCGTCGAACTTTTGTAACTCCGTTTGGAGACTTTTGTAAGCCATCTTGGCCCTTAGTCCATTTTGGCTAATTATCAATGAAAAGTTACCTTTTGATTCGAATCTCTTGTAACATATGTTTATATTTTTTTCAAATATTTCCCATTTACTCTTAAGATTCGTTGGTCCATACCTATTTCTTGAATTTCGTACGCGTTGTTGTTGAACACTTGGATTACTTGGAATGGTCCCTCCCAATTTGGAGACCATTTTCCTAACGTTTGATCCCTTCGATCCAGGGGCAAAACTGCTTTCCACACATAATCATTAACTACAAAAGTCTTCTTTCTAACCTTCTTGTTATACGCTTTGGCAACTCGTGCCTTCTGGCGTAGTAATACATTTAACGTTGCCATCCTTTCTTCGTCCAAATCTACAGTTTCGTCTAGCATCATGCTCCAGTATTGCTCCGACGGGATCTCATTTTGATGTTGCACCCTAATTGACTATAGACAAATCTCTGTTGGTAATACGACATCATGACCGAATGTCAAACAAAACGGCGTCGAGTTGGTTGATTCCTTAGGGGATGTTCGACAAGCCCATAAAATTTGATCTAATGTCTTGTGCCAATATTTAGGTTTCCTGGCAACGTGTTTCTTGATGAGTCCAATCACTACTTTGTTGGCTGCTTCGACCTGACCGTTTGCTTGAGCATAATATGGTGTCGAAGTAATTAACTTGAAACCTGTTTCGACTGCAAATTCTTTCATTTTAGGGCCAACAAATACGGAACCTTGATATGTAGTGATGGTTTCAGGGATCCCGAACCTATACAAAATATGATTCTGGATGAATTCGATCACAGCTTCCTGGTCCACTTTTACTAGAGGTACAACCTCTATCCATTTTGTGAAGTAGTCTATACCCACAAGGATGAATTTCTGTTGTTTCGACGAGGCTGGTCGAATTTCTCCTATGACATCTAACGCCCATCCTCGAAAGGGTTATGGCTTGATAATTACATGTAATTCGCTGGCTAGTACATGCTGAATGTTTGCATATTTTTTACAGTCTTGGCATCCTTTTGCAAAGTGCATGCAATCTTTGAGCATGCTTGGCCAATATACACCTTGTCGAAATAACAACCATTTCATCTTATGGCCAGCTTGGTGAGCTCCACATGTCCCGCTATGGACTTCAGAAATTGCTAGGTATGCATCTGTGTCTCCCAGACACTTGAGCAACACTCCTTCTGGAGTCTTTTTCAGCAACTCATTTCCCATTAGAACGTAACTTAGAGCTTTGTACTTAGTCTTCCTGTTAGTACTTCCAACCGGGTTCTTCAAATACTCGATGATTGGTCTTCTCCAATCTGACAGTGATAGATTGCTGATAGTAAAAACTTTGTAATTTCCAAAACTTTCGATTAAACTCTCTGTCGGGACGTTTGTCCCTCCAGCTTTTAGGATTAATAAGCTTGGTGATGGTAGCACGTTTGACACCATCTTCTCCTTAATCTTAATGAAGTATTTCAACTTCTCTTCCGACACTTTGTACCCGAAGGCAATCTGCGCTAAATCATTTGCCTCTTGATTTTCTACTCTGGGCACGTGCGTAAGGCTGACAACCTCGAAGCGTTCCAACAGTCGCTTCGCCATTGCGAAGTACATCAAATATGTTCTTTGACGCACTTATATTCCCTCGTGGTCTGTTTAATCACCAGTTCAGAATCGCCCTTTTTTTCAACTTTCTTGGCCCCCAAATCCTTGAGTATATCGAGGCCAGTGATTAAGGCTTCATATTCTGCTTCATTATTGGAATATTTTCCGTCGACCTTACACTTGAATTTCATTGGAATGCCCTATGGGGACATTATTAAGATTCCAATACCTGTTTTGTTTTTATGACTCGACCCATCGAAGTATAACTTTCAAGGGTCAACGTCGACCATACATAGTGATGGTTCGACCACTGTGTGATCGACAATAAAGTCTGCCACTATTTGACCTTTCATAGCCCTTAGAGGGACATACATCAAGGAAAATTCAGTTAATGCTAGTGCCCATTTCCCAATTCGACTATGCAGAATGGGTTTAAACAACATATGTTTAATAACATCAAAATGCGATGAAACATAAACATCAACTGGTTTGATATATTGCTTTAATTTCATACATGAGAAGTACAAGTATAAGCATAGCTTTTTAATTATAGTGTACCTAGTTTCAGCATCTATTAACATTCGACTAAGGTAATAAATGGATCTTTCGACGTCACGTTATCCTCCTTTGCTAACATGCTTCCTATGGTCGTGTCCGACGCAGCAATATACAATTTCATACTCTTATTCATACTAGGTGGCAATAAAACGGGAGGCCTTGTGAGGTATTCTTTAATGGCGTCAAAAGCCTCCTGCTTCTTCCATTCCCAGTGAAATCACTTTCCTTCTTGACCTTGAGCAATGGCGAGAACACCTTCGTCTTGCCACTTAGATTTGATATAAACCTTCTCAAGAAGTTTATCTTCCCCAACAAAGATTGGAGCTATTTCTTTGTCGAAGGAGGCTTGAGATCCAAAATTGCCTTTGTCTTGTTTTAGTTTATCTTAATGCCTTTTTTGTGAACCACAAATCCCAGGAAGTCTCCTGCGTGAACACCAAAAGCACATTTTAGTGGATTCATTTTTAATCCATATTTTCTCATTCTTTCAAATGAACGTCAAAGATGGTCTAAGTGACCATTCTCCGATGAGGATTTTATTACAATGTCATCAATATACACCTGCATAAATTTCTCAATAAAATTGTGGAATATAGCATTCATGGCTCTTTGATAGGTTTCCCCAGCGTTCTTTAAACCAAACAGCATCACAACCCATTCGTATGTTCCTAAAGCCCCAGGGCATCGGAACACAGTTTTAGGGACATCATCCTAGGCTATGAGAATTTGATTATAGCCAGAATAACCGTCGAGCATACTCAAATATTCAGACTTGCAGCTGAATCAACTAGCATTTCTGCCACAGGCATCGAATACTCGTCTTTTGGGGTAGCATTATTCAGGTCCCTAAAATCTATACAGACTCGAAGGGTTCCATTTTTCTTGATAACAAGTAATATGTTCACTATCCATTCGACGTACCTTGCAGTTCTGATGAACCAACTTTTGAGCAGTCTCTCGATTTCCTGCTTGATCTTCAGAGTAATTTCTGGAGAGAATCGTCGAGGCTGCTGCCTTACTGGTCTTTTTCCTGGCTGAATTGGCAGTCAATGCTCCACTACACTTTAACTCAAACCAAGCATTTTGCCATAATCCCAGGCAAAGCAATCCTTGTATTCTTTCAATACCTCGGTCAGCCTGGCCTTCATCTTCGACCCAATTTTAGTGCTTACGTAGGTGGGTCTTTTTGTAATCCCATCTCCTAGGTCTATCTCCTCGAGTGGGTCTTGCGTTTGCATTCTCTGCAGCTCATTGGACGGGTCTTTCTCAAACCCTAAAGGCTTATTGTAGTAAATGAAATCAAGCCTCCAGCTTTCTGAATCTGTTGTTTGGCCTTGTTGGCCATTTACGTGTGCATTGTTGTCGCCTTCACTAGCTAAATTTTGTCGCTTCTCTACTTCTAGTGGCGAATTTCTTTTGTTTTTAGCCAAATAGGCCGAAATTCGAGTCAAACTTTCTGACTCAGTAGTCATTTTCATTGACTACAGGCCACCCAGCAGGTGGATTTTCTTATGTAGGCTCCATTATCTCGTCAGCAACATCTCAAATAAAACCATAATCAGGATCCAAATTCAAGACGCGACCCGTATCGACAGAGGTATAAGACCCCGATCCATCATCACAAGGTGCCACATTAGCCAGGTGTTGATCAAAAGATTTCTTCGTACCCTTCGATTTGCCGATCTTGTAATAGCTCTGATCAGCCTCAATATTTTTGACAATGTCATCTTTCCTCCAGATACTTAATCTCTAATGTAAAGTCAAAGGCACTGCCCCTATCCCATGGATCTACTCTCGACCCAACAGCAAGTTGAAATTGGCCTTCTAATTCATAACCATGAAGAGCATTGATCTAGTGGTTGTACCCACGGCTAGGTCGACTTGGACAACCCCAAGAATGTTGATCGTTTTCCCTTCATAATTGGATAAAACCATATTATGTTGTTGGAGGTCAGCCTCAGTTTTCCCAATCTTCTTAAATAAAGTATGAGGCATTAAATTGACAACTGCTCCTCCATCCACGAACACTTTGTTGACTGCCGCTCCGGTTTCAAATGGTACATCATTCAGGGACTAGGTTTCTCAAACACGACCCTCTGCTCTTCTACCACACCACTATTCATAACATAGTAACATAGCAGTTTATCTTCCGCAATTTCATCTGGCACAAAATCTTCGTCTGCTTAAGAGACTTCCAACACCATAACATACTCCGCTGGTAATATCGACACGATACCACAGTTTACGACAAAATCTTCATCGTGCGTGTCATCGTTGGTATCATCATACATATCTTCGTCGAAGTCATCTTCTGGTGACGGGGTATATTCTCCATCTGACTGGGGAGAATACTTTGGTTCTTCTTCATCTGACTGGGGAGTGTACTCTGGCTCTTTATTGCTCTCGACCAAAGATGTGCACTTCGAGCTTTGGGTTGATACCACCACCTTTTCTCCTGAAGCTTCAATAGTCACTGCCATTGTTTGACTCGTCATAATTTTTTCCTTCTCGACCCACCTTCCTTTTGGGTATTGCCTTTTTTGTCCAGAGGTTCCGACAGGTTTCAATTGTGAAGTCGAAGCCTCTTTCCCAACCTTTTTATTTTGCTGATAACGCCTCCACTGAGTCCTTGTCATAGGATTCTTCCCTTTGTAATTGGGAGACACCGCATAGCCCTTGGGTTCAACCCTTTTGTCGGAGATCTTAGCTTCCTTCTCAAGGTCCAACACCTTCCATTTCGGCCTCTTGCTCCCCTTCTGACTCACGGGTTCCACCCACTTCTCTTGTGGAGTGTCTGATGGTGGCACAAAGGTCCTGGGTCATGTTGAATGTGTTAGACGATGGCTATGGATCTAGAAGGGGGGTTGAATAGATCCCTTGAGTTTTACACGCAAATGGTTTTGAAATTTTGGTTTTAAAAATTGTTTAACGGAAGCTACCACTGGATAGATCGTCTACAACGAACCTTCTACTAAAAGGATCGGATATGCATGAATATATCGAGAATGAGTATGGAAGAGAAAAATTCAGTTTGATTACTACACTTAAAAATGCAGTCAACAAAATATTTCTTGCTTGATGTTTACTCCAAACCAATGAGGAAAAATGATAAGCAACTAAAAATAATGTGTTCGATTTTTGCGTTGAAACAAATTATCAAACACCTAGTGTGCGTAAACACACTAAGTGCAGAATTTCTATGGAATGTAATATAGAGCTGCTCCAAGATGCAATTCAAGGAATTGTATCGATTTAACAAATAGTTTCTCAGCTCAAAATTACACTACGACAGAAATTTTGATAGATTGCGACTTCACAAATTCGAACAAACTGAATTATAAAAGAGTTAAGGGAAAGAGAGAACAAACGAGATTTGATTAGGTAGTTCCCTAATTGTCCTCGCTTTGGGTACCTCTGCCCCCAATTCCATATTTGGAATTGAGATATATATATATATATATATATATATATATATATATATATATATATATATATATATATATATATATATATATATAGCTGTTGCAAATTGTTTATTACAAGAGAAAACTATGAACATCCAAACCCTCGAACGTCTTCGATCGTTGATGCAGAATTTTCTCTTCCCTTGATTAAGGATGAATCAAGTCCTTCGAATATGGTTGATCTAATTATCGTCCCACGCTACTAAATAGAACAAAACCTCCGTTCTTCGGTTACCTTCACTCGATCAATTGCAATCTACCAAACTTCAAACCCAAACCTCTCTTCTACGATCCTTCGATTACAGCTACTAAACCGAACAATTGCTCCAATCGTCGGTTACCTTCGCCCGACTGAATCCCTGTAGAACAAAACGGTTTGTGCAAAAACCCCCGAAATCTTCCCGATTCTTGGAGGACAAAACCTAGGGTTTTATTCAAGAAACACCTACCAAAAATCTCATCTCAGAAATGAAGATCACGCGCTTCCAAAATCTGAACGTTATCACCTTGAAACAATGAATAACTCAAACAAAGATTGTTATGTGTAATTGTTTGTTCACTCAATGTTGAAGATGAAGATGAAGAGAAATGGCATAAATTTTTACGTTTCTTGTTGTTTAAAAAATGAGCTAAAATGATATATATACTATCCTAGATAATACAATAGAAATAACAGAGTTTTGAAATAAATAACACAATAAAATTCAGGTCACATTCAGCGAGCGGTCGACCTATACAGATAGTATAGTCGACCTGAGCAATGTCGCGCGTTCACTGCGCAAAACTGCAGGTTATGCGTCGACCGAAGCAGGCTATGAGTCGACTCATAGCTCCCAGTTTTGGGTAAACACAAATGTAGAATGAGTGAGTCTACCGGTAGGTCGACGCGAGCACTCCCGCTGATTATACTTACATATGACACACGTTTAGGTCGACCAATGCAGGGTTGTGAGTCGACTCACACCCTTGGAACATGCAAAAATCCATTTTTGACTTTCCCAAAAGTGTTAAAACATATCTAATGAACCTAGACCATTTACTAATCATGATCAAACACTCTTAGACCACTTAATGAGCATTTCATATGATGTTTATCACTTGAATCTCTATATTCTAATCATGATAGTTTTGACATCATTAAAATCAAGTACATAGAGAGAATCTTCCCTCACATACTCCCCCTTTTTGATGATGGCAAAACGGTCATATGCCCCCCCTGACTTTATGCATCTACTATTGTTTGATCATCTCAATACCTGTTATGTCCTTATTCTTCTCCCCCTTTGACAACATCAAAAAGAGAGAAGGATGAAGTGTCAAGAATAAAAAAAAACGAGAGTTGCATTTTGAATATAATTGCAACAGATACCATAACACACATTCACATATAATGCAAGTTAATAAAAAGCTAAATAAGGTAAAAACACTTAAGAGGCACAAAATAAAGTAATAGTGCATTGTTACTACATGGAACAACCATAAGGAGCAATAAAGCAGTACGAAAATAAGACACGCATAGCTAAAATCAACATATTGGAGTCATAAACCCAAAACAATGTAAGAAACAAAGCAAAAAAAACATGATGTGAAATGTAAGGATGATTCACATGGCCTCCTCCCCCTAAATGAGTGGCCCCGCCCACGAAACTGGTGAGGATGATGAGGTGGTGGAGGTTGTATATCCATCTGTTCAGTCAACTCCAACACGGATTAATTTAGGATGTTAAAGATGTTGGTGAGAGCACGATGCTGAGTTATAGAAGTCTCAGCCATATTGTTAAACTTACCAATCACATTAGTAGCAAAGGCGTCAAAGTTGGTGGTGTGATTCTGAAACTCTTCACGCAAGGATTGAAACCTTTCCTCTTGAGCAGTGGCAAACCTCTGTTGATCAAGTTGCATAGTCCTCATAAGTTCAAGGATATCCTCATTGTTTTGTTGAGGACGCGGAGGTGAGGGAGGAGTACAATAGGACTCCTGATATTCCAACCCTTGAGTTGCTGGCATATAGTTGGAACCAAGAGTGGTCCATCCATTATATTGCCATTGACCCCACCCTTGGTCAACTTTAGCTTCCATTGGAGATGATTGAGGCATATAACTATCTGTATATTGCCATTGGTTCCATTCAGGGGCTTCCTCCGACACCATAGCAGACGAATTAGGCATCCAAGCACTATTGTCTTCAATACCAATATCCATTTGTTGTTGTTGATCATTATCCCCTTGTTTCTCTTCAGAATCGTTTTATTCGTCCTCACCTTCTTCCTCATCTTCGTCGTTCTCGTCTTTTTCTTCCTCATCGCTTTCCTCAGATTCTTCTTCCAATACCGCAGTGTTTGCTTTCACCACATACGTATACCTCTTGTCTTGGACATCCCACACATGACCCATCATAGTTAATGTTTTCTGACAAAATTCTTGATTGATAGTGATAGATTTGTACGGAATACCCGGAACAACTATTTTAGCATGGTTGAGTACCTTTTGAATAAATGATGCGTAGGACAACGCGATGCCCCTGTCGGAGTCACGAAGAGAATACATTCTGCTTGCAAAATAATAGGGCCAGCTAATCCTGATTTTATTCTTCAAAACATACATCAACTGAACCTCAGGTTGATCCACCCTAGAGTAGCCTCATATCTTTGGTCTAAGAATGTGAGAAACAATCCACTGTAAAATCCTTGCAGGATGAGTCAGTTTCCCTGTTGTCACAGTTTTGGGAAAAAGACTGCTAGCCACAACCTGATCCGAGTATGGTCTCTTCAACATAGAGTTCAGTGCTTGTTTAAAATCATAGTCTTTGACATGATCAGTATTAGTTATATACTGAGTAGGTTGATCATTGGTCACAGACATACGAAACAAATCTCTCCAAATAGTTTGATCAACAACGACAGTCTTATCTTCTAGTTTGCAGTTAAACATGTAATCCTCGAACTTTCCAACTAAACCAGAATAAAAGATTCGAACCAAATCTTCATTGTACTTAGTGTCACATGATAAAAACCCATGAAAATTATGAAAATCCAATAATTCTAAGATATCTCCTATGCGCATGCATTCAACAGTACCGCGATAGCAAATGAATTGCTTAACAACAGACCATTTGCTCAACTTTTCTTCATATAAATCAACATACTTATCAGAGAGAAGAGATGAAAGTGTTACCGGTTGATTTGAGGGAGGTTGAGAAGTGCCCACTTGAGATGCAGACTCTCTTGTGACTCTTTTTCGAGATGTTCTTCGAGAAGCCATTGTAGGAGAAGATGAACATTGATGAATTCAAACTTTTTTGAATCCCAAATTTTGTTTGTAGGAAAGTGAGATTAGGGTTTGTGTAGCGAGGAGTTAGAGGAGAGGAGGAGATGAGATTATGTGATAATGTGTTGAAATAATGCATATGCCACATAGAAAATAAAAAACAATTAAAAAAAAACGCACAGTGACCAAGAGATTTTTCGCAGCTTTTTAGCGACCGGTCGACCTATAGGTCTGTGTGCGTCAACGCACACTGTAGTGTTTCTGATAATTTTGAAAATTTGAGCTATGCGTCGACCTATGGGTCGACCTGAGCATTCCCGGCCATACATGTTAACAATACACAAAGAATGAGTCGACCAGAAGCATTTGTGAGTCGACCCAAACAAAAAAAATAAATTTTGTGACCTTTAAGCTATGATATTGAATAAATAGAAAGCCAACACAAAATATCAAACATCTAAATGGATAAGGTATGCTCAATATGTGCAACAAACATCAATGTAATCACTTAATATGGTACGTTTAATTAGAGAGAATCTTTGAGACGGAACGATATTACCTTGATCACTATTGACGATGAGAGCCCTCACATATAGCTTAATATTTCTTCGCATTGTTAGTTAAAAGAATAAAGAAGCATGTGTGTGTGTAAATATATATATATATATATATATATATATATATATATATATATATATATATATATATATATATATATATATATATATATATATATATATATATATATGTGTGTGTGTGTGTGCGTGAAGATCACTATCTTAAAAGACTATTAAGCACGATCCGAGATATCGAGAATGCCAAGTTCCCTACGGATGTGAAAGAAAGGCTCTGTAGCTAATGGTTTTGTAAAAATATCAGCAAGTTGATTTTTAGTGTCAACGTGCTCAAAAATCACATCACCTTTCTCTACATGATCCCTAAGAAAATGATGGCGTATTTCGATATGCTTGGTGCGTGAATGCAATATGGGGTTCTTAGTTAGATTAATCGCACTAGTGTTATCGAACAAAATTGGAATACGCTCAAGTTTTAAATTAAAATCAAGCAATTATTGTTTAAGCCATAGGACTTGAGCACAACAACTACCGGCGGCAACGTATTCCACCTCGGCTGTTGACAAAGCAACGAAAACCTGTTTCTTGCTATGCCAACTCACCAAGGAATTTGCGAAAAGGTGACACGTGTCACTAGTACTTTTCCTATCCAACTTGCACCCGACAAAGTCGGAATCGGAGTAGCCAACTAAGGAACAAACACTACCTTTGGAATACCACAACCCATACTTTAGAGTACCAGAGAGGTATCGAAGTATGCGCTTAACTGCCTTTAGGTGGGATTCCTTGGGATGTGCCTGATACCTCGCACACATGCATACACTAAACATTATATCGGGACGTGATGCGGTAAGATAAAGAAGGGATCCTATCATACCTCTATACCTTTTTACCTCTACGTCTTTACCATTCTCGTCACGATCAAGATTCGCACTGGTCGGCGTTGGAGTATCTATTGCTTTGCAGTTTAGCATGTCGAAACATTTTAGAAGCTCAAGACAATATTTCGTTTGACTCACAAATGTGCCCTCTTCGAGTTGTTTGATTTGCAATCCGAGGAAATAGTTGAGCTCCCCCATCATGCTTATTTCAAACTCCCCCTGCATCAAACTAGAAAACTCCTTGACCAAGGTCATGTTAGTAGATCCAAAAATAATATCGTCAACATAAATTTGTACCAAAATTAAGTGTTTTCCTTGACGTTTAATGAAGAGAGTTGTGTCAACCTTCCCTCTTGAATACCCTTGATCAAGTAGAAATTTGCTTAGACGTTCATACCAAGCCCTAGGGGCTTGTTTAAGTCCGTACAAAGCTCGTTTAAGTTTATAGACATGATCAGGATATTCGTGGGATTCAAAACCCGGAGGTTGGGATACATAGACCTCTTCATTTATGTATCCGTTAAGGAACACACTTTTAACATCCATTTGGAATAGTTTGAAGTTCTTTGTGCAAGCATAGGCAAGTAGAAGGCGTATAGCCTCGAGTCGGGCAACCAGCGCATAAGTTTCCTCATAGTCGATTCCTTCCTCTTGGTTATAGCCTTGCGCTACAAGCCGTGCTTTGTTACGCGTTATTACTCCATTTTCATCAAGTTTATTCCTAAACACCCATCGGGCGCCGATTACTCGATGATCTCGCGGAGGGGGGACAAGGTCCCAAACCTCATTTCTCCTGAATTGATTTAGTTCATCTTGCATTGATAGAAACCAATGCTCATCGAGTAACGCCTCCTTAGAGTTTTTAGGTTCAACTTGTGACACAAAAGCAGAGCAATAGCAAAAATTACTAAGTTTAGAGCGAGTAGTTACTCCCTTAGAGATATCACCGAGAATGTTGTCAATTGGATGGTCTTTTGAAGACTTCCAAGCTGGAGGAAGTTCATCTTTATCAGCATGATGATCATCCTCACTTTTCACTGGTTGGTGATCCTTTTCCTCCTCAATACGCACTGCTTCAGGCTGATCAATTCCCTTATCAGTGTCCTTGAGTATGTCTTCAGTAGGTACACATGCACCATGAAAAGAACTACCTTCTCTGACATTTCTCGGATAAGACTCGTCAAAGGTAACATGAACTGACTCTTCAACTACACGTAACCTCTTATTGTAAACCCTCAAGCCTTTAAGCACATTAGAGATAGTAGTAGATGAGGGGTTACCTACACTATCTTTGCCAAGTGTTTATCCCTTGTTGTTGTCTCCGTAGGTAACAAGCCCCTTTTTCTTCGCCACAAAGTCGATGAAAAGAGATATATCTCCTGTCATATGTCTTGAGCAACCACTATCCAGAACCCATCTTCTTTCGGTGGTCTCAAGATTTTGTACCTACATAGTCAATCAAGGGAAATAGGTACCCAATTCTCATTGGGTCCTTGGTGGTGAGTGAAACCAAGACCGCACTTGGGCAACCATTGGTAGATGCCTTTCGGAACAAGAAACCTTCTGAAGCAGCATTTCGCAATAGTATGACCAGGCTTACAATAGTAAAGACAATTACGGTTCATTTGGAATTTACTTTTGCTATCACTATCTCGAATCACATAGGTATACTTTTGATATGGATTATTCATGCTCTCACGAAAATGTGATCGATCAATAGCAAACGTAACTTTTGGCTTAAGAGCCTTGTCCAATTTGGCCTTGAGGATTCTCACATCTCTTTGCCAAATATGACAAGTGTCACAGCCCCAATTGAACTAAGAGGTAGGGTCCTCTTCAACGTTGGCTTTTGATGTGTCCACTTTAGAGTTTTTGAGGGCTTCCAATTCCTTTTCGGAATCGAAAACCTTCTTCTCCAAATACGTGAAAATCCTTTTATTTGAGGCTAAACGTTGAAATGCTTCCTTAGCCTCATAGTGTAACATGTCAAAAGCCTTTCGTAACTCTAAATGCGACATAGTATTAACATGATCATATTTAGAATGTTTTACCTCTTTTGCTTTGCTGTGGCGTGCCATAAGACAAAAGTTAACGGATTCACTTTCGTCACTTGAGGAATCATCTTTCTCCGACTCACTATCGCTTTCCCAAGCGATGTATGCTCATCGAGACTTGTTGGACTTTTTGTTTGAGAGACTCTTGTCATTATCCTTATCTTTGTCTTTCTTTAGAGATGGACAATCCGGCTTGTAGTGCCCGGATTTTCCACAATTGTAGCACGTCCCTTTTACCTTGCCATTTTTATTTCCTTCGCTTCTAGATTGCTTCCTAAACTTGACTATATTTCTATCCGAGTGTTGAATATCATTCTTACGAACATATCTATTGTACCTCTTCACAAATAAGCCCATATCATCACCAGATTCTTCATCTTTGTCATTATTGGTTTCATCATCACTTAGCCCTTGATGTGTGGACTTTGAGCAAGAAGCCTTAAGAGCTATCGACTTCTTCTCCATGTCTTTTGCCTTATCTTTCTTGATACTCTTTTCATGTTTATCCAAGCTAATGAGCATTTGCTCATGCTCATCGAGTTTACCAAAGAGTCTTGTGAGGTCTAGTGTAGCAAGATTGTTGGCCTCCTTGATAGCGGTGACCTTCGGTTGCCATTCCCTGTTAAGACACCTCAGAATTTTGTTAGTAGAAACCTCATTTGGAATTGGTTTACCAAGAACATGCAATTTGTTGATAATGTGAGTAAATCATTTTTGCATATCCGCAATGGTTTCCCCTTGCTTCATGTAAAACAAATCAAACTCTTGCGTTAGTGTATTAATACGAGCCATCTTAACATCATTAGTGCCTTCGTGGGCTACTTGTAAAGCATCCCACATGGCTTTGGCCATTTCACAATGGGAGACTCGATAATACTCATCAACTCCCAAGGAGGAGATGATCATATTACGAGCCTTCCAATCATAGCTGTACTTTTTCTCGTCCTCCTCAGTCCATTGAGCTTCGGGTTTAGGAACGACAACGCCTTCCGTGTTAGTCATTGTAATTCCCATGGGACCGTTTAAAATAACGTTCCAAACCTTCCTATCTATGGAATTAATATGGATGCGCATACAATCCTTCCAGTAGCTGTAGTTTTCACCTGTAAAAACTGGAGCTCTATTATAAGCCCCCTTAGGTTCGTTCGCCATGATCCAATAAGTTTTACCGAAGCACCAGAATTAACCGGAGCTCGTGATACCACTTGTTAGACGATGGCTATGGATCTAGAAGGGAGGTTGAATAGATCCCTTGAGTTTTACACGCAAATGGTTTTGAAATTTTAGTTTTAAAAATTGTTTAACTGAAGCTACCACTAGATAGAACATCTACAACGAACCTTCTACTAAAAGGATCGGATATGCACGAATATATCGAGAATGAGTATGGAAGAGAAAAATTCAGTTTGATTACTACACTTAAAAAACGCAGTCAACAAAATATTGCTTGCTTGATGTTTACTCCAAACCAATGAGGAAAAATGATAAGCAACTAAAAACAATGTGTTCGATTTTTGCGTTGAAACAAATTATCAAACACCTAGTGTGCGTAAACACACTAAGTGTAGAATTTCTATGGAATGTAATATAGAGCTGCTCCAAGATGCAATTCAAGGAATTGTATCGATTTAACAAATAGTTTCTCAGCTCAAAATTACACTACGACAGAAATTTCGATAAATTGCGACTTCACAAATTCTAACAAACTGAATTATAAAAGAGTTAAGGGAAAGAGAGAACAAACGAGATTTGATTAGCCAGTTCCACAATCGTCCTCGCTTTGGGTACCTCTGCCCCCAATTCCACAATTGGAATTGATATATATATATATATGTAGCTGTTGCAAATTGTATATTACAAGAGAAAACTATGAACATCCAAACCCTCGAACGTCTTCGATCGTTGATGCATAATTTTCTCTCCCCTTGATTCAGGATGAATCAAGTCCTTCGAATATGGTTGATCCAATTATCGTCCCATGCTACTAAACCGAACAAAACCTCCGTTCTTCGGTTACCTTCACTTGATCAATTGCAATCTACCAAACTTCAAACCCAAACCTCTCTTCTATGATCCTCCGATTACAGCTACTAAACCGAATAATTGCTCCAATCATTGGTTACCTTCACCCGGCTGAATCCCTGTAGAACGAAACAGTTTGTGCAAAAACCCCCGAAATCTTCCCGATTCTTGGAGGAGAAAACCTAGGGTTTTATTCAAGAAACACCTACCAAAAATCTCAACTCAGAAATGAAGATCACGCGCTTCCAAAATCTGAACGTTATCACCTTGAAACAATGAACAACTCAAACAAAGATTGTTATGTGTAATTGTTTGTTCACTTAATGTTGAAGATAAAGATGAAGAGAAATGGCATAAATTTTCACGTTTCTTGTTGTTTAAAAAATGAGCTAAAATGATATATATACTATCTTAGACAATACAATAGAAATAACAGAGTTTTAAAATGAATAACCCAATAAAATTCTGGTCACATTCAGCGAGCGGTCGACCTATATAGATAGTATAGTCGACCTGAGCAATGCCGCGTGTTCACTGCGCAAAACTGCAGGTTATGCGTCGATCGAAGCAGGCTATGAGTCGACTCATAGCTCCCAGTTTTGGGCAAACACAAATGCAGAATGAGTGAGTCGACCGGTAGGTCGACGCGAGTACTCCCGCTGATTATACTCATATATGACACACGTTTAGGTCGACCAATGCAGGGTTGTGAGTCGACTCACACCCTTGGAACATGCAAAAATCCATTTTTGACTTTCCTAAAAGTGTTAAAATATATCTAATGAACCTAGACCATTTATTAATCATGATCAAACACTCTTAGACCACTTAATGAGCATTTCATATGATGTTTATCACTTGAATCTCTATATTCTAATCATGATAGTTTTGACATCATTAAAATCAAGTACATAGAGAGAATCTTCCCTCACAGAATGGAACAACTTCATGTACTCCTCTTTTTGCCGAGGGGCACCGCTTTGGTTGAACACAAATCTTGGAACAGGCAGCTTACCATCTCGCAGTGTCTCTTTCTTACCAACTTCATATTTCTCAGCAGCCTTTTCGTCAAAGACGGCGTTGCACCTTGGGCATAACACAACCTTCGATCCACTCACCCTGCATTTCTCCAGGAAATCTGTCAGGCTTTCGCCAGCTTGACAGTAGACTGCCTCTAGTTCTTCTTCAGTCTTTTTGTTGGAACCATCAGTAGTCTCGACCATCATGCATTCAAAAGATTCAGTTGTTAAATGTTTGGTGATACCTTCAGTAGTCTCAACCATCATGCAGTCATACAACTCTGAGTACATGGCTTCTTCGACCTTCAGAGGGTCCGTGTCAACTTGCATCTTCGACCTTTCGCCAAATTGAAGTCAGCGTTCCTTCAAAGATTTCTGCACTAAATCCCTGAAAAGAACACATTGAGATGTCTTATGACCAAGGAAATTATGAAACTTACAAAATCCTCTTTTATTCTTTTGCTCTAATGAGGGTTCTTTCAAACCAGGGGGGATAATGATCTGACCATCTTTAACTAATAAATCAAATATTTCGTCACACTTAGATACATGAAAAGTATAAGTTTTTGCAACATATTTATCTGTTTTTTCACTTTCAACTGGATTTTTTCCGTTCGATGGTTTTAATAATTTACACGTGTATGAAGGCCCTGGATTGAGTTCATCCACGCTAACCCCGACTTCGTCGACAAGATCTTCATCGTCAGAAGAGTATTCGTCAGCGGCTACGTACGAAACTTTTTCTTTCTTATGGTATCTGCTAGTTTTGGTTTTTTCTGCTTTCAAACGTTCAACCTGCCGGACCCTATCGGCTAACTGCGCCATATCTCTGAGATATTACGTGTCCAACTTTTTCCTGATTGAATAATCTAGGCCGCCCGCAGCCATCTCGACTAGCTCATGTTCAGGGACTTGAGTGAAGCATCGTGCTTTCAAAAGTCTAAACCTGTTGAGATATTGGTCCACCGACCCTGTGGCCTTCCGTTTGACACTGGCCAATTCTTTCAGACTAATTTTCGATTGTCCTATGTAAAACTGTTCATGAAACAATCTTTCTAACTGTGCCCATGTATGGACAGACTGTGGAGGTAACATGGTGAACCAAGTAAATGCATTCTTTGTGAGGGAACTTGGAAAGTATTTCATTTTCAAGTCCTCATTATTTGCTATGTCACCAGCTTCAGTTTGATATCTACTAACGTGTTCGACGGTGGACTCTTCGGTCTCTCCGGCGAATTTAGTAAACTATGAAACCTTCCATCCCCTAGGCAGTTCTGTTTGCAAAACAAAATCTGGTAGTGGGGACGTATATGTTGGCCGTCGAAGGCCTGGGTTCACTCCATTCCAAATCATGATTCGTTCAACCATAGCTTCTAAGTTTGGTTCACTAGCCATGGCCTAGTGTCGAACCTGCCTGACCACGTAGTATGGATCTTGGTTCCTATGGACTAACACAACGGGAGGCCTTTGGGCCACCCTAGGTGTGTGATCAACCTCATGGGGTTGTTGATCAATTGTTCCGTCGAAGACTTCTTCTTGTAAAACTGGTGTCTTCGGCCGAGGTGGAGGAGTGTGTTGACCCTGTGTCCTAGGAGCCCCTAAGAAATCACCTATCCTTGTCATCTGAGTCGCCAATTGTTGGTAACTCTGGGTCGAATCTTGTATCAATGGTCTTAATATGGTGCCCATTTACTGAGTTAACATGTGAACCATTTCGTGATTACTCTCATCCATCTGCTGTCTCATGACTACGACAGAACTTGAGGTGAAAGTTAAAACTTATTGAGATAGAAGACTGAATCCCGGGGGTTGATTAACTTGGTTTGCCAAAGGCCTTAATCCTTGATACGGTGAGAAAGTTGACGACGAACATTTCCCAAACACCAGACCACTAGGATGTAGATTCGACATGAACTCTGTTGGCATCCCAAAAGCTCGAGGCATGGGCATTGTGAAACTAGGCACATGTTGCCCCGTAGTCCCCGTCATTGTCGGCCTAGGTTCAGGCCGACGTGGTGTTGTGGCCGGCCCACTATGAACAGTCAAAACTGCAGACACAGTTCCACAGCCAACATCACTTGTTTGCGTCACAACCGTACTTTCCGCCAAAGACGGTTCTTCGTTCGGACATGGTGTCATCATTTTACCACTACGTAAATGCATACACTTAACTCAACGTGTCCCACTGGGCGTGCCAATTTATTCGCACACGATTCCCGCGCGAACAGCCTCTGGCCTTCTATCGCAGGTTTACTTGCGGGACCGACCATGAAATCCCAGAACAAATGGTTGGAGTGTATGTGATGTTGGTAAGGTGGTTTTGATTTAGAGGAAGTTGGAAAAAACTTGCAGAAAAAGTGTATGCGAATTGATAAATAAACAAGCCGAAGACGTAAATAACAAGATATATTGAAACTTGGTAATGTAAATTGCTTAAAAGGAAATGTGGACGCTATCATACATCTTGCGGAAATGAACTATTTTCTCTTAACGCTCGGTACTTCGAGTGTATTCCTTTGACAATGTTACAAATGAGACCCCTCAAAATGAAAATGAATGCTGCTTAAATAGGGAAATAAAATAACTGTTATTCTCTCAGACTTGGCTCCGGACGTGACACGTGTCGCCCTACCATCTTCGTAACTTCCCCCACGTTCTCAACATTTCAAATCTCTTCCTGCCCAAAGACTCTTCAGCTTTGTGTCAGTTTTGTTGCCCGTCAGTCAAAACCATTCGATAGCATAGCCTTTTAGGTCGACCTCCGACACATCTTATGCTGATGTCGACTTGCATTTTGGCCTTCTCACCATCTTTTCCTTCTGAAGTTGACCTACATGTTGGCCTTCTCATCATCTCTTCCTTCTCCCTGCTTAGTCGAAATCTTCCAGCCAACAGTGACATCCACCCAAAACAGGGGGCTCACCCAAGGGACTGATTGACGTGTACAATATCATTGTGTCTCGTTATTCAGATGAGAAGAAGTCCACCATGATTCCCTGAAGAATAGATGGTCAACAATCTCCCTTAGTCATGAGGGATCAGTTACCGCCCTTAAGGATTTCCTAAACCCTAGGCCTAAAAAGTCTCTATAAATACTTCTCCCTTAAAGGGATAAGGGGACATATCTTAACTCATATGCTTATACCCAACCAACCAAGACATATACATAGCCTCTCACCTCACATTAGCAGGTCCTTTAAACCACCATAAACACCACCAAACAAGGCTTATCTCTGTCGTGGGAAAGCCCTAACCACCATTATTTATTATACACCTACTAAGGCCTCAGAGTTCCTATTCCCTTGCAGGGGTAACATGCACACTTGTACTTTTTTACCACTACAAAGTTCTTTGATTGTTATAGTGGTAAAAAAGTACATGTGTGTGTGGTATCCCTACAAAGGTAAGGGATACTCAGAGGCCTTAATAGGTTTATAACAGTTAGGGTGGTTAGGGTTTGCCCGCAACGGAGAGAGGCCCTATATGATGGTGTTTATGGTGGTAAGAGAGGTTAGTTCACATGAGATGAGAGGCTCTATGGTATACGCATGATGGTTGAGTTATGATATGTCTTCCTTAACTTGTTGATGTATTTATAGAGGTCTATGGGCTTAGGTTGAGGGAAGTTATTTCCCTTCCACTCCATGATCATAGGGAGGAAGGAGTCATTCATCCTTCGACCGATTCTCCTAGTTCATTATAATGTGACACGTCATCTCACATATTTACTAGGCCAGTGGGAAAGATTTCAGGTGGACTACACCCAACCGGGCAGACAATTACTATGATACGAGCGACTTTATAGCCTATTTTTGGCGCCCAGTGACTTCACTGGGTGCCTTTTATGTAAGCTACCTCTCATTGGATGCAATAATCCATATGAGCACGTCGCCTTCATCAACACACAGGTTGATTGAACGCAATGTTCCTGGCACATATGTCCCTTAATTTAATTTATTGTTTCGCTTTGGTCCCTCAATTAAAAAACGTTACATTATAGTCCCTTAAAACGATTCTGTTAGTCAAATTAATCTATTCTGTTAAAATTTGAGGAAAAAAACGTTAAACTGTGCATACGTGGCAGTCTACTTGGCACTATGTTCTCTTATCTGGCTTTTTGTTTTGTTTATTATCAATTTATTATTAAACATATAAAACAATGTGCATAGGTTACATTATTTGTTATTATTATTATTATTTTCAATTTATGTTCCTCTCTTTTTTAAATCCATTCTCCAAAACCCTAGCAGTCACCTTCTTCCCTCTTCTTATTCTTAGATCTTCTTCTCTTTCTTCACTCTTCTTATTGCTACTTGATTTTGGATTTGGAAATGTTTGGCTGCTTACATGATTTAGGAAATAGATGGAAATAGTAAGTGAAGTTTTGTGATTTTACTAATTTTATATGCAAGATTGAATTTGTGTTTAGGGTTTGGTTCATTTTCAATCAATTGAATGTCTTGATCTGTTTATTGTAGTTCAAAAATTGAGTTTGTTTGTTCAGTTTCTTTTTTTGTGAAAATGTTTATGGATAGTATGGTTCTTGAGGAAAGTTGAGTTGGATTCAAACTTCAACATTAAAGTTTATCACATTTTTTTAATTCTAAATCTCTTAGAATGCATGGAAATGAGGTTATATATGATATTGGAAACAATGTTGGGTTGTTTGTAGATTGTTTTTTAAGTTTGGTTGTGAAGTGGTTTGGTTTCAGGATGGAAGAGAATAAAGAGGAAGCGCCTAAGGCGATAGAGATTGTTGAGAAGAGATTTTCTCAGAGAGACTTTGAAGGTGCGAAAAACTATGTTTTAAAGGCTAAAACACTTTGTCCTGAATTGGATGGTGTATCTCAAATGGTGGCGTCTTTTGCGGCGTTTTTATTGCGGTTGAAACTGGTGCAACCCCAACAAATGGTTCATTTCCGTATCTACCTGTGTCATATGTGCCAGGAAATGGGTATGGAAATCAATCAATTGACGGAGTTACATATGCTCCATCTAATTCCCCATATTTTAATGGGAATGGAGATCCAGGATACCATTCTGGACACGGTTACGAGTATGTTTCAAATTTTTCGTTTCAGATGGGATCTACTGGTTATATCCATCAAAACGGATCACTTACTGCTCTACCCGCTGGTTCTGTTTTTCAGGTCAATGGAAATGCAAAGAGGGGAAGACCAAAGGTAAAATCAGAAGTACCTAATGGAAGGCATCATATGGCAGAGACGATGGTCAGCATAAACTCACATGTATCGTTCTCGTGTAATGAACATCCAACAATTCTTCCAACAACAAATGGTGAAAGAATATACCAACTAGGCAAATAAGCCTCAAGCATGATGGTTGGAGAAGAGAACATTAAACTAGCACAAACCTCAACAGGGAGTGAAGATTTTGCATTTTTCTTGATTCAATTTTCTGTAAATTAATTAATGATTTTTATGTTTTTTCCTGAGTTAATTATGTAAATTAATTAATTTGATTTTTATGTTTTTTCTGAGTTAATTAGATAAATTAATGGGTTAATAGTCATTTACCCCCCTGCAATATAGGCGATATTTGATTTTACCCCCTTTAAAAAAATAATTTGGGATTACCCCCTTGAAATTTTAAAATTTTAAGTCTTTTGCCCCCCAGGTAGAAAAATTACCCCCCTGTAAAATATTTTTTATTTATTTACCCCTCTGGTTTTTACACGCTTAGGGGGTACCTCAAAATTTCCGGGGGGTAATCCAAAATTATTTTTTTAAAGGGCGGTAAATCAAAACTCGCCAATATTGTAGGGGGTAAATGACTATTAACCCTAAATTAATTAATTTGAGTTAATCTTGATTCCATTTATGTTTTTCTGAGTTAATTATTTGTTTTTTTAATTTGTATTATTTATTATTATTTTTGCTGACTCATTGTATGGTTGACATGTCACCTTGACATTTACTAACATTTTAACATCTGAACTAACAGAAAGGATCAAATATGTTAACGAAAGTAATATTACAAGACTAAATTGAAACGATTTTTTATTGAAGAATTAAATCGCAACTCATACTTAATTTACGGGACTTGAGGACTAATTATGCCTTAAATATATTATATAATTTATTATAAAAATATTTGCAAAAATCAAAGTCATATTACGGTAGTACCTATAATTACATAAAAGACTTAAAATTTACTAGCATTAGCATCAAAATAAACAAAGCATAACATTCTAAATAATTAGTTAAAATTATGACTCACAAAATGCTCAAGTTTCTAAAATTGAAGCAACCAACTCTAAACACATCAAAATCATTATTTATTAAAATTTTTAAAAAAAAGCCAAAAACATTTTTCAATATCCTCCACAATTAAAAAGAAGTCTTGAGTTTAACATTAATATCCTCCAGCAAACTCCAATAATAAAAATAGTAAAACTATTGGTTCATATATCAATGAAAGCTTAAAAACAAAAATATATAGTTAGTGTTACAAGTGTGTGAGTTTAGTGGTACAATTAAAAGAATGAAGAGTAATGAATAACTTAATATATATTTTTAAAAAATTAATAATGTATTAAAATGATAAAGTGACTTATAAATAATTTGAGTCGGATAGATTAATTTAATAATTTATTATTTTCACGCATACTAAATATTCTCTTATATTTTATTATTTTCTCTTTTTTCACATTTGATTTTTAAATATGATTTGAAATTAGTTTATTATTTTTATTTTAAAAATTCAACACCTGATAAAAAAATCAATTAATTTGATCTAACACCTAAATTGTGTCCATTCGAGGAATTAATCAGGGGTCAAAAAAATCTAACTCCTTGCTCCCAATCTAATTTTACTTTAAATTTTGATGATTTACTGAAAATATTATTTTAATACAAAAGTGACATAGTTACATTGGATTTAATTTATATATGTCATAAATCATAATATATAATTTGAAAGAAAGTGCAGGTGAGAAAAAAAAACATAAATAGAATAAAAGAAAGCGAAGTCCATTAATAAATAAACGAAACGTTAAAGAAAAAGAATGAAATAATTTGTATATTTCTACATAATATGGATATAGAGAGAAAGAATATACAGAATAAGAATTGAGAAAGTTAAAGAAAATGTAGAGAAAGTGAAAATTGACAAATAGTGACCAAGTTTCTTTCCCCTATTCCTTTACAAATCTTCAAAAAAATAATACGATAAGAAACCAGAAAAAGAGGAAACTATCGAATTCATCCTGCTCCGGAATTGGCAATGGCGATGTGAAATTGTCACCTGGTTTTGAATTTGAGCTACGTTGTGAAAGAGAGTGTGATGAACTTGAAATCAAATACGATTCAGGTGGATCAACTTGTTGCGAATTGTTGTGATCGAGAGAGTATGGTACACATTCCACAACCGTGCCATTTGCAATTGGGCTGGAAGTTGAAGAACATGGTGTAGCCTTCAATGCAAACGTCATCAGAATCACTGTAAATGCTAAATACGCGAAGATTTTGTTCATCTCTGTAATAACATGAAAGAATAAACCGATTACAAACAAGAATAGTGGATTGTATCAACAGAATTCATAATAAAAGAATGAACAAGAAAAAAGGAAGAAGAAAAACCGGAAATGTAGGTACTGAGATTGGAAAGTTGATAGAGAAGAGAGAGAGGATGCAATTTGAAGTGCAGTGGGAAAATTTGTTGAGTTTGGCTCCCAATTAGTTATAGCGGGATTTTATACTTTCTGAAAATGATGGAATCTGTTGAGGCTGAGCAATTAATTGTTGAGTTTGTTAACGGTTTTTGGAACTTGGATTGCACATTTGCATATTGAACTTTAATGGTGGAAGTAGACTATACAGATTATGGTTTAGTTTTAAACAAATTTTGCGATATGAATTTAATTAATTGGAGGTTTAGTGTTTGGAGAAAAAAAAAAACACAGTACGTAAATTTGACAAGAATAATAACATTAATATAAAAGTGACCATGTGAAAATAAACCTATAAATATATAATAGTGATACTAAATATTATTTGTATTCACATTTAGTTCACGTAAGAAACAATTATGTTG